>OZ014521.1:314837898-316226648 GCA_963966055.1 Lathyrus aphaca | reverse complement strand
ATTTTGAGAATTTTTCATGGAATTAAAATCATTTTTAGGCATTAATTTGATCCAAATTTCCAAAAATCATTTCTGCCTAACCATTGAGAGTTGGACCTTGATTCTTTTTGCATTGCATTGTGTTTAGCATGTAGTTTGTGAGATTAAATGGGCATGATTTGATTTTTCATTTTCCATGTGTTTGACATTTTTCTTGTTAAGAAACCCTAAAACCCTAGAAATTTTAGGAAATTCATAACTTGAATTAGGTTAAGAGTTGGAACTTCTCCTTTGGGCAGTGGTTTAGTATAGGTTTAGGAATCCTTTGAATGCATTTTCAATTTTTTTATCTTGGTGTTTGCTTCTGATTTTGGTTTTTGTTTGATGCTTTGATCATAAACCCTAATTTGGGCTTCCATTTGCATGCATCTTGCATTTGCATTCATACCTTGACTTGCCATAGCATTTTATGCATTCTTTTGATTCATTAGACATCTTAAGACACATTGAAAGCATGTTTGATCATTGTATCTTGCATTTGCCATGTTATATGTCATTTGCATCTCATGACTTTTCATGTATGTTCATGTTTCTTAACTTGTATCATTTGCATCCATGAGCTTGTATGATTATCCCCATGTGTTTGTTTCATGTTTGTAGCATCTCATAGCATCATTAGCATCATGTATGTGTTTCTGGTTTTGCTTCTCATCATGCCATTTCATTCCATTTTTGCATTGCATTGCATTCCTTTCACTAACATTTCAGGTGGTGAGTAACTTTGGGAAGTGGATTTGCCTTCACTTCCCACATTTTCTTTTCATCCCTCTTATGCATTCATGCTGCATTTTGTTATGTGATTGAGTTTGGGCTTTCTCATTCTTCTTCTTCTTACTTTCTTTCCTCAAGTGACTTGCCTTCTTGAATGAAGCAAGTTACTTTGCTTCTCCTGATCCTTTCATCTGCTTCCTGGTGGTTCCACTGAAGACTTCTCTTGTTAACCTCACAAACCTTAGGAACAACCAAGCATGACAATGATTAGGGTTTTGATTAGTCTCCCCTCTTAGTTTTTACCTTTGTGTCTCATTGAGTCTTCTCTTCTCACCTCATAATCAGGGACTAAACCCTAAAGGCTTTAAGGCTTTGTGTTTAAGCTTATGCCTGCATCCTTCTATTAGGATGGAGTGCATAACTTTAATCCTAAGTGTTAAACCCTTAATGTGTTTAAATCTCTTAATCAATCCACTTAATAATCATCAAGGCATCAAGCTTGTAACTTGGGCCTTGCATTAGGGTTCTAATTCTTCCTTAATTGGTTAAGAAGGACTAACCCTAGTGTTAATGGACAAGTCCCCCTCAAGTTGTCTTACAAATCATAAAACTCACTTCATCATCATATCATTAAATAAAATCCATCTAATAAAGGCTTGTTTTGTCATGAGTTTAATCCCTAATCATGGATTAAGTTGAGGAGCTTTCCTCAGTTTAAACATTCTCATCTATTATCCTTCTATTAGGATGGTGTAATGAGTCTGTTTAATCCCTGATTATGGCTTAATCTCATTACTTAACACTAAACAAAAACAACAAAAACATCTAAATAATCACAAGTAGGTTAATGATCTTAATCCTTCATCAAAGGTGATTAAGTGTGAGAATCTGACTTCACACTTAAGGTATTCTCATTACCCCTAATCAGAGGGAAGATGTGATGAGTTTACTAACCCATTGGTTTAGGCTTAAGCTCATTAACTTATGACAAACTTTCAAAAGCAATAAAAGACTGAAAATGCAAAAAAAAAACAAACAATAATCGTCTCCTGCGGGATTCTTTTCTCATCTCACTCACTCACAAGCGAGAACTTGCTTCTTCCGTCTAATTCAAGACAGTTTGCACCTGAGCCAGACAGGTCATACACTTGAGCATAGATAAGTAAGCAGTTCATGAGTCAATTCATCTTTCAGTCTCTTTGGGTCAAACTACGGTGTTCTGACTTCCTCATTGCACGAGAGGATACGTAGGCATAACTTAACAGTTATCGAACAAAAGTCTCTGTATATTCCCCCTCCTTCTAGCTTCATTCTTTTAAGCCTCATAATCATGAGCATTTCACTCTTCTTTTACACTGACACCTGTACATCCTTTTCCATCCCCTTTATACACAGATTGCACTGACACTACCCCGTTAAAACACAAATCTTTTAAGCGTGGATCCCGTCGAGTACGACGGACAATCTGGGTGCTAATACCTTCCCAGGTTGTAACCAACCCCCTTTCTCAGTCTCTCTGGTTCGCAGCCGTCTTATCCATATCTTTCTAGGTCTATGCAGCATTACCTTTCCTTCGGGATAAAAATGCCTAGCTGGAGACTCTTTTCATTCCCTGTGAGTTCACTCCTGTGTGTTCTCACATCCCTCTTTCGCCGACCGTTCGCGTCTGTACCTTTATTTGGGCCATTCCCATTTATCAGGAGCGACAGCTTGGCGACTCTGCTGGGGACCCTTATACTGCAACCAGGGCTTCTGGTTCTTTTTGTGGGTTCCTCCTAGCGCTTGATTGATTTGTGTTTACTGGGGTGTTATGTGCTATCTGTGTTTGTATATTTTTTTTGTTTATTACTTTATGTACAATTGTTTTATTGCTTTCTTTATAGGTTTACATATATCATACTGTCATACTGTGCTGGCTGGATCTGTTTTGTTGCTTTGGTGGGTGGGTATTCTATTGAGAGTTGAGGTCCTATACCTGGGACCTGAGTGACACCTAGGCTAGAGTGGTTCATTTTCTTTCCCATTCCATTTCGGTCTGGTGCGGGAATATGAAACACGGTTCAGATATGGGTTTCTTCTTGAGAACTCTGTGCTGCAGATTTCCTGTAGTGCTAGGGCTATCTGGGAAGCCTGCTAAGTCTGAATGACCTTTAGTATTGACCTTCAGAAACTGAGGTGAATTAGAGGAGGATCTTTTATGGTTATTGTAAACACTATACCTCCGGGTTAGAAGTGTTTACACTTCTCATAACTGATCCAAGTCTGAGGATCCTTGTTTTAGAACACTACCTGTGAGGGGGTTGGGCTGTTTACAGGTTTGCGGGTACCCTTGACCTCAGCATACCCTGTTACTTTGTGTTGACTAAGAATACTCCATGTTGGAACAGTTCTTGTGATTTTTAACCCTGGACATGTGACTCTTTATTTGAGTCCCCCACCTTGGTTACTGGACTTATGGACCTCCATCTGGACTTCTTGAACATACCTGGACTTATATCAGAGCACTTGATCAGATCCAGCTCAGTCACAAACCCTTGCATATCATTTGCATACATCATCATTGCATCATTTTAACATTTGCTTATTTGTTTTTCAGGGTATCCATACTTTATTTTTGGCTTGGTTTTGACCCCATCATCAGCATAGACCTATCTTCATCTGTATCTACTTCAGCTGTCAGCTACCTGCTTCAGCCACCAGTCTCAGCCCGTCAGTGGCCCATCATCAGTATCATTCTCCATCATCAGCACCTGTCTCAACTCTTCTTCAACAACATGGCACCTAAGAAGAGTAATATCTCCTACCACTTCTTCCAGCCTGAGCTAGCTGACATCAGGAGGATTCAGACCCTGATTACTCCAGACCATATACCACTATTCAGAGAACACTATGGAGGCATACTTGATGTGGTTATGGACTTGGACCCTTCACAGAGGAGTCTGATTCATACTTGCCTGCAGTTCTATGATCCCCCTCTGAGGTGTTTTACTTTTCAGGATTTTCAGTTGGGACCTTTACTAGAGGAGTATTCATCATTGGTTGGTGTACCTATCAGGGGTGGAGTCCCTTTCAACCCTGAGATGGCTTTTCCAAGTAATGAAGAAGTGGCAAGGGCATTGCATCTGGAACCAGTACTGATTGGGCAAAATATGACTACTAAGGCTGGAATCTCTGGTCTACATCTGGATTTCTTGATCTCTCAAGCTACCCTGAAGGCTTCTTTGGGAGATTGGAAGGCAGTCTGTGCCTTATTAGCCCTGAGCATATATGGGATCATATTATTTGCAGATGAACCTAAGTTTGTTAGTAAGAATGCAATCCATCTTTTCATCCTGAGGAACCCAGTGCCCACCTTACTGGGAGATTTCTACTACTCTGTTCACCAAAGGAATGAAAAGCAAAGAGGAAGATTAGTGAGATGCTGTGCTCCCTTGTTCCATACTTGGCTGCTCAAGCATTTGCCGAAGACTGATGCATTCTTGAACCCTCACCAGCAAAGAAACTGGGCTAGAAGACTCACCGCTTTGACCTCAGCTGATATCAGGTGGTGCACTCAAAGCACAAAGGGCAGGGACATCATTACCAGTTGTGGGCAGTTTCCCAATGTACCCCTGATAGGAGTTAAGGGTTGCATCAACTACAACCCTCTGCTATTCAAAAGACAACTGGGCTATGCATTGGTCCACACTCCTAAGGCACAAGACTTGGCTGAGACTCTTTACTGTGAGAACAAGCCTAATCTGGCTATTGTCAGGCAAGCAGCCTGGGCCTGGGACAATGTTCAAACTAAAGGAGTAACCATTCTGGGGAAATGCAACAATGTGGCATCAGCACAGTACTATGAGTGGTCCCATGCCAGGGCTCAATTTTCTGGGATGCCCTTCACCATGGAAGATATACCTGGACCATCTTCAGCACCATCTCCTGTCACTGTCAGCTTAGAGGAGTTTGAGAAATTGAAAGAGAGGAATGAGAAGTTGACTCAGGCTCTACAGAAGACCCTCTGGGAGAGGAGTGATGGTAGGTTGGATATTGAGAGGTTAGAAAAGCTGAAAGTGGAGCATCTAGCCAGAATTGAGAAGTCAGAGGATTATATCAAGAAGTCTAGGGCTGGAGAGCAGATTTTGAAGAATGCCTGCAAGGAAGCCCAGTTCCAGAAAGCCAGGACTGATTTGTATCTGAAGGAGAGTCAAGCTAGGTGGTTCAGGATCACCGAAGCTCGTACTCTAGAAGATAAGAGGACTCAGGACAAGATTGAGCAGCTGGAGGCTAGTGCAAAAGAGCAACAGGAAGCCCTGACAGCAGCCGAGAGAGAGATCTCAGAGTTGAAGATTAGAGCTGGAGTGAAGAGGTCAAAGGACCAGAGTCAACACAATAAGCTAGCTGCAGCTGTTACTACTAGGAATCTCCTTATCAGAAACCTTACAGAGCGTCCAGCTGATCCTGTGACTGAAGCACTTCTCAAGGAAGTTCAGGAGGATGAGTTTGGTCTTGGTGTCTGACTTTTGCTTGTTGTTGCTTTCACTTCATTGTACTTTTCCTTTCTTATGTTGTATTTTGATCCCTCAGAGGGCATGTATTGTAAAAAACAAATTCTGTATCATTTACTCTTTTGTAATATATGTGTTGGTTTGTTCCATCTGAGTTTCTGTCAAACAACATCAACAGCATCTTCAAGGGTCTGGAAGGGTCAAAACCAAGTGCCAAGCCGGATACCTTGGAAACAAATAAGCATACTGCATTGCATGCTAACCTTTGTTTGTTTTGTAGGTTTGTTTTTGTTACTAACTCTGTTGTGGTTTCAGGAACTATTGCTCGCCGACGGGTGTTCCCACTCAATCGTCCACACAGATATCCAACCCGTAACAATCTTCCGGGCATACAAATGGACCAGGTACAGCAGGACCTTACAGAGGTCAGGAACCAAATGGCCAATGAAAGATTGGAAATGAGGGCTCAGATGACACAATTTATGGAGGTGATGAACAATATGGCTCAAAGCCAAGAGAGGTTAAGAGCAATGGTAGAGAGGCAGAATCAGGAAGACCCCCATCTAGGGACTGCTGGGACAAGCAACAATGATAGGGTTCAGCCTCATGTCAATCCCCCTGTATTTGGACCCCACCTTCATCCAGAGATCAACATTCCTGCTAATGTACAAGGGACTGCCACTGCAGGCAGAGTGCTGCAAGAAGACCCCCAGGAGGATCAGTTCACAGTAATGGGTATTGGGGATGAGGCCTATGACAGAAGGCTGGACGAAATTGCTGAAAAATTAAGATCCTTGGAGTCTCAAAAGTCTTTGGGTTTAATGTTATGGACATGGGCTTAGTGGACGGGGTCAGGATTCCCCATAAGTTTAAGCCTCCTTGTTTTGAAAAGTACAATGGGACCTCCTGCCCACGGACCCACTTACAATCCTTTCTGGGGAGGTTGAAAGCATACACCATGGACGAGAAGCTATGGATGTTTTATTTTGAGGATAGCTTAACGGGAGCTTCAAGGGAATGGTACTCCCATCTGACTAGAGCAACCATCAGGTGTTGGAAGGATTTGGCAGAGGCCTTCATTAGACAATATCAGTATAATTTGGATATGGCACCCAACAGGACCCTCCTGATGGGAATGTCACAGTCATCCAGGGAAAGCTTCCGGGAGTACGCCCAGAGGTGGAGGCAGCTGGCTGCTGCTGTCCAGCCACCTATGTCAGAGAGGGAGATGGCAGATATGTTTATGAACACCCTCCAAGGGACGTACATTGATAGGCTAGCTGCCTTTTCTTCTACCAGCTTTGCAGATGTCATTATAGTTGGGGAAAGGATTGAGAGCCTATTGAAGATGGGCAAAATTTCTGACAACGGTGCCAGCTCATCCAGCAACACAAGGAAGCCTTTTGTGGGCCCAAGAAGAACTGGTGAGACCAATGCTATCCATACCAACAGGGGCAGACCCCAATATGTTCATAGGTCTGTGGCAGCAGTCACCATTCCCGCTCCAGTTCATCCACAACTAGCTTATCAACCACAGCAGCAAAATTATCAGCAACAAAATCAGTATCCTCCTCAGAGAAACTACAACAATACCAACAACAACAATCAGCAAAAACCGTTCCAACAGAGACCTTTTCAGGCCAATAGGGTGATCGATCCGATCCCTATGCCATATGCCACATTACTGCCACAACTCCTGAAACTCAACCTGGTTGAGCTAAGGACATTGGCACCTCCAGATCCTACCAGTCTGCCCAGAAATTACGACTCCAACGCCAGATGTGCTTTCCATTCAAATGCACCTGGCCATAATACAGATAAGTGCAGAGCTTTGCACATGAAGGTACAAGACTTGGTAGACTCTAAGGCTCTGAATTTTGCACCACCACCAAATGTTAACAAGAACCCTATGCCAAACCACGGAGGTCCCAGAATTAATGCTATTGAAGAAGACAAGCCGTCTTACTTGATAACCAGTGTGGGTCAGGTTCGGACACCGTTGGTAGAGATTAAAGCTCAACTCCTCGAATGTCAAATGTTCCCGGGATGTGAGCTAGGGTGTGCTTATTGCAACATTTCAGTGAATGGTTGTGATAACTTGAGAGATGGCATAGATGGTCTCATCCAGAGTGGCCTGCTTCAAATCACCACATCAATACCTACCAATCCAGCAATCTCATCAGCAACAATTCCCGTGTCTTCTACAACTGCAACAACCATTGTTCCAAACAACTCCTCAGCTTCATCAACAAATGCTTCATCTGTCACTTCAACTGACCAAATATCAGCAAACATCCCTTCTACAACTTCAGCACCCCTTCATTCAGAGTCTCCTACAACAACAACACCCATCCTTCCAACAATGTCTCCTACAACTTCAGCAGCAAATGTCTCAACGGTTACAATTTATTATGATCCTGAAAATGATTCTGCCTACAACTCACAAAGTGCCACTCCTATCAGAGCACCAGTCACAATATACTATGATCCACATACTATCATGGTCCCTTCTGCAGCTGTAATCAGTCCAGTCACTATCACAGTGCCTGGGCCAGTACCTTATGAAAACAGTAATGCCATCCCCTGGCATTACGGCTCTGATCTATACTGCGAAGGGCGGAAAATCACTCTTGAATCATCAACCTCTGCAACAAAGAACAAAGATAAATCCTTTGGTCCTTGAAATGGTTAGTGAAAATGCTATGCTTATGATGCATGATGATGCTATGATGTTATGCTCAATCACAAACATGTGGCACACACAAACAAGTCACACAATAGCCCTAGGTTTGAAGGCTTGCATGAGGTTTAAAGGTAAGTACCCTCCACTGAAGTTTAGTTGGTTCATCCTGTCCTATAAAGTAACCAGGTCCTAAGGGATCTCAATATCATTGATCCGTCACAAGGGTGGTTGTTCAGTAGGCAACTTACTTGCCAACCAAAACCCTCCAAGTTTAAAATCTCAATGAGTGTAGCATCGAGTATTGTCGCTCCCACCTGATGACACACAGGGCCAAGAGGGGTACGGACGCGAACGGTCGGCGAAAGAGGAAGGAATGAATAGAGTCGCCAGCTAGGCATTTTTATCCCGGAGGAAAGGTAATGCTGCATAGACCTAGAAAGATATGGATAAGACGGTCGCGAACCAGAGAGACTGAGAAAGGGGGTTGGTTACAACCTGGGAAGGTATTAGCACCCAGATTGTCCACCGTACTCGACGGGATCCACGCTTAAAAGATTTTTGTTTTAAAGGGGTAGTGTCAGTGCAATCTGTGTATCAAAGCTGGAAAGAATGCAAGTGTCAGTGTAAAATAAATGTGGAGCGTATAAGAGAAGTGTCAGTGTAAGAACAAGAGTGAAGAAATCAAGATAATGAAGCTAAAAGAATAATGCTGGAAGGAGGGGGGATATACATAGACTTTTGTTCGATAACTGTTAAGTTATGCCTACGTATCCTCTCGTGCAATGAGGAAGTCAGAACACCGTAGTTCGACCCAAAGAGACTGAAAGATAAATTGACTTGTGAACTGCTTGCTTGTCTATGCTCAAGCGTATGACCTGTCTGGCTCAGGTGCAAACTGTCTTGCATTAGACGGAAGAAGCGAGTTCTCGTTTGTGAGTGAATGAGGTGAGAAAAGAATCCCGAAGGAGACGATTATTGTTTGTTTTTGTGTTTTTAATCTTTTATTGCTTTTGGATTTGTCATAAGTTAATGAGCTTAAGCCTAAACCAAGGGTTAGTAAACTCATCACATCCTCCCTCTGATTAGGGGTAATGAGAATACCTTAAGTGTGAAGTAAGCACCTCACACTTAGTCACCATGATGTAGGATTAAGATCATTAACCTACTTGTATTTATTTAGATGTTTTTGTTGTTTTTGTTTAGTGTTAAGTAATGAGTTTAAGCCATAATCAGGGATTTAATGGACTCAATACACAATCCTAATAGAATGATAATAGATGAGAACATTTAAGCTGAGGAAGATTCCTCAACTTAATCCATGATTAGGGATTAACCTCATGACATAACAAAGCCTTTATTAAATGGATTTTAGTTAATGGTAAGATTAAGAAGTGAATTTTATGGTTTGTAAGACAACTTGAGGGGGACTTGTCCATTAACACTAGGGTTAGTCCTTCTTAACCAATTAAGGAAGAATTAGAACCCTAATGCAAGGCCCAAGTTACAAGCTTGATGTCTTGATGATTATTAAGTGAATTGATTAAAGGATTTAAACACATTAAGGGTTTGACACTTAGGATTAAAGTTATACACTCCATCCTAATAGAAGGATGCAGGCATAAGCTTAATCACAAAGCCTTAAAACCTTTAGGGTTTAGTCCTTGTTTAAGAGGTGAGAAGAGAAGACTCAAAGAAAACTCAAAGGAAAGAGTCTAAGGGGGACTAAACAATCCTATAATGTTATCATGCTTGGAAGTCCTAGGGTTTGTGAGGCTTAAGAGGAGAAATCTTCAAAGGTCCACCAAGGAGAGAAGCAGATGAAAGGAGAAAGAGACATAGAGAAGCAAGACAACTTGCTTCACTTAAGAAGACAAGTTGCTTGAAGGGAGAAAGTGGGAGAGAACATGAATGAGCAAGCTCACTCTAATACACATACAAAATGCCGCAAAGAAGGCATGAAAGAGATGAAAAGAGATTGTGAGAAGTGAAGGCAAATTCACTTCTCAAAACAACTTACCACCTGAAAAGTTAGCAAAAGAAGTGCAATGCAATGAAAATGAGATGAAATGCCATGATGCAAGACAAAACCAGAAGCATGAACATGATGTTAATGATGCTAAGAGATGATGAAAACACATGTCAAGAGTTTTGGATGATCATACAAGGATGTGGATGCAAATGAAGCAAGCTTTGAACCATGAAGATTCATGAAAGTTTATGATATGATATGAACAAATAACATGGCAAATGAAAGATTCAATGATCAAACATGATTCTAATATGTCCTAAGATGTCTTATATGTCCTAAGGATGCACAAAATGTCATGGAAAGTTCTTGAATGCAAGCAAATGAAAGATGGATGCAAAGGAAAACAAGAATTAGGGTTTATGAACAACATACAACACAAAAATTCAAAACCAGAAGCAAATGACATGATAAAAAATTGAAAATGGGATCAAAGGAACCCTAACCCTTCACAAGTTCAATGCCCAAAGGAGGAGACCTAAATCTAAACCTAATGGAAGTTATGATTCTTCTAAGTCAACTAGGGTTTCAAGGTACCTCACAATGAAAAATGCAAAAAAAAATGAAAATGGAAGATAAATTCAAACCAATTTTACCCTAGAAACTACATGCTATGAAGGATGCAATGTAAGAAGAACCATCATCAATCTCTTAATGGTTAGGCAAAATGAATTTTTTCAAGTTAGGATAAAAATATTGCCTTTAAACAACTTTAATTCCATTGAAAATTGTCAAAATTGATCAAGAACCAAAAAGAAACTTGTTTTGAGAGTTTGATAATGTTTATAAATGTTTTGAAATGCAATGTGAATTTTTTGGTGATTTTTAAATACCTAAATGCATTTTTAATTAATTAATTTCCATTAACTAATTAAAAATAAACATTTAAATGATTTAAAAATGATTTTTAATGCAAAAAATAAAAATTCAAATATTTTTTGGTTCTGAAAATTAATGAAAGGTTTGACAAAAATTTTCAGAATTTTTCAAAGTGTTTTCCTATTTTTAAAAATTCGTGGAAGTTAAATATAAATAAAATGAAATAAAAATGAGTAAATGGAAAAGTATGCAAATCCAATGGCTGGCATTCAAATGGATAACGCGCGAATTGACTGGCGCCAGATCCTATGGTCTACATTCAATCTGACCTATTTAAAATTAAAACCTAATTAACTAACTTAATGACGTGGATTAGGGCTTAAGTGATGGATCTGAGCCATTCAATCGCGCGCGGGTCAACACGGGTCAACAGGATCTATGGCTCACATTCAAACCAAACCCTAATCACAATTAAAGCCCTAATGACTTTCAGATGACCGGAACAGTGTTCCGGTCATCTTCTCCGGCCAACCAAAAATCAAACTCACTCCCTAGGCTGTTTCAAGTGCTCTAATTCTCCAGATTTCATCCTCTACTCACCCTAAACATGAATCAATCACAAAATCACATTTACAATGCATCCACAACAAGATTTGAGCAAAATCAAGAAAACTGAAAAAATTTCAGAACATGCATACACACTCATTTCTCAACCATTTTCAGTGATTCAAAGCTTAACATGATCAGTGAAACAAACTCTTTCATCCTATAACAAGAAATTGCATTTCTGGAAAATATGTTCTTGAGCTCACCTGAACTGGAGCTTTGAACTTTGGAGCTTTCTGGCCAGTTTCTTGCTTCAAAGTCCTTCCAATGATCTCCCTGAAGATGCTTTGAGGCTTAGTTGGAGTGTATTGTGGCTGGTTTTTGAGATTGATGAAGTTCTGACCAAGGGGAGTGAAAAATCGTATTTCTGTTTGGGATGGTTTTAGGATCAAATGATGGTTGGGAAATGATCAGAGGATCATGGTGAGTGATTCTATGAAGTTTGCTTTGAGGTTTGTGGCTTGTGTATTGAGATTCGAAGAAAAATGCATAAAGAGGGATTTTTGAGAATGCTGGCTTGTGGGAGAAATCAGGCTTGTGTGTGTGTTGCTTTGAGTTGCTTTTGGTCCACTTATCACACTGTGATAGGTCTGTGGAGTTGGTGTGGCCTATGCTGATTGGTATGGTCCAATTTGCCAAAAGTCAATGTTAGGTGTCCTTTGAGGTATGGGTCATGGCAGGCCAAGGACAAGGGCATGTCTGCTGCAGCTTGATTCAAGGATGACCATGGAAATGAATTTGAGGCCAATTTGCAAGTGGATTGGAGTTTATGTGAGGTTTTGCAAATTTCACAAAGTTTGACCCTTTTGAAGTTTCTTAATGATCAAGGCATAAAAATGAGTAATTCTTTGGTGCATTCTGAATTTTAGGTCATGACTTATGTTTGTGTAATGCTTAGAAGTTGATTTGAAGTCACAATTGGCCTTGGCATGAAGTTTTGCAACTTTCCTCTTTTGGTGCATAAATGAAATTTGATGATTTCCCCCAACTTTGGCAAGCCATAACTTTTGATCCATGATGAATTAGAATGAGTTCTTGTACTTTTTGAAAATGGGAGGATCCATTCTACAACTTTCATGACCAAAGTTTTCTCATTTGAGGCATTTTTGAATTAAAAAGAGGGTTTGAAAAACTTTCCCAAAATGGCAAGTTTGTATTATAAGTCACTTGCCCAAAAAGGCAATTTTGCAAATGGCTTGAAATTATTCAATTTTGTGAACTTCTAACATCTTCTATGATCAAATAAAGATCATACACATTCAAAATGATGGAGAACACCCTTTGTTTGGGTCATTGGGGGCCTCAGATGCCTTGATTTTACATTGACTTGCTCAAGAAGTCATCTTGTGATTAGATGCCTTCCTCATTGAATTTTTTCATGAAAATTGATATGCATGATCCTCATAACATATAGAGACCAATAGAAACAAAAATGACCAAAAACATTTGGAGTTATGGCCTCTGAAACCAAAACCCTAATTTTAGGTCATCTGTGCAGTTAAACCTGACTCTACCTCCATGCCTTTCTCAGTTCTTGTGATTCTTTGACTTCCTTGACCTTTTGAGGACACAACATGATGCTTGAACACACATGGACCCCTTTGAAGTGATTGATGACCTTTGGAGTGGCTCAAATAGCTCAGGGATGGCTCAGATCACAAACCCTAGATGCAGATGGCTTTGAATCAATGCAGTGAATCAAAAATGTGGTATGAGGTGTTATGATTAAATTTATGCAAATGAAAAGGTCACAAGCCATGGTGTGATGAGTGAGGGCAAATTTGGGGTGTTTACAGCTGCCCCTATTCAAGCATGAGTTAGCTGTGCAGGATGTAAGCAACGGCTTAACAGGCAAACAAGATAACTTGTGGTTGAATACCAAAGACAGTCCAAAATTTGCACTCACTGAATGAAGAAGAAAAGGGATATAGATTGTAAAAGAAAAATAAAATATATTTATAAAGTGCGAGTGACAGAGGACGACTGTCGAGCAGAGGACGACTGCTGGGGATGAAGCAATGACGGGGACGACCGATATGCTGGGGATAAAAGAGATTATGATGGGGACGGCCATCGAAAATAAAGTAACAAAAATCCTCTGGGGATTAGAGGTAATAGTGAATGATGGGGACGACCATCAAGTTCAAAGCATAAATGAATTAAATGATGAGGTACGGTCATCAAAGGTGAAGGACGATCACCTAGCAGGGGACGGCTGCTCTGTTGGGGATAAGATGAGGGACGGTCATCTAAGGTGAAGGACGATCACCTAGCAGGGTACGGCTGCCGAAAATATCACGGCATAGGACGAATGCCGGAAAGAAAAGGTCGACGATGGGGACGGCCATCGGATAAGCATGATGAAGGACGATCATCAAGAGGTGAAGGACGATCACCTAGCAGGGTACGGCTGCTCTCAGGGTTTATCATGACATAGGACGAATGCCAGATAACAAGATCAATGATGGGGACGGCCACCGGATAAAATGATGAAGGATGATCATCAAGAGGTGAAGGACGATCACCTGGCAGGGTACGGCTGCCGAAAGGTATCATGACATAGGACGAATGTCAGATAGAAAGGTAATAGTTTATCAAGATCTGCCGGGGACTCTTCTGGGGAACGGTAGACACAGACGAGTGTCTAAAATCAATGATTTGGGCAGCCTACTGGGGAGAAGCTTTCATGCCCCATGTTGTGCTTTGAACACCTGCAATCCTGTATGATAAAGAAACATACATGTTTCCCGAGGCATCCCTTACTGGATTCCGTCATAGGAGTTTAGACACTCCCGGGAGCAAGTATATTTCCTGTAAGCACGTATTTTTAGAAGGGAAGCATATGTATTTATGCAATAAATATCTCAAGGACATCAGACATTTTGCAAATAAAAAATAAAATGTACGAGATAAGATATGACTGAAAATCTGATTTTATTAATTTGTGTGCCCTGAATTGGCAAGATACAGTCAAAGAAACAGATCCCCTGAAATGAGGAAATTGTTACAAATTAAGAAGCAAAAAGACAGTGGCAATGTTGATGACGCTTCAAGGAGCTTCCCTTTGCTATGACTTGTATGACTTTTGACATTCTTCTCAGCTTGCTTTCTGAAGAAGGCTGATTCTGACCGATGCTCGAACCTTTCGAAGCTTTCCATGTTGTAAGTGATACAGACGAATTCAGAACGCAATTGTTCGCTTATTCCCTTGTTTTGCGTGAATCGCCCTTTCGGGTTTTCAATCCACCGGGATACCCATTTTTGCCTGAGTCGTCCAATGTGGCTTTTCAACTCAGCGGGTGTACATTTTTTTATTTTCCCTTATTTTTGCCCGAGTCTTTTATTCTGTTTTTGACTCGCCGGGATGCCCTATTTTTGCCTGGACTTGCATTCTGTTTTTATGTCCAGCGGGTCATTTTATGCAAAGTATTTTTTAACTGCATCTGAATTCACAGGGGACAGGAAGTCTTCACCATCCATAGTACTGAGCATCAGTGCTCCGCCAGAGAAAACTTTCTTTACTATGAATGGACCATCATAATTCGGAGTCCACTTGCCCTTGTGGTCTGTATGAGGAGGGAGGAGTCTTTTCAGTACAAGATCTCCTACTAGGTACTCTCGGAGCCTGACTTTCTGATCGAAGGCTTTCTTCATTCTTTTCTGATACAGCTGCCTATGACAAATTGCAGCCAACCTCTTTTCTTCAATCAGACTTAGTTGTTCGTATCGGGATCGGACCCACTTTGATTCATTTAGCTTAACATCCATTAGCACTCGCAAGGAGGGTAATTCAACTTCAACAGGTAGGACTACCTCCATACTGTACACAAGCTGATACGGTGTTGCCCCAGTGGATGTTCTGACTGACGTACGGTACCCATGTAAGGCAAATGGTAGCATTTCATGCCAGTCTTTGTAGGTGACCACCATCTTTTGCACAATCTTCTTGATATTCTTGTTAGTTGCCTCTACAGCGCCATTCATCTTTGGCCTGTAAGGAGAAGAATTATGGTGTTGGATCTTGAAGTCCCGACACAGTTCTGCCATCATTTTGTTGTTTAAGTTGGAACCATTATCAGTAATGATTCGCACGGGAACTCCATACCGACAGATGATGTCTCTCTTCAGAAATCAGGCTACCACCTGCCTTGTAACATTTTCATATGTAGCTGCTTCGACCCACTTGGTAAAATAGTCAATGGCTACCAGGATAAATCTGTGGCCATTTGAAGCAGTCGGTTCAATCTTGCCAATCATATCAATGCCCCACATGGCAAAGGGCCAAGGTGAAGACATCACATTCAGAGGATTCGGAGGCACATGCACTTTATCCGCATAAATCTGGCATTTATGGCACTTTCTGGCATAGGCACAACAGTCGGCATCCATTGTGATCCAGTAATAACCTGATCTTAGCAACATTTTAGCCATTGCATGCCCTCCAGCATGGGTACCAAAGGATCCTTCGTGCACCTCGTGTATTAACAAGTCCGCTTCTGCTCTATCAACGCATCTGAGGAGTACCATATCAAAGTTTCTCTTGTAAAGGGAACCGTCAGTATTCAGGAAGAAACTACCAGCTAGCCTTCTTAATGTCTTCTTATCATTGGAAGATGCCCCAGGTGGGTATGTCTGATCCTCTAAGAAGCACTTAATGTCATGGAACCAAGGCTTGTCATCTTTAACAACATCTGCTGAGAACATGTATGCTGGTCTGTCGAGTCTGGACACTGAAATCCGAGGCACAAAGTTGGCAGCTTGAACTTTGATCATGGATGAAATGGTAGCTAGAGCATCTGCAAACTGATTTTCGTCTCGTGGGATATACTCAAGCTTGACCGTTGTGAAGAAAGTCAATAACCTTCTTGTATAATCCCGGTAAGGTATCAGATGATCTTGGTGGGTGTATCATTTGTCGTTGGTTTGATTGATTACCAGAGCTGAATCTCCGAACACGGTCAAAGTCTTGATCCTGAGGTCAATGGCTTCCTCGAGACCCATAATACAAGCTTCGTATTCAGCTTCGTTGTTAGTGCAGTTAAAGGTGAGTTTTGCCGAGAAAGGCATGTGAACTCCTTTAGGTGTAATGAGTACTGCACCAACACCACGACCGTTCATATTAACAGCCCCGTCAAACATCATCGTCCATTCTTCTTCCGGGTCAGGCCCTTCAGTGTGAATAGGCTCTTCATGATCTTTTGCTTTTATGAACATGATGTCTTCATCAGGGAAGTCAAATCTCATAGGCTGGTAATCATCAATGGGTTGTTCAGCGAGATAATCAGACAATACACTGCCCTTGATGGCTTTTTGAGATGTGTACTGAATATCATATTCTGTAAGGATCATTTGCCATCTTGCAACCCGTCCGGTAAGTGCTAGTTTCTCAAAAATGTACTTAACTGGATCCATTTTCGAGATCAATAAAGTAGTGTGGGTCAACATATACTGTCTCAGTCGGCGAGCAGCCCACGCTAAAGCACAACAAGTTTTCTCGAGCAGTGAATAACGTTGTTCACAGTCGGTAAACTTTTTTCTTAGGTAGTATATTGCATACTCGTTTTGACCAGACTCGTCATACTGGCCCAGCACACACCCCATTGACTCTTCTAATACTGTCAAGTACATGATTAGATGTATTCCTTCAACTGGAGGCATAAGGATCGGAGGCTCTTGTAAGTATTCCTTGATTTTGTCAAAATCCCTCTGGCAGTCTTCGTTCCACCTGATCGTTTGTTCTTTTCTTAACAGCTTAAACAAAGGCTCACAGGTTGCTATAAGGTGAGATATGAACCTTGAAATGTAGTTCAATCTACCTAAAAACCCCCGAACTTCCTTTTCGGTCTTCGGCGTAGGCATTTATTGAATGGCTTTAACTTTATCAGGGTCAACTTCAATCCCTTTCTCACTTACAATAAATCCCAACAGCTTACCGGATCGCGCCCCGAATGTGCATTTGTTGGGGTTTAACTTCAATTGGTACTTCCTCAGACGCTTGAATAACTTCAACAGATTCACCAGGTGGTCTTCTTCTGTGAGGGACTTGGCAATCATGTCATCCACATAACATTCAATTTCTTTGTGGATCATGTCATGGAATAATGTTACCATAGCCCGTTGATAAGTGGCACCCGCATTCTTCAGTCCGAATGGCATCACCTTATAACAAAATGTGCCCCAGGGTGTGATGAAAGTTGTCTTCTCCATGTCTTCGGGTGACATCTTGATCTGATTATATCATGAAAACCCATCCATGAAGGAGAACATCGAGAACTGAGCCGTATTATCGACCAATACATCAATGTGAGGTAAAGGGAAGTCATCTTTAGGGCTGGCTCTGTTCAGATCCCGGTAATCCACGCACATCCTCACCTTGCCATCCTTCTTAGGCACAGGTATAATATTAGCAACCCACAGAGGATAGCTAGTCACAACAAGGAAATCGGCGTCTCACTGCTTTTGTACCTCTTCTTTTATCTTCATTGTCATATCTGGGCGAGTACGACGCAACTTCTGTTTTACCGGTGGGCAGTCTTCTTTCAGAGGCAGCTTGTGTATGACAATGCCGGTGTCCAACCCTGGCATATCCTGGTAAGACCAAGCAAAAACATCCACATATTCCCAAAGCATATCAATCAACTGCTCTTTTACTGAATCTTGCAGGCAGGCCCCGATCTTAACTTCTTTCACGTCTTCTTCCGTACCAAGATTAATCGTCTCAACCTCCTCCTGATGAGGAGTGATAACCTTCTCCTCTTGTCTTAACAACCTAGCTAGCTCTTCAGGTAGCTCATAATCTTCTTCAACCCCTTCATCAGCTTGATTGATTGGATTGTCAAAGTCATACAAAGTCATAGCAGTTTTGTTGTCGGTGCAGTCTGGAGGGCACTTTCTGCAAGGGTTCAGATTGGTTTATTTTAGTGATCAATTTTATCTTATTTAGAAAAAAGTGAAAATGAAGTTATTTATTTTGAAAAACATTGCCATTTTATTTTTGTACAAAAAGAAAAATGAAAAGACAGTGAGCGAAAAAAAAGACTTGTTTGCAAAAGACGTCCGATATTCATTGATTGATCTATTTGCACAAAATTACAAGATGGCCCGATTACAAAATGAGTCTTGACATCTTGGGCAAGATGCAAGACTTGATGCATGCTTAAAAATACAAGAAATAATAATTACTCTGCAGGAGTAACCCTTATAATTTCCTGGGAATACCAGTTAAGGACTTGGCTCCCCGGGATCCTTGGACGTATCCAACTCTCCAGGTTGCGGTCTCTTTCCTCCTCGTCTTCCAAGTTGTTCACAGCATCCGGGGTGAGCATTCCCCCGCTGACAAAACTGGGCCCTTTGGCAGCCTCTGATTGATCATGTTGAGTTGGTTTGTAACCCAACCCAAATCTGTCTTCTTTCTTTTCCACGGGCAGCAGCTTGCCCCAGCCTTGGGCAGTACCCTCTTCAAAAACCTTTCGGGCTTGCTGATAAGACGTTATGGAAGTTCCCAATACAGCAGATGCTTCATTAATATTGAGGGCCTCAAACCCCTGGCTCATGGTTTCATGGATCTCCCCGTCCATTTCTATGTACTTATACGTAGCCAGCTGGCTAACAAAGATGTCCTCTCCCCACAAATGGTGATGATTTGGCCTTTCCACTCGAATTTCAGCTTCTGGTGAATGGTAGACGTAACAGCGCCAGCGGCGTGGATCCAGGGTCTACCCAACAAACAGCTGTAGGCCGGCTAGATGTCCATCACAAAGAAGGTAGTTTTAAAAGTCTGCGGGCCAATCATCACAGGCAGATCAATCTCTCCAAGCACTGATCTTTTAGAGCCATCAAATGCTCTCACCACCAAATTACTCGGACGCAATGCCAAGCCGTCATACTCCAGCTTCACCAAGGCTTTCTTTGGTAGAACATTGAGTGATGACCCAGTGTCCACCAGTACATGAGATAGAACAGCACCCTTGCACTCCAGGGTGATATGTAAATCCTTGTTGTGGTTACGTCCCTCTGTTGTTAAGTCAGTATTGGTAAAGCCCAGTCCATGACTGGTGTTGACATTTGCTACCATAGTTTCTAGCTGATTAACGGTAATATCCTCTGGCACGTATGCTGCGTGCAGGACTTTCAATAATGCATTCCTGTGAGCTTCAGAACACATCAACAGTGATAATATGGAGATTTTTGAGGGAGTTTGGTGAAGCTGATCCACTACCTTGTAATCACTTCTTTTTATGATTCTCATAAACTCGTCTACATCTTGTGCAAAAGATGTCTTCTAAGTTTCTTTGGCAGTCGGCTCTTCAGGTACCACACTCTTTCCTTTTGCTTTGGCAGCAGCCTCTGCTTCAACATTAGGTCTTTGTGCTTGTGAGGCAAAAAGGCGTCCGCTTCTGGTGAAGCCTCCGCCTCCCCCAACATTATCAATTTGTGGAGAAGAGGTTGATGAATCCAGAGTGATTTTCTCCCCGTTGCAGTAGAGATCAGAGCCATAATGCCAAGGTATGGCATTACTGCTTTCATAAGGAACTGGTCCAGGTACCGTAATAGTAACTGGACTGACTGCTACAGAGGAGGGTACTATAACGGTGTGCAGATAGTAAATTGTGACTGGTGATCTGGCAGGTGGTTCCATGACTTGTTGTTGAAAATTGCTGCTAGGAGGAACCTCTGATGGGTCATAATAGATTGTAACTACTGAGACATCTTCATTAATTTTTGCTGGCGTTGTAGAAGATTCTGCTAATAAAGTGGATACTGATGTTGTAGAAGAAATGGTTGTTGACACTTGACTTGTTGAAGTGATGGACGGAGCCATTGCTGATGATATTGATGAATCGGTAGGAATGATTGTTGCTACTGTTGTAGGAGAATCAGGAATTGTTGTTAAAGGAATTGCTGGATTTGTAGGTGCCATTGTTGAGATTTGAAGGATACCATCATTGATAAGACCATCTATGCCGCTTCTCAAATTTTCACACCCGTTGACTGCAATGTTGCAATACCCACAACCGAGCTCACACCCGGGGAACACTTGGCACTCTAGAAGCTGAGCTTTAATTTCGACCAAAGGTGTTCGAATTTGTGCAACACTGGTGATCAAGGTAGATGGCTTGTCTTCCTCAATGGAATTAATCCTCGGCCCACCATGATTAGGCATAGGATTTTTGTTGACATTTGGAGGAGGTGCAAAGTTGAGGGCTTTTGAATCCACCAGATCTTGGACTTTCATTTGTAAGGCCTTGCATTTTTCAGTATTGTGACCAGGTGCATTGGAGTGGAAAGCACACCTGGCGTTGACATCATAATTCCTTGGGAGATTGAGGGGATCTGGTGGTGCCAATGTCCTTAACTCAACCAAGTTTAGCTTCAGGAGTTGTGGCAATAAGGCAGCATAAGGCATAGGGATAGGGTCAATCACCCTGTTTGCCTGTGATGGTCTTTGCTGGAAAGGACGCTGTTGTTGGTTGCTATTGTTGTTGTTGTAGGTTCTCTGTTGCGGATACTAAACTTGTTGTTGATAATGTGGTTTTTGTTGTTGATATGTTGATTGCTGAGGAATCAGAGCCGGAATAGTGACAGCTGCTACTGATCTGTGGACATATTGAGGTCTGCCCCTGCTGGCATGAATGGCATTTGTCTCATTGGTCCTTCGGGGTCCCACGAAAGGCTTCCTGGGATTACTGGAAGAACTTGCACCATTATCAGAAATTTTGCCCATTTTTAACAGACTCTCAATTCTTTCACCAGCTATGACGATATCAGCAAAGCTGGTAGAAGAAAAGGCAGCCAGCCTATCAATATATGTTCCTTGCAAAGTATTCATGAACATGTCAGCCATTTCTCTTTCCGACATGGGTGGTTGGACAGCAGCAGCAAGCTGTCTCCACCTCTGGGCATATTCTCTGAAGCTTTCTCTGGAGGACTAGGACATTCCCATCAGGAGGGTCCTGTTAGGAGCCATGTCCAGGTTATATTGATATTGTCTGATGAAGGCTTCAGCTAAGTCCTTCCAGCATCTAATGGTAGCTCTGGTCAGGTGTGAATACCACTCTCTTGAAGCCCCAGTCAGACTGTCTTCAAAGTAAAACATCCACAGCTTCTCATCCACAGTATAAGCTTAAAGTCTTCCCAGGAAAGACTGCAGGTGAGTTCGTGGACAAGAAGTTCCATTGTATTTCTCAAAGCACGGGGGTTTGAATTTGTGGGGAATCCTCACCCCATCCACTAGCCCCATATCCATTACATCGAAGCCTAAGGAATTTTGAGACTCCAGAGATCTCAACTTCTCAGCAATTTCATCCAACCTCCTATCATAACTTCGTCTCCTGCTCCCATGACGGTAAACTACTCCTCTTGGGGATCCTCTTGTATGATCCTACCCCCAGCAGTATTTCCTTGCACATTTCCCGGGATGTTGACTTCCGGATCTAGATGAGGTCCAAATACTGGTGGATTAACATGAGGCTGACCCCTCTCATTGTTGCTAGTTCCTCCAGTGCCAGGATGAGGTTCCTCGGGGGTTTGTCTTTCTACCGATGCCCTTAACCTTTCTTGGCTCTGGGCCAAGCCAGTCATCACAGTCATGAATTGAGCCATTTGGTTCCTCATCTCCACTCTTTCATTAGCCATCTGAGTTCTGACCTCCGTCAGGTCCTGCTGTACTTGCTCCATTTGGATACCAGGAAGATTGTTGCGAGTAGGGTACCAGTGCGTACGGTTGACAGGGAACACCTGGCGGCGAGCAATATTTCCTGAGATCAGAACAAAATTAGAAACAAATAAATACAAAACCTACAAAACAAAACAAGGTTAGTATGCAATGCAGTATGCTTATTTGTTTTTCCAAGGTATCCGGCTTGGTTCTTGGTTTTGACCTTTCCAGACCTCGAGGAAGATGCTTGATGTTGTTGAGAAAAGAAACCCAATGAAAGCAAACTAATATATTACAAATGATGAACAATACATAGTTTGTTTTACAATATATGCCCCTGGAGGGTCAAAATACAACAAAAAGAAAAGTACATAAAATGGAAATGAACAACAAGCAAAGAAGTCAAACATCCAATCCAAATTCATCCTCCTTAACCTCCTTCAGAAGAGCCTCAGTCACTGGACCAGCTGGATGCTCTGTAATGGTCCTAATGAGGAGGTTCCTGGTGGCAATGGCAGTGATCAGCTTCTTGTGCCTGTCCTGATCCTTTGATCTCTTCAATCCAGCTCTGAGCTTTAACTCTGAAATCTCCTTCTGGGCTGCCAACAAAGCTTCCTGCTGCTTCTTTTCATTGGCCTCTAACTGTTCAATCTTGGCTTGAATTCTCTGATCTTCTTGTGTCCGAGCTTCAGTGATCCTGACCCACCTAGCCTGACTTTCTTGCAGATAGAGCTCAGTCCTGGCCTTCTGAATCTTGGCTTCTTTACAGACATTTTTCAATATTTGTTCCCCAGCCCTTGCTTTCCTGATGTAATCCTCTGTTTTCTCAATTTTGGTAAGATGCTCCACCCTAAGCTTTTCCAACCTCTCAATGTCCAGACGACCATCACTCCTTTCCCAAAGTGTCTTCTTTAGAGCTTGAGACAGATTCTCATTTCTTTCCTTCAGTTTCTCAAATTCTTCCAGGCTGACAGTTGCTGCTGGCTGTGCTGTAGATGGTCCAGGTATGTCCTCAATGGTGAAAGGAATTCCAGTAATTTGAGTTCTAGTATGGGACCAATCATAGTACAGAGCTGAAGCAACATTATTACACCTTCCTAGAATAGCCATCCCTTTTGTCTGGATGTTGTCCCAAGCCCAAGATGCTTGTCTGACAGCAGCTAGATTAGGTTTTATTTCACAATACAGGGTCTCGGCTAAATCTTGTACTCTGGGAGAGTGAACCAAAGCATAGCCTAGTTGTCTCTTAAATAGCAAAGGATTGTAGTTAATGCAACTCTTTACTCCTATCAGAGGCACATTTGGGTACTGCCTACAGCTGGTGATAATGTCTTTGCCCTTGGTGCTCTGGGTGCACCATCTAATATCATCTGAAGTCAAAGCAATGAGCCTCTTAGCCCAATTCTTCTCCTGGTGAGGATTTAAGAAGGCATCTGACTTGGGTAGGTGTCTGAGTAGCCAGGTGTGAAACAAAGGAGCACAACATCTTACTAACTTCCCCCTCTGTTTCTCATTCCTCTGATGAATGGAGTAATAGAAATCTCCCAGCAATGTGGGTACTGGGTTCCTCAGAAGAAACAGATGAATGGCATTCTTGCTGATAAATTTGGGCTCATCTGCAAACAGTATAACCCCATATATGCTGAGGGCTAACAGTGCACAGACTGCCCTCCACTCTCCCAAGGAGGCCTTCAGGATGGCTTGAGAAATTAAGAAGTCTAAGTGTAAACCAGGGATCCCAGCTTTTGTTGTCATGCTTTGCTCAATCAAGGCAGGCTCCAGGTACAGTGCTTTTTCTACTTCTCCATTGCTGGGAGAAGTCATTTCTGGGTTGAAAGGGATTCCACCCCTGACAGGTACTCCAATCAATGATGAAAATTCTTCCAGCAGAGGCCCTAACTGAAAATCTGGGAAAGTGAAGCATCTCAAAGGAGGATCATAAAACTGCAAGCATGTATGGATCATGCTCCTCTGAGAAGGGTCCAGGTCCATGACCATATCCAGGATACCTCCATAGTGTTCCCTGAACAATGGGATGTGGTCAGGAGTGATAAGTGACTGGACCTGCCTGATGCCAGTCAGCACAGGCTCAAAGAAATGGTAGGATATGTTGCTCTTCCTGGGAGTAGTCATGAGTGCTGATGAAGAGCTGAAGACAAGTGCTGATGAGAATCAAGACTGATACTGGAGATGAGCCACTGCCAGGCTGATGCTGGTGATGATGAAGATAGATGTAGCAAATAGCTGATGAAGCAAAGGTCTATGCAGAAGAAGGGGTCAAAACCAAACCAGATATAATGTGGATACCCTGAAAAGACAAATAAACAAATGTTAAATGATGCAAATGATGATATATGCAAATGATATGCAAGGGTTTGTGATCAAGCCTGATCTGATTATTTGTCTTGATATAAGTCCATGTATGTTTAAGAAATCCGGATGGAGGTTCAGAAATCCAGTAACCAGGGTGGGGGACTCAAATAAAGAGTCACATGTCCAGGGTTAAGCACAAGAACTGTCCAAAATGGAGTACTCTTAAACAAAACAAGTAACAGGGTATGATGTGGCCAAGGGTACCTGCAAACCTGTAAACAACCCAACCCCCTCACAGGTAGTGTCTTAGAACAAGGACCCTCAGACTTGGATCAGTTATGAGAAGTGTAAACGCTTCTAACCCAGAGGTATAGTGTTTACAATAACCATAAAAGATCCTCCTCTAATTCACCTCAGTTTCTGAAGGTCATAATAAAGGTCATCCAGACTTAGCAGGCTTCCCAGATAGCCCTAGCACTACAGAAAATCTGTAGCACAGAGTTCTCGAGAAGAAACCCACATCTGAACCGTGTTTCATATTCCCGCACCAGACTGAAATGGAATGGGAAAGAACATGAACCACTCTAGCCTAGGTATCACTCAGGTCCCAGGTATAGGACCTTAAACTCTCAATGAAATCCCACCTATCAAAACAGCAAACTAGATCCAGCAAAATGATAGTATGACAGTATGAAATATGAAAAACTACAAAGGAAAGCAATAAACAAAGCTGTACATAAAGCAATAAATAAAGCTCATAAATAAACACAATTAGCACATAACACCCCAGTAAACACAAATCAAACAAGCGCTAGGAGGAACCCACTAAAAGAACCATAAGCCCTGGTTACAATATAAGGGTCCCCAACAGAGTCGCCAAGCTGTCGCTCCCACCTGATGACACACAGAGCCAATAGGGGTACGGACACGAACGGTCGGCGAAAGAGGAAGGAATGAATAGAGTCGCCAGCTAGGCATTTTTATCCCGGAGGAAAGGTAATGCTGCATAGACCTAGAAAGATATGGATAAGACGGTCGCGAACCAGAGAGACTGAGAAAGGGGGTTGGTTACAACCTGGGAAGGTATTAGCACCCAGATTGTCCGCCGTACTCGACGGGATCCATGCTTAAAATATTTGTGTTTTAAAGGGGTAGTGTCAGTGCAATCTGTGTATCAAAGATGGAAAGAATGCAAGTGTCAGTGTAAAATAAATGTGGAGCATATAAGAGAAGTGTCAGTGTAAGAACAAGAGTGAAGAAATCAAGATAATGAAGCTAAAAGAATAATGCTGGAAGGAGGGGGGATATACAGAGACTTTTGTTCGATAACTGTTAAGTTATACCTACGTATCCTCTCGTGCAATGAGGAAGTCAGAACACCGTAGTTCGACCCAAAGAGACTGAAAGATAAATTGACTTGTGAACTGCTTGCTTGTCTATGCTCAAGCGTATGACCTGTCTGGCTCAGGTGCAAACTGTCTTGCATTAGACGGAAGAAGCGAGTTCTCGTTTGTGAGTGAATGAGGTGAGAAAAGAATCCCGGAGGAGACGATTATTGTTTGTTTTTGTGTTTTTAATCTTTTATTGCTTTTGGATTTGTCATAAGTTAATGAGCTTAAGCCTAAACCAAGGGTTATTAAACTCATCACATCCTCCCTCTGATTAGGGGTAATGAGAATACCTTAAGTGTGAAGTAAGCACCTCACACTTAGTCACCATAATGTAGGATTAAGATCATTAACCTACTTGTATTTATTTAGATGTTTTTGTTGTTTTTGTTTAGTGTTAAGTAATGAGTTTAAACCATAATCAGGGATTTAATGGACTCATTACACCATCCTAATAGAAGGATAATAGATGAGAACATTTAAGCTGAGGAAGATTCCTCAACTTAATCCATGATTAGGGATTAACCTCATGACATAACAAAGCCTTTATTAAATGGATTTTAGTTAATGGTAAGATCAAGAAGTGAATTTTATGGTTTGTAAGATAACTTGAGGGAGACTTGTCCATTAACACTAGGGTTAGTCCTTCTTAACCAATTAAGGAAGAATTAGAACCCTAATGCAAGGCCCAAGTTACAAGCTTGATGTCTTGATGATTATTAAGTGAATTGATTAAAGGATTTAAACACATTAAGGGTTTGACACTTAGGATTAAAGTTATACACTCCATCCTAATAGAAGGATGCAGGCATAAGCTTAATCACAAAGCCTTAAAACCTTTAGGGTTTAGTCCTTGTTTAAGAGGTGAGAAGAGAAGACTCAAAGAAAACTCAAAGGAAAGAGTCTAAGGGGGACTAAATAATCCTATAATGTTATCATGCTTGGAAGTCCTAGGGTTTGTGAGGCTTAAGAGGAGAAATCTTCAAAGGTCCACCAAGGAGAGAAGCAGATGAAAGGAGAAAGAGACAGAGAGAATCAAGACAACTTGTTTCACTTAAGAAGACAAGTTGCTTGAAGGGAGAAAGTGGGAGAGAACATGAATGAGCAAGCTCACTCTAATACACATACAAAATGCAGCAAAGAAGGCATGAAAGAGATGAAAAGAGATTGTGAGAAGTGAAGGCAAATTCACTTCTCAAAACAACTAACCACCTGAAAAGTTAGCAAAAGAAGTGCAATGCAATGAAAATGAGATGAAATGCCATGATGCAAGACAAAACCAGAAGCATGAACATGATGTTAATGATGCTAAGAGATGATGCAAACACATGTCAAGAGTTGTGGATGATCATACAAGGATGTGGATGCAAATGAAGCAAGCTTTGAACCATGAAGATTCATGAAAGTTTATGAAATGATATGAACAAATAGCATGGAAAATGAAAGATGCAATAATCAAACATTATTCTAATATGTCCTAAGATGTCTTATATGTCCTAAGGATGCACAAAATGTCATGGCAAGTTCTTGAATGCAAGCAAATGAAAGATGGATGCAAAGGAAAACAAGAATTAGGGTTTATGAACAACATACAACACAAAAATTCAAAACTAGAAGCAAATGACATGATAAAAAATTGAAACTGGGATCAAAGGAACCCTAACCCTACACAAGTTCACTTCCCAAAGGAAGAGACCTAAATCTAAACCTAATGGAAGTTATGATTCTTCTAAGTCAACTAGGGTTTCAAGGTACCTCACAATGAAAAATGCAAAACAAATTGAAAATGGAAGATAAATTCAAACCAATTTTACCCTAGAAACTACATGCTATGAAGGATGCAATGCAAGAAGAACCATCATCAAACTCTTAATGGTTAGGCAGAATGAATTTTTTCAAGTTAGGATCAAAATATTGCCTTTAAACAACTTTAATTCCAATGAAAATTGTCAAAATTGATCAAGAACCAAAAAGAAATTTGTTTTGAGAGTTTGATAATGTTTCTAAATGTTTTTAAATGCAATGTGAATTTTTTGGTGATTTTTAAATACCTAAATGCATTTTTAATTAATTAATTTCCATTAACTAATTAAAAATAAACATTTAAATGATTTAAAAATGATTTTTAATGCAAAAAATAAAAATTAAAATATTTTTGGGTTCTGAAAATTAATGAAAGGTTTGACAAAATTTTTCAGAATTTTTCAAAGTGTTTTCCTATTTTTAAAAATTCGTGGAAGTTAAATATAAATAAAATGAAATAAAAATGAGTAAATGGAAAAGTATGCAAATCCAATGGCTGGCATTCAAATGGATAACGCGCGAATTGACTGGCGCCAGATCCTGTGGTCTACATTCAAACTGACCTATTTAAAATTAAAACCTAATTAACTAACTTAATGACGTGGATTAGGGCTTAAGTGATGGATCTGAGCCATTCAATCGCGCACGGGTCAACACGGGTCAACAGGATCTATGGCTCACATTCAAACCAAACCCTAATCACAATTAAAGCCCTAATGACTTTCAGATGACCGGAACAGTGTTCCGGTCATCTTCTCCGGCCAACCAAAAATCAAACTCACTCCCTAGGCTGTTTCAAGTGCTCTAATTCTCCAGATTTCATCCTCTAATCACCCTAAACATGAATCAATCACAAAATCACATTTACAATGCATCCACAACAAGATTCGAGCAAAATCAAGAAAACTGCAAAAATTTCAGAACATGCATACACACTCATTTCTCAACCATTTTCAGTGATTCAAAGCTTAACATGATCAGTGAAACAAACTCTTTCATCCTATAACAAGAAATTGCATTTCTGGAAAAAATGTTCTTGAGCTCACCTGAACTGGAGCTTTGAACTTTGGAGCTTTCTGGCCAGTTTCTTGCTTCAAAGTCCTTCCAATGATCTCCCTGATGATGCTTTGAGGCTTAGTTGGAGTGTATTGTGGCTGGTTTTTGAGCTTGATAAAGTTCTGACCAAGGGGAGTGAAAAACCGTATTTCTGTTTGGGATGGTTTCAGGATCAAATGATGGTTGGGAAATGATCAGAGGATCATGGTGAGTGATTCTATGAAGTTTTCTTTGAGGTTTGTGGCTTGTGTATTGAGATTCGAAGAAAAATGCATAAAGAGGGATTTTTGAGAATGCTGGCTTGTGGGAGAAATCTGGCTTGTGTGTGTTGCTTTGAGTTGCTTTTGGTCCACTTATCACACTGTGATAGGTCTGTGGAGTTGGTATGGCCTATGCTGATTGGTATGGTCCAATTTGCCAAAAGTCAATGTTAGGTGTCCTTTGAGGTATGAGTCATGGCAGGCCAAGGACAAGGGCATGTCTGCTGCAGCTTGATTCAAGGATGACCATGGAAATTAATTTGAGGCCAATTTGCAAGTGGTTTGGAGTTTATGTGAGGTTTTGCAAATTTCACAAAGTTTGGCCCTTTTGAAGTTTCTTAATGATCAAGGCATAAAAATGAGCAATTCTTTGGTGCATTCTGAATTTTAGGTCATGACTTATGTTTGTGTAATGCTTAGAAGTTGATTTGAAGTCACAATTGGCCTTGGCATGAAGTTTTGCAACTTTCCTCTTTTGGTGCATAAATGAAATTTCATGATTTTCCCCAACTTTGGCAAGCCATAACTTTTGATCCATGATGAATTAGAATGAGTTCTTGTAATTTTTGAAAATGGGAGGATCCATTCTACAACTTTCATGACCAAAGTTTTCTCATTTGAGGCATTTTTGAATTAAAAAGAGGGGTTTGAAAAACTTTCCCAAAATGGCAAGTTTGTATTATAAGTCACTTGCCCAAAAAGGCAATTTTGCAAATGGCTTGAAATTCTTCAATTTTGTGAACTTCTAACATCTTCTAGGATCAAATAAAGATCATACACATTCAAAATGATGGAGAACACCCTTTGGTTGGGTCATTGGGGGCCTCAGATGCCCTGATTTTACACTAATTTGCTCAAGAAGTCATCTTGTGATCAGATGCCTTCCTCATTGAATTTCTTCATGAAAATTGATATGCATGATCCTCATAACATATAGAGACCAATAGAAACAAAAATGACCAAAAAAATTTGGAGTTATGGCCTCTGAAACCAAAACCCTAATTTTAGGTCATCTGTGCAGTTAAACCTGGCTCTGCCTCCATGCCTTTCTCAGTTCTTGTGATTCTTTGACTTCCTTGACCTTGTGAGGACACAACATGATGCTTGAACACACATGGACCCCTTTGAAGTGATTTATGACCTTTGGAGTGGCTCAAATAGCTCAGGGATGGCTCAAATCACAAACCCTAGATGCAGATGGCTTTGAATCAATGCAGTGAATCAAAAATGTGGTATGAGGTGTTATGATTGAATTTATGCAAATGAAAAGGTCACAAGCCATGGTGTGATGAGTGAGGGAAAATTTGGGGTGTTTACAAGTATCAACCAACTTCAGTCTTCACCAAAGCCGGTTATCTCACTACTTTCTAAAGGCCAAGATGGGATTACTAGGGTTCTAAAGGTCAGTTAGTGTATTGACAACATATGGCAGCCTCATATTATCCTCAACTTGTTTAAGGAACATAAGCACCAACCAAGAAGTCACACTAACTATGGCCACCAGATCAACCATATTGGTATACGCCGTACAGTTTCCTTGGTCTATTGCCATTTACCTAAGGTACACTAGATCCGGGTTAGGATCTTTCACACATAAGAGCATCCAACAAGTAAAGTAAAGCAAACAAAGCAAACAAGTTTAAAGTGATCTTAATTCCTAAGGGTACCCCTCTTTAAACGTCCCCAGCAGAGTCGCCAGTTCTGTAACACGGTGGGAGAACTGACTTTAGTTATGTTGCGAGTAGCAAGAGTCGCCACCGACTTTTATTTTATCCAAAGGAAAGGGCATAAAAGAAAAGGAAAGACCTTAAAAGATTTTTGGGTTCGCGGGGTAGGTTATGTAAAGGGAAGGTGTTAGCACCCTTTACATCCATGGTTATCCATGGGCTCTTAGTTACTTAGCTCACCTTAAAGTGTTTTGAGAAGTGTAGTGTGTAATTAAAATTTTCTTAAGTACTTTATAATGATCCATGTACGGATATATATAAAGACTTTGTTTTGAAAATTGTTTAAAAATGTGAAGTGTTTATGAAATATTTTTTTTTTTGAAAGAGTGAGCAAGTACTTAAGAGGAACCTACCCTAATTTGAATCTTTACTGTTCTTGAATGTTCTTTCAATGGTAAGACTATCCCTATTATTAAGGAATAGGTATTCATTACCTTGGATGTTATAAGGGACATGTGAAGGGTCATCTGTAATTAGGCAACTGTAAGGTGTCTTAGCAATTCGAAGGGACTTATCATCTTTTATTAGAAAGGGACAAGATCATTCACGAAGGCAACATTCGAAGGGACTTGATCTTATAATCGTAAAGGGACAAGATGATATTAATAAGAGAATGGACTTTGCTTTATACACCTTACTTGACCTTTTTTATTTAGGCAACATGAAAGGTATCCTTAAGAAGTGAGATGGCAATCAAAGATCGACTTACGTGTGTGCGTGTACAAATTCAAATATTTATCTTATAATTAGTGATCTAAATTAATTTTAAGATACAAACATGTTTCCACTCCCTAATTTACTAACCATAGCAATTTAAATAAATAAACAATAACAATACTACGATTATTACATAGCTTGTACAGTTACATTATAATAAAACAATTTTAAATAATAATTATAATAAATAAATGAAAGGTTAGTAATAATAAAAATAAATATAAGAGAAAAAAAGGTTAGCACAATAATATACAATATAGAAATCAAATTAAAATTTTAAATTTAGATAAATACATTTTTTAAGAATTTTAAGATGAGAAAAAAATAATTATTATTATTATATACTAATTTATATACAAAAATAAACATGATTTAAATTATAATTAAACAAAAATAATAAATTAAAATTGTAAAAGAAAATTAAGGTTTTGAATTATTAGAAAAGAAATTAGGGTTTAAAAATAATTAGGCTTTACATATAAAAATATTAAGTTTTTTAATATACAATATCAATTTAATTATTAAATAATATATACATATAAATATATAAAAAAAACATAATATAAGTTTTTTAAAAGAAAAATAGTTTATGTATATTGTTTAGAAAATTATTTAAATTAATTTAGAGAATAATATGAAGAAATAATAAAAGAAATAAAACAAGAAAAAACCAAAACCAAAAAAAACAGGACCTGGGATTTGAACCCAGATCCTTTACCTGAATGATCAACAGCATAACCACTGGGCTAGCGCGCGCTGGCTGATAACATATTGCATCCATTTGGTTTTGTGCTTATCCTGTAAAACAAAACAAATTGACAAAAAAAATGCACTGAGGCTGGTTTCGAACCCAGGCCATTGCCTTCACACGCGCACACACATACCACTACACCATCAGCACCATTCAATAATTATAATACAAATAAAACTATATAATATAAAATCAATTTTTGAATTCCCAGCTGCGCGCGAAACTTCTTCTTTTTCCTCCAGACCTACACATTTTGCTACGAATTTTCCCACAAGTTTTCCTGCGAATTTCAAATTGCAGCAAACCCTACGAAACTCAAACATCAACAAAACAACAAAATTTCATCAAATTAAGTATACCAACACAATCCAGAGGTCAATTACAGTTGATCCATGGTCTTAGAATTTATTTATGTTCCTTAAATCATGAAACCCTAATTTGGCCGAAAAACCCTAGTAATGGTGAAATCCATATTAGGTGATGAAGTTTCATAAAACTTGTCCAGAATCAATCTACAACTCATCATAAACAAGAAAATTCAATCAAAATTTATTGAAAACCAATAAATATCCAGAATCGAAAATCAAAAATAACATGAACATAATGAATCGGTTTATGCATATGGGCTTGTTTACGATGCTTTTGAAGGTTGGGATTGGTTTAGTCATGTCCAAGGAACCTTTCCATTACTTTAAAATACCTTAAAACCTCTTGTAATGAAGAAACCTAAAATTGAATTTGGATGAAATTTGTGAAGTTTGAAAGTGACTTGGGAGGCTGTGAATTTGTCGTCTTGTGCTTGCTAAATGTTCTTTAAATATGGATGAATGAATTAGGTCAAAAACATTGCTCAAGACTTTGGATATTTTGATTGTTTGAGATTGAAAAAAGATAAGCTCTTAAATTTTGAATATTCTTGATATGAACTTGCTATTTTAAGATAATCCTCATAATTTTTGTATCAATTAGATCCAAATAACCTTTATGACATTCTAGAAGACAAATCATTTTAAATCTTCACCCTTTTATATTTTATTTGAATTTAAAATGATTTTTAATATAAAAAATCATAATAAATAAAAATAAGATGAATAAAATTATGAAAATTATGAAAATAATAAATTAATTTCGTGCATTATGTCATGGAACCTATTGGGTCACAAAAAAGTCAGCCCATTTGAAGAATTATGGTTTTAAGACCTCATTTACTTCATAAACCTCTCAAAAATTTCCCAACTTTGCAAGGGCACAAATCCTTCAATTTTAATGCTATGAAGGTGTTCTTGGACATTTTGGAAAGCTTAAAGAGTCCTTTAACCAAACTCTTTGGTCTCATGTCAATATCTTTTACCATTCTCAAGTTATGCTCTTTTGAAGTTGTTGACTTTTTGTTGACTTTTAAATGGACCTATAATGTCTTAGCTCATACCTTCCAAATGAAGCATTTTTGGGCTTGGCTTGTGAGACACAAAGTTGTATAGAATTCAATTTCCTTCAAAATGAGCTTTGGATGGAAAAAATTTGATGAAGCATGTGAAAGTTATGGCTGGTCAAAGTTCAGTTGACTTTTCCTGTGAAAACCCTAATTTAGAAACTCCTGATTCTTGATGATCTGAAATCTCCTTGATGAATCATGATCAACCCTTGATAAAATGATGAATTTTACTTCATATACTTGATGTTGGCAAAATATCATGAAGTTTGACCTTGGTTTGACCACAGTTGACCTCAGTTTGACTTTTTAACTACTTTGACTGATTTTAACCTATCTGATCATCTGACTGAGCAAATCTTTTGGGAAAGTCTTGAAACTTGATATGAGGATTATTGAACACATATAAGATGCCATGAAGATCACTTGAAGTATTGGAAGTCCATTTAGCCTGATAAAAGTCAAAACCCTAGTTTAGGATGCATTGCTTTGGAGGATGCATTGTCTGAGGGAATTGCCAAACTTTCTGACTAATTGTGAACTTTGTGAACCTCATGAGATGTCTTGTGAACCTTGTGAACCTTGTGAGCCTCTTATTACACAATGAATTGTCTTGTGGAGGGCAAATTTTGGGGTGCAACAGCATCCTATACATGTTTAACCAGCTTGGATGGGAGAAAGCTCTCATAAAATATAAGTTTGTAACTTACCGCGAGCTCACCCTTGAATTTTTAAGCTCCCTAGTTTACCTACATGAGCACGGATTTGGACTACGGAAAGGATTTATTAGTTTCCGACTATTCGGTATCGAATATGTCTATAACCACAAGGAACTAGCTGACATACTAGGATTTCCTAGCAGACCTTTTGCTTTTACTACCACCCAGGTGGAACTGATGGATATTGAGCTAGAGTTCTTCTGGGGAACTTTAACAGGAAACTACCACCCTGAGCCGGATAGCATGAAAAATAATGAAATACACAACCCCGATATCCGCTATTTACACAAAATCCTTGCCCACACCTTGTTTGGAAAGGAAGAGAACCTTACTGAAGTATCTAAGGACGAGATATTCATAATGAACTGTTTGACTGAAGGCAACCCCGTAAATGTTGTACCCTTCATGATGCAGACCTTTACCCGCATCCAGGAGGAGCCTAATCTACCAATAATGGTAGGAGTCCTAGTCACCATGATTGCTAACGCCCTTGGACTTAGATATCAGTTACACAAGTGCACCCGTTTCGGTACCATTCGCCCTATGAATTTGGATTTCTGCTTTAACCACCAAATAATAGGAAACAGAGGACAACCACCATTCGAGTACCTGATTAGGAATGAAATCTTAACCTTGTTCACCTTGCCGAACCATGCTAAAGTCAGCGTTCACAACAGAGATAATTAGCTTTATGAGCTTACTCCTCCTGACCATCCAACAACACCTGAAACACCACAATCCTACCAAATTAGGGATGATATGATGAATGATGAAGAGAGTGACCTTGAGACCCCTCCTAGTTACCATGACATTAACCACATTGATGAAGATATTGAGACCCCTGAAATCAACAAAGTAGGATATGCTGAAAGCTTGAACAAAATTTTGACGACTCTTGAAGTATACCAAGCTGACATTAATGTTGCTAAGGATGAAGTTAAGAGCATGAGATTGGACATTATAGGCCTAACTGATTTAACATGTGAACAGTTTTACCATATAAATTCCGCACTTGAAGACCTGAAGAAACGACTTTGATAAGCTGTAGTGATTTGCTTAATTTTACTTTTTGCTTTTTGTTTCTAGTTAGTTTTGAATTTTTGCAACATTTCCTAGTTCATTTTTATTACTGCAATTTCTTTCTGTTCTGTCAAAAACAAAGTATTTCAATTAATGCAATTTTTCATTCAGTCTATTTACATGTTTTCATAATTTAGTGCATTTACCAAATATCCCCACTGCATGTTTGATTAGTACTATGTGCAAATTTGTTACTATCAGTATTAACACATACTGATACTTCATATCTCAAATTGATTGCTGGATATTTTGATGAATGTGTGTGATGAAATTTAATACTGTCATATATTGATTCATTGTTATGTGTTATGTTGGAATTAATTATTTAATGTGATAAGAATTATAATTGGATTGAAATGAGGAAAACATTCTGGTGAAATTTCAAATTTTGTGAACATCACGGTCGTAACCTATCCCTCACGATCGTAACGGGCAATTAAGTGCGTCACGATCGTAACCTATCCCCTCACGATCGTGACGATCTGAAATGCACGACCTCTGAGTTATAGAGGCCGTTCTTCTTCGTTCTCCACTTCTTTTTCCCAAAATACTCTAACCGTCCACTACCCTATTCATCGTGCGTAACCACTCATATCCACCATTAATCCCTCCACTCCATTCCACTTCCCCATTTAATTCCAACTCCACAAATCCCTTTCACTCCACTATGAATCAATCAACTTTCTTCACATTTTCATCACAAATCCTCCAAACACTATCTCACGATAAACTTCCTTTGCATGCAATGGCAACCATCACATTTAAAGAGGGAGAACAAGGAGCAGCACAGAGAGCTAAGTTTGAAAAGTTTCAAACCCGCGGGCTCCAAACGACTCGGTACATCGACCTCGACTGTCTGAGAGAGTTAGGCTTGTTCGACGGAGTGAAGCTACTTCTTGAAAAAGTCGGCTTATGGGACTTATGCAGCCAACCATAACCAACTTTTGCAAACCTCACTCTGGAGTTCCTGAGTTCTTTTCAATACATCACACCCTCTGGATCCACAAACCAACTCACAGGTATCGCAAAATTCTGAATGCTTGGCAGAGAGTTTGAACTCACTCAAACCAGAGTCGTAGAACTTTTAGGATTCAGTCACGGTGACGGTCCCACTTTGTGTGCCCGACAACTTCAATGAGGCAGCTTTTACTTTGTGGCACAACATTACCAATAGCCGCGCTTCAACCTATCATAGTTTAAACGCCACTCACATTCATAATCCAGCGATCCGATACTTTCATCATATCATCTGCAATACCATCTTCGCAAGGGAGAGCAACCATAAGCTCAATTATAAGGAGATCCTGTTCTTGCACTGTGCTCTGAATGAAGAGTGCATCAACGCCGCTCCGTTGCTACTGGCCCACATTCAATCAGTAGCACAAAGAGGCGCCACACCCTTCTATATTGGCGGGATTGTCACTTCCCTAGCTATATAGTTGAATCTTGGTGACCACCTCACTAATCTGCCTTATAGGGCACCGGAGCTGCTCACAATGAGCTACTGCAAGTCTGCCCACATGATCTCTCAGCGTGAGGATGCCAAGTACAACCCTGTGATACAAGGCACCATTTATCATAACATCGTTTTGCCTTGCAGGAACGAGATTGATCCATCAAACAGAGCCAACTGGCTATTTGATTTACCAGCTCCCACAGGCCATGTTCCAATTGTTGACGACCATCCTGATGCACCTATGGATGAGATGCAAGACGAGATGGATCGTGCTGAGCCAGTTCAGGACATACCTGAGACTTCTACCAAGCAGACTCCTTCTGCTGAGATCACCCTTGAAGACATCCTCCGGGCCATTCACCAGTAAAACCAGATAAATGCCACACTTGAGCGGAAGCAGCGGGAGCAGTATGATGCACTCCTTGCCACAGTTGTCAAAAACCAGGAAACAACGGATGAGAAGTTAGGTGAGATCTTAAGCGAGTTAGAAGCTTTGCGGATGGACGTCACCGCTCTTACTATCACTGGTTATGATGAGGAAGCCACTCCTACTAGACGTTCCCGCACCAGAAGCAGAGGCCGTGGTCGTCAGTAGCATTAGTTTTTCTTTTTGTTTTTGCATTCTCTTTTTGTATCGTATTTCCCCGCTATTATATCACAACATTGAGGACAATGTCTGATATAGTTTGGGAGAGGTACCTTTTCGTTTTCCATTCCTTGTATTTTCCCTTTCCGCATTATCAATTGAACAAGTAATATTTATGCTATTTCTTAAGTTTAAATTCTTCCCCGCTTTATTTAGCCATACCAAAAATCTTTTGCTTTATCTTCGCATAACTCGACATACCTATGAAATCGTAGTTAGGAAGCTGAGAAAGATCCAACAAGATCAATACAGTCTTGACACCTTAGACTTCCTACTTAAGAAATCCATTTCGATAACTGTTATGCCTATATCTTAAGTCTTAGTTCTAAAGTAACCCCTAGTAGTTTATACTAGCAGTCAGCACCGTCTAGACACAAACCACGTGGGGAGCCGATGAACATAAGTGTTTGATGCCTAATCTATAAACAATCCTTCATATCTCGCTGCCATAAAAAGAGAATTTGCACCAAAGTACACGGTCGCATATAAGATATGAGTAATATAAGAAGGAGTCCATTGCTGGTTGGTTCAGAGGTATCTGGTTCTGAACTTGGTAGGGCGTGCTACGACTCGATCCCCCACAACCTCCAATTTGGATAATATGTAAAGGGCTGCCACATTCGTGTACCAGACCCCGTGCTAATAAAGGATCAAAGTCACTAACCGGATACTTCACTACGTGCGTGCTAAGACAAAGGGTTTAATGTGATTGCGCTAGAACGAAACCGGGTGAAATAAGAACGAGGGACTCTAGGTAGAATCACAATAGAATTACTGAATGTTTCGTTTAAAGGGAAGTCGACGACTTAGCTTGTTGCTTGTGTCATTAGTGTATCGTTAGTGTTCTACTCTAGTATTGGTCTATCTAACTAATGACTTCTCGTACGGTATGTTATGTGTATGCGTCTGATGAAAGCTGTCCGATCATTTTTCAATTGATTATTTACTTGAGGACAAGCAAAGGTTTAAGTATGGGGGAGTTTGATAACGAGAAATCGCATCGTATTATTACTATGTTTTTAGCACGTTTTTATCATACATTAGTCCTTTTAACTCCCGATTATTTCGAGTTTTTATGCCACATTGCAGGTACAATATGTCTAGAGCCAAAATTATGGAAAAAGATCAAAGGAACAAAATTTAGCATGAAAAGAAAAGAGAGAGCTCAATTTTGCTAAAAACTGCATAATTTGTTGCTGTCACGATCGTCACAAGGGTCTCACGACCGTGACGCGCCTTTTTGATGTGTTATGATCGTCACAATGGTCTCACGACCGTGACACGCTAAATATGAGAAATCTGCCCGTTACACCAATGTCACGAATGTTACAAGCTTTATTTAATTTATTTGAATATATATATGAAGACGTGCAAAGAATAGAAAGAGTCTTCAGAGACTCCTATTATCTCTCAACCTCAACAATGCTCAGTCTCCTGGATTTTCTCAAACTGAAGAACCGAAGCCCACGTTCTTATTCTTCAACTGTCAAATTTCTCTTCTATAAATATCAAAGAATCAGATGAAGAAGAGTACGGAGTTTTTATGCCAATTTTATGCGAAAGCTCTGCCGTTTTTACAACCCAGTTTTATTTCCAGCTTTTGTTCTTGCTGCTTTCTTTTTAATTTCCAAACCCTTTAATAACAATTTCCAACATTAGGAAATTGTTATCTTAATTAGATTTCTTTAAGCCTCAGATTTCGTTTCTTTTATTTCGATTCCGAAGCTCCAAGCTTGCCAGATTGTGGAAGAAGGAGCCGAAGAATTTATCTGTTCAGGTTTTTATTTTGCAATTAATATTAAGTTTATTTATTTATGTTAAGTTCCTGTAGACATTATATAATGCATGTTTTAATGCCTATTAATTTCATTTTGTTTCTGTCTGTTGTTTTAATTAATATGAGTAGCTAAATTAATTGAGTCGGTATGTAGTAAAGCAACCAAAACGGATGAATCGAATCTATGCTAAAAACAATTACGAACTTATATTCTGGATGTGACTTTTTATAATTAAAATCAAGCTTTTTGTTACGGGAGTAAGAGAAGTAAAATAGGTTAGGTCGAGACCACGAGAGTGTGAGATTTTAACCAGATAGCTAAAGTTAGGCATTCGATTTAAATACAGCGAGAGCGCTTTAAAACGAATTAGACTTATTAAGTTTTCAAAAATTATTTTCTAAACACTTATGGGCTAGCGAGAGCAGACATAGGGCTTTAGGAGTATGATCCGAGATAAAACCACGAGAGTGTGAGTCGAGGGTTTTTAAACTGGTAATCTCTACAGAATTATTTAAGTGAAATACCTTTATAAGCTTAGACTAGATTGACCCGCATAGGTTAATATTATTACATACCGACCGCCTTATCATTATTTCCTTAATTAAGATTAGTTCCCGTTTTTAATCCTTAAAACCATAACCGTGACAAATTTCCACCTTAGCTAAACTAGCAAACCTTCTAGCACTAGAGTGATTACAAAGTCCCTGTGGGTTCGACATCTTTTTATTACTATTGCGATAGGCTATGCACTTGCAGTTTAGATACCGTTAGACACATCACGTCTTCGCCCATCAATAAACTATTGAATGGTGTTTAAAACTTATATAGTCCCTCTAGATATGATAAAAATTTACTCATCATTTTACGATTGCAACAAAATGGCACTGTTGTCGGGGACTATCATTAGTTTTTGAAGACATTGTGATAGTTTTTATAATTTTAATTTTTATGTTTATATTTGTGCATGTTTGTGTTTATACTTACTAACTGTAAACACCCCAAATTTTCCCTCACTTTTTCTCACACCATGTCTTGTGATCTTTCATTTTTGAATAAGCATAGGCATACCATCTCATCTTGCATATTTGTTTCATCTGCATAGTCCATTTCATCTACATCTAGGGTTTGTGATCTGGGCAATCCAAGAAGTGATATGAGCCATCCCAATGGTCTTAAAGCTTGCCAAGAGGGTCCATGTGTGTTCCATGATCATAATATGCTCCCCAAAGTTCACAAAAGTCAAGGGATCACAAAGAATGGCAAAGGCATAGAGGCAAACTGAAGATTTCCTGCACAGATGACCTAAAATTAGGGTTTTGGTTTTAGAGGCTTTAATCCCAAAATTTTTGGTCATTCTTGTTTCTAATGGTCTTAATATGTTATAAGGATCATGTGTACCAAGTTTGATGAAGAAATTCAATGTGAAATTCATCTGATCATTGGGTAACTTCTTGAGCAAGTAAAGTCAAAATCAGGGCATCTGAGGTCTCTATCAAGGGCACCAAAGGGTCATCATCATCATTTTGAGTCTCTATGATCTCTATTTGATCATAGAAGTGGTTGGAAGTTCACAAAGTTGAAGAATTTTGAGCCAAATGCAAACTTGCTATTTTTTGAAATGACTTGTAATGGAAACTTTCCATTTTGGGAAAGATATTCAACCTATTCTTTCATGACCAAAAATGCTTCAAATGAAAATTTCTTGGGCATGAAAGATGTAGATTATGTCTTCCCATTTTCAAAAAGTACAAGAACATGTCTTGATTCATCCTAGAACTCAAGATATGGCCTTTCAAAGTTGGGAAAATTCTTGTAAATTTCAAGTTCATGCCAAAGAGGATTTTTTGCAAATTCAAGTTTCAGGCCATTTCATGACCTCTATTTGATTTCTAAACATCATACAAACATTGTGCAATGCATTTGAACCAAAATTGTGCCTTGGATTGCAAGATTCATCAAGACATTTTCACAAAATTCTCAAAGATGGAAAATTGCAAAACCTAATAAAACTCTTTATCCACTTGTGCCAGCTGCATAACTTTGATCCTAGGGCCATCCACAAATCATGTTGAGGCCAAGACACCCCTAAAGCCAACTCTGCCATGGCCCATGCTTGAGGTACAAAACTTTTGACTTTTTTGCAACTTGCCCATACCAATCAAACTATGTCATCACCAACCTTCTGACCAATCAAGACATTACATACAAACATTATGGAGCTCATTTGATAACACACGCAAGCCTAAATCCTCCCACAACTCAGCTTTCACAAAATTTGTCAAAAACTTCCCTTCTTCGAATCTCCCAGCACAACCATCAAACCTCACAACTCTTTGCACCAATCATCTCTACACATCAAAGGAACACAAACCATCCATTAAAATGGCATGAAAGCCCACAAAGCAAAGATACAATTTCTGGTGCAGCAGAACTGAATCATCAACACCAGCCATTACAAGCTTGTTCCAAGCATCATAGCATCCTCAGGAAGTCCATTAGAGTTGATTTGCACCGAAGAGAGGTCCAGAAAGCCCAGAATCAGAAAGCTCCATCTCAGGTATACCTCAAGAACATTTTTCTCAGAGCTTTGATTTTAAGTTACAATGTGATAGAGCTTGTATCCCAGATCATTTTGCACTTTGAATTTTTGAAAATGGTGGAGAAATGAGGATTTCATAAGCTTCTGAAAGTTTGTCCAATTTTTATTTTTTCTTCGATTCTCATTGTTTGTGAAGTATAAATGTTATTTGATGGATGATTTGAGTTTCGTAGATGTGGGGAATCATTATTGGACAAGTAATTTGGAGTGGGGTGGCCTGTAGAACAACCTAGGGTTTTTGTCTCGCCGGAGAAGATGACCGGAGCTTGCTCCGGTCACCTGAATGTCATTAGGGTTCTAATTAGGGTTTAGGGATCAGTTTGAATGTGGACCTTAGGATCTTTGTTTCGCGCGTGGATGGATGGCCCAGATTGGTCATTAAAACCCTAATTCTATTTAATTAGATTAATTAAGATTAATTAAATGAATTAAGCCAGATTGAATGTCAGCCATGGGATTGCGCGCGCAGTCAATTCCCTCCACCCAGTTTGAATTTGAGCCCTCAGATCAGCATACTATCCATTAAATCAATTTTTATTTCATTTTTATTCATTTCTTTTGTGCATTTTATTTAAAATATCAAAACCCATCAAAATATTCTCATATTTTGCATTTTTGATCCAAATATTTTTCTTGACCTAAAAATTATTTTTATTTTATTTTTTGCATTAAAAAATTATTTTTAAAATATTTTTAATTATTTTTAATTAATTAATGGATTTTAATTAATTAAAAATGCATTTAGGTTTCTAAAAATCACCAAAAAATTCATGAACCATTCCAATACATTTAGAAATATTTTCAAACTCATCATAAAAATTTCTTTTTTGGTTTGGTCATAATTTCATAATTTTCTTTGAATTAGGATTCTTAAAAATCACATTTTCTAACCCTGACTTGAAAAATTCATTTCTGCCTAACCATGATGAGTTTGAACTTGATTCTTTTTGCATTGTTTCACATATTGCATATAGTTTCTAGGTTATTTTTATCATGATTTTATCTTGCATTTTTAATTTGATTTGTATTTTCCCTTAAGAATCACCCAAAAAACCCTAGTAAACTTAGAAATTTCATAACTTCCATTAGGTTAAGCTTCTGACTTCCTCCTTTGGGGTGTGATCTTATATGGGATTAGGGTTTGTTTGAGCTTGATTTCAAGTTTTTATCATGTTGATTGCTTCTGTTTTGGTCATATGCATCTCATGTTGTCTTAAAACCCTAATTTTGCATCTTCATTTGCATTCTCCTTTGCATATCATCATCATATGAACTTACCATGACATTCCATTCTTTTGTATGTCATCTTAGACATCTTAGGACATGTTTGAAACATTGTTTTATCATTTCTTCATTCATTTGCTATGCTTGGCATCCATTACATTTCATGAACATCCATGTGTTTTCATGCTTCTAAACATGCTTCCATTGCATCTCATCTTTGTATGATCATTCATATGAATCTTGTATGACTTTGCATCATATCATATGCCTTTTACATTGAATTTTAACTTATGACTTTGGTCTTCACATCTCATTTCATTTTCATTTCCTTTTACTTTATGTCTTATGCATTCATACTAACATTTTCAGGAACTTTTGGTAAGTTATTTGGGAGGTGAATTTGCCTTCACTTCCCATCTCTTCTCATCATTCATATGCATATTTACATGTCTTTGAAGTGAACTTGTATCACTTATGTTATCTCCTTCTTACTTTCTTTCTTTCAAGTTACTTATCTTCTTCAAGAAGTAAGTAACTTGTTCTTCTTCTCTTTCTCTTTTCATCATCTTCTTCCATTGGTGGCCTTGAAGATATTTCCTCTTAAGCCTCACAAACCATAGGATATCCAAGCAAGATAACTTTTAGGGTTTTATATAGACCCCTTAGTCTTCTACTTTTGAGTCTCCTTGAGTCTCTCTTCTCATCTCATTATCAGAGGCTAAACTCTTAAAGCTTTTGGACTTTGGAATTAGGGTTATGCCTGCATCCTTATCTAAGGATGAAGTGTATAACTTTAATCCTAAGTGTTAAACCTTTAATTTGTTTACACTTCTTAATCAAAACACATTGATAATCACAAAGTCTTTATCTTGTAACTTGGGCCTTACATTAGGGTTCTATCTCTTCCTTATGGTTAAGAGGGACTAACCCTAGTGTTTAATGGACAAGTCCCCCTCAAGTTGTCTTACAAACCATAAAATCCACTTCTTAATCTCATCCTTTAATTAAAATACATCTAATAAAGGCTTGTTATATAATGAATTTAATCCCTAACCTTGGATTAAGTTGAGGTATCTTCCTCAGCTTAAGTGTTCTCATATCTTATCCTTCTATTAGGATGGTGTAATGAGTTCACTAGTCTGTGATTAGAGATTAAACTCATTACTTAACACTAAACAAAACCCCAAAAACATCTAAATAATAACAAGTAGGTTAATGATCTTAATCTTACATCATCATGGTAATTAAGTTGAGATGCTTATCTCATACTTAAGTAGTCTCATTATCCCTAATCAGGGAGGATGTAAAATGAGTTTGCAAACCCTTGATTTGGGCTTAAGTTCATTAACTTATGCAAAACACCAAAAACAATAAAAAACTGAAAATACAAAAACAAACGATAATCGTCTCCTTCGGGATTCTTTTCTCATCACACTCATTCACATACGAGAACTTGTTTCTTCCGTCTAATGCAAGACAGTTAGCACTCGAGCCAGACGAGTCTTACACTTGAGCATAGACAAGAAAGCAGTTCACAGTCAATTCATTTCCAGTCTCTTTGAGTCGAACTACGGTGTTCTGACTTCCTCATTGTACGAGAGGATACGTAGGCATAACTTAACGGTTATCGAATAAAAGTCTATGTGTCTTCCCCCCACTTTCAGCATTCTTTTTAAGCCTCGGTTCCTGAGGAATTCACACCTTTTTGCACTAACACCTGTACTTTCTTTCCTTAGCTTTTGCACACAGATAGCACATACACCTACCCCTTTAAACACAATCTTGTAAGCATGGATCCCGTCGAGTACGGCGGACGATCTGGGTGCTAATACCTTCCCAGGTCGTAACCAACCCCCTTTCTCAATTTCTCTGGTTCGCAACCGTCTTATCCATCTCTTTCCAGGTTTACGCAACATTACCTTTCCTTCGGGATAAAAATGCCTAGCTGGCAACTCTATTCAATTCAACCTCATTCCTTTTTTCGTCGACCGTTCGCGTTTGCACCGGGATGAAAATCCGGGGAGCGACAGCTTGGCGACTCTGCTGGGGACTTATCTCTTGCAACCAGGGCTTCTGGTTCCTTTTGTGGGTTTCTCCTAGAGCTTGTTTGATTTATGTTTATGGGGGTGTTATGTGATATGTGTGCTTTTTGATTTATTTATTGTTTTCTGTACAGCTTTATTTATCGCTTTCATTTACTGTTTTTATGCATTTCATATTATTGTCATTATATCATATGCTAGATCTGTTGTTTACCTTGGTGGGAGGAGTACTAAGTGAGTAAGGTTCCATACCGGGAGCCTGAGTGACGCATAGGATTAGAGTGGCTTCATATTCTTTCCCATTCCATTTCGGTCTGGTGCGGGAATATGAAACACGGTTCAGACATGGGTTTCTTCTTGAGAACTTTGTGCTACGGATTTCCTGTAGTACTAGGGCTATCTGGGAAGCCTGCTAAGTCTTGATGACCTTCTTAGATGACCTTTAGCATCTGAGGTGAATTAGAGGAGGATCCTTTATGATTAATGTAACATTGTACCTCCAGGTTAGAAATGTTTACACTTCTCATAACTGATCCAAGTCTGAGGATCCTTGTTCTAGAACAATACCTGTGAGTGGGTGGGGATGTTTGCAGGAACCCTTGGCCTCAACATACCTTGTTACTGATATTGTTTTAAGGTTACACTATTTTGGACTGATCTTATGAAACCTTGGACTTGTGACTCTTTATTTGAGTCCCCCACCGGTTACTGGTTTTTTGGTTTTCATCTAGACTTATAAACACACATGGACCTTATCAAAGCAGATAACAAATCCAGCACCTGATCACAAACCCTTACATATCATTATGCATACATCATTTTGCATCATTTAAAATTTGTCTATTTGTTTTATAGGGTATCCACATCATCTTAGTTTGTTTTTGACTATTTTTTATCAGACATCCCCATCAGGTACCTTTATCAGTTATCTTCATCAGAGATCTTCTTCAGCTGTTATCTTCTCCAGTCATCTACATCAGCATCCATTGTCAGTATGGGCTCATCCAAGAAGAGCAACATTACTTATCATTTCTTTGAGCCCTAACTAGTAGGCATCAGGCAGATTCAGGCCCTTATCACTCCTGATCATGTCCCTTTATTCAGGGAACATTATGGTGGTATTATGGACATGATCATGGATTTGGATGCATCACAGAGGAGCATGATTCACACTTGCCTTCAGTTTTATGACCCCCCCTCTCAGATGTTTGACTTTCCCAGACTTTCAGATGGGTCATTTGTTGGAAGAGTTTTCCATGTTGTTGGGTGTCCCTATCAGCAGGGGAATCCCTTTCAACCCTGAGATGATTGCTCCTAGGAATGAGGACATAGATAAGGCTCTGTATTTGGAAAACACCATCATTGATCAACATATGACCACTAAGGCTGGAATCTCAGGCCTCCATTTGGACTTCTTGATCACTCAGGCCACCAGTCATGCTACAGCAGGGAAGTGGGAAACTGTTTGTGCTCTCTTGGCTCTTGGTATATATGGAATCATCTTGTTTGCAGACGAGCCTAAGTTTGTAAGCAAGAATGCTATCCATCTCTTCCTGCTGAAGAATCCAGTTCCTACCTTGCTAGGGGATTTTTATTATTCAGTGCATTAGAGAAATGAGAAGTAGGGGGGAAGATTAGTCAGATGTTGTGCACCTCTCTTCTACTATTGGTTATTGAGACACTTGCAAAAGACAGAAGCTTTCCTTAATCCTCACCAGTCAAGAAACTGGGCTAAGAGAATGATTGCTCTCACTTCAGAAAACATCAGGTGGTGTACTCAGAGCACCAAGGGCAGGGATATAATTACAAGCTGTGGGCAATATCCCAATGTACCTCTTATTGGAGTGAAGGGTTGCATCAACTACAATCCTTTGTTGTTCAAAAGGCAGCTAGGGTATGCCTTAGTACATCCACCAAGAGAGTAGGATTTAGCAGAGACCCTTTACTTCGATGTTCAGAATAATCATGCCATCACCCGACAAACAGCCTGGGCTTGGGATATGATAACGAGAAAACGTATCGATTATATTGCTAGGTTTCATTGACGTTTTATTGCATAATCATCGTTTTAACACTCGATTTCTCGAGTTTTTCTTACCTTTTTGCAGGTACATCATATATAGAGCTAAATCATGAATTAAGAGCAAAAAGAACAAAAGCAACCATAAAAGGATGAAGAAATGAAGAAGCCTGCAAAAACTGCATAATTTGTTGCAGTCACGGTCGTCATCACATTGTCACGACCGTGACACCCCAAAAGAAGCCATCACGACCGTGAGAATATTGTCACGACCGTGACACTTAAAAACCACAGGACACGAGCGTGAAGACCTTGTCACGACTGTGACAAGGGAAAAAGTAGGTTATTTGACCAGACTTGGTCACAGGGCTACGTGCATGTGAAGCTGCTACTTTCCAGATTGACCCTGTATGCCACGTTCCTAGATTTCCTCAACTTCTCCTACGAGGCCCATGCAACACATTCAGCCACAAGCCCAATTACTCTTCTATAAATAGCATAAGTTTTATGAAGAAACTACAGAGCATTTTTTATTCGATTTTCTGCGGAAGCTCTGCCGATTTATTTTACGACCCTGTTTCTATTTCTGCATTATTTTCAGTTTTTCAGTTTTATTGTATCCAAACCAGCTATATAACAATTTCCAACATCAGGAAATTGTTATACATTTACTTGCTTCTAAACCTTCAGAATTTGTTTATTTTCGATTTCCGCCAACTCCAAGCTTTCCGGTCTGTGGAAGAAGGAGTCTGCTATAATATTTGTTAACCAGGTTTTTTATTATATTGCAATTTTAATATTTATAATGTTTATTTATTTTTCTGCCATGAGTATTTTATTATTTATTTTTCTGTCTCTGTCTGGTTCAACATCAATGAGTAGCTAATTAACTTAGGGCGGTATGTAGTTAAAACAAACTTAATCGGTAAAATTTAATCATAGGCTTAAAATAATTAATAACTTAACATTCTGGCTGATACTTTTTAATTAAATTCGACCTTTTCGTTACGAGAGTAAGAAAAGAGTATTAGGTTAGGTCAAGACCACGAGAGTGTGAGATTTTAACCAGATAGCTAAAGTTAGGCATTTAAATTAAACACAGCGAGAGCGCTTTAAAATAAATTAGAATTACTAAGTTTCCAAAAATTATCTCTAAACACTTATGGGCTAGCGAGAGCAGGCATAGGGCTTTAGGGGTAAGATCTGAGATAAGACCACGAGAGTGTGAGTTGAGGGTATTTAAACTAGTAACCTCTACCGAATAGATTAAGTAAACACCTTTATAAGCCTAGGTTAGATTGACCCGCCTAAGTTAGTATAATTACATACCGACCGCCTTAGTATTATTTTATTAAAACTTAAATTTAATTCCGCCTTTAATATCTTAAAATCAAGAAAAAATCGTGACAACCATTCGCCTTAGCTAAACTAGAAGTTCATCTAGCACTAAGTAACCATAGAGTCCCTGTGGATCGATAATCTTAAATATTACTTCGATAGGCTGTGCACTTGCAGTTAAGATACCGCTAGACACATAATTAGACACGTCTTTAGCCCATCAGGATAACATTCATACAAAAGGGACTGCCATTCTTGGAAAGTGCAACAACATAGCTTCAGCTCAGTATATTGATTGGTCTCGTATCAGAGGACAGATCACCCGCATGCCATTCACCCTGGAAGATGTGCCAGGACCATCGGCAGCAGAGCCTGTAGCTACAGTTAGTTTAGGGGAGTTTGAGAAGTTGAAAGAGAGGAATACTCAGCTTTCTGAAGCTCTAAAGAAGACCCTCTGGGAGAGGAATGATAGTCGTCTAGACAATGAGAGGTTAGAGAAGCTCCGGATCGAGCATATGACCAAGATTGAGAAGACAAATGATTACATCAGAAGGGTCCGAGCAGGGGAGTTGGTATTGAAGAATGCTTGCAAAGAAGCTAAGATTCAAAAAGCCAGAGCTGAGCACTACTTAGAAGAGAGTCAGGCTAGATGGATCAGAATTACTTAGGCTCGTTCATAGGAAGATCAGAAGACCAAGGCTAGGATAGAGCAGCTGGAAGCTAATGAGGAGAAGAGTCAGGAAGCCTTGTTAGCAGCACATAAGGAAATCTCCGAGTTGAAACTCTGGGCGGGGTTGAAGAGATAAAAGGACCAAGACAAGTATAAGAAGTTGACAAGTGTCATTTCTACCAGGAACCTTCTTATCAGGACCATCACAGAGCATTCAGTTGGACCAGTGACTGATGCTCTCCTGAAGGAAGTCAAAGAGGATGACTTTGGGCTGGATGTTTGATTCCTTTGTATTTGTATTTTGTTTTGGTTGTGTCATACCCCAAAATTATCCTACCTTTTTTCATTTCTCATCGGTTATTTGTTTAGTGATTTTGTTTTGAATCATCATCTGACCCCCGGCCATAATCTTTTAACCTATAAAGTATGGAGGTTTTTTGTCTGTGTTTTCTGTTTGTCTATGGTTGTAGGTGTTTGTAGGTGGGCAGAATTTAGGTGGAGGGTAAAGAAATATGGATTCTCATTTGTAGGATCACAACTTGAACATTTGCTTTCAAGTAACTTTTAAAGCCTATTTCAACTTGATTACAAGCTTTGTTTTGGCAAATGTTGAATTAAGTTCCAAGGTTATGGTAGAGTGATGATTGTGGTGAATTTGGTTCAAGTTGAGGGTTTTGTCCAAGAAATGTTGGATTTGTTGATCGAGAGTTTAAGAACAAGATTGAAAGTCAGGTTATATTGGATCTCCATTAGGATTGAGATACTGTTATTTGGCTTTATGGTAGAATGCAAAGGGCTTTACTCCTAAGTTCAAGGATGTTATCATGTGGGCTTAAATGCTTGTTTCTAAAAATGACCAGTCAAGATTCGAAGAAAGGATGATTTTATCTTTAAGACATACTTGGTTCATGATTTAAATTCAAATCATTTGTTAGATTAATGAAGTCAAGAGGCTCATGGTAAAACTAATCTATGATGGAGGATCATGTCCCAATTATAATATGAGTGGAAAGTGTGGTAAATAATAAAGATGACACATGATAATGTGTCTTGGTTATAATTCTAGTGTCATGACTTGATCTCTAAGCATGTTATAATTCTATTTATCTTGATTACAAAGCGCAAGAATGTTTTCAAAGCCCCGTGATACGATGTCCAACAGACAAATAATTTGAAAGAGTTCAGGTGACATAATTAATACCAAGTTCTCATGGCAAAAAAAAAAAAATTCAACCAATGTTATCATTTGTACTCAAAGTTGCAGAATTATTTCTAAAACTCAAATGAGTCTCTAATCATGCCACAATTTCCTGCTTGGATAAAGTTCACAAGTTCAGAAGACTTTCATTTAAAGACACCAAAGCTACAAAAGATATGGTATTAAATTGAAATCAAAAGTGTCATTACACATGTCTAATTTTATCATAAGATCAAGTATCGAGACGTTGCAAGCTTCATTCATCATTAAGGCTTCCGAGATCCAAGACAATTTCCATGGCCAATGTCCTTCATTAAGCCAATCCTCATGCTTCACCAACCTCATGGATACTGAAAGTGAATTGAGGTGCCGCCACCTAAGTCTTGTCTCATACAAGCTGCTGCCAAATTCCATATCAACCATCAAGTTCCCTTCCCTGTGTCAAGTCTTTCGCTCATTGTTGCGATACTAGTCAGGCTGATCCTGCGAAATCTGTAGAACAGAAACAGAAATATGATACGAGTCGATGGTTTTGTTCAGTTCATGTACTAGTTAAACGACGAGTATGAGTAACTGTGAAAGTAAGGTTCTTTGGCATTGATCGATGAGTACGCAGCTGCGAAAGTTAATACTTACCGTTTGGCATTAAGTCTTCACTAAACCTCCACACTCCTAAGGCATTCAGCTATACTACAGGTGACGGTAAAAAAAAAGGGCTCCATCCTCATGCTCCAAGATTCAGTGTGATGTCCTCAGAAGTCTCGCTGCAATGAATAACTGAGTCATCAAAACTATTGACAATATGATTTCGCAAACATGTCATAATCGATGATGAAGTACATATCATTCTAGAAACATATACGACGAGAAGAGTAAGCATTAGAAAGACACAAGCTCAAGACTCAAAGTTCAAAGTTCACACTGGTGTACTTAATGATTAACATGTCATCATGATAGAGTAGGCAATGCACAAAAAATATTTTCAAGGCAATTTTGAAATGTTGCAACAAGCAATACAAGTGTGTCGCAGGTCACAATACGATCAGAGCCAAAATAATACAAACGGTGTCCCTCAGACTTACAGTTAAAGCAACACCATCAAGCTTCCATAACTTGATTCACCTTTGCCCAATCCAGTCATTCGAATGAGCTCCGTGGAGAGCACATCTGTTGAAACTCAACTGCAACAGAGCCTTTTCCTGCACATAATTCCAGAAAAATGCTGCATTATCATCCATTGTCCCTTGAACCATAATCCTTGTGGCAACCCCAACCTACCTCAGCAACCCATTCAAATCCCACAAAAGCTTGAATAAAATCAAATATAATCTGCATAACAAACAGAAATCAAAATCCTCATCCAGTCATAAATCCAATGCCAAATTCAATACAGTACCATATGATTAGAAATGTTAAAGGATGCAAAACGCATTACAAATTGGTTTATGCAAGAATTCACAGAAATATGTAGTACCATGAATTGGTTCTGAACCAAGCTATGAATTTCGTACTATTACAAGCTTTCCATCACGTGGTTCATGCCTAAGCTTCATTTACCCCAGGTCCAACCTATATTTCTAATCCTAGAGGACAGGGTTATACAGATGCAACTCAAAGGCTAGGCACCCGTAATCCCGGTGGAGCTGGAAGAGGTGCTGGAAACCAAGGACAGACACAATATGCTCATGTGAGACCTGCTGGTAGAGGCGATGCAAGGCCTCTGGCAGCAACAGGTGGTTATGGATACAATGCGATTTCTAATCCAATCACTCGTCCCCCTCTAAAAGATAGCTGGAGCATAACAGATACAACCTTCAATTTGCAGCAAGCATGAACTCCATGGCTTCCATCCCAAGAATCTGAATTTCACCTGAAATGTAATAAGGAAAATCAGTTGAAGTAAGGTAGTTATGGTAAGTGCTAAGAAATGTGCAAGTTTCTTCATCATGTCATGGATAAAACCTCCAGACACGAGTGGCACAACAACGGTAAACTTCGACACTATCATAATGAGGCTGAACAGAAAATGAGAACGAAGTTATCAAGGCAGACCAGATATGGAAGCGTGCGCGGATGAGATTCAGCAATGCAAACAAGAAGATCCCTTTGCTAAGCTGCAAATGCAGAATACAATATCATCATAAATTCAAAGCAAGAAGATCCTAAGTTGAATGATGTAATCAATACGGACGGAAAGCATAAATGGACTTATCATTCATATGCTAAGGTTGCCCTGTTCAATGAAGGATCTTGCTGTTTGATTTGCACATCGTTTTGTTTGCCATGAGCATAATTATTAACTCTGGCATCAAAGTGTTCTCAGAAGATTTGAACTAATCAATGCAGTGAAGAGAGTAAGTTCAACAAAAACAATGTCACACAAGTTTGATCATTCATCAGTGCACCAGTCAAAAACAAATATGAATCTGCAGGGTAAAACATCAATGGACGCAATGTCAATCCACCAGAAGATTCAATCATGAAGCAATTTCAACCAAAGGTCAGTGGCACACAAGAGTTAAAACATTGATGAACATATTCAAGCAGTCAAAAGTTGCAGCAGATAAAATCCCAACGTTATATCAGTGAAAACAAATGATTCACAAGCTCATAGTAGTAAAAACAGAGGACTACCAAATTTTCACTGTGGTAAAATCAATTCATTCACGGGACCACAAGCATTTTAGAAGATCACTACAAACAAAACAAAAATGAGTCACCAAAATCTGACCCCACACAAATCCACTCTCTGCAAATCCCACGAAATCAGAGCCATCCTAGAAAATTCTAACGAATTTCTCACAACACATCACACTACTCCCGCGTATCAGAAATCAAAAACTCTCACTACATCGCACAGATTCTATCAAATTCACACGTATTACCTCATTATAAAAGGACTCATCTAATCATTTGAAAGGAGGACAAACCACCAACACACAAAAAACCCTAGCCTCAAAACACACAGAGAATATTCAGAGGATATGCACATAGACCTACATCCGAAAACCCTAAAAAAAAATCGACAAATTCAATCCCATCCAAAACCCCTAAATCATTAGAGCTCATTTCTTTTTCAAAATTGTTCAGAGTTTCTCATTGAAACTCTAAGATGAGTTGAGTTGAGACCTTCTCATTCAAACAACCAACAACAACAAGATACAGAAGGAGAAGAAGAGGGCAAATCGTAAAAGAAGCAGAAAAAGAAAGAAATCGACGAAGAGAAAAGACGATACCTTGAAGCGAACTCTAAACACACTTCTTCAACTGAGGTAGTTCTTTAATGATTTTTTGCTAGCCTTTTGAATCCACTTTGTATGATGAAAATTTCTGAAATCGGGGTTAGAGGAGTTCGATCGGGGCTAGGGTTTGTGTTTTGTGTGTTGATATTGCTTGCTTTTACACTGGGTGTAGCTTGAACGATCGAGGAGGCTAATGACCTCGTCTTCTTCGGAAAATGAAGAGAAGCTGAGAGAGTTTTTTTCTCGCATGAGTTTTCTTTTTCTTTTGATAAGGTTTTCAAACATGAGTTTTGAGATGGACAAAGTGTTGTATCAAGAACTCATTATCTTTTATGTTTTTTGTTGTTTTTCATTGCCCAATGCTAAATGTCATCAATTAATGGTGACATCACGTGAATGGATCAATGAAAAGTGTACTCCCCATGCTGTTTGGGGCAGTGGACCGATGATGCTGATTGAACAGTTAGGTCCTACTTTTTTTTTACGCCGAATAAGGTTGAAGGTGGACCAGGGGATTCAATTGGTTTCCTCTTCATGAACCGAGTTCAGAGGGTAAGGGTTTGGGCTTGTGTCTCATTCATAATATTACACAGCCCAGTAATTCTCTTTCACTATTTTATTTTGTTAGATTTTATATTTCTTTGTTTTAAAAAAAAAAACATCAAAAAATCTATACAATTAATTTTTTTTCTTTCTAAATAGGTTTATTTTAATATTAATCTCTTTCTCATTACTTGATTAGTTTCTTTTAGATAAAAAAAATGTTTATAGATTAAATGTTTTTTTTATTTAATTAGATTAATTAATTTGATAATTAATTTAATTAAATGTTTTTTTTTTATTATTATTAGATTAATTTCTTCATATGTTACTCGGTTATGTGTGCGTTGAATGTGTGCGTATGCTCGATTCCTCCTGGCTTGTGACATGATACAATACTTACTTGTGTGATTACTTTTCGCATTTTTTGACGATAAATTGCTAAGTAAAAAACGAACGCACATTAAGGTTAGTCATTTCAAAGATAAACGAAATCTTTGGTCCAACGCCAAATAAGCATCCATATGCACTTCACTTCATACACACACGTAAGTCGATCGTTCCTCGATCGCCATCTGCACGAACTTTGCACCTTACACTTTCAGCAACTTTTTCCAACTTAATAAATCAACGCATTGCGCTTGTTTTCCATAGCTAGTCTTTAGCTTATTTCCTCAACTTTGCGAGTCGAGCACATTGTGCCTCGCTAACAAAACCAACAAATAAAACTTCCATTTGCATTCACCTTAAACTTCAAAAAAAACGAAATGTTACTTCTTAGATCCAAACCCTTGATCCAACATCAAGCGGTCTTAGGAAACAAAACACTTCAATAAATACGAGGAAAATTGCACGCCACGAGCCTTAAGCGATAGAAAGGGGGATAACGAGCTTTCGTTACTCGCTCCGATTATTTCGGCGCAAGACATTCGTCTTGTTGGACGGAATAAACTATCCATAGTCTTTAGTGCAAATGGACTCTTAAATCCTTTCATCAAAGAAAGGTAATAAAATCAACAACCGATACCCATATCAGGCCGAACTACGAAGCTCTGACTTTCCCATTGCACAAGGGAATACGTAGGCACGAGGATCTCAATCCTTGCCGAGCCCCTAGGATCAATAAACCCTTTAGTTCAACAAGTAATCATAAGTATAGACATCCCTTCGCGCGTGACAACCTAGATGGTTCCCATCGAGTACGATGGATGTAGGAGGTGCTAATACCTTCCTCCTACATAACCGACTTCCGAAACCCGACAATGGTTTGCGATGACCTTGTTTTATCCCTTATTGGTGGTTTTATCTATATTTTCCATTTCCCTCTTCGGGAATAAATAAAATTAGGTGGCGACTCTCAAGTCAGCCCAGCCGCGACCGCGTTCGCGAGGGATCGTATTTTTCGAGGTACGACAGCTGGCGACTCTGCTGGGGACTGGTTCACCCCTATGCAAGTCGAGCCTAGTCTAGGTTTCCACGCTCGTTTGAATTGTTTGATTATGTGTTACTTGTTTATCGCTTTCTTTATTGCTTTACATTTTATATCCTTATTGTGGATCTCTTGTACCGGATTGATACTTTGATCAAAACAACTTGAGGGAAATGCTCTATACCCGGGTCTATGAGTGTAAACATAAGTTAGCGAGGTTGTGTAGTATGGGCTCCCGAGGGAACCTCTCTCGTGGGTTGTCGATACGAAAACCTCACTCGGAGTAGATTTTAATGGAAATACTGACAACCGTCAAGCTCTTGGCGTGTGTGCTCAGTTGTTTTCATTAAAGTCGTTGACTCTGAGGACATTTAGAACCTTTTGGTTAAAACATCGGTTGATGGTTGCGTAGTATTGGGCACCAGGGTTCGTCCTCGTGTGGCTCGATACGAAAACCTCACTTGGAATAGACTTACTCAATAGAGTTGATTGACTGTCAAAAATATATGAAATTGACACGTGCATCAAACAGTTGAGAAAGTTCCATAACTCCAGGACTTTGTTCTAAACCTCGTGTCGACGATCACGTAGTATAGGGCACCAGGAGATTTCTCTCTTGTGTGGCTCGATACGAAGATCTCACCCAAACGAAATCCATATGGTGGAGTCAATCAACCGTCATGTTGATGGCGTGTGTGATGAACATCCATATGAATTGTTAACTTTGGTATCCTTAAACTGTAGAGGTCACCTGGTGAGATCCTTATGAGGAGGATAATCAAAGTATCCTCCATCCCATACCTTTGGTCCTATGATCCTAGATCCTGCATTTCATTTACACATCATTTCATACGCATTGCATATCATTTTCCCAGAACCAAAGAACTCATCCATCCTTTGTCCATAATCCACAGTTTGATTTCTCGACATTTGTATTAGACTTAAAGTAGCTTTAAAGACCATGGATCCGTTGGAGCGAAGCCATGCTAATTTAAGAGGAGATGTAGACTCAATGAAGAAACAGGTGGAGCAACTTGTGGAGGCCATGATAGCTTTGGCAAAAAGAGAGGACAACATTCAACGAACGGCAGTTGGGGATTCTATTACACAAAAGTGTCACATTGTTAGGAATGAGAATTCTTCATCAGTTGACGCCATGGAGTATCATAGCTTTTCAATCTCCGCGCCTAATCCCAAAGGGTCGAACCTGGTATTGAATGCTGAACAACCTCAAAATCCTGAGTTTGCTGAAAGATGTCGTGTGTTGGAAGAGAAACTTGAAGCCTTAAAAGGACATGATGCTTTTGGTCTAAACGCTTCTGACTTATGTTTAGTGCCTGATGTGGTAATCCCTCCTAAATTCAAAATGCCAAAATTTGAGAAGTATGAAGGAGATAGTTGTCCAAAGAATAATTTGGTGATGTTCTGTAGAAAAATGACCACTCATACTAAGAACGATAAATTGATGATTCATTGTTTCCAAGACAGTTTGAGTGGAACATCATTGAACTGGTATACACAGCTACAAAGTAGCCATATCCAATCATGGATGGACTTGTCCAGTGCTTTCATGAAGCAGTATGACTACAATCTCGACATGGCTCCAGACCGCATGCAATTGCAAGGGTTATCTCAAGAAAGCGATGAACCATTCAAAAAGTATGCTCAAAGATGGAGAGAGTTAGCTGCTTGTGTTCAACCACCAATTTTAGAGAAAGAGTTGGTTGGCTTATTTATGGATAGTTTGCAAAGTCCGTATATCGAAAGAATGATAGGCAGCTCTTTTCCTGGCTTTTCACAATTGGTGTCAGTTGGAGAACGAATTGAGATCCTACTCAAGAGTAGAAAGGTACAGGACATCTCAGACGTCCAGACTAGTGAAAGCGAATCAATTGTTAGTTCCCAAGAAACAGAGGAGGAAATTAATGCAGTCTGGGAAACTCTACAAACCCCACCTCCAGTGCCTTACCAACATCACCCATGCAGAGGATCTCCTCAGTATCGACAGCATGTCGCACATCAAGAGCCAATGCAACAACAACGTACTCTACAACGGCGTCCTTACTACGCTAAAAGACCAAAAAGGCATTTTGATCAATTGTCGATGCCTCACAGTCACATACTTCCACGTCTGATTAAAAGTGGATTGGTAGAACCAAGGAAGGTAGATCCAAGGCCTCTTCCACATCGACCAAACTTTGATCCTAATGCTTATTGTGGCTTCCATGCCAACTCACCGGGACATTCAACTGATGATTGCCAACAATTCAAAAATAAAGTCCAGGATCTGATTGATTCCAAGGTAATCCCATTCACACCTCAAGGAATTCAAATCCACAATCAGGCAGGCTCATCAATCCATGTCATGGAAGAAGTTGCTGAGAGTACATGCGTGTCATACCCCAAATTTGTCCTACCCGCGTATTCTTTTATTAATAAAATGAACTGCAATAAGTTTATATTTCACTGGAGTCAAGGATTACTCGGGATATGCCAATGCCAAATCAAGTGTTTCCCGATGGATGATTATATGAGTCCATTTTTTTGCACTTCAGTTGGAGGTGTGGAAATATCAAGATCATGAAGAATTTCGATCAAGTTTTTCAGACATGTACCACTCATGGATTGACTTTCTTAATTCCTTTTGCATTAGAAGTCGTATTGGAATTTGTAGGATTGATGATTTTTCTTATTGTTTGGATCGTTGCTCTTTGGTTAAATCATAAGATTATTTGAAGTATTTCATTGAAATTGGTGAGTCGAGGGTTTGTCATGAAATAGGTAATTATTCTTCCATCTTGAGCATCAGATGTTGGAATTTATTTTGAAGCAAGGAGAACAAGTTTGAGTCAAGTGTATTTGTTTTCAAATTTGGAAAGTTTTGTATTTTCATACAAATAAGTTCATGATTAGATGTTATCTGTTGCTAATAAAGAGATCACGTGGAAGATCATTATTGATAGTAAATGGATGGAGGATGTGGCTCAACTATAAAAAAGGATAACTTCACAAAGTTTTAGTACAAAAGTTCAAAAGTACAGGCTATGAACAAAATGACGATTCAGCAAAATCCAAGGCTATCTATAGCGCCATTATTACATCATTACATCAACTTTTTTTTGGCAATTAATGCCAACCTACACACCTACAATACAGGGCCATTGGAAGCCTAACAGAACAAAACTTTTTGAACCTCACCACCAAGCCATATGCCACGGTCTCTCCCAAATATTCCTGCCAATTACATGGTTTCACGTTTGACCAATCTCCCATATTCTCCAAATCCACAATTTCCCGAAGTAGTAACGTGAATTCCAAACCCTGTTCATGAACCATGCTCCAGCGTGCTCATTTAAAAAAAAACAAGAAATACTGTTAGCACTTCAAGTCAAAACCAGTTTACATCTTTGAAAAAAAACACAGCCAATTCAGTTCATTCAAAATATGTTCATTCAATTCAGAATCCAATGAACAACCAATCTCATAGCAAGTGTTACAAGAAATTCAAGATTCACAACAAAAATCTCATACAGAATGAAGCAGAGCATTAATAATGACTAAAATCCAAGCTGGAATTAGTATTCGAAAGGGCATAATCCAAACAAGTTCAGGAATTAATTTACCTTGTCAACAAAGCCAAAGAATGTGAACTGTCTCTTCCTTCAAAGCCAAGTTCAAATCATCATCAAAGGCGCTTCATTAAGCCTTCAGCCATAAAGCTCAACGGCAAGCCTACGTCTCATGGGCAAGCTGCTACCGCATCCGTACTTTACGCGCACACGCCAGCCAAAAAAGGACTATGCCAGCAGCAGCTACTAGTGAACTTAACCTGCACCAAGCATACAATCACAGCCGGGAATTCCGCATGACGATAAGAAACAGGATTCCTAAATAATAGTCAGGATGAAATGGTGTTTCTCGCAAGACTTTACCTCAATTCAAGACTAGCGGAATGTAGCATTTTTTGTGTGTTATTCTTCCTCACAAAGTTCCAATGCTTCTTAGAGTGGACTCATCATCCGTAACCTTGAAGTTTTTTGCCGCAGCCTGAAATATTACCTTGTGATCAACAAAACCAGTGCAAGCAGTGGAGTCAGCATTCAACATAGGTGCAACTAAGAGTTTAATGCATTACCTTTGAAGCATGATTCTACAATTTTCTCCTAGCCATCATATCTTCCATCCATAGTTTCTTCTTGGTTGTTATCAGATCATGAATTTGATCGATTTGGAGCTTTAGTTGATAATCCTTAACCGTAAGCATCTTCGCTCCTCACCGAGAACTCTTTAGCCCTCATCTCCAACCTGCCATACAAAACTCACACTTGAACATTATGGTGTCAAGTATGCAGGATGTCACCAACACTCACGACAAGTTTCAGCAATTATTAACTGCAGTTCGAGTAAATACACAAGCCTCCCCTTTTCTTCCCTGCAAAATTAACATAAATAGGTGACATGAGTTCTAATGAACAAAGCTGAACAGAAATAGTCATATATAAAATTCAGCAATCAACAAGACGAAGATATGAAGTGAGGGTTCAGAAGATTAAGAGATCCAAATACAAATGGCAAGAGGCTTCATAAAGCAAGAGCCAAAGCTCATATTGGTCATGATCAGCCGTGAAATCTTCCTCATGCTTCAGACATACCCAAAGGGTCTCTTAGTAATTCTTGAGATCAACCTGCAAGAAACTCAGCAGCACCGAAAATCATAAAACCAAAACCATCTCATGTTCAAAGCAGAAATTCTGTTAATGCAGTGAGCAGACAAATTTGTTCGAAATTGGATGTTAGCCATGAGCAAAAATGGTGTGAAGAGTCAGCAAAGCAAGCATAATTTTTCAGGTCACCAATAGAGATTCCTTAATTAATGAATAAGTACTACCATGTCAGTCAATACCACACAACAAATGAGTCCATAAGCCAAGCTCATGAGGACTTTGTACTACCTTGCCGAGTCGTTCGAGCCATTATCCATGACCCACCTTTGTGCCTTGCGTGTTCCCAAACAAGTTATGCCAAGCCTCGTCACCATGAAAAAAGAAGAAAGAAAGGATTAGTTTGCAAAATTCCAGCAAGTTTTACAAGTAGTAAAAAAGGGTTTGTATCAGTAAAATCACAAGTTCACCGTGGTAAAAATCAGTGAAATTTCAGAGGGGACCACCTCCTTCTAGGAGACACTACAAACAGATGAATTTTATGAGTCACCATCACATGGTCCCCACTCCAAATCCTTCCTAACCGAATTCGTTCTCGCACGATTAACTCAGCAAAATTCTACGATTCTCGCACTATATATAAAATGCCAATCATTGGCAAAAGGGACGGACACTGAAAAACCCTAGTGGCTAAGCAGAAAAGGGCACAGAAGGAAAAACCATAAACACAAAAACTGAGAGATGAGGATTTGAGGAATACCTAAACCACCACTTCCATTAACCGAGCCAAATCTTCATACAACCACCACCTTCGAAACCCCTCTCCGCTTCAACCTGAGCCATCCGCTCACTCTCAATTGCCATCACCATCTTGAAATCTGACCCGCATCACCGCTCAACACAGCAAACTTCCGTTCACTGAAAACTTCCGCACCGGAATCCGCGCGAAGTCCATCCTCTTCAACAACCCTTCGTTACTAATCCGAAAATTAAAACCAAACAAAAGCAGATCTGAAGCAAAACGCGAATGATTCGAAACCACGAGAGAGCCTAAGACCACTGTGAGAACCACCGAAGAACCTCACCAATCAAAAAACCCACCGCACAATCGCAATAGGCCGCCGCCGTCACCGATTTGAAAGGGTGGGTTTCCACCATTGTTTTTCTCTTTGAAATAAGAAGCGTGTACCCTGTGTGTTCTGATCTTGTTTCATTTTTTTTTGGCTTTCAAAGTGCGTTATCTCACAAAACCCTCCTCTCTTTTTATTTATCTTTTACTTTTTACGTTTTTTTTAGTGTTTTTCTTAGAGAAGAAAATGATGTGTACGATGAGCTCATTTTTTTTTTTTATCTTTTTGTTTTTTGTTAATTAAATTTTTTTTTTTTTGATGCTGCTGAGGAATATTTCTTGAGAATAAGTCAATGTTTCACTTTTACTTTAAAATTAATTTCATTTTATTTTTTTGTTTAAAAACCCTTTCATAAGGTTCTGTTGGGCCGAGCCCATGGGTTTAGCTTTGATCCGTTATCCCCTTATTTAGCACTACACCCTTCAGCTTCCTTTGATTTTTCTTTCTCTTGTTTTCTTTATTATTTTATTTTCATTATTCATTTGTATTTTATAGATTTTTTTCTCCTGGTATTTGATTGTAAATCGTTAACTTATTTCGAAGGGCCGATGATATTATAAAAGGCCGTTTTCGCCCGATTACATTTAATCGGTGATGAGCGGTCAATATGAGGCCCTCCTTTATTTTATTCTATTATTTTTATTTTGAACAAAAATTGTAATATAATTTATTCATTATTTATTTTATTCATTATTTTATACAATTCAATTCATTTAATTTATTCATTTGATTTCGCATTTCAAATTACGATTCGACTCCTTATAGAATGGTTCCCATTTTGAACCGATTCTAAGGCAGTTCACGAACAAAATTTCGCCGCGTCCCAAAAAGGTCCAACGCCTTCGAATAGTTGCGCTCGATTAAAAGGTCCAACGCCTTCGAATAGTTGCGTCCCGATTAAACAGGCCGAACGCCTTCGAATAGTTCAAACACACTGCACACACGCTTTCTCTTGGGCTAATTACAACGAGACCATTTATTTCTCCCAATCCCCTGTATTTATTTTGTATCCCTCTCCCATTAATTTGTACGCACTTTTATTTCTCGCATTTTATTTCTGAATCCTTGGTCCAACGCCAAGCGATTGCACTTGCACACTTGCACTTTATTTTCCAGTTATTGTTTCGTTTATTAGGATCCACCTTACCTTGCGAGCCGAGCGCTTCGTGCTTCGCTAACAAACTACAAAATAAACCTCCAATTGCATTTACCTTTAACCTCAAAAAACCAAAACGCTTCGATTAGATCCAAACCCTTGATCCAACGTCAAGTGGCTTTAGGAAATAAAAACACTTTAATAATACGAGAAGATTTGTACGCCACGAGCCTTAAGCGGTAGAAAGGGGGATAACGAGCTTTCGTTACTCGCTCCGATTATTTCGACGCAAGACACTCGTCTTGTTGGGCGAGATAAACTATCCATAGTCTTTAGTACATTTCAACTCCTAAACCCTTTCATCGACGAAAGGTAATAAAATCAAACAACCATTACCCTTAGTAGGCTGAACTACGAGGCTCTGACTTTCCCATTGCACACGGGAGTACGTAGGCACGAGGATCTCAATCCTTGCCGAGCACCTAGGTTCAATCTAACTTATAATTCAACTCATTTCCCTCTAGCAAGCAATTCGTTTAAGCATAGACATCCTTTCGCGCGCGTTAACTTAGATGGTTCCCATCGAGTACGATGGATGTAGGGGGTGCTAATACCTTCCCCCTGCATAACCGACTCCCGAACCCAGGCAATGGTTCCATTGACCTTTGTCCTCATCCTTTTCCTCCCGGGTTGTATCTATATCTCCCCTTTCCCTCTTCGGGAATAAATAGAATTAGGTGGCGACTCTTCAGTCCGTCCGGCGCGCGGCTCCGTCCATTTCGGATCGCGTAAGGTCGTATTTTTCGGGGTACGACAATGCGAAGATGGTTCTCAAACTGATTTTGAAGAGCAATTTTGAAGAGGCTTCTCAACAGTAAAATCAAAGCCCAGTTCCTCAACACTTGCAATCTTTAACTCATACCTTTTCTTTGCGTTTGTAGTTTCTTTCGTGTTAAGAACTATTTGCTTTTAAGAACTGTTGTCTTTAATGGTAATATTAATGTAATGAACATGCATGTTTTGAATGAATCCATTCGTATTCACTCACATTTTCCCACTTATTGCAAAAAAAATGCACTTTACCTCCTTTATCACGTTGATAGCAAATATTTGAGGGAGGATGACGAAAACGTAACACCCATAATCGCTAATAATATGCTTTCCGAAAGAATCTTGCTGATGATATACAGGCATTGTTTCAAATTCCCAAACACTGGAGAGATAAGGAGTTAATCCTTAGACAACCATTTTGAGCCTAGAAGAAGGAGTTTCCTTCGGATATTCAAAACCCTTATATTTAACCAGGGGCAGGGTAGTGTTCAGTTAACCTGACTATGCATCCAAACTAAAAGGCGAAACTTTCCAATTTGGAGATCCATCCATGACCAATGACTTGGCAGTTACAATCCTTCAACAGAAAAGAAAAAAATATAAGAGCCTGCTAAGTTGAACATCCAAATAGGCAACTTAGGCAAAAGTTAAGGCAATCCCGATGGACTAAAAACTTCAAAAATAACGGTCCATGCAAAAATTAGGGATCAAAAGCAAAATAGTAGAAAGAGGTCGTCAAAATCCTCATCAAAACAAAATAAATTTTAGTGACCATCTTATCCAAAATTAAAAGGGTCACTAACATCCCAGAAAAATGAATAAGGTGACTGCCATTGTAAAAAAGGTCTTGAACATTCATCTTCAACCATTACACCTTCAGGCTCTCATAGGAGACAAACATGTGTGTCATTTAACTGAACGTAGGACTGGAGAACATCACGAAGATGGGTGGGTACAAAATATTTGAACCTATATCCTTTGTTTCATAACCGTGAACCAGACCATGATACAACCCTTAAAAGACCTAATTGAAGCAGGGTTTATTCTGAAAGCATATCTCAGCAAGGTTGCGTAAGCTGACTCCTAAAAGATTTGTTGATCTTTTCCTTGTTTATTTCACAAATCACTTGCTAAATCAGCGCTACGTTGGGACAATGGATCCGTTCGTCACACACTGTCACATCATCCAAATAAATGATTTTCCAAAACCCGCATGAATATTGCATTAAAATTACCATTTATGTACAAATAAATTTTAATTTCAAGTCAGTACTTAGCGTCTAAAGAAATTCCAAACAAGGAAAGGTCAAGGATGAGCTTGAGAATTCATTGGTGTTGACTCGAATCAAAATCACTCCCAATCAGGGGCATGGCTTCCAATGACTGTATGGACCTGAGAATTGGTTGGTATAAAATCAGATCTCCAAGCATCAGAGGAAGACTACTATAATTATCAGCCTATCTGGGGCAAATAATTCATGATCACCTAATTCGGGGCAAGTCCTTCCAAAGACTCAGACAGGAGCAACCCCCCATGAGACCCAGATACTGGGGCAACTTGTAAAGTGCTAGGATATGGCACAGTCATTCTCAAAGATTCTATTCGAAGAAGATTCCTTCAAAGTCCCTACAGACAGGGGCAAGGCAGTTATAAAAGGATGCCTTAGGGCTAAGCCAAAGCATAATCAACTTGCATTAATTATGTCGCTACGCTCATTTGAAAGTCATCATGACATCATGTAAAGAAGTTGAAGCTCTCTCAGCGACATACAACTTCAACAATAGATCAGACTTGGGGACACCACAAATGGTCGCATCCATCCTCCGATTAGAGTATCGTCGGATACCAAGTGTCGAGAAGTCAATACCCTCCACCACCCCAAAAAGTCAAATTATATTGGCAACCACCAAAAATCTTAAAGTCCAGTTTCATTGGCGCCCTCAATTCCTAAAAAGTCCACAATGGTGGCAACTACCAGAAATCCAAAAGTCCAATTGTGTTTGGCATATCTGAAAAGTCCAACAGTGTTTGGCACAACGCAAAGGTCCAAGTCCTCTTGGCATTTCTCACAATCCAATCTTTTTCAACTCTGTGTTGATATCTTTACCTTTTCAACTCTGTGTTGATATCTTTATCTTTTCAACTCTGTGTTGATATCTTTATCTTTTCAACTCTGTGTTGATACCTTTTCAACTCTGTGTTGATATCTATACATTTTCAACCCCGTGTTGATACCCTTCCTTTCTCAACTCCGTGTTGATATCTTTGCATTTTCAACCCTGTGTTGATACCTTTCCTCTCTCAACCCCGTGTTGATACCTTTACCCTCTCAACCCCGTGTTGATACCTTTACCTTTTCAACCCCGTGTTGATACCTTTCCTTTTTCAACCCCGTGTTGATACCTTTCCTTTCTCAACCCCGTGCTGATACCTTTAGCTTTTCAACCCTGTGTTGATACCTCTGATTTCTCAACCCTGAGTTGATACCTAGTGAGTCTCTTCACCCTTGCTTTCAAAACCATCAAAAAACGAAAGTCCACCCGTGGAGTGGCATCTTTCCAAAGTCCAATTTCGTTGGTAACTACCAAAAACCTTATATCGAGCATATCCAATCATTTGCATTGTCACATGCATGACATGCATCATTCTTTCCCGAAAGCAAGAATGTCATCAAACACAATCATATTAATCATTAGCATATAACAAAGCATTTGCATTAGAATCATTTGTAATTGCATTTTCATAAGAATCATCGTGCATCATGCAATGTACGAGGGCATAGCGGAATAGCATGGCAGGATCCAGGACACGCATCCAGGATTTTCCTCTCTCAAAGTTGATGGTATTCCTCTGAAAGGAGCTGATATCCCGCATACGCTTACGGATTTATTTTCCCCAGCAAATCATTCTTCAAACTTTATAGTTGATGATGATGTCGTCCACTATCTTCGTTGCTCTCCAAGCAGAGAGTACCTTGAAAGTTTGAACGAGATGCTGCTTTGGAATCCTCCGAAGAACCTTGATTAGAAGGTACTGCTTCGAAAGATCTGAAGAATCTCATGCATTGGTAGAGATACTGTTCTAGCATCACCGAAGATCCTTGAATATAAGGAACTGCTTCACAAGTCTAGAAAGTCTTATACCATTTTGTTCGGGATACTGCTTTGGCTTTCTCCGAAGAACCTTAATCGAAAAGGTACTGCTTCGCAAGATCCGAAGAATCTCATGTTGTGTTTAAGATACTGTTCTAGTATCACTGAAGATCCTTAAATATAGGGAACTGCTTCACATCTAGAAAGTCTTGCACTATTTATTCGAGATATTGTTCTAGCGTCCACAAAAGAGCCTTCATTGGTAGGGTACTGCTTTGGTGAGCTAGAGAATTTCAATTGTTCGAGATACTGCTTTGGCCTCCTCCGAAGAACCTTAATCGAAAAGGTGCTGCTTCGCAAGACCCGAAGAATCTCATATTGTGATAAAGATACTGTTATAGTATCACTGAAGATCCTTGAATACAAGGAACTGCTTCGCATGATCTAGAAAATCTTGCATCATTTGGTAAAGATACTGTTCTAGTATCACTGAAGATCCTTAAATATAGGGAACTGCTTCACATCTAGAAAGTCTTGCACTATTTATTCGAGATATTGTTCTAGCGTCCACAAAAGAGCCTTCATTGGTAGGGTACTGCTTTGGTGAGCTAGAGAATTTCAATTGTTCGAGATACTGCTTTGGCCTCCTCCGAAGAACCTTAATCGAAAAGGTGTTGCTTCGCAAGACCCGAAGAATCTCATATTGTGATAAAGATACTGTTCTAGTATCACTGAAGATCCTTGAATCTAAGGAACTGCTTCACATGATCTGGAAAATCTTATACCATTTTATTCGAAATACTGCTTTGGAATCCTCCGAAGAACCTTAATCGAAAAGGTACTGCTTCGCAAGACTCGGAAAAGCTCGTGTTGTGATGGAGATAATGTTCTAGTATCATTGAAGATCCTTGAATATAAGGAACTGCTTCGCATGATCTGAAAAATCGTATATCATTTTATTCGAGATATTGCCCTAAGTATCCCCAAAGAGCCTTCATTGGTAAGGTACTGCTTTGATGAGCTAGGAAAATATCATTTGTTCGAGATACTGCTTTGGCATTCCCGAAGAACCTTAATCAACAAGGTATCGCTTCGCGAGACCCAGAGAATCTCATGTTCGGTAAAGACACTGTTCAAGTATCACTGAAGATCCTATGTTTAAGGAACTGCTTCGCATGATATGAAAATCTTACCCCATTTATTCGAAACATTGTTCTAACGTCCACAAAGAGCCTTCATTGGTAAGGTACTGTTTTGATGGACTAAAGAATATCATGCTTTGTTAAGACATTTGTTCTAGAGTCACTGAAGAGCCTTGACTGACAGGAACTGCTTCATACGACTTGAAGAAATTTATTCATCAAATTGGGATACTGTTTTGTTAATACAAAGAATCTCAGACTTTTTGTACAATTTTCCGATCTCATCCTCATATCCCTTTCAGTGGTGTCGCACTTTCTCTCTTGTTGGACAAATTTTGGGGTCTTTTTATATCTAATCGACTTCTACCCTAAAAAGACTGAACTCCATGCAGCAGTTCACTCCTTCGGGTTCAAGACCATTAGATAAGGGCATCTGTCATACCCCAAAATTATCCTACCTTTTTTCATTTCTCATCGGTTAGTTGTTTAGTGATTTTGTTTTGAATCATCATCTGACCCCCGGCCATAATCTTTTAACCTATAAAGTATGGAGGTTTTTTGTCTGTGTTTTCTGTTTGTCTATGGTTGTAGGTGTTTGTAGGTGGGCAGAATTTAGGTGGAGGGTAAAGAAATATGGATTCTCATTTGTAGGATCACAACTTGAACATTTGCTTTCAAGTAACTTTTAAAGCCTATTTCAACTTGATTACAAGCTTTGTTTTGGCAAATGTTGAATTAAGTTCCAAGGTTATGGTAGAGTGATGATTGTGGTGAATTTGGTTCAAGTTGAGGGTTTTGTCCAAGAAATGTTGGATTTGTTGATCGAGAGTTTAAGAACAAGATTGAAAGTCAGGTTATATTGGATCTCCATTAGGATTGAGATACTGTTATTTGGCTTTATGGTAGAATGCAAAGGGCTTTACTCCTAAGTTCAAGGATGTTATCATGTGGGCTTAAATGCTTGTTTCTAAAAATGACCAGTCAAGATTCGAAGAAAGGATGATTTTATCTTTAAGACATACTTGGTTCATGATCTAAATTCAAATCATTTGTTAGATTAATGAAGTCAAGAGGCTCATGGTAAAACTAATCTATGATGGAGGATCATGTCCCAATTATAATATGAGTGGAAAGTGTGGTAAATAATAAAGATGACACATGATAATGTGTCTTGGTTATAATTCTAGTGTCATGACTTGATCTCTAAGCATGTTATAATTCTATTTATCTTGATTACAAAGCGCAAGAATGTTTTCAAAGCCCCATGATACGATGTCCAACAGACAAATAATTTGAAAGAGTTCAGGTGACATAATTAATACCAAGTTCTCATGGCAAAAAATAAATAAATTCAACCAATGTTATCATTTGTACTCAAAGTTGCAGAATTATTTCTAAAACTCAAATGAGTCTCTAATCATGCCACAATTTCCTGCTTGGATAAAGTTCACAAGTTCAGAAGACTTTCATTTAAAGACACCAAAGCTACAAAAGATATGGTATTAAATTGAAATCAAAAGTGTCATTACACATGTCTAATTTTATCATAAGATCAAGTATCGAGACGTTGCAAGCTTCATTCATCATTAAGGCTTCCGAGATCCAAGACAATTTCCATGGCCAATGTCCTTCATTAAGCCAATCCTCATGCTTCACCAACCTCATGGATACTGAAAGTGAATTGAGGTGCCGCCACCTAAGTCTTGTCTCATACAAGCTGCTGCCAAATTCCATATCAACCATCAAGTTCCCTTCCCTGTGTCAAGTCTTTCGCTCATTGTTGCGATACTAGTCAGGCTGATCCTGCGAAATCTGTAGAACAGAAACAGAAATATGATACGAGTCGATGGTTTTGTTCAGTTCATGTACTAGTTAAACGACGAGTATGAGCAACTGTGAAAGTAAGGTTCTTTGGCATTGATCGATGAGTACGCAGCTGCGAAAGTTAATACTTACCGTTTGGCATTAAGTCTTCACTAAACCTCCACACTCCTAAGGCATTCAGCTATGCTACAGGTGACGGTAAAAAAAAGGGCTCCATCCTCATGCTCCAAGATTCAGTGTGATGTCCTCAGAAGTCTCGCTGCAATGAATAACTGAGTCATCAAAACTATTGACAATATGATTTCGCAAACATGTCATAATCGATGATGAAGTACATATCATTCTAGAAACATATGCGACGAGAAGAGTAAGCATTAGAAAGACACAAGCTCAAGACTCAAAGTTCAAAGTTCACACTGGTGTACTTAATGATTAACATGTCATCATGATAGAGTAGGCAATGCACAAAAAATATTTTCAAGGCAATTTTGAAATGTTGCAACAAGCAATACAAGTGTGTCGCAGGTCACAATACGATCAGAGCCAAAATTATACAAACGGTGTCCCTCAGACTTACAGTTAAAGCAACACCATCAAGCTTCCATAACTTGATTCACCTTTGCCCAATCCAGTCATTCGAATGAGCTCCGTGGAGAGCACATCTGTTGAAACTCAACTGCAACAGAGCCTTTTCCTGCACATAATTCCAGAAAAATGTTGCATTATCATCCATTGTCCCTTGAACCATAATCCTTGTGGCAACCCCAACCTACCTCAGCAACCCATTCAAATCCCACAAAAGCTTGAATAAAATCAAATATAATCTGCATAACAAACAGAAATCAAAATCCTCATCCAGTCATAAATCCAATGCCAAATTCAATACAGTACCATATGATTAGAAATGTTAAAGGATGCAAAACGCATTACAAATTGGTTTATGCAAGAATTCACAGAAATATGTAGTACCATGAATTGGTTCTGAACCAAGCTATGAATTTCGTACTATTACAAGCTTTCCATCACGTGGTTCATGCCTAAGATTCATTTACCCCAGGTCCAACCTATATTTCTAATCCTAGAGGACAGGGTTATACAGATGCAGCTCAAAGGCTAGGCACCCGTAATCCCGGTGGAGCTGGAAGAGGTGCTGGAAACCAAGGACAGACACAATATGCTCATGTGAGACCTGCTGGTAGAGGCGATGCAAGGCCTCTGGCAGCAACAGGTGGTTATGGATACAATGCGATTTCTAATCCAATCACTCGTCCCCCTCTAAAAGATAGCTGGAGCATAACAGATACAACCTTCAATTTGCAGCAAGCATGAACTCCATGGCTTCCATCCCAAGAATCTGAATTTCACCTGAAATGTAATAAGGAAAATCAGTTGAAGTAAGGTAGTTATGGTAAGTGCTAAGAAATGTGCAAGTTTCTTCATCATGTCATGGATAAACCCTCCAGACATGAGTGGCACAACAACGGTAGACTTCGACACTATCATAATGAGGCTGAACAGAAAATGAGAACGAAGTTATCAAGGCAGACCAGATATGGAAGCGTGCGCGGATGAGATTCAGCAATGCAAACAAGAAGATCCCTTTGCTAAGCTGCAAATGCAAAATACAATATCATCATAAATTCAAAGCAAGAAGATCCTAAGTTTAATTATGTAATCAATACGGACGGAAAGCATAAATGGACTTATCATTCATATGCTAAGGTTGCCCTGTTCAATGAAGGATCTTGCTGTTTGATTTGCACATCGTTTTGTTTGCCATGAGCATAATTATTAACTCTGGCATCAAAGTGTTCTCAGAAGATTTGAACTAATCAATGCAGTGAAGAGAGTAAGTTCAACAAAAACAATGTCACACAAGTTTGATCATTCATCAGTGCACCAGTCAAAAACAAATATGAATCTGCAGGGTAAAACATCAATGGACGCAATGTCAATCCACCAGAAGATTCAATCATGAAGCAATTTCAACCAAAGGTCAGTGGCACACAAGAGTTAAAACATTGATGAACATATTCAAGCAGTCAAAAGTTGCAGCAGATAAAATCCCAACGTTATATCAGTGAAAACAAATGATTCACAAGCTCATAGCAGTAAAAACAGAGGACTACCAAATTTTCACTGTGGTAAAATCAATTCATTCACGGGACCACAAGCATTTTAGAAGATCACTACAAACAAAACAAAAATGAGTCACCAAAATCTGACCCCACACAAATCCACTCTCTGCAAATCCCACGAAATCAGGGCCATCCTAGAAAATTCTAACGAATTTCTCACAACACATCACACTACTCCCACGTATCAGAAATCGAAAACTCTCACTACATCGCACAGATTCTATCAAATTCACACGTATTACCTCATTATAAAAGGACTCATCTAATCATTTGAAAGGAGGATAAACCACCAACACACAAAAAACCCTAGCCTCAAAACACACAGAGAATATTCAGAGGATATGCACATAGACCTACATCCGAAAACCCTAAAAAAAAATCGACAAATTCAATCCCATCCAAAACCCCTAAATCATTAGAGCTCATTTCTTTTTCAAAATTGTTCAGAGTTTCTCATTGAAACTCTGAGATGAGTTGAGCTGAGACCTTCTCATTCAAACAACCAACAACAACAAGATACAGAAGGAGAAGAAGAGGGCAAATCGTAAAAGAAGCAGAAAAAGAAAGAAATCAACGAAGAGAAAAGACGATACCTTGAAGCGAACTCGAAACACACTTCTTCAACTGAGGTAGTTCTTTAATGATTTTTCGCTAGCCTTTTGAATCCACTTTGTATGATGAAAATTTCTGAAATCGGGGTTAGAGGATTTCGATCGGGGCCAGGGTTTGTGTTTTGTGTGTTGATATTGCTTGCTTTTACACTGGGTGTAGCTTGAACGATCGAGGAGGCTAATGACCTCGTCTTCTTCGGAAAATGAAGAGAAGCTGAGAGAGTTTTTTTCTCGCATGAGTTTTCTTTTTCTTTTGATAAGGTTTTCAAACATGAGTTTTGAGATGGACAAAGTGCTGTATCAAGAACTCATTATCTTTTATGTTTTTTGTTGTTTTTCATTGCCCAATGCTAAATGTCATCAATTAATGGTGACATCACGTGAATGGATCAATGAAAAGTGTACTCCCCATGCTGTTTGGGGCAGTGGACCGATGATGCTGATTGAACAGTTAGGTCCTACTTTTTTTTTTACGCCGAATAAGGTTGAAGGTGGACCAGGGGATTCAATTGGTTTCCTCTTCATGACCCGAGTTCAGAGGGTAAGGGTTTGGGCTTGTGTCTCATTCATAATATTACACAGCCCAGTAATTCTCTTTCACTATTTTATTTTGTTAGATTTTATATTTCTTTGTTTTAAAAAAAAAAACATCAAAAAATCTATACAATTAATTTTTTTTCTTTCTAAATAGGTTTATTTTAATATTAATCTCTTTCTCATTACTTGATTAGTTTCTTTTAGATAAAAAAAATGTTTATAGATTAAATGTTTTTTTTATTTAATTAGATTAATTAATTTGATAATTAATTTAATTAAATGTTTTTTTTATTATTATTAGATTAATTTCTTCATATGTTACTCGGTTATGTGTGCGTTGAATGTGTGCGTATGCTCGATTCCTCCTGGCTTGTGACATGATACAATACTTACTTGTGTGATTACTTTTCGCATTTTTTGACGATAAATTGCTAAGTAAAAAACGAACGCACATTAAGGTTAGTCATTTCAAAGATAAACGAAATCTTTGGTCCAACGCCAAATAAGCATCCATATGCACTTCACTTCATACACACACGTAAGTCGATCGTTCCTCGATCGCCATCTGCACGAACTTTGCACCTTACACTTTCAGCAACTTTTTCCAACTTAATAAATCAACGCATTGCGCTTGTTTTCCATAGCTAGTCTTTAGCTTATTTCCTCAACTTTGCGAGTCGAGCACATTGTGCCTCGCTAACAAAACCAACAAATAAAACTTCCATTTGCATTCACCTTAAACTTCAAAAAAACCGAAATGTTACTTCTTAGATCCAAACCCTTGATCCAACATCAAGCGGTCTTAGGAAACAAAACACTTCAATAAATACGAGGAAAATTGCACGCCACGAGCCTTAAGCGATAGAAAGGGGGATAACGAGCTTTCGTTACTCGCTCCGATTATTTCAGCGCAAGACATTCGTCTTGTTGGACGGAATAAACTATCCATAGTCTTTAGTGAAAATGGACTCTTAAATCCTTTCATCAAAGAAAGGTAATAAAATCAACAACCGATACCCATATCAGGCCGAACTACGAAGCTCTGACTTTCCCATTGCACAAGGGAATACGTAGGCACGAGGATCTCAATCCTTGCCGAGCCCCTAGGATCAATAAACCCTTTAGTTCAACAAGTAATCATAAGTATAGACATCCCTTCGCGCGTGACAACCTAGATGGTTCCCATCGAGTACGATGGATGTAGGAGGTGCTAATACCTTCCTCCTACATAACCGACTTCCGAACCCCGACAATGGTTTGCGATGACCTTGTTTTATCCCTTCTTGGTGGTTTTATCTATATTTTCCATTTCCCTCTTCGGGAATAAATAAAATTAGGTGGCGACTCTCAAGTCAGCCCAGCCGCGACCGCGTTCGCGAGGGATCGTATTTTTCGAGGTACGACAGGTTGTAATTTATTTCTCATAGTGATTCTGTTGTATTTCTTGGATTGATTGTGTTTTGACCCACCATGGGGACTTGTTGTAATCATAAACTACGTATCTTTGCATTTGTAATATATGGTTTATGTGTTACTTGGGTTTATCTCTTGGGCTTCATTTCTCTTCAATATCTTCATTCCTAGAGGTCGGGAAGGTCAAAACCAAATAACCAAACCGGATACCCTTGGACGACAAATAGACATACTGCATTGCATACTAACCATTTCTTTGTTTTGTAGGTGTTTTTGTTGTTGTATTCCCACTTTGCTGTTGTTTCAGGAAACATTGCTCGTAGGAGGGTTTTCCCCATCAACTGAGTTCACCGGTATCCAACCAGAAACAACCTTCCGAGCTTATAGATGGACCAAGTTCAGCAAGATTTGACCGACGTGAGAACTCTGATGGCTAATGAGAGAAATGAGATGAGGGCTCAGATGAACCAGTTCATGGCAGTAATGACTGGGTTGGCTCAAAGCCAGGAGAGATTAAGAGAGTTGGTCGAGCGGCAAAATCCAAAAGAGAATCATCCAGGTACAGGAGGCACTAGTAACAATGATCACGGGCAGCCACAAATAGATGCGCCAGAGTTTGGGCCTCACCTCAATCCTGAGATTAATGCTATCAGGAATACCCAAGGAAACACTGGAGGTCGTGCCTTACAAGAAGACCCCCAAGAGGAATAGTTTACAGTAATTGGTGTCGGGGATGAAGCCTATGATCATCGCTTGGACGAAATAACAGAAAAGTTGAGATCTCTGGAGTCCCAAAACTCTTTGGGATTTGATGTTATAGACATGGGACTAGTTGAGGGAGTCTGAATTCCTCACAAATTCAAACCCCCTTGCTTTGAGAGATATAACGGTACTTCCTGTCCTTGTACCCACCTTCAATCTTTTCTGGGGAGATTGAAAGCATATACCATGGATGAAAAACTGTGGATGTTCTACTTTTTGGATATTTTGACTAGGGCAACCCATGAGTGGTATTCTCACCTATCTAGAGCTACTGTCAGGAATTAGAAGGACTTAGATGAAGCTTTCATACGCCAATATCAATACAACCTAGATATGGCACCCAACCGAACTTTGCTGATGGGTATGTCTCAGTCCTCGAGGGAAATTTTCCGGGAGTATTCCCAAAGATGGAGACAACTTGCTGCTGTTGTTCATCCACCTATGTCAGAAAGAGAAATGGCTGACATGTTTATGAACATATTGCAGGGAACCTACATTGATCGACTTGCTGTTTTCTCTTCCACCAGTTTTGCTGATGTGGTTATAGCTGGTGAGAGAATTGAAAGTCTCTTGAAGATGGGTAAGATTTCTGACAACGGTGCCAGTTCCAACAATGCCAGGAAAACTTTCTCAGGACCTCGTAGGACGGGTGAAACTAACTCAGTGCACATGGGCAGAGGTAGGCCCCAGTACATGCCAAGATCAATAGTCGATGTCACTATTCCCGCTCCAACACCTCAACAACAGTATCCTCAACAACCACAACATTTCCCTCAACAACAACAATTTCCTCAACAAAGATCTTACAACAACAACAACAACCAATAGCAGCATCCTTTCCAGCAAAGGCCCTCTCAAATCAACAGGGTAATCGATCCCATCCCGATGCCCTATGCTGCTCTACTACCACAACTTTTGAAGCTCAATCTCGTTGAATTGAGGACTCTGGCTCCACCAGATCCTTAGAAACTTCCAAGGAATTATGATGTCAACGGCAGATGTGCCTTCCATTCCAATGCACCTAGCCATACAACAGAGAAGTGCAGAGCCTTGCACATGAAAGTCTAGGACTTAGTTGATTCCAAGGCTTTGAATTTTGCACCTCCTCCTAATGTCACAAAGAATCGTATGCCATGCCATGGTGGGCCCAGGATAAATGCAATTGAGGAGGATCAACCTGTGAACCTAATTGAAGATACTGCAAGTATTCAAACACCTCTGGCCGAGGTTAAAGCCCATCTTGTAAAGTGCCAGGTGTTCCAAGGTTGTGGGGCCTACTGTTAATCTTGCAAAATTTCCGCCAATGGTTGTGCAAGTTTAAAAAGTGGCATCAATGGTCTTATCAGAGAAGGTATCTTGAAAATCACATCAACAGTTCCAGCTTCTACAACATCAACAACTTTTCCTCCTACAACACCAACAAACACCTCTCCCACAACTTCAAAAACAATCATTCCAACGGATTCTTCTACAAATTCAACAACCATCCCTTCTGCCACTTCAACAGACATTAGTTCAATCACATCCGCCTCTACAACAACAGCAACCATTAATAATGGCATCTCCACAGTCACCATTTACTATGACCCGACAATGGTCCCCGATTCCAACAACTTTCAACAACAACCCAACATCAGTCTTTCACCACCACCATCAGTCAGAAATCCTGTTACCATCTACTATGATCCACAGACAATAACAGTTCCTACTTCCACCGCACTCAGTCCAGTTACCATCATGGTACCTGGACCCTTTCTGTATGAAAAAGATAATGTTGTGCCAGGGCACTATGGTTCATACCTCTACTGCAACGGGAAGAGAGTCACTCTTGATACTTCTACACCACAGATTGATAATGTGGGAGGAGGCGGAGGCTTCACCCGAAGCAGACGTCTCTTTGCCTCGCAATTCCAAAGAACTAATGCTGAAGCAGAACCTGCTGCCAAGGCTAAAGGCAAGAGTGTGGTTCCTGAAGAACCAGTTGCAAAAGAAACTCAGAAGAGGTCCTTTGATCAGGATGTAGACGAGTTCATGAGGATAATCAAGAGAAATGATTACAAGATTGTGGACCAGCTCCACCAGACTCCCTCCAAGATCTCCATTCTATCACTGTTATTGTGTTCCAAAGCTCACCGAGATGCATTACTTAAAGTCATGCACGCAGCCTACGTGCCTGAGAAGATTATGGTTAATCAGCTAGAGACGGTGGTTTCTAATGTTAATACTAGTCATAGACTAGGCTTCACCAATGCTGATTTGACTACGAAGGGTCGTAATCATAATAAAGCTTTGCACATCACTCTAGAGTGTGAAGGGGCTGTGCTTTCACATGTTCTAGTTGACATTGGGTCCTCACTTAATGTCTTGCCAAAGAAAGCCCTTGTTAAGCTTGAATATGATGGTATAGCTCTCCGACCAAGCAATCTGGTGGTCAGAGCTTTTGATGGTTCCAAGAGTTCTGTTCTTGGAGAAGTGGAGCTTCCTGTGATAATTGGCCCATAGGTCTTTCAAACTACTTTCTACGTGATGGACATTCAGCCGGCCTACAGCTGTTTGTTGGGTCGACCTTGGATTCACGCCACTGGCGCACTTACGTCGACCCTTCACCAGAAATTAAAATACGAGTGGGAAGGGACAATTATCACAATCTGTGGGGAGGAGGACATTTTTGTTAGCCATCTGACGACTTACAAATATATTGAGATGGATGGTGAGATCCACGAGACCATGAGTCAAGGTTTCGAAGCACTAAATATCAACGAGGCGACAACTGAAGTATTTGTTGCATCCAAAGAGGATAGGATGGGTACTTCAATTGTCTCCTACCAACAAGCTCGGAAGGTTGTTGAAGACGGGAGCGTCCAAGGCTGGGGAAAGCTACTACCTGTGGAGAAGAAAGAAGACTGATTTGGTTTAGGTTACAAACTATCCCGACAAGATCAAGCAGAGGCTGCTAAAGAGACCAAGTTCGTAAGTGGGGGAATGCTGACCCCAGATGCTGTCCATAATTTGGAAGACGAGGCTGAAAGCGACTTCAACCTGGAAAGCTGGATTCGTCCAAGAGTCCCGGGCCAACAAGTCCTTAACTGGTCTTCCCAAGAAATTATAAGAGTTACTCTTGTAGAGTAATTATTATTTCCTGCTTAAGCATGCATCAAGTCCTGCATCTTGCCCAAGGTGTCAGGACTCATTTTGTAATAGGGCCATATTTGTATTTTGTGTAAATGGAATATTAATGAACAATGGACATCTTTTTGCAAACGATTTTCTTTTTCGCTCACTGTCTTTTCATTTTTTTTATTTTCGCACAAAACAATAAATTGAAATGTTTTCAAAATAATAACTTCATTCACGCTTTTTCTAAACAAGATTAAAATCAATCACTAAAATGAACAAATCTCAACCCTTTCAGAGATAATCCTCCAGATTGCACCGACAACAACACTGTTATGACCTTGTATGACTTCGACAATCCAATTAATCAAGCAGATGAAGGGGTTGATGAAGATTATGATTTTCCTGAGGAGTTGGCTAGGTTGTTGAGACAAGAGGAAAAAGTAATTACTCCTCATCAGGAGGAGGTTGAGACAATCAATCTTGGTACTGAAGAAGATGTGAAAGAGGTGAAGATTGGGACCAGTCTGCAAGCTCCAGTGAAAGAACAACTCATCAATATGCTTCAGGAATATGTCGATGTCTTTGCTTGGTCTTATCAAGATATGCCAGGTCTAGATACGAATATTGTCATGCACAGGCTACCATTGAAAGAAGATTGCCCGCCAGTTAAACAGAAGTTACGCCGTACTCGCCCAGATATGGCCATGAAAATTAAGGAAGAAGTACAAAAACAGTGGGACACCGATTTTCTTCCTGTAACTAGTTACCCGCCGTGGATTGCTAACATTTTACCCGTACCTAAGAAGGATGGCAAGGTGCGTATGTGTGTGGATTACTGGGATCTGAACAGAGCTAGCTCGAAGGATGATTTCCCATTACCTCACATTGATGTTTTGGTGGATAACACAACTCAATTCTCGGTATTTTCTTTCATGGATGGATTTTCTGGATACAATCAGATTAAAATGTCACCCGAAGACATGGAGAAAACAACTTTCATCACACCTTGGGGCACATTTTGTTAAAAGGTAATGTCGTTTGGTCTGAAGAACGTCGGTGCAACATATCAACGGGCTATGGTAACATTATTCCACGATATTATCCACAAAGAAATCGAATGCTATGTGGATGATATGATTGCCAAGTCCCTTACAGAAGACGATCATCTGGTGAATCTGCTGAAATTGTTTAAGCATCTGAGGAAGTATCAGTTGAAGTTGAACCCCAACAAATGCACATTCGGGGTACGTTCCGGTAAGCTGCTGGGTTTTATTGTAAGTGAAAAGGGAATTGAGGTTGATCCCGACAAAGTGAAAGCCATTCAGGAAATGCCTACACCTAGGAATGAGAAAGAAGTTCGAGGGTTCTTAGGTAGATTGAACTACATCTCAAGGTTCATATCTTATCTCACTGCAACCTGTGAACCCTTGTTCAAGCTGTTAAGGAAAGAACAAACAGTCAGGTGGAACGATGATTGTCAGAGAACTTTTGACAAGATCAAAGAATATCTGCAAGAACCTCAAATTCTCATGCCTCCACTCGAAGGAAGACCTCTAATCATGTACCTGACAGTATTAGAAGAGTCAATGGGGTGTGTGTTGGGCCAGCATGACGAGTCTGGTCGAAAAGAGTATGCAATATACTACCTAAGAAAAACGTTTACCGACTATGAACAACATTATTCACTGCTCGAGAAAACTTGTTGTGCTTTAGCGTGGGCTGCTCGCAGACTAAAACAATACATATTGACTCATACTACCTTATTGATCTCAAAGATGGATCCAGTCAAGTACATATTTGAGAAGCCAGCACTTACCGGAAGGGTCGCAAGATGGCAAATGATTCTAACAGAGTATGACATTCAATATACTTCTCAAAAAGCCATCAAGGGCAGTGTATTGTCTGATTATCTGGCTGAACAACCCATTAATGATTACTAGCCTATGAGATTTAACTTCCCTGATGAAGACATCATGTACTTAAAAGCAAAAGATCTTGAAGAGCCTATTCACACTGAAGGGCCTGACCCAGAAGAAGCATGGACTATGATGTTTGGCGGGGCAGTTAATTGTAACGGTCGCGGAGTTGGTGCAGTACTTATCACACCTAAAGGAGTTCCTATGCCTTTCTCAGCAAAAATCACCTTTGCCTTCACTAACAATGAAGCGGAATACGAAGTTTGTATCATGGGTCTTGAGGAAGCCATTGACATCAGGATCAAAACCTTGAACGTATTCGGAGATTCAACTTTGATAATCAATCAGACCAACGGCAAGTGGTACACTCATCAGGAGCATCTGATTCCCTACCATGACTATACGAGGAGATCGTTGACCTTCTTCACAACAGTCAAGCTTGAATACATCCCTCGAGACGAGAATTAGTTTTCTGACGCTTTGGCTACCATTTCATCCATGATCAAAGTACAGGCTGCCAATTATGTGCCTCGGATTTTGGTATCCAGACTGGACAGACCGGCATATGTATTCTCTGTGGACACTGCTAGTGACAACAAGCCTTGGTACCATGACATCAAATGCTTCTTGGAGAATCAGGCATACCCACCCAGGGCATCGTCAAACGATAAGAAGACATTAAGAAGGCTAGCCGGCGGTTTCTTCCTCAATACTGATGGTTCATTATACAAGCGAAACTTTGACATGGTCCTGCTCAGATGCGTTGACAAGAAGGAAGCAGACCTACTGATGTACGAAGTACATGAAGGTTCTTTCGGTGCCTATGCCGGAGGACATGCAATGGAAAAGAAGTTATTATGATCGGGTTACTATTGGATCACAATGGATGCAGATTGTTGTGCCTATGCCAGAAAATGCCACAAATGCTAGATCTACGCAGATAAAGTCCATGTGCCTCCGAATCCTTTGAATGTAATGTCTTCACCTTGGCCCTTGCTTTGAGAGTCTGAATTCCTCACAAATTCAAACCCCCTTGCTTTGAGAGATATAGCGGTACCTCCCGTCCTCGTACCCACCTTCAATCTTTTCTGGGGAGATTGAAAGCATATAACATGAATGAAAAACTGTTGATGTTCTACTTTGAGGATAGTTTGACCGGGGCATCCCGTGAGTGGTATTCTCACCCATCAAGAGCTACTGTTAGGAATTGGAAGGACTTAGTTGAAGCTTTCATACGCCAATATCAATACAACCTGGATATGGCACCCAACCGAACTTTGTTGATGGGTATGTCTCAGTCCTCGAGGGAAAGTTTCCGGGAGTATGCCCAAAGATGGAGACAACTTGCTGCTAATGTTCAGCCACCTATGTCAGAAAGAGAAATGGATGACATGTTTATGAACACATTGCAGGGAACCTACATTGACCGACTTACTGCTTTCTCTTCCACCAGTTTTGCTGATGTGGTTATAGTTGGTGAGAGAATTGAAAGTCTCTTGAAGATGGGTAAGATTTCTGACAATGGTGCCAGTTCCAGCAATGCCAGGAAACCTTTCTCAGGACCTCGTAGGACGGGTGAAACTAACTCAGTTCACATGGGAAGAGGTAGGCCCCAGTACATGCCAAGATCAATAGTCGCTGTCACTATTCCCGCTCCAACACCTCAACAACAGTATCCTCAACAACCACAACATTTCCCTCAACAACAACAATTTCCTCAACAAAGATCTTACAACAACAACAACAACCAACATCAACGTCCGTTCCAGCAAAGGACCTCTCAAATCAACAGGGTAATCGATCCCATCCTGATGCCCTATGTTGCTCTACTACCACAACCTTTGAAGCTCAATCTCGTAGAATTGAGGACTCTGGCTCCACCAGATCCTCAGAACATTCCAAGGAATTATGATGTCAACGCCAGATATGCCTTCCATTCCAATGCACCTGGCCATACAACAGAGAAGGGCAGAGCCTTGCACTTGAAAGTCCAGGACTTAGTTGATTCCAAGGCTTTGAATTTTGCACCTCCTCCTAATGTTACAAAGAATCCTATGCCTAGCCATGGTGGGTCCAGAATAAATGAAATTGAGGAGGATCAACCCGTGAACCTAATTGAAGATACTGCAAGTATTCAAACACCTTTGGCGGAGGTTAAAGCCCATCTTTTAAAGTGCCAGGTGCTCCCAGGTTGTGGGGCCTGCTGTGAATCTTGCAAAGTTTTTGCCAATGGTTGTGCAAGTTTAAAAAGTGGCATCAATGGTCTTATCAGAGAAGGTATCTTGCAAATCACATCAATAGTTCCAACTTCTACAACATCAACAACTTTTCCTCCTACAACACCAGCAAACACCTCTCCCACAACTTCAAAAGCAATCATTCTGACAGATTCTTCTACAAAGTAAACAACCATCCCTTCTACCACTTCAACAGACATTAGTTCAATCACATCTGCCTCTACAACAACATCAACCATTAATGATGACATCTCCACAGTCACCATTTACTATGACCCGATAATGGTCCCAGATTCCAACAACTTTCAACAACAATCTCAACAACAACCCAACTTCAATCTTTCACCACCACCATCAGTTAGAAATCCTGTTACCATCTACTATGATCCACAGACAATAACAGTTCCTACTTCCGCCACAGTCAGTCCAGTCACCATCACGGTACCTGGACCCATTCCGTATGAAAAAGATAATGATGTGCCATGGCACTATGCTTCAGACATCTACTGCAACGGGAAGAGAGTCACTCTTGATACTTCTACACCACAGATTCATAATGTGGGAGGAGGCGGAGGCTTTCACTCGAAGCGGACGTCTCTTTGCCTCGCAATTCCAAAGAACCAATGCTGAAGCAGAAGTTGCTGCCAAGGCTAAAGGCAAGAGTGTGGTGCCTGAAATACCAGTTGCAAAAGAAACTCAGAAGACGTCCTTTGATCTGGATGTAGACGAGTTCACGAGGATAATCAAGAGAAGTGATTACAAGATTGTGGACCAGCTCCAACAGACTCCCTCTAAGATCTCCATTCTATCACTGCTATAGTGTTCCGAAGCTCACCGGGATGCATTACTTAAAGTCCTACACGCAGCCTATGTGCCTGAGGAGATTACGGTTAATCAGCAAGATACGGTGGTTTCTAATGTTAATACTAGTCATGGACTAGGCTTCACCAATGCTGATTTGACTACGGAGGGTCGTAATCATAATAAAGCTTTGCACATCACTCTAGAGTGTAAAGGGGTTGTGCTTTCACATGTTCTAGTTGACACTGGGTCCTCACTCAATGTCTTGCCAAAGAAAGCCCTTGTTAAGCTTGAATATGATGGTATAGCTCTCCGACCAAGCAATCTGGTGGTCAGAGCTTTTGATGGTTCCAAGAGGTCTGTTCTTGGAGAAGTGGAGCTTCCTGTGATAATTGGCCCACAGGCCTTTCAAACTACTTTCTACGTGATGGACATTCAACCGGCCTACAACTGTTTGTTGGGTCGACCTTGGATTCACGCCGCTGGCACAGTTACGTCGACCCTTCACCAGAAATTAAAATACGAGTGGGAAGGGCAAATTATCACAATCTGTGGGGAGGAGGACATTTTTGTTAGCCATCTGGCTACTTACAAATTTATTGAGATGGATGGTGAGATCCACGAGACCATGAGTCAAGGTTTCAAAGCACTAAATGTCAACGAGGCAACAACTGAAGTATTTGTTGCATCCCAAAAGGATAGGATGGGTACTTCAATTGTCTCCTACCAACAAGCTCGGAAGGTTGTTGAAGACGGGAGCACCCAAGGCTGGGGCAAGCTGCTACCCGTGGAGAAGAAAGAAGACTGATTCGGTTTGGGTTACAAACCATCCCGACAAGATCAAGCAGAGGCTACTAAAGAGCCCAAGTTTGTAAGTGGGGGAATGCTGACCCCAGATGCTGTCAATAATGTGGAAGACGAGGCTGAAAGCGACTTCAACTTGGAAAGCTGGATTCGTCCAAGAGTCCCGGGCCAACAAGTCCTTAACTGGTCTTCACAGGAAATTATAAGAGTTACTCATGCAGAGTAATTATTATTTCCTGTTTAAGCATGCATCAAGTCCTGCATCTTACCCAAGGTGTCAGGACTCATTTTGTAATAAGGTCATATTTATATTTTGTGCAAATGGAATATTAATGAACAATGGACATCTTTTTGAAAATGATTTTTTTTTCGCTCACTATCTTTTCATTTTTGTTATTTTCGCACAAAACAATAAATGGCAATGTTTTCAAAATAATAACTTCATTCACGCTTTTTCTAGACAAGATTAAAATTAATCACTAAAATGAACAAATCTCAACCCTTGCAGAGATAATCCTCCAGATTGCACCGACAACAACACTGTTATGACCTTGTATGACTTTGACAATCCAATTAATCAAGCAGATGAAGGGGTTGATGAAGATTATGATTTGCCTGAGGAGTTGGCCAGGTTGTTGAGACAAGAGGAAAAAGTAATTACTCCTCATCAGGAGGAGGTTGAGACCATCAATCTTGGTACTGAAGAAGATGTGAAAGAGGTGAAGATTGGGGCCAGTCTGCAAGCTCCAGTGAAAGAACAGCTCATCAGTATGCTTCGGGAATATGTCGACGTCTTTGCTTGGTCCTATGAAGATATGTCAGGTCTAGATACAGATATTGTCATGCACAGGCTACCATTGAAAGAAGATTGTCCGCCAGTTAAACAGAAGTTACGTCGTACTCGCCCAGATATGGCCATGAAAATTGAGGAAGAAGTACAAAAACAGTGGGACACCGGTTTTCTTGCTGTAACTAGTTACCCGCCGTGGGTTTCTAACATTATACCCGTACCTAAGAAGGATGGAAAGGTGCATATGTGTGTGGATTACCGGGACCTGAACAGAGCTAGCCCGAAGGATGATTTCCCATTACCTCACATTGATGTATTGATGGATAACACAACTCAGTTCTTAGTATTTTCTTTCATGGACGGATTTTATGGATACAATCAGATTAAAATGTCACCCGAAGACATGGAGAAAACAACTTTCATCACACCTTGGGGCACATTTTGTTACAAGGTAATGTCGTTTGGTCTGAAGAACGCCGGTGCAACATATCAACAGGCTATGGTAACATTATTCCACGATATTATCCACAAAGAAATCGAATGATATGTGGATGATATGATTGCCAAGTACCTTAGAGAAGAAGATCATCTGGTGAATCTGCTGAAATTGTTTAAGCGTCTGAGGAAGTACCAGTTGAAGTTGAACCCCAACAAATGCACATTTGGGGTATGTTCCGGTAAGCTGCTGGGTTTTATTGTAAGTGAAAGGGGAATTGAGGTTGATCCCGACAAAGTGAAAGCCATTCAGGAAATGCCTACACCTAGGACTGAGAAAAATGTTCGAGGGTTCTTAGGAAGATTGAACTACATCTCAAGGTTCATATCTCATCTCACTGCAACCTGTGAACCCTTGTTCAAGCTATTAAGGAAAGAACAAACAGTCAGGTGGAACGATGATTGTCAGAGAGCTTTTGACAAGATCAAAGAATATCTGAAAGAACCTCCAATTCTCATGCCTCCAATCGAAGGAAGACCTCTAATCATGTACCTGACAGTATTAGAAGAGTCAATGGGGTTTGTGTTGGGCCAGCATGACGAGTCTGGTCGAAAAGAGTATGCAATATACTACCTAAGCAAAAAGTTTACCGACTGTGAACAACGTTATTCACTGCTCGAGAAAACTAATTGTGCTTTAGCGTGGGTTGCTCGCCGACTAAGAAAGTACATGTTGACTCATACTACCTTATTGATCTCAAAGATGGATCTAATCAAGTACATATTTGAGAAGCCAGCACTTACCGGAAGGGTCGCAAGATGGCAAATGATTCTAACAGAGTATGACATTCAATACACTTCTCAAAAAGCCATCAAGGGCAGTGTATTGTCTGATTATCTGGCTGAACAACCCATTGATGATTACCAGCCTATGAGATTTAACTTCCCTGATGAAGACATCATGTACTTAAAAGCAAAAGATCTTGAAGAGCCTATTCACACTGAAGGGCCTGACCCAGAAGAAGCATGGACTATGATGTTTGGTGGGGCAGTTAACTGTAACGGTCGCGGAGTTGGTGCAATACTTATCACACCTAAAGGAGTTCATATGCCTTTCTCGACAAAACTCACCTTTGCCTGCACTAACAACAAAGAGGAATACGAAGCTTGTATCATTGGTCTTGAGGAAGCCATTGACCTCATGATCAAAACCTTGAACGTATTCGGAGATTCAGCTTTGGTAATCAATCAGACCAACGACAAGTGGTACACTCATCAGGAGCATCTGATTCCCTACCATGACTATACGAGGAGATTGTTGACCTTCTTCACAACAGTCAAGCTTGAATACATCTCTCGAGATGAGAATCAGTTTGCCGACAGTTTGGCTACCATTTCATCCATGATCAAAGTACAGGCTGCCAATTATGTGCCTCGGATTTTGGTATCCAGACTGGACAGACCGGCATATGTATTCTTTGTAGACACTGCTTGTGACAACAAGCCTTGGTACCATGACATCAAATGCTTCTTGGAGAATCAGGCATACTCACCTGGGGCATCGTCAAACGATAAGAAGACATTAAGAAGGCTAGACGGCGGTTTCTTCCTCAATACTTATGGTTCATTATACAAGCGAAACTTTGACATGGTCCTGCTCAGATGCGTTGACAAGAAGGAAGCATACCTACTGATACACGAAGTACATGAAGGTTCTTTCGGTACCTATACCGGAGGACATGCAATGGAAAAGAAGTTATTAAGATCGGGTTACTATTGGATCACAATGGATACAGACTATTGTGCCTATGCCAGAAAATGCCACAAATGCCAGATCTACGCAGATAAAGTGCATGTGCCTTCGAATCCTTTGAATGTAATGTCTTCACCTTGGCCCTTCGCCATGTGGGGCATTGACATGATTGGAAAGATTGAACCGACTGCTTCAAATGGTCACAGATTCATCCTTGTGGCCATTGATTACTTCACCAAATGGGTTGAAGCAGCTTCATATGCAAACGTCACCAGACAAGTGGTAGCTAGATTTCTGAAAAGGGATATCATCTGTCGATATGGAGTTACCGAGCGAATCATTACTAGTAATGGTTCCAACTTGAATAACAAGATGATGACAGAACTTTGCCGGGACTTCAAAATCCAACATCACAACTCTTCTCCTTACAGGCCGAAGATAAATGGCGTTGTTGAAGCAGTCAACAAGAACATCAAGAAGATTGTGCAGAAGATGGTAGTCACTTACAATGACTGGCACGAAATGCTACCATTTGCCTTACATGGGTACCGAACCTTTATCAGAACATCTACTGGGGCAACACCATATCAACTTGTGTACGGTATGGAAGTTGTCCTACCTGTTGAAGTTGAACTACCCTCATTACGGGTAATGATGGATGTGAAACTGGATGAAGCAGAATGGATCCGGTCTCGATACAATCAACTGAATCTTATTGAAGAGAAAAGATTAGCAGCAATCTGTCATGGGCAGTTGTATCAGAAACAAATGAAGAATGCCTTTGATCAGAAAGTCAGACCTCGGGAATATCAAGTGGGAGAGCTTGTTCTGAAGAGAATCCTTCCTCCTCATACAGACCACAGGGGAAAGTGGACACCAAACTATGAAGGTCCCTACGTGATAACTAAAGTCTTCTCGGGTGGAGCACTGATGCTCGCAACCATGGATGGTGAAGGCTTCCCGTCTCCTGTGAATTCAGATGCAGTTAAAAAATACTTCGCATAAAATGACCCGCTGGACATAAAAACAGAATGTAAGTCTAGGCGAAATAGGGCATCCCGACGAGTCAAAAACAGAATAAAAGTCTCGGGAAAAAATAAGGGAAAATTAAGAAAAATGTACACTCGCTGAGTTGAAAAGCCACATCGGACAATTCAGGCAAAAATGGGTATCCCGGTGGATTGAAAACTTGAAAGGGCGATCCACGCAAAATCAGGGAATAAGCGAACAACTGGATTTCTCAATTCGTCTGTATCACTCACATAGCATGGCAAGCTTCGAAAGGACAAAGTGTCAGTCAGAATCAACCTTCTTCAGAAAGCAAGATAAGAAGAACGTCAAGGTCATACTGGCCATACCAAAGGAAGGTCACTGGAGCGTCATCTTCAACGTTTCCAACATTTTTATTTTCTCAATTTACAACAATCTCCTCCTTTCAGGGATTCACTTCTTTAACTGTACTTGCCTATTCAGGGCACACAAATCAATAAAATCAGAATATTCAGTCACACTTTGTTTTTACCTTTTGTTTTTGTTTGCAAAATGTCCAGAGTTCGTAATACAACATTTGCATGAAAACTTATAGGCAATTTTTTAACAAAATGCTTGCAGGAAATATGAATTCTTAAGCAAATCTAATTCCTATGACGGAATCCGGTTAAGGATACCTCGGGACACTTGTGCGTTTTCCTTTGTCTTAATAGGTTGCAGGTACTCAAGGCAGACAATATTTCGCAACATGGGGCATATCAAGCATTAAATATCCAGCATACTACTTCCCAGAAGTTATCTCCTCCCCAAGCGGAACCTCCCGAGCAATGACTGACAACTCTTTCACAGCAAAGTGGTCAAAGAACTTTCTTTTCCCCATCAGAAATGCCAGATTTCCCTCATCCTCAGCAGAGTTGGTGGAATTGATTCCCCACAAAGTTGCCTCCCCCAGTAGAGCAATGCCTGACATACTTCCCCAGCGGAGCTGCTAAAACTTCCTCATCCCCAATAGGAGTTCTCCATCCGGACAGATCAGCCAACGATCTCTTTCCCCGACTGAGTTCTCCCTTCAGACAAATCGCCCAGAGATCTTTCTCCCCGCGGGATCTGGATCTCGAACCGGGTTTTCTCATTTGCATAATCATAGCATTCGCATCATATTCACCAAATAAGCATAGCATTTCGTCTAATATGGAGCATTACGGTAAAAATCAAACATTTGCATGATCATGAGCTAGGTTCGAGCCAATCGCCTGCAAATACCATATTCACTTCACCAGCAATATACAAAACTCATATCCCCTGCAAATAAAATCCAAAGAATCCCCTTTGCACTCTCAAAAAAAGATACCTGTTTATATTTATATATGCTCTTTTCGACACTCGTCCGTGTCATCATTCCCCAGTAAGGTCACCAGAATACCTTCTGCTTTCTCAAAATAGATATTTGTTCATACTTGTACATATTCTTTTTGGCACTCGTCCGTGTCATATTTCCCCAACAAGTCAAAACACTCGTCTGTATCTTGTATATATCACCCCTCAACATATTCAACACTCGTTCGTGTTCCTGGCTTAACCGATTGATACTCGTTCGTATCATCACCCTTAACCATGCGTCAGTGTTTGCTTCTATGTCGTGATAATCCCCAAGAGCAGTCGTACCCTACTAGGTGATCGTCTTTCACCTCTTGATGATCATCCTTCATCATGCTTACCCGATGGCCGTCCCCATCGTTGACCTTTTCTATCCGTCATTCGTCCTATGTCATGATATTTTAAGCAGTCGTTCCCTGCTAGGTGATCGTCCTTCACCTTTTGATGACTGTCCCTCATCATTATTTCATTTATTCTTTTACCCGATGGCCGTCCCCGTCGCGATTTATTCCCCCTTTAACCTGATGGTCGTCCCCGTCAGCGCTTTCCTCATTTCTTTAAACCCTAGAGAATTTTATTTTCTTCGCCCGATGGCCGTCCCCGTCGCGTTTTCTTTATTTCCCAGCATGATGGTCGTCCCCGTCATTGCTTTGCTTACCATTTTATCCCCAGCAGTCGTCCTCTGCTCGATGGTCGTCCTCCATCACTTTCATTTGATATTCATTTTATACTATCTTTTACAATTTATATCCCTTTTCTTCTCCCCAGCGAGTGAAAATTTCGGACTGTCTTTGGTATTCAACCACAAGTTATCTTGTTTGTCTGTTAAGCCAAACACTTACATCCTGCACAGCTAACTCATGCTTGAATAAGGGCAGCTGTAAATACCCCAAATTTACCCTCACTTTTTCTCACACCATGGCTTGTGATCTCTCATTTTTGCATAAGCATAGGCATACCATCTCATCTTGCATATTTGTTTCATCTGCATCTAGGGTTTGTGATCTGGGCAATCCAAGAAGTGATCTGAGCCATCCCAATGGTCTTGAAGCTTTCCAATAGGGTCCATGTGTGTTCCATTATCATAATATTATCCCCAAAGTTCACAAAAGTCAAGGGATCACAAAGAATGGCAAAGGCATAGAGGCAGACTGAAGATTTCCTGCACAAATGACCTAAAATTAGGGTTTTGGTTTCAGAGGCCTTAATCCCAAAATTTTTGGTCATTCTTGTTTCTAATGGTCTTAATATGTTATAAGGATCATGTGTACCAAGTTTGATGAAGAAATTCATTGTGAAAGTCATCTGATCATTGGGTAACTTCTTGAGCAAGTAAAGTCAAAATCAGGGCATCTAAGGTCTCCATCAAGGGCACCAAAGGGTCATCATCATCATTTTGAGTCTCTATGATCTTTATTTGATTATTGAAGTGGTTGGAATTTCACAAAGTTGAAGAATTTTGAGCCAAATGAAAACTTGCTATTTTTGGAAATGACTTGTAATGGAAACTTTCCATTTTGGGAAAGATATTCAACCTATTCTTTCATGACCAAAAATGCTTCAAATGAAAAATTCTTGGGCATGAAAGTTGTAGATTATGTCTTCCCATTTTCAAAAAGTAAAATAAAATGTCTTGATTCATCCTAGAACTCAAGATATGGCCTTTAAAAGTTGGGAAAATTCTTGTAAATTTCAAGTTCATGCCAAAGAGGATTTTTTGCAAATTCAAGTTTCAAGCCATTTCATGACCTCTAATTGATTTCTAAACATCATACAAACATTGTGAAATGCATTTGAACCAAAATTGTGCCTTGGATTGCAAGATTCATAAAGACATTTTCACAAAATTCTCAAAGATGGAAAATTGCAAAACCTAATAAAACTCTTCATCCACTTGTGCCAGCTGCGTAACTTTGATCCTAGGGCCATCCACAAATCATGCTGAGGCCAAGACACCCCTAAAGCCAACTCTATCATGGCCCATGCTTGAGGTACAAAACTTTTGACTTTTTTGCAACTTGCCCATACCAATCAAACTATGCCATCACCAACCTTCTGACCAATCAAGACATTACATACAAACATTATGGAGCTCATTTGATAACACACACAAGCCTAAATCCTCCCACAACTCATCTTTCACAAACTTTGTCAAAAACTTCCCTTCTTCGAATCTCCCAGCATAACCATCAAACCTTACAACTCTTTGCACCAATCATCTCTACACATCACAAGGAATACAAACCATCCATTAAAATGTCCTGAAAGCCCACAAAGAAAAGATACGATTTCTGGTGCAACAGAACTGAATCATCAACATCAGCCATTACAATCTTGTTCCAAGCATCATAGCATCCTCAGGAAGTCCATTAGAGTTGATTTGCACCAAAGAGAGGTCCAGAAAGCCCAGAATCAGAAAGCTCCATCTCAGCTATACCTCAAGAACATTTTTCTCAGAGCTTTGATTTTAAGTTACAATGTGATAGAGCTTGTTTCCCTGATCATTTTGCACTTTGAATTTTTGAAAATGGTGGAGAAATGAGGATTTCATAAGCTTCTGAAAGTTTGTCCAATTTTTATTTTTTCTTCGATTCTCATTGTTTGTGAAGTATAAATGTTATTTGATGGATGATTTGAGTTTCATGGAAGTGGGGAATCATTTATGGGCAGGTAATTTGGAGTGGGGTGGCCTGTAGAACAACCTAGGGTTTTTGTCTTGCCGGAGAAGATGACCGGAGCTTGCTCCGGTCACCTGAATGTCATTAGGGTTCTAATTAGGGTTTAGGGATCAGTTTGAATGTGGACCTTAGGATCTTTGTTTCGTGCGTGGATGGATGGCCCAGATTGGTCATTAAAACCCTAATTCTATTTAATTAGATTAATTAAGATTAATTAAATGAATTAAGCCAGATTGAATGTCAGCCATGGGATTGCATGCGCAGTCAATTCCCTCCACCCCAGTTTGAATTTGAGCCCTCAGATCAGCATATTATCCATTAAATCAATTTTTATTTCATTTATATTCATTTCTTTTGTGCATTTTATTTAAAATATCAAAACCCATCAAAAAATTCTCATATTTTGCATTTCTGATCCAAATATTTTTCGTGACCTAAAAATGATTTTTATTTTATTTTTTGCATTAAAAAAGTATTTTTAAAATATTTAAATGTTATTTTTAATTAATTAATGGATTTTAATTAATTAAAAATGCATTTAGGTTTCTAAAAATCACCAAAAAATTTATGAACCATTCCAATACATTTAGAAACATTTTCAAACTCATCGTACAAATTTCTTTTTAGGTTTGGTCATAATTTCATAATTTTCTTTGAATTAGGGTTCTTAAAAATCACATTTTCTATCCCTAACTTGAAAAATTCATTTCTGCCTAACCATGTTGAGTTTGAACTTGATTCTTTTTGCATTGTTTCACATATTGCATATAGTTTCTAGGTTATTTTTCTCATGATTTTATCTTGCATTTTTAATTTGATTTCCATTTTCCCTTAAGAATCACCCAAAAAACCTTAGCAAATTTAGAAATTTCATAACTTCCATTAGGTTAAGCTTCTAACTTCCTCATTTGGGGTGTGATCTTATATGGGATTAGGGTTTGTTTGAGCTTGATTTCAATTTTTTATCATGTTGATTGCTTCTGTTTTGGTCATATGCATCTCATGTTGTCTTAAAACCCTAATTTTGCATCTTCATTTGCATTCTCCTTTGCATATCATCATCATATGAACTTACCATGACATTCCATTCTTTTGTATGTCATCTTAGAAATCTTATAAAATGTTTGAAACATTTCTTGATCATTTCTTCATTCATTTGCTATACTTGGCATCCATTACATTTCATGAACATCCATGTGTTTTCATGCTTCTAAACATGCTTCCATTGCATCTCATCTTTGTATGATCATTCATATGCATCTTGTATGACTTTTCATCATCTCATATGCCTTTTACATTGCATTTTCACTTCTGACTTTGGTCTTCACATCTCATTTCATTTTCATTTCCTTTTACTTTATGTCTTATGCATTCATACTAACATTTTCAGGAACTTTTGGTAAGTTATTTGGGAGATGAATTTGCCTTCACTTCCCATCTCTTCTCATCATTCATATGCATATTTACTAGTATTTGAAGTGAACTTGTCTCACTTATGTTCTCTTTTTCTTACTTTCTTTCTTTCAAGTTACTTATCTTCTTCAGGAAGTAAGTAACTTGTTCTTCTTCTCCTTCTTTTTTCATCTGTTTCTTCCATTGGTGGCCTTGAAGATATTTCCTCTTAAGCCTCACAAACCATAGGATATCCAAGCATGATAACCTTTAGGGTTGTATATAGCCCCCTTAGTCTTCTACCTTTGAGTCTCCTTGAGTCTCTCTTCTCATCTCATAATCAGAGGCTAAACTCTTAAAGCTTTAGGACTTTGGAATTAGGGTTATGCCTGCATCCTTATCTTAGGATGGAGTGTATAACTTTAATCCTAAGTGTTAAACCTTTAATTTGTTTACACTTCTTAATCAAAACACATTGATAATCACAAATACTTTATCTTGTAACTTGGGCCTTACATTAGGGTTTTATCTCTTCCTTATGGTTAAGAGGGACTAACCCTAGTGTTTAATGGACAAGTCCCCCTCAAGTTGTCTTACAAACCATAAAATCCACTTCTTAATCTCATCTTTTAATTAAAATCCATCTAATAAAGGCTTGTTATATAATGAATTTAATCCCTAACCATGGATTAAGTTGAGGTATCTTCCTCAGCTTAAGTGTTATCATCTATTATCCTTCTATTAGGATCCTTCTATTAGGACGGTGTAATGAGTTCACTAGACCGTGATTAAAGATTAAACTCATTACTTAACACTAAAAAAACCCCAAAAACATCTAAATAATAACAAGTAGGTTAATGATCTTAATCCTATATCATCATGGTAATTAAGTTGAGATGCTTATCTCATACTTAAGTAGGCTCATTATCCCTAATCAGGGAGGATGTAATGAGTTTGCAAACCCTTGATTTGGGCTTAAGCTCATTAACTTATGCAAAACACCAAAAACTAAAAAATACTAAAAACACAAAAACAAACGATAATCGTCTCCTTCGGGATTCTTTTCTCATTACACTCATTCACAAACGAGAACTTGGTTCTTCCGTCTAATGCAAGACAGTTAGCACTCGAGCCAGACGAGTCTTACACTTGAGCATAGACAAGCAAGCAGTTCACATTCAATTCATTTCCAGTCTCTTTGAGTCGAACTACAGTGTTCTGACTTCCTCATTGCACGAATGGATACGTAGGATAACTTAACGGTTATCGAACAAAAATCTATGTGTCTTCCCCCCTATTTTAGCATTCTTTTTAAGCCTCAGCTCCTCAGCAATTCACACCTTTTTCCATTGACACCTGTACTTTCTTTCCTTAGCTTTTGCACATAGATAGCACATACACCTACCCCTTTAAACACAATCTTGTAAGCGTGGATCCCGTCGAGTACGGAGGACGATCTGGGTGCTAATACCTTCCCAGGTCATAACCAACCCCCTTTCTCAGTTTCTCTGGTTCGCAACCGTCTTATCCATCTCTTTCCAGGTTTACGCAACATTACCTTTCCTTCGGGATAAAAATGCCTAGTTGGCGACTCTATTCAATTCAACCTCATTCCTCTTTTCGCCGACCATTCGCGTTTGCACCGGGATGAAAATCTGGGGAGCGACACTAACTTACTAGTAGTGTTGGATATTTCTATCAATATTTGTTTATGAAAGGCTAGGTTCGTGAATAACAACTATTGTTCGATCCTGAGATTGAATGAACCACATGCAGAAACAACAACAAATTACTAGCTAAAAGAAAATATCTATAAGAGTATTTTGTTTCAAAACCAGAAACCATGGAAATATTGGTAATAACAACAAAAATAATAACAAAAAAAAAACATAAACAACAACAACAATGATAACAAAGGAAACAAAAATGGTGGTGGCATGCCATGCCACAACAGTTCAATATGACTAGCTCATATAGCTATAACAAAGAGGAATACCCACCAAATTGATATGAAAATCAATTTATTGAAAATTCTTTATGCTAATCCTTTCGCGGTAATGGATCATGAAGACCCTTATATAAGTCTCACAAAGTTCTATGAGTTGCTTGATTCACTCAGAGCTCCAAAATTTGAGGAAAATGCTTTGTTCACAAAATGAAAACAGGTTTGTTACAAATTCTTTATGCTAATACTTTTGTAGGATTGGATCATGAGGAAACTTATACATATCTCACAAAGTTATATGAGTTGATCGGTTGACCTAAATCTCTATAATCCTAAGAAGATGCGGCATTCAAGAGGCTGTTTCCATATCCCTTGATTGATAAAAAAAAGTGGTATCTTGATCAACCAACACAAGTTATGATGAACTGGAACTCAATAGGGGAAAAGTTATTAGAGATATTATTTCCTCACAACAATTCATGGAAGCTAAAATAACAATTGTTATGTTCTCTCAAAACGCACTAAAAACTCGATGTGAAGCGTGGGAAAGATACAAGTACATGCTTATGAAATGAAAAAACTGAACTTTTGATGATATAACAAATTTATTTATCTTTAGGAATGGGTTACAACAACAAACTAAGTTGTTGTTAGATGTCAATGTTGCATTTATATCACAAAGAAAATTCTTGACATAAACAATGCATGAGTTGACAAAGCATTTATCTAAGATCCCGTAAATATTTAAAGAAGTATATGAAATACCAAAGCACAAGAAGATCGCGTTCTATGAGTTATATAGAGGGGATCACCCTACTGGATATTCCCTCCAATCTATGAAGAAGTCAATTATGCAGGAAACTAACAAAGTCCTGGGAAATATCAAAATAAATACTTCCAAAGGAACAATAATTTGAATCAAGGATGAAGATCAGAAGTTGGTCAATCAAACTTAAACTACCTTCAAGCACCTCCATAAGCATATCTTAGCTATTAAGACATCATAAATAGATATTTATTCAATTATGATGAGAAATAATGCAAACTTCATGCTCACACTCTAGGTATCTAACAAAACTTTCAAAATATAATGTGTTAAAGTAATGTGCATATAGCTCCAAGAAAATATACCATTTGTAGAAAGAGGCAATCAAGTTCACAATCTTCATGTATACTCTATAATCATAATAGATTCAAGATCCATTACCATGAAGAGTTATATGAGGAATTGAGAAGTAGAAATCTGCTCATCGAGAGAAAAGTTCAACTAGAAGACCCTGGAGAATTGTGTGATTTTATGCAGAAACTCAACAATAAAGGATGGAATGTGTTAGAAAATCCTCAGGAAGAAATAAATTTGGACATAATAAATAAGTTATATGCAAATTTCAAAGATTTTGAGGATGATTTATTATCAATGGTATCTTGATTAAGAGGTCAATTTATTCCATATAATAGAGAAACAATCCATGAATACCTAGAATATGTTTACGACTTAGACCCAAATGAGATATACTCTTTTTCTAAGAAAGTTGCAAGGGATAGTTGGGATTATGATATGATCACAGTAAATATTTACATATAATACAAAACCATGAAATAGGTAGAAATGGCAGACATATCCATTTTAAAAGAGCTCATCTTACCGCTGCAACACAAATGTTAATGACCTTTATCTTGCATAATATCGCATCCAAGGACAATACTTCTTCAAAAACCTTGCCTACTACTTAAATTATTTGGTATATCTTGACTAAAAAATAAATAAATATCACTATAATTATATCAAACATGATTTGGGCCATTGTACATTTCCAAAATTAACATTTCCAAGATTAATTCCTAGACTATATAGAACATGTTAAGTTGATTTCGTATACTACTAACATCACAACACGATCTCAAAAATGGATGATATTTTTGTCCTCGGATACTATATGGAGATGACCTGTATACCATGCACTCTGATGCGTCCGAAAATGCACAAAAATATCGAAGTAATATAAAATATTTTTGAACCCACATAGACCCATGTCAACCTACTGTAATTTATGGATGCTTTGTAAAGCTAAGGCTAATGAATATTTGATTAAAGGGAAAACTAAGACTAAAATCGAAAATAAAATAAAAACTTAGAAAATATATCATAATGGAGAGATCGAAATGTGAATTTTGTGTACCTCAGGGACTCTGTAACTCATTGGCGTTAAATTAAGGTTAAATTACATTAAGTAGAAAATATCAATTTAAATACTAAACCTCACACTCTCGCGCTATTGAATAAAGTCACACTCTCTAACCATAAGATATTTCTCTCGCTCTCCCATTTTAATCAGCATATTCTAAAAATAGATTAAGTCCTATTGATGCCTAAAGCGCTCTCATTATATATATGATCAATGCTCTGTTTCCAATATCTGACCTGACCCTCACGCTCTCGTTGTGTCGGTTCGAACCCTAATTAATTCTCACTCTCATGACAAACCGTTTTAATGATAATTGAAAACATAACCCAAAACAGAATTTAATAAAAAGGAAACACCAATTTCATTACCGAGTCTCCTCAGAACGACGGTCCTCACATACTAGACTCTAAACTATTTAGTTGGACAAAGTGACATAAACAAATAAACAATTTTTGATTTTTGAATTAAACAAAAACATAAAAAGCGGCTTAAAATGATTTAAAACGATGTTTGCAAAATAAAGTAAAGTGATAAAGACTTTAAGAAATAACAATGGCAGAACTTGAAAGTAGAATATAAATCGCGGAAAATAAAAGCAGGAAAATAAAAGTATAAAAGTATAAAAGGAAAAGCTGAAAGTGATAACACTATTTCAAGAGATGAATTGTTTATATGTATTATGCTTTCACTTCCAGGGAGGTTAATGCAGTCACCTTTATGTTTGCCAACTTTTGAAAAATTATTCAGAGTGATCACCGTCAAATTATGATAGGAAGATTGGTTAGTAAGATTGCTGAAGCAATGGGATTTAGACCCCATCTTGCTAACATTATCCCCCTAGGAGAGTTTAGGCCTATGAATATCACCTTTTTTTTAGAGAGCAATGTTGTATGACCGCGGACCTAACCATTTTGCACTCCTAATCAATGGCAAAGGTGTGCCACATTTAGTATTAGCTGATCATGAAACAGTTGGTGCTTGGTCTGAAGCAGATATAAATCCTAAGACTCCATCAAATTATTATGATTCAGATGATATGATTGAAGATGTAGAGAAACCGAAACTGGAAGAAGGACTTAAACTTAAGACACATACACCAATTCCAACAAAACCCGAGCTCACTTTAGAAAGTCTACAAACTGAAATTCAAACCATGAAATCCGACATCCGCGACTTGCACGTCGATATTATTACTCTAAGAGATATGGAAATGAATCAGTTTGAGTATTTGAGGGATGCAGTTGATTCAATCCGCAAAAATCATGGCTAAGTTTCTAAAATCACAGCAGGAGCCTAAATAAGAGTAAGATTGAGAGTGGAAACGTTGTTCGACGAATCGTCAAAGATGTTTTTCAATGTCTTTCTTCTACATCTTGATTGTAAAGCTACAATGAGTAAGGGTAACTAATTTATCTTTTGTTGGTGTTAGATGTAGTCGTCCAAAGGCTCATGTATTGTTTGTGACCACAGCATTATATGTAATTCATCTTATAATATCGTATTGATAAATTCTTCGTGTTTAATGTTTTTCTTATTAGCTACCTAATACTTGTTTTCATGTTTTTGATTCGATACTTGAAAGGTAATTTTTATTTACAAATCCATGATTTTCATCTACTATAAGCTATACTCCATATATAGATTTAGGTTTAGTAACCACACGAACTATATATCGAAGCTTAATGATATCAAATTAGTTCATAGGTCGAGAAATTTTCTATTAGGCAGTGTAAACACCCCAAATTTGCCCTCACCTATTCACACCATGGCTTATGATCATCTCATATGCATAAACACAATCATATCATCTCATATCTCATTTTTGATCCACTGCATAGATTCAAAGTCATCTGCATCTAGGGTTTGTGATCTGAGCAATCCAAGAGCTTCTTGAGCCACTCCAAAGGCCAACAATCACTTCAAAGAGGTCCATATGTGTTCAAGCATCATATTACATCCTCTCAAAGTCAAAAATGCAAAAGGATCACAAGAACTGGGATTGGTGTGGATGCAGAGCCAAGTTTGACTGCACAGATGACCTAAAATTAGGGTTTTGGTTTCAGAGGCCATAACTCCAAATTTTTTGGTCATTCTTGTCTCCATTGGTCTCTATGTGGTATAGGGAGTATGCATATCAATTTTCATGAAGAAATTCCATGGGGAAGTCATCTGATCAAGGGTTGACTTTCTGGACAAGTCAGTGCAAAATCAGGGCATCTGAGGCCCCCAATGACCCAACCAAGGGGTGATCTTCATCATTTTGAGTGTATATGATCTTTATTTGATCATGGAAGAAGATTGAAGTTCACAAAAATCAAGAATTTGAAGTTTTTGCAAAGTTGACTTTTTAGGGCATAGTTGACTTTTAAGGAATTTGTCAATTTAGGTCATTTTTCAAGCCTTGCTTTTTGATCCAAAAATGCTTCAAATGGAAAAACTTTGGTCATGAAAGTTTTAGATTAGATCTTTCCCTTTTCAAAAAGTACAATAACATGAACTAATTCATCTTGGATCAAAAGTTATGGTGTGTCAAAGTTGGCAAAAATCACTAATTTTCAAGATATGCACCAATTGGAAAACTTGCAAAAACTTTGTACCAAGGCATTTTTGGCTTCTAGTTCATATCAAACCAATGTACAAACATCACATGTGACCTAAAAATCAGATTTGAACCAAAAGATCACATGTTCATGGTTGGCAAGGCAAGGGATTTTCATGAAGTTTCAAAAGGAACCAACTTGCAAAACCACTCATCACACTTCACCAACTAGTTGTCTTGGCTGCTGAACCTTCCTAGCATCACTCACACACCATGCTGCGCCAGCCCACACTCTTGTACCAAGCTATAACTTAGCCCATGCCTCTCTTACCAAAAGGTTGACAATTTGCAAAAGTGGACTTACCTATCACAGCAGGCCAGGTCACATCATCTGACCAATGGGATTATTTTATACTATCCATTTGCTAGCCATTTGACATAACAAGCAAGGCTGAAACACACAAGATCACGACATTCACAAACTCACCCCATTTTGCATTTCTCTTCGAAACTCTCTGCCCAACACACAAACACAAAAACCATTTTCATAGATCAACTCACCTTGCTTCACTGAGCCAAAACCAACAAGACTTGGGCCTGAATCAAGCAAGAACACCATTCTTCCATTTTTCACTCTCAAAGCCAAAGCTTTCGAAACTCATTCCACAGGCCATAAACACTTGAACAAACTCCACAAACCTTCTCAAAACATCACCCTGATCACAAAGAACCACTCACATTGGCCTGAAACAGCTTGGATCACCATCACCATTTTCAACTGAGCTTGAGCAGAAGCTGTGCAAACTCCCTAACCAGCTAACTTAAACTCCTTCTAAGCATTCAAGCATCATCAGGGGATCAAGTGGAGTGGATTGCATCAAGAGGGGAGGTCAGAAAGTGGCAGGATTGAAAGCTTCGAAACTCAGGTAGCTCAAGAACATTTTTTCCAGAAATCATTTTTTAAGTTCTTAAGTTGTTGTTCATGCTCCCCTGATCACATATATGTCTTTAGTTTTGAAAATGGTGGGAAAATGAGGATTTAATTGCGTTCTGAAACTCTGTGACCTAAAAGATGTTTGCTTCGATTCATGAACTTGAGGGAATATAAATGTGGTTTGTGATGGGGTTTTGATTCAGTGGATCATGGGAATCATTTCTGTATGCTTGGTTTTCATTTTTGTTGCGTTTTGAGGTTTCTAGGGATTTTCAGGTGGGGTTCCCACCGGAGAAGACGACCGGAGGTCTTCTCCGACCACCTGAAAATCATTAGGGCATAATCCCAGTCATTAAGTGCATTTGAATCTGGGACGTTGGATGCGTTGAAAAAGTTGACTTCGCGCGCGTGTGTACGGCTGAGATGCAGTCATTAAACCCTAATCATCATTATTTATTTAATTAATTGAGATTAAATCAGTTTGAATATGGGCCATCAGATGGCGCGCGCAGTCAACATTTTCAAACCCAGACTCAATCCTGGCCCTCCATCCTGCATACTTCCATTTATTTTCATTTTTATTTCATTTTCTTTCATTTAATTTGCATAATTTGTTAAAAATAGCAAAATTGTTTAAAAAATTATGAAACTTTTTGTCAAGAGTTTCACTAATTTTTAAAACACAAAAATATTTTTATTTTCATTTTTAGCATTTAAAAAGTATTTTAAAATATTTAAAAGTTTATTTTTAATTGATTAATGAAAATTAATTTATTAAAAATACTTTTAGGTATTTAAAAATCACCAAAAAATTCATGAAGTGTTATAAGACATTTAGAAACATTGTCCAACCTTCAAACCAAATTTATTTTTTGATCTTGATGCATTTTGAGAATTTTTCATTGAATTAAAATCATTTTTGTGCATTATTTTGATCCAAAGTTCAAAAAATCATTTCTGCCTATCCATGAAGAGTTGGACATTGATTCTTTTTGCATTGCATTGTGTTTAGCATGAAGTTTGTGGGATTAAATGGCCATGATTTGATCTTTCACTTTCAATTTGTTTGATAATTTTCTTGTTTAGGAACCCTAAAACCCTAGAAATCTTAGAAAAACCATAACTTGAAATTGGTTAGGAGTTGAGACCTCTCCTTTGGGCATTGGGTTAGTATAGGATTAGGGGTCCTTTGATTGGCATTTTCAATTTTTCATCTTAGGGTTTGCTTCTGATTTTGGTTTTTGTTTGATGTATTGTCCATAAACCCTAATTTGGGCTTTCATATGCATCCATCTTGCATTCTCTTGCATAACATGACTTGCCATGACATTTCAAGCATCCATTTGATTAATTTGACATCATAAGACATATTGAAAGCATGTTTGATCATTGCATCATGTATTTGCCATGTTGTATGTCATGTGCACTTCATAACTTTTCATGTATGTTCATGGTTCCTAACTTGCTTCATTTGCATTCATGAACTTGTATGATCATTTCCATGTGCTGCCTCATGTTTGTAGCATCTCATAACATCATTAGCATCACATATGTGCTTCTGGTTTTGGTTTGCATCATGTCATCTCATCCCATTTTGCATTGCATTGCATTCCTTTTCTAACCTTTCAGGTGGTAAGTGATTTTGAGAAGTGAATTTGCCTTCACTTCTCATAACCTTCTCTTCATCTCTCTCTTGCATCCATTGCTGCATTTCTGTTTGTGTTTGAGTTTGAGATTGCTCATTCTTCTTCTTCCCACTTTCTTTCTTCAAGTGACTTGACTTCTTGAATGAAGCAAGTCACTTTGCTTCTCTTGATCCTTTCATCTGCTTCCTGGTGGTTCCATTGAAGACTTCTCTTGAAAACCTCACAAACCTTAGGAACAACCAAGCATGACAATGGTTAGGATTCTGATTAGTCCCCTTCTTAGTTTTACCTTTGTGTCTCTTTTGAGTCATCTCTTCTCATCTCATAATCAGGGACTAAACCCTAAAGGCTTTAAGGCTTTGTGATTAAGCTTATGCCTGCATCCTTCTCTTAGGATGGAGTGTATAACTTTAATCCTAAGTGTTAAACCCTTAATGTGTTTAAATCTCTTAATCAATCCACTTAATAATCATCAAGACATCAAGCTTGTAACTTGGGCCTTGCATTAGGGTTCTAATTCTTCCTTAATTGGTTAAGAAGGACTAACCCTAGTGTTAATGGACAAGTCCCCCTCAAGTTGTCTTACAAATCATAAAATCCACTTCATCATCATACCATTAAATAAAATCCACTTAATCAAAGGTTTGTTTTGTCATGAGTTTAATCCCTAATCATGGATTAAGTTGAGGAGCTTTCCTCAGCTTAAACATTCTCATCTATTATCCTTCTATTAGGATGGTGTAATGGGTCTGTTTAATCCCTGATTATGGCTTAATCTCATTACTTAACACTAAACAAAAACACCAAAAACATCTAAATAATCACAAGTAGGTTAATGATCTTAATCCTATACCAAAGGTGATTAAGTGTGAGAATCTGACTTCACACTTAAGGTACTCTCATTACCCCTAATCAGAGGGAAGATGTGATGAGTTTACTGAATCCATTGGTTTAGGTTTAAGCTCATTAACTTATGACAAATTCAAAAGCAATAAAATACTGAAAATACAAAAACAAACAATAATCGTCTCCTCCGGGATTCATTTCTCATCTCATTCACTCACAAACGAGAGCTCGCTTCTTCCGTCTAATGCAAGACAGTTAGCACCTGAGCCAGACAGGTCATACACTTGAGCATAGACAAGTAAGAAGTTCACAAGTCAATTCACCTTTCAGTCTCTTTGGGTCGAACTACGGTGTTCTGACTTCCTCATTGCACGAGAGGATACGTAGGCATAACTTAACAGTTATCGAACAAAGGTCTCTGTATATTCCCCCTCTTTCTAGCCTCATTCTTTTAGCCTCATGATCTTGAGCATTTCACTCCTGTTCTTACACTGACACTTCACTTATATACTTCACACTTCTTTTACACTGACACCTGTACATTCTTTTCCAGCTCTTTATACACAAATTGCACTGAAACTACCCCTTTAAAACACAAATCTTTTAAGCGTGGATCCCGTCGAGTACGGCGGACAATCTGGGTGCTAATACCTTCCCAGGTTGTAACCAACCCCCTTTCTCGGTCTCTCTGGTTCGCAAACCGTCTTGTCCATCTCTTTTCTAGGTTTATGCAGCATTACCTTTCCTCCGGGATAAAAATGCCTAGCTGGAGACTCTATTCATCTCCAGTGAGTTCACGGCTGTGTGTTCTCATTGTTCCTTTCGCCGACCGTTCGCGTCTGTACCTTTATTTGGGCCAGTCCCATCTATCGGGAGCGACAGGCAGTACGATTGATTTCACGTTGTTGACCTTGACATGAGCTATGACAGAGAGCGATGGGTGATGATATTAATAGGTGAATAGAATTGCATGTTACAAATTACAATCATAAATGAGGATAAATCGATTAAATATAACCCCAAGATTTTTTCTCAATTGTTAATACCAAAGTTCAGATTATTTTTTATTATTTTAGTTTCACAAACAAACAAACTTACATAAATTATTGTTAAAATCACATAAACTATTGAACAGTGTTTAAAACTTATATAGTCCCTCTAGAGATGATAAAAATTTACTCATCGTTGTACGATTGCAACAAAATGGCACCGTTGTCGGGGACTATCATTAGTTTTTGAAGACATTGTGATAGTTTTTATAATTTTAAATTTTATGTTTATATTTGTGCATATTTGTATTTATACTTACTAACCTACTAGTAGTGTTGGCTACTTCTGTCAATATTTGTTTATGCAAGGCTAGGTTCATGAATAACAACTATTGTTTGATCCTGAAATTGAACGAACCACATGCAGAAACAACAACAAATTACTAGCTAAAAGAAAATATCTATAAGAGTATTCTGTTTCAAAACCAGAAACCATGGAAATATTGGTAATAACAAAAATAATAATAACAAAAAAAACAACAACATTAACAAGGAAAATACCAACATAAACAACAACAATGATAACAAAGGAAACAAAAATGGTGGTGGCATGCCATGCCACAGTAGTTCAATATGACTAGCTCATATAGCTTTAACAAAGAGGAATACCCACCAAATTAATATGAAAATCAATTTATTGAAAATTCTTTATGCTAATCCTTTCACGGGAATGGATCATGAAGACCCTTATACAAATCTCACAAAGTTCTATGAGTTGCTTGATTCACTCAGAGCTCCAAAATTTGAGGAAAATGCTTTGTTCACAAAATGAAAACAGGTTTGTTACAAATTCTTTATGCTAATACTTTTGTAGGATTGGATCATGAGGAAACTTATACATATCTCACAAAGTTATATGAGTGATCGTTTGACCTAAAGCTCTATAATCCTAAGAAGATGCGGAATTCAAGAGGTTGTTTCCATAACCATTGATTGAAAAAAAAATGGTATCTTGATCAACCAACACAAGTTATGATGAACTGGAACTCACTAGGGGAAAAGTTATTGGAGATATTATTTCCTCACAACAAATTCATGGAAGCTAAAACAACAATTGTTATGTTCTCTCAAAGCGCGATATAAACTCTATGTGAAGCGTGGGAAAGATACAAGTACATGCTTATGAAATGAAAAAACTGAACTTTTGATGATATCACAAATTTATTTATCTTTAGGAATAGGTTACAACAACAACCTAAGTTGTTGTTAGATGTCGATGTTGCAATTATATGATAAAGAAAATTCTTGACATAAACAGCGCATGAGTTGACAAAGCATTTATCTAAGATCCCGTAAAAATTATGCAGGAAACCAATAAAGGCCTGGGAAATATCAAAATAAATACTTCCAAAGGAACAATAATTTGAATCAAGGATGAAGATCAGAAGTTGGTTAATCAAACTTACAATAGTGTCAAAACTACCCTCAAGCACCTCCATAAGCATATCTTAGCTATTAAGACATCATAAATAGATATTTATTCAATTATGATGAGAAAATAATGCAAACTTCATGCTCACACTCTAGGTATCTAACAAAACTTTCAAAATATAATGTGTTAAAGTAATGTGCATATGGCTCCAAGAAAATATACCATTTGTAGAAAGAGGAAATTAAGTTCACAATCTTCATGTATACTCTATGATCATAATAGATTCAATATCCATTACCATGAAGAGTTCTATGAGGAATTGAGAAGTGGAAATTTGCTCATCGAGAGAAAAGTTCAACTAGAAGACCCTGGAGAATTGTGTGATTTTATGCAGAAACTCAACAATAAAGGATGGAATGTGCTGGAAAATCCTCAGGAAGAAATAAATTTGGACATAATAAATAAGTTATATGCAAATTTCAAAGCTTTGGAGGATGATTAATTATCAATGGTATCTTGATTAAGAGGTCGATTTATTCCATATAATAGAGAAACCATCCATGAATACCTAGAATATGTTTATGACTTAGACCCAAATGAGCTATACTCTTTTTATAAGAAAGTTGCAAGGGATAGTTGGGATTATGATATGATCACAGTAAATATTTACATATAATACAAAACCTATGAAATAGGTAGAAATGGCAGACTTATCCATTTTAAAAGAGGTAACCTTACCGCTGCAACACAAATGTTAATGACCTTTATCTTGCATAATATCGCACCCAAGGGCAATACTTATTCAAAAACCTTGCCTACTACTTATATTATTTGGTATATCTTGACTAAAAAATAAATAAATATCACTATAATTATATCAAACATGATTTGGGCCATTGTACATTTCCAAAAATAACATTTCCAAGATTAATCACTAGATTATATAGAACATGTTAAGTTTATTTCGTATACTACTAACATCACAACACGATCTCAAAAATGGATGATATTTTTGTCCTCGGCTACTATATGGAGAAGACCTGTTAACCATGCACTCTGATGCATCTGAAAATGCACAAAAATATCGAAGTAATATAAAATATTTTTGAACCCACATAGACCCATGTCAACCTACTGTAATTTATGGATGCTTTGTAAAGCTACGGCTAATGAATATTTGATCAAAGGGAAAACTAAGACTAAAATCGAAAATAAAATAAAAACTTAGAAAATATATCATAATGGAGAGATCGAAATGTGAATTTTGTGTACCTCAGAGACTCTGTAACTCATTGGCGTTAAATTATGGTTAAATTAAATTAAGTAGAAAATATCAATTTAAATACTAAACCTCACACTCTCGCGCTATTGAATAAAGCCACACTCTCTAACCATAAGATATTTCTCTCGCTCTCCCATTCTAATCATCATGTTCTAAAAATTTATTAAGTCCTAATTGATGCCTAAAGCGCTCTCATTATATATATGATCAATGCTCCGTTTCCAATATCTGGCCTGACCCTCACGCTTTCGTTGTGTCGGTTCAAACCATAATTAATTCTCACTCTCATGACAAACCGTTTTAATGATAATTGAAAACATAATCCAAAACAGAATTTAATAAAAAAGGAAACACCAATTTCATTACTGAGTCTCGTCAGAACGACGGTCCTCACATACCAGACTCTAAACTATTTAGTTGGACAAAGTGACAGAAACAAATAAACAATTTTTGATTTTTGAATTAAACAAAAACATAAAAAGCGGCTTAAAATGATTTAAAACAATGTTTGCAAAATAAAGTAAAGTGATAAAGGCTTTAAGAAATAACAATGGCAGAACTTGAAAGTAGAATATAAATGGCGGAAAATAAAAGCAGGAAAATAAAAGTATAAAAGTAAATGAACCTGAAGATAAAGATTGAAATATAAAACTGAAATAAATAACTTCAAATAATAGTGGCAATATTAATCCAAGAAATTTACACAAATTATAGGCTAAACATTAATGGTGTGGTAGTTCCCCGATGTGAGAAACTACTACTTTTACAATCGTAATTTCTGCCTAAAACTATGAACAACCCTTTCGGGTACAAACTTGGATAGCGCTTCCGCGATGAAACTTGGAAGGCTTGAAACTATTATTCCAAGGTATATTTATAGGAGAATTTTTATGCTCCAACTTTCATGGATCATGTGTGAGTAGTGGAGAAAGTGGGAGAAACCTCCAAAGTGGTGTTGTTAGTAGGCAGTTACATTTCTGAATTGTGCAGCAAATGTCGACCGCCATTAGGCTCATGGAGAACGCCATGGCATTAAAAAGTGAAAGATGTATCCATTGAGGTGCATGGAAAATGTCATGAGGTGATGGAAAATGCCATGCACTAGAAAGTGCTTTTTTCTACTCTTTTTGCTCTCTTTTTTCAACTTTCTCGCACTCTTATTCGACAAATACCTGAAACACAAACATAATACAACATAATACTACGAAAATATAATAAAAATACATTAAATAGCATGTGAATCGGGTCTAAAAATATGATACATTTTCGTGTTATCAACACCCCCACACTTAAACTTTTGCTTGTACTCAAGCAAACCATGACTTAGAAGAAGAACAATGCATACAGATACTCATCCTTGGGTACCAACTCTACTTCGGCTAAGTTTATGTCAATAGGTACTTGCTCACGCACTAAGGATATTGTAACAACACAATTCTTCATTTGTGGTCATCAACCTTACTCCTCTACAAACCAATCTGAATCATGTCATTATACCTAAGCCTAACTTACTCATCCTTCTTTCGTCCCTTTTCATTCTGGTGCAATCACATTAAACTCGTTATCATTTCACACTCATGGTAGGATAACATGTTAGTGACTATGATCTCATTATTATCTTTTTCTTTTCTTTGCACGTTGGCTTAAATATTAATTGAACTTAAAGAGTTTGTATCATTGGGCTAAGTGATCGTGTGAAGATCCCCTAACTTAGAAGGAACATATCTTATCATTCATTTTTCTCTTAGTTATTTTTTTTCCATTTTAAACCTGATATCATACACTTATTTAAATCAGCTTCTTACTTATTGTATGCTTGGGATGGGCTACTGACTGCTATTATAAACTACTTAGGGACTATTAAAGGGTGAGAACTTAAGTCTATGGCATAACAAGTACTCAAACTGATTTCCATAATTGGGAGGCTCACGATGTTAGAACGATATCAATCTAGCGGAATTATCCCAAGTCTCATAATCTAACCTCAATTTCGTCTTTAACTTAAGAATTTCAAAAGAGACACTATTTTTTTAATTCAAAATTTTTCAAAATATTCATATGGCTTAGGAAAATGGGGAAATCGATAAACAACATAAAACCACACATAAAGACTCGACAGCACATGCAAAGACTCAATGAAACATTAAAAAAATTCCTATAATCATGAAATAAACTAGAAAGCGGTAAAATGAAAGCGGTAAAGTTCCTCCCCCACACTTAAACCAAACATTGTCCTCAATGTTTTGATAAAAGGTAGAAAAAGAAAAAATAGAATATGTATAAATGCTACTACATGCCACCACGGCCTAATCCTCTCGGGTCCTGATCTTGTTGTCCATATCTTTGATGACCACTTCTACTTCGGTGTCTTGTGCTACAATATATCTGAATTGTTGAAACTACTCTTTCTTGAAGTAGCTCATCATATTGCCCACTTCTGGAAGAAGTACCTGTAAAAGTGTTAGAAAAATAGGGTGCAGTGTGTGCAGGTGGAACCTGACCATGAAAAGAATTATGAGGAGGTGAATTATGGATGGGAGCAACACGCTCACTCCTATAATACTCATCATCGGTGTCACCACCAGCAGCGGCATTCGCAGGAATGTCTGTGGACACCAAGTCATCTCCAGAAATGTCATCTAGAGATTTTTCTCCTAGAAGTAGTTAACATATGACAAGCAATCCATATCTTTATTTTCTGTAAATTCAAACAATAAAAGGAAAATATTAAATTAAAAGCTCTTAGGTTGCCTCCCCCACAGTGTTTCATTTAACGTCGGTAGCTCGATTGTTCAGGAGTGTAAGCACTCGTGGTGGTTCTTTTGAGAATGATTCCTTGATAAAAAAATTAATAATCTTCGGTTTTCAAGGCCACTTATCAAGCCATCTCACATATCCCTCATCTTTTCTTTTCTATCTTATGTGGGGTGGTTGGTTCTTCTGAGCTTGTGTTGGTGGTTATGGATCTATCCTGAGTATCAACTTTTCAAGTTTGAGCTTTGTTATTTCATCCACCACTTCAAAGACTAACCTTCCCCTCTTAACATTAGTGATTTCCCTAGTTTCATAGTCCTCTAATTTTCTCTTTTTATGCAGGACCTCAAATAATGGTGCATTGGTGTGAATATTTTGCAATACCTCCAAATATATTTTAGATTGGGGGTCTATAAACCTCTGCGGTAAAGGAATCAATGGGGTATAGGGAGGAGGAACAACATTAGGTGTTTCATTTTTTACCTCTTTGACAACCTCCCTTTCGGGTGGTGTTGGTGGATTTTTCTCAACCTCTACTTCCTCAAACCTTTGCGGGAAAATGATCGGTGGATTATAGGGAGGAGGAACAACAATAGTTGCTTCCTTCTCTACCTTTTCAATAACCTCCCTTTCGTATGGTGTCGGTAGATTTTTCTCACCAGAACTCTCCTCAACCTCATTATCAGTCTCCTTAGTATTTTCGATTTGTTCTTCACTACTGGTTGTTACAACATCCACTTGTCTCTCAAGGGAATGTCATATAGGTGTTTGTGCAAGCAGAGAGATTCGAGTCGCGAATGCCTCAGCATGAGTGTTCTGAAGGTGCATAAAACACAAGGAAGGGGGTTGGAATTGGGTTTTCTCTAACAACTAAAAATAACTTCTAATGACAAGTTAATTTATCCTGGTTCGTTTGAACTCAAACTACGTCCAGTCCACCCTCCAAGGTGATTTTGCCTCTATCACTGAGGTCTTAATCCACTATTCAATAAATGAATACACACACTGACATACAGTCAATGTCCTCTTGAGTCTTCTGACTGAAACTAGTCACTCAAGGGAGTTTACTTAACTATTACAATAATAATAATATAGTAACTATTTTGCTTCTAATAAAGCTATGATCACTAAGTGAAAGCCTTCCAAAATTCTTGTCTTTACCATAAATTCCTTCCAAAATAAGAAATACTTGTCTTTACCATTAATTAGAATATTCTTTAATTAATGCCTTCATTATGAAGAACATCATCTTCTAGACGTAAATCAGAGATAATAAAGTCTTGATGCGCAACTATTAAACCATGTCATTTAATGATAGATTCTCCATTAAGTGTATCTTCTATATAAGGCTCAATGTATCTTCTAGTAATGCACGTCTCCTTTAATTAACTTCCTCTTCTACACATATAATTAAGAGAGTTATTAGAACTTCTATTCTTGCATAATAATATTTGTTATCATCAAAACTCTTAGAGGTTTAGAACCATAATTGTTCTAACAATCTCCCCCTTTTTGATGATGACAAAACATTTATTTAGATTTTAAGAATAGAGTTAAATAGGGTTAGAAGAACTCCCTTTGATTAAATAAAATCAGATATTTCTATTTGAAATTTCTTCAGAAGTTTTATCCTTCAGAAGTTCCATTAGCCTTAGCTCCCCCTGAGTTGATTACTTGACCTGTTTCTATTTTAGAATCACAACTCAAATAGTTTTATTAGAATTTTATATGTTAGAGGCAGATCTTGATAAACTGTTATAGATCAAAATCTTCTACGTTACTCCCCCTTTTTGTCATAATCAAAAAGTATAAATGCTGAAAAGGAAGATATGAAAGTGGATAGAAGCAGAATAGTTTTCATTTAAACAGAAGCAAAAACCAATAAAAACATAACCAGTAGAACTTAATCAGTCAAGATAATCAGAAGATAAAAACAGAAAAAAAAATAAACTTAAACAAAACAGAAAATCAGGGATGCATCTTAGTAACTAAGGCCTCTAGAAGGGACTTGATCTCAGAGGATGACTCCACTTGCTTTCCAATCATTGTCTTCAACTCAGCATTGGTTTCATCTTTCTTGTCCAGCCTTTTCTTAACCAGCTCATTTTCCTTCTTCAGCTCTTCTAAGGTCTTCAGAACAAGAGTGGTTGGCAGAGGTTCTTCAGCTTCTGGAGCAACTTGATTGTCAGAGAATTCTGCAGTTGCTGTTGGTTGAGCATATTCAGCATCATGATCTTCTTCAGAAGGTACCAGAACCATTTGAAGTCCAGAGTTTTCTTCCAGAGGTTCTGACTCTGTCCAGGGTTTGTTGTCCAGCAGAAATGGTTTATTTTGTTCAATGTTTGAAACAACTGCTTTGAGATACTCACAAAAGTTCTGGTGAGCAATGTCATAGCAGATGTCCTTAAGTCTCTTTGTCTCAGTATTAAACCATTTTCTGAAGGTTGCCCACAGAAAGTCAGAAGCAGCTGGATCAGGAAGCTCTGAGAAAGCAGACTTCAGATCCTCTAACTTCAGTTTCATTACTATTTCAAAAGCAAGTAACATTGCAGAAATGTCTGTTTTCGTGGGTTTTGGTTTTGGTGCAGGTATGGCTATTTTATTTGATACAGAGGATAATTTTTGTAGAGCTTCAATATTGACAGAAGTTCTAAGGGGATTTTCAGGTTCAGCTTCTTCTGGTGGTGTGTCAGGGATGGTGATGAAAGTTGGTGAGTTAGGAGGGGTAGACTCATATGAAGACAGGGAACTTTCTCTTATTGGTGAAAGATTAAAAACAAGGCCATCAGAATTTGGTGGTTGGAAACTGCTATGGTGATGTGTTTCAAAAGATTCAGAGGATGGGATTTGTTCAGATTCAGGGGGTTGGAAATCATTAATGTCAGAAAGAACATGTTGAAGGGCAGTGTGTGTTTCATTTGTTGGTTAACGGTCTACATCAGATAGGGGTGTTGTATCAATAGGAATATCAAAATCTGAAAGTGTTTGTGGTTGAGGGGGTTCATTTTCTGGTGGATAAAGTGAGGATAGTATGGATGAGACAGCAGCAGTTGCAGGTATGACAGAGGGAATAGGGTTAGAAGGTGGAATAGGTTCAGAGGATGGAGTTGGTTCAGATGATGGAGCTGGTTCAAAAGGAGTTGGTGCAGAAGGAGTTGGTTCGGAAGGAATAGTTTCAGAAGGAGTAGGTTTAGAGGGTGCTTCAGACACTTCTACTGTAACTGCTTCTACTACAGAAATGAATTCAGAGTTAGAGGCAGAAGTATTACCTGTTCTTCTGGTAGTTTTGGTAGCCTTCTGAGATGATCCTTCTACAGCCTTTCTTTTCTTGATCCTTGCTGATGCAGCATCTGGAGTTTATTGAGTAAGTTCTGTTGCTTTGAACATTGGATCCACATCATGTTGCTTGCAGGAGTCCAAATATCTGACCACAACCTCTGGAGGTGTGTCAGAAGAGAAGAGTGGGAAGTTCTGCAGAGGAATCTTCCTGGTGGTGATGACTTCTCTGGAATAGAGGATAGGATCTTTCTTGATAGAAGTTATGAACTTCATCTTCTTCAGATTCTTTGCATTCAGAGGCTTACCAACATCTGTTTCTAGAAGTTCTATCTGATTTACTTCAGCCAGATAGTCTACCAACTTATTCTCACTGAGAATGTCAGATATTAAACGTCCTAGAGGAATCCAATCCCTCTTGGTTTTCTCTCCATCTCTTGTTTCCTTCACACTGTTCTTCAGATGTTGAAATAGAGAGTTTGCAAGGTTCACCTTCTTCTGTTTAGCAATAAAGTACAGCAGGAACTGCTGATCCATGTTGATATAATCTGGAAAGTTTGTAGCTTTCCTGTGGCAGATGGTTCCAAGAATGATTTTGGCCCAAATTCTAAGAGGAATCTTCAGATCCTTTATCTTGTTAGAAGGTTGGCCAGAAGTGAAGATTTCTTTAGCTATCAGTTTGGTATCTGACAGTTTGTCCATTTCACTACACTTGATTCCATTGCCATCAGATTCAATGAGCTTAGCAATGTGGTCTTCAGAAATTATGATTCTTTTTCCCAGCACATATGACGTAACATGAGTGTTAGAAGCACTTGCATACACCCAGAACTCCTTGACCAATTTTGGGAAAACTGGTCCCATGAGACGATCAAAATACTTCTCCCAACCTTGAGCTTGGACGGCAGGAAGGAGGTCAAAACCATTATCTTTCAGACTGTTGAAATCCACAAAGAGCTCACATAGAACTTCCAGTTTGTCAGTTGAAGTAAGAAGGGTCTTCACGGGACGTAAAACACATCAGTTGAGTCTTCTTGTTGTTGAGGAGAGGAAGCCATTGTTACTAAGATGAGTTTTTGGGGTTTAGGGTTTTAGAACAAAATTCAGAGAGAACGCAAGGTAAAAGTTTTTAAGTAAAAATGCAATTAGGGTAAAAGGAAAAAGTAAAAGTGAAAAGTTGTTTATATAGAAAACATTCATTTAATAATATGAGAAATTAGTGGGAAAAATTAAATTTAGAAACATAATGATGATATGCAATAAATGCATCAGGCATAGGGGAAGGCTGTAAACACCCCAAATTTGCCCTCACCCATTCACACATGACTTGTGATCATCTCATATGCATAAACACAATCACATCATCTCATGTCTCATTTGGTTTCACTGGATAGTTTCTAAGGCATCTGCACCTAGGGTTTGTGATCTGAGCAGCCTCAGGGCATCTTGAGCCATTCCAAAGGCCACCAATCATCTCAAAGGGGTCCATGTGTGTTCTTATATCATGTTACATCCTCACAAAGTCAAAATTGCAGAGGAATCACAAGAATTAGGGTTTGAGTGGATGCAGAGCCAGGAAGCACTGCACAGTTGACTGAAAATTAGGGTTTTGGTTTCAGAGGCCATAACCCCAAATTTTTTGGTCATTCTTGTTTCCATTGGTCTCTATATGGTATAGGGAGTATGCATATCAATTTTCATGAAGAAATTCCATGGGGAAGTCATCTGATCAAGAGTTGACTTTTCAGACAAGTCAGTGTAAAATCAGGGCATCTGAGGCCCCCAATGACCCAACCAATGGGTGATCTTCATCATTTTGAGTGTATATGATCTTTATTTGATCATGGAAGAAGGTTGAAGTTCATGGAAATCAAGAATTTAGGGTTTTGGCAAAAGTTGACTTTTTGGGTTTTGTTGACTTTTCAAGAATGCATCCTTTTAGGTCAATTTTCAAGCTTTGATTTATGATCCAAAAAGGCTTCAAATGGAAAAACTTTGGTCATGAAAGTTGTAGATCTCATCTTTCCCTTTCCAAAAAGTACAAGAACATGATCTAACTCTTCATGGATCAAAAGTTATGGCCATGCAAAGTTGCCAAAAATCATTGTTTTTCAAGTTATGCACCAAGTGGAAATTTTGCTAAGTCTTGAATCAATGCATAATTGCTGCCTCAAATTCATGTCAAACCAGCATGTGAATGTTCTCTAAGTCACAAAAATCAGAAATGGACCAAGTTTGCTCATGGTTTGGTTCATGTAACAAGGCATTTCCATGAAAAACCATAAAGCTAGCCAACTTGCATTTTCACTCATGACTACTTCACCAACTTATGACATTGGCTGCTGACTTTGGGCTAGCCTCTCTCTCACCTTTTGCTGCACCAGAACCCAAGTTGTCCTTGCCTAGTATCATGCCATGCCCTATCTTACACAAAAGTGGATTTTGAGCAAAAGTAGCCTCACCTATCCCTGCAGGCCAGGTCACATCTCATAGCCACTTGCATTTGTTTATTCATTCATTTTGCTGGCCATATCACATAGCAACCAAGGCAAAAAACAACATAACTCATCACATACACAAAAACCTCCCATCTTGCAAGTTCATTCGATTTTCATTACACAGCCTGCAAACACCCGAACCTTTGCCTCCATTCATCTCACCTTGATCTATAGAACACAAAGCATCAAGAAACAAAGCCAAAAACACCCTGAATCCCCATCTGCCATAGCTCACCTTCATGCTGCAGATTCTATCGAATCTCTCTCTACAAGCCACAAACACATCAACCAACACCACAAGCCTTCTCAACACACCTCATAGGTCATAAACAACCCTTCTTCACAGCCTGAAAGTGCCAAGAACTCATCTGCCATTGTTGACTGAGCAGAAGCAGTTCTCTTCGAAACTCATCATCCAACAAATATAAATTCCATTTGAGCATTCAAGCAACTTTGGGGGACCAAGAGGAGCAGATTGAGCAAGGAGAGGAGGCCTGAAAGTTCCAAAATCAAAGGTTGCAAATCTCAGGTAACTCCAAATTAATTTTTCCAGAAATCAATTTGATTGTTACAAGCTTGCTCTACATGTCTTGCTGATCATTCTGGTACCATTGGTTTTGAAAATGGTTGCGTTTTGAGAGTTTAATTGCTGTTTGAAGCTCACGAACCCTAGATTTTGTTTTCTTCGATTCAACTTGTTTAGGTTAGATAAATTTGTTTTGAGAGAGGGTTTTAGTTCGTGAGGTGTTGGAGATCATTTCCCATAGCTTAGTTTTCATTTATGATGCGTTTTGAGAAATCTTGAAGATTTTCAGGTGACCCTCTGGCCGGAGAAGATGACCGGAGGTCTTCTCCGGCCACCTGAATGTAATTAGGGTTTAATCCCATAATTAATGACAGTTTGAATGCTGGCCGTGGATATGCGCTGACTTGTTGACTTCCCTCCAGATTGAGTGGCCCAGATGTGTTTGATTAACCCTAATCCACGTGTTAGGGTTAATTAATCTTAATTTATTTAATTTAGTCAGTTCAAACGTGGACCATTGGATGTGGCGCGTGGTCAATGAATTTATCCCCAGAATCAATCTCACGCGTCCAATCTGATTACTTCTTTTTTATTCAATTTTTAATTCATTTATTTTCATTTAATTTGTATCAATTATTTAAAATAGCAAAAAAATCATAAAAATTATGAAACTTTTTCTTTAAGGTTTCATTAATTTTTATGACACAAAAACATTTTTACTTTATTTTTTATCATAAAAAAGGTATTTTTAAATATTTAAAAGATTATTTTTAATTGATTAATGAGAATTAATTAATTAAAAATACTTTTAGGTATTTAAAAATTATAAAAAAATTCATGAAATGTTCTAAGACATTTAGAAACATTGTCCAACCTTCAAACCAAATTTCTTTTTTGATCTTGATGCATTTTAAGAATTTTTCATTGAATTAAATCATTTTTGATGCATTATTTTGATCCTATGTTTGAAAATTCATTTCTGCCTATTGGTGAAGGTTGAGACATTGATTCTTTTTGCATTGGTTTCCATTTGACATGTACTTTCAAGGATAAAAAGGCCATGATTTGATCTTGCATTTTCTAATTGATTGGCATTTGTTTTGTTGAGAACCCTAAAAAACCCTAATAACTTGCAAAAATCATAACTTGAATTTGGTTGAGAGTTGAGAGCTCCCCTTTGGGCAGTGGTTTATTATAGGTCTAGGGTTTCTTTGGGTACCATTTTCCATTTTTTATGTTGAGGTTTGCTTCTGTTTTTGGTTTATGTTTGATTGTTTGATCCATGAACCCTAATTTGGGCTTTCATTTGCATCCTCCTTGCATTTCCTTGCATAACTTGACTTGTCATTGCATTTTGTGCATCCTTGTGATTCATTTGACATCTTAAAACATGTAGAAAGCATCATTGACCATTACATTGCATATTTGCCATGTCATTTGTCTTGTATGTTTCATAACATTTCATGTTTGTCCATGTTCCTCAACTTGCATCATTTGCATCCATGACTTTGTATGAACATCTCATTGTCTTGCCTCATGTTTGCAGCACTTCATAACATCATAATCATCATGTGTATGCTCCTGGTTTTGCTTTGTATCATGTCATTTCATTTCATTTAGCATTGCATTGCATTTGTTTCTAACATTTCAGGTGGTAAGTAAACTTGGGAAGTGAATTTGCCTTCACTTCTCATAATTTTTCTTTTCATCCCTCTTGCATGCCTTGCTGCATTTCTACTTGTGTTTGAGCTTGAGCTTGCTCATTCTTCCTCCTCCCACTTTCTTTCTTCAAGTGACTTGACTTCTTGAATGAAGCAAGTCACTTTGCTTCTCTTGATCTTGTTCATCTGCTTCCTGGTGGTTCATCTGAAGATTGTTTCTTGAAACCTCACAAACATTAGGACCAACCAAGCATGATAATGAATTAGGGTTTTGATTAGTCTTCCCATGGTTTTTACCTTTGTGTCTCTCTTTGAGTCTTCTCTCCTCACCTCATAATCAGGGACTAAACCCTCAAGGCTTTAAGACTTTGTGATTAAGATCATGCCTGCATCCTTCTTTTAGGATGGAGTGTATAACTTTAATCCTGAGTCTTGGACCCTTAAGGTGTTGAACTCTCTTAATTAATCCATCTAATAATCATCAAGACATTACACTTGTAACTTGGGCCTTGCATTAGGGTTCTAATTCTTCCTTAATTGGTTAAGAAGGACTAACCCTAGTGTTAATGGACAAGTCCCCCTCAAGTTGTCTTACAAACAATAAAATTCACTTCATCATCAAATCACCAATAAAATTCACTTAATCAAAGGTTTGTTTTGTCATGGGTTTAATCCCTAATCATGGATTAAGCTGAGGATCCTTCCTCAGCTTAAACACCCTCATCTATTATCCTTCTTTTAGGATAGTGTAATGAGCCTGTTAAATCCCTGATTATGGCTTAACCTCATTACTTAACACTAAACAAAATCACAAAAACATCTAATTAATCACAAGTAGGTTAATGATCTTAACCCTACATCAAAGGTGATTAAGTGTGAGAATCTGACTTCACACTTAAGGTAATTCTCATTACCCCTAATCAGAGGGATGATGTGATGAGTTTACCAAATCCATTGATTTAGGTTTAAGCTCATTATCTTATGACAAACTCCAAAAAGCAATAAAAGACTGAAAACTCAAAAACAAACAATAATCGTCTCCTCCGGGATTCTTTTCTCATCATCTTCACTCACAATCGAGAACTTGCTTCTTCCGTCTAATGCAAGACAGTTTGCATCTGTGCCAGACAGATCATACACTTGAGCATAGACTGCAAGCAGTTCACTAGTCAATCCTTTCAGTCTCTTTGGGTCGAACTACGGTGTTCTGACTTCCTCATTGCACGAGAGGATACGTAGGCATAACTTAACAGTTATCGAACAAAAGTCTCTGTCCATTCCCCCTCTTCCAGCTTCTTTTTCTTAGCCTCATTATCATGAGCAATTCATTTCATTCCTGATCTCACACTGACACTGTACATTTATACACATCACATTTCTTTACACTGACACTTGTACATTCTTTTCCAGCTATTTTATACACAAATTGCACTGACACTACCCCTTTAAAACACAAATCTTTTAAGCGTGGATCCCGTCGAGTACGGCGGACAATCTGGGTGCTAATACCTTCCCAGGTTGTAACCAACCCCCTTTCTCAGTCTCTCTGGTTCGCAAACCGTCTTATCCATCTTTTTCTAGGTCTATGCAGCATTACCTTTCCTGCGGGATAAAAATGCCTAGCTGGCGACTCTATTCATCCTCCAGTGAGTTCACGGCTGTGTGTTCTCATTGTCCCTCTCGCTGACCGTTCGCGTCTGTACCTTCATTTGATCCAGTTTCATTTGTCGGGAGCGACAGCTTGGCGACTCTGCTGGGGACCCTTATACTGCAACCAGGGCTTCTGGTTCTTTTCGTGGGTTCCTCCTAGCGCTTGATTGATTTGTGTTTACTGGGGGTGTTATGTGCTTGTTTGTGCTTGTATTTATTTTTGTTTATTGCTTTATGTACAGTTACTTTACTGCTTTCTTTACTGCTTTTATATATCATACTGTCATACTGTGCTGGCTGGATCTGGTTTTTCTTTGGTGGGTGGGTGTTCCATTGAGAGTTAAGGTTCTATACCTGGGACCTGAGTGACACCTAGGCTAGAGTGAATCATATTCTTTCCCAGTCAATTTTCAGTCTGGTGCGGGAATATGAAACACGGTTCAGATATGGGTTTCTTCTTGAGAACTCTGTGTTGCAGATTTCCTGCAATGCTAGGGGGATCTGGGAAGCCTGCTAAGTCTGGATGACCTTTTAGTATTGACCTTCAGAAATTGAGGTGAATTAGAGGAGGAATTGTTATGGTAATTGTAAACATTGTACCTCCGGGTTAGAAGTGCTTACACTTCTCATAACAGATCCAAGTCTGAGGATCCTTGTTCTAGATCACTACCTGTGAGGGGGTTGGGCTGTTTACAGGTTTGCAGGTACCTTGACCTCAGAATACCCTGTTACTTTGACTTTGTTAAGAATGCTTCATGTTGGATAGTTCTTGTGATTCTAAAACCCTGGACATGTGGCTCTTTATTTGAGTCCCCTACCTTGGTTACTGGATTTCTTAGACCTCCATCTGGAATTCTTAGACACACATGGATCTATACCAAGGCTTTTATTCAGATCCAGCTCAGTCACAGACCCTTGCATTTCATTTGCATGCATACTCATTGCATCATATTAACATGTGCTTATTTGTTTTTCAGGGTATCCATTGTTCATCAGGTTTTGGTTTTGACCCCATCTGCAGCTTTGACCCATTTTCACCAGCATCTGTTTCAGTTTTTAGCTGTCTGCTTCAGCACCAGCCAATCAGTGGCTCTCTCTCTCTTCTCAGCATTGTCATCAGCACTCTACCCAGTCTTCAGCATCATGGCTCCAAAGAAAAACAACATTACCTATCATTTCTTCCAACCAGACTTGTCAGACCTCAGGAGGATCCAAACCCTGATTACACCGGAGTACATCCCTTTGTTTAGGGAGCATTATGGGGACATACTCGACTTAGTTATGGACATGGACCCATCTCAGAGGAGCCTGATCCATACCTGCATCCAGTTCTATGACCCCCCATTAAGATGCTTTACATTTCAAGACTTCCAGTTGGGTCCTCTTTTGGAAGAATACGCATCTTTGACTGGTTTGCCTATCAAGAGGGAGATCCCATTCAATCCTGAAATGGATTTTCCCAGCAATGGGGAGATAGCCAAAGCTTTGCACCTGGAACCTGCCTTGATTGAACAACACATGACCTCTAAATCTAGTGTCCCTGGGTTTCAGCTGGACTTCTTAATCTCTCAAGCTAGTCTGAAGGCCTCCCTGGGGGAGTGGAAAGCTGTTTGTGCTCTGTTGGCTTTAGGTGTGTATGGAATTGTGCTATTTGCAGATGAGCCCAGATTCATCAGCAAAAGTGCAATCCATTTGTTCATCTTGAAGAACCCAGTGCCTACCTTGTTGGGTGATCTCTATTACTCAGTACATCAGAGGAATGAGAAACAGAGAGGGAAGTTAGTGAGGATTTGTGCTCCACTATTCCATGCCTGGCTTCTCAAGCATCTACCTAAGACAGATGCATTCCTAAACCCTCACCAGCAAAGCAACTGGGCCAGGAGACTTTCTGTCCTAACTACAGCAGATATCAGGTGGTGCAATCAAAGTACCAAGGGCAGAGACATAATCACTAGCTGTGGGCATTTTCCTAATGTGCCTTTGGTAGGAGTCAAGGGAAGTATCAATTACAACCCCCTGCTGTTCAAGAGGCAATTGGGTTATGCACTGGTTCATGCTCCTAGGGAAAAGGACTTGGCTGAGACCCTCTACTGTGAGAACAAGGTTAGTCTGGCAACTGTTAGACAGGCTGCCTGGGCCTGGGATCATGTTCAAACCAGGGGAATCACCATTCTGGGGAAGTGCAATAATGTGGCATCAGCCCAATATCATGAGTGGTCCTATGCTAGGGCCCAAATCTCAGGATTGCCCTTCACCATCAAAGACATGCCTGAGTCATCTTCAGCACCACCTCCAGCAACAGTCAGCCTGGAAGAGTTTGAAGGCTTGAAAGAAAGAAATGAGAAGCTATCCCAAGCCCTGCAGAAGACCCTCAGGGAGAGGAGTGAAGGTGTAAGGGAGATTGAAAGATTGGAGAAGCTGAGAATGGAACACTTGACTAAGATTGAGAAGTCTGGAGACTATATCAACAAGTCTAAAGCTGGTGAGCAGATTCTGAAAAATGCTTGTAAAGAAGCCCAGTTCCAAAGAGCAAGGACAGACTTGTACTTGAAAGAGAGTCAGGCCAGGTGGGTCCGGATCACTGAAGCCCGTACTCTAGAAGACAAGAGAGTTCAAGATAAGATGGAGCAGATGGAAAAAGCCCTGGCAGCAGCCCAGGAGGAAATTTCAGAGTTAAAAATCAAAGCTGGAGTGAAGAAATCCAAAGACCAAAGCCAGAACAAGAAGTTGACTACAGCTGTTGCAACAAGAAACCTTCTCATCAGGAATCTTACGGAGCATCCGGCTGATCCTGTGACCGAAGCACTTCTTAAGGAAGTTCGCGAGGATGAGTTTGGCCTTGGAGTCTGATTATTTGCTTGTTGTTGTTCCTTTTCCGTGTACTTTTGCCTTTTGGTGATGTATTTTTTGACCCCTCAGAGGGCTAGTGTTGTAAAAGTGAACAATTTGTATTATTTTACCTTTGTAATATATTTGTGTTTGTTTCCATCTGGGTTCACTTCAAAAGCAACTTCAACAGCATCATCTTCAAGGGTCTGGACGGGTCAAAACTGAAGACCAAGCCGGATACCTTGATAGCAAATAAGCATACTGCATTGCATACTAACCCTTTTGTTTGTTTTGTAGGTTTTGTTTTATTGTTTCTAACCTCTGTTGTGACACTCAGGAATTATTGCTCGCCGCAGGCTATTCCCTCTCAACAGGCCGCACAGGTACCCTACAAGAAACAACCTTCCGGGCATTCAGATGGACCAGTTGCAGCAAGACCTCAATGAGGCCAGAACCCAGATGGCTAATGAAAGGGTGGAGATGAGAACCCAAATAACTCAGTTCATGGAAGTGATGAATAATTTAGCTCAAAGCCAGGAGAGGCTTAGAGTTCTGGTAGAGGGGAGAACTCAAGATGACCCCCATGTGGGAACTGCTGGCACAAGTAACAATGAAAGGGTGCAACCACATGTCAACCCCCCTGTGTTTGGTCCACATCTACATCCTGAGATTCATATTCCTGCAAACGTTCAAGGAACAGCTACTGCAGCCAGAGTACTTCAAGAGGATCCTCAGGAGGATCAGTTTACAGTCATGGGTGCTGGAGAGGAAACCTATGATAGGAGATTGGATGAGTTGGCTGAGAAGTTGAGGTCTTTGGAATCCCAAAATTCTTTGGGGTTCGATGTCATGGACATGGGTTTAGTAGAGGGGGTCAGGATCCCTCACAAGTTCAAGCCTCCATGTTTTGAAAAGTATAATGGGACTTCTTGTCCTCGAACCCATCTGCAATCTTTTCTCGGAAGATTAAAAGCTTACACCATGGACGAGAAATTGTGGATGTTCTACTTCGAAGATAGCTTGACTGGGGCATCAAGGGAATGGTATTCCCATCTGACAAGAGCAACTGTAAGATGCTGGAAGGACCTGGCAGAGGCCTTCATCCGACAGTATCAATACAACTTAGACATGGCACCCAACAGGACTCTCCTGATGGGAATGTCGCAGTCGTCAAGGGAAAGTTTCCGTGAATACGCTCAAAGATGGAGGCAGTTGGCTGCTGCCGTTCAACCACCAATGTCTGAGAGAGAAATGGCAGACATGTTTATGAACACTCTCCAGGGAACATATATTGACAGGTTAGCTGCTTTCTCTTCCACCAGCTTCGCCGATGTTGTCATAGCTGGGGAGAGAATCGAAAGCCTGTTGAAAATGGGTAAGATATCTGATAATGGTGCAAGCTCGTCCAGTGGTACAAGAAAGCCTTTTGCAGGCCCGAGAAGATCTGGCGAGACCAATGCCATTCACACCAACAGGGGTAGGCCCCAGTATGTTCCAAGAACAATAGCAGCAGTCACTATCCCTGCTCCAGCACATCCTCTGCCGGTCTATCAACCTCCTCAACAAAACTTCCAACAACAACCTCAGTATCAGAATCAATATCCTCCGAGGAACAACTACAACAACAACTCCAACAACAGCAATCAACAGAGGCCATTTCAACAAAGGCCATCCCAAGCTAACAGAGTGATCGACCCGATCCCAATGCCGTATGCCGCTTTGCTGCCACAGCTTCTGAAACTCAACCTGGTTGAGCTAAGAACGTTGGCACCTCCGGATCCAAACAGTCTACCAAGAAACTATGACTCTAATGCTAGGTGTGCTTTTCACTCAAACGCGCCTGGTCACAGTACAGAAAAATGCAGGGCACTGCATATGAAGGTACAAGACTTAGTAGACTCCAAGGCTTTGAACTTTGCACCTCCGCCCAATGTCAACAAAAACCCAATGCCACACCATGGTGGTCCCCGTATTAACGCAATTGAAGAAGACACACCGTCTTATTTCATAACCAGTGTGGATCAGATCAGGACACCATTGGTGGAAATCAAAGCTCAACTCCGCGAAAACAATATATTTCCTGGGTGTGAACTAGGGTGCCCCTACTGCAATATTTCTTGGAATGGGTGTGAAGACTTGAGGAATGGCATTGACAGCCTTATTAAGAATGGCCTCTTACAGATTACTACATCATTTCCGACCAATCCGGCAACTTCATCAACAACTGTTCCAGACCCTACTACAACTGCAACAACTACTGTTCCCGACAATTCATCAACAACATCAGCAAGTACTTCATCTGTCCTACCAAATGATCAGTTTTCAACAGTTTCTCCTGCTACAACATCAGCTTCATTCCATTTCGACTCTCCATCAACAACAACAACAGTCCTTCCATCAGGACCTCCTACAACTCCAGCAAACAATCATGAAGATGTTTCCACTGTTACCATCTTCTATGATCCAGAAAATAACTCCGCCTACCATTCAGAGGGTGCTGCTCCCACTAGAGCACCAGTTACTATCTTTTATGATCCACAAACAATTGCAGTCCCCTCAGCAGCAGCAATCAGTCCAGTTACCGTCACGGTGCCTGGACCTGTACCATATGAAAGCAATAGGGCCATCCCATGGCACTATGGCTCCGACTTGTACTGCGAAGGGAGAAGAATCACTCTGGAAACAACAGCACCTGCACCACAAATTGATAATGTGGGCGGAGGCGGAGGCTTCACTCGAAGCGGACGTCTCTTCGCTTCACAAGTCCAAAGACCTACTGCCGAAGCAGAAGCTGCTGCCAAGGCAAAGGGTAAAGGACCGGTGCAGGAAGATCCAGCTGCCAAAGAAGCCCTGAAGACTCCATTCGATCAGGAAGTTGATGAGTTTATGAGGATCATCAAAAAGAGTGATTACAAAATTGTGGATCAACTTCACCAGACGCCATCCAAAATCTCCATCCTCTCTCTGCTTATGTGCTCCGAAGCCCATCGGAATGCACTACTGAAGGTACTGCACGCAGCTTACGTGCCCGAGGAGATTACTGTCAACCAATTGGAAACCGTGGTTGGTAATGTTACTGCTAGCAATGGGCTAGGGTTTACCAATTCTGACCTGACAGTGGATGGCCGCAATCACAACAAAGCCTTGCACATAACTATGGAATGCAAAGGAGCTGTCCTTTCACATGTGCTGGTGGACACAGGATCATCCCTGAATGTCTTACCAAAGAAGGCTCTGGTGAAGCTTGAATATGACGGATTGGCATTGAGACCCAGCAACCTGGTGGTTAGAGCTTTTGATGGCTCGAAGAGATCGGTTCTGGGAGAGATTGAGCTGCCTGTGACAATTGGCCCGCAGACTTTTAAAACTATCTTTTATGTGATGGACATTCAGCCCGCCTACAGCTGTTTGTTGGGTAGACCCTGGATTCACGCCGCTGGCGCAATAACGTCTACCCTTCACCAAAAGTTAAAATATGAGTGGGAAGGCCAAGTTGTCACAATCTGCGGGGAAGAGGATATATTTGTTAGCCATCTAGCTACTTACAAGTATATTGAAATGGATGGTGAGATCGTTGAAACCATGAGCCAAGGTTTTGAGGCCTTGAATGTGAATGAAGCATCTGCTGTTTCGGGGATCTCCATGTCGTCATACCAACAAGCCCGGAAGGTTGTTGAGGAAGGAACTGCCCTGGGCTGGGGCAAGGTCTTAGCTGTGGAGGAGAAGAAGGACAAATTTGGGTTGGGTTACAAACCAACTCAACATCAAGTGAAGGCTGCTGGAGAGCCTGGTTTTGTCAGTGGGGGGATGCTTACCCCCGATGCTATCAACTGTCTGGAAGACGAGCTGGAAGAGGAGCGCAACCTGGAGAATTGGATTCGTCCAAAGGTCCCGGGGAGCAGTGTCTCTAACTGGTCTTCCCAGGGAATTATAAGTGTTACTCGAGCAGAGTAATTATTATTTCCTGTATCTTTTATAGCATGCATCAAAGTCTTGCATCTTGCCCAAGATGACAAGACTCATTTTGTAACCAGGGCCATCTGTACTTTTGTGCAAACAAGATTAAATTAATGAAATATCAGACAATCTTTTTGCAAACGAGTCTTTTTCTTTTATGCTCACTGTTTTTCCATTTTTCTTTTTGTACAAAAATAAATGGCGGTGTTTTCAAAATGATAACTTCATTTCACCTTTTTCTAAAGCAAGATTAAAATCAATCACTAAAATGAACCGACTTAACCCTTGCAGAGAGTGCCTTCCAGACAGCACCGACAACAGCACAGCTATGACATCGTATGACTTTGACAATCCGATCAATCAAGCTGATGAAGGGGTTGATGAAGAATATGAGCTTCCTGAAGAGCTAGCCAGGTTGCTGAGACAGGAGGAAAAGGTTATTACTCCTCATCAGGAGGAGGTTGAAGTGATTAATCTTGGTACAGAGGAAAATGTGAAAGGAGTCAAGATCGGGGCCTGCCTGCAAAACTCAGTGAAGAAGCAACTGATAGATTTGCTACAAGAGTATGTTGATGTGTTTGCTTGGTCGTATCAGGACATGCCAGGGTTGGATACCGATATTGTTGTGCACAAGCTGCCTTTGAGGGAAGAATGCCCACCAGTCAAACAGAAGCTGCGCCGTACTCGTCCCGACATGGCTATGAAGATCAAGGAAGAGGTACAAAAGCAATGGGACGCCGGGTTCCTTGCTGTGACTAGCTATCCGCCGTGGGTTGCTAACATAGTACCTGTGCCTAAGAAAGACGGCAAAGTAAGGATGTGTGTTGATTACCGGGATCTGAACAGAGCCAGCCCGAAAGATGATTTCCCATTACCTCACATCGATGTATTGGTAGATAATACGGCTCAGTTCTCGGTATTCTCCTTCATGGACGGATTCTCAGGATATAACCAGATCAAGATGTCACCTGAAGACATGGAGAAGACAACATTCATCACACCTTGGGGCACGTTCTGTTATAAGGTGATGCCATTCGGACTGAAGAATGCTGGTGCCACCTATCAACGGGCTATGGTAACATTATTCCACGATATGATCCATAAGGAAATCGAGTGTTATGTGGATGACATGATTGCCAAGTCCCTTACAGAGGAAGACCATCTGGTGAATCTGCTCAAGTTGTTCAAGCGTCTGAGAAAGTATCAACTGAAGCTGAACCCCAGCAAATGCACATTCGGGGTGCGATCCGGTAAGTTGCTGGGCTTTATTGTAAGCGAGAAAGGGATTGAGGTTGACCCTGATAAAGTCAAAGCCATCCAAGAAATGCCTGCACCGAAAACAGAGAAAGAAGTTCGAGGGTTCTTAGGTCGATTGAACTACATCTCGCGGTTCATATCTCACCTCACAGCAACTTGTGAACCCTTATTCAAGCTGTTAAGAAAGGAGCAAACGGTCAGGTGGAACGAAGACTGCCAGAAAGCTTTTGACAAGATCAAGGAGTATTTGCAAGAACCTCCAATCCTTATGCCTCCAGTTGAAGGAAGACCTCTGATTATGTACTTGACAGTATTAGAAGAATCGATGGGGTGTGTACTAGGTCAGCATGACGAGTCTGGTCGAAAAGAGTATGCGATATACTACCTAAGCAAAAAGTTTACCGACTGTGAACAGCGTTATTCACTGCTCGAGAAAACTTGCTGTGCTTTAGCGTGGGCTGCTCGCCGACTAAGGCAGTATATGTTGACCCACACTACCTTGTTAATCTCAAAAATGGACCCAGTCAAGTACATATTTGAGAAGCCAGCTCTTACCGGACGGGTTGCAAGATGGCAGATGATTCTCACAGAATATGACATACAGTACACCTCTCAGAAAGCCATCAAGGGCAGTGTACTATCTGAATATCTTGCTGAGCAACCCATTGATGATTACCAGCCAATGAGGTTTGATTTCCCGGATGAAGACATCATGTTCATTAAATCAAAAGATCATGAAGAGCCTATTCACACTGAAGGGCCTGACCCAGAAGAAGAATGGACTATGATGTTTGATGGGGCTGTCAACATGAATGGCCGTGGTGTTGGTGCAGTACTCATTACACCCAAAGGAGTTCACATGCCTTTCTCGGCAAGGCTCACTTTCAACTGCACTAACAACGAAGCTGAATACGAAGCTTGCATTATGGGTCTTGAGGAAGCCATTGACCTCAGGATCAAGACATTGACCGTATTCGGAGATTCAGCTTTAGTAGTCAATCAGACCAACGGAAAATGGTACACCCACCAAGATCATCTGATACCTTACAGGGATTATACAAGAAGGTTATTGACTTTCTTCACAACAGTCAAGCTTGAGTATATCCCTCGGGACGAGAATCAGTTTGCGGATGCTCTTGCTACCATTTCATCCATGATCAAAGTTCAAGCTGCTAACTTTGTACCTCAGATTTCAGTATCGAGACTTGATAGACCAGCATATGTATTTGCAGCAGATATTGCTAAAGATGATAAGCCTTGGTTCCATGACATCAAGTGCTTCTTGGAGGATCAAACGTACCCACCTGGGGCATCTTCCAATGATAAGAAGACTTTAAGAAGGCTTGCTGGGAGTTTCTTTCTGAACACTGATGGATCTTTATACAAAAGGAACTTTGATATGGTACTCCTCAGATGTGTTGACAAGACGGAAGCAGATCTACTGATGCATGAAGTGCATGAAGGCTCTTTTGGTACCCATGCTGGAGGGCATGCCATGGCTAAGAAGTTGTTAAGATCAGGCTATTATTGGATCACAATGGATGCAGACTGTTGTGCCTATACCAGGAAATGTCACAAATGCCAGATCTACGCAGATAAAGTGCATGTGCCTCCGAATCCTTTGAACATCATGTCTTCACCATGGCCCTTTGCCATGTGGGGCATTGATATGATTGGCAAGATTGAGCCGACTGCTTCAAACGGCCACAGATTCATCCTGGTCGCCATCGATTATTTCACGAAGTGGGTTGAAGCAGCCTCATATGCAAATGTCACAAGGCAAGTGGTAGCCCGATTCCTAAAAAGAGATATCATCTGTCGGTATGGAGTGCCCGAGCGAATCATTACTGATAATGGTTCCAACTTGAACAACAAAATGATGGCAGAGCTGTGCCGGGACTTCAAGATCCAACATCACAATTCTTCTCCTTACAGGCCAAAGATGAACGGCGCTGTTGAGGCAGCAAATAAAAATATCAAGAAGATTGTGCAAAAAATGGTAATCACCTACAGAGACTGGCATGAAATGCTACCGTTTGCCTTGCATGGGTATCGCACATCAATCAGGACATCCACTGGGGCAACACCGTATCAACTTGTGTATGGTATGGAAGCAGTCCTACCTGTTGAAGTTGAACTACCCTCCCTGCGGGTATTGATGGATGTAAAACTGAGTGAAGCAGAATGGGTACGGTCCCGATTCGAACAACTAAGTCTGATCGAAGAGAAAAGATTGGCTGCAATCTGCCACGGGCAGTTATATCAGAAGAGAATGAAGAAGGCCTTCGATCAGAAAGTCAGGCACCGAGAGTACCAAGTAGGGGATCTTGTGCTGAAAAGAATCCTCCCTCATCATACAGACCACAGGGGCAAATGGACTCCAAATTATGAAGGACCATTCGTTGTAAAGAAAGTTTTCTCCGGTGGAGCACTGATGCTCAGCACCATGGATGGTGAAGATTTCCCGTCCCCTGTGAATTCAGATGCAGTTAAAAAATACTTCGCATAAAATGACCCGCTGGACATAAAAACAGAATGTAAGTCCAGGCAAAAATAGGGCATCCCGGCGAGTCAAAAACAGAATAAAAGACTCGGGCAAAAATAAGGGAAGTAAATAAAAATGTACACCCGCTGAGTTGAAAAGCCGCATTGGACAGCTCAGGCAAAAATGGGTATCCCGATGGATTGAAAACCCGAAAGGGCGATCCATGCAAAATAAGGGAATAAGCGAACAACTGCATTCTGAACTCATCTGTATCGCCTACAACTTGGTAAGCTCCAAAGGATCAAGCTGCAATCAGAATCAACTCTCTCCAGAAAGCAAGACGAGAAGAACGTCATTGTCATACGAGTCATAGCAGGAGAGGAAGCTCCTCAAAGCATCGCCAACACCGCCAGCACTTTATTTCTCAATTTGTAACGATCTCCTCATTTCAGGAGATATGTTTCTCTGACTGTATCTTGCCAATTCAGGGCACACAAATTAATAAAGTCGAATTTTCAGTCATGTTTCATTTTTACATTTATGTTTTGCAAAGAGTTGTCTGATATCTCTAAAAATACAATTGCATAAGTACAGATGCCTCTCTCTAAAAATAAAAACACATGCTTACAGGGAATATACTTACTCTCGAAAGTACTTATCTCCTATGACGGAATCCAGTAAGGGGTACCTCGGGACCTTTTCGTGCGTTTCCTTATCTTTGCAGGATTGCAGGTATCCAGAATGCAACCTGGGGCATGCAAGTTACGTCTCAGCAAACTGACGAATCGTTGTCAACTCACATGGCCCTGGGAGGTGCCCACTTCCCCAGCAAGTTGCCAAATCAACATACAGCATCGGGAATGCTCTATCCCCAGCTGAGTTGCCTCTCACAATTCCCCAGCTGAGTTGGCCGCTTATTACTTATCCCCATCAGAATGGGCAGGTGTCACAGAAGATGCCCTTATCCCCGGCGGAGTCAGGAAGTCACCGTAACAGATTTTCTAGGGAGATCTTTCAGTGATGCCTCTCTCTCTCCCCAGCCGAGTTGTCATCTCGCCCTCAGCTGAGTACAAATCAGGGAATCATCTCCCCACAGAGCTTCAGGCCTCTATTCAGAAGAGCAGCGCACGAAGAAGTCACAACAGAGAGAGAGAAAGCTTCTACAAACCCCAGCTGGGTCCCGTATTATAAGAATATGTCAATCGATGACGTATATCCCCAAGCAGATACAACTACAGATCTATCAATGATCTCACCCCCAGCTGGGATGTTCACTTCAAGCAGATCGATCAGAGATCTTTGCGGCAACGGGATCCGAATCCCGGATCGGTGCCTCTTTGCATAATCATAGCATTCGCATCATATTCACCCTCAAAGCGTAGCATTCCGTCTAATACGGAGCATTACGGCAAAAATCAAATGCATAGCATAATCATAAGTCATGTTGTGATTTGAACACTTGTAAATATTGACAATCTGTCGGCATACAGAATACATCCCCGTCAGAGTCCCAGCAAAAGCAGTTGCCCCATATCACAAACACCAGTGCATATCTCCTTTTTGATACCCGTTCGTATCATCGTTTCCCAGCAGGTTGCCTGAATACACTTTACAAACCAAGATCACCAGTATTGCAGATACATCCTGACACTCGTCCGTGTCATGTCACCAGCAGAAAGCCAAAGACACCCTCTTTGCACTTACATATACCTATACACTTTCTTGACACCCGTCCGTGTCATATCCCCAGCGTGGTCGCCTATACTTGTATATACACTTTCCTGACACCCGTCCGTGTCATATCCCCAGCAGATAAACACTCACCTATACATTATATACTCACTACTCATTGGTACACCTACGCAGATACTCGTCCGTATCTTGTATGCACCATGTATATCCCCGCAGATTCGACAGTAGTCCTTGTTCTTTGTTAACCAGTTGGTACTCGTCCGTACCATCATCTCAGAACATTGCGTCTAATGTTTGTTTCTACATGATACTCGTCCGTATCATAGTCTTAAGGATGCTCGTCCGCATCTTTAATCCATACACCGTGTCAAACACTTATGTCTTCGTGAATATAGATGCTCGTCTGTGTCTACTATTCCCCAGAAGGATACTTTCAGATGCAACACTCGTCCGTGTTCCTTGTTAACCAGTTGATACTCGTCCGTATCATCAGCTCTGAGCACGTGTCAGTTTGTTTCTACATGATACTCGTCCGTATCATAGTCTCAAGGATGCTCGTCCGCATCTTTAATCTATACTTATACCTTTTGTTTCTTGGATGTAAACGCTCGTCCGTGTTTACTATATCCCCAATAGATCACCAACAAAGCATTTTCTTTTTATCTAACACTCGTCCTGTGTTATGATACCTCTGAGAGCAGCCGTACCCTGCTGAGTGGTCGTCCTCCACTTCTTGATGGTCGTCCTCCATCATGCTCATCCGATGGCCGTCCCCATCGTTGATTTTAGCAGCCGTCCCCTGCTAGGTGGTCGTCCTCCACCCTTTGATGATCGTCCTTCATCACTTTATCCAATGGCCGTCCCCATTGTTGATTTTAGTTGTCTAACACTCATCCTGTGTTATGATAAACTTTGAGAGCAGCCGTCCCCTGCTGAGTGGTCGTCCTCCACTTCTTGATGGTCGTCCTCCATCATGCTCGTCCGATGGCCGTCCCCATCGTTGACCTTTTCTATCCGATGGCCGTCCCCATCGTTGATATTTTGGCAGCCGTACCCTGCCAGGTGGTCGTCCTCCACCTTTGATGGTCGTCCCCATCATATTTCTTTTATGCCCAACAGAGCAGCCGTCCCCTGCTAGGTGATCGTCCTTCACCTTTGATGGCCGTACCCCATCATCTGTTTATTTCATTTATTCTTTAACCCGATGGCCGTCCCCGTCGTGGTCCCTTTTCTTTTTAACCCGATGGCCGTCCCCATCGTTGGTTACTTTACCTTTGTGAACTTGATGGCCGTCCCCGTCATGTTTCACCAATCCCCAGAGAATGTTACTACTTTATCTTGATGGCCGTCCCTATCATATTATCTTAGTTTTCCCAGCTAGCCGGCCGTCCCCGTCTTAGCTTTATCTTTTATCCCCAGCATGTCGGTCGTCCCCGTCATTGCTTTATTTTACATACTTTCCCCAGCATGTCGGCCGTCCCCGTCATCGCTTTGCTTCACATACCACCTTACCCAGCAGTCGTCCTCTGCTCGACGGTCGTCCTCCGTCGCCCACACTTTACAATATACTTTATTTTCCTTTTACGATCTATATCCCTTTTCTTCTTCATTTCTGTGAGTGCAAATTTTGGACTGTCTTTGGTATTCAACCACAAGTTATCTTGTTTGCCTGTTAAGCCGCCGCTTACAACCTGCACAGCTAACTCATGTTTGAATAGGGGCAGCTGTAAACACCCCAAATTTGCCCTCACCCATTCACACATGACTTGTGATCATCTCATATGCATAAACACAATCACATCATCTCATGTCTCATTTGGTTTCACTGGATAGTTTCTAAGGCATCTGCACCTAGGGTTTGTGATCTGAGCAGCCTCAGGGCATCTTGAGCCATTCCAAAGGCCACCAATCATCTCAAAGGGGTCCATGTGTGTTCTTATATCATGTTACATCCTCACAAAGTCAAAATTGCAGAGGAATCACAAGAATTAGGGTTTGAGTGGATGCAGAGCCAGGAAGCACTGCACAGTTGACTGAAAATTAGGGTTTTGGTTTCAGAGGCCATAACCCCAAATTTTTTGGTCATTCTTGTTTCCATTGGTCTCTATATGGTATAGGGAGTATGCATATCAATTTTCATGAAGAAATTCCATGGGGAAGTCATCTGATCAAGAGTTGACTTTTCAGACAAGTCAGTGTAAAATCAGGGCATCTGAGGCCCCCAATGACCCAACCAATGGGTGATCTTCATCATTTTGAGTGTATATGATCTTTATTTGATCATGGAAGAAGGTTGAAGTTCATGGAAATCAAGAATTTAGGGTTTTGGCAAAAGTTGACTTTTTGGGTTTTGTTGACTTTTCAAGAATGCATCCTTTTAGGTCAATTTTCAAGCTTTGATTTATGATCCAAAAAGGCTTCAAATGGAAAAACTTTGGTCATGAAAGTTGTAGATCTCATCTTTCCCTTTCCAAAAAGTACAAGAACATGATCTAACTCTTCATGGATCAAAAGTTATGGCCATGCAAAGTTGCCAAAAATCATTGTTTTTCAAGTTATGCACCAAGTGGAAATTTTGCTAAGTCTTGAATCAATGCATAATTGCTGCCTCAAATTCATGTCAAACCAGCATGTGAATGTTCTCTAAGTCACAAAAATCAGAAATGGACCAAGTTTGCTCATGGTTTGGTTCATGTAACAAGGCATTTCCATGAAAAACCATAAAGCTAGCCAACTTGCATTTTCACTCATGACTACTTCACCAACTTATGACATTGGCTGCTGACTTTGGGCTAGCCTCTCTCTCACCTTTTGCTGCACCAGAACCCAAGTTGTCCTTGCCTAGTATCATGCCATGCCCTATCTTACACAAAAGTGGATTTTGAGCAAAAGTAGCCTCACCTATCCCTGCAGGCCAGGTCACATCTCATAGCCACTTGCATTTGTTTATTCATTCATTTTGCTGGCCATATCACATAGCAACCAAGGCAAAAAACAACATAACTCATCACATACACAAAAACCTCCCATCTTGCAAGTTCATTCGATTTTCATTACACAGCCTGCAAACACCCGAACCTTTGCCTCCATTCATCTCACCTTGATCTATAGAACACAAAGCATCAAGAAACAAAGCCAAAAACACCCTGAATCCCCATCTGCCATAGCTCACCTTCATGCTGCAGATTCTATCGAATCTCTCTCTACAAGCCACAAACACATCAACCAACACCACAAGCCTTCTCAACACACCTCATAGGTCATAAACAACCCTTCTTCACAGCCTGAAAGTGCCAAGAACTCATCTGCCATTGTTGACTGAGCAGAAGCAGTTCTCTTCGAAACTCATCATCCAACAAATATAAATTCCATTTGAGCATTCAAGCAACTTTGGGGGACCAAGAGGAGCAGATTGAGCAAGGAGAGGAGGCCTGAAAGTTCCAAAATCAAAGGTTGCAAATCTCAGGTAACTCCAAATTAATTTTTCCAGAAATCAATTTGATTGTTACAAGCTTGCTCTACATGTCTTGCTGATCATTCTGGTACCATTGGTTTTGAAAATGGTTGCGTTTTGAGAGTTTAATTGCTGTTTGAAGCTCACGAACCCTAGATTTTGTTTTCTTCGATTCAACTTGTTTAGGTTAGATAAATTTGTTTTGAGAGAGGGTTTTAGTTCGTGAGGTGTTGGAGATCATTTCCCATAGCTTAGTTTTCATTTATGATGCGTTTTGAGAAATCTTGAAGATTTTCAGGTGACCCTCTGGCCGGAGAAGATGACCGGAGGTCTTCTCCGGCCACCTGAATGTAATTAGGGTTTAATCCCATAATTAATGACAGTTTGAATGCTGGCCGTGGATATGCGCTGACTTGTTGACTTCCCTCCAGATTGAGTGGCCCAGATGTGTTTGATTAACCCTAATCCACGTGTTAGGGTTAATTAATCTTAATTTATTTAATTTAGTCAGTTCAAACGTGGACCATTGGATGTGGCGCGTGGTCAATGAATTTATCCCCAGAATCAATCTCACGCGTCCAATCTGATTACTTCTTTTTTATTCAATTTTTAATTCATTTATTTTCATTTAATTTGTATCAATTATTTAAAATAGCAAAAAAATCATAAAAATTATGAAACTTTTTCTTTAAGGTTTCATTAATTTTTATGACACAAAAACATTTTTACTTTATTTTTTATCATAAAAAAGGTATTTTTAAATATTTAAAAGATTATTTTTAATTGATTAATGAGAATTAATTAATTAAAAATACTTTTAGGTATTTAAAAATTATAAAAAAATTCATGAAATGTTCTAAGACATTTAGAAACATTGTCCAACCTTCAAACCAAATTTCTTTTTTGATCTTGATGCATTTTAAGAATTTTTCATTGAATTAAATCATTTTTGATGCATTATTTTGATCCTATGTTTGAAAATTCATTTCTGCCTATTGGTGAAGGTTGAGACATTGATTCTTTTTGCATTGGTTTCCATTTGACATGTACTTTCAAGGATAAAAAGGCCATGATTTGATCTTGCATTTTCTAATTGATTGGCATTTGTTTTGTTGAGAACCCTAAAAAACCCTAATAACTTGCAAAAATCATAACTTGAATTTGGTTGAGAGTTGAGAGCTCCCCTTTGGGCAGTGGTTTATTATAGGTCTAGGGTTTCTTTGGGTACCATTTTCCATTTTTTATGTTGAGGTTTGCTTCTGTTTTTGGTTTATGTTTGATTGTTTGATCCATGAACCCTAATTTGGGCTTTCATTTGCATCCTTCTTGCATTTCCTTGCATAACTTGACTTGTCATTGCATTTTGTGCATCCTTGTGATTCATTTGACATCTTAAAACATGTAGAAAGCATCATTGACCATTACATTGCATATTTGCCATGTCATTTGTCTTGTATGTTTCATAACATTTCATGTTTGTCCATGTTCCTCAACTTGCATCATTTGCATCCATGACTTTGTATGAACATCTCATTGTCTTGCCTCATGTTTGCAGCACTTCATAACATCATAATCATCATGTGTATGCTCCTGGTTTTGCTTTGTATCATGTCATTTCATTTCATTTAGCATTGCATTGCATTTGTTTCTAACATTTCAGGTGGTAAGTAAACTTGGGAAGTGAATTTGCCTTCACTTCTCATAATTTTTCTTTTCATCCCTCTTGCATGCCTTGCTGCATTTCTACTTGTGTTTGAGCTTGAGCTTGCTCATTCTTCCTCCTCCCACTTTCTTTCTTCAAGTGACTTGACTTCTTGAATGAAGCAAGTCACTTTGCTTCTCTTGATCTTGTTCATCTGCTTCCTGGTGGTTCATCTGAAGATTGTTTCTTGAAACCTCACAAACATTAGGACCAACCAAGCATGATAATGAATTAGGGTTTTGATTAGTCTTCCCATGGTTTTTACCTTTGTGTCTCTCTTTGAGTCTTCTCTCCTCACCTCATAATCAGGGACTAAACCCTCAAGGCTTTAAGACTTTGTGATTAAGATCATGCCTGCATCCTTCTTTTAGGATGGAGTGTATAACTTTAATCCTGAGTCTTGGACCCTTAAGGTGTTGAACTCTCTTAATTAATCCATCTAATAATCATCAAGACATTACACTTGTAACTTGGGCCTTGCATTAGGGTTCTAATTCTTCCTTAATTGGTTAAGAAGGACTAACCCTAGTGTTAATGGACAAGTCCCCCTCAAGTTGTCTTACAAACAATAAAATTCACTTCATCATCAAATCACCAATAAAATTCACTTAATCAAAGGTTTGTTTTGTCATGGGTTTAATCCCTAATCATGGATTAAGCTGAGGATCCTTCCTCAGCTTAAACACCCTCATCTATTATCCTTCTTTTAGGATAGTGTAATGAGCCTGTTAAATCCCTGATTATGGCTTAACCTCATTACTTAACACTAAACAAAATCACAAAAACATCTAATTAATCACAAGTAGGTTAATGATCTTAACCCTACATCAAAGGTGATTAAGTGTGAGAATCTGACTTCACACTTAAGGTAATTCTCATTACCCCTAATCAGAGGGATGATGTGATGAGTTTACCAAATCCATTGATTTAGGTTTAAGCTCATTATCTTATGACAAACTCCAAAAAGCAATAAAAGACTGAAAACTCAAAAACAAACAATAATCGTCTCCTCCGGGATTCTTTTCTCATCATCTTCACTCACAATCGAGAACTTGCTTCTTCCGTCTAATGCAAGACAGTTTGCATCTGTGCCAGACAGATCATACACTTGAGCATAGACTGCAAGCAGTTCACTAGTCAATCCTTTCAGTCTCTTTGGGTCGAACTACGGTGTTCTGACTTCCTCATTGCACGAGAGGATACGTAGGCATAACTTAACAGTTATCGAACAAAAGTCTCTGTCCATTCCCCCTCTTCCAGCTTCTTTTTCTTAGCCTCATTATCATGAGCAATTCATTTCATTCCTGATCTCACACTGACACTGTACATTTATACACATCACATTTCTTTACACTGACACTTGTACATTCTTTTCCAGCTATTTTATACACAAATTGCACTGACACTACCCCTTTAAAACACAAATCTTTTAAGCGTGGATCCCGTCGAGTACGGCGGACAATCTGGGTGCTAATACCTTCCCAGGTTGTAACCAACCCCCTTTCTCAGTCTCTCTGGTTCGCAAACCGTCTTATCCATCTTTTTCTAGGTCTATGCAGCATTACCTTTCCTGCGGGATAAAAATGCCTAGCTGGCGACTCTATTCATCCTCCAGTGAGTTCACGGCTGTGTGTTCTCATTGTCCCTCTCGCCGACCGTTCGCGTCTGTACCTTCATTTGATCCAGTTTCATTTGTCGGGAGCGACAAAGGCGTAAAAGATTCTGGAACAGTTACCAAAGAGATTTTTGCCTTTTTGGTGTCAAGTCAGCCGTATCAGTTTCCCAGAAGATCAACAAATGTCCTTCTGTAGAGGACAGTTGTCCAATGCATGTTCTGTCACTCTTCAGATTATGGACACTTGTTTTAATTCTGATGGGATTCCTTAGAGCCTTGTTGACACTTATTGATGTAACAATCTGCATGTTATTCCTTTGAACAGAAGTTCTCAGAATGAAACAGTTAGAACATAATATCTTCTGAAATAATAAGATAGAGGATTAAATTCAGAACTTCTAAGAGTTAAAGACATATGATTAAAGCATTTTCATTCTGGACATAATTTCATGCTAAGGTTGGTTAGAATGAAATTAAATCTATCTTCAGGAAGGGGTTTTGTAAAAATATCAGCCCATTGGTGATTTGTATCTATGAATTTTAACATTAAAATTCCCTTCTGAGTATAGTCCCTAATGAAATGATGTTTAACTTCTATGTGTTTAGCTCTAGAATGTAAAATTGGATTTTTAGAGAGACAAATAGCAGAGGTATTATCACAGAGGATGGGAATGTTTCTCTCATAGATGTTGAAATCCTCAAGCTGATTTTGCATCCAGAGCATCTGAGTACTGCATCCAGCTGCTGCAATGTATTCAGCTTCTGCAGTTGATAATGCTATGGTTGACTACCTTTTGCTGGACCAAGAAATTAGATTATCTCCCAGAAATTGACAACTTCCAGAAGTACTTTTTCTTTCTGTTCTGTCTCCAGCAAAATCAGCATCACAGTATCCTACAAGTTTATAATCTTTGGATCTTCTGTAGTATAAACCAAGATTAGTAGTACCTTTCAGATACCTAAAGATTCTCTTAATTGCTGTTAAGTGAGTTTCTCTAGGATCTGATTGGAATCTAGCACATAAACATACACTGTATATAATATCTGGTCTAGAGGCAGTTATATAGAGGAGAGAGCCAATCATACCTCTGTAGAGCTTCTGATCTACTTTCTTACTTACCTCTTCTTTCTCCAGAATACATGTAGGATGCATAGGAGTTTTAGATATGATACTTTCTGATAAATCAAATTTCTTCAGAAGTTCTTTGACATATTTGCTTTGATGGATATATGTTCCTTCTGATGTTTGATTTATTTGAATTCCCAGAAAGAACTTTAGTTCTCCCATCATGCTCATTTCAAATTCTGCCTGCATAGACTTAGCAAATTCCTTTCCCAAGGCACTTTTAGTAGAACCAAAAATTATATCATCTACATAAATTTGGCATATCAGAAGATCATTTTTAATGTTTTTACTGAAAAGAGTTGTATCCACTTTCCCTCTGATGAAATTATTTTCCAGAAGAAAAGTGCTTAGTCTTTCATACCAAGCTCTGGGAGCTTGCTTCAGACCATATAAAGATTTTTTAAGTTTGAAAACATGTTTTGGAAATTTTATATTTTCAAAACCAGGGGGTTGGTGTACGTACACTTCTTCATCAATATAACCATTTAAAAATGCACTCTTGATATCCATTTGATATAAAATGATATTATAGTTTACAGCAAATGAAATTAGAAGTCTAATTAATTCTAACCTGACAACTGGTGCATAGGTTTCTGTATAGTCAATTCCTTCTTGTTGACTATAACCTTGTGCAACCAGTCTTGCTTTGTTTCTGACAACTTCTCCTTGCTCATTTAGCTTGTTTCTGAATACCCACTTGGTGCCAATGATGTTGAATCCTCTGGGCCTAGGAACTACATCCCATACATCATTTCTGGTGAATTGGTTAAGTTCTTCTTGCATAGCCAGAATCCAATCATTTTTTGAGAGAGCTTCTTCTACAGAAGTTGGTTCAATCAGAGAAACAAGTCCCATTAGAGATTCTTCAGAGTTTCTGAATGATGATCTTGTTCTGATTGGTTCATCCTTCTTTCCCAAGATTTTATCTTCTGGATGATTCACTTTGCTTCTGGATAGTTTCTTCTGAGTGGGTTCTTCAGAGTTTGTTGGAGTAATTGTCTTGTTTTGTTCTGTAGGTGATTGTTCTTCAGATGTTCTGTTTGTAGAAATTTCAACTTCTATATCTGCAATGAATTCATTCTGCTTTGGTTTTTCAGAACCAAGCTTATCATCAAATCTGACATAAATAGATTCTATGACAATACGTGTTTCTGTGTTTTATACTCTGTATCCCTTAGAGCGTTCAGAGTATCCTGACATATAACACTTTTGTTCCTTAGAGTCAAATTTATTCAGAGTATCATTAGTATTCAGAATAAAACATATGCACCCAAGAGGATGAAAATATGAAATGTTGGGCTTTCTGTTCTTCCACAATTCATAAGGAGTCTTTTCAAGAATAGGTCTTATAGAGATTCTATTCTGAATATAGCATGCTATATTTACTGCTTCTGCCCAAAAATGTTTAGCCATGTTAGTCTCATTGATCATGGTTCTGGCTATCTCTTGCAATGTTCTATTCTTACGTTCTACAACCCCATTTTGTTGAGGAGTTCTAGGATAAGAAAAATCATGAGAGATGTCATTTTCATTATAAAATGATTCTAATTGTTTGTTTTCAAATTCTCCACCATGATCACTTCTGACTTTAATAATTTTAAATTCTTTTTCATTTTGAACTTGTTTGCAGAAGTTAGAAAATACAGCAATTGACTCATCCTTGTGTCTAAGAAACTTTACACATGTCCATCTGCTGAAGTCATCTACGATCACCAATCCATACTTCTTGCCACTGACAGAAGCAGTTTTCATTGGTCCAAACAAGTCAATGTGTAGAAGTTCTAATGGTCTAGAGGAAGATACAACATTTTTAGCTTTAAAAGCAGGTTTTGAAAATTTTCCTTTCTGACATGCTTCACACAGAGCTTCTGAGTTGAACTTCAAGTTTGGAAGTCCTCTGACCAGATTGAGTTTGTTAAGTTGAGATAATCTTCTCATATTAACATGTCCCAATCTTATGTGCCAGACCCATTGCTCAGTTTCCACAGACATTAGACACTTTACATTCTGAATTTTTAATTCTGAAAGTTTTATTTTATAAATGTTGTTCTTTCTCTTTCCACTGAAGAGGATTGTTCCATCTTTCTGACTAACATCTTTACAGAACTTTTGATTAAAGATTATGTCATAGCCATTATCACTTAATTGACTTATGGATAATAAATTATGCATTAATCCTTCTACTAATAGAACATTAGAGATAGAGGGAAGATTTCCATTACCAATAGTTCCAGAGCCAATTATTTTTCCTTTTTGGTTACCTCCAAAACCTACGTGGCCTCCATCTTTTAATTCAAGACTTTGGAACATATGATTTCTTCCCTTCATGTGTCGTGAGCATCCAGAGTCCAGGTACCATGATTGGTGTTTTAGTTTTGCTGTTAAAGACATCTGTAACATACACAATTTTATCCTTGGGTACCCATATTCTTCTGGGTCCTTGTTTGTTAGTTTTTACAAACTTCTGATTCATTTTAGGTTTCAAATCATAACTTGTGGAACAAGATGACTCACTAGTGTATATTAGGTCATGGTTATGACCATAGGTAAAATGAGAACTTAGAGGAGTATTAGTTTTTATGACAATGTCATCAATCTTTTTAAACTTCAGAGTTTCTTTAGTTTTCACATAGCCTATGCCTCTTCTATCATTTCTGCTAACTCCATAGATCATAGATGCAATTTTGCTTCTATCTATGCTTTTAGCTAGGAATTTTTGAAAACCATAGTCATATTGTTTTATGATACTATCAGAATTGATTAGATCTTCTAAGTCAGATTCCTTCTGAGCTTTAAGTTTTTCAAATGAGTTTTTGCATTCAAAAATATTTTCTTTCAGCTCAGAGTTTTCTGTTTTTAGTTTCCTAACTTCTTCTAATTCAGATACCAAACTTTGTTTCATGTCTTTGTATTTGAATTGAAGCTTCTGATATTTTTCAAGAATTTCTGAAAGGCTAGCTTCTAATTGAGATCTAGAAAGTTTAGAGAATACCTCTTCTGAATCTGAGTCTGATTCTGATTCTGATGAGTGATCATCTTCTGGTATATTTGCCATTAGTGCAATGTTAGCTTGTTCATCTTCAGAATCTGACTCTGCTTCAAATGATTCAGAGTCATCCCATGTTGCCATGAGACTCTTTTTCTTTTCTCTGTTGAATTTGTTTCTGGGTTTCTCTTTCTGGAGTTTTGGACATTCACTCTTGTAGTGTCCTGGTTCTTTGCATGCATAGCACACAACTTCTTTGCTTCTAGGTTTCTTGTAACCAGATGTTACTTCAGAGTGATTGCTTGATCTTCTGGTATTTCTGAACTTCTTCTGACGATGCTTCCAGAGTTGTTGGACTCTTCTGGATAGAAGAGATAATTCATCTTCTTCTGATGAGCATCCAGAACTTTCTTCTTCTTCTGCTTGAAAAGCTTTAGAAACAGATTTGTTAGATTTAAGAGCTACAGACTTACCTTTCTTCTGAGGTTCATCTTCTTCTAGTTCTATCTCATGACTTCTCAAGGAGCTGATCAGTTCTTCTAAATATATTTCATTCAGATTTTTAGATAGCTTTAGAGCAGTGACCATGGGCCTCCAAGCCTTTGGCAAGCTTCTGATGATTTTCTTTACATGATTTTCTGTTGAGTAGCCTTTGTCCAGAACTTTCAGTCCAGCTACCAGAATTTGGAATCTTGAGAACATTTTTTCAATTGTCTCATCTTCTTCCATTTTGAAAGCTTCATACTTCTGGATGAGGGCCAGAGCTTTAGTCTCCTTGACTTGAGTGTTGCCTTCATGTGTCATCCTCAGGGAATCAAACATGTTCTTGGCTGAATCTCTGTTTGTAATTTTCTCATATTCTGTATATGAGATAGCACTCAGAAGTATGGTTCTAGCTTTGTTATGATTTCTGAATTCCTTCTTCTGTTGTCATATTTTTTCTTTCAATCTTCTGACCATCTGCTTCAACAGGATGAGTGTATCCATCTGTCACCATGTCCCAAAGATCTCCATCCAGAGCTAGAAAGAAACTTTCCAGAACATCCTTCTAGTAGTCAAAATTGTCACCATTGAACACTGGAGGTTTTGCGTTGATCTTGTCATTTTGGTAGTCATTGTTGTTATTGCCAGCTTCTGCCATGTGTTTTAACTTCTGGATCTTTTACTGACACGGTTAAGTGTTTTTCTCAGAACCTAGCGCTCTGATGCCAATTGTAGGTGCGTAAAACACAAGGAAGGGGGGGGTTGGAATTGGGTTTTATCTAACAACTAAAAATAAATTCTAATGACAAGTTAATTTATCCTGGTTCGTTTGAACTCAAACTACGTCCAGTCCACCCGCCAAGGTGATTTTGCCTCTATCATTGAGGTCTTAATCCACTATTCAATAAATGAATACACACACTGACCTACAGTCAATGTCCTCTTGAGTCTTCTGACTGAAACTAGTCACTCAAGGGAGTTTACTTAACTATTACAATAATAATAATATAGTAACTATTTTGCTTCTAATAAAGTTATGATCACTAAGTGAAAGTTACAATATTTTAGCACAAATGATTCAGTTTTTTGCTCGTGAGTGTATTGTCTTCAAATCTTCAATTTGATTCCTTTATATAGTTCTTGAATATTTGTAGCCGTTGGAGACATCTTGAGCTAATTTAGGATATTAGTTAATACCATAAATTCCTTCCAAAATAAGAAATACTTTTCTTTACCATTAATTAGAATATTCTTTAATTAATGCCTTCATTATGAAGAACATCATCTTCTAGACGTAAATCAGAGATAATAAAGTCTTGATGCGCAGCTATTAAACCATGTCATTTAATGATAGATTCTCCATTAAGTGTATCTTCTATATAAGGCTCAATGTATCTTCTAGTAATGAACGTCTCCTTTAATTAACTTCCTCTTCTACACATATAATTAAGAGAGTTATTAGAACTTCTATTCTTGCATAATAATATTTGTTATCATCAAAACTCTTAGAGGTTTAGAACCATAATTGTTCTAACATGTTCAATTGCTTAAGAGTTTCATAAGTATGGATATGTTGTTTTCTAAACTCCTTATTCTAGAGAGTTTGTGTTTCCACAAAACATCTCAACATGGATTCTAGCCTAATGTGAGTTTGCGTATCAAGGAAGGATTTTATTACTAAGAGGGTTATGATGGTTCATTTCTTCTTGGATATTATACTTTGGATAAAATGAAGAACTTGCTTACCAAGCGAGCATAGGTGGTGTGCTAAGTAAAGTATAGAGGCAAAGCCCACTTTCAAATGAGTTGGCTTAACTTAAAGGAAAAGAAACGCAGACGTGCTAAGTGAGCTACCAGCCTCGCATAACAAGAATGACATATCATAACTCTATAAATAGGAGTTCAAGTCATTTTAGAAGAGAACTTATGGTTTATTCTTTATAGCTCTTCTTGAAACACAATTGATACCAAAATGACAACAAGAGAGGAAGATTGAGGGTGGAAGCGTTGTCTGAGGAATCTTCATAGTAGCTTTCTAATGTCTTTATTTTAGGTCTTGATTTTAAAGCTATAATGAGTAAGTTTAGATAATTTCTCTTTTGTTGGAGTTAGATGTAGCCATCCTAATGCTCATGTATTGACTGTGAAGCTCTATGTAATTCTTCTTATACTTTCATATTGATGAGATTTAGTGTTTAATGTTTGTATTTGATTAGCTACCTAAAATATGTTTTCATAGTTTTGATATTATATTCTAATGGTACTTATTATTTCTAGATCCAAGCTTTTCATCTCTTATATGATAACTCTAGAGATATATTTAGGTTTAGTATATGTATGAACTATCGAATTTTAATGCACTACTACAAAAAATGCTTGTTACCTCGAACGCGAAATGCATAATATCTCGACTATAGAAGTGAGGTAATGGAGGGAGACATTATAACTCGCAACTTATCACCTCGGTGTTATTAAAACCGAGAGGTAAAGTTAAATTCACATGGGTTCGAACCCCAGCAACAACACTTTTATTATTTTCAAAACTAGAGTTCAGTTCATCTTAGTTATCTTGAAAACCGAGGGGTTAGAATTTTTTTAATTGTTACATTGTTTACACAAAATATTTCCCAGAATATTACGTTATTTACACAGAAAGTACATTGTTTAAAATAAAAGTCAAATTTCCTAGAGAACAAGGTAAAAATCATATTCCCCAAAAATCAAGATTTTAGATCTTCAAATTATTTAATCTTAGGGAAGAACAAATGTCGGGTGCAAGGTTTATATCTTCGGATCTTGCATGCATTTGATTCTGAAGCAAAATAAAATAAAGGTTAGATAAATAAAATCAATATTAAAATATATGATTTTGTGCTCAAATAAATATTTAAGAAAACAAACCTTAAACCCAAGTAATTTTATGTTCTTGCAATCCATCTTAGAGAACTTTTCTAAACGTCTTTATGTTTCAAGCGCTTCTTGTTTCATTTAAGTTAGATTTCAATATTCAACATGCTTTCATAACAGATGTCCCTTAGGTTTCACGCGGATCACTAATGATAGATCCATGAGCGTTGATAAACATTAAATGGACGACAAAGATTTGTCTAAGGGCGTTGAAAAAATGCTTAACTATCCCTTCGGCCAAGAAGAAAACCGGGGTGAATAAGTTATTTTTTTAATTACATTGTTTATAGTGAATATTAAATATACATTGTAAAATATGTTGTAGCAACTCATGATAGAAATGGACGGTGCGTTTATAGTAAAATCTTATTATTTAATATCTTAGTTAAATAGAAAACTGAAGGGTTAAAACATCTTGTTTACACTTATAAACAAATAAAATCATAAACTGTTATAGGCGAGAATCGAAGTTTGTACTGAGTTTTTTTTTTTCACCTCGATTTTATGAAAACCCGAGGGAATTTATGTTTTTCTAAATAGTAAAAAAATAGCACATCTTGGCTTTATACCTCAATTTTCTATTGTTCGAGGGAAAACTTTGTCATGAAAAACGTTATTTGTTGTAGTGATGATAGCATATTGGTTAATAGGTCAAGAAATCATCTATTAGACATTATGATTGATTTCACGTTTTTTACTCAAACATAAGCTATGACATATAGCGATGGGTGGTAATATTATTAGGTGATTAGAATTGCATATTATTAATTACAATCATGCATGATAATAGGTCGATGAAATTTAATCCGAACAAATTTTCTCAACTCATAATCCCAAAGTTTAACTTAGTTTAGGTTATTTCAAATGCTCATTGTTGTATGCTTACAACAAAATATCAACTTCAAAGAAGATGCTCTTATCTAAGAAGTTGACAAGACTTAAATATCTCTCACCATGGAAGACTTGAGAAATTTGTGTAGTAAACCATCTTTCGGGAAAACTTACACCATTGAAGGCCTTTCCAGTTCTTACAACTTCAAGCTATTAATCACTTATAAATTGATTATAAATTTTTTTCATAAATTTGTGAAAATTATTTTTTGTTATTATTAGTTTTAATAAACAAAATTGTCATATTATTTCAATAATTTTTATTGTCGTCTAATATTAAATTAGGTTTTGATTTTCGTTTAATTACTTATTTATCTAATATATTTGATAAATATTTTATCATAAAAGGTTTTTTTTTGTGTAATCAAGATATTATAAAATGGAGAATTAAGGGTTCTCCAACTTTTTTACACAAATAGGGAACTAGCCCGACAAAAAGAGATTACAATCCAATTGAGATTACGAAAGAAATAACAATGGATCCTTACTAAATTCGTAAAAAGTATAATTGGGATGACTAAGCTCTCTGCAAAATGACCACCTCCATATTAAATTTTTTATTTCCCACACCGTATTGTTGAAATTCCACTCTTCATAACGGAAACAAACTCAATTTCTTGTCAACCATAAACTCCAAGTAACCGCTAGTCAAACAACCTCATTTTTCCACCTTTAAATTTTTTTACACGACAAAACGAGTACCATTCCGTAAAATTTGGTAGGCACTCTTCCTCCCTCACTTCCAATTTACCCAACCAACTAGCAATTTCCCTCCAAATAGACTTTACCACACAACAAGTGAAGAAACAATGGTTTAAAGTTTCCAATTCCACTCCACAAAAAACGCATTTTAAAGAATCGATATGAAAGTGAATACCTCTAAAATCCAAGAGGTCCACTGTTGGAAGCCTATTCACAAGAAGTCTCCATTCAAACGCTTTGATCTTGAAAGGAACCTCCTCTTTCCACATTAAAGACAATGTCATATCGTACCTGTTAAAAGGATCAAAGGGAGTCTGAAACAAAGCATAAAAATTATAACAAGACGCGATGGAGTACCCCCCATCAGGTTCACTATCCCACAAAATTGAGTCACCAATATCATCTGAAATGCCATGATGAACTAAGCAATTCTTTAAAATATCCAACTCGGCCGTCATGTTAAATTTGTGACTTATCGTCCCAAGAATGTCAAAATCACCCCAAGTTCACTCTCCATTATTCCATCCCCCCATTGACGCAATCGAAACCCACTTTAAAGCAGAAGCCTCGTACAAAACCGGAAATTTCTCCTTCAACACCAATCCATCCAACCACTTAACCTCCCAAAATGGAATTGAAAATCCATTTCCAACTTTATAACTACAACCATCAATAAAAGGATCAAAAATAAATTTCTTACCAACCGAAATGACGTTCTTCCACCAAAAAGACATTGAGGAATCTTTTTTAGCAACAACCCCACAGATGACTTTGGTTGCTATATCACCATATCGTGCTTTTAATAAATCAAACCAAATGTCATTATTATGAAGAATCCTCCACCTCCACTTATTTAGGAGAGCCAAATTGAACTCCTCCAAGTCTTTAATGCCTACCCCCGTCACAAAGGAGACACACCTTCTTCCAACTTATCCAATGAATCTTTCTTTTCTCCTCCGTACCTCCCCACAAAAAATTACAACTTTCGGAGACATTTTGTAAAAAGACATGTGCATCGTCGTATTCATGCATATGCATGTGTATTTATTAATTCTTTTTCAAAAAAAAATTTAAAGCAAAATTATTTTGTTTTCACTTAAATAACTTTTAAGCTATTATCCATTAAAAAAATAAATATTTTAACAAAATTCTGTCTTGTAAATTTATTAGTGTTTAGCTTATATGTTTTTTTTCAAGTAATTTGATTAAGGTTAATTAAAAAGAACATAAAGAAGGTGAAGTTTCCATTCCATACATTACATTTTTGTAGAGACACAACATCATGTGGTAGTAGTAAACAAAAGATAGATTCTGTTCCTCTACAGGTTGTTCAATTCCGAGACATAACTGCCCCAACAACACCAGCAATGAGAGCCGTAGGATCACCCAAAACCGCCGAAATCACAATCTGCACAGCAAATCCTGCAATCTCACAGCACTTTTTCACCTTCTTCCCTTTACTTCCTCTACTATGTGCAGCAGCATACATTGTATTCTTCAAACTAGGAATATCTCTATCAACTTTCCTCCCATGTCCCATATACAACTGCTGCCAATTCTCCACCAACATTTCCCTCACACATGCAACATGCAAATTATAACTCTTACAATTCGATCTATAACTCCAGCTCCGTCCTTTTCTGCCACAACGGTGACACGGCGAACTCACTTTCCTGTAAAGGTAAAGTCTCGTGTCCCCGTCGTTGAGTACCGTTGGCAGCTTCGCGCAACATGGGTGGAGGTCGAACCCGCATGACTTGCAGTGGTATACGAAGCCGTTGATGTCCTTCTCGCACGCGTTGCAGTAACGAGGTGTGTTTCCTGGCGGGGTTGACATGAATTGGAAAGTGCATTTTTTGTAGAATGGATGGTAGAGAGATGTGGAAGGTATAGCACAGTGTGTGTGAAGATCGAAGTCGCAAATGCTGCATTTGTAACGTGAACCGATGCCAATTTCTTTGCAGCCATCGCATTTGAAAGGGATGTCGTTGTGTTCGAATCTTAGTTTGTGTTGTGGGTGGCTGAAATGGGATATCTCAGTGTATTTCATAGTTCTGTTTCTTCTTCTGTTTGTGTATGTTACTTTGGTATGTTAGAGGGTAACTGTGTTATGTATTTATATGGATGGATCATGGATGAAAGGGGTGTTATTTGGGTTTGTGATAATTGAAGGGTAATTTTGCATTCTAAGTGGCTTATGGTTGAAGAGATTGGAAGGGAATTATGCCTTATGAAGATGTGGTGGTGATGGTTGTAAATAATAATGAGTCATGAGAATCTCCATGTCAACAGAAGGTAAAGAGCAAGACACAGGGAATATTGGATCATGCCCCACTAGAGAATAGTATGAACAATTACTTATACGTTTGTCCCAACATGTTGACTGCTATAACTTGTCTTCAAGTTTTCAATTTTTACAAGAAATGGAGAATTGGTTTATGCATATCATTTAGAATAAGCAAAATATTATGCAATGTTCCATACTAGAGCTACAACGTGATGGAGTGAATTTCAGACACGACGGAGCTGGAGTGAACTTATGAATTTAATATTCCGACACAAATGTGTGTTAAAGTGGGTTGGATGTGTGAATGAGAGAATACATGAAATGATGTGTATTGTGCTTTATGAAAGCGGACCGTTAAAATTGTATCCATAAGATCTAATGTCTTCTGCGAGTGAATGTTCGATTAGATTCATCGATGGAAAGTGTGTTCGGGGCTAGAATCTTGTACCTTCAACTTGGGTAAATCTTACTTGTTCTGCACATCTTTCCTCGCGATACTTTCTATTGGAACTTTCGTTGTGGGCCTCCCTAGCGGGCCAGAACAATTTTTCCTCAAGTCATTGTTCATACTTGAATAATGAGGGTTTGTTGTACCTTTATTTAGTCTGACATATGGAAGAAAGAAGTGAAAGAGTCTCGATGAGAAATATGTAACATTGAGAATATGTGCATTAAATGATTTCCTCGTGATTATAACGTTTAGCGAGGGGAACCTCAATGTGTGATTATATGCCTGATAGCAACGATGTCTTTTATAACCTAAAGTATTCGATTATTCAAACCAACCTGACATATGAGATCTAGGTTGTTAGTGGTGCGGTTCGTACTTTCCAATATCAACATAATGAGGACTCACATATGCGCTCTTGAGTGGAGAGCTACCGAGAGGGAGGGTGAACCCAGGTCACCACTTTGTTTTGTGGTCTTTATCTGCATGACTTCTACTTTGGGGTTTCAGTTGCTTTGGTCGTACAATGAGAGCATTTGTTACATCACCCTTATGTCGTGCATATCCTTGTTGATCATAAGGAACACAATTTTTAAAAAAATTGTTTATTCTCATTCAAAAAGATATTACATTATGATGCATAGTGTATTTTATGTCTATAACAAAAATGAAACTTAACCAAGCAACTAGGTCGTTGTGTAATGGTCAATAGATGTTTTGGTGTTGTGCACCGTAGACGAATTCAACCTTTATTTGTAGCCTCCCTTTGTATCTATCAGATCAAAATGATTCATGTTATACTTGCATGTTTCTTCCTTTAATGGCTTGATCAACATTTCATTCAGTTACATGGTGAGTGAGGTCACATTGACTTCCATCATATCCTTTTTATCTATCTCATTTTATTCTCATTACAAGACCTTGTGTATCATTTGTGTTTCTGATAAGTTGGCACATATCATCATTGGATCATCATGAATATTGTGATACTTCATTTTCAAAGGACTATAGAGGCCATTGTGTCCAACGTTGGTGCGAATGGTCTTTTTAAGATACAATTTTAGATGGTTTTTTCAAGGAAGCACTAGAGTTGTAGGCCAGCCTCCCTTGTGTCCCCCTTCCTATAGGGTGACCATGAAATTAATGTAACCCTAGGGGTACGTGATTTTTCCATTGAAAGCTTGTAGTTTGACGTCCTTATATGGCCAGATCTTATCCCTTTGTATCCCAAGTTTTCAAAAAGCTCTGCATGCATGATGACACACGAACTATCCCCTTTGATGAGGATTCTAGACACATCGAAGTTGCATATGATTGTTGTTTTTACTAAATGGAAATTTTCATTTTGGATTCCACCTACTTTTTCACTCTATTTGAATCCAAGAATAGGTCTCTTTGGTTTCCTTTCATAACTCGTTACTTCCTCTTTTTTTACCTCAATCAGCTAAGTGGTTCTTATTTTTATCGTGACTTTAGAGGGGTTTACTGGTCGAGGAAAACCCCGATAATGGATGTGATGCATTTATAATTTCCTTTGCAGTCTTCTTCTTCGTCATCAATGTTGTCCTTCTTTACTCTATCACGGGTAACAACCTCTATAGTTTTATTTGGAGACCCCTTTTCCCGATGGAGTGATCGGTTGTTATTGTTGTCTTTCATTACACCTTAATCTTCCTTATGAACGACCTCTTGGGTGTACCAAGTAAGTCTGTAATACCCATATATAAAATACATACATCAAAGCATATTTTTCATATATAAATTCATGTTTGGTACTGAAATACAAATAAGTTCTTAGTACAACACATTGTAAAATTTTAGCCAACTAAATACATAAGGTACTACAACCAAAGGCTAACAATAATACAAGATGTCAAAACAAAAGGAAATATAAGAACTAGATCCGAAGATCTCAAAATATCCACAGCGGAAGCAAAGCCACCGATAAGTAAAGACAATCAAACTGCCTTATCCTTACCCTTCGCGGAACTTGAAGTACCTGAAAATATATCAACAACATGGGGTGAGATAACAATATCTCAGTGAGTTCCCTATCTTAGAGTTATCTCGGCTCTAAAGGTTCAAATATAACCACTACTCAAGTCTAAGGTCACTTCTCTATAAGGAACCAAAACAAGATGGAATATTCATACAACGTTCTTGACACTTCACGTGGGACTCAATGTAATACCCACCTCCAGTGCTCACCAATGCTTCCCGTGGAATTCAGTGTAATACCCATCTCTAGACTTTATCGATGCTTCTCGTGGGACTCAGTGTAATACACACCTCAAGACTTACTCAGTGCTTCCCATTGGACTCAGTGTAATACCCACCTCAAGACTTACTCAATGCTTCCCGTGGGACTCAGTGTAATACCTACCTCAAGACTTTATCGATGTTTCCCCTGGGACTCAGTGTAATACCCACCTCAAAACTTACTCAATGCTTCCCGTGGGACTCAGTGTAATACCCACCTCAAGACGTTACCATCATATGATTTCCCAACAACCTAGGGTAGTCCTCACCATCTCATAAGTTATACATTTTTATTCCAAAATCTCACCATTATCTAACTAATAAAAGTTACGGTTAATTAGAAAAGTCGGCTCAAAATAATATTTTTCAGTCTTATAAGATAAGATATATTATTAATTTCAAATCGATATATAGAACAGTTAAATCTGATAAACGATGAAGAAGTTATGAATTTTTAAAGAGAAACAAAATAATATTTTTCTCCAAGACTTACAGTGTTAACCGGTTAACGCATTATGTGAACCGGTTAACCAGATCAGAATTCCAAATCCAATAGCATATCAGCATTATGTTAACCGATTAACACATTTTATTAACCGGTTAACTGACTGCCAGTAGCTCAAAAATCTGTGTTTTACTATGCAGAACCTATCCAAACTCAAACAAAATCACACCAAACATCAAAATAGTTTTAAACAAATGTTTTCACACATATTTCCAACATACTCATGCATTTAACCGATATTTCAACCGTTCAAACTCTCGATTCTATGATTTCTAGAAATATGCCCTAACCTCGTGAAAACTAAAACTTCTAGAAACAAAAGCTTCTAACTAGAACCCACCTCTACAAAAGATGATTGAGAAGATTTAAAGATGAATGGATGATGAATCTTCAAGACCAAGAGCTTTCTTCTTCTTCTTCAAGCTTTTTCCACTTCTTCTCACTTCTCTCTTCTTCCTCTTCCTCTTTCTCTTACTATGTTTATGTTTCTATGTTTTTTTACAACATAATGAAAACAAACTTAGGTTTATACGGGAAAGTATAAATTGTTCCCAATGGGTCCAAATAGAGGTTATCCAAAAATGTCTCTTAATTAACAATTTAATAAAACCTCTGAGTTAGATAATATTAGTTAATAAAAATTAAATTCTCCGATTGCTCCAATTATTTTTGCTAAAATCTCTCAGAGCAACCCGAAACCCTATTGATATCCAATAATATTATTCAGAGCATTAAATAAATTACGGTGTATTACAAAGTCCCTTGTTTTTTATTAGCTCCTTAATCCTATCCTTCAAGTGGATGCATTCAATGTTGTCGCCACGATTATTGTGAATACAAAATTACTTTGATTCATCCATTTTAGGTGATTCCATAACCGGTTAAGAGTTATTGATGCCAACTTATTTAAAGTTGGTATTTGCACACTGTTTCCAAATTTTCTCCCTCGGTGTGTTCAAAATAGTGCACGACGATAACCTAACACGGGGTTCTTGGTTTCCAATATCTCGACAACGATTGGAATCTTTTTCATTCACCCAACCATATCCACCTTGACCTCGTTATCCTTCTTCGGCTATTAATTTTTTCTCATAGTTAATATAAAGTTGGACCCCATCAAGGATGTCGTTTAAGATATCGACTCACTTCATCTCTAACTTCTCACGAAATATACAATCATGCCTCAACCTCCTTCTTCAATATCCAACATTTCAAATTATCATTCATTCTTTATTTCTACTACTAACTTTGTCAATCAGTCAATATATTCTTGTAGGGTTTCCTTATTTTTCTGTCAGAGTCTACTAGGAGAACCTTGATCAATATCATGTCGGTTCCCTTGAGGTTAAACATAAACAACTTGTAGCTATAGTTCCCTGAGCATGATAATAGTCCAACATGGTATATATATATATATATATATATATATATATATATATATATATATGCTCAATGTATTTGTCTGGATCCCTTGTTCCATCATGAGTTTTTAGCTTTTTGAGCTTTTCAAAAGATATGAAGATCTTGTTATCGAGGGTCCATATTGAGATCGTATTTCTCATTTGTCTAGGGGTTTGTGCTTGAATTACATGTCGCTCATCCATTAGGGAGTGGCGTGATTGTGATTGATGACCACGAAGGTCACCTAGTTGTGTAACTTTAGCCTCTTTTCGTAGAACCATTAAGAAGATTTTAGTCTCCTTTATGTAAATTGGGGCTTAGAAATCTTGAGGTAAGCCTATGTGGTAAAGTAGTGTCAATGAGGATACGCTTCTGTCGGCCTCTTTGCTCACTGCACAAAACTATCTTGAGTATAGAATTGTCCCTAGGAGAACTATAAGTTTTTATTATTGTATTAGGTTATGGACATTGTTCAACAGACTGTTCGTCCCATGTGCACCTAAACTAGCTTTCAGTTGTTGGAGATTGTGGATCATTTCAAACCCAAGAATTTCATGTTGCAACAAATGTTTCTTCAAAGTTTATCCTTGGTGTCGCTCCCAAAAGATGAGACAGGGCTCAAATATGGTACAGACGCGAACGGTCGGCGAGAGGAGGGTGTGAGGACACACAGGAGTGAACTCACAGGGAATGAAAGAGTCTCCAGCTAGGCATTTTTATCCCGGAGGAAAGGTAATGCTGCATAGACCTAGAAAGATATGGATAATACGGTTGCGAACCAGAGAGACTGAGATAGGGGGTTGGTTACAACCTGGGAAGGTATTAGCACCCAGATTGTCCGCCGTACTCGACGGGATCCACTCTTAAAAGATTTGTGTTTTAAAGGGGTAGTGTCAGTGCAATTTGTGTATCAAAGCTGGAAAGAATGCAAGTGTCAGTGTAAAGAAAAATGTGAAGTGTGTAAATGTACAGTGTCAGTGTAAGAAAAGGAATAAGATGCTCAAGATCATGAGGCTATAAGAATAATGCTGGAAAGAGGGGGAATATACAGAGACTTTTGTTCGATAACCGTTAGGTTATGCCTACGTATCCTCTCGTGCAATGAGGATGTCAGAACACCGTAGTTCGACCCAAAGAGACTGAAAGGTAAATTGACTTGTGAACTGCTTGCTTGTCTATGCTCAAGTGTATGACCTGTCTGGATCAGGTGCTAACTGTCTTGCATTAGACGGAAGAAGCGAGTTCTCGTTTATGAGTGAGTGAGATGAGAAAAGAATCCCGAAGGAGACGATTATTGTTTGTTTTTTGTTTTCAGTTTTTTATTGCTTTTGAAGTTTGTCATAAGTTAATGAGTTTAAACCTAAACCAATGGATTTAGTAAACTCACCACATCATCCCTCTGATTAGGGGTAATGAGAATACCTTAAGTGTGAAGTCAGCTTCTCACACTTAATCACCTTTGATGTAGGGTTAAGATCATTAACCTACTTGTGATTATTTATATGTTTTTGTTGTTTTTGTTTAGTGTTAAGTAATGAGATTAAGCCATAATCAGGGACTAAACAGACTCATTACACCATCCTAATAGAAGGATAATAGATGAGAATGTTTAAGCTGAGGAAAACTCCTCAACTTAATCCATGATTAGGGATTAACCTCATGACAAAACAAAGACTTTATTAAGTGGATTTTAGTTAATGATAAGATGATGAAGTGAGTTTTAGGGTTTGTAAGACAACCTGAGGGGGACTTGTCCATAAACACTAGGGTTAGTCCTTCTTAACCAATTAAGGAAGAATTAGAACCCTAATGCAAGGCCCAAGTTACAAGCTTGATGTCTTGATGGTTATTAGATGAATTTATTAAAGGATTTAAACACATTAAGGGTTTAACACTTAGGATTAAAGTTATACACTCCATCCTAATAGAAGGATGCAGGCATAAGCTTAATCACAAAGCCTTAAAGCCTTTAGGGTTTAGTCCCTGATTATGAGGTGAGAAGAGAAAACTCAATGAGACACAAAGGTAAAACTAAATGGGGAGACTAATCAAAACCCTAATCATTGTCATGCTTGGTTGTTCCTAAGGTTTGTGAGGTTTACAAGAGAAATCTTCAATGGAACCACCAGGAAGCAGATGAAAGGAGCAAAGAGAAGCAAAGCAACTTGCTTCACTTAAGAAGACAAGTCACTTGAAGAAAGAAAGTAAGAAGAAGAAGAATGAGCAAGCTCAATCTCAAGCACAAAGTAAAATGCAGCAATGATGCATAAGAGAAATGAAAATAAATTGTGAGAAGTGAAGGCAAATTCACTTCTCAAAGTAACTTACCACCTGAAAAGTTAGTGAAAGAAATGCAATGCAATGCAAAATGAGATGAAATGGCATGATGCAAATCAAAACCAGAAGCATATGTGTGATGATAATGATGTTATGAGATGATGCAAACATGAATCAAGGCATGGGGATGATCATATGAACATGTGGATGCAAGAGAAGCATGCTTAGAACCATGATCATACATGAAAAGTTATGAAATGCAAATGACATACAACATGGCAAATGAAAGATGCAATGATCAAACATGATTCTCATATGTCTTAAGATGTCTAATGAATCAAATGGGTGCACAAAATGCTATGGAAAGTCATGGTATGCAAGCAAATGCAAGATGAATGCAAAAGGAAGCCCAAATTAGGGTTTATGAACAATGATCAAAACAAAACCCAAAATCAGAAGCAAACATCAAGATAAAAAATTGAAAATGCATTCAAAGGAACCCTAACCCTACACAAAATCACTGCCCAAAGGAGGGGTTCTAACTCTTAACCTAATTAGGGTTATGAATTTCTTAAAATTTCTAGGGTTTTAGGGTACCTTAACAAGAAAAATGTCAAACAAAATGAAAATGAAAGATCAAATCATGCCAATTTAATCTCACAAACTACATGATATGCAAGACACAATGCCAAAAGAATCAAAGTCCAACTCTCAATGGTTAGGCAGAAATGGATTTTCAAAGATTGGATCAAAATAATGCTTTGAAATTGAATTAATTCCATGGAAAATTGTCAAAATGCATCAAGATCAAAAAAGAAATTTGGTTTGAGGGTTGGAAAATGTTTCTAAATGATTTTAAAGGTTTCATGAATTTTTTGGTGATTTTTAAATACCTAAAAGTATTTTTAATTAATTAATTCTCATTAATTAATTAAAAATAAACTTTTAAATGATTTAAAAATATTTTTTAATGCAAAAAATAAAAATAAAAATGTTTTTGGTTTCTGAAAATTAATAAAAGTTTATACAAAAATTTTCAGAATTTTTAAAATTGTTTTACTATTTTAAATAAAATGGAGAAAACAAATCAAATTAAATGATAAATAAAATGAAATTAAACTGAAAATGGAAAAGTATGCCAGATCAAGGGCTGACATTCAAACATACGCGCGCGGGAGTGGACTTGGCGCCATATCCAAAGGCTGAGATTCAAAATTCGCTAATTAAATGATTAAGCCCTAATCCAGCCCTAATCACTCTCAGGCGACCGGAACACTGTTCCGGTCGTCTTCTCCGGCCAGCTCATCTCTCAATCTCTCTCAATATTCCATGAAACCTCCCAAATCTCTCCAAAATCAAACATTAATCATCAATAAACCTAAACCCCACCCCAAAATCCATTCATTTCTACTGAATCATGAGAAACGAATCAAAACGGAAAAACGCACAAAAATTTCAGAAATCAAATACATCCTACACACGCAACCATTTCCACTGGTTCAAAGCTCAAAATGATCAGCACACCACATAGAATCAGTTGTAACTTAAAACACAAGTTCTGGAAAAATGTTCTTGGATGATACCTGAGATGGAGCTTTCGATTCAAGAGCTTTCTGGTTGTTTCTTTGGCTCAAACCCACTCCAATGATCCTCCTAAGAAGCTTGCAATGACTGGTTGGAGTTTAAAATGGATGGTTTGGGAGATGGCAGAAGTTCTGTTCAATGGCAGGTGGTGATCGTGTTTTTGATTCTTTGAGTTTCAGGCTGTGGTGAGAGGTGCTTTGTGATCAGGGAAGTGTGTTGAGTTGATTTGTGAAGTTAGTTTATGAGTTTGAGGCTTGTGTGATGAGTTTCGAATGCTCTTGCAAGATGGTGTGAAAATGAGAATGTTGTGCTATGGATGGTTTCAGGCTTGTGTTGTAGTTGCTTTGGCTTGCTTTTTCTTTTCATAAACAATTGGGATTGGTCAGAAGAAGTGATGTGTGCTTTTGTGATAGGTATGGCTCAAGTTGCCAAAATGTCAAAGTTGTGTAAGAGAAGCATGGGCTACTTTCTAGCCAAGGACAAAAGGTGTGTCCTGCGCAGCATGATGTGGGGAGAACCCTAGGATTGATCAGCAAGTCAGCAAGCAAGTGGATTGTAACTCATGATGAGTTTTGCAAGTTGGCTTGCTTTTGCTTCTTATGAGATATCTTGCTCCATAAGCCACAAAAATGAGAGACTTCTTGGCCCATTCTGAATTTTAGGTCTTGTATGATCATGTTGTGAAGTTTAGAAGTCCATTTGATAACTTAATTTGCCTTGAGAAGTGAATTTGCAACTTTGCCTCTTAGGTAGAAACTTTGAAATTTTGTGATTTTAGCCAACTTTGACAAGCCATAACTTTTGATCCAAAATGAATTAGGTCATGTTCTTGTACTTTTTGAAAAGGGAATGATCCATTCTACAACTTTCATGACCAAAGTTTTTCCATTTGAAGCTTTTTTGAATCAAAAAGTAAAGGTTGAAAAAGTTGCCTAAAATGGCAATTTCATTAAAAGTCAAACTTTCCCAAAAAGTCAACTTTGCAAAAGACTTGAAATTCTTCAATTTTGTGAACTTCCAACTTCTTTTATGATAAAATAAAGATCATATACAATCAAAATGATGAAGAACACCCTTTGGTTGGGTCATTGGGGGCCTCAGATGCCCTGATTTTGCACTGACTTGCTTGAAAAGTCAACTCTTGATTAGATGACTTCCCCATGGAATTTCTTCATGAAAATTGATGTGCATACTACCTATACCATATAGAGACCAATAGAAACAAGAATGACCAAAGAATTTGGAGTTATGGCCTCTGAAACCAAAACCCTAATTCTAGGTCATCTGTGCAGTTAAACCTGGCTCTGCTTCCATGCTATTCTCAGTTCTTGTGATTCCTTGACAATCTTGACTTTGAGAGGATATAATATGATGTTTGAACATACATGGACCCCTTTGAAGTGATTGATGACCTTTGGAGTGGCCCATGAAGCTCTTGGATTGCTCAGATCACAAACCCTAGATGCAGATGACTTTGAATCTATGCAGTGAATAAAAAATGTGATATGAGATGGTATGATTGAGTTTATACATATGAAATGATCACAAGCCATGGTGTGAATGGGTGAGGGCAAATTTGGGGTGTTTACAGCTGCCCCTATTCAAACATGAGTTAGCTGTGCAGGATGTAAGCAATGGCTTAACAGGCAAACAAGATAACTCGTGGTTGAATACCAAAGACAGTCCAAAATTTGCACTCACAGAATGAAGAAGAAAAGGGATATAGATTGTAAAAGAAAATAAAGTATATTGTAAAGTGTGGGCGACGGAGGACGACCGTCGAGCAGAGGACGACTGATGGGTAAAGAGCAATGACGGGGACGGCCGACATGCTGGAAAAGTGCGGAAGATAAAGCAATGACGGGGACGGCCGACATGCTGGGGATAAAAAGGGATCATGATGGGGACGTCCATCAAGTAAAGCTATAAGATTCTCTAGGGATCTAATGAAAAATGATGGGGACGGCCACCAAGTTCATAAAGTAATGTAACCAACGACGGGGAACGGCCATCGGGCTAAAACTGATGAAGGACAATCATCAGGAAAAGGAAAAGGGACCACGATGGGGACGGCCATCGGGTTAAAGAATAAATGAAATAAACAGATGATGAGGTACGGTCATCAAAGGTGAAGGACGATCACCTAGCAGGGGACGGCTGCTCTGTTGGGGATAAGATGAGGGACGGTCATCTAAGGTGAAGGACGATCACCTGGCAGGGTACGGCTGCCAAAAATATCGCGACATAGGACGAATGCCGGATAAAAGGTCAACGATGGGGATGGCCATCGGATGAGCGTGATGGAGGACGACCATCAAGAGGTGAAGGACGATCACCTAGCAGGGGACGGCTGCTCTCAAGGTGTATCGTGACATAGGACGAATGTCAGATAACCAAAATCAACAATGGGGACGGCCATTGGATAAAATGATGAGGGACGATCATCAAAAGGTGAAGGACGATCACCTAGCAGGGGACGGCTGCTAAATATCATGACATAGGATGAATGCCGGATAAAAGGGGCAACGATGGGGACGACCATCGGATGAGCATGATGGAGGACGACCATCAAGAGGTGAAGGACGATCACCTGACAGGGGACGGCTGCTCTCAGGGTTTATCATGACATAGGACGAATGTCAGATAAAAGAAAATTTGCTTTACTGGGGAATAGTAAACACGGACGAGTGTTTATATCCAGGAAATAAAAGGTATAAGTGTTTTGACGCTGTGTATAGATTTAAAGATGCGGACGTGCATCTCCAAGACTACAATACGGACGAGTATCGGGCAGAAACAAAAAACTGACACGTGTTCAGAGATACGGACGAGTATCAACTAGTTAACAGAGAACACGGATGAGTGTTGAATCTGAGGGGACTCCTCTGGGGAATAGTAGACACAGACGAGTGTCTATGTTCAAGAAGACAAAAGTGTTTGACACAGTGTATGGATTAAAGATGTGGACAAGCATCCTTAAGACTATGATACGGACGAGTATCAAGTAGAAACAAACGCTTGACACATGTTCTGAGATGATGGTACGGACGAGTACCAACTGGTTAACAAAGAACATGGACTAGTGCTGAATCTACGGGGATATAAATGGTGTATACAAGATACGGACGAGTATCTGTATAAGTATGAGTGGTGTATAGTTGAGCATTTAACTGTTGGGGAGAGTGACACGGACGAGTGTCGAAAGGAGAAAAGTATAGTATGAACAAATATCTGATATACAAAGTGTTTATGTTACTGTGCTGGTGTAAACCCATAATTTCGACAAACTGAAATTGAGAGCTTGAGGTCATCTTTGTCGAAAGATAATAAAAGAAAGAGAATTCAAGAATTGCTGACGAGGTTTAGAAACTTCATTACTTCGACAGAAGGGCAAATAGTGTTCTGGCAGAATAAGTTGGAGAGTTACTTGTAGCTAAGTATTTGACAGAAGTAGGTTGTCTTTCGACGTTTCGACAGAAGAGGGTTTTGAGAAAAGATAGGGTTTGGCAGATGCTGGAAGAGTTGTTTCTTCTTTAAAAGGTTTCGACAGATTAAAGAGGTGCAAGGTTTCGTCACCAAAGAAGGGAATTCAAATTCAAAAGGGTGTAACTTTTGGCAGTTGGACACATGGAAGTTTCAGAGAAGAGAATTACATGCAGGCTGACACTTGTCATTTAGTTATAGTTTTTCCGTTCTAAGCAGTTATTTTGTTTGTATATAAATAGGATAGTTTGTGTTTAGAATAAGTGTGTGAAAATTGATACAAAATTCCTGTAAAATACTCTAAGTACCCAGTGTGAGAGAAAATGAGTTTGATATTTGGAACCATGTACGTTTGAACACCATTTATATTTCAAAGTTATTTAAATTACTTGTTCATTCTTCAAGTTTATGTCATTTTTAAACTTTATTTACTGCTTTCTGCAAGTTATAGCCTTCGACATTTTCTTCTTATCTTTGTTTAAAACTTTCAAATTTATTTCATTTTAAATTTAAACTTTACTTCACTTGTAAAATCAAAGTTCTTAACACTTTGACAGTATTAACAAAACAAACCATAAATTTATCACAAACACTAAGAACAGTTCGACAGAATCAGTGCACATGTGTCCCAGGACTTGTTTGGTTGGTCCTGCAAGTAACCCAATTTTCTGAAGAAATTGGTTAACCAGAGGTTGTTCGCCAGAAATCACCGCGAACAAATTGGCACGCCCAGTGGGACTTGTGCATTTGATAAAATCTAATAGAGAACTTCTTAGACAAATTGTTCCTTGCTACGTTGTATGATTCTTAGAAGCGGTAAACTAGCCGTAACTGACGTAGAGAGACCTAAGAGAACAAGAAGAAGAGAGATGGCTAACTTGCCAAATACTTCAAACAATCCTGACGAAACAATACCAGTTTCCAATCCTATCCCTTCGTCAGGTACAATACCAGCGTCTGGCCCTGTTTTAGAACAAATTAGGCCTCCTTTGGGGGATTCCATACCAACGGGTTCAGGATCCCAGAATGCGCCTAGTTCTTCCACCATGGGACACGCCAGACCCTTTGGAACCCCTCCCCCTGGAGGAAATACCTTCAGGCCATATCTGAATTATTCTCAGCCCTTGACTGGGAGAGAACAACCATATGGAATGCCAACTTCAATGATGGCAAGCCTACATAATTCGTCACCATTATTCTCTGATGCTATGGTTCAAGTGTCATCACCATTGCAGGGATCAGGATATGGTGGAAATGGAAATAGAATGAATCAAATTCCACCAGGTTTCCATATGCCCACTATGACAAACCATTCTGCACAAGTAATTCGTCAACAGATGGATGAAAGCAATCATGATATGGTGCAGGCTTTGACACAACAAATGGGAGAAGTGTTCAATCCGTTAATACAAAACACTACCCAAACAAACCAAATATTGGCAGAACAGATGGCACGCATTGCTGACTTTTTTTGGAGTCCCGCAAGCACAGCAAAGAATGCAATTAAATCAGAATCCTGCCAATAGGGTTGTCGAAGAAGAACTTACTATAAACCAAAGGCCCTTAGGAAACCCTCATGAAAATCCCAGGGGGCAAGAGGTGATAGTCGAACAGCCAAATGTAGAAGAGCCTATCCGACAGGAACCAAGGAGAATAATAGTCCAGAGAAACCAAAATGCTGATGAAATATTACAGCAGAGAATGCGTTACAATAACATGCCTGTCGAAAATAATATTGCCACCATGGTTGAGAGAATAATGGCACAAAATGGAGTAAACGTAGGATTACAAAGGCCTAGTTATACTTCCCCCCTGTCTGAATTTGTCTTGCAACAAGAGTTACCACCAAGGTGGAAAGTCCCCAAATTCACAAAATTCTCAGGGGATACTAGTGAGTCCACCATAGAACACGTAGCACGTTATTTGATAGAGGCAGGAGAGAGTGCTAATAATGAGAACTTAAGGATGAAATATTTCCCAAGTTCTTTGACAAAAAATGCTTTCACTTGGTTTACATCTCTTCCTGCAACTTCAATCTTCACTTGGACCCAATTAGAAAGATTGTTCCATGAACAATTTTATATGGGACAAACCAAGATAAGTTTGAAAGAGTTGGCAAGTGTTAAAAGAAAATTTTTTGAACCTATAGATGACTATTTGAATAGGTTTAGATTGTTAAAAGCCAGATGCTTTACGCAAGTGCCGGAACAAGAATTAGTCGAAATCGCTGCAGGGGGTCTAGATTATTCCATAAGGAAAAAGCTGGATACCCAATACTTGAGAGACATGGCACAATTGGCAGACAGAGTGAGGCAAATAGAAAGACTAAAAAATGAAAAATTTAGATCAAATAAAAACAAGAAGGAAAGAGTGGCCTATGTAGGAATAGTTCAAGAAGATGATTATGACGAAAACGAACCAGTCGATTTCGACCAGCAAGAAATTGATCTGGCAGAATTAAAACAGGGCCCTCCATATTCTTGTAAAGTTTTAGCCCCGTCGAATGGAAAAAATCCAGTCGAAGTGGAAAAGAATGACAGGTTCCCTAAAAGAACCTATACATTCGACATCACCAAATGTGATGAAATATTTGATTTATTAGTCAAAGATGGTCAGTTAATAAAACCAGCAGGCACTAAGGAGCCTCCTGTAGACCAACAGAAAAAGAGAGGTTTTTGTAAATACCATAATTTCTTGGGTCATAAAACTTCTCAATGTTACCTTTTCAGGGATCTTGTCCAGAATGCAATCCAAAATGGAAGGCTGAAGTTTGGAGACAAAGCCAAGCAACAGATGAGGATTGACTCCAATCCCATGCAGGTTGTGGAGGCCAATTATGATGAACCAGAAATGGTAAATGTGGTCGAAATGGAGATCATGCCAGAAAAAAGTTTTGAAATGGTAGAAGTTACTGAAAACTTCGACACCAACTTCACCATGATAGAAGCTGCTGAAGGTTTCGACACCCAGGTAAATGTGGTGGAAGAAGGTGATGATCTTGCTGACCAGGCTGAGGAAAAAGAAGTCAAAGTTTCTGAAGACTTCGACAGTGAGAATGCCATTGAAACCACTGAAGGTTCCGAAGAAAGAAATACAGTCAAAGTGGGAAGAAGCTTCGACAAGAAAAACTATGAAAGAGATGCTGAGCAGGGGGTGATCTGGGACACTCTAGGAGAGTCGAATGGGAAGTTCGATTTCATGGTGAAATATTCAGCACCACCAAGCTCCAAAACAGATATCAACGAAATCAAACCCACAGGATGGGGAGATTCTTTCAAAGATGATGACAAAGAGGAGGATAACAAAACACTCACTGTCCAAAAAGAGGCCACTGAGGGCCTTGACCAAGATGAGATCAAGACAACAGGGACTGATGACAATTCCCTTACTGTCGAACCAATAAACAGTGGTACCATCAGAACTGAAGAACATCCTGTCGAAAGTGCTGCACACTGCTGCAAATACATCTATAAGGGTTTACACCCAAAAGGCAGTGTGAATCAGTCAAAGGAGAATATTCCAGAGGAAATGATGCTAGTCGAAAAAATGAACAAATTGAAGATTACAACTGAACAGAATGCTGGGATTCATATGGTGGAAATCACTCAAAAGGTAGGACCAGACACCAACAAAGGAAAGAAACGTCAGGAAAAGCATCAGAAGCTGGTTTATCCAGAAGAGAACGAAAGTCTTGTCGAATTCATCCAGAGGTGTCAAAGGAAGAACGCAGAAGTTATGCTTTGCCCAAGATGCAGTGCTGTGTTCGACAGGAAAGCAGCTGATGACTTGGAAGCAGCAGAGAAGACCCAGAGGAAAAGAAATTGGGGGACAATCCCACCAACCAGAAACGAAAGATTCGACCCAAGAAGAGGAAAGCATCACATCCAAGGAGTGGGAGAAAGACGTTTCAACACTTACAAACCATCCAACAGGCCAAATGATGACAAATGGGTTCAGCCTATAAGGGATGCCCAAGGTCAGAAGAGATGGAAGAGTTTTGAAGTGAACAGGGGACCCTCAATGGAAGTTAAAAAGGAGGCAAGACCAAAGTACGTCTCTGAAAACTACAAAGGGAAGAATCCTATGTCCAGGTCCCAATGGAGAAGATTCCAAAGGCAGAAGAAAATTGAAAAAGAATCTGTAGGACACAAAAGGGTTGGGCAGAAGGAAGCTGAATCAAGCAAGTATGTGCAGGTTACAAGCAAGGGGGGACCTCTGGCAAAAGAAGAAACCCCTCAGAAGAATGGATCTAGTAATACCACAGAAATGCAGAAAACAAACAACAAAATGCCAGTGGACGAAGAAGTTACAGATGACTTTAGTTCAGAATCAGATGCCTCCTTCGACGTAACCTGCAATGTGGTTTCTGTGCTGCCCAGAGACTATGACAGGATAATGGAAGTCGAAGACGAAGAGGATGACATGGCAGATGACAGCATAGGCCTGAAGCCTGTATGCTACTACATAATGAACAATGGCTGTGTCGAAGAGCAAAATGCTTTCTTCGAAAAGCCAGACGATGCGATGTAGGCTCACTTAAAGCCTCTTTTCATAAAAGGAAAGGTAGAAAACGTGGGGTCAACAAAATTCTGATAGATGGTGGAGCAGCTGTAAATTTAATTCCTCATTACATGATAAAGAGGATTGGAAAAGATGACTCCGACACTAAGCCTCACAATATGGTGTTGTCCAACTATGAAGGTAAAGTAGGGACAACACTGGGAGTAATACAACTGAACTTGACTGTAGGATCCATCACCAGGCCTACAATGTTTGTGGTGATAGCATCAAAGGCAAATTACAACTTGCTGCTGGGAAGGGAATGGATCCATGGGATTGGGGCTGTGCCATCCTCCATGCATCAAAGAATAGCAATCTGGAGGCCAGATGGGATTGTCGAAAACATTGAAGCAGATCAGAGTTACTTCACAGCTGATGTGAACAACGTCTCTAGTCGTAACTTCGACAAGAACCTAGCGCATATAGCACCATGCAATCCTGCTGCTTTCGACCTAACAGCTTTCGACAACGCTTACTGTTCCATGTACCTCCATCCTACGCATGGTTTCCAGTGGGATAAAGAAATAATTGGGGAGACAAATTACACTTGGGGAACTGCCCATGTCAACCCTACTGGATGGGGGAGTGAATTCAGTGAAAATGACTGAAGTTTCAGCAATGGAAAGGATTTCGGCTTACATGGCCGAAAAACAACTCAAAGCGGCCCTTGAGGCTGAAGTTAGAAATATGGCTGTTGAAGCCAGCACTCAAGTTGTCGAAGAACAACATCCTCAAGAAAACATTGAGGAACAACATACAAAGCGGAGTTTAGAAGAAGATTCTAATGGCGAATGGCAGAGTCAAAGACTTGATGCCATTTATGATGACGAACCCTTGGGGTTTGAAAAGGATCCAGCCCCAACCAACATGAAGATGGTGGCACAAGATCCTTTGGAGGAGATTAATCTGGGACTGGGGGCAGAGAAAAGGCCAACTTACATCAGTGCCAAGATGAATCCTCAACTCAGAGGCGAAATGATCCAACTGCTGAATGAGTTTAAAGACTGCTTCGCATGGGATTATGACGAAATGCCTGGTTTAGACAGAAATTTGGTTGAACTGAAGTTGCCAATACTGGAAGGGAAGAAGCCCATAAAGCAGACTCCCAGACGCTTTGCACCTGAAATTCTGTCAAAAATCAAAGAAGAAGTCGAAAGGCTTCTAAAATGCAAATTCATCCGTACAACAAGGTATGTCGAATGGATTGCTAATATTGTTCCTGTGATTAAGAAAAATGGCAAACTAAGGGTGTGTATTGATTTTAGAGATCTAAACTCAGCCACCCCTAAGGATGAGTATCCTATGCCAGTAGCAGAAATGCTAGTAGATTCGGCAGCAGGCCATGAGTATTTAAGTATGCTTGATGGATATTCTGGTTATAACCAGATTTTTATTGCCGAAGAAGATGTTCCAAAAACAGCTTTTCGTTGTCCAGGAGCAATAGGAACATATGAGTGGGTGGTCATGCCTTTTGGTTTGAAAAATGCTGGAGCTACTTACCAAAGGGCCGTGAATTCTATTTTTCATGATTTCATTGAAACATTTATGCAAATTTATATAGATGATATTGTGATTAAATTTGCCTCAGGCTCAGACCATATTAACCATCTTCGACAGTCCTTTGAAAGGATGAGGAAGTTTGGTTTGAAAATGAATCCTCTTAAATGTGTTTTTGGTGTGCAGGCTGGGGACTTCTTAGGCTTTGTGGTCCACAAGAAAGGGATTGAAATTAATGAAAACAAAGCTAAGGCCATAATGGAAGGAAAAGCGCCATCGACAAAGAAGGAATTACAGTCTCTACTAGGGAAAATCAACTTTCTCAGAAGGTTTATCTCCAACCTTAGTGGAAAGATACAGGCCTTCTCACCTCTGCTTCGACTGAAGAAGGAGGGCTTCACTTGGGGGCAAGAACAACAAGATGCTTTCGACAAGATCAAGGAGTATCTGGCAAATCCTCCAGTCTTAATATCTCCTTGTCGAAAAAGGAGCATGAGGCTTTACATATCAGCATCTGACAGAACATTAGGAAGTATGCTTTGTCAAGAAGATGAACATGGCGTCGAAAGAGCCATTTATTATCTCAGCAGAGTCTTAAATGATGTTGAAACTAGATATAGTATGATAGAGAAATTATGTTTATGTGTATATTTCTCTTGTACAAAATTGAAGCATTATATAAAACCCATTGATGTACATATATCTTCTCATTTCGACGTAATAAAGCATATGTTGTCTAAGTCTATTTTACATAGTCGAATTGGAAAATGGGCTTTAGCCTTGACTGAATATTCCTTAAAATATATGCCTCTAAAAGCTGTTAAAGGGCAAGTAGTTGCTGACTTTATAGCTGACCACTCCATACTTGGAGATGAGACAAATTATGTCGAAAAAGAGCCTTGGAGGTTATATTTTGATGGTTCCAGTCATAAAAATGGAACAGGTGTTGGGGTGTTAATTATTTCTCCCAATAAAATTCCAACAAAGTTCAAGTATAAAATAGAAGGATTCTGTTCAAATAATGAGGCAGAATACGAAGCTTTCATTGCTGGACTTGAAATTTTGTTGGAACTGGGGGCAACAGAGGTCGAAATAATGGGTGACTCTGAATTGGTGATAAAACAACTGACGAAAGAGTACAAATGTGTCAAAGAAAATTTGATCATGTACTTTGTGATAGCCAACAGACTCCTCAAGAGATTCGACAGTGTAGTCTTTAGACACATTCCCAGATTAGAAAATCAGGAAGCAAATGACCTGGCTCAATTGGCTTCAGGATATAAAGTGTCGAAGGAAAATCTGATGAAAGTTGTCGAAGTGAGAGGGAAAGTTTTATCCACCAGGCTGTCCCCATCTGATTTGGAGACAATAAGATTGGGATATGGTGATGATGAAAACTTTGAGATTTTTTATATAGATAATCTAGGGATAGGAGATTGGAGAAAACCTATCAAAGATTATTTACAAAATCCAAACCAGACAGTCGAAAGAAAGATAAAGTATAGAGTTATAAGTTATGTGCTCTTTGGAAATGAATTGTTTAAAAAGACTGCAGAAGGAGTTCTACTAAAGTGCCTAGGAGAGACTGAAGCTTATATAGCTTTGTCGAATGTACACAGTGGTGCATGTGGTGCACACCAAGCAGGGCATAAGATGAAATGGCTGCTATTTCGACAAGGGATGTATTGGCCAACCATGTTGAAAGATTGTGTCGAATTTGCAAAGGGTTGTCAGGAATGTCAAATTCATGTAGGCATACCTCATGTACCAGCAAATGAGTTACATTCCATTATAAAGCCTTGGCCATTTAGAGGATGGGCTTTAGATTTAATTGGTGAAATTCGACCAGCCTCTTCAAAAGGGCAGAAGTACATTTTAGTTGGGGTAGACTACTTCACTAAGTGGATTGAAGCCATACCATTGACGAATGTAGATCAGGAAGCAGTCATAGACTTCATCCAGAAACACATAATGTATAGATTTGGAATACCAGAGACAATAACCCCTGACCAAGGATCTGTGTTTACTGGAAGAAATATGCAGGCATTTGCAAAAGAGACAGGTTTTAAGTTGTTAACTTCGACACCTTATTATGCCCAAGCAAATGGTCAGGTCGAAGCAGCCAACAAAGTAGTAATAAACCTGATAAAGAAGCATGTGGGTAAAAAACCCAGAAATTGGCATAAGACTCTGGATCAAATCCTTTGGGCTTGTCGAACATCTCCTAAGGAGGCAACTAATTCTACCCCATTTAAATTAACCTATGGACATGATGCAGTGTTGCCAGTCGAAATCTGTTTACAGTCAATACGAGTTCAAAGACATCATGAGATTCCATCTGAAATCTACTGGAGTATGATGATGGATGAGTTGGTTGATTTAGATGAAGAAAGGTTGCATGCTTTAGAATTAATAAGAAGGCAGAAAGAGAGAGTAGAAAAGTTTTATAACAAAAAAGTAAAATTCAAAGCCTTTTTAGTAAATGATTTAGTTTGGAAAGTGATCTTGCCCATGGAGAAGAAAGACAGAGTGATGGGAAAATGGTCCCCTAAATGGGAAGGAACTTTCAAAATTCTAAGAGTTTTTTCAAATGGTGCATACGAAGTCGAAGAATTAGGAAAAGACAGAAGAGTGCTGAAAATAAATGGAAAGTACTTGAAGAAGTATAAACCAACATTGCAGGAAATAAAAATAGGAATAAATTGAAATTGCAAATAAAACTTGTCTTCGCCAAACAGGTGGCGTGAAATAGTATTACATATGAAATTTCTAAGAAAAAGTATTCTTAAACAAATAAATTTTCCTAAGTCCTATTACAAACTACTGTCGAAAGAAGGTAGCTTTGAGTTCGTCGAACTTTTTCTTCTGAAGCTGAATTCGACGCTCGCAGAGACTCTTACTGACAGTGAGTTCTTCAATCTCCCTGTGGAGTTGTTGGGCTGATTCTGCATGTTGTAGACCCTTCTGGAGTTCACTGTCGATTGCCTCTTGATTGGGCTGTTGGAGAGAGGCCTGGCGTTCCTTTTCTTGGAGGATTTTCTTCTGAAGATCAGCAATTTGAGCTTGATAGGCCTGAATGTTGTTTTCACACTCAGCAGCAGCCTTGGTGTATTCGTCAGAAAGCTTATTCAGTTCTGAGATTTTTTCTGTCGAAGACGCCACTATATTCCATTCTGAAACTTGCTCTTCAGATTTGGCTGTAATATTCTGAGAAAATTCCTTCTGACGAACCAAATCAGCACTCACAGAATCAATTAAGGACATCAAGTCCATAACCAAACGGCTTTCTTCAGTCGAAGCCTCCAACAAATTGGCTCTTTTCAGGAGTTTCTTCAGATCATACTGGGCAGAAGCATTCTCAGCCAAGATCTCAAACAGGTCCACCCCAAGGATTTTTGCTTTGATCTCATCCATAATGACACTGATGGGTTGGATGTCAGAAGTGGCCCCTGAAGCTGTCGAACCACTGGGAGAGGAGTCTTGGAAGTTATACCTGGAGTTGAGTAAGGCTTTTAAATATTCCAAAGGTTTTCTAACTTTCAAGCTTTCAATCTCTTCGTGTGACAAGCTCGTCGAATCAGTACCCAAAGAGGTTTCTGCAGGAACTTTGGATGAAGAAGGAACGTTTTGAGAAGTTCCTCCAAAGCTCAAGTTGACTCCTGGTTGATTCGACAGAGTGACCTCTTCTTCGACATTCTCTTTGTCAACGGTTGTGGTGTCAGTTGGATCTGGAGCTTGTACATCCTGAACAAGAGCATCTTCGTCAGTCTCTGGTACAGTAGCTGGTATTTGAAGTGGTGCATCTTGCTCTGGAGTTATCTTTTCTTCTGCAGTGGAGTCTGGTCGAAAGGGAGAATTGTTGCCAGAAGATTCAGAGTCACTGAGGTTGAATTCATCCAAAGTTTGTGGTCCATGGACACCTGCATCTGGAGTGGCATCATCTTGAAGCCTTTCAGCCAGAGTCTTCTCAGAGTTAGAAGGGACATTTTCTTCTTGGATTGTGGAAGTTTCTTCGACATCAATAACAACCTACAGAGAACATAAAAGAGAAGTATAAGATAAGGATATATGCAGTCAAGACTAGGAGTGTTGTTGGTCGAAGTAAATACCTGAGGAATCTCAGTATGGACACTTGAGTCTCCACTTCTTTCACTCCTTGAGGGAATTTTGTTGATTGGACTTGCAGGGGGAGTTCGTCTGTGAACTATGGATCTTTGAGATGCCACTGTTTTTATTCTCAGACCTTTGTTTCTTTTCAAGGGTTGAGGTTCAGGGGATTCATCCTCAGACTCTTCGACACTTGTCTCCTTTTCCTCTTGTTTTCTTTTCTTAGCTGGTGTACGAGTGACCTGCAAATGAAAGAAGAAGTATTCAGTATAGGAGAAGATTGAGAGGCATGAATAGGGAGGTGTTTCTCTGTTTGTCGAAACCTTCTTGGCAGGCATGGGAGATTTCTCGACAGTTTTAGAGGAGGTTCCTTCGCCAGCAGCTTTCTTGACAATTTTGACAGCTGAAAGAGAAAGAATTGCATGAACATTGATATAACAATAAAGGGAGTTAGAGTTAAAAAGAGTAATGTAATTTCTTAGACACCTTCAATAATGGGTTCTTCGACACTAATATGTTCTATCCCAACATGAAGGTGCCCAGTGAAGTTGCCCAAGTGATACTTCGTCGGAACCACACGTTCGGCAAGTTTCTTGCTGGATTCGCGAAGCAGTTTTAAATCAGATCCACACACAAACCAATCTGGAAATGGAGGGCTCAAAGCCACACCAAATTCTGCAGAAGGGAGTGGAGGGAATTTTGGAGGAAAAGTTGTGAATGCAAAGTTGTAGCGTGCATGTGGTGGGAGAGACGAAGGCACCCCCAACTTATCCAATTTTTCTGTAAACTTTTGTTTTAGAGTTACTGCTGCTTCACTTATGGTTCGACGAAGATCATTGGGCCTGTAAATAGTTTCAAAATATTTTTGAAACTTTTGAATCTCTTTAATGTGTTTGTCTGTACCTTTTTTCTTCTTATCCTGCACAAAAGTAAAAGCATTCGTCAGGAGAGTAGTGAAGGTTGCTACGTCGAAGAATCTGTTGATATAATATTCCTTCCACCAAACGTCGAATTCTTCAGTACAGAGGAAGTTTGGTTGAAAGATGGTGGGATAAACTTCCAAGGATGAGTCGAAAAACTTGTTGTATAGCTCCAAACTTTTGTCGAAGTTTTGAAATGAGTTATAGAATATAATAGCGCCTTTCTTATGATAAATAGGCTTCGTCTTCGTCTGAATTAATCCAAATTGCCTAGCCACCATATTGGGTTGGTAAACAACGAGGGACACCTTAGTGTTGTTGTGACTTGTAAATGCTTGCTTTCTCCCTTTCATTTGGGGGTTCTGGAAAATACTGTTGTTGCTGCATTTGTATGGGCCCAGATAGTATGTGAGCAGGAGGAAGATCCATGGTCTTCTTTGCCTTTTTTGCACTGCGACCAGTAGTAGTCTTTGGAGGAGCCATTGATTTGATGAAAAGGTTGAAGGAGCAGGAGCTTTGAAAAGGTCTTGAAATGGAGTTTTGCGTTTGGGTAAGAGAAGAGTTGAGAATGTGAAAAGTATGAAATGTTGTTGAAGTTGGTATTTATAGAAGATGAAATAAATGACTAATAATAAAAAAAAAAGGGAAAATAAAAAGACTTTCAGTTGGGAAGTGGAGACATGCATTTTTTGATCCATTGGTGGAAGTTAGAAAGTGGCAGTTGGTAGGAGGCCATGATTTACCTACAATATAGGGTCATGGGAGATTGTGTAAAACGTGGGCTAGACATGACGTTTTCATAAAGTGGAAATCATGATGTTTTCTTGGGACTCAACAAAATCACTTTACAATAAATGAGACTGACAGGAAGTCAAAGGTCACTTCGACAGCAAAAGATATTTCTCCAAGAATAGTCGAAAACATCTTTGCTGGGGGGCAATTTGTAAACCCATAATTTCGACAGACTGAAATTGAGAGCTTGAGGTCATCTTTGTCGAAAGATAATAAAAGAAAGAGAATTCAAGAATTGCTGACGAGGTTTAGAAACTTCATTACTTCGACAGAAGGGCAAATAGTGCTCTGGCAGAATAAGTTGGAGAGTTACTTGTAGCTAAGTATTTGACAGAAGTAGGTTGTCTTTCGACGTTTCGAAAGAAGAGGGTTTTGACAAAAGATAGGGTTTGGCAGATGCTGGAAGAGTTGTTTCTTCTTTAAAAGGTTTCGACAGATTAAAGAGGTGCAAGGTTTCGTCACCAAAGAAGGGAATTCAAATTCAAAAGGGTGTAACTTTTGGCAGTTGGACACATGGAAGTTTCAGAGAAGAGAATTACATGCAGGCTGACACTTGTCATTTAGTTATAGTTTTTCCGTTCTAAGCAGTTATTTTGTTTGTATATAAATAGGATAGTTTGTGTTTAGAATAAGTGTGTGAAAATTGATACAAAATTCCTGTAAAATACTCTAAGTACCCAGTGTGAGAGAAAATGAGTTTGATATTTGGAACCATGTACGTTTGAACACCATTTATATTTCAAAGTTATTTAAATTACTTGTTCATTCTTCAAGTTTATGTCATTTTTAAACTTTATTTACTGCTTTCTGCAAGTTATAGCCTTCGACATTTTCTTCTTATCTTTGTTTAAAACTTTCAACTTTATTTCATTTTAAATTTAAACTTTACTTCACTTGTAAAATCAAAGTTCTTAACACTTTGACAGTATTAAAAAAACAAACCATAAATTTATCACAAACACTAAGAACAGTTCGACAGAATCAGTGCACATATGTCCCAGGACTTGTTTGGTTGGTCCTTCAAGTAACCCAATTTTCTGAAGAAATTGGTTAACCAGAGGTTGTTCGCCAGAAATCACCGCGAACAGCTGGGGAAAATGACATGGACGGACGTCAAGGAATTGTATATATAAGTATCTGAGAGTGCAAAGGGGATGTCTTTGGCTTTCTGCTGGGGATATGACACGGACGGGTGCCACAAGGAGTATGTACTGATGTTTTGTGAATGTGAGGCAACTGTTCTAGCTTTAACTCTCTGCTGGGGAATTTAGGGAGCAATCTGTATGTTTTTGACGGATGGTCATTATTCACAAGTGTTTGATTCAGAACATGGCTTATGATTATGCGATTTTGTTTGATTTTTGCCGTAATGCTCCGTATTAGACGGAATGCTACGCTTTGTGGGTGAATATGATGCGAATGCCATGATTATGCAAAGATACCAAACCGGGATTCGGATCCCGTTGCCATGAAGATCTCTGGCCAATCTGGTTTAAGATGGACATCCCAGCTGGGGATGAGATCATTGGTGGATCTGATGAGATGTATCTGCTTGGGGAGACGGTTCAATGATAGACCTATTCCAATAAATGAGAGACCCAGCTGGGGTTTGTAGAAGCTTTCGTCACTCTGTTGTGATTCCTTCATGCGTTGCTCTTCTGGTTAGAGGCTGAAACTCTGTGGGGAGATGGTTCCCTGGCTTTTGTACTTGGCTGAGGAAGAAGAAAGATTGGAACCTCAGCTGGGAGAAGCGACAAATGGAAACTCAGCTGGGGAGAAAACACTTCGGGTGCTAAGACTGAGTGTTGATTTGCCAGCTTGCTGGGATGAAGCTTTCGTGCCCCATGTTGCGCTTTTGAATGCCTGCAATCCTGCAAAGGTAGAGGAACGCACAAGTGATCCCGAGGTATCCTTTACTGGATTCCGTCATAGGAGTTAGACACTTCTGAGAGTAAGTGTATTCCCTGCAAGCACGTATATTTTTTTTTAGAAGAAAAGCATCTGTATTTATGCAATCAGTATTTTAAAGACATCAGACATTTTTTGCAAATAAAAATGTACAAGACGAAACGTGACTGAAAACCTGCTTTTATTAATTCATGTGCCCTGAATTGGCAAGATACAGTCAAAGAAACAAATCTCCTAAAATGAGGAGATTGTTACAAATTGAGAAACAAAATGCTGGCAATGTTGACGACGCTTCAAGGAGCTTCCCTTCTGCTATGACTCGTATGACATTTGACGTTCTTCTCGTCTTGCTTTCTGAAGAAGGCTAATTCTGACAGAAGCTTGACCCTTTCGAGGCTTACCAAGTTGTAGGTGATACAGACGAATTCAGAATGCAGTTGTTCGCTTATTCCCTTATTTTGCATGGATCGCCCTTTCAGGTTTTCAATCCATCGGGATACCCATTTTTTCCTGAGTTGTCCAATGCGGCTTTTCAACTCAACGGGTGTACATTTTTGTTTATTTTCCCTTATTTTTGCCCGAGTCTTTTATTCTGCTTTTTGACTCGTCGGGATGCCCTATTTTTGCCTGGACTTACATTCTGTTTTTATGTCCAGCGGGTCATTTTTATGCGAAGTATTTTTTAACTGCATCTGAATTCACCGGGGACGGGAAGTCTTCTCCATCCATGGTGCTGAGCATCAGTGCTCCACCGGAGAAAACTTTCTTTACTACGAATGGTCCTTCATAGTTCGGGGTCCACTTGCCCCTGTGGTCTGTATGTGGAGGGAGGATCCTCTTCAGCACAAGATCTCCTACTTGGTACTCTCGGTGCCTAACTTTCTGATCGAAGGCTCTCTTCATTCTTTTCTGATATAACTGCCCATGACAGATTGCAGCCAATCTTTTCTCTTCAATCAGACTCAGTTGTTCGCATCGGGACCGGACCCACTCTGCTTCGTTCAGCTTGACATCCATTAGTACCCGTAGAGAGGGTAATTCAACTTCAACAGGTAGGACTGCCTCCATGCCATACACAAGCTGATACGGTGTTGCCCCAGTGGATGTTCTAATTGACGTGCGGTACCCATGCAAGGCAAACGGTAGCATTTCATGCCAGTCTTTGTAGGTGACTACCATCTTCTGCACAATCTTCTTGATATTCTTATTAGCTGCCTCAACCGCGTCGTTCATCTTTGGCCTGTAGGGAGAAGAATTGTGGTGTTGGATCTTGAAGTCCCGGCATAATTCAGCCATCATTTTGTTGTTCAAGTTGGAACCATTATCAGTAATGATTCGCTCGGGGACTCCGTATCGACAGATGATATCTTTCTTCAGAAATCTGGCTACCACTTGTCTTGTAACGTTTGCATATGAAGCTTCCTCGACCCACTTGGTGAAATAGTCAATGGCAACCAGGATGAATCTGTGGCCATTCAAAGCAGTCGGTTCAATCTTGCCAATCATGTCAATGCCCCACATAGCAAAGGGCCAGGGTGAAGACATCACATTCAGAGGATTCGGAGGCACATGCACTTTATCCGCATAAATCTGGCATTTATGGCATTTTCTGGCGTAGGCACAACAGTCGACATTCATTGTGATCCAGTAATAACCTGATCTTAGCAACTTCTTAGCCATTGCATGTCCTCCAGCATGGGTACCAAAGGATCCTTCGTGCACTTCATGCATTAACAAATCTGCTTCTGTCCTGTCGACGCATCTGAGGAGTACCATATCAAAGTTTCTCTTGTATAGAGAACCATCAGTGTTCAGGAAGAAGCTACCAGCAAGCCTTCTTAATGTCTTCCTATCATTGGAAGATGCCCCAGGTGGGTATGTTTGATCCTCCAAGAAGCACTTAATGTCATGGAACCAAGGCTTATCATCTTTGACAACATCTGCTGCGAACACATATGCTGGTCTGTCAAGTCTGGACACTGAAATTTGAGGTACAAAGTTGGCAGCTTGAACCTTGATCATGGATGAAATGGTAGCCAGAGCATCTGCAAACTGATTCTCGTCCCGAGGGATATACTCAAGCTTGACTGTTATAAAGAAAGTCAATAACCTCCTTGTATAATCCCTGTAAGGTATCAGATGATCCTGGTGTGTGTACCATTTGCCGTTGGTTTGATTAACTACCAGAGCTGAATCTCCGAATACAGTCAAAGTCTTGATCCTGAGGTCAATGGCTTCCTCAAGACCCATAATGCAAGCTTCGTATTCAGCTTCGTTGTTAGTGCAGTTGAAAGTGAGTTTTGCCGAGAAAGGCATGTGAACTCCCTTAGGTGTAATGAGTACTGCACCAACACCACGACCATTCATATTAACAGCCCCATCAAACATCATAGTCCATTCTTCTTCCGGGTCAGGCCCTTCAGTATGAACAGGCTCTTCATGATCTTTTGCTTTTATGAACATGATGTCTTCATCAGGGAAGTCAAATCTCATAGGCTGGTAATCATCAATAGGTTGCTCAGCAAGATATTCAGACAATACACTGCCCTTGATGGCTTTCTGAGAAGTGTACTGGATGTCATATTCTGTGAGGATCATTTGCCATCTTGCAACCCGTCCGGTAAGTGCTGGCTTATCGAAAATGTACTTAACTGGATCCATTTTGGAGATTAATAAGGTAGTGTGGGTCAACATATAATGTCTCAGTCGGCGAGCAGCCCACGCTAAAGCGCAACAATTTTTCTCGAGCAGTGAATAACGTTGTTCACAGTCGGTAAACTTTTTGCTTAGGTAGTATATTGCATACTCTTTTCGACCAGACTCGTCATGCTGGCCCAGCACGCACCCCATCGACTCTTCTAATACTGTCAAGTACATTATCAGAGGTCTTCCTTTAACTGGAGGCATAAGGATCGGAGGCTCTTGTAAGTATTCTTTGATCTTGTCAAAAGCCTTCTGGAAGTCTTCATTCCACCTGACCGTTTGTTCTTTTCTCAGCAGCTTGAACAAGGGTTCACAGGTTGCTGTAAGGTGAGATATGAACCGTGAAATGTAGTTCAACCGACCTAAGAACCCTCGAACTTCTTTTTCTGACTTCGGTGCAGGAATTTCTTGAATTGCTTTGACTTTATCAGGGTCAACTTCAATCCCTTTTTCGCTTACAATAAATCCCAGCAGCTTACCAGATCGCACCCCGAATGTGCATTTGTTGGGATTCAACTTCAGTTGGTACTTCCTCAGACGCTTGAATAGCTTCAGCAGATTCACCAGGTGATCTTCTTCAGTGAGGGACTTGGCAATCATGTCATCCACATAACATTCGATTTCTTTATGGATCATATCGTGGAATAATGTTACCATAGCCCGTTGATATGTTGCACCAGCATTCTTCAGTCCGAACGACATCTCCTTGTAACAGAACGTGCCCTAGGGTGTGATGAAGGTTGTCTTCTCCATGTCTTCAGGTGACATTTTGATCTGATTATATCCTGAAAATCCGTCCATGAAGGAGAACACCGAGAACTGAGCCGTGTTATCCACCAATACATCAATGTGAGGTAATGGGAAGTCATCCTTCGGGCTGGCTCTGTTCAGATCCCGGTAGTCAACACACATTCTTACTTTGCCGTCTTTCTTAGGCACAGGTACTATATTAGCAACCCACGGCGGATAGCTAGTTACAGCAAGGAACCCGGCGTCCCACTGCTTTTGTACCTCTTCTTTGATTTTCATTGCCATGTCTGGGCGAGTCCGACGCAGTTTCTGTTTAACAGGCGGGCAATCTTCTCTTAAAGGCAGCTTGTGCACAACAATATCGGTGTCCAACCCTGGCATATCCTGATAAGACCAAGCAAACACATCCACATATTCTTGAAGCAGGTCAATCAGTCGTCTCTTCACTGAGTCTTGTAAGCAGGCCCCGATTTTAACTTCTTTTACGTCTTCATCTGTGCCAAGATTAATTGTTTCGACCTCCTCCTGATGAGGAGTGATAAACCTTTCCTCTTGTCTCAACAACCTGGCTAGCTCTTCAGGAAGCTCATACTCTTCTTCAACCCCTTCATCAGCTTGATTGATTGGATTGTCAAAGTCATACGAAGTCATAGCCGTGCTGTTGTCGGTGCGGTCTGGAAGGCACTCTCTGCAAGGGTTCAGTTTGTTCATTTTAGTGATTGATTTTAATCTTGTTTAGAAAAGTGAAATAAAGTTGTCATTTTGAAAACATTGCCATTTATTTTTTGTACAAAAAGAAAAATGGAAAAACAGTGAGCGGAAAAGAAAAAGACTCATTTGCAAAAGATGTCTGATATTTCATTGATTAATCTTGTTGCACAAAATTACAGATGGCCCGATTACAAAATGAGTCTTGTCATCTTGGGCAAGATGCAAGACTTGATGCATGCTCAAAATACAGGAAATAATAATTACTCTGCAGGAGTAACTCTTATAATTTCCTGGGAAGACCAATTTGAGATACTGCTCCCCGGGATCTTTGGACGGATCTAACTCTCTAGGTTGCGGTCGCTTTCATCCTCGTCTTCCAAGTTGTTCACGGTATCCGGGGTGAGCATTCCCCCACTGACAAAATTGGGCTCCTTAGCAGCCTCTGCCTGATCTTGTTGAGTTGGTTTGTAACCCAACCCAAATCTATCCTCCTTCTTCTCTACGGGCAGCAACTTGCCCCAGCCTTGGGCAGTCCCTTCTTCAACAACCTTCCGGGCTTGTTGATAAGATGTCATTGAGGTTCCAGGTACAGCATATGTTTCATTTATGTTCAAGGCCTTAAACCCATGACTCATAGTTTCGTGGATCTCCCCATCCATCTCAATATATTTGTATGTAGCCAGATGGCTAACAAAAATATCTTCCTCTCCATAAATAGTAACGACTTGGCCCTCCCACTCGAATTTTAACTTCTGGTGAAGGGTAGACGTAACTGCGCCAGCGGCATGAATCCAAGGTCTACCCAGCAAACAGCTGTAGGCCGGCTGAATGTCCATCACATAGAAGGTCGTTTTGAAAGTTTGTGGTCCAATCGTTATAGGCAACTCAATTTCTCCCAGAACTGATCTCTTAGAACCGTCAAAGGCTCTCACTACCAAGTTACTGGGACGTAATGCCAATCCTTCATACTCCAGCTTCACAAGGGCTTTTTTAGGTAAGACATTGAGGGATGACCCTGTGTCCACCAGTACATGGGAAAGAACTGCACCCTTACACTCCATGGTAATGTGCAAAGCCTTGTTGTGATTGCGGCCTTCCGTAGTCAAATCAGTGTTGGTAAATCCTAGTCCATTACTAGCATTAACACTTCCAACTACAGCTTCCAACTGATTGACGGTAATCTCCTCTGGCACATAAGCTGCGTGCAAGACTTTTAGTAATGCGTTCCGGTGAGCCTCGGAGCACATTAGCAATGATAAAATGGAGATCTTGGAAGGCGTCTGGTGAAGCTGGTCCACTATCTTGTAATCACTTTTCTTGATGATTCTCATTAATTCATCAACCTCTTGATCAAAAGGGGTCTTTGAAGCTTCTTTAACAATTTGTTCTTCTTGCACCATGCTCTTCCCTTTTGCCTTGGCAGCAGCTTCTGCTTCGGCACTGGGTCTTGGAATTTGTGGGGCAAAGAGACGTCCGCTTCGAGTGAAGCCTCCGCCTCCCCCCACATTGTCTATTTGTGGTGAAGAAGTTGATGATTCAAGAGTGATTTTTTGTCCTTCGCAGTATAGATCGGAGCCATAATGCCAAGGGATGGCATTACTGCTTTCATAAGGTACTGGCCCAGGCACTGTGATAGTGACTGGACTGATAGCAGCTGCAGAAGGGACCGTGATAGTCTGTGGATCGTAGTATATTGTAACCGGTGCTCTGACAGGAGTGGCACTTTGTGAGTTGTTGGCAGAATCATTTGCAGGATCATAATAAATTATAACTGTTGAGACACTCTCATTGTTTGCTGTTGATGTTGTAGGAGACACTGTTGAATGGATGGGTGTTGCTGTTGTAGGAGGTTCTGAATGAAGGGGTGCTGAGGTTGTAGAGGGGATGTTTGTTGATATCTGGTCCGTTGAAGTAACAGATGAAGCATTTGTTGATGAGACTGAAGAGTTGTTTGGAACAATTGTTGTTGCAGTTGTAGAAGACTCGGGAATTGCTGTTAAGGAGATTGCTGGATTGGTAGGTATAGATGTTGTGATTTGAAGCAGGCCACTCTGGATGAGACCATCTATGCCACCTCTCAAGTTATCACACCCATTTACTGAAATGTTGCAATAAGCACATCCTAATTCACATCCAGGGAACATTTGACATTCAAGGAGCTGAGCTTTAATCTCTACTAAGGGTGTCCGAATCTGCCCCACATTGGTTATCAAGTAAGACAGCTTGTCTTCCTCAATAGCGTTGATTCTGGGTCCTCCGTGGTTGGGCATAGGATTTTTACTGACATTTGGTGGAGGTGCAAAGTTTAGAGCTTTGGAATCCACTAAATCCTGTACTTTCATGTGCAAAGCTCTACACTTTTCTGTACTATGGCCAGGTGCATTTGAGTGAAAAGCACATCTGGCGCTGGCGTCATAATTTCTGGGTAGACTGGCAGGATCTGGAGGTGCCAATGTCCTTAGCTCAACCAGGTTGAGTTCCAGGAATTGTGGCAATAATGTGGCATAAGGCATAGGGATCGGATCGATCACCCTATTGGCCTGAGATGGTCTCTGTTGAAACGGTCTTTGCTGATTGTTGTTGTTGGTGTTGTTGTTGTTATAATTCCTCTGAGGTGGATACTGAGTTTGTTGCTGGTAGTGGGATTGTTGCTGCGGTTGGTATGCTGGTTGAGGATGAATGGGAGCGGGAATGGTGACTGCTGCCACAGACCTATGAACATATTGGGGTCTGCCCCTGCTGGTATGGATAGCATTGGTCTCACCAGTTCTTCTTGGGCCCACAAAAGGCTTTCTTGTGTTGCTGGATGAGCTAGCACCGTTGTCAGAAATTTTTCCCATCTTTAATAGGCTCTCAATTCTTTCTCCAGCTATAACGACATCTGCAAAGCTGGTAGAAGAAAAGGCAGCTAGCCTATCAATGTATGTCCCTTGAAGGGTGTTCATAAACATGTCGGCCATCTCCCTCTCCGACATGGGTGGCTGGACAGCAGCAGCAAGCTGTCTCCACCTCTGGGCGTACTCCCGGAAGCTTTCTCTGGATGATTGTGACATTCCCATCAGGAGGGTCCTGTTGGGAGCCATATCCAAGTTATACTGGTATTGTCTAATAAAGGCCTCAGCCAAGTCCTTCCAACACCTGATGGTTGCTCTGGTCAAATGAGAGTACCATTCCCTTGAAGCTCCTGTTAAACTATCCTCAAAATAAAACATCCATAGCTTTTCATCCATGGTGTATGCTTTCAACCTCCCCAGAAAGGATTGCAAGTGGGTCCGTGGACAGGAAGTCCCGTTGTACTTCTCAAAGCACGGTGGTTTAAATTTGTGGGGAATCCTGACCCCGTCCACTAAGCCCATGTCCATTACATCAAAACCCAAAGAGTTTTGAGACTCTAAGGACCTTAATTTTTCAGCAATTTCATCCAGCCTTCTGTCATAGGCCTCATCCCCAACTCCCATCACTGTGAACTGATCTTCCTGGGGGTCTTCTTGCAGCACTCTACCTATAGTAGCATTCCCTTGTACATTAGCAGGGATGTTGATTTCTGGATGAAGGTGGGGTCCAAATACAGGTGGGTTGATATGAGGCTGAACCCTCTCATTGTTGCTTGTCCCACCAGTCCCGAGATGGGGGTCTTCCTGAGTCTGCCTCTCTACCAAGGCTCTTAATCTCTCCTGGCTCTGAGCTAAGCCATTCATCACCTCCATAAATTGTGTCATCTAATTCCTCATTTCCAGTCTCTCATTGGCCATTTGGTTCCTGACCTCTGTAAGATCCTGTTGTACCTGGTCCATCTGTATATCCGGAAGGTTGTTGCGGGTAGGATATCTGTGTGGACGGTTGAGTGGGAATACCCGACGTCGAGCAATAGTTCCTGAAGTCACAACAGAGTTAGTAACAAACAAAACAAAAACCTACAAAACAAAACAAAAGGTTAGTATGCAATGCAGTATGCTTATTTGTTTCCAAGGTATCCGGCTTGGCACTTGGTTTTGACCTTTCCAGACCCTTGAGGAAGATGCTTGTGATGTTGCTTAAAAGAACTCAGATAAAACAAACTAAATATATTACAAAAGTGAATGATACACAGTTTGTTTTTTTACAATTCATGCCCTCTGAGGGGTCAAAATACAACATAAGAAAAGAAAAGTACATGAAATGAAAGCAACAACAAGCAAAAGTCAGACACCAAGACCAAACTCATCCTCCTGAACTTCCTTTAGAAGTGCTTCAGTCACAGGATCAGCCGGACGCTCTGTAAGGTTCCTGATGAGGAGATTCCTGGTAGTAACAGCTGCAGTTAGCTTCTTGTGTCGACTCTGGTCCTTTGACCTCTTCACACCAGCTCTGATCTTCAACTCTGAGATCTCTCTCTGGGCTGCTAGCAGGGCTTCCTGTTGCTCTTTTGCATTAGCCTCCAACTGCTCAATCTTGTCCTGAGTCCTTTTATCTTCCTGAGTACGAGCTTTGGTGATCCTGACCCACCTAGCTTGACTCTCCTTCAGATACAAATCAGTCCTGGCCTTTTGGAACTGAGCCTCCTTGCAGGCATTCTTCAAGATCTGTTCTCCAGCCCTTGACTTCTTGATGTAATCCTCTGACCTCTCAATCCTGGCTAGATGCTCCACCTTAAGCTTTTCTAACCTTTCAATGTCCAGCCGACCATCACTCCTCTCCCAGAGGGTCTTCTGTAGAGCCTGAGTCAGATTCTCATTCCTCTCTTTCAATTTCTCAAACTCTTCCAAGCTAACAGTAGCTGGAGGTGGTGCTGTGGATGGCCCAGGTGAATCCTCAATGGTGAAGGGCATCCCAGAAATTTGAGCCCTGGCATGAGACCACTCATAGTACTGAGCTGAGGCCACATTGTTGCACCTCCCAAGAATGGTTATCCCTTTGGTCTGGACATTGTCCCAAGCCCAGGATGCTTGCCTGACAATGGCCAGATTAGGCTTAATCTCACAATAAAGGGTTTCAGCCAAATCTTGTGCTCTAGGAGTGTGGCCCAATGCATAGCCCAGTTGTCTTTTAAATAGCAGAGGGTTGTAGTTGATGCAACCCTTCACTCCTATCACGGGTACATTGGGGAACTGCCCACAGCTAGTAATGATGTCCCTTCCCTTGGTGCTTTGAGTGCACCACCTGATGTCAGCTGAGGTCAAAGCAATGAGTCTTCTAGCCCAATTCTTTGGCTGGTGAGGATTCAAGAATGCATCAGTCTTGGGCAAGTGTTTGAGCAGCCAGGTATGGAACAGGGGAGCACAGCATCTCACCAATCTTCCTCTTTGCTTTTCATTCCTTAGGTGAACAGAGTAGTAGAAATCCCCTAGTAAGGTGGGTACTGGGTTCCTCAGGATAAAAAGATGGACTGCATTCTTGCTTATAAACCTAGGCTCATCTGCAAAAAGTATGACCCCATATATGCTAAGGGCCAATAAAGCACAGACTGCCTTCCATTCTCCCAAGGAGGCCTTCAGGATGGCCTGAGAGATCAAGAAATCCAAATGTAGACCAGAGATCCCAGCCTTGGTAGTCATGTTCTGTCCAATCAGAGAGGGTTCCAGATATAGTGCCTTTGCTATTTCTTCATTACTTGGAAAAGCCAACTCAGGGTTGAAGGGGACTCCACCCCTGATAGGTACACCAACCAATGATGAATACTCCTCTAATAAGGGCCCCAACTGAAAATCCTGAAAGGTGAAGCACCTCAGGGGGGGATCATAGAACTGCAGGCAAGTATGAATCAAGCTCCTCTGGGAAGGGTCCAAATCCATAACCACATCAAGTATGCCTCCATAATGTTCTCTGAATAGTGGTATATGGTCTGGAGTAATCAAGGCCTGGATCTTCCTGATGTCAGCTAGCTCAGGCTGAAAGAAATGATATGAGATATTGCTCTTCTTGGGTGCCATGTTGCTGAAGAAAAGCTGAGACAGATGCTGATGATGGAGAATAACACTGAAGATGGGCCACTGACAGGCAGATGCTGGTGATAACAGTAGCTGAAGCAGGTAGGCCTATGCAGAAGAAGGGGTCAAAACCAAGCCAAAATATAGTATGGATACCCTGAAAAACAAATAAACACATGTTAAAATGATGCAATGATGATGTATGCAGATGATATGCAAGGGTTTGTGATTGAGCTGGATCTGATCAAGTGCTCTGATATAAGTCCATGTATGTTCAAGAAATCCAGATGGAGGTTCATAAGTCCGGTAACCAAGGTGGGGGACTCAAATAAAGAGTCACATGTCCGGGGTTAAGAAGTCACAAGAACTGTTCCAAGATGGAGTACTCTTAATCAAAACAAAGTAACAGGGTATGCTGAGGTCAAGGGTACCTGCAAACCTGTAAACAACCCAACCCCCTCACAGGTGGTGTTCTGAAACAAGGATCCTCATACTTGGATCAGTTATGAGAAGTGTAAACACTTCTAACCTGGAGGTACAGTGTTTACAATAACCATAAAAGATCCTCCTCTAATTCACCTCAGTTTCTGAAGGTCAATACTAAAGGTCATCCAGACTTAGCAGGCTTCCCAGATAGCCCTAGCACTACAGGAAATCTGTAGCACAGAGTTCTCAAGAAGAAACCCATATCTGAACCGTGTTTCATATTCCCGCACCAGACCGAAATGGAATGGGAAAGAACATGAACCACTCTAGCCTAGGTGTCACTCAGGTCCCAGGTATAGGACCTCAACTCTCAATAGAACCCCACCCACCAAAGCAACAAACCAGATCCAGCCAGACAGTATGACAGTATGATATATGTATAAAGCTATAAAGAAAGCAGTAAAACAACTGTATATAAAGCAAAAATAAATAAATATACAAACACAAATAGCACATAACACCCCCAGTAAACACAAATCAAACAAGCGCTAGGAGGAACCCACAAAAAGAACCAGAAGCCCTGGTTGCAGTATAAGGGTCCCCAGCAGAGTCGCCAAGCTGTCGCTCCCAAAAGATGAGACCGGGCTCAAATATGGTACAGACGCGAACGGTCGGCGAGAGGAGGGTGTGAGGACACACAGGAGTGAACTCACAGGGAATGAAAGAGTCGCCAGCTAGGAATTTTTATCCCGGAGGAAAGGTAATGCTGCATAGACCTAGAAAGATATGGATAAGACGGTTGCGAACCAGAGAGACTGAGAAAGGGGGTTGGTTATAACCTGGGAAGGTATTAGCACCCAGATTGTCCGCCGTACTCGACGGGATCCACGCTTAAAAGATTTGTGTTTTAAAGGGGTAGTGTCAGTGCAATTTGTGTATCAAAGCTGGAAAGAATGCAAGTGTCAGTGTAAAGAAAAATGTGAAGTGTGTAAATGTACAATGTCAGTGTAATAAAAGGAATAAGATGCTCAAGATCATGAGGCTATAAGAATAATGCTGGAAAGAGGGGGAATATACAAAGACTTTTGTTCGATAACCGTTAGGTTATGCCTACGTATCCTCTCGTGCAATGAGGAAGTCAGAACACCGTAGTTCGACCCAAAGAGACTGAAAGGTAAATTGACTTGTGAACTGCTTGCTTGTCTATGCTCAAGTGTATGACCTGTCTGGCTCAGGTGCTAACTGTCTTGCATTAGACGGAAGAAGCGAGTTCTCGTTTATGAGTGAGTGAGATGAGAAAAGAATCCCGAAGGAGACGATTATTGTTTGTTTTCTGTTTTCAGTTTTTTATTGCTTTTGAAGTTTGTCATAAGTTAATGAATTTAAACCTAAACCAATGGATTTAGTAAACTCACCACATCATCCCTCTGATTAGGGGTAATGAGAAAACCTTAAGTGTGAAGTCAGCTTCTCACACTTAATCACCTTAGATGTAGGGTTAAGATCATTAACCTACTTGTGATTATTTATATGTTTTTGTTGTTTTTGTTTAGTGTTAAGTAATGAGATTAAGCCATAATCAGGGACTAAACAGACTCATTACACCATCCTAATAGAAGGATAATAGATGAGAATGTTTAAGCTGAGGAAAACTCCTCAACTTAATCCATGATTAGGGATTAACCTCATGACAAAACAAAGCCTTTATTAAGTGGATTTTAGTTAATGATAAGATGATGAAGTGAGTTTTAGGGTTTGTAAGATAACCTGAGGGGGACTTGTCCATTAACACTAGGGTTAGTCCTTCTTAACCAATTAAGGAAGAATTAGAACCCTAATGCAAGGCCCAAGTTACAAGCTTGATGTCTTGATGGTTATTAGATGAATTGATTAAAGGATTTAAACACATTAAGGGTTTAACACTTAGGATTAAAGTTATACACTCTATCCTAATAGAAGGATGCAGGCATAAGCTTAATCACAAAGCCTTAAAGCCTTTAGGGTTTAGTCCCTGATTATGAGGTGAGAAGAGAAAACTCAATGAGACACAAAGGTAAAACTAAATGGGGAGACTAATCAAAACCCTAATCATTTTCATGCTTGGTTGTTCCTAAGGTTTGTGAGGTTTACAAGAGAAATCTTCAATGGAACCACCAGGAAGCAGATGAAAGGAGCAAAGAGAAGCAAAACAACTTGCTTCACTTAAGAAGACAAGTCACTTGAAGAAAGAAAGTAAGAAGAAGAAGAATGAGCAAACTCAATCTCAAGCACAAAGTAAAATGCAGCAATGATGCATAAGAGAAATGAAAAGAAATTGTGAGAAGTGAAGGCAAATTCACTTCTCAAAGTAACTTACCACCTGAAAAGTTAGTGAAAGAAATGCAATGCAATGCAAAATGAGATGAAATGGCATGATGCAAATCAAAACCAGAAGCATATGTGTGATGATAATGATGTTATGAGATGATGCAAACATGAATCAAGGCATGGGGATGATCATATGAACATGTGGATGCAAGAGAAGCATGCTTAGAACCATGATCATACATGAAAAGTTATGAAATGCAAATGACATACAACATGGCAAATGAAAGATGCAATGATCAAACATGATTCTCATATGTCTTAAGATGTCTAATGAATCAAATGGGTGCACAAAATGCTATGGCAAGTCATGGTATGCAAGCAAATGCAAGATGAATGCAAAAGGAAGCCCAAATTAGGGTTTATGAACAATGATCAAAACAAAACCCAAAATCAGAAGAAAACATCAAGATAAAAAATTGAAAATGCATTCAAAGGAACCCTAACCCTACACAAACTCACTTCCCAAAGGATGGGTTCTAACTCTTAACCTAATTAGGGTTATGAATTTCTTAAAATTTCTAGGGTTTTAAGGTACCTTAACAAGAAAAATGTCAAACAAAATGAAAATGAAAGATCAAATCATGCCAATTTAATCTCACAAACTACATGATATGCAAGACACAATGCCAAAAGAATCAAAGTCCAACTCTCAATGGTTAGGCAGAAATGGATTTTCAAAGATTGGATCAAAATAATGCTTTGAAATTGAATTAATTCCATGGAAAATTGTCAAAATGTATCAAGATCAAAAAAGAAATTTGGTTTGAGGGTTGGACAATGTTTCTAAATGATTTTAAAGGTTTCATGAATTTTTTGGTGATTTTTAAATACCTAAAAGTATTTTTAATTAATTAATTCTCATTAATTAATTAAAAATAAACTTTTAAATGATTTAAAAATATTTTTTAATGCAAAAAATAAAAATAAAAATGTTTTTGGTTTCTGAAAATTAATAAAAGTTTATACAAAAATTTTCAGAATTTTTAAAATTGTTTTACTATTTTAAATAAAATGGAGAAAACAAATCAAATTAAATGATAAATAAAATGAAATTAAACTGAAAATGGAAAAGTAGGCAAGATCAAGGGCTGACATTCAAACATACGCGCGCGGGAGTGGACTTGGCGCCATATCCAAAGGCTGAGATTCAAAATTCGCTAATTAAATGATTAAGCCCTAATCCAGCCCTAATCACTCTCAGGCGACCGGAACACTGTTCTGGTCGTCTTCTCCGGCCAGCTCATCTCTCAATCTCTCTCAATATGCCATGAAACCTCCCAAATCTCTCCAGAATCAAACATTAATCATCACTAAACCTAAACCCCACCCCAAAATCCATTCATTTCTACTGAATCATGAGAAACGAATCAAAACGGAAAAACGCACAAAAATTTCAGAAATCAAATACATCCTACACACGCAACCATTTCCACTGGTTCAAAGCTCAAAATGATCAGCACACCACATAGAATTATTTTGTAACTTAAAACACAAGTTCTGGAAAAATGTTCTTGGATGATACCTGAGATGGAGCTTTCGGTTCAAGAGCTTTCTGGCTGTTTCTTTGGCTCAAACCCACTCCAATGATCCTCCTAAGAAGCTTGCAATGACTGGTTGGAGTTTAAAATGGATGGTTTGGGAGATGGCAGAAGTTCTGTTCAATGGCAGGTGGTGATCGTGTTTTTGATTCTTTGAGTTTCAGGCTGTGGTGAGAGGTGCTTTGTGATCAGGGAAGTGTGTTGAGTTGATTTGTGAAGTTAGTTTATGAGTTTGAGGCTTGTGTGATGAGTTTCGAATGCTCTTGCAAGATGGTGTGAAAATGAGAATGTTGTGCTATGGATGGTTTCAGGCTTGTGTTGTAGTTGTTTTGGCTTGCTTTTTCTTTTCATAAACAATTGGGATTGGTCAGAAGAAGTGATGTGTGCTTTTGTGATAGGTATGGCTCAAGTTGCCAAAATGTCAAAGTTGTGTAAGAGAAGCATGGGCTAATTTCTAGCCAAGGACAAAAGGTGTGTCCTGCGCATCATGATGTGGGGAGAACCCTAGGATTGATCAGCAAGTCAGCAAGCAAGTGGATTGTAACTCATGATGAGTTTTGCAAGTTGGCTTGCTTTTGCTTCTTATGAGATATCTTGCTCCATAAGCCACAAAAATGAGAGACTTCTTGGCCCATTCTGAATTTTAGGTCTTGTATGATCATGTTGTGAAGTTTAGAAGTCCATTTGATAACTTAATTTGCCTTGAGAATTGAATTTGCAACTTTGCCTCTTTGGTAGAAACTTTGAAATTTTGTGATTTTAGCCAACTTTGACAAGCCATAACTTTTGATCCAAAATGAATTAGGTCATGTTCTTGTACTTTTTGAAGCTTTTTTGAATCAAAAAGTAAAGGTTGAAAAAGTTGCCTAAAATGACAATTTCATTAAAAGTCAAACTTTCCCAAAAAGTCAACTTTGCAAAAGACTTGAAATTCTTCAATTTTGTGAACTTCCAACTTCTTTTATGATCAAATAAAGATCATATACAATCAAAATGATGAAGAACACCCTTTGTTTGGGTCATTGGGGGCCTCAGATGCCCTGATTTTGCACTGACTTGCTTGAAAAGTCAACTCTTGATTAGATGACTTCCCCATGGAATTTCTTCATGAAAATTGATGTGAATACTCCCTATACCATATAGAGACCAATAGAAACAAGAATGACCAAAGAATTTGGAGTTATGGCCTCTGAAACCAAAACCCTAATTCTAGGTCATCTGTGCAGTTAAACCTGACTCTGCTTCCATGCTATTCTCAGTTCTTGTGATTCCTTGACAATCTTGACTTTGAGAGGATATAATATGATGTTTGAACATACATGGACCCCTTTGAAGTGATTGATGACCTTTGGAGTGGCCCATGAAGCTCTTGGATTGCTCAGATCACAAACCCTAGATGCAGATGACTTTGAATCTATGCAGTGAATAAAAAATGTGATATGAGATGGTATGATTGAGTTTATGCATATGAAATGATCACAAGCCATGGTGTGAATGGGTGAGGGAAAATTTGGGGTGTTTACACTTGGAATAATTGTTCCAGAGGTTGGAAGGTTGGAAGAGCTTGAAAGACTCTTTGTCAACTGCTATAGGTGCCACATCTTTCGGGTGTTGGAAATATATGAGGAGTAATTAAGACCAGAGCATTTTTCGGTCTGAGGAAGAAGTTGAGCCTCCGCTACTGGATCATGAATGCAAATTTGGACAATTAGTCCAACAGTGCAACGACTGTATGAGTCACTTTCGATTCTATCATGTCAGCGGGTATTGGATCGATGACCTTTGTGAGGAAGAGATTGGTAATATGGGAGGGACAAAATTATGGTTAAGAGGACGCTTTTTATCAAAATTCGCGAGAATCAGAAGTCGATTCGCACTTAGGGCTTCATTATTCTGTGCTATAACCAAATATTGATGTAGATCGAACAGACTTGAGTTCCGATGTGGTGGAGTGAACTTCCACCACAATGGAGTAAAAATGGACATGCAAAGTTAATATTCCAACACTCAAATTAATTAATTAATGAACCAGAAAATAGTTTAAGTGTGTGATTAGGAGAATAGCTAAAATAATACATGTTGTGTTTTATATATGATGAACATTTAAAAGAGTCTCAATGATATTTAACATCTTACACGAGTGACCGTTCGGTTCGATCAGATCCAACAGTGAAAAGTGTGTTAAAGGGCAAAATCTATCGGATCCAACAGTAAAAGTCGGTTGAAGGGCAAAATCTCATAGTCTCAACTTAGATGAAGTCACACATGTTGACGCTATGCTTGGTATTGGGCCGCGAGCAATTCATAATAGATAGACACATGATTTGACGAATAATTTTTAGCATCTTCATAGTTGAAATGGTTGTAGTTGAAATGATTGTAGTGTCTATAAGATGTAGTACAAATATTATATTCGGTATTTTATTTGAAGACATGTTTTCAAACTACGAAAAGAATAAAAAACTCAGGATATACATGTCTATTTGGAGGAAGATAGAGAATCGCATGCACTTATCCTCCCTCCGTGATTAAAGTCTTGTAACATGAAACAGAAAAAAACAGGAGAATAAATTCCTTTTCATTAAAATTAGTAGTTTTGTATTACATTACTTCCTTCCAGAATCATTTAAGACTTTTGTTGACTGAATCAAATTAATATTTACAAATTTTAAAAATTAATAATAATATTCAATTGATTATTAATTTATAATAACTAAGTCAATCAAGATTGATTAAGTTTATATAGATCAAGTTGATTAGTAAATATTATATCCGAGGATTAAATTAATTAACTAAATGTATTGTTAAAAATTAAAATCATTAATAATAAACACATAAAATTTTTTTTTGTAATGTAATTATATTTAATTACTATTATAAGAGGTGTTTAAATTCTAATCAATTCAAATAAAAATCATATACCGGTAAAAATAAAAAAAATTCACAAAATTGAATATTATTAAATCCTTTTAGACATTCTTTTATGATAAATTACTTTAAAGAGATTTTAAGTTTATTTTCAAATATAAAATTACTTTCAAGATATTTTAAATTTATTTTTCAAAACCAAATCAAACTTTTATATATATATATATATATATATATATATATATATATATATATATATATATATATATATATATATATATATATATATATATATATATATATATATATATATATATATATATATATATATATATATATATATATATACCCTTATGGTTTAAGTTTTTTTTTTTAAAAACTTTTTGAGGCATAAGACAATGTAAACTTTATTGCAGGAGATGTTGTGTTAGTTTTTCCCTAGTTTTTTGTATTGTTTTATTTATTTATAATATATATAACTTTTTTTTATTAAGTAGTAGAACAATTGGAGTCTACCTTATTAAAAATAAATAAATGAGATCTCACGGGTATGAACTCACGCCTCAGTATCTTATATCCCTTACAACTATCAATTGAGTTGTATAAGTCGGCTAACATGCCTTAAGCTTTATAGAGTCGGTTGTAGATATGGCATTGAAATTTATGAGTTTATAATTTTTTTAATGTTGTCATGTCATTAAAGTCGAACAAACTTATGTGTTTTAAACATGAAGTCAATTTAAATACTTCTCTTTTCATTTAAAATAAAAAATGAAAATTTATTAGTAGAATCGGAATGTGAAAGTTCATCTTCTTCAACGTTTGAGTTCCTCCTCATCCCCTTTCTGAAATCATAAAAATATATTCTTTTTGTAACGGCTCATATAATATATATCTAGAATAATATCATGCAAGTGTTTATTTGGTACTGACACCATCATAAGTGTCTAATAGTACAATTCACATTCTTGACCAATACAATATCCATTATTGTACAAGGATAAATACACAGCGGAAAAACTAAGACTATGCTTCTCTGGAAACATCCTGAGCATAGCTCCACATGTAAATCAACCTGCAAAAGAAACCTAGAAAGCAACAACAATAGTGGGGTGAGATATCAACATCTCAGTGAGTTTCCTATCTTAGAGTTCTCTCGGCTCTAAAGGTTCGAATCTAGAAATTCTACAAGATCTCTGGTTACTTCTCAATAAGTAACCAAAGCAGGATGAAAAACTTCCACACAACGCTCTCAACACCTTACGTGGGACTCAATGGAATACCCATCGTAAGTGTTATAGGCAAGACTTCTCGTGGGACTCAGTGTAACACCCACCACAAGTCACTACCTAAGTCTTTACGGATGCTTCCCGTGGGACTGAACATAACTCACCTCAAGAATTACTCAAGACTTCACCGACAAGGCTTCCCGTGGGACTTAGTTTAATACCCACCACAAGCCACTACCATGCTTCCCGTGAGACTCAGTGTAATACCCACCACAAGCCTAAACCATGCTTCCCATGAGACTCAGTGTAATACCCACCACAAGCATAAACCATGCTTCCCATGGGACTCAGTGTAATACCCATCACAAGCCTTAACCATGCTTCCCGTGGGACTCAGTGTAATACCCACCACAAGTCTAAACCATGCTTCTCGTGGGACTCAGTGTAATACCCACCACAAGCCTAAACTCGGCAAGACTTCACGTGAGACTCAATTTAATACCCACCACAAATCACTACCTGCCTCACCCACGATACCTCAAGCCTTTACGTATGCTTCCCGTGGGACTCAATGTAATGCCATCCACAAGCCTAAACCATGCTTCCCATGGGACTCAGTGTAATACACACCACAAGCCTAAACCATGCTTCTCGTGGGACTCAGTGTAATACCCATAACAAGCCTAAACCAATCTTCCTGTGGGACTCAGTGTAATACCCACCACAAGCCTAAACCCGACAAGACTTCCCGTGGGAATTAGTTTAATACCCGCCACAATTCACTAACCGCCTCACCCACGATACCTCAAGCCTTTACGGATGCTTCCCGTGGGACTCAGTGTAATACCCACCACAAGACTTACTCAAGACTTTTAGAGGACACCTTGTAATACGCGCTAATGGTTTTGCATCAACCTAGGGTAGTCCTAAACATCTCACAAGTTATACCATCTAACAATTTCTAGTCACAATACTAGGTCATACTCTTTGTTTATGGTAATATTTCCTCATAATCCTTTAAATTATTTGTTTTATGGTTCGCACATTATATTTATAATATCGTCACTTTTAGTCGGCATAAAATAAATAAATATTTTCTAATTCAAAATTAATATTTTCCTCTACCATTGGATAGTACGTTGTCATAGCTTTCCAACAATATAAAGTTTTCCTCAATCGGATACCCGAGTAAAACGTTATGAATTTTCTAAGAATTAAAGTTTTCCAAAAGTTGCAGCATTAACGGGTTAACCTATATGGTTAACTGGTTAACCAGTCAAAAATCCACTTCCAGAGGCGTATCAGGTCCCGTTAACCGGTTAACGCATATGGTTAACTGGTTAATCGACAATCAGAAGCTAAAATTCTGCGTTTTTAACACTCAAAACTCCCTCAAACTCAATCCAAACAAAAGGATCATCCAAGAAATCTTAGTAAGTTTAATATACTTATAACCCGACTATTCTACCCGATTATTTCAGCATTTTATCCATTAGATTTCATGATTTTGCAATTTTATCAAATCTAACCTAAACTCTAAACATCAAAAACTTTTAAAAGAAAAGCTTCTAACTATAACCCACCTTGACAATGAAGAGGAGTTTTATGAAGATGAAGAATATTGATGAAGGTTCAAGCTTTCCCTCTTCTTAGGTTTTCTTCTTCTTCTCTTCTCTTCTTTCTCTTCTCTTCCTCCTTTCTTTCTTTCCTTCTTCTTCTTACCAACTTTCTTCTTTTCTTTCTTTTTATAACAAATAACAAATATCTATCAGTTAGTAACACTAACTAGTCCAAATTGAGAGTATCCAAAAAGTGTCTCTGAGTCAAAATTTTAATAAAACCTCTGAGTCAGATAATACTAATTAATTTATTTTAGTTCGTCGACCGCTCTAATTATTTTAATTGAAAACTCTCATAGCACACAAGAACTCTATTAAATTCAATTAATATTATCCAGAGCATTTTATTAAAATACGGGGTATTACATTCTCCCCTCCTTAAATTGAAATTCGTCCTCAAATTTCCCTTACCCAACAACAACGACAGTTTACAACACTGTTTTAGATTCATACTTATCCTTACTCCTGATACATACTCTGACATATTCAAATTCCAATATGACTTCACGAATCAAAGTCCTTATTTCATAACAAATCAAACTTCATGTCCTTACTCATACGCTTGTTCCAACATTAGGTTACTATTTCCGCAATCCGTCTGTTGTTTCACACTGAACCACTTAGTCTCATTTATCCTTCTAAGAAACATACCATTCTAATTCTTTTCATTGAGTCATTACACAAAGCATAACACTCCAACTTTATTTTGGGACAATAGACACTCGAATAAACTCCACAAGGTATCTTAGTGAAATCTTATCTACGCACAGTTATCAGCAAAATCTCTTATTAAAATCCTTTAATTACTAAAACCATCTCAAAAGTTGTCAAACGACTTCTTCACCAATTCCACTTGGTCTGACATCATACACTGTGACCATTTACATCTGACACTTCATCCTTTTAGTGTCTTACTTAAGGACAACACACTCAGAACAAAATTCTCTTATCTTAACACTTATAAATAATTTTCTTGTGATTCCCAACAATCCGACTGAACTCTTTCATCTGTCTCCTTCTTCTACGCTCTCAAATTCTAACAGTGGAGATACCATGAATTCTCAAGCAACACTAGGTAGTTGATAGTCTGTAGAGAACACACTTACCCATTGGAGTTCTCAACAACCAACGAAACGAAACTTGCGGACATTCAGGGATAGAACAACTTACTTATAACCTACACAATAATATCATCGCTCCAACTCTCCAACAATAGAGATACACGGGTTGTACTGTTGCAATTATAACTGATACAATTCGGATTCCATTTTAAAATTGAAACAATTAATCCAATTAAGCTTAACGAATCTGACTATGGTTACTATACTCCATATCAATTCTCTTCACATGATTCTATTCACTCAAGGCTTCTGTTGACACAAGGTTTCCATTAATAATAACATAGTAATGTCACAAAACTTACAATCATTAGTGTGTCACCCATACCAAACTTAAATCATTCTTATTATACTTGCAGATTTCCATAACACTTTCCTATTGCATATAATATTCCACACACTCACCTTCGAAGGCCACATGAAACTTCTCGTTCAAATCCATTTTTCTCAAGGGTCTCATTCCTTAAAAAAATCCGATTTACATGCTTAACTTTGGAACATTCATCTCTCACTCTTCCCTAGAAGGTAACTTAAAAATCCATATCTCTGAGTACGGCTCAACTGCACACGTCTGGTATTACTCTTACGGAGTCCATAACTTGATGTTAAGAATTAACAATACTAGAACTGACCAATTGTTCATCTCTTATCCACACAATAATTCAAATACCAAAATGTTTCCTGGAAGATCAACACTTCATGAGTCTCTTATAACTCCGCAATTTAGATTCTCAATAGTTGCAATGACGATACATCAAAAGTTTAGATCATTTACTGTCTACTAATCATTCTCAAAAGAAAATTCAGCACTTTATCTTGTGGTACTTCGAATGGAAGCCAAAACGGACCTACAGTTCAGAAAGTACGATTCTCTAAAGTCCTCCACAAAAGTCATGTGTCAATCGATTACCTATCTAGGCTAAACGGTCGAACACAACTGAACTCATTCATCTTGTTAACAAACAATCCAACTCAAAATTATCAATCCAGTCCACACTAACCTGCAAGATGATTCTCACTCGCGATTTCTAAACATGTGTAACATCCGCCCACCGTTCACAACTCAAGGTAACACAGGACGGGGCACCACATGCAAATTACATACTCCAACAAGGGATAAAGTATAACTACCATTCTGTTACAGCCACATTGCGAATATTCAAAGTAATAGTTCGATTCCACTCGTAAAATGACGTTAGTAGGAAAACAATGATGATGATGCCAAAAAGGGATTTTAGTAACAAGCTAACACTTGGTTCGTCCCTAAGCAAAATCCACACACAATCCTTATTGGGTAAAAAATAATGATGAACATATTATGTCCAATATACAACTTTAAGCTCTCTCTTTAATTCCTTGGCGAGAATTAAAATAACAACATTCTTAATCCCACTAGAGGTATATTCCAAATATTCTGATCATTCACAAATATAGGAGTTTTTCTTACACTTGAAAACTGAGGTAATGCACTCCTCTGAAGAACCTTGATGTCTCTACTTACATATTAATCGGGGTTACCTTACCCTTTACTAACCATTGCATAGAATGTCTTCACAACTTCCTATCGGTACCAAGAACACTTTGATCGGGCACTCGAGTCAAAATGTATGAATCTTAGAAAATCAAGTTTTCAAAACTTAACAATGGTAACCGGTTACTACCAGGAGGGTAACCGATTACTCAGTGCAAACATGGACTTCCAGTAGCTAAAATAGATTTAGAAACACAATTCTGTAACTGGGTACTACCCAGAGGGTAATCCGATTACTTCAAACGCAGAAGCAAAATTCTGGTTTTCATTGCTACCTAAACCTCCCAAACTTATTCTGTTACAGTCACATCGCGAATATTCAAAGTAATAGTTCGATTCCACTCGTACAATGACATTAGTAGGAAAACAACGATGATGATGCCAAAAAGGGATTTTAGTCACAAGCTAACACTTGGTTCGTCCGTAAGCAAAATCCACACACAATCCTTATTGGGTAAAACAAAACGATGAACATCTTATGTCCAGTATACAACTTTAACCTCTCTCTTTAATTCCTTGGCGAAAATTAAAATAACAACATTCTTAATCCCACTAGAGGTATATTCCAAATATTCTGATCATTCACAAATATAGGAGTTTTTCTTACACTTGAAAACTGAGGTAATGCACTCCTCTGAAGAACCTTGATGTCTCTACTTACATATTAATCGGGGTTACCTTACCCTCTACTAACCATTGCATAGAATATCTTCACAGCTTCCTATCGGTACTAAGAACACTTTGATCGGGCACTCGAGTCAAAATGTATGAATCTTAGAAAATCAAGTTTTCAAAACTTAACAGTGGTAACCGGTTACTACCAGGAGGGTAACCGATTACTCAGTGCAAACATGGACTTCTAGTAGCTAAAATAGATTTAGAAACACAATTCTATAACCCCCAGAGGGTGATCCGATTACTTCAAACGCAAAAGCAAAATTCTGGTTTTCATTGCTACCTAAACCTCTCAAACTCATTCCATTCACGTCCAAAAGTTATAACAATTATCAACAGATGATTCCACACATATAGAAAACATTCTACCAGAGTCTCAATGGGTGAACCATCATTGATTATACTTCCTTAACTTTAGTTTCAACAACAACTTAGCAACTCATTGTACATTCGTCCAAGAAATACATTCCGTTAACACTTTCTCATAATGCACTGCTAATATCGTTTCCATTCCGTGTTCACTTCACGCTCTATGGCAATCTTCTCATACCCAAACATAATCTATCTTACTAGAATTCTCCCGAATCCAAGGTTCTTAATCTATCACTTAACATAACTTCATCTGGTCCATATCAAATACACCTCATGTTGCTAAATAAAGCTTATTCTTTCTCCGACACTAAACCTTATACCATTCCTTGGGAAATTCAACACTTCCGAATTGATCCCTTACTAATTATAACATCCTAATGTATTACTCTAAACTTTGTCTCCTCATTCATGACCGAATATAAAACAACAAGCTTCTATTCTTCGCCCGGGGTGTATTTGTCTTACTTGAAACGTGTAACCACGTCCTTGTGTTTCTCTTCACGCTTTACCGCAACTTTAGGTTCCCATAAGAAAATAAACGTTCTTTACTTGTAAATTCTATCCATCTTTAAGGTATTATCCAAATACATTCCTGGAAGTACTCTCGTTCTTCTATGATACCACTGCGATCTTAGAACTGAAATACTAACAATTAACTCACTCCCGAACCTTAAGTCATAAGTTCCACAAAGCATCTTCTCTTTTCGTGGAATGAGAATTCTCAAAGTTCTTGTCCATACTAGTGGCCAATACCGATCTACTAGTGACTTTACATATTCCTTGATGCCTTGACCACTCTACCAATAAAGATCATTTCCTTTCAGACTCTATCCATTCGAAATAATTTCTCGAACAACACACTACTATGCAATTCCATGTTACAGGAAGTACAACTCTTAAGAAGACTCCAACTGAGCTAACCAAAGCTCCCTCTGCTAACTCTTGGCTTGGACCTATTCTCACAACACAAGTTACGACAACACTTCAGAGTCCTCATGATCACAAAACCATGATTCTACCTATCACATACATAACATTAGGTTGATCAAACCCAATACTATATAATATGATATTAAGAATCATGCGGCAAGACACACTTAAGAGGCAAGAAAGATTTACTTATGATGTTTCAAGGCTAGGTTGAGGATACGACCTTCTCTGATACCAACTGTAACGCCTCATATAATATATATCTAGAATAATATCATACAAGTGTTTATTTGGTACTAACACCATCATAAGTTCCTAATAGTACAATTCACATTCTTGACCAATTCTAAAAATAATACATTCTATGGTGGAAGACATGAAAATTATACTAAAAATAAAATACTAAGATCAATAGAATATCCATTATTGTACAAGGATAAATACACAACGGAAAAACTAAGACTATGTTTCTCTTGAAACATCCCTAGCATAACTCCACATGTAAATCAACTTGCAAAAGAAACCTGAAAAGCAACAACAATAGTGGGGTGAGATATCAAAATCTCAGTGAGTTCACTATCTTAGAGCTCTCTCGGATCTAAAGGTTCAAACCTAGACATTTTACAAGATCTCTAGTTACTTCTCAATAAGTAACCAAAGCAGGATGAAAAACGTCCATACGACGCTCTCAACACCTTATGTGGGACTCAATGGAATACCCATCGTAAGTGTTATAGGCAAGACTTCCCGTGGGACTCAATGTAACACCCACCACAAGTCACTACCTAAGTCTTTACGGATGCTTCCCGTAGGACTGAACATAACCCACCTCAAGACTTACTCAAGACTTAACCGGAAAGGCTTCTCGTGGGACTCAGTGTAATACCCACCACAAGCCACTACCATATTTCCCGTAGGACTCAGTGTAATACCCACCACAAGCCTAAACCATGCTTCCCATGGGACTCAGTGTCGCTCCCGACAAATGAAAAATGGATCAGATGAAGGTACAGACGCGAACGGTCGGCGAGAGGGACAATGAGAACACACAGCCGTGAACTCACTGGAGATGAAAAGAGTCGCCAGCTAGGCATTTTTATCCCGGAGGAAAGGCAATGCTGCATAGACCTAAAAAAGATGGACAAGACGGTTTGCGAACCAGAAAGACTGAGAAAGGGGGTTGGTTACAACCTGGGAAGGTATTAGCACCCAGATTGTCCGTCGTACTCGACGGGATCCACGCTTAAAAGATTTGTGCTTTAGAGGGGTAGTGTCAGTGCTATTTGTGCATAAAAGAGCTGGAAAAGATGTACAGGTGTCAGTGTAAAGAAATGTGATGTGTATAAATGAAGTGTCAGTGTGAGATCAGGAATGAAATGAATTGCTCATGATAATGAGGCTAAGAGAAAGAAGCTGGAAGAGGGGGAATGTACAGAGACTTTTGTTCGATAACTGTTAAGTTATGCCTACGTATCCTCTCGTGCAATGAGGAAGTCAGAACACCGTAGTTCGACCCAAAGAGACTGAAAGATGAATTGACTTTGTGAACTGCTTACTTGTTAATGCTCAAGTGTATGACCTGTCTGGCCCAGGTGCTTACTGTCTTGCATTAGACGGAAGAAGCAAGTTCTCGTTTGTGAGTGAAGATGATGAGAAAAGAATCCCGGAGGAGACGATTATTGTTTGTTTTTGTGTTTTCAGTCTTTTATTGCTTTTGAAAGTTTGTCATAAGAAAATGGGCTTAAGCCTAAACCAATGGATTTAGTAAACTCATCACATCTTCCCTCTGATTAGGAGTAATGAGAATTACCTTAAGTGTGAAGTCAGATTCTCACACTTAATCACCTTTGACGTAGGATTAAGATCATTGACCTACTTGTTGATTATTTAGATGTTTTTGGTATTTTTGTTTAGTGTTAAGTAATGAGGTTAAGCCATAATCAGGGATTAAACAGACCCATTACACCATCCTAATAGAAGGATGATAGATGAGAATGTTTAAGCTGAGGAAAGCCCCTCAACTTAATCCATGATTAGAGATTAAACTCATGACAAAACAAGCCTTTGATTAAGTGGATTTTATTTAATGGTATGATGATGAAGTGTTTTTTTATGATTTGTAAGACAACTTGAGGGGGACTTGTCCATTAACACTAGGGTTAGTCCTTCTTAACCATTTAAGGAAGAATTAGAACCCTAATGCAAGGCCCAAGTTACAAGTGTAATGTCTTGATAATTATTATGTGAATTGATTAAGAGATCTAAACGCATTTAGGATTCAACACTTAGGATTAAAGTTATACACTCCATCCTAAGAGAAGGATGCAGGCATAAGCTTAATCACGAAGCCCTGAAGCCTTTAGGGTTTAGTCCCTAATTATGAGGTGAGAAGAGAAGACTCAAATAGAGACACAAAGGTAAAAACTATGAGGGGAGACTAATCCTAATATTCACATGCACGGATGGTCCTAGGGTTCGTGAGGTTTGCAAAAAAGAATCTTCAAAGGAGGAGAAGAACTAAGAAGAGAAAGGAGAAGCTCCATGGTGGCCTAAGCACACCTTAAATCGAGAGTGAATAAGAGAAGATGAGGAAAATGAATTAAGATAAATAAGAAATAAGATAAGAAGATGAGAATGCAAAAATGGAGATAAGATGACAATGCACAAACAGAGCCTACACCAGTAGGACTTCCAGATGCAACAACACGCGATAATTAAAATCGGTCCTCAGCGTTACCTAACGGAAAAGGTCCGTTGCCTCTTCAATACGCGTAAGAGAAACTCAGGAAGAAATTTCGAGTCTAAAGCAAATTCAAACAGTTCAAGCACAAATTGTCGAATATCAGGGCATCAGACAAAAGTCAAGTGCAAGCACCCACCTTCATCAGAATCGAGCAATGAACCTATGAAACAAAAACTACAACCAAGATCAAACAAAGTCAAACCGAACAAAATTAACTTGAATGATCTGATTCTAATCAAATTCTGAACTACAAACTTAATATTAATTAATGATCAATTAAACATTAAAAATTCTAACAAAATAATTATTAATAAAATCCTAACTCAACAATAAATAAGCAAAAATTTAAAACTATCCTAATATAAAAATGTAAATAACAAATAATAGAATTTCTAATAAAGTTCTAACTAATTTACCATACCTTAATTCAAAACCAAATAAATAAAAGTCTTTATATAAGAACCAATAATAATAAGAACACAAAAATATTAGTTAAAATCAAATCAAATAAACAAGATTGTACTAATAAACAAAGTTAATAAATAAAAATAAATAAATAAATAAAAAAAAACAAAAGAATAGAGGGAGATGGCGCTGGAACAGGATGTATTTGGCAAAACACATGGGCCTCAGTCCAACAGCAAGAAGCAAGACGTGAGGTGGGGTGCATCAGTGAAATTGAGGCGTGCAGATTAGCAAACTCGTTGGCAAAGCTGAGCCCAAATGAAAACAAAGATCCATCTACAAATAGAAAAATAGGGTAAAACATATAGAATAAATAAAAATAAGAATTAAGAAAAATAAATAAAAACTGAAAAAGGGTCAGCAAAAAGGAAAGTGTGAATCTCTTGGCTTCACAATCGCTATCTTCTTCTTTCGAAAAAAACAAAACACGCCGCCGCCTTCGACACCCTCGTCGTTCCCATCCACCTTCAAACCGTTGCTCGTTGCTTTCGATCCTTCTTCAAAACTTGGTCAGAAAAACAAAGGGGGCTCCGCTGTGAATCTCGTTCTTCCGTCGATACTTTCTTCGCCGACGGCTTGCTCTCGACTTCACTCTCTCAGCTTATCACGAAATCGGTTCCTCTTCTTCTCCGCGAACACTTCCGCGATGCTCGATCAACTTCGCCTTCTAGCAAAGCCTTCGCGTCGTCTTCAGGTCCTCCGACAAGCCGCCGCCGCGAATAGCTTCTTCTTCCTTTTTATGCTTTCAGTTCTGATGGTGAGTGTTGTTTGGAGTTGAAAACTTCTTCTACTTTTTCTGTACTTTTGTTCTGTTTCCTGAGATTCGCCTGGTTGTTGTGTTGATGTTGTGCAGGTGTTGACGGTATGGTGTGAAGAAGGTCGGGGTTGGTGTTTGTTGTGTTGTTAGGTTGAAGGTGAGGGGGGCGTTCGGTGGCATGAAGGGAGTTTGAAGATGTTGGTGATGGAGTTTGAGTGAGGGTTACGGATTGAAAGTGGTTTAGGCTGACGTTGGTTTGCGAGTTTGCCGGTTTGAAGCAGGTGAGAATATGGAGGGATAAGGGTGATGAAGATGAGTGATGGTTTGTAGTGGTGTAGTGATTTAGAAAGGGTGAGTAATATGATTGTGGAAGTTTCGTGATTGACAGTAGGAACGGCGAGGAATGATTCGAAGTTGTTGCAGTGGAAAAAATGGTGAATCGGTGGTATTGAGAGTGGAATAGCTTAAGGAGTCTTAAGGACGTTTGTGAGGTTTATGTGTTGGTTTATGAAGTTGTTCTTGAGTGTTGTTCATGGAGGATGTATTTGTGTATGAGCAATGAAGAAAAATGGGGTTTTTGTGGTTATGGAGGAAGAATATTCATGAAGAATGCTGTATTTTTGTTGCTATTTTCTTGAGTCAAAATGTGTGTATGTGTGAGGTTAAGATTAAGGTTCAATTTGGTGTTGTTTTATGTCTTGCGTTATGGTTTGTGATCAGAAATATAAACAAAAGTGCTGGAAAAAAAAGGAAAGAAAGAGCCGTTGAGGAGAGTGGGGCGCCCCCCCCTCTTTTTCTGTGTATTGTTCTGAGATTTTTTTTTTGCAGCAGGTATTTGTGTGCTACTTTTGGTGCAAGTTTGATGCAGATTTTCTGGACTGGTGTGGAGTGTTGCAGGAAGTGGGGCCAGCAAGAAAGCTGAGGTGATGGCTTGTACTGGTTGCAAAAAGAAAAAAGTCTTGGCTTGGATGAGTATTGATGTTGGCTTGTAAAATAAATTGAAAATAAAACTTGATTGTTTTTTATTTTATTGTATGTATTTTTTATATTACTTAATACTAATTAAGTTCTAAAAAACAAATGGGCCTAAAAATAAATGGGCTTAAGGATTTCTAATATTGTGGTATAAGTAGGAAAATGGAATTAGAAATATGCAATTAAAATGGATATGGTTTATACGAATTTAAATGTGAATTTGTGGATGGTATAGAAATTTGAAAAATATAAAAAATGATAATGGTTTTGGATATAAATGGATGATTGGAAATGACTAAAAAAAATGGTAATTTGGACAACTATTCTAAAAATGAATCGGTAAGCCAAGATGGAAGAAAAGTAAAAAGAAAGGTCATTGATTAAAATGGATAATAAATGGTTTAATCGGGAATGAATAATGAATAATGAATTTGGTTTTCAAGCCCACAACAAATCTCTATTATCTCACGAGCCTCTGAATACAACCAACACAGACCCACTGAACAGCCGAATAATTCGCAACTCAAGCCACAACTGTCATCTAAAAACTGTCTGATTATGCCCTGATAATTCGAAACCCAAACTGAGGAAAATAAATCCTCAAATGAATCGCTGATGAACTAAAGAACCGATGAACTGATGACCACAAGCCAAAACCTTGAATTCTCTGATAATCTGCAAATAATGACGTGAAAATCTAATCCTCAGAAAATGTGATCCCATGTCTTAAGAGCTTATGCAAATGGTATGCAAAATGCGTATGAATGCAAAATGAAAAGCCCACAAAGATAGAAAAGCCAGAGGGCAAATTTGGGGTGTCTACAGCTGCCCCTATTCAAGCAACTGTTAATCTGATAAGGATGAGAGCAACGGCTATTAGACGTTCAAGATAAACAGTGATTGAATACCAAAAAGACCCCGAAATTTGCACTCACAGAAGAAAAAGGGATATAGATTGTATAAGAAAACAAAGTATATTGTAAAGTATGGGCGACGGAGGACGACCGTCGAGCAGAGGACGACTGCTGGGCGAAGAGCAATGACGGGGACGGCCGACATGCTGGGGATAAAAGGGTAAAGCCAAGACGGGGACGGCCGACTAGCTGGAAAAAATAAGATATTATGATGGGGACGGCCATCAAGGTAAAGTAGTATCATTCTCTGAGGATGTAATGAAACATGACGGGGACGGCCATCAAGTTCATAAAGCAAAGTAACCAACGATGGGGGACGGCCATCAAGATAAAGTTGTAAAATTCTCTGGGAATTAATGAAACATGACGGGGACGGCCATCAAGTTCATAAAGTAAAGTAATCAACAATGGGGACGGCCATTGGGCTAAAAAGAAAAGGGACCACGACGGGGACGGCCATCGGGTTAAAGAATAAATGGAAAAAACAGATGATGAGGTACGGTCATCAAAGGTGAAGGACGATCACCTAGCAGGGGACGGCTGCTCTGTTGGGAATAAAAGAAATATGATGGGGACGGCCATCAAAGGTGGAGGACGACCACCTGGCAGGGTACGGCTGCCGAAAATATCGCGACATAGGACGAATGCCGGATAGAAAAGGTCAACGATGGGGACGGCCATCGGACGAGCATGATGGAGGACGACCATCAAGAAGTGGAGGACGACCACTCAGCAGGGGACGGCTGCTCTCAAAGTTTATCATAACACAGGATGAGTGTTAGATAACTAAAATCAACAATGGGGACGGCCATTGGATAAAGTGATGAAGGACGATCATCAAAAGGTGGAGGACGACCACCTAGCAGGGGACGGCTGCTAAAATCAACGATGGGGACGGCCATCGGATGAGCATGATGGAGGACGACCATCAAGAAGTGGAGGACGACCACTTAGCAGGGGACGGCTGCTCTCAAAGTTTATCATAACACAGGACGAGTGTTAGATAAAGGGAAAATTTGTTGGCAATCTACTGGGGAGATAGTAAACACGGACGAGCGTTTACATCCAAGAAACAAAAGGTATAAGTGTTTGGTATTGTGTATAGATTAAAGATGCGGACGAGCATCCTTAAGACTATGATACGGACGGGTATCGTGTAGAAACAAACTGACACGTGCTCAGAGCTGATGATACGGACGAGTATCAACTGGTTAACAAGGAACACGGACGAGTGTTGCATCTGACAGTATCCTTCTGGGGAATAGTAGACACAGACGAGCATCTATATTCACGAAGACATAAGTGTTTGACACGGTGTATGGATTAAAGATGCGGACAAGCATCCTTAAGACTATGATACGGACGAGTATCATGTAGAAACAAACATTAGACGCAATGTTCTGAGATGATGGTACGGACGAGTACCAACTGGTTAACAAAGAACAAGGACTACTGTCGAATCTGTGGGGATATAAATGGTATATACAAGATACGGACGAATATCTGTATAGGTGTAACATGAGTAGTGAGTATGAGTATTGTATAGATGAGTGTTTAACTGTTGGGGAGAGTGACACGGACGAGTGTCAAAAGGAGAAAAGTATAGTATAAACAAGTATCTGATATACAAAGTGTTTAGGTTACTTGTGCTGGGGAAAGATGACACGGACGGGTGTCGAGGAATTGTATATATGAGTGTCTGTGAGTGCAAAGGGGGTGCTTTGGCTTTCTGGTGGGGATATGACACGGACGGGTGCCACAAAGAGTATATACCGATGTTTGTGAATGTGAGGCAACTGCTTTAGCTTTAAATCTCCGTTGGGGAATTTGGGAAGCATTCTGTATACTGCTGACGGGTTGAAAGCTTTTAACTCTGATGGGAACGAAGTGTTGGCAACCTGATGCCTGCTGGAGAGGTTTTCACTGGAGGAAAGACGACTCTGCGTGAGGTATACTTTGTTTAACTGCTTTGAACATCTGCTGAGGATCTGATCATCCTGCCCTGACTCCACTGGGGAGAATTTCCTCTTGCTTCGCTGAGGAAATCCCTTGGAAATGAGAGTCCCGATGACTTTATGGGGAAAGATCATCTTTAGACTTGGCTAGGGAAGATGCTTGATCACACAATCCTGCTGAGGAGGGAATTCTGATAATTCTACTTTGTGGGGAAGCAAGGCCTTCAGCTGCCTGTTGGGAAAATTTCACTGTGGAAAGATAAGTTCGCTTGGGGACGAGAACGATTCAATCAGCCTCGAAGTTCTGTTGGGGATATCATCTGTTCCAACTCAGCTGGGGGTGTGAACCTTCTGGCATGGTTGAGAAAAGATTTGGCAATGCTCTGTTGAGGAGAGACTTTGCTGAGGAGGGAATCAAAATATGCCCCAAGCATAGCATAACAGTTGTGCTGGGAAGATGTGCCAATGAAATTTGGCCTTGACTGAATGCGAATAACCAACTCCTCATGAGGGAATCTTGTCGGCTGAAAGAAGATCTTTATGCTCGGGGAAGAAATAAACTTCCAATGCCCTGCTGGTAAAATAAATACCAGACATTCCCTGAGAATTAACACAGTGCTTCAAACTTCTGAGCTTAACAAATGCGTTACCGATCATCCAGAGTGACCAAGCATCCCTTTACTCCTCAATTATACCATACTGCATCATCCATAAAAAGATCGTCTTCAGAGGATTTTACAGAAGACTTGGCATCCAGAATTGCCCCAGTGTCTTCAAACTCTCGCAGAAATTCAACATGTCTTGAGATAACTGCCCCAGATTACGTCTTGAAACGATTCTTGCTCCACATTAGAGCTAAAACAGAAACCATGCGGTATGAAGATGCAATGCAAATGATGTATAATGCAGACGTATGCTCATAACCAAAGATATGAAACAAGGATGGTTGGTCGCTAGGGCCAGGTTGATAGATATATATATTTTTTTTGTTGCCAAGCAATTGGACCTTTAAAGGTGAATTACCAGACGAGAACTGGTTTATAAAAGGTAGGCCAACAGACGAGAACTGATGGGCAAAGAATAAGTCGTCAGACGAGAACTGACTCCTCGGGGTTCATTGTCAAACGAGAATTGACTCTGAAAAAGAATGACTACCAGACGGGAACTGGTGTTCAACAGGTTAAATGAAAAGGTGACCAGACGAGAACTGGTTAAAAGATTCGCCTACCAGACGAGAACTGGTATTTGAAGTTGGTTTGCCAGACGAGAACTGGACTTTGGGTTTGTCTGCCAGACGAGGACTAGACTTTGAAATGGCTTGCCAGACGAGAACTGGACTTTAAATGGTTTGCCAGACGAGAACTGGACTTTGAAAGGTTGATAAGTTGGGGTTACGAGGCCCTGGATGTGAGATTTGATGTTGCGGGGGTGGGATGCCCAATGCAATTATGATGCACATGCTCTATATGCTCGAGCGAAGCGACATGAATAACGTATGCAAATGATTTATGCAATGATTATGAAAGGCTAGAAAAAACTCCCAAGGATGGGAAGAAAGGTCTTAGTGACAAGGCTTCTGGTTGAGAAGGGTGACAAAGGCGACGGTGGGTAGCATGATTTCCCGACACTTGTCTTGAACTTGGAGATCACCGATATAACTTGCTCTGTATAGCTAAAATTTGCCCCTGTTGGGCGAGTCTCTGAACAGACTGTTGCTGATTATCCAATTCTTGGCATGGCGGACTTGGATGTCCTCTCGAGGAGAGTTGCACTTAGTGAGCTCTTGGAAGTATCCTGCCCCGGTATGGGCGTGTAAGCGACTTGAATCACTCTGACTGAGCATTGGAAGATTTCATCTTTAGACGACAGAAAATCCGGGTGGCCTGCCCCTGGATGGCAGATTCAGCTCTGATCAACTGACTTTGAATGACGTTCCTCGATCAACTGATGCTTGGGAACTCTCTTTACCCTGACAGATTCCTTGGTCAACAAAACCACTGGATAACATGCCCCTGATTCATAGGCCGACAAGATGCTCTTGATTCTGGTCATCATTGTTGAATGATCAAGTTCCCTCGCGATTGCTCTTTGTAGGAACTTCCCTGGTGTCACAAACTGACTTGCAATTAAAACTGTTCATTTACAAATGGTAATTTTAATGCAGTACACATGCAAGTTTTTTTTGAAAATTTATTTATTTTGATGCTGTGACTGTGTGTGACGAATGGACGATTAGTCCAAACATAGTGTTGAGTTAGCAAATCGTTAGGAGTCAGTTTACGCGACCTTGTCGTAGTATGCTTTCAGAATTGACCCTGATTCAATTAGGACTTTCAAGGGTTATGACGTGGTCTGGTTCACGGTTTTTAAAAAAAAGAAGGTTTTATGGCTCAAAGTTTATCTGTGCCCACCCATTCTCCTCGATGTTCTCCAGTCCTATGTTCAGCTAATTCGACTTAAACGCTCGCTTCTCACAAGGGTTTTGTAATGATTGAGGAACCAATGACGTTGATGGTTTACGCACCAATGAGGTTTCTTGGGGTAACAGTCACCCATTCTGACTTTGTGTCTGGTCACACGACTTTGTTCTTATGGAATATTTTTTTTCAGATTTTTTATTCCCTAACTTTTGCCTGGACTGATTCTCTTTGAATTTTTTCGATTTCGAAGTCCAGCGGGATGCCCTAACTTTTGCCTAAGTCATATGTTTTCACATATTTTCGACTTAGCGGGCTTTATTTCTTTTTTTTCTCTGATTTTTTGAACAAATCGCGTGACACTGGCTTGTCATGACTTGCTGAAAGGGTTGACTGCCTCATTCCTTTGTTGTTGAGGGATAACCATTGTGGTTTCACGTCCCTCGACCTCTTGAGGTGTAATGAATAAAGGTAATGGATCCTCGGATGCACACTCCTTTGGAAATTTGAATGCTCGGTAAAATTAAACTGATGACTACCCTGCCCCGGGTTGAATGTGAGGTTTTTTCGTTCAGAAAAGAAACTCCTGCTTCAAGGCTCAAAGGGGTTGACGAGGGTCTATCTCCCTTATATCTCCGGTGTTTGGGAATTGAAGCAATGCCTGTACATCGTCAGCAGGTTCTACCCTGAAAGCATACCTTCAACAATTATGAGTATTCAGTTGTCATCATCCTCCCTCAAACCTGCTAAACAACAGTGACATAGATGGGAGGTAAATGAATGCAATTTTTTTGTTTTTTCAATGCAAGTAAAGAAAAAATGAGCGAATGCGACATAATTGATTCAAAAGTGCAAGATTACTACATTAACATTACCATTTAAAATGCTTAAAAGACAAGTAGCTGCTAACAGGAAAGAAACTACAGTGCAAATGATGAAAAGGATACAATGGTCACCAATTTTGATGACATTTTTCCGAGCCATTGAATCAGGAGACGCTTCTTCGAAGTCTTGGAACTCAATCAGGTGAAAGGTTGACGTGCACAACCAAGCTTCCTTCTGGAAAGGAGATGTAGCCCTTGTCGATCAATTGTTGTACCTTGGCTTGAAAAGCTTTGCAATCTTCAGTTGAATGCCCTATTGATCCACCATGATACCCGCACTGCTCATGAGGATTGTACCCTGGAGGGTACGGCCCTGGTAACGACTTGAGAGGCTTAGGAACCACCAAAGAGCTCTGAACTAGATGTGGCAAGAGTTCACTGTATGCCATAGGGACTGGATGAAAAAGGAGCAATCCTTCTTTCCAGATTGTTACGAGGCCTAGGCTGGCTCTGAAGTTGATTCTGAGGTCTTCGACCATGAGATTGCAGATTTGGACGAGGAGGAGTCCAAGGCTTCTGATATGGTGCTCTGAGCACTGCCGAATGCCCGTAAGAGTAACCAGACACGGGAATAGATGATCTCTGAGAAGATGTTGTTCTAGAATATTCGATATTCGCCGTGACTGCATTGGTATCATACCATTCTTCTTCTTGGGAGCTAACAACAGACTCACCTTCACCAGCTGGGATATTCGAAAAGTCCTGGATCTTTCCACTTTTGAGCAGGCTCTCAATGCGTACTCCAACTATCATCAAATCAGAGAAGCTTGTCATCCCAATGCTACTCATTCTTTCCAAGTATGGACCATGCAAGGTGCCCACGAACAGGTCAATTAATTCTCTGTCTGAAAGTGGTGGTTGCACTTGGGCTGCCAATTCTCTCCACCGCTGTGCATATTCTCTGAAAGATTCACCACTCCTCTGGGATAGGCTCTGCAAGTGCGTGCGATTGGGCGCCACGTCCATATTGTACTGGTATTGCTTTACGAAAGCTCTGGATAAATCATTCCAAGATCGAATATGACTGCTTTCCAAATCCAAGTACCAACTTAAAGATGCCCCACTTAAACTGTCCTGAAAACAGTGAATCATCAGCTTATCATTGCGGGCATGAGAAGTCATTTTTCTACAGAACATCACCAAATGACGCTTCGGGCAACTGACACCAGTGTACTTCTCGAACTTCGGAGTTTTGAAATCTGGAGGAATGACAAGACCCGGCACCAAACACAGGCTTAGAGCATCAAAACCGAAGGCATCAGGATCCGCTAAGGCTTTGAGTCGCTCGTCCAACACACGAAATCTTTCATCAGGATCAATAGCTCGTGGATCCTTGGTTTTCACAAGAGGGATTGCCCCTTGGAAGTCTGGCATAGGGAAGGCAAACCTCTGATAATTTGTAGTATCAGAAGAAGATGAAGGTCCACCTCGGACAGCAGATGGTTCAGGCACATTCTGATTCACGATCGGGGTCTGTATAGGCTGAGCTTGAGCAAGATTGCTCACTTGTGGAAGATCTTCATCAGGAGAAAGACCATACAGAGGATTGGTCACCGAAGTGAAACCAGGTGGAAAATCAACATTCTGATGGTTGTTCTCTGTCATAGCTACTGACGGCTTCCAAACTGACCTTTTTTAACTCTTGGCACTGCTCAGTCTAGCTTTACACACTCTGTCGTCCACTATCTGTTACCACTTGTTCAAACTGAGTACCGGGAAATCAGCTGGCTGGTCATGGACAAAAGAGGAAGGATAAGCTCTCTGGAGGAGGAAAATGCAATGCAGATGCAAAATGCGATATGATGATGCAAAAGATGCAAAGACATGGGATCACAGCTGGAAACTGCCTGGAATCTGGAATGCCGGACCAAGGATCGAGTGTCTGTAACCACAAGATCTCTGAATAATAACCTGAAATAGTAACTGAAAACCAAAGGTCAATAACTTCAGGATCATCGTGACCGGATCAAACAATTGTACTGGTAATGAGGGTATGTTGAGGTCAAGGGTCCCTGCAAACCTGTAAACAGCCCAACCCCCTCACAGGTAGTGTTCTAAAACAAGGATCCTCAGACTTGGATCAGTTATGGGAAGTGTAAACACTTCCAACCCGGAGGTACAGTGTTTACAATAACCATAAAAAATCCTCCTCTAATTCTCCTCAGTTTCTGAAGGTCAATACTAAAAGGTCATCCAGACTTAGCAGGCTTCCCAGATCCCCCTAGCATTGCAGGAAATCTGCAACACAGAGTTCTCAAGAAGAAACCCATATCTGAACCGTGTTTCATATTCCCGCACCAGACTGAAAATTGACTGGGAAAGAATATGATTCACTCTAGCCTAGGTGTCACTCATGTCCCAGGTATAGGACCTAAACTCTCAATGGAACCCCAACCCACCAAAACAAACCAGATCCAGCACAGACAGCATGACAGTATGATATATATGAAAACTGTAAAGAAAGCAATAAATAAAGCTGTACAGAAAGCAATAAATAAAGCAAATATACAAACACAAATAACACATAACACCCCAATAAACACAAATCAAACAAGCGCTAGGAGGAACCCACAAAAAGAACCAGAAGCCCTGGTTGCAATATAAGGCTCCCCAGCAGAGTCGCCAAGCTGTCGCTCCCGACAAATGAAAAATGGATCAGATGAAGGTACAGACGCGAACGGTCGGCGAGAGGGACAATGAGAACACACAGCCGTGAACTCACTGGAGATGAAAAGAGTCGCCAGCTAGGCATTTTTATCCCGGAGGAAAGGCAATGCTGCATAGACCTAAAAAAGATGGACAAGACGGTTTGCGAACCAGAAAGACTGAGAAAGGGGGTTGGTTACAACCTGGGAAGGTATTAGCACCCAGATTGTCCGTCGTACTCGACGGGATCCACGCTTAAAAGATTTGTGCTTTAGAGGGGTAGTGTCAGTGCTATTTGTGCATAAAAGAGCTGGAAAAGATGTACAGGTGTCAGTGTAAAGAAATGTGATGTGTATAAATGAAGTGTCAGTGTGAGATCAGGAATGAAATGAATTGCTCATGATAATGAGGCTAAGAGAAAGAAGCTGGAAGAGGGGGAATGTACAGAGACTTTTGTTCGATAACTGTTAAGTTATGCCTACGTATCCTCTCGTGCAATGAGGAAGTCAGAACACCGTAGTTCGACCCAAAGAGACTGAAAGATGAATTGACTTTGTGAACTGCTTACTTGTTAATGCTCAAGTGTATGACCTGTCTGGCCCAGGTGCTTACTGTCTTGCATTAGACGGAAGAAGCAAGTTCTCGTTTGTGAGTGAAGATGATGAGAAAAGAATCCCGGAGGAGACGATTATTGTTTGTTTTTGTGTTTTCAGTCTTTTATTGCTTTTGAAAGTTTGTCATAAGAAAATGGGCTTAAGCCTAAACCAATGGATTTAGTAAACTCATCACATCTTCCCTCTGATTAGGAGTAATGAGAATTACCTTAAGTGTGAAGTCAGATTCTCACACTTAATCACCTTTGACGTAGGATTAAGATCATTGACCTACTTGTTGATTATTTAGATGTTTTTGGTATTTTTGTTTAGTGTTAAGTAATGAGGTTAAGCCATAATCAGGGATTAAACAGACCCATTACACCATCCTAATAGAAGGATGATAGATGAGAATGTTTAAGCTGAGGAAAGCCCCTCAACTTAATCCATGATTAGAGATTAAACTCATGACAAAACAAGCCTTTGATTAAGTGGATTTTATTTAATGGTATGATGATGAAGTGTTTTTTTATGATTTGTAAGACAACTTGAGGGGGACTTGTCCATTAACACTAGGGTTAGTCCTTCTTAACCATTTAAGGAAGAATTAGAACCCTAATGCAAGGCCCAAGTTACAAGTGTAATGTCTTGATAATTATTATGTGAATTGATTAAGAGATCTAAACGCATTTAGGATTCAACACTTAGGATTAAAGTTATACACTCCATCCTAAGAGAAGGATGCAGGCATAAGCTTAATCACGAAGCCCTGAAGCCTTTAGGGTTTAGTCCCTAATTATGAGGTGAGAAGAGAAGACTCAAATAGAGACACAAAGGTAAAAACTATGAGGGGAGACTAATCCTAATATTCACATGCACGGATGGTCCTAGGGTTCGTGAGGTTTGCAAAAAAGAATCTTCAAAGGAGGAGAAGAACTAAGAAGAGAAAGGAGAAGCTCCATGGTGGCCTAAGCACACCTTAAATCGAGAGTGAATAAGAGAAGATGAGGAAAATGAATTAAGATAAATAAGAAATAAGATAAGAAGATGAGAATGCAAAAATGGAGATAAGATGACAATGCACAAACAGAGCCTACACCAGTAGGACTTCCAGATGCAACAACACGCGATAATTAAAATCGGTCCTCAGCGTTACCTAACGGAAAAGGTCCGTTGCCTCTTCAATACGCGTAAGAGAAACTCAGGAAGAAATTTCGAGTCTAAAGCAAATTCAAACAGTTCAAGCACAAATTGTCGAATATCAGGGCATCAGACAAAAGTCAAGTGCAAGCACCCACCTTCATCAGAATCGAGCAATGAACCTATGAAACAAAAACTACAACCAAGATCAAACAAAGTCAAACCGAACAAAATTAACTTGAATGATCTGATTCTAATCAAATTCTGAACTACAAACTTAATATTAATTAATGATCAATTAAACATTAAAAATTCTAACAAAATAATTATTAATAAAATCCTAACTCAACAATAAATAAGCAAAAATTTAAAACTATCCTAATATAAAAATGTAAATAACAAATAATAGAATTTCTAATAAAGTTCTAACTAATTTACCATACCTTAATTCAAAACCAAATAAATAAAAGTCTTTATATAAGAACCAATAATAATAAGAACACAAAAATATTAGTTAAAATCAAATCAAATAAACAAGATTGTACTAATAAACAAAGTTAATAAATAAAAATAAATAAATAAATAAAAAAAAACAAAAGAATAGAGGGAGATGGCGCTGGAACAGGATGTATTTGGCAAAACACATGGGCCTCAGTCCAACAGCAAGAAGCAAGACGTGAGGTGGGGTGCATCAGTGAAATTGAGGCGTGCAGATTAGCAAACTCGTTGGCAAAGCTGAGCCCAAATGAAAACAAAGATCCATCTACAAATAGAAAAATAGGGTAAAACATATAGAATAAATAAAAATAAGAATTAAGAAAAATAAATAAAAACTGAAAAAGGGTCAGCAAAAAGGAAAGTGTGAATCTCTTGGCTTCACAATCGCTATCTTCTTCTTTCGAAAAAAACAAAACACGCCGCCGCCTTCGACACCCTCGTCGTTCCCATCCACCTTCAAACCGTTGCTCGTTGCTTTCGATCCTTCTTCAAAACTTGGTCAGAAAAACAAAGGGGGCTCCGCTGTGAATCTCGTTCTTCCGTCGATACTTTCTTCGCCGACGGCTTGCTCTCGACTTCACTCTCTCAGCTTATCACGAAATCGGTTCCTCTTCTTCTCCGCGAACACTTCCGCGATGCTCGATCAACTTCGCCTTCTAGCAAAGCCTTCGCGTCGTCTTCAGGTCCTCCGACAAGCCGCCGCCGCGAATAGCTTCTTCTTCCTTTTTATGCTTTCAGTTCTGATGGTGAGTGTTGTTTGGAGTTGAAAACTTCTTCTACTTTTTCTGTACTTTTGTTCTGTTTCCTGAGATTCGCCTGGTTGTTGTGTTGATGTTGTGCAGGTGTTGACGGTATGGTGTGAAGAAGGTCGGGGTTGGTGTTTGTTGTGTTGTTAGGTTGAAGGTGAGGGGGGCGTTCGGTGGCATGAAGGGAGTTTGAAGATGTTGGTGATGGAGTTTGAGTGAGGGTTACGGATTGAAAGTGGTTTAGGCTGACGTTGGTTTGCGAGTTTGCCGGTTTGAAGCAGGTGAGAATATGGAGGGATAAGGGTGATGAAGATGAGTGATGGTTTGTAGTGGTGTAGTGATTTAGAAAGGGTGAGTAATATGATTGTGGAAGTTTCGTGATTGACAGTAGGAACGGCGAGGAATGATTCGAAGTTGTTGCAGTGGAAAAAATGGTGAATCGGTGGTATTGAGAGTGGAATAGCTTAAGGAGTCTTAAGGACGTTTGTGAGGTTTATGTGTTGGTTTATGAAGTTGTTCTTGAGTGTTGTTCATGGAGGATGTATTTGTGTATGAGCAATGAAGAAAAATGGGGTTTTTGTGGTTATGGAGGAAGAATATTCATGAAGAATGCTGTATTTTTGTTGCTATTTTCTTGAGTCAAAATGTGTGTATGTGTGAGGTTAAGATTAAGGTTCAATTTGGTGTTGTTTTATGTCTTGCGTTATGGTTTGTGATCAGAAATATAAACAAAAGTGCTGGAAAAAAAAGGAAAGAAAGAGCCGTTGAGGAGAGTGGGGCGCCCCCCCCTCTTTTTCTGTGTATTGTTCTGAGATTTTTTTTTTGCAGCAGGTATTTGTGTGCTACTTTTGGTGCAAGTTTGATGCAGATTTTCTGGACTGGTGTGGAGTGTTGCAGGAAGTGGGGCCAGCAAGAAAGCTGAGGTGATGGCTTGTACTGGTTGCAAAAAGAAAAAAGTCTTGGCTTGGATGAGTATTGATGTTGGCTTGTAAAATAAATTGAAAATAAAACTTGATTGTTTTTTATTTTATTGTATGTATTTTTTATATTACTTAATACTAATTAAGTTCTAAAAAACAAATGGGCCTAAAAATAAATGGGCTTAAGGATTTCTAATATTGTGGTATAAGTAGGAAAATGGAATTAGAAATATGCAATTAAAATGGATATGGTTTATACGAATTTAAATGTGAATTTGTGGATGGTATAGAAATTTGAAAAATATAAAAAATGATAATGGTTTTGGATATAAATGGATGATTGGAAATGACTAAAAAAAATGGTAATTTGGACAACTATTCTAAAAATGAATCGGTAAGCCAAGATGGAAGAAAAGTAAAAAGAAAGGTCATTGATTAAAATGGATAATAAATGGTTTAATCGGGAATGAATAATGAATAAGGAATTTGGTTTTCAAGCCCACAACAAATCTCTATTATCTCACGAGCCTCTGAATACAACCAACACAGACCCACTGAACAGCCGAATAATTCGCAACTCAAGCCACAACTGTCATCTAAAAACTGTCTGATTATGCCCTGATAATTCGAAACCCAAACTGAGGAAAATAAATCCTCAAATGAATCGCTGATGAACTAAAGAACCGATGAACTGATGACCACAAGCCAAAACCTTGAATTCTCTGATAATCTGCAAATAATGACGTGAAAATCTAATCCTCAGAAAATGTGATCCCATGTCTTAAGAGCTTATGCAAATGGTATGCAAAATGCGTATGAATGCAAAATGAAAAGCCCACAAAGATAGAAAAGCCAGAGGGAAAATTTGGGGTGTCTACACTCAGTGTAATACCCACCACAAGCCTAAACTATGCTTCCCGTGGGACTCAGTGTAATATTCACCACAAACCTAAACTCGGCAAAACTTCCTGTGGGACTCAGTGTAATACCCACCACAAAGTATCTACTCGCCTCACCCACAATACCTCGAGCCTTTATGAATGCTTCCCGTGGGACTCAGTGTAATACCCACCACAAGCCAAAACCATGCTTCCCGTGGAACTCAATGTAATACCCACCACAAGCCTAAACCATGCTTCTCGTGGGACTCAGTGTAATACCCACCACAAGCCTAAACCATGCTTCCTGTGGGATTCAGCGTAATACCCACCACAAGCCTAAACCAGGCTTCCCGTGGGACTCAGTGTAATACCCACCACAAGCCCAAACTCAACAAGACTTCTCGTGGGACTCAATGTAATACCCACCAGAAGTTACTACCCGCATCACCCACGATACCTCAAGCCTTTACTGATGCTTCCCGTGGGACTCAGTGTAATACCCACCACAAGACTTACTCAAGACTTTTCGGAGGACACCGTGTAATACACACCAACGGTTTTGTATCAACCTAGGGTATTCCTAAACATATCACAAAGTTTTACCATCTAACAATTTCTAGTCACAATACTAGGCCATACTATTGGTTTATGGTAAGATTTCCTCACAATCCTTTAAATTACATGTTTTATGGTTCTCGCATTATATTTATAATATCGGTACTTTTAGTCGGCATAAACTAAATAAATATGTTCTACTTCAAAAGTAATATTTTCCTCTATCATTGGATAATACGTTGTCATATCTTTCCAAGGATATAAAGTTTGCCTCAATCGGATACCCGAGTAAATGTTATGAATTTTCTAAGAACTAATGTTTTCCAAAAGTTGCAGCGTTAACGGGTTAACCTATATGGTTAACCGGTTAACCGGTAAAAAATCCACTTCCAGAGACGTATCAAGTCCCATTAACCAGTTAACGCATATTGTTAACCAGTTAACCGACAGTTAGAAGCTGAAATTCTACGTTTTTAACACTCAAAACTCCCTCAAACTCAATCCAAACAAAATGGATCATCCGAACAATCTTAGTAGGTCTAATATACTTATAATCCGACTATTCTACCCGATTATTTCAGCATTTTATGTGTTAGATTTCATGATTTTGGAATTTTATCAAATCTAACCTAAACTCTAAACATCAAAAACTCTTAAAAGAAAAGCTTCTAACTAGAATCCACCTTGACAATGAAGAGGAGTTTGATGAAGATGAAGAATATTGATGAAGATTCAAGCTTTCCCTCTTCTTAGGTTTTCTTCTTCTTCTTCTTCTTCTTCTCTTCTCTTCTTCCTTTTCTTCTTCTTCTTACCAACTTTCTTCTTTTCTTTCTTTTTATAACAAATAACAAATATCTATCAATTAGTAACACTATCTGGTCCAAATTAAGAGTATCCCAAAAATGTCTCTAAGTCAAAATTTTAATAAAACCTCTTAGTCAGATAATACTAATTAATTAATTTAATTTCGTTAGTCGCTCTAATTATTTTAATTGAAAACTCTCAGAGCACACCGGAACCCTATTAAATTGAATTAATATTATCCAGAGTATTTTATTAAAATGCGGGGTATTACACTTTTATTTTGCTCAAAACATTAACTTTTTTTAATCAATTTGAACTACACAATAGCTAGTCATCATGTTCCAATGCTCCAAATTTAGTTATCGAAAGCCTTCATGTTCATTTCATGACAAGTGCAAATATGGTATGGAATTTTAAATGATGACCTCTTGGACATGTTCGAACTCTTGCGTCGTTTCTATAGTGGTGGAATCTTTAAGGTACTGCTTTGTTTGTTTTTTGTTTTCAATATGTTTCCATGTTTCTTCAAATCCCGCATATGATTAAGTAATTCCATTTATGGGATTATAAGAGGGGTAACCATTTTATCTGGTACATGATGAAGAAATATCTCTATGAGTTAAGGATGTAATCTCTTCTTCGCATCATAAATAAGTGAGCAAAAAGTGAAATTGAATGATGCCAAGAAAAAAAAGAAGGAAATGAAGTTTAAGATAAAGTTTATGAAGACGATGATGAAATTTAGTGTGTTCACCTTTGTAGTGCTAATTGGATTTATTATGTGTATTGTAATGAAGTTGTTAATAGAAATTAGATTAGGTGTTTGGCCATTGCACACAACATTATGTTGTACCAATTTGATAGTACTCAGTTTGTATTAAATATCAGTTTGTAGCCGAAAAATTTAACCATAAGACAATAGCATACAAAAGTAATATCAAGTACCAAAATAGCATTGCATCAACATAAGAAGCATGACATAACTTGTTCCTTATAAACTACAGTGCATGATAGAAACAAACATTACAGAAACATACATTACAACCTTGTTCATAGACATATCAAAATAAACTTTGAAATGACATAAATTGTTTAATGACAGACATTACAATAATTACATATTATAGTTCAACTTCCTAACTCTATTATTGAGTTGTTTGTGTAGGAATTGTTAAAACAAGAGCGATAATGACCGACAGCCTCTGTTAAACATTAAAGGGATACAATCACACATATAATAAAAGAAAATAGTGAAAAAGGAAGTTAACGTAAAAGGAGCCCTCAAGGGGCGCCACTGTTTGGCACAATTACAAAAGCCTCAGAAGGGACATTAAAATACAACAAAAAAACCCTCAAAAGAGGCAGAGAAATATATAGATTCTAGGTGTAACACCCCATTTCTACCCGACTTTAAAATTAAATCAGAGTTATAAAAATTCTCCAAAAACATGGAATATCACATTTTTCAACTTTAAAACCAATCAACATAAACTTCATCAAGTAATATAAGTACTTCAAAAACTACGCAGCAGATTCATCAAAATTACAACTTTAAAACAACACTGTTCGTGTTCAACATTAAACTATTTCAACATGGTTTTCAAAATAAATAACTTAATCAAATTCATCAACTAAGTATAATTCAATACAAAAGATAAGACACACGTTCATCCCCCCTAAAGTGCTATGTATCAGAGCGACAAACACCAATTCGAAGCTACTAAGTACTCGAATATTGATTACCTGCACGTTACCGACATAAGGGTAACATTCAAACATAAATGGTGAGATATCGAATAATATAAACAAGAGTGTGATAATCAATACATAGACAAGAAATCATACAATCACACCACTTCAAGCAACATCAACGTACAACTTCAATCAACAATGATTAATAACATGTAAATAATGAGACTAAACTTATGTATATGCATGTGGTACCATTTGGAGTAAGACTCCCAACTTAAAATCTTGTCAATTTATTGAGCCATCAACAACTTATTTGCCAACCCATGCCAACTTGAATTGAGCATTCGCTCCAACTTGAAAATATGCAAATGTATGCGACTTATGTATGGCATACAACAACAACATAAAATTCAACTTAACCATACAACAACGTACATCAACATTGGTCAATTGACCTGTAACTTAATATTTCTCAAGATCGGGACAACACAACTTATATCAACTTCACACGACTACAACACGAAAAACAACCAATTACGACTTAAGTAATTAAATTTATAAATTTATTATTTTAGTCCTCAACTCTACTAAAATTAACTTATTTTATCTCTAATTGATTTCTATAATCAACTCAGTTCGACTCGGATGCGAAAACATGACGAATCGCCAAAAATGTATTTTCTGCACACCAATCTGCTCATACACATATAGACTTGCTCACAAGCGTATCACTCTTATTTCTATGCCACCCATTATGTGTAAGACTTGCCATTATGTCTAATGCATGTACTCCCTACGTGTAGTGTACGTAAATATCCAGAGGGCCCTGTCACAACCTCATCCATACGCGTAACGCCAGCGTAACAGTCATGTGTTACACGTAAGGCATTCCCTGTTACACATATCACCAGATCTACTATGTGATTTACCAGACTTCACACCAGTCCCACTTCTGCTATGAGTTACATAACTTCAACACTCAATTCCAGCATAATTAGGTTTCTACTTTGATTTTAGACCTATAATCTTTTGTATACACATCATCTAATAATTACGACATTCAATTACAAGTCCTAAATCTCCTTCCAACACGAATTTCCTGCAAAATACCAGTCCAACAACAACAATAAAAGACAACAACATGAACAAGTTATGACATCAACACAACAATCATAGCATATTCTTCATGACAGATCCACATGAATTCAACAATAACTTATCATACAAAAATGCGGAAACAATCATACGAAACCCACCCTACATACGAATTATCTTAATCCCGGTTATAGAATTCAAACTCCACCCTTACCTTGGATTGAAGGCAAGTAGAATTCACAACAAAAATCTTCACGAAAATCCAAAACCTAGCCTCCTTGTTCTTCCTCAAGACTTGTTCTTTCTCAAAATTATGATTAACTCTTCGGATTAGGTTTTCAACTTAGTAATACTATAATTCACTAATTAATCCAATTACTAATGGGTCTAAAATAGCACCCCCACCTTTTCTTCTCTCACACTACCACTAAGCCCACTTACTAATATTATTTAATTAATAATTCTATTATTATCTCGACTTAGTTAACTCGACCAACCCAAACACGACTTAATCATCAACTTAGTACCAACTTAAACAACTTAACAACACACTCGACAAAATAACATCTATCAACACTTAATCGGGAAAAATACGTGATAATATTAAATTAAATTAATTAATTAAATACGGGTGTTACAACTCTCCCCCACTTAGAACATTTTCGCCCTCGAAAATCTTACATTGTCCAAACAACTCAGGATAAGATTCCTGCATCTTTCTTTCCAACTCCCAAGTCATACTTTCTCCAGCAGCACCCAACCAAACAACCTTCACCAAAGCAATCTCTTTGCCTCTTAAAGTCTTCATTTCACGATCCTCAATTCGTACTGGCATCTTCTCCACAGTGAGATTATCTCGTACTTGCACATCATCCATACTAATCACATGAGAAGGATATGAAATATATTTCCGGGGTTGCAACACGTGGAACACATCATGCAAATTTAATAAATTTTGCGGTAAAGACACTCTATAAGAAATATTCCTAACCCTGTCTAAAATCTGATACGGACCAATAAAATAAGGAGTAAGCTTCTTAGACTTCAACGCCCGTCCAACACCAGTTACATGTGTAACTCTTAAGAATATGTGATCACCAGGTTGAAATTTTAAATCCTTTCTTCGCTTATCATGATAACTTTTCTGCCTACTTTGAGAAGCCTTCATTTTCTCTCGAATCAACTTCACCTTCTCGATAGTCTCTCGGACTATCTCTGGTCCAAGCACCACACTCTCTCCAGATTCATACCAACACAACGGAGTCCTACATCTTCGACCATACAACGCCTCCAAAGGTGCCATTTTGAAACTAGAATGGTAGCTGTTATTATACGTGAACTCGATCAACGAAAGATAAGTATCCCACGAACCTCCCTGCTCAAGAACACAAGCTCTCAACAAGTCCTCTAACGACTGAATCATCCTCTCAGTTTGACCATTTGTATGAGGATGATACACTGAACTAAACCTCAACTTAAAACCCAACGCTTCTTGTAGTCTCTTCCAAAATTCTGAAGTAAACCTTGGATCTCGATCCGACACAATACACAAAGGAACACCATGCAACTTCTCAATCACTCTGACATAAATATCTTCCAACTTAGATACAGGAAAACTGATGGTAATAGGAATAAAATGAGCCGGCTTCGTAAGCCTATCAATAATAACCCAAATTGAAACATGCTCTCTTGAAGTATTAGGCAATCCCGTTATGAAATCCATATAAATGCTATCCCATTTCCATTCTGGAATTTCCAATGGTTGCAACAAACCAGCAGGCTTTTGATGTTCAACTTTCGACTTCTGACAAGTCAAACAGGAATACACAAAACGTGCCACATCATTCTTCATCACAGGCCATTAAAGCAACATCTTCAAATCTTGATACATCTTAGTCGCTCCTCGATGAATACTCAAATTACTTCTATGACTCTCCTCAAGAATCATTATTTTCATCTCTGTATCATTAGGAATACAAATCCTATCATGAAGTCTCAAAACACCATGTGCATCCAACATAAAACCATTCTTCTCTAATTTACCATAATAAACTATGATATCCACTAGTTTCACATCCAATTTTTGAGCTTCTTTAATATTTTCCAGAAAATCATTATTAATCTTCAACATACCCAACATAACAATCTTTGGTGTCACTTCTGTAACACCCCAAAGTCTATTTTTAATTTAATTGATGTGTTTTCTTATGAATTTTGATGTTTATGATGTTAATTGATGTTTTGTGGAGTTTTGGGATGACTGAATATTAGAAATATTAAGTTTAGTGGGTTTAGTTATTAATTGAGATTAAATTTATTAAAAAAAGAGGAATTGGAGGATAAGGGTAATATGGTCTTTTGGTTGAGAATTAGTGAGGATATTTTGTAGAAGGTCAATTAAGGTCTTAGGGGCAAGAGGGACAAAAAGAGTAAAGAGGGTTTGTGAACGATCAATTGGAAACGGTCGTATATTTGGAGAGAATGAGAAAAGCTCTGAGGAAGGAAAAGATAAGGCAATAAGCTTGAAGTTTCACGAAGATTAACAAAGGAATTAAGGAACCTAAGGTATGGGGAGTATTTTCCTTTTGATATTATAATGTGGGAATAGAATTGGGGTTTTGATGTATAGGTTTTATGGCATGGGATTTTGTGATGAATTGATTTGCTGTTGATAATTTTGTGTGAATTGTGATGTTTTTAATGATGTGTATGATATTATAAAGAGGAATATTGAGGTTGATGGTATTTTTCTGCTATGCTTATGCCAAATGTGGGTTTTTACCGAGTTTATCGCGGAAGGAGAAGGCTGGGAATCGCAGAAAAAATATGCATAATTGTGAAGCTCTCTTAGCGAGCACAAACAGGGAGTTAGGCGCTTAGCGAGTAAGGTGCCTCGCTTAGCGAGCCCTGGGAAGTTTTGAAAAATGATTATGTCATTCCAAAAACTTTTTTCTTGAGGTGGTTTAGGTCTTAGGATGCCATGATGTCGTAGAGTGGTCGTATGACATGTTTTATGAAGTATATGAGGTAGGATTAGCGATTATATGATGTATGAGGATTTTCTGGATTTTATGAGATATGAGATATGGAGTATGAGTAGGATTAACAACTAAATGATGTATAATAGATTAAATTGATTTCCTTGAATTAAGAGGTATACTTACATGATGTAGAGGTATGATGATATGAGTGAGTATGAGAATTATGATTAATGATGAATATGGATGCAATGTAATGATGTTTTGAGGATGATATATGTATATTGCGTCTTGCATTCATGGCATTGAATTATGAGGGGACATCGGTCTATTGGTAGCTTCAATCCCATTGTGTGGATTGAAGTGATATTATGTTATGATGTACTCCCTTAGGGGAGGGTTGATGGCCCAATGTCCATCCATGAGGATGTTTCGGTACCACATGCATTACTAAGAGGTTGCATTTCATTCTAAATGACATAGCATGAGTTGGATTGCTTTTGTGTAATGATGAGATGTATTTGATGTTGTATATACATGAGTATGTTGAATGTCATTATGATGTAATGAGAATGATAATTAGTAAAATTGAGCTTGGAATGATAGATTGATGTTGTTGTTATGTTTTAAATTCTTATTTCTATATTATTTTATTGAATGTGAATTTACTCACCCTGCTTGCCTTCTGGTGATGGTCTATTATGCCATCCTGCAGATAATCAAGGATATCTCGGTGCGTGCTTAACTCGGAGATAGTGAATCGTCGAGTTAGTTAGAAATGGAGTCCTTCTCTGTGTCCAGTAACATTCGGGATTGGTTTTCGCTTGTTTTATAGTTTTAAGAGAATTAAGATGTTTATTTATTTCGGTTACTTTTGATTTTCAATGATGTTTGGATTAAACAATGAAGTTTCCTTTTTATAAAAGATGTTTATGATGTTTTGGTTGTTTTTCAGTTGTGTATTATTTCAAAAATAAATACAAACGAGTTTGATGATTTTATTAACCCGTGTTACGGGACAAGACTTAATGCGATGTTTTGACTTTTGAATTTAAGAAGTTATGTGATGCCCTTTTATGAGTTTTACTCTAATATTTGATTTAAATCGCTTAACTTGTGATGGGGTAGAAAGGGTGTTACATTAGTGGTATTAGAGCAGGTCGGTCTGTCCGGTCGTGTCGTTGTCAGTCGTGTCGGTTATTGAGTTTGAGTAATTTGAGGTTGAGTTGTTTTCTGATGTTGTTGGTGATTTGTTGAATGGCTTCAAATCATGCTCTTGCGGATGCGATAGATGCACTTGCTCAGGCTACAACGCGGAACAATGTTCGTGATGAGTTTCATGCTTTGGGGTTTTTCAGAGGAACAATCCTCCTATGTTTGAGGATTCCCATGAACCGGATAACGCGCATAAGTGGTTGAAGGTGATTGAGAAAAAATTTCAAGACTATGGCGTGCTCCGATGTTCTGAAGGTGCAGTTTGGCACCCATATGCTGGATGAAGAGGCCGAGGATTGGTGGGATAATACCCGTCAAATATTGGAAGGAGTTCAGGTTGTAATAACTTGAAATGTGTTCAGGAGAGAATTTTTTAGTAAGTATTTTCCTGAAGACCCTCGTGGCAAGAAAGAGGTCGAGTTCTTAGAGCTAAATCAGGGAAACATGACGATGGTAGAGTATGCTTCCAAATTTGAAAGGTTAGTGAAGTTCTGTCCTCACTACAACCGTGATGATGCTGAGTTGTCCAAGTGTTTTTAGTTTTAGAATGGTCTGAGACCAGAAATCAAGCAAGTGATTGGTTGTCAGCAAATTTGCAGGTATACTGAGCTTGTAGATAAGAGTAGGATCTATGACGAGGATAATCGAGCTCGATCTTCTCACTATAAGCAGGTGAGTGAGAAGAAGGACAAGGGTCAGTTTTGAGGGAAGCCTAATGCAACTCTAAATTATAAGGGGAAGCCAAAGGGTAATGAGGGAAAGAAGCCTAATGGGGGAGCGGGTTCCACTCCTCTCAAGTGCTATAAGTGTGGTGAAGTAGGTCAAAAATCTGATGTGTGCATTACTACCGTGATAAGATGCTATAGGTATGGCAAGAAGGGTCATATAAAGAATGAGAGTACGAATGTTGAACCAACTTGTTTTAATTGCGGCGAAGAGGGACATATAACTACTCAGTGCCAGAAACCGAAGAAGGTTGCTACTGCGGCTCAAACTACTGGTAGAGTGTTCGCCTTGAGTGGCTCAAATGCTTAGAAGAAAGATAACTTGATTCGAGGTACTTATTTTATTAATGACATTGAATTGGTTGCTATAATTGATACTGATGCTACTCATTTGTTTATTTCGATTGAGTGTGCGACCAGGTTGAATTTGCCTTTGACTGTTATGAATAGTAATATGTTGATTGAAATGCATGCTGACGGTTTAGTTACAACTAACCGTGTGTGTTTGAAATTTCCTATGAACATCTATGGTAGGGATTTATTGATGGATTTAGTGTGTTTGCCTTTGCGCCATATAGATGTTGTGCTTGGAATGAACTGGTTGGAGTTCAACTTTATGCATATCAATTGTTATGCAAAGACGGTGGAGTTTCCTGAGTTTAGTGATGGTGGAGAGATGATGTTTCTATCCGCGGAGCAAGTGGATGGACTTCTAGCAGATGAAGCCCAAATGTTTTCTTTGTTTGCGACGTTACAAGTGGACTGTGAACAAGTGGGTGTTGAGTTACATGTTGTACGAGAACTTCTTGATGTGTTTCCGGACGACATTAGTGATTTACCTCTGGAGCGTGAAGTGGAATTTGTTGTGGATTCGGTACCAGGTACTAGTCCTGTGTCGATGGCTCCTTATAGGATGTCAAGTTCTGAATTGAGTGAGTTGTAGAAACAACTTGAAGAACTTCTTGAGAAGAAATTTGTTCGTCCGAGTGTTTCTCTGTGGGGTGTTCTTGTGTTGTTGGTTAAGAAGAAGGATGGTAATATGAGGTTGTGCATCGATTATTGACAATTAAATAAGGTGACTATTAAGAATAAATATCCATTCTCGAGGATTGATGATTTGATGGATCAGTTGGTGGGAGCTTGCGTTTTTAGCAAGATTGATTTGAGGTCGGGTTATCATCATATTCGAGTTAAAGCAGATGATATTCCAAAGACAGCTTTCCGGACGAGATATGGTAACTATGAGTATACTGTGATGCCTTTTGGTGTATCCAATGCACCTGGTGTATTCATGTAGTATATGAATCAGATTTTTCATGAGTATTTGGATAAGTTTGTAGTGGTTTTTATTGATGACATCCTGATTTATTCAAAGTCGGATGAAGAACATGAAGGACATCTGAGGATTGTATTACAGGTGTTGAGGGAGAAGAAGCTTTATGCTAAATTGTCTAAGTGGGAGTTCTGGTTGAAGTAAGTGAGTTTCCTTGGCCATGTGATTTTCAGTGGTGAGATTTTCGTGGATCCTTCGAAGATTGATGCCCTATTGAATTGGGATACTCCAAAGTCTTCTATGGATATCATAAGTTTTCTTGGTTTGGCCGGTTACTACCGAAAGTTTATAGAGGGTTTTCTAAGTTGGCATTGCCTCTGACGTAGTTGACTCGAAAGGGTCAAGCATATGTGTGGGATGTGGCGTGTGAGAAAAGGTTTTTTGAGTTGAAGAAGAGCTTGACTACTGCTCCAGTTTTAATCTTACCGAATCCAAATGAATCTTTTGTGGTGTATTGTGATGCTTCAAAGATGGGTCTTGGTGGTGTTTTGATGCAGAATGGTCAAGTAGTTGTCTATGCTTCTAGACGGCTACGTTTTCATGAGAGGAACTATCCTACCCATGACTTAGAATTAGCAGTTGTGGTTTTTGTGTTAAAGATTTGGAGACACTACCTGTTTTGATCGAGGTTTGAGGTGTTCAGTGATCATAAGAGTTTGAAATACTTGTTTGATCAGAAAGATCTCAACATGAGGCAAAGAAGATGGTTAGAGATGTTGAAGGATTTTGATTTCGATTTGAGTTACCACCTGTTCGCTGTAGACTTTGACGAACAATCTTTGGTTTTCCAATCTCATTGAATTTGGGTAACTTGCAGGACAAACGAAACAAGTCCTAGGACACATGTGCAAAATTCGAATGTATTTTGTGAACTCTTAGAACAAACGTTTTTTTATTATTCTATTTGGTTTCTTGAATCTTCTTTATTAAGAGTCATTTTTATTATGTGGTTAAGTTAACGTTTTAATAAAGTGAAAATAAACAAAGACTTAAAAGTTTGCATGAAAACAAATGTTGAAACATAAATTGAATTGTAAACACGGTAAAAAATAAAGAAACTTTAAATTTTTATAAACTGGAATAAAAATGATGTTTACACATACATTTCTAGATAAATCTCCTTTTCTCTTTCACACGAGTACTTAGAGTATTTTTACAGGAATTTATGTACAAGTTTTCACACACTAAAACTAACAAATGCTACCCTATTTATACAAAAATAAAATAACTGCTAACTAATGGAAAAATTCTAAGAATTTGACACTTGGCTTTCTGCATGTCCTTTTTCTTCTAAAATTTCCACGTATTCTTCTTCCAAACAAAACCAATGTTCAATTTTGAACTTCTCCTTCAGGCTGAAACAACACATCCCTCTACCATGTCGAATTCATCTGATATCAGACACATCAATGAAACCGTCGAAAAAACAAGACATCATCCCCTTTGTCGAACTGTCGAACATTCCACCATCACTGTCGAATTGTCGAAATACCATTACTTCATTTTCCTTCCTTTGCAAATCTTGTCAAAAGCATCATTTTATTTTAAAATCCATGGTGTCGAAAATACATGCATACAAATTGCCCCCCTAGCAAAGATGTTTCGATTGTCTTTTGGAGAAACCATCATTTGTTGTCGAGTCATGTTTCGACTCCATGCTACTCACATTAATTGCGCTGATTCCTAAGATCTGACTTTTGTCAAGTCATAAGACAAAATAATCATCACACTTTTCCTAAAACAACATGTCTAGCCCACGTTTGGACATAACCTCCATCCCCCTAGGCACCTAGGTCTATCACGTTCTCTTCAACTTCCATCACTTTTCTCCACTACCATTGAAATCTTTACACGTGCCATAACCGTTTGAAAAACTCAAACGTTTTTATTCACCTTTCTGTATAAATACTCATTTTTCTAAAAATCTTTTTTACATTCTTGGACCTACCTTTTCATAACTCAATCTCATACCTTCTTCTCTTACTCAAACGTCTTCCATTAACAATGGCGTCTTCAAGCAACTAGAAGATCAAAGATAGAACTTCTCTCCCATATGCACACAGACTATCTGGACCAGAAATCGTGGGCAATCAACAGTACATACCAGAACCTCCAAATGAAACAGAGAAGACGAGCATCTATCAATCCCAGGTACTTATTCCAGTTCTCATTTCTGGAACTTGTCATGCTATGTTAGGCCCATTGCCTAACCTAAACATTGATCAGACTCGATTAAAAGAGTTTTTTCCTTCTTATTCTTGTTCTAAACCCACAGGTGCTAGAATGAAACCCAACCCTAGTGGATAACCCATAGAAAAAACTGAAAACCCATTTATTCCTGCAGAACTAGACTTGACTTATCTAAATCAACCCAGGATTTTTAGGAGTTGTCCTTTGACAAAAGATCCCTCTAATTACTTAGATTGGTTAGCCAAAGTCGAAAAGGTTAAAGGAAAGTTTTGGAAAACAAACTGGCATCTTCGACTTAATCCAATTGTCGAAGGTAGGTCCTAGCTAATGTACCAACATGATCCTGGCTTCCCTTTACTTTTTGGATAGCACTTACAATAACTTCCACCTTCCTTGTGGAATGGTGACTCCAACCCTCTTAGACCTAGTTGCCATAGTTGGCCTTAGTCCAATAGGGATAAATTTTAATCCAACTGTCCTGGATGATAACTCCATAGCCTTCGAAACCAGTTTCGCCTCTTATTCTTTATTTATTGCCCATTATCACGACAAAAATTCCCCTGAAGTATTTGACATAGAACACATATCTTTCTTAACCCTTTGGCTATAAAAATTTGTGTTTTGCTTAAGATCCCTCCAAGTTTCCAAAAAATATCTCACAATAGCCAACCAACTTCATGCTGGTAACACCTCTGCCTGAGCGAAATGATTCTGGAGAACCTCTATGAATCGATCAGCGAGAGCTTCGAATCCTTGAAGCTGATCAAAGAGAAAGGAAAACTAAGATTAGCATGCCCCTTCTGGCTCCTACAATTGTGGCTTAATGCCACTTTCTAAGCCTCCCTTCCCATCAAGAACGTGGTGGATAAAGAAAGTGTCAAAAGCAGGACTGTCGAAAGGTTTAGGTTAGTACAACTAACCCCCTCTGAAGAAGGAATTGGCCTTCGACAATCCTTCACCAACTATGTGGCAATGTTTTCCAAGAGGTACAACTTCACCCCAAGTATGGCACCTTTTGCCAATAGAACCGTTGGGCCTAAATGGTTTACCAAACAGCTTCCCTTCAAACTACAAAAAGACGAAGACACCTTCTTGGTTATTTGGGAATCGTTTCTGACATCAATGCTCTTATTTTCCCATCAAAACATGACCGACACAAAAATTGCCCTGATTGTTTATCAACCCAACCTCGTCGCTCGCCAGTTTGGGTTGATCCAAATAAAACCAAAAGCCATTTATCCAAAGAAAAGCTCCATCCTCTTCTACAACTCTTTTCTCAATGCATCGAAAAGCATAGAACTATCAGAGAAGTTGAATGATGAAACCTTGAAGATTCGACCAGTGGTCTTTCGATCAACCTTTCTTTGTACACAAGAATTCGACGTTTGGTGGAAGGACTATTATCTTACCAGATTCTATGATGTAACAACCTTTCAAACTCTCCTGACGAATGCTTTTAATTTTGAGCAGGATCGAACCAAAAAAGGTACTATACAGCATATTAAGAAGATCCAAAAATTTCAAAAATATTTTGAAACTATTTATAGGCCAAATGTTATTAGGCGAAGTAGCGGTGACTTTGAAGCATAAGTTTACAGAAAAGATGGGGAAATTAACGTTGCCTTCATATGTTTGACCAGAAGTGGTTATGACTTGGCGTATAGTTATTATCCACCAAAATTTCCCCCTCTTCCCTCTGCTAAATTTGGTGTGGCTATGAGCCCTCCCTTTCCAGATTGGTTTGTGTGTGGATCTGATTTGAAATTGCTTCAAGAGTCTCGTAAAAACCCTGCTAGGCGTGTGGTTCCAACCAAATATCATTTGGACAATTACCCAGGGCACCTTCATATTGGAATAGAACATATACGTGTGGAATCTCCTATTCTTGAAGATGTTAAAGACAAACACAATTTTTATTTCATTTGATTTTTATTCTTATGTTTTCCTTTTTTCTTACTTACTTTCTTGCTTTCCTTTCTAGCTGTCAAGATTCCTGCCAAGAAAGCTACCGTCGAAAGCAAACCTGGAAAGGCAGTCGAAAAGTCTTCTTCCACTGTGAAAAAGGTTTCAACAAAACGTCCAACTTTGGTTATTTTGTTTACAAGGCAAAATCATTTTACTTATACTAACCAAACCCATTTTTTTGGTGTTTTAGGTAAGTCGAAAACCACCAACTCCTCAGAAAAGAAAATAAGAGGAAGCACAAGTGATTTCTGACGAATCTGGGGATGAATCTCCAGAACAAAAACCCCTCAAACGAAAGAAAGCTCTGAAGATTAAAATAGTTTCCTCTCAAAGATCCCTTGTACAATTTGTGAAGAAAACTCCTCCTACCATCACAATAATCAAAGCTGCATAGGATGCAGAAAGTGGGGACTCCAGCCTCCATACTGAGATTCCTCAGGTAAGTTACATTTCGACTAATGTTATTTTTCTTGCACTTTCTTTTCTTAACTTCTTTTTATTTCCAGGTTCAAGTCATGGTCGAAGAACGCCCTATCAGCTCTACTTCTCACTCTCCAAAAGATTCGACTAAGGAATCAGGAGCAGAAATGGATCTTAAAAAACCCAACCTCATGGTGAGACCAATCTGATGGAGGGAGTCCAAGAAGAAATTTCTCCCATAGACGACGAATCTGAGCCACAGACCGTAGCTGACTTCGACACCAATATGGATGATCCATCTGATGACAACTCTCCTCTTCACCCAAAATCAGTTATTGGTAAAGATGATGGTTCTGTTAAGGATGATAAGGGCGAAAAGGTTGATGGCAAACCAACTGTCGAGGAAGAAAAGGAACAAGAGAAAGAACAAGATGTTGATGTTGGGTAGAGCACCAAAGCAAAAATTGTTGAGGGCAAGGATCAGTCGAAGAAAGAAGTTGGATCTTCTATTGGGCCTTGTATTCAACCAATTTTTGCTCAGACCCAAAGCACTCCTCCATCCACTGGTTCGACTACACTTTCACGTGAGGAGCTTGAAAATTTGAAAGTGAGGAAACCCTTAGATTACCTGAAGGCCATGCTCAGTGTCTGCTATATTTTCCAGGATTCTTCTTATAGTAGTTCGACTACCTCTGGAGCCACCTCTGAAATCAGATCCCTTAACACCATCATAACTGAAGTCAAAGCCAAAATACTTGGTGTGGATTTATTCAAAGTTCTGGACGAAAATCCTACTGCTCAGTTTGAACTGAAGAAACTCTTCAAGCAAGTTAATATCCTGGAGGCTTCTGCTGACGAAACTTTCCTGGTGATGGATTTAGCCCAAATAATTGATATAGTGAGTGCAAACCTCAATCGTCAAAAAGAGTTCTCCCAACTGATCTCCAACAAGACTGAAACTTAAACTGCTGAATGGGATGTTGTAGCTGCTTCGACTGACAAAGATTCAGAGTTGCAAAGGCTTTCTGAAGCTTATTCCAAAGATGTTGCTGAATATGACAACAACATTCAAAAATTTGAGGAACAAATAGCCCAACTTCAACTCAAAATCTCCCAAGAAGAGCAATGCAAAGCAAACCTTCATCAACCCAAGCATGAGGATATTGACGAAGAGATCAAGGTGGGACTTCATCACGCAGACAGAGCCCAACAATTAAGTCAGGAAATTGACAACATTTCTTACAATAAAAGCTTGTGTGAATGTCGAATCCAAGTTCAAAAGAGAAAGTTTGAGGAAATCAAAGAGTCTTTTCTTAAAGACTAAATTGTAATAGAAATAGGTTTTTTTATTAGCAGCCTTTGAGGCATTTCTTTTGTAATGATATTAACGCCATTTGTTTGGTGAAGTACCTTATTTTTTTCATATAATTATTCTGTTTTAATTTTCACTTCTTGCAAAGTTGGCTTATACTTTTTTAAATACTTGCCATTTATTTTTAGTATCCTTTCGTCTTTGCCTATCTCTTCGACTTCATACGCGTCATTTGAAAAAACTTGTAGGATTTTGAAAGGTCCTTCCCACTTAGGGGACCATTTCCCCATTAATCTATCTTTTCGATCCATGGGAAGAATTACTTTCCAAACAAGATCATCCACAAAGAGGGTCTTGGATTTTACTATTTTGTTGTAAAACTTTTCGACCCTTTCTTTTGGTCTCTTTATCAAATTTAAAGCGTGTAACCTCTCTTTGTTTAAATCAAATAATTCATCTATCAGCATGCTCCAATACATTTCTGATGAAATTTCATAATGCCTTTGCACTCGTATAGATTGTAAATAAATTTCGAGTGGTAATATTGCATCATGTCCAAAAGTTAATTTAAATGGAGTATAGTGTGTAGCTTCTTTAGGAGACGTTCGACAAGCCCATAAAATCTGATCCAAAGTCTTATGCCAATTTCTGGGTTTTCTACCCACGTGCTTTTTGATCACATTTATTACAACTTTGTTTGCCGCTTCGACTTGTACATTTGCTTGGGCATAATAAGGTGTAGAAGTCAAAAGCTTAAAACCTGTTTCTTTTGCAAATGTTTGCATATTTTTTTCCAATAAACACATATCCTTGATCGGTGGTTATTGTTTCTGGTAATTCCAAATCTATAAATTATATATTTTTGGATAAACTCTATGACTGCCTCTTGGTCCACGTTTACCAGAGGTATGGATTTGATCCATTTAGTGAAGTAATCTACTCCAACTAAGATGTATTTCTACCCTTTTGACGAAGCTGGTCGAATTTCTCCAATTAAGTCTAAAGCCCAACCCCTGAATGGCCAAGGCTTTATAATTGAATGCAACTCACTTGCAGGGACATGTGGTATACCTGCATGTACTTGGTATTCTTGACACCCTTTTGCAAATTCGACACAATCTTTCCACATGGTTGGCCAATACAGACCTTGTTGAAATAATAACCATTTCATCTTATGCCCTGCTTGGTGTGCACCACACGCACCACTGTGCACATTCGACAAAGCTATGTAAGTTTCCTCTTCGCCCAAGCATTTCAGTAGAACTCCTTCTGCATTCTTTTTAAATAACTTATTTCCAAAGAGTACGTAGCTTAAAGCTTTGTATTTTACCTTTCTTTCCACTTTCTGGTTTGGGTCTTGTAGATAATCCTTAATAGGTTTTCTCCAATCCTTAACTTTTGAACTATCTACATTGAAAATTTCAAAATTTTCCTCATCCCCATAACCTAGTTTTATTGTCTCTAAATCTGATGGGGATAATTTGGTGGATATAACTCTTCCCCTTACTTCAATAGCGTTTTCCAAATTTTCCTTCGACACTTTGTAGCCTGATGCAATTTGGGGCAAGTCATTGGCTTCTTGATTTTTCATCCTAGGAATATGTTTAAGGGTTACATTATCGAATGCTTTGAGGAGTATGTTAGCTACTACAAAGTACATAATCAGATTTTCTTTGACACATTTATATTCTTTGGTTAATTGTTTTATTACCAACTCAGACTCACCCATTATTTCGAATCGTGTTTCCCCCAATTCCCACAATATTTCAAGTCCAGCAATCAGAGCTTCATATTTTGCATCATTATTTGAACATAAGCCTTCGACCCTGTACTTGAATTTTGTTAGGAGAAATAATTAATATTCCAACACCAGTTCCATTCTCATGACTGGAACCATCGAAATACAACCTCCATGGCTTTAATTCGACATATTTTTATCTCATTTTCATCTATTGAGTGGTCAGCTATAAAGTCAGCAACCACATGTCCTTTGACAGCCTTTAAAGGCAGATATGTTAAGGAATACTATGTCAATGCTAGAGCCCATTTCCCAATTCTACTATGTAAAATGGATTTAGATAACATATACTTTATTACGTCGAAATGAGAGGAGACATATACATCAACTGGTTTTATATAATGCTTTAATTTTGTACAAGAAAAATATACACACAAACATAATTTATCTATTACACTATATCTAGTTTCAGCATCGTTTAAGAAGGACGTTTTCTCCGTTGCAGTAAAGGTCTGCACCATAGTGCCATGGTACATCGTTGTCTTTGTCATATGGAATGGGCCCCGGCATTGTGATGGTGACTGGGCTCACTGCAGCAGAGGTTGGAACCGTTATTGTACGTGGATCATAGAAAATGGTGACAGGACTTCTGGTGGATGTTGGTGGTGATAAATTGAAGCTTGGTTGTTGCTGAAACTGTTGCTGAGATTGTTGTTGAGATTGTTGTTAATAATTGTTGGAAACCGGGACCGTTGCAGGGTCATAATAGATGGTAATTGTGGAGACGTCATTGTTGGTGGTTGTTGTAGTTGTAGAAGATGATGAGATGGAACTAGGAGAAATACTTGTTGTTGAAAAAGGAGTTGTTGGTGTTGTAGAAGCTGTTGTGGTTATTTGCAGAATGCCTTCTTTGATCAGGCCATTGATGCCATTCCTCAAGCTTGCACACCCATTCTCGGAAACCTTGCAAGATTCACAACAGGCCTCACAGCCTGGAAACACTTGACATTTCAAAAGCTGAGCTTTAGCTTCTGCCAGAGGTGTCTGAATACTTGCAATATCTTCAATAAAACTCATGGGTGAGCCTTCCTCTATTGCATTAATCCTTGGCCCACCATGGCTGGGCATAGGATTCTACATTACATTGGGAGGTGGTGCAAAATTCAGGGCCTTTGAATCTACCAGATCCTGGACCTTCATATGCAGATCCCTGCACTTTTTTGTGGAGTGATCGGGCGCATTAGAATGAAAAGCACACCTGGAATTGACGTCGTAATTTCTCAGAAGGTTTTGAGGATCTGGTGGAACCAATGTCCTTAACTCGACAAGATTGAGCTTTAGGAGTTGTGGCAGCAATGTGGCATATGACATTGGAATAGGGTCAATCACCCTGTTGATCTGAGATGGCCACTGCTGAAAAGGGCGTTGTTGTTGGTTGTTGTTATTGTTGTTGTAGGATCTCTGTTGAGGAAACTGTGGCTATTGAGGGAAGTGTTGTGGTTGTTGAGTATACTGAGGAGGTGGAGTAGGAATAGTGATGGCAGCAACTGATCTTGGCAGATATTGGGGTCTCCCTCTTCCCATATGTACAAATTTTGTTTCACCGGATCTGCGGGGCCCTACAAATGGCTTCCTTACACTGCTTGAACTGGCACCGTTGTCGGAAATCTTTCCCATCTTTAGTAAGCTCTCAATTCTTTCCTCGACTATCACCACGTCTGCAAAGCTGGTAGAAGAAAATGCATCCAACCTGTCAATATAAGTACCCTGGAGAGTGTTCATGAACATATCTGACATCTCCCTTTCAAACATCGGGGGTTGAACGGCAGCGGCTAATTGCCTCCACCTTTGGGCGTACTCTCCAAAGCTTTCTCGGGAAGACTGTAACATTCCCATCAGAAGGGTTCTATTTGGAGCCATGTCCAGATTATACTGATATTGACGAATGAAAGCTTCTGCCAAGTCTTTCCAATTCTTTACTGTGGCCCTGGTCAAATGAGAATACCACTCTCGGTATGCCCCTGTCAAGTTATCCTCAAAGTAAAACATCCACAGTTTCTCGTCCATGGTGTAGGCTTTCAATCTCCCCATGAAAGACTGAAGATGGGTACGTGGGCAGGATGTGCCATTGTATCTTTCAAAACAGGGGGTTTGAACTTGTGAGGAATTATAACCCCCTCCACTAATCCCATATCCATGACATCAAAACCCAGAGAGTTTTGGGATTCAAGATACCTTAGCTTTTCTGCTATTTCGTCCAACCGACGATCGTAAACTTCGTCTCCAGCCCCAACCACAGTAAACTGTTCTTCCTGAGGGTCCTTCTGCAAGGCCCTCCCTCCAGTGTTACCTTGGGTGTTTCTTATAGCATTGATGTCTGGGTTCAGGTGAGGTCCAAACTCAGGGGGATCAGTACGAGGCTGTACGTGATCGTTGTTGCTGGTACCCCCTGTACCCGGGTGGTTTTCCTCGGGAGTTTTTCGCTCGACTAACTCTCTCAGTCTCTCCTGGATCTGAGCCAATCCAATCATCACTGTCATAAATTGATTCATTTGGGCCCTCATCTCTGTCCTCTCATTGGCCATTTGGGCTCTCACTTCATTCAAGTCTTGTTGAACCTGATCCATTTGTAATCCCGGAAGGTTGTTTCTTGTCGGATACCGGTGCACTCTATTGATGGGTAACACTCTTCTACGAGCAATGTTTCCTAAAATCACAACAAAGTGAGAAATAACAAAAATAAAAACCTACAAAACAAAGAAATGATGTTAGTATGCAATGCAGGATGCCTATTTGTCTTCCAAGGGTATCCAGTTTGGTTCTTTGGTTTTGACCTTTCCAGACCTCGAGGAAATGATGATGATGTAGAGAGATTAAACCCATAGAATAATACAAACCATATATTACAAAAAATGAAGATACATAGTTTGATTACAACAAAGTCCCCATGGTGGGTCAAAATACAACAACAAAATCAGAATTACAAACAAAAGAAAGTGCAAGTACAAGGAAATCAAACATCCAGTCCAAAATCATCCTCTCTGGCTTCCTTCAGGAGAGCCTCAGTCACTGGGCCAACTGGGTGCTCTGTGATGGTCCTGATGAGGAGGTTCCTGGTGGCAATGGCACTGGTCAACTTCTTGTGCCTATCCAGGTCCTTTGATCTCTTCAACCCCGCCCGGAGCTTCAACTCAGAGATCTCCTTCTGTGCTGCCAACAAAGCTGCCTGATTCTTCTTCTCACTAGCCTCCAGCTATTCTATTCTAGGTTGGGTTCTCTGATCTTCTTGTGCACGAGCCTCAGTGATCCTGATCCACCTAGCTTCGCTCTCCTCTAAGTAATGCTCAGCTCTAGCCTTCTGAGTCTTAGCTTCCTTGCAAGCATTTTTCAGCACTAACTCTCCTGCTCTAGCCTTTCTGATGTAGTCATCCGTCCTCTAAATCTTGGTCAAGTGCTCAATCCGGAGCTTCTCTAACCTTTCATTTTCTAGACGGCTGTCATTCCTCTCCCAGAGGGTCTTCTTCAAAGCTTCAGAGAGCTGAGCATTCCTTTCCTTCAATTTCTCAAACTCCTCTAAACTGACAGTAGTTGCAGGCTCCACTGCTGATGGTCCAGGTACATCCTCTAAGGTGAATGGCATACTGTCGCTCCCGATAAGTGGGAATGGCCCAAATAAAGGTACAGACGCGAACGGTCGGCGAAAAGGGGATGCGAGAACACACAGCAGTGAACTCACAGGGAATGAATAGAGTCGCCAGCTATGCATTTTTATCCCGGAGGAAAGGTAATGCTGCATAGACCTAGAAAAAGAATGAATAAGACGGTTGCGAACCAGAGAGACTGAGAAAGGGGGTTGGTTACAACCTGGGAAGGTATTAGCACCCAGATTGTCCGCCGTACTCGACGGGATCCACGCTTGAAAGATTTGTGTTTTAAAGGGGTAGTGTCAGTGCAATTTGTGTGTAAAAGAGCTGGAAAACAAGCTGTACAGGTGTCAGTGTAAGAGAAATGAAGTGTAATATATACAGTGTCAGTGTAGGAACAAGAGTGAGACGCTCAAGATCATGAGGTTAAAGAATGAAGCTGGAAAGAGGGGGAATGTACAGAGACTTTTGTTCGATAACCGTTAAGTTATGCCTACGTATCCTCTCGTGCAATGAGGAAGTCAGAACACCGTAGCTCGACCCAAAGAGACTGAAAGATGAATTGACTTGTGAACTACTTGCTTGTCTATGCTCAAGTGTGTGACCTGTCTGGCTCAGGTGCAAACTGTCTTGCATTAGACGGAAGAAGCGAGTTCTCGTTTATGAGTGAACGAGATGAGAAAAGAATCCCGGAGGAGACGATTATTGTTTGTTTTTGTGTTTTCAGTCTTTTATTGCTTTTTGAAGTTTGTCATAAGTTAATGAGCTTAAGTCTAAACCAATGGATTTAGTAAACTCATCACATCTTCCCTCTGATTAGGGGTAATGAGAATACCTTAAGTGTGAAGTCAGATTCTCACACTTAATCACCTTTGATGAAGGATTAAGATCATTAACCTACTTGTGGTTATTTAGATGTTTTTGGTGTTTTTGTTTAGTGTTGAGTAATGAGATTAAGCCATAATCAGGGATTAAACAGACTCATTACACCATCCTAATAGAAGGATAATAGATGATAATGTTTAAGCTGAGGAAAGCTCCTCAACTTAATCCATGATTAGGGATTAAACTCATGACAAAACAAACCTTTGATTAAGTGGATTTTATTGAATGATAAAATGATGAAGTGGGTTTTATGATTTGTAAGACAACTTGAGGGGGACTTGTCCATTAACACTAGGGTTAGTCCTTCTTAACCAGTTAAGGAAGAATTAGAACCCTAATGCAAGGCCCAAGTTACAAGTGTGATGTCTTGATGATTATTAAGTGGATTGATTAGAGGAGTTAAACACATTAAGGGTTTAACACTTAGGATTAAAGTTATACACTCCATCCTAATAGAAGGATGCAGGCATAAGCTTAATCACAAAGCCTTAAAGCCTTTAGGGTTTAGTCCCTGATTATGAGGTGAGAAGAGAGGACTCAAAGAGACACAAAGGTAAAGACTAAGTGGGGGACTAATCAAAACCCTAATCATTGTCATGCTTGGTTGTTCCTAAGGTTTGTGAGGTTAACAAGATAAATCTTCAATGGAACCACCAGGAAGCAGATGAAAGGATCAGGAGAAGCAAAGTAACTTGCTTCATTTAAGAAGTCAAGTCACTTGAAGAAAGAAAGTGAGAAGAAGAAAAAATGAGCAAGCTCAATCTCAAACGCATAACAAAATGCAGAAAAGGTGCATAAGAGAGATGAAAAGAAATTGTGAGAAGTGAAGGCAAATTCACTTCTCAAAGTTGCTTACCACCTGAAAAGTTAGTGAAAGGAATGCCATGCAATGCAGAATGGAATGAAATGGCATGATGAGAAACAAAACCAGAAGCACATACATGATGTTAATGATGCTATGAGATGCTACAAACATGAAACAACACATGGGGATGATCATACAAGCTCATGGATGCAAATGAAACAAGTTAAGAAACATGAACATACATGCAAAGTTATGAAATGCAAATGGCATACAACATGGCAAATGCAAGATGCAATGATCAAACATGCTTTCAATATGTCTTAAGATATCACCTGAATCAAATGGATGCATAAAATGTCATGGAAAGTCAAGGTATGAATGCAAATGCAAGATGGATGCAAATGAAAGCCCAAATTAGGGTTTATGATCAATGCATCAAACAAAAACCAAAATCAGAAGAAAACATCAAGATAAAAAATTGAAAATGCACTCAAAGGATCCCTAAACCTATACCAACTCACTGCCCAAAGGAAAAGTTCCAACTCTTAACCTAATAAAAGTTATGAATTTTCTAAGTTTCCTAGGGTTTTAGGGTTCCTTAACAAGAAAAATGTCAAACAAATGGAAAATGAAAGATCAAATCAAACCAATTTATTCTTACAAACTACATGCTAAACACAATGCAATGCAAAAAGAATCAAGGTCCAACTCTCAATGGTTAGGCAGAAATGATTTTTGGAAGTTTGGATCAAAATAATGCCTAAAAATGATTTTAATTCCATGGAAAATTATCAAAATGCATCAAGATCAAAAAAGAAATTTGGTTTGAGGGTTGGACAATGTTTCTAAATGTTTTTAAATGTTTCATGAATTTTTGTGTGATTTTTAAATACCTAAAAGTATTTTTAATTAATTAATTCTCATTAATTAATTAAAAATAAACTTTTAAATGATTTAAAAATATTTTAAAATGCAAAAAATAAAAATAAAAATATTTTTGGTTTCTGAAATTAAATAGAAGTTTGTACAAAAAATTTCAGAATTTTTTAATTGGTTTTGCTATTTTTAATAAAATGGAGAAAAGAAATGAATTAATATGAAAAATAAAAATGAATTAAAGCTGAAAAAGGAAAAGTCAACACATCTAAGGGTCCAGATTCAAACTCATACGCGCGGGAGTGGACCTGGCGCGCATCTGGACGGCCCATATTCAAATTTCACTAATTACAGATTAAGCCCTAATCCATGCCCTAATCACTCTCAGGTGACCGGAACAGTGTTCCGGTCATCTTCTCCGATCACCCAAAAACTCAATCTCCCTCCCCAGGCCATTTTAGAAGCTCTAACTCTCCAGAAATCATCTCCTACCCACCCCAAACACGAATCCAGCACAAAATCATGTTTAAATTCAAACACAAACACGAATCGAATCAAAGAAGTTTTTAGGTCAAACTTTCAGAACATCATAACATGCTTATTTCTTACTCATTTTCAAAAGTAAATAGATCCCCATGATCAGTGCAACATACAAAACAAGATTCTAACAAGAAATTAGAGTTCTGGAAAAAAAGTTCATGAAGCTACCTGAGATTGAGCTTTCGATTCAGGTGCTTTCTGGCTGCTTCTTTGGCTCAAACAAGTCCCAATGATCCTCCTTAGAAGCTTTTGACCCTTAGTTGGAGTTTATGTAGCCTCTAGAGAAAGTTGGCAGAAGCTCAGACCAAGGGAGTGTGAAATTCGTATTTTTGTTTCAAGGGGTTTCAGGCCATGGTGATGGGTGGTTTGTGATCAGTGAAGTGAGTTGAGATTGTTTGTGAAGTTTGTTTTGGTGTTTGAGGCTTGTGGAGAGTGTTTCGAAGGAAAATGCAAGTTGGAGAGATTTTGTGAATGCTGAGTTGTGGCTGGTTTCAGGCTTGCTTCTTCTTATGTTTGGCTTGCATTTGATTAACATAAACAAATCCCATTGGTCAGATGACATGACATGTGCTTTATTGATTGGTATGGGTGCTTTTGCCAAAAGGTCAAGTTTGTGTAAGAGAAGCATGGGCAACTTGCTAGCCTAGTACAAGGAGGGTGTGCTGCGCAGCATGATGAGGGAAAAGGCCTAGGAGGGTTCAACATACTAGCCAGCAAGTGGATGAGAAGTTATCATGACTTTTGCAACTTGGTTCACTTTGGTTCTTATGGAAGAAACTTGGTCCATGGGCCATGAAACATGTGATTCCTTGGGTGTATTCTGAACTTTAGGTGTTGTGTGATCATGTTGTGTGGATTAGAAGCCCATTTGATAGCTTTAGATCACTTGATAAAGTCATTTTGCAAAATACCTCTTTGGTAGAAACTTTGAAATTTTGTGATTTTAGGCAACTTTGACAAGCCGTAACTTTTGATCAAAAATGAATTAGGTCATGTTCTTGTACTTTTTGAAAAGGGAAAGATCTATTCTACAACTTTCATGACCAAAGTTTTTCCATTTGAAGCCTTTTTGAATCAAAAAGTAAAGGTTGAAAAAGATGCCTAAAATGACAATTTCATTAAAAGTCAAACTTGCCCAAAAAAGTCAACTTTGCAAAAACTTGGAATTCTTGAATTTTGTAAACTTCCAACTTCTTCCATGATCAAATAAAGATCATATACAATCAAAATGATGAAGAACACCTTTTGGTTGGGTCATTGAGGGCCTCAGATGCCCTGATTTTGCACTGACTTGCTTGGAAAGTCAACTCTTGATCAGATGACTTCCCCATGGAATTTCATCATGAAAATTGATATGCATATTCCCTATACCATATAGAGACCAATAGAAACAAGAATGACCAAAAAATTTGGAGTTATGGCCTCTGAAACTAAAACCCTAATTTTAGGTCATCTGTGCAGTCAAGCCTGGCTCTGCATCCATGCCATTTTCAGTTCTTGTGATTCTTTGGTATTCTTGACCTTGAGAGGATATAATATGATAATTGAACACACATAGACACCTTTGAAGTGATTGATGACCTTTGGAGTGGCTCAAGAAGCTCTTGGATTGCTCAGATCACAAACCCTAGATGCAGATGACTTAGAACCTATGCAGTGAATCAAAAATGTGGTATGAGATGTTATAATTGAGTTTATGCATATGAAATGATCACAAGCCATGGTGTGAATGGGTGAGGGCAAATTTGGGGTGTTTACACATACGAGTGATCTGTCCCCTAGTACGAGACCAATCAAGATACTGAGTTGATGCTATGTTGTTACACTTGCCAAGAATAGCTGTCCCCATAGTCTGAATATTGTCCCAGGCCCAGGCTACCTGTCTGACAATGGCAAGGTTGTGTTGGATGTCACAATAGAGGGTTTCTGTCAAATCTTGCCCTCTTTAGGGATGTAACAAAGCATACCCTAACTGCCTCTTGAAAAGTAAAGGGTTGTAGTTGATGCAACCTTTAACTCCAATCAAAGGTACATTGGGATACTGCCCACAGCTAGTAATGATATCTTTGCCCTTGGTGCTTTGAGTGCACAATCTTCTGATGTAAGGGCAATCAATCTCTTAGCCCAGTTCCTTGGCTGATGAGGATTCAAGAAAGTGTTTGACTTCGGCAAGTGTCTTAACAACAAACAGTAGAAGAGGTGTGCACAGCATCTGACCAATCTTCCCATTTGCTTCTCATTCCTTTGATGCACTGAATAATAGAAGTCTCCAAGCAAGGTAGGATCTGGGTTCCTCAGTAAGAACAGGTGAATAGCACTCTTGCTTACAAACTTTGGCTCATCTGCAAACAAGATAACTCCATATATGCTGAGGGCTAGGAGAGCACAAACAACTTCCCACTTCCATGCTGTAGCATGCAGGATGGACTGAGTAACCAAGAAATCCAAGTGAAGGTCTGGAATTCCAGCCTTAGTAGTCATGCTCTGGTCAATGAGGGTGGGCTCCAAGTGCAAAGCCTTAGCTATATCTTCATTCTTGGGAGAAACCATCTCAGGCTTGAAAGGAATTCCCCTCCTGACGGGGACACCTAACAACATGGAGAACTCCTCCATCAATGGTCCTAGATGAAAATATGGGAAAGTGAAGCATCTGAGAGGAGGTTCATAGAACTGGAGACATGTGTGAATCATGCTCCTCTGGGATGCATCCAGGTCCATGATCATGTCCATAATGCTACCATAATGTTCCCTGAATATAGGGACATGATCAGGAGTGATGAGAGATTGCATATGCCTGATGCCTGTCAAAGTGGGCTCAAAGAAATGATAGGTGATGTTGCTCTTCCTGGAATTGTCCATGCTGACAATGGATGCTGGTGAAGAAAATTGAGGAGAAGCACTGATGAAGGTAACTGCTGAAAACTGATGAAGATAACTGGAGAATGGCAGCTGATGCAGATAGCTGAAGGACTCTGAGCAGCATAACAGGTCAAAACCAAACCAAAGATAAGATGTGGATACCCTGTAAAACAAATAGACAAATGTTAAATGATGCAAAATGATGTATGCAGAATGATATGCAAAGGGTTTGTGATCAAGTGCTTGATCTGTTATCTGCCTTGATAGGGTCCATGTGTGTTCATAAGTCCGGATGGAGGCTTAGAAAACCAGTAACCAGGTGGGGTACTCAAATAAAGAGTCACAAGTCCAGGGTTTCACAAGAATAGTCCAATATGATACAACCTTAATAAGACTAGTAACAAGGATATGATAAGGCCAAAGGTTCCTGCAAACCTGTAAACATCCCAACCCCCTCGCATGTATTGTTCTAGAACAAGGATCCTCAGACTTGGATCAGTTTTGAGAAGTGTAAACACTTCTAACCAGGAGGTACAGTGTTTACAATATCTATAAAAGATCCTCCTCTAATTCACCTCAAATGATGAAGGTCATAAAAGGTCATCCAGACTTAGCAGGCTTCCCAGATAGCCCTAGTACTACAGGAAATCCGTAGCACAGAGTTCTCAAGAAGAAACCCATATTTGAACCGTGTTTCATATTCCCACACCAGACCGAAATGGAATGGGAAAGAATATGAAGCCACTCTATTCTTTGTGTCACTCAGGTCCCCGGTATGGAACCTTACTCACTCAATGATCCCTCCCACCAAAGGAAAACAACAGATCCAACACAGATGATGATAATAGTATTAAATGCATAAAACTGTAAATGAAAGCAATAAATAAAGCTGTACAGAAAGCAATAAACAAAGCAATAAACAATAAGCACAAGTAGCACATAACACCCCCATAAACACAAGTCAAACAAGCGCTAGGAGAAACCCACAAAAAGAACCAGAAACCCTGGTTGCAAGATAAATCCCCAGCAGAGTCGACAAGTTATCGCTCCCGAAAAGACATCGGGTCTGATAGGGTACAGACGAGAACGGTCGGCGAAAAGAGAGAAAATGAAGGTGAAGTGAATAGAGTCTCCAGCTAGGCATTTTTATCCCGAAGGAAAGGTAATGTTGCATAAACCTAGAAAGATATGGATAAGACGGTTGCGAACCAGAGAAACTGAGAAATGGGGTTGGTTACAACTTGGGAAGGTATTAGCACCCAGATTATCCATCGTACTCGACGAGATCCACGCTTACAAGACTGTGTTTAAAGGGGTAGGTGTATGTGATATCTGTGTGCAAAAGCTGGAAAAGAAATGTACAAGTGTCAGTGCAAAAGGGTGAATGCTCAGGAATGAGGCTTAAAAGAGAATGCTGAAAAAGGGGGAAGACATAGAGACTTTTGTTCGATAACAATTAAGTTATGCCTACGTATCCTCTCGTGAAATGAGGAAGTCAGAACACCATAGTTCGACTTAAAGAGACTGAAAGATAAATTTGACTGTGAACTGCTTGCTTGTCTATGCTCAAGTGTATGACTCGTCTGGCTCGAATGCTAACTGTCTTGCATTAGACGGAAGAAGCAAGTTCTCGTTTGTGAATGAATGTGATGAGAAAAGAATCCCGAAGGAGACGATTATTGTTTGTTTTTGTGTTTTCAATTTTGTTATTGTTTTTTGTGTTTTGCATAAGTTAATGAGCTTAAGCCTAAATCAAAGGTTGTAAACTCATTATATCTTCCCTAATTAGGGATAATGAGAATACTTAAGTATGAGGTAAGCACCTCAACTTAATTACCATGATGATGTAGGATTAAGATCATTAACCTACTTGTGATTAATTAGATGTTTTTGGGTTTTTGTTTAGTGTTAAGTAATGAGTTAAATCTCTAATCACAGATTAGTGAACTCATTACACCATCCTAATAGAAGGATAATATATGATAACACTTAAGCTGAGGAAGATACCTCAACTTAATCCATGGTTAGGGATTAAATTCATTATATAACAAGCCTTTATTAAGTGGGTTTTAATTAAGGGATGAGATTAAGAAGTGAATTTTATGGTTTGTAAGACAACTTGAGGGGGACTTGTCCATTAAACACTAGGGTTAGTCCTTCTTAACCATAAAGGAAGAATTAGAACCCTAATGTAAGGCCCAAGTTACAAGATAAAGTCTTAGTGATTATTAAGATGATTTAATTAAGAGGTTTAAACAAATTAAAGGTTTAACACTTAGGATTAAAGTTATACACTTCATCCTAAGAGAAGGATTCAGGCATAACCCTAATTCCAAAGTCCTAAAACTTTAAGAGTTTAGTCTCTGATTATTGAGATGAGAAGAGAGACTCAAGGAGACTCAAAGATAAAAAGCTAAGGGGGACTAATCATAATCCTAATTATTATCATGCTTGGATGTCCTTATGGTTTGTAAGGCTTGAGAAAGATCTTCAAGGAAGCCACCAATGGAAGAAGCAGATGAAAGGAGGATGAAGCAGAAGAATAAGTTACTTACTTCAATGAAGAAGATAAGTAACTTAAAGAAAGAAAGTGAGAGAAATGGAACACAAGTGGACAAGTTCACTTCAAAAATCAGCAAGATTCATATGAAAGAGATAAAGAGAAATGAGAAGTGAAGGCAAATCCACTTCTCAAAGTGACTTACCACCTGAAAATGTTAGCATGAATGCATAAAGTTCAAAGCATAAGGAAATGAAATGAAATGAGATGATATGAGATGAAATGACCAAAGTCAGAAGTGTTTATGCAATGTTAATTTCATGTGAGATGATGCAAAGGCATACAAAATGTATATGTATGATCATAAAAAGTTGAGATGCAAAGGAATCATGCTTTGAAGTTTGAAAACACATGAAAGTTAATGAAATGAAATGAATGAAAATCATGGCAAATGAATGAAGAAATGATCAAGCATGGTTCTAACATGTCCTAAGATGTCTAAGGTGACATATGAATGCATGAAATGTCATGGAAAGTTCATGTATTGATGCATATGCAAGATGAATGCAAGTAAACATGAGAAATTAGGGTTATATGGAAGTATGAGATGCAAATGAACAAAACAGAAGCATATGACATGATAAAAAATTGAAGCCAAGCTCAAACAAACCCCTAATCATATACTAGGTCACACCCCAAAGGAGAAGGTCAGAAGCCTAACTTATCAAAAGTTATGAATTTCCTAAGTTTCTAAAGTTTTTTGGATGGTTCAAAGGGAAAAATGTAAATCAATTTGAAAATGCAAGATAAATTCATGAGATATATAACCTATAAACTACATGAAATATGCAAGACAATGCAAAAAGAATCATCTTCAAACTCTTCTTGGTTAGGCAGAAATGATTTTTTAAAGTTAGGGTTCAAAAATATGATTTAAATGACCCTTAATGCAAAAGAAATGAAAAGAAAAGAAAATGAAATAAACGAGAAAGTCAGCGCATCTGAGTGCCAGGATTCAAACAAAAAGGGAGGGAGTTGACTGGCGCGTGATCCAAAGGCTGGGATTTGTCCTGACTTAATTTATTTAATTAATCCTAATTAAACTAATTAAATGAGAATTAGGGTTAATGAAGCAATCTTGCCCACTCACTCACCCGAGAACCACAACATCCAAGGGCCTACATTCAAACTTAGCTAATTACGCAGATTAGGGAAAATGACTTTCAGGTGACCGGAACAGTGTTCCGGTCATCTTCTCCGGCGAGCATCTCACCCCAACTTCTTCCCTAGGCTACCCCAGACCCCCAAACTCTCCAGAAACAATCCCCAAACTATTCTAAACAAGATTCAAGCCATGAAAATCATTTATCATGCATCAAAGTGGTGAATCGAAGAAAATATTTTTAGGTCAAAAAATTTCAGAGTAAGCATACATCCTGGTTTCTCAAACATTTTCAAAAATAATCACATCAACATGCTCAAGGGAACACATAGAATCATTTAAGAACTTAAAATAGAGTTTCTAGAAAAAATGCTCTTGAGGTATACCTGAGATGAAGCTTTGCAGTTTTGAGCTTTCTGACCCCCTCCTTTGTGCAAATCAACTTCAATGAACCCCTTGAGGATGATGTGAAGCTTAGAACAAGTTTATGATGGTTGGTTGAAGGTTTTGACTCTGCTTCACCAGAAATCGTATTTGTGTTTGGCTGTGTTTAAAGTTATGGTGATGGGTGGGAAATGATCCTGGGGTGATGCTGAGTTGATTAGTGGAAGAGTTTGTGAGTTTTGTTGGCTGGTTTTTCAGATTCGAAGAAAGGAATGTTTTTGATGATTTTGTGAATCCTGACTTGTGGGAGGCTCTCAGCTTGTGTGTATTGTGAAATGAGGTCCATAAGGTTAGTATAGGCCAATGAGAGTGTTCAGAAAGTGGGTGGTGGCATTGTATGATTGGTATGGGAGCTTTTGCAAAAAGTCAAGATTTTGTACTTTGAGGTATGGGCATGGTGCAGGCCTGCTTTCTTGGGGTTTCTGGCCTCAGCTGACTTTGTGGAGAGCCATGGAATTGGTTGCATAAGCTGGCACAAGTGGATGAAGAGTTTCATACCATTTTGCAATTCTTGAAAGTTTTGGCCCTTTTTGATTTCTTGAAGTTCAAGTCATGAAAATGCATGGTTAAAAGCACAATTCTGATGTTTAGAGGTTTGTTTGACATGTTTTGAAGTATTTGGGCCTATTAGAAGTCATTAGAATGCTTGGATATGCCAATTTGCAAAATCCCTCTTTGACATGAAACTTGAAATTTTAGGATTTTTGCCAACTTTGAAAGTCCATATCTTGAGTTCTAGGATGAATCAAGACATGTTCTTGTACTTTTTGAAAAGGGAAATACCTAATCTACAACTTTCATGACCAAGAATTTTTCATTTGAAGCCTTTTTGATCAAGAAAGAGGAGGTTGGAAAACTTTCCCAAAATGGAACGTTTCCATTACAAGTCATTTCCATTTTTGGCAAGTTTGCAAATGGCTCAAAATTCTTCAATCTTGTCAACTTCTAACCTCTTCTAAGATCAAATAAATATCATAGAACTTCAATCTGATGAAAATACCCCTTTGGTTCCATTGTTGGGGGCCTCAGATGCCCTGATTTTGACTTAACTTGCCCAAGAAGTTACCCAATGAACATATGACTTCCACAATGAATTTCTTCATCAAACTTGGTACACATGATCCTTATAACATCATAAGAACATTAGAAACAAGAATGGCCCAAAAATTTGGAGTTAAGGCCTCTGAAACCAAAACCCTAATTTTGGTCATTTGTGTAGTGAAAACCCTAGCTCTGTTTCCATGCCTTGCCAGTTCTTGTGATCTCTTGACTTCCATGAAATTTGTGGGACATAATATGATGAAATAACACACATGGACCCTCTTGTAACACTTTGAGGCCTTTAGGGTGGCTCAGATGGAATCTTGGATTGCTCAGATCACAAACCCTAGATGCAGATGAACTTGAAACTATGCAGTGAAACAAATATGCAATATGAGGTGGTATGCTTATGCTTATGCAAAAAATGAAAGATCACAAGCCATGGTGTGATATGAGTGAGAGAAAATTTGGGGTGTTTACAAGTGTCCTATATTATTTTACTCTTAGCCATGTTGTTATTTCCCTTGTTGAAACCTTCAGTAGTTTCCTTCTTCTAGTTATCAAAGTCTTCATTAACTTTGACCTTGTCTTGACTGTCAAAACCCTCAGTGGCCTTAACCATGTTTCGAATGTTGAAATCTTCAGTAATCTTAACATTGTATGGGTTGTCGAAACCCTTAGTAGTGTCAACATTATTTTGATTGTAGTCACTCAGTTCCTTCACATCAATATTGTCAATAACCTTGATCATTATTGGCATGGTCAAATAGTCTTTGGATACTTCCTCCACTTTAGCTTGGTCTGGGAGATCATCAGCAATCCCCACCGTGTTAATGTGGGTGTCGAAACCTTCAGTGGCTTCTATCATCTCAAAACTATCCTCAGACATCTTTTCAATTTCGACCATATTCACATTGAATGGTTCAACATAATTAGCTTCCATCACCTGCATAGGATTGGTGTCAATCCTCATTTGTTGCTTTGGTTTGTCTCCAAACTTCAGACTTCCATCCTGAATTTCATTCTGAACAAGATCCCTGAAAAGGAAACATTGAGAAGTTTTATGACCCAGAAAGTTATGGTATTTATAAAAACCTCTCTTTTTCTGTTGGTCAACAGGGGGTTCCTTAACGCCCGATGGTCTTATTAACTGATCATCTTTAACCAACAAGTCAAAAATTTCGTCACACTTGGTGACGTCAAAAGTATAAGTTCTTTTAGGAAACTTATTATTCTTTTCTAGTTCGACCGGATTTTTTTCGTTCGACGGAGTTAGCATTTTGCAAGAGTATGGTGGGCCTTGTTTCAATTCTGCCAAGTCAATATCTTGTTCGTCGAAGATAACTTGTTCATCTTCGTCACAATCGTCCTCTTGGCATATACCTACATAGACCAATCTTTCCTTTTTACTTTTGTTTGCCCTAAATTTCTCAGCTTTTAGTCTTTCAATTTGTCTTACCCTATCTGTTAATTGTGCCATGTCTCTTAAATATTGAGTATCTAGTTTCTTTCTTATAGAATAATCTAGACCTCCTATAGCCATTTCGACTAATTCTTGTTCTGGCACTTGTATGAAACATCTTACCTTCAGCAATCTGAATCTATTTAGGTAATCATCTATAGGCTCTGAAAATTTTCTCTTAACACTGGTTAATTCCTTTAAACTTATCTTAGTTTGTCCCATATATAATTGTTCATGGAATAATCTCTCTAACCGGGTCCATGTGTGCATGAAGTTTGCTGGCAGGGACGTAAACCAAGTAAATGCATTATTTGTCAAAGAACTTGGGAAGTGTTTCATTCTTAGATTTTCATTATGGGTTATTTCTCCCGCTTCGATTAAATAACGCGCTACATGCTCTATGGTGGATTCACTAGTGTCCCCTGAAAATTTGGTAAATTTTGGGATTTTCCACCTTGGAGGTAACTCCTGTTGTAGAACATACTCAGATAATGGGGAAGCATAAATAGGCCTTTACAATCCTATGTTTACCCCATTTTGCGCCATTATTCTTTCAACCATGGCTGCCAAATTATTTTCGACAGGCAGATTATTATAGCGCATTCTTTGTTGCAAGACATCATCAACGTCCTTACCTCTCTGGACTATTACCCTTCTAGGCTCTCGTTGAACAGGGACTTTGAAACGAGGTTGTTCGACCACCTCTTCTTGGATCCTAAGGTTGGAATGGGGATTGTCTAAAGGTCTCTGATTTATTGTAGGCTCTTCTTCGACATTGATCATTGGGTTTTGAATTACAGGTTCTCTCTGTCGAATTTGAGGGACACCAAAGAAGTCAGCAATACGCGCCATCTGCGCTGCCAATACTTGATTTGTTTGGGTAGTGTTTTGTATCAAAGGGTTAAACACTTCTCCCATCTATTGCGTCAACCTTTGGACCATCTCATGATTACTATCGTCCATTTGTTGTCGTATTACTTGCGCATAATTATTTTTAATTGATGGCATTTGGAAACCTGGTGGGGGTTGATTTAATCTACTAATATTCCCACCATATCTTGACCCTTGTAATGGTGAAGACATGTGAACCATTTCATCAGAATACAAGGGTGTTGCATTGTGTAAATTTGCCATCACTGAAGTTGGCATTCCATAGGGTTGTTCTCTTCAAAACATGGGTATGGAAAAGTTTGTTTGATATGGCCTAAAATTATTCCCTCCAAGAGGAGGCGTCCCCATGGGAATTGAATGCCCTAAAGTAGAGGAACTAGATGCATTCTGAGAGAATGACACCGCTAGTATTGACCCTGCTGATGAAGGGTTTACCCCCTCTGAAACATTAACTGATTCCATATTTCCCCCTGTCGAAGGGATGGGATTAGAGACTGGAATAATTTCGTTTGGGTTTGGATTAATTGGCGGATTTTCCATTCTTCTTACTCTAGTTCTCTTAGGTCTTTCTATGTCAGTTACGACTAATTTACCGCTTCTCAGAATCATACAACACAGTAAAATGTTTTCAAATTAAGAGTTACTCTATTAAACTTTTCAGAATTTTAGCACCTGTCCCACTGGGCGTGCCAATTTGTTTGCTGTATATTTTGACGAACAATCTCTGGTTTTCCAATCTCACTGAATTTGGGTAACTTGCAGGACCAACCAAACAAGTCCTAGGACACATGTGCAAAATTTGAATGTATTTTGTGAACTCTTAGAACAAACGTTTTTTGATTCTTCTATTTGGTTTCTTGAATCTTCTTTATTAAGAGTGATTTTTGATTATGTGGTTAAGTTAACATTTTAAATAAGTAAAGATAAATAAAGACTTAAAAGTTTGCATGAAAAAAAATGTTGAAACGTAAATTGAATGGCAAACACAGTAAAAAATAAAGAAACTTTAAATTTTTATAAACTGGAATAAAAATGGTGTTTACACGTACATTTCCAGATAAATCTCTTTTTCTCTTTCACACGAGTACTTAGAGTATTTTTACAGGAATTTACGTACATGTTTTCACACACTAAAACTAACACATGCTACCCTATTTATACAAAAATAAAATAACTACTAACTAATGGAAAAATTCTAAGAATTTGACACATGGCTTTCTGCATGTCCTTTTTCTTCTAAAACTTCCACGTATTCCTCTGCCAAACAAAACCAATGTTCAAATTTGAACTTCTCCTTAAGGCTGAAACAACACGTCCCTTTACCATGTCGAATTCATCTGATATCAGACACATCAATGAAACCATCGAAAAAACAAGACATCATCCCCTTTGTCGAACAGTCGAACATTCCACCATCACTGTCAAATTGTCAAAATACCATTACTTCATTTTCCTTCCTTTGTAAATCTTGTCAAAAGCATCATTTTACTTTAAAAACCATGGTGTCAAAAATACATGCATACACCACCCTGGTAAAGCTAATGTAGTTGCAGATGCTTTGAGCAGAAAGACTTTGCATATGTCGATGTTGATGGTAAAAGAACTTGAGATGATAGAGCAGTTCAGAGACATGAGTTTGTTGTGTGAAGCTGGGTATGCTGAAATTGATGAATGATATTGTTGAAGAGATCCGTCTAGGACAACAATCAGATTTGAGGTTGGTTGATTAGATGACTTTGATTAACCAAGGTAACGGAGGAGAGTTCCGTATTTATGAAAATGGTATGATGAGGTTTCAGGATCGTGTATCTGTTCTTGACATTCCAGAGTTGAAGGAAAGTATTCTAGAAGAAGAACACCGAAGTAGATTAAGTATTCACCCTGGCGCAACTAAGATGTATCATGATTTGTAGAAGTTGTTTTGGTGGCCGGGTATAAAGATAGATATTGCGGAGTTTGTGTATGCGTGTTTGATTTTCCAGAAATCGAAGGTTGAACATCAAAAGCCTTTAGGAATGATGCAACCATTGAGTATTCCAGAATGGAAATGGGATATCATTTCTATGGATTTCGTGACAGGGTTGCCGAAGACGGTGAAGGGGAATGATTCCATTTGGGTGATTGGTGACCGATTAACTAAGTCGGCGCATTTCTTGTCGATGAAGATTAATTGTTCCATGTCGAAGCTAGCAGAGATGTATATTGATGAGATTGTGAAGTTACATGGGATACCGTCGATTATTGCGTCAGATAGAGATATGTGGTTTACATCGTTATTTTGGAAGAGTTTACAAGATTCTTTAGGAACTAAGTTGAGAATGAGTTCTGCTTATCATCCATTAACGGACGGTCAGATGGAACAGACTATCCAATCTTTAGAGGATTTGTTGAGAGCTTGTGTGTTGGATCATACAGGTGTGTGGGATAGTCATTTTTTCATTGATTGAGTTTACTTATAACAATAGTTGTCATGCGAGCATTAGTATGGCTCCGTATGAAGCATTGTATGGGAGGCGGTGTAGGATTCCATTGTGTTGGTATGAGTCATGCGAGAGTGTTGTGCTCGGACCTGAGATTGTGCAGGAGACGATTGAGAAGATTAAGACGATTTGAGAGAGAATGAAGACTTCACAAAGTTGTCAGAAGAGTTATCATGATAAGAGGAGGGAAGCACTTGAATTTCAAGAAGGAGATCATGTGTTCTTGAGGGTTACTCCAGTGATTGGTGTCAGAAGAGCTTTGAAGTCTAGGAAGCTCAATTTGCGTTTCATTGGACCGTGTCAGATTTCACAGAGGGTCGTAGAGGTGGAATATCATGTTGCATTACCACCTTCACTTGCGAATTTGCATGATGTATTTCATGTGTCACAACTGAGGAAGTATATTATAGATCAGTCGCATGTGATTCAGATGGATGATGTTTGAGTAAGACATAATTTGACTGTAGAGGTTTCACCATTAAGAATAGACGATAGAGAAATGAAGCGATTAAGAGGTAAAGAGATTTCCTTAGTGAAGGTATTGTAGGGTGGACCAGCTGGTGATAGTTGGACTTAGGAACGAGAGGATCAGATGAAAGAGTCGTATCTGATGTTGTTTGCTTCAGGTACATTTTCAAGGAAGAAAATTCTTAAGTGGGGGAGAGTTGTAACACCCCAAAGTCGATTTTTAATTTAATTGATGTGTTTTCTTATGAATTTTGATATTTATGATGTTAATTGATGTTTTGTGGAGTTTTGGGGATGACTGAATATTAGAAATATTAACTTTAGTGGGTTTAGTTATTCATTGAGATTAAATAAAATAAAATAAGAGGAATTGGAGGATAGGGGTAATGTGGTCTTTTGGTTGAGAACTAGTGAGGGTATTTTGGAGAAGGTCTATTGAGGTCTTAGGGATAAGAGGTACGAAAAGAGTAAAGAGGGTTTGTAAACGATCAATTGGAAACGATCGCATATTTGGAGAGAAGGAGAAAAGCTCTAAGGAAGGAAAAGCTAAGGCAAGAGGCTTGAAGTTTCGCGAAGATTAACGAATGAATTAAGGAACTTAAGGTATAGGGAGTATTTTCCTTTTGATATTATAATGTGGGAATATAATTGGGGTTTTGAGGTATAGATTTTACGACATGGGATTTTGTGATGAATTGATTTGTTGATGATGATTTTGTGTGAATTGTGATTTTTTTAACGATGTTTATGATGTTATAAAGAGGAATATCGAGGTTGGTGGTGTTTTTTTGCTATGCTGCTGCCAAATGTGGGTTTTTATTGAGTTTATCGCAGAAGAAGAAGGCTGGGAATCGTAGAAAAATTCTGCAGAATCGCGAAGCTCACTTAGCGAGATACAACTTGTTTAGCGAGCACAAATAGGGAGTTTTAGTGAGCCCTGGGAAGTTTTGAAAAATAATTATGTTGTTCCAAAAATTGTTTTCTTGAGGAGGTTTAGGTCTTAGGATGCCATGATGTCGTAGAGTGGTTGTATGACATGTTTTATGAAGTATATGTGGTAGGATTAATGATTATATGATGTATGAGGATTTTCTTGATTTTATGAGATATGCAATATGAAGTATGAGTAGGATTAATAACTAAATGATGTATAATAGATTAAATTGATTTCCTTGAATTAAGAGGTATAATTATATGATGTAGAGGTATGATGATATGAGTGAGTATGAGAATTATGATTAATGATGAATGCGAATGCAATGTTATAATGTTTTGAGGATGATGTATGTATATTGCTTCTTGCATTCATGGCATTGAATTATGATGGGACTTCGGTCCATTGGTAGCTTCAATCCCATTGTATGGATTGAAGTGATATGATGTTATGATGTGCTCCCTTAGGGGAGGGTTGATGGCCCAGTGTCCATCCATGAGGATGTTTCGGTACCACATGCATTACTAAGAGGTTGCATTTCATTCTAAATGACATAGCATGAGTTGCATTGATTTTGTGTAATGATGAGATGTATTTGATGTTGTGTATACATGAGTATGTTGAATGTCATTATGATGTAATGAGAATGACGATTAGTAAAATTGAGCTAGGAATGATAGATTGATGTTGTTGTTATGTTTTAAATTCTTATTTCTATATTATTTTATTGAATGTGAATTTACTCACCCTGTCTGCCTTCTGGTGATGGTCTATTATGTCATCCTACATAAAATCAAGGTTAGCTCGGTGTGTGCTTAACTCGGAGATAGTGAGTCATCGAGTTAGTTAGAAGTGGAGTCCTGATTTGTGTCCAATAACAATCGGGATTGGCTTTCGCTTGTTTTATAGTTTTAAGAGAATTAAGATGTTTATTTATTTCGATTACTTTTGATTTTCAATGATGTTTGGATTAAACAATGAAGTTTCCTTTTTATAAAAGATATTTAAGATGTTTTGGTTGTTTTTCCGTTGCGTGTTGTTTCAAAAAGAAATACAAATGAGTTTGATGATTTTATCAACCCGTGTTACAGGACAAGACTCAATGCGATGTTTTTACTTTTGAATTTAAGAAGTTATGTGATGCCCTTTTTATGAGTTTTACTCTGATATTTTATTTATATTGCTTAACTTGTGATGGGGTAGAAAGGGTGTTACAACTTCGTAAACCAAACTCGTATCTCGGAATTGCTCAATCAATTCTAGATCCCTAACCATCATTGCCAACATATGTAACGTTTTCCGACTCAAAGCATCTTCTACAACATTAGCTTTACTTGGATGATAATTAAAACCAAAATCATAGTCTTTCAATAGTTCCAACTGTAAACACCCCAAATTTGCCCTCACCCATTCACACCATGGCTTGTGATAGTTTCATATGCATAAAGTCAATCATGGCACCTCATATTGCATATTTGCTTCACTGCATTGATTCAAAGTCATCTGCATCTAGGGTTTGTGATCTGAGCCATCCCTGAGTCATTTGAGCCACTCCAAAGGTCATCAATCACTTCAAAGTGGTCCATGCATGTTCAAACATCATATCATATCCTCACCAAGTCAAGAAAGTCAAAGAATTACAAGAACTGAGAAAGGCATGGAAGCAGAGCCAGGTTTAACTGCACAGATGACCTAGAATTAGGGTTTTGGTTTCAGAGGCCATAACTCCAATTTATTTGGTCATTCTTGTTTCTATTGGTCTCTATATGTTATGAGGATCATGCATATCAATTTTCATGAAGAAATTCCATGGGGAAGGCATCTGATCAATAGATGACTTCTTGAGCAAGTCAGTGCAAAATCAGGGCATCTGAGGCCCCCAATGACCCAACCAAAAGGTGTTCTTCATCATTTTGAATGTATTTGATCTTTATTTGATCATAGAAGGTGTTGTAAGTTCACAAAATTGAAGAATTTCAAGCCATTTGCAAAATTGCCTTTTTGGGAAAGTGACTTGTAATGTAAACTTGCCATTTTGGGAAAGTTTTTCAACCTCCTCAAATTGATTCAAAAATGCTTCAAATGAGAAAACTTTGGTCATGAAAGTTGTAGAATGGATCATTACCTTTTCAAAAAGTACAAGAACTCATTCTAATTCATTATGGATCAAAAGTTATGGCTTGCCAAAGTTGGACAAAATCACATAATTTCAAGTTTTACACCAAAGAGGCAAAGTTGCAAAAAACCTCTTGCCAAGGCAAAATGTGATTTCAAAGTGACTTCTAAACTTTGCACAAACATGAACCATGACCTAAAAATAAGATTTCACAAAAGAACCTCCCATTTTCATGACTTATGCTTCAAGTAATCACAAAAGGGCCAAAAGATCACAAAGTTGCAAAACCTCACACAAACCCTAATCCACTTGCTGCATTGCCTCTAATCCATTTCCATGGTTCTCCTTGATTCAAGTTGCAGCCAAGCCATGCCTTGTACCTTGACAGAATTGACCCATACCTCTCTTACACAAAAAGTTGACTTTATGCATTTTGCTCCATACCAATTACACTGCTCCACAACAACTCTCTGACCTATCAAGGATTGATATGTGTACCAAAAGCAACCCAACACATAACACAACACAACCTGAAACATCTCACAAGCCAACATTCTCAAAACTCACCTCTTATGCATTTTCATTCGAATCTCCTCACACAAGCTTCAAACATCAAAAAAAACTTCACAGAAACACTCACCATGATCCACTGACCAGTTACCAACCATTACTTTGCCCTGAAACCCTACATATCAAAAACACGATTCTCATCCCTCACTGAACAGAACTTCATCAATCTCACAAACTAGACACAATAAACTCCATACAAGCTTTGCAAGCTCCTCAGGAGGTTCATTGGAGTCATTTTGAAGCAAGGAAGCAGTCAAAAAGCTCCTGGATTGAAAGCTCCATCTCAGGTAGCCATGTGAAAACATTTTTCCAGAACTCTTGTTTTAAGTTTCTAAATGATTAAGCTTGCTTCCCTGGTCACACTGAACTTTAAATTTTCGAAAATGGTTGAGAAATGAGTGTGTATGGCTTGTCTGAAATTTCTGCCATTTTTGTACCTTGCTTCGAATCTTGTTAATGGTTAGGAATAAATTGTTTTTGAGGTCAGGGATGAGTTTAGGGAGGTGAGAGGAAGTGATCTGGAGCTTTAGAGCTCCAGAAATGACCTAGGGAGTGAGTTTGGAATTTTCAGGGAGAGATGTCACCGGAGAAGACGACCGGAGCTCTTCTCCGGTGACCTGAATGTGAGTAGGGCTTAATCTGTGATTAGGGCAAAGTTTGAATATGGACCATAGATCTGGCTGACTTTTGTTGACTCCCGCGTGTTTGAATGGCCTGGATCATTTCATTAAACCCTAATCCTATTTAATTGAATTAATTAATTAGGTTTAGTTTAATTTAGTCAATTTGAATGAGGACCACAGGATTTGGCGCGGGTCAACTCCCTCCAAAACCAGTTTAAACCACAGCCCTTAGATTTGCATACTTCTCATATTTTCATTTTAATTTCATTTTCTTTTCATTTAATTTGCACGAATTATTTAAAATAGTAAAATACATTTAAAAATTCTGAAAATTTTTGTCAAACATTTCATTAATTTTCAGAACCCAAAAATATTTTTATTTTTATTTTTTGCATTAAAAGTTATTTTTAAATCATTTAAATGTTTATTTTTAATTAGTTAATGATAATTAATTAATTAAAAATGCATTTAGGTATTTAAAAATCACCAAAAAAATTCACATTGCATTTAAAAACATTATCCAACTCTCAAAACAAATTTCATTTTGGCTCTTGATGCATTTTGATCATTTTCTTTGGAATTAAATTCATTTTAAGGCAATATTTTTGTGCAAACTTTGAAAAATCCATTCTGCCTAACCTTTGAGAGTTTGATGATGGTTCTTCTTGCATTGCATCCTTCATGGCATGTAGTTTATAGGATAAATTTGGTTTGAATTGATCTCCTATTTTCAATTTGTTTTGCATTTTTCATGATGAGGTACCTTAAAACCCTAATTGACTTGAGAAATTCATATCTTTCACTAGGTTAAGAGTTAGATCCCCTCCTTTGGGCAGTGAACTTGTATAGGTTTAGGGTATCTTTGATTGCATTTTCAATTTTTTATCATGTCATTTGCTTCTGATTTTGAATTTTGCTTTATGTGTTGATTGTAAACACCCCAAATTTTCCCTCACCCATTCACACCATGGCTTGTGATATCCTCATATACATAATTTCAATCATAGCATCCCATATTGCATATTTGATTCATTGCACTGGTTCTAAGTCATATGCATCTAGGGTTTGTGATCTGATCAGTCCAAGAGCTTCTTGAGCCACTCCAAAGGTCATCAATCATTTCAAAGGGGTCCATGGATGTTCAAGCACCATATTATATCCTATCAAGGTCAAGAATATCAAAAAAATCACAAGAACTGGGAATGGCATGGAAGCAGAGCCAAGTTATACTGCACAGATGACCTAGAATTAGGGTTTTGGTTTCAAAGGCCATAACTCCAAATTTTTTGGTCATTCTTGTTTCTATTGGTCTCTATATGGTATAGGGATCATGCATATCAATTTTCATGAAGAAATTCAATGGGGAAGGCATCTGATCAAGAGTTGACTTTTTGAGCAAGTCAGTGCAAAATCAGGGCATCTGAGGCCCTCAATGACCCAACCAAAGGGTGTTCTTCATCATTTTGATTGTTTATGATCTTTATTTGATCATAGAAGATGTTACAAGTTCACAAAATTGAATAATTTCAAGCCATTTGCAAAGTTGACTTTTTGGGAAAATGACTTGTAATGGAAACTTGCCATTTTGGGAAACTTTTTCAACCCTTGCTTTTTGATTCAAAAATGCTTCAAATGAGAAAACTTTGGTCATGAAAGTTGTAGAATGGATCATTCCCTTTTAAAAAAATACAAGAAATCATTCTAATTCATTTTGGATCAAAAGTTATGGCTTGTCAAAGTTGGGAAAAATCACATAATTTCAAGTTTTCTACCAAAGAGACATTTTGCAAAATGGTTTGATAAGGCATTCTAAAGGCTTCAAATGTACACAAACACTTCATAACATGTCAAATGGACCTCTAAGGATCAGAATGGTACTTTGAATTATTCCATTTCATGCCTTAAATTTGAAGAAATTCCAAAAGGGGCAAAGTGGTACCAATTTGCAAAATGGATCAAAGCTTCTCATCCACTTGCCTCAGTTCACAAAATCTGATCCACAAGCATTACAAGATCTCAGCTGAACCAAGCCATGCCCCTAAACCAGCCTGCCATGACCCATACCTCAAGTACACCAACTTTTGACATTTTGGCAACTTGCCCATACCAATCAGCATAGGCCAGCACCCACTCTCTGACCTATCACACTTCTTTATGTGGATCAAATGCAAGCAAAAGCACATAACAACTAAGCCTGAAACTCCAAGAACACAACATACTCCAAAATCCTCACATTTGCAAAAGCTTTCGAATCTCTTGATTCAGCCATCAAACCTTCAAACTTTTTCCACCATTCAACTCCATAAACCTCACTGATCATTTCCCACCCTCCATTTTGCCCTAAAAACTCCATAATCAAAAACACGATTTCAACATTTCATGAACTGAGATTCTGCAAACTCTCTCTAGAGGCCATTTAAACTCCAGCTAAGCATCACAAACACTTGGAGGGAATCATTGGAGTGGATTTGAAGCAAAGAACTGGCCAGAAAGTCCCTGATTCGAAAGCTCAAGCTCAGGTAGCCATGGCATTTATTTCTCCAGAACTCTTATTTTATGTTATAGAATGATTCTACATGTCTCTCTGATCACCATGATGTGTTTAGTTTTGAAAATAGTTGAGAAATAAGCATTTCATGAGCTTCTGAAATTTCTGAGTTCTTTTCCGTTTTGCTTTGATTCATGGATTTGATGATGAATAAATGGATTTTGATGACTGATTCTTATTGGGGTTGGGGAGAGGATCATTTCTGGAGAGTTTTAGGGCTTAGGGATGCGTATTAAGAGAGATAGCATGAATGGCTGGCCGGAGAAGATGACCGGAACACTGTTCCGGTCACCTGAAAGTGATTAGGGTGTCGCTCCCGACAAGTGATACAGGGTCATATGAAGGTACAGACGCGAACGGTCGGCGAGAGGGACAATGAGAACACACAGCCGTGAACTCACTGGAGATGAAAAGAGTCGCCAGCTAGGCATTTTTATCCCGGAGGAAAGGTAATGCTGCATAAACCTAGGAAAAGATGGATAAGACGGTTTGCGAACCAGAGAGACTGAGAAAGGGGGTTGGTTACAACCTGGGAAGGTATTAGCACCCAGATTGTCCGTCGTACTCGACGGGATCCACGCTTAAAAGATTTGTGTTATAAAGGGGTAGTGTCAGTGCAATCTGTGTGTAAAATGGCTGGAAAGCAATATGTACAGGTGTCAGTGCAAAAGAAGTGAAGTGTATAATGATGTGAAGTATGAAAGTGTCAGTGTAAGAACAGGAGTGAAATGCTCAAGATCATGAGGCTAAAAGAATGAGGCTAGAAAAGGAGGGGGAATGTACAGAGACTTTTGTTCGATAACCGTTAAGTTATGCCTACGTATCCTCTCGTGCAATGAGGAAGTCAGAACACCGTAGTTCGACCCAAAGAGACTGAAAGATGAATTGACTTGTGAACTGCTTACTTGTCTATGCTCAAGTGTATGACCTGTCTGGCTCAGGTGCGAACTGTCTTGCATTAGACGGAAGAAGCAAGTTCTCGTTTGTGAGTGAAGGTGATGAGAAAAGAATCCCGGAGGAGACGATTATTGTTTGTTTTTGAGTTTTCAGTCTTTTATTGCTTTTTGAAGTTTGTCATAGGATGAGGAGCTTAAGCCTAAACCAATGGGTTAGTAAACTCATCACATCTTCCCTCTGATTAGGGGTAATGAGAATACCTTAAGTGTGAAGTCAGATTCTCACACTTAATCACCTTTGATGTAGGATTAAGATCATTAACCTACTTGTGATTATTTAGATGTTTTTTGTGATTTTGTTTAGTGTTGAGTAATGAGGTTAAGCCATAATCAAGGATTAAACAGACTCATTACACCATCCTAAAAGAAGGATAATAGATGAGAATGTTTAAGCTGAGGAAGACTCCTCAACTTAATCCATGATTAGGGATTAAACCCATGACAAAACAAGCCTTTATTAAGTGGATTTTAGTTAATGGTATGATGATGAAGTGAATTTTATGGTTTGTAAGACAACTTGAGGGGGACTTGTCCATTAACACTAGGGTTAGTCCTTCTTAACCTCTTAAGGAAGAATTAGAACCCTAATGCAAGGCCCAAGTTACAAGTGTGATGTCTTGATAGTTATTATGTGGATTGATTAAGAGATTTAAATACCCTAAGGGTTTAATACTTAGGATTAAAGTTATACACTCCATCCTAAGAGAAGGATGCAGGCATAACCCTAAGCACAAAGTCTTAAAGCCTTTAGGGTTTAGTCCCTGATTATGAGGTGAGAAGAGAAGACTCAAAGAGAGACACAAAGGTAAAACTATGGGGGAACTAATCAAAACCCTAATTCATTATCATGCTTGGTTGGTCCTAAGGTTTGTGAGGTTTTCAAGAACAATCTTCAGAAGAACCACCAGGAAGCAGATGAACAGGATCAAGAGAAGCAAAGTGACTTGCTTCATTCAAGAAGTCAAGTCACTTGAAGAAAGAAAGTAAGAAGAAGAAGAATGAGCAAGCTCAAACTCAAGCACATATAAGACTGAAGCAATGTATGCAAGAGAGGTGAAAAGAAAAGTTATGAGAAGTGAAGGCAAATTCACTTCCCAAGTTACTTACCACCTGAAATGTTAGAAAGAAATGCAATGCAGTGCTAAATGGGATGAAATGATATGATGAAAAACAAAACCAGAAGCATTTTGATGATGATAATGATGTTATGGTATGCTGCAAACATGAGGCAAGACATGGAGATGTTCATACAAGATTATGAATGCAAATGATGCAAGCTAAGGAGCATGGACAAGCATGAAATGCTATGAAGTATACAAGGCAAATGACATGGCAATCATGAGATGCAATGATCAAAGATGCTTCATACATGTCTTGAGATGTCAAATGAATCAAGAGAATGCACAAAATGCAATGACAAGCCATGTTATGCAAGAGAATGCAAGAGGGATGCAAGAGAAGGCCCAAATTAGGGTTCATGGATCAAACATCAAACAAAAACCCAAAACAGAAGCAAACCCTAAGATAAAAAATGGAAAATGGCACCCAAAGAAACCCTAGACCTATAACAAACCACTGCCCAAAGGGGAGCTCTCAACTCTCAACCAAACTCAAGATATGAATTTTGCAAGTTATTAGGGTTTTTTAGGGTTCTTAACAAAAGAAATGCCAATCAATTAGGAAATGCAAGATCAAATCATGGCCTTTTTATCCTTGAAAATACATGCAAAATGGAAAACAATGCAAGAAGAATCAATGTCTCAACCTTCACCAATAGGCAGAAATGAATTTTTAAACTTGTGATCAAAATAATGCATAAAAAATGATTTAATTCCATGAAAAATTCTTAAAATGCATCAAGATCAAAAAAGAAATTTGGTTTGAAGGTTGGACAATGTTTCTAAATGTCTTAGAACATTTCATGAATTTTTTTTGTAATTTTTAAATACCTAAAAGTATTTTTAATTAATTAATTCTCATTAATCAATTAAAAATAATCTTTTAAATATTTAAAAATACTTTTTTAAATGGTAAAAATAAAATAAAAAATGTTTTTGGGTCTTAAAAATTATTAAAACTTTAAAGAAAAAGTTTCATAATTTTTAAGACATTTTTGCTATTTTAAATTAAATATGCAAAACAAATGAGAAAGAAATGAATTAAAATTAAAATAAATGGGAAGTAATCAGATTGGATGGCTGGGATTGAAGCTGGGTTCAAAGGCATTGACTGCGCGCCAGAATGAAAGGCCTAGATTCACTCTGAGCAAATTAACTTAATCACGAATTAATTAAACTAAAGAGAGAGATTAGGGCTAATCGGGAAGATCCTAGCCATTCACACGCGCGGGAGGTCAAAGAAGTCAACTGATCAAACGCTCCAAATTCAAACTGACATAAATGACTGGGATTATGCCCTAATCACATTCAGGTGGCCGGAGAAGACTTCCGGTCGTCTTCTCCGGCCAGAAGCTCACCTGAAAATCTCAAAACCTCTCAATACGTACCAAAAATGAAAACCAAGAACATGTAAATGATCCTTATCCTCTCACGAATCAAACCCCTAACCTAAAACAAATTTAAAGTTCCTAAATCAACTGAATCGAAAGAAAGAAAAACTAGGGTTCGTGAGCTTCAAACACAAATTAAATGCTCAAAACAAAACCATTTCAAAAACTAAAGGTACCAGGATGATCAGTGCATCATGAAGAACAAGTTTGTAACATAAAAAACCATTTCTGGAAAAATTAATTTCGAGCTACCTGAGATTTGGAGCTTTCAATTTAGGAACTTTCTGGCCACTTCCTTTGATGCAAGCTGCTCTACTTGATCCCCCAAATGTGTTTGAATGCTCAAAAACAATTTATGCTGGCTGGATAGGGAGATTCGACAGCTTCTGCTCAAGCTTGCTCAACAATGGCAATGGAGTTCCAGGCACTCTCAGGTCATGGTGATGGGTTGTTTGAGGTCTATGCAGTGTATAGAGAAGATTTGTGGTATTGGTTTGTGTGTTTGTGAGCTAGGATGGAAGATTCGAAAGTTTTTACAAACTGAAGTAAGAAATGGCAGTGGGATTTCTTGGCTGTTTTAGGCTTGTGCTTTGGGTGCTGGGTGGCCTATGGAGTGTGGTGAGATGATTGATGAAGGTTGCTTGGGTGTTTGATGGCTGTCTAAGCAGATTCGAAGCAAGTTGCAATGTGGAAGGTTTTTGTGAAAGTTGTGAATGAGGATCCTTCAGCCTTTGTTCTTGTTATGTTTAGCTTGCACATTGTCCACATAACTCTCTCTCATTGGTCAGTTGATGTGACTTGTGCTTTTTTGATTGGTAAGTCACCTTTTGCAAAAAGTCAAAAATTGTGTAAGACAAGCATGGTGAAGTGCTAGCTTGGTACAAGGCCTAGGGGCTGCGCAGCATGGGGGAGGTGAGTGAGCCAGCAAGGTCAGCATCCAAGTTCACAAGTTGTAAGAAGTGATCATGAGTGTTTTGCAAGTTGGTTGGCTTATGTTTCACATGTGATCCTTTGCCTAACCAAACATGAAACCAAGGGCAAACTTAGTTCAAAATCTGATTTTTGTAACTTAGAGAATGTTCACATGCTGGTTTGAAGTGGATTAGAGGCTGCACTTGGTTTTGGTTCAAGACTTTGCAAGATTTTCATTTGGTGCATAACTTGAAAAACAATGATTTTTGCCAACTTTGCATTGCCATAACTTTTGATCCAAGAAGAGTTTGATCATGTTCTTGTACTTTTTGAAAAGGGAAAGATGAGATCTACAACTTTCATGACCAAAGTTTTTTCATTTGAAGCCTTTTTGGATCATGAATCAAGGCTTGAAAATTGACCTAAAATGAGGCATTCTTGAAAAGTCAACTATGCCCAAAAAGTCAACATTTGCAAAAACCCTAAATTCTTGATTTTATGAACTTAAACCCTCTTCCATGATCAAATAAAGATCATATACACTCAAAATGATGAAGATCACCCATTGGTTGGGTCATTGGGGGCCTCAGATGCCCTGATTTTACACTGACTTGTCTGAAAAGTCAACTCTTGATCAGATGACTTCCCCATGGAATTTCTTCATGAAAATTGATATGCATACTCCCTATACCATATAGAGATCAATGGAAACAAGAATGACCAAAAAAATTGGAGTTATGGCCTCTGAAACCAAAACCCTAATTTTCAGTCAACTGTGCAGTTCATCCTGGCTCTGTATCCACTCAAACCCTAGCTCTTGTGATCCCTCTGCAATTTTGACTTTGAGGAGGTGAAATATGATATAAGAACACACATGGACCCCTTTGAATTGATTGGTGGCCTTTGGAGTGCCTCAAGAAGCTTTGGGATTGCTCAGATCACAAACCCTAGGTGCAGATGACCTAGAAACTATCCAGTGAATCAAAAATGAGATGTGAGATGATATGATTGTGTTTATGCATATGAGATGACCATAAGCCATGGTGTGAATGGGTGAGGGCAAATTTGGGGTGTTTACAGCTGCCCCTATTCAAACATGAGTTAGCTGTGCAGGATGTAAGCGACGGCTTAACAGGCAAACAAGATAACTTGTGGTTGAATACCCAAGACAGTCCAAAATTTGCACTCACAGAATGAAGAAGAAAGGGATATAGATTGTAAAGGCAAAATAAAGTATATTGTAAAGTGTGGGCGACGGAGGACGACCGTCGAGCAGAGGAAGACTGCTGGGTAAAGTGGTATGTGAAGCAAAGCGATGACGGGGACGGCCGACATGCTGGTAAAGTGCAGGAAATAAAGCGATGACGGGGACGGCCAACATGCTGGGGATAAAAAGTAAAGCTAAGACGGGGACGGCCGACTAGCTGGGGAAAAACAAGTAAAGCTAAGACGGGGACGACCGACTAGCTGGAAAAAAAAGGATATTATGATGGGGACGGCCATCAAGATAAAGCTGCAAAGTTCTCTGGGGATTAATGAAACATGACGGGGACGGCCATCAAGTTCATAAAGGTCAAGTAACCAACGATGGGGACGGCCATCGGGCTAAAAAGGAAAAGGGACCACGACGGGGACGGCCATCGGGTTAAAGAATAAATGAAATAAACAGATGATGGGGTACGGCCATCAAAGGTGAAGGACGATCACCTAGCAGGGGACGGCTGCTCTGTTGGGGATAAAAGAAATATGATGGGGACGGCCATCAAAGGTGGAGGACGACCACCTGGCAGGGTACGGCTGCCGAAAAATATCAACGATGGGGACGGCCATCGGATAGGAAAGGTCAACGATGGGGACGGCCATCGGACGAGCATGATGGAAGACGACCATCAAGAAGTGGAGGACGACCACTCAGCAGGGGACGGCTGCTCTCGGGGTTTATCATAACACAGGACGAATGTCAGATAACCAAAATCAACAATGGGGACGGCCATTGGATAAAGTTGATGAAGGACGATCATCAAGAGGTGGAGGACGACCACCTAGCGGGGGACGGCTGCTAAAATCAACGATGGGGACGGCCATCGGACGAGCATGATGGAGGACGACCATCAAGAAGTGGAGGACGACCACTCAGCAGGGTACGGCTGCTCTCAAAGGTATCATAACACAGGACGAGTGTTAGATAAAAAGAAAAGATTTGCTTGGCGATCCACTGGGGAGATAGTAAGCACGGACGAGCGTTTACATCCAAGAAACAAAAGGTATAAGTGTTTGGTATTGTGTATAGATTAAAGATGCGGACGAGCATCCTTAAGACTTATGATACGGACGAGTATCATGTAGAAACAAACTTACACATGTTCAGAGATGATGATACGGACGAGTATCAACGGGTTAACAGCGAACACGGACGAGTGTTGAATCTGAAAGGACTCTTCTGGGGAATAGCAGACACAGATGAGTATCTATATTCAAGAAGACATGAGTGTTTGACACGGTGTATGGATTAAAGATGCGGACGAGCATCCTTAAGACTATGATACGGACGAGTATCACGTAGAAACAAACATTAGACGCAATGTTCTGAGATGATGGTACGGACGAGTACCAACTGGCTAACAAAGAACAAGGACTACTGCCGAATCTGCGGGGATATGAGTGATGATGTATACAAGATACGGACGAGTATTTGTATAAGCGTACCGTGAGTAGTGAGTATTGTATTGTATAGATGAGTGTTTATCTGCTGGGGAGAGTGACACGGACGAGTGTCAAAAGAAAAGCATAATATTAACAAGTGTCTGCTATACAAAGTCTAGGCGACTGCGCTGGGGATATGACACGGACGGGTGTCAGGGGAGTGTATATAAGGTATGTGAGTGCAAAGAGGATGTCTTTGGCTTTCTGCTGGTGTTTTGACACGGACGGGTGTCAGGACGTATCTGCAATGAGGGTGATTTGTTTGCAAAGGGTGTTCAGGCGACTTGTGGGGAAAGATGACACGGACGGGTGCCAAAAGGTGTATACTGGTGTTTATGATTGTGGAGCAACTGCTTTTGCTGGGACTCTGATGGGGATTCTGGGGGAAAGTAATCTGTATCCTGATAAATGGTTACTAATCACAAGTGTTCAATTCACAACATGACTTATGATTATGCTATGTATTTGATTTTTGCCGTAATGCTCCGTATTAGACGGAATGCTACGCTCTGGGGGGGGGGTGAATATGATGCGGATTCCATGATTATGCAAAGGGGCACAGATCCGGGATTCGGATCCCGTTGCTGCGAAGATCTCTGGTCGATCTGCTTGAAATGGACATCCCAGCTGGGTATGAGATCACTGGTAGATCCAATGATGTATCTGCTCGGGGATATATGTCACTGGTTGACATAACCTTGAAAGTGCGGGACCCAGCTGGGGTTTGTAGAAGCTTCTGTACTCTGTTGTGATCTCTTCATGCGTTGCTCTTCTGGATAGAGGCTGAAGCTCTGTGGGGAGATGATTCCCTGATTTCTGCATTCTGCTGAGGAAGAATGGCAACTCGGCTGGGGAATTGTGAGAGGCAACCCAGCTGGGGAAGGCAATGGGGCTACTCAGCTGGGGAAAGAGCATTTCAGATGCTGAGATTGAGTGTATGCTGATTCGGCAGCTCCGCTGGGGACATGGGCACCTTCGATGCTGTATGTTGAAGATAGACCGAGTTGATAATGATTCGCCTACTTGCTGAGACGTAACCTGCATGCCCCAGGTTGCGTTCTGGATACCTGCAATCCTGCAAAGGTAAGGAAACGTACACAAGGTCCCGAGGTATCCCTTACTGGATTCCGTCGTAAGAGCTAAGTACTTTCGAGAGTAATCATATTCCCTGCAAGCATGTGTTTTATTTTTTAGAGAAATGCATCTGTACTTATGCAATTGTATTTTTAGAGATATCAGACGACTCTTTACAAAACGTAAATGTAAAAAACGAAACATGACTGAAAATCCGATTTTATTAATTCAAGTGCCCTGAATTGGCAAAGATACAGTCAAAGAAACATATCTCCTGAAATGAGGAGATTGTTACAAATTGAGAAAACAAATGCTGGCGGTGTCGACGACGCTTTCAAGGAGCTTCCTCTTCTGCTATGACTCGCATGACAATGACGTTCTTCTCGTCTTGCTTTCCGGAGAGAGTTGATTCTGATTGAAGCTTGATCCTTCGGAAGCTTACCAAGTTGTAGGTGATACAGACGAATTCAGAATGCAATTGTTCGCTTATTCCCTTGTTTTGCATGGATCGCCCTTTCGGGTTTTCAATCCATCGGGATACCCATTTTTGCCTGAGTTGTCCAATGCGGCTTTTCAACTCAGCGGGTGTACATTTATTTATTCATTTTCCCTTACTTTTGCCCGAGTCTTTTATTCTGTTTTTGACTCGCCGGGATGCCCTATTTTTGCCTGGACTTACATTCTGTTTTTATGTCCAGCGGGTCATTTTATGCGAAGTATTTTTTAACTGCATCTGAATTCACAGGGGACGGGAAATCTTCACCATCCATGGTGCTGAGCATCAGTGCTCCACCGGAGAAAACTTTCTTTACTACAAATGGTCCTTCATAATTTGGAGTCCATTTGCCCCTGTGGTCTGTATGAGGAGGGAGGATTCTTTTCAACACAAGATCCCCTACTTGGTACTCTCGATGCCTGACTTTCTGATCAAAGGCTTTCTTCATTCTCTTCTGATATAACTGTCCATGACAAATTGCAGCCAATCTTTTCTCTTCGATCAGACTCAGTTGTTCGAATCGGGACCGAACCCATTCTGCTTCACTTAGTTTAACATCCATCAATACCCGTAGAGAGGGTAATTCAACTTCAACAGGTAGGACTGCCTCCATACCATACACAAGCTGATACGGTGTTGCCCCAGTGGATGTTCTGATTGACGTGCGGTACCCATGTAAGGCAAACGGTAGCATTTCATGCCAGTCTTTGTATGTGATTACCATCTTCTGCACAATCTTCTTGATGTTTTTGTTTGCCGCCTCAACAGCACCATTCATCTTTGGCCTGTAAGGAGAAGAATTGTGGTGTTGGATTTTGAAGTCCCGGCATAATTCAGCCATCATTTTGTTGTTTAAGTTGGAACCATTATCAGTAATGATTCGCTCGGGAACTCCATATCGACAGATGATATCTCTCTTCAGAAATCGGGCTACCACTTGCCTTGTGACGTTTACATATGAGGCTGCTTCGACCCACTTGGTGAAATAGTCAATGGCGACCAGGATGAATCTGTGGCCATTTGAAGCAGTTGGCTCAATCTTGCCAATCATATCAATGCCCCACATAGCAAAGGGCCATGGTGAAGACATGATGTTCAAAGGATTAGGAGGCACATGCACCTTATCTGCGTAGATCTGGCATTTGTGGCATTTTCTGGCGTAGGCACAACAGTCCGCATCCATTGTGATCCAATAATAGCCTGATCTTAACAACTTTCTAGCCATGGCATGTCCTCCAGCATGGGTACCAAAAGAGCCTTCATGCACTTCATGCATCAACGAATCTGCTTCCGTCTTGTCAACACATCTGAGGAGTACCATATCAAAGTTTCTTTTGTATAAAGATCCATCAGTGTTCAGGAAGAAACTACCAGCAAGCCTTCTCAAAGTCTTCTTATCATTGGAAGATGCCCCAGGTGGGTATGTTTGATCCTCTAAGAAGCTTTTAATGTCATGGAACCAAGGCTTATCATCTTTTACAACATCCGCTGCGAACACATATGCTGGTCTATCGAGTCTAGACACTGAAATCTGGGGTACAAAGTTAGCCGTTTGAACTTTGATTATAGATGAAATGGTAGCAAGAGCATCTGCCAACTGATTCTCGTCGCGAGGGATATACTCAAGTTTGACTGTTGTAAAGAAAGTCAGTAACCTTCTCGTATAATCCCTGTAAGGTATCAGATGATCCTGGTGGGTGTACCATTTCCCGTTGGTTTGATTGACTACTAAAGCTGAATCTCCGAATACGGTCAATGTCTTGATCCTGAGGTCAATGGCTTCCTCAAGACCCATAATGCAGGCTTCATATTCAGCTTCGTTGTTAGTGCAGTCGAAAGTGAGTTTTGCCGAGAAAGGCATGTGAACTCGTTTAGGTGTAATGAGTACCGCACCAACACCACGGCCATTCATGTTAACAGCCCCATCAAACATCATGGTCCATTCTTCCTCCGGGTCAGGCCCTTCAGTGTGAACAGGCTCTTCATGATCTTTTGCTTTAATGAACATGATGTCTTCATCAGGGAAGTCAAACCTCATAGGCTGGTAGTCATCAATGGGTTGCTCAGCAAGATATTCAGATAGTACACTGCCCTTGATGGCTTTCTGAGATGTGTACTGTATGTCGTATTCTGTGAGAATCATCTGCCATCTTGCGACCCGTCCGGTAAGAGCTGGCTTCTCAAATATGTACTTAACTGGGTCCATTTTGGATATCAACAAGGTAGTGTGGGTCAACATATACTGCCTTAGTCGGCGAGCAGCCCACGCTAAAGCACAGCAAGTTTTCTCGAGCAGTGAATAACGCTGTTCACAGTCGGTAAACTTTTTGCTTAGGTAGTATATTGCATACTCTTTTCGACCAGACTCGTCATGCTGGCCCAACACACACCCCATCGACTCTTCTAATACTGTCAAGTACATAATCAGAGGTCTTCCTTCAACTGGAGGCATGAGGATTGGAGGTTCTTGCAGATATTCCTTGATCTTGTCAAAAGCCCTTTGGCAGTCTTCGTTCCACCTGACCGTTTGTTCCTTCCTTAACAGTTTGAACAAGGGTTCACAGGTTGCTGTGAGGTGAGATATGAACCGTGAGATGTAGTTCAATCGACCTAAGAACCCTCGAACTTCTTTCTCAGTTTTCGGTGCAGGCATCTCTTGGATGGCTTTGACTTTATCAGGGTCAACTTCAATCCCTTTCTTGCTTACAATAAAGCCCAGCAGCTTTCCGGATCGCACCCCGAATGTGCATTTGTTGGGGTTCAACTTCAGTTGGTACTTTCTCAGACGCTTGAACAACTTCAGCAGATTCACCAGATGGTCTTCTTCAGTAAGGGACTTGGCGATCATATCATCCACATAACACTCGATTTCCTTGTGGATCATATCGTGGAATAATGTCACCATAGCCCGTTGATACGTTGCGCCAGCATTCTTCAGTCCGAATGGCATCACTTTGTAACAGAACGTGCCCCAAGGCGTGATGAATGTTGTCTTATCCATGTCTTCAGGTGACATCTTGATCTGATTATATCCTGAAAATCCATCCATGAAGGAGAATACCGAGAACTGAGCCGTGTTATCCACCAATACGTCAATGTGAGGTAATGGGAAATCATCTTTCGGGCTGGCTCTGTTCAGATCCCGGTAATCAACACACATTCTTACTTTGCCATCCTTCTTAGGCACAGGTACTATGTTAGCAACCCACGGCGGGTAGCTAGTCACAGCAAGGAACCCGGCGTCCCATTGCTTTTGTACCTCTTCCTTGATTTTCATAGCCATGTCTGGGCGAGTTCGGCGCAGTTTCTGTTTAACTGGTGGGCATTCTTCCCTCAAAGGCAGCTTGTGCACAACAATGTCGGTATCCAACCCTGGCATATCTTGATACGACCAAGCAAACACATCAACATACTCTTGAAGCAGATCTATCAGTTGTCTCTTCACTGAGTCTTGCAGGCAGGCCCCGATTTTAACTTCTTTCACGTCTTCGTCAGTACCAAGATTAATCACTTCAATCTCCTCCTGGTGAGGAGTAATGACCGTTTCCTCTTGTCTCAACAACCTGGCTAGCTCTTCAGGAAGCTCATATTCTTCATCAACCCCTTCATCAGCTTGATTGATCGGATTGTCAAAGTCATACGATGTCATAGCCGTGCTGTTGTCGGTGCAGTCAGGAAGGCACTCTCTGCAAGGGTTAAGTTGTTCATTTTAGTGATTGATTTTAATCTTGCTTTAGAAAAAGTGAAATGAAGTTATCATTTTGAAAACACCGCCATTTATTTTTGTACAAAAAGAAAAATGGAAAAACAGTGAGCATAAAAGAAAAAGACTCGTTTGCAAAAAAGATGTCTGATATTTCATTAATTTAATCTTGTTTGCACAAAAGTACAGATGGCCCTGGTTACAAAATGAGTCTTGTCATCTTGGGCAAGATGCAAGACTTGGATGCATGCTATATAAAAATACAGGAAATAATAATTACTCTGCTCGAGTAACTCTTATAATTTCCTGGGAAGACCAGTTCGAGACACTGCTCCCCGGGATCTTCGGACGAATCCAATTCTCCAGATTGCGCTCCTCTTCCAGCTCGTCTTCCAGACAGTTGATAGCATCGGGGGTAAGCATTCCCCCACTGACAAAACCTGGCTCTGCAGCAGCCTTTGCTTGATGTTGAGTTGGTTTGTAACCCAACCCAAACTTGTCCTTCTTCTCCTCCACAGCTAAGACCTTGCCCCAGCCTAGGGCAGTTCCTTCCTCAACAACCTTCCGGGCTTGTTGGTATGACGACATGGAGATCCCCGAAACAGCAGATGCTTCATTTACATTCAAGGCTTCAAAACCTTGGCTCATTGTTTCATGGATCTCTCCATCCATTTCAATGTACTTGTAGGTTGTCAGGTGGCTGACAAAAATGTCCTCCTCTCCACAGATTGTGACAACTTGACCTTCCCACTCAAATTTTAACTTTTGGTGAAGGGTAGACGTTATTGCGCCGGCGGCGTGAATCCAGGGTCTACCCAACAAACAGCTGTAGGCGGGCTGAATGTCCATCACATAAAAGGTAGTTTTAAAAGTCTGTGGGCCAATTGTCACAGGCAGCTCAATCTCTCCCAGAACCGATCTCTTAGAACCATCAAAGGCTCTTACTACCAGGTTGCTGGGTCTCAATGCCAGTCCATCATATTCAAGCTTCACCAGAGCCTTCTTTGGCAAGACATTCAGGGAAGAACCTGTGTCCACCAGCACATGAGAAAGGACAGCTCCTTTGCATTCCAGGGTTATGTGCAAGGCTTTGTTGTGATTGCGGCCATCCACCGTCAAGTCAGAATTGGTAAACCCTAGCCCGTTGCTAGCAGTAACATTTCCAACCACGGTTTCCAACTGGTTGACAGTAATCTCCTCAGGCACGTAAGCTGCGTGCAGGACCTTAAGCAGTGCATTCCGATGGGCTTCGGAGCACATAAGCAGTGAGAGGATAGAGATTTTGGATGGCGTCTGGTGAAGCTGATCCACAATTTTATAATCACTCTTTTTGATGATCCGCATAAACTCATCAACTTCCTGATCAAATGGAGTCTTCAGGGCTTCTTTGGCAGCTAGATCTTCTTGCACCGGGCCTTTTCCTTTTGCCTTGGCAGCAGCTTCTGCTTCGGCTGTGGGTCTTTGAACTTGTGAGGCGAAGAGACGTCCGCTTCGAGTGAAGCCTCCGCCTCCCCCCACATTATCTACTTGTGGTGCAGGTGTTGTTGTTTCCAGAGTAATTCTTTTCCCTTCACAGTACACGTCAGAGCCATAGTGCCAAGGGATGGCCCTATTACTTTCATATGGTACTGGTCCAGGCACCGTGACAGTGACCGGACTGATTGCTGCTGCTGAAGGGACTGTTATTGTTTGTGGATCATAAAAGATTGTAACCGGTGCTCTGGTGGGAGCAGCACCTTCTGAATGGTATGCAGAATTATTTTCAGGATCGTAGAATATGGTAACTGTGGAGACATCTTCATGATTGTTTGCTGGTGTTGTAGGTGGTTCTGTTGGAAGGACTGTTGTTGTCGTTGATGGAGAGTCGAAATGGACTGAAGCTGAAGTTGTAGCAGGAGAAACTGTTGAAGTCTGATCATTTGGAAGGACAGGTGAAGTATTTGTTGATGGTGCTGATGAATTATCGGGAACAATAGTTGCTGTATTTGTAGGAGGGTCTGAAACCGTTGCTGATGAAGTTGCCGGATTCGCCGGGAGTGATGTAGTGATCTGTAGCAAGCCACTCTGAATAAGACTGTCAATGCCATTCCTCAAGTCTTCACACCCATTCCATGAAATATTGCAGTATGGGCATCCTAGTTCACACCCTGGAAATATATTGTTTTCACGGAGTTGAGCTTTGATTTCCACCAATGGTGTCCTGATCTGATCCACACTGGTTATGAAATAAGACGGTGTGTCTTCTTCAATTGCGTTAATTCGAGGACCACCATGGTTTGGCATTGGGTTTTTGTTGACATTGGGCGGAGGTGCAAAATTCAGAGCCTTGGAGTCTACCAAGTCTTGTACCTTCATATGCAGAGCCCTGCATTTTTCTGTACTGTGACCAGGTGCGTTTGAATGGAAAGCACACCTAGCATTGGAGTCATAGTTTCTTGGTAGACTGTTGGGATCCGGCGGTGCCAACGTTCTTAGCTCAACTAGGTTGAGTTTCAGAAGTTGTGGCAGCAAGGCAGCATACGGCATTGGGATCGGGTTGATCACTCTGTTGGCTTGAGATGGCCTCTGTTGGAATGGCCTCTGTTGATTGTTGTTGTTGGAGTTGTTGTTGTTGAAGTTCCTTGGAGGATACTGATTCTGCTGATACTGGGGTTGTTGTTGGAAGTTTTGTTGAGGAGGTTGATAGACTGGCTGAGGATGAGCTGGAGCAGGGATAGTGACTGCTGTTATTGACCTTTGAACATATTGGGGCCTGCCCCTGTTGGTGTGAATGGCATTGGTCTCGCCAGCTCTTCTCGGGCCTGCAAAAGGCTTTCTTGTACCACTAGACGAGCTTGCACCGTTGTCTGAGATCTTACCCATTTTTAACAGGCTTTCAATTCTCTCCCCAGCTATGACAACATCTGCGAAGCTGGTGGAAGAGAAAGCAGCTAACCTGTCAATATACGTTCCCTGAAGAGTGTTCATAAACATGTCTGCCATTTCTCTTTCAGACATTGGTGGTTGAACGGCAGCAGCCAATTGCGTCCATCTTTGAGCATATTCTCTGAAGCTCTCTCTCGAAGATTGTGACATTCCCATCAGGAGAGTCCTGTTGGGTGCCATATCTAGATTATACTGATACTGTCTGATGAAGGCCTCTGCCAGGTCCTTCCAGCATCTTATAGTTGCTCTTGTTAGATGGGAATACCACTCCCTCGAAGCTCCAGTCAAACTATCTTCAAAATAGAACATCCACAATTTCTCATCCATTGTATAGGCCTTCAGCCTTCCCAGAAATGATTGCAAATGAGTCCGGGGGCATGAAGTCCCATTATACTTTTCGAAACATGGAGGCTTGAACTTGTGGGGAATCCTGACCCCTTCTACTAAACCCATGTCCATGACGTCAAACCCCAAAGAGTTTTGAGATTCCAGTGATCTCAACTTCTCAGCTATTTCTTCCAATCGTCTATCATATGTTTCCTCTCCAGCACCCATTACTGTATACTGGTCCTCCTGAGGATCTTCTTGAAGTACTCTGGCTGCTGTGGCTGTTCCTTGAACATTGGCAGGGTTGTTAACCTCAGGATGTAGATGTGGACCAAACACAGGGGGGGTAACATGTGGTTGCACCCTTTCATTATTACTGGTGCCTGCAGTTCCTACATGAGGCTCCTCTTGATTTTGCCTCTCCACCATGGCCCTCAGTCTCTCCTGGCTTTGAGCCATGTTGTTCATAACTTCCATGAACTGCGTCATCTGCGTTCTCATCTCTAACCTTTCATTTGCCATCTGGTTTCTGACCTCCGTAAGGTCTTGTTGCATCTGATCCATCTGAATTCCCGGAAGGTTGTTTCTAGTTGGGTACCTATGTGGCCTGTTGAGAGGAAATACCCGGCGGCGAGCAATAATTCCTGAGATTCACAACAGAGGTTAGCAACAACAAAACAAAAACCTACAAAACAAACAAAAGGGTTAGCATGCAATGCAGTTATGCTTATTTGCTATCAAGGTATCCGGTTTGGCCTTCAGTTTTGACCCTTCCAGACCCTTGAAGATGATGCTGTTGAAGTTGCTTTTGATGTGAACCCAGATAGAAACCAATATATTACAAAGGTGAAATAATACAATTTGTTTATTTTACAACACAAACCCTCAAAGGGGCCAAAATACAACACAAAAAGCAAAAATACATGGAAAAGGAACAACAACAAGCAAATGATCAAACTCCAAGGCCAAACTCATCCTCACGAACTTCCTTGAGAAGTGCTTCGGTCACAGGATCAGCCGGATGCTCCGTGAGACTTCTGATGAGAAGGTTCCTTGTTGCAACAGCTGCAGTCAATTTCTTGCTCTGACTTTGGTCCTTAGACCTCTTCAATCCTGCTTTGATTTTCAGCTCTGATATTTCCTCCTGGGCTGCTGCCAGGGCTTTTTCCATCTGCTCCATCTTGTCCTGAACTCTCTTGTCTTCTAGAGTACGGGCCTCAGTGATCCGGACCCACCTGGCCTGACTCTCTTTCAAATACAAGTCTGTTCTTGCTCTTTGGAACTGGGCTTCTTTACAAGCATTCTTCAGAATCTGCTCACCAGCTTTGGACTTGTTGATATAATCTCCAGACTTCTCAATTTTAGTTAAGTGTTCCACTCTCAATTTCTCCAATCTCTCAATCTCCCTCACACCTTCACTCCTCTCCCGGAGGGTCTTCTGCAAGGCTTGAGTTAACTTCTCATTTCTTTCCTTCAGGCTTTCAAACTCCTCCAAACTGATAGTGGCAGGGGGTGGTGCTGAAGATGACTCAGGCGTGTCTTCTATGGTAAAGGGCATTCCAGAGAATTGGGCCCTAGCATGGGACCACTCATAATATTGGACTGATGCCACATTATTGCACTTCCCCAAAATGGTGATTCCCTTAGTCTGAACATGATCCCAGGCCCAGGCAGCCTGTCTAACTGTTGCCAGACTAATCTTGTTCTCACAATAGAGGGTCTCAACCAGGTCTTGTTCCCTTGGAGTGTGGACCAGTGCATAGCCCAACTGTCTCCTGAACAGCAGAGGGTTGTAGTTGATACTTCCCTTAACTCCTATCAAAGGCACATTGGGAAAGTGCCCACAGCTGGTGATCATGTCTCTGCCCTTGGTGCTCTGAGTACACCATCTGATGTCTGCTGAAGTGAGAGTAGTGAGTCTCTTAGCCCAGTTGCTTTGCTGATGAGGATTGAGAAATGCATCTGTCCTGGGTAGATGCCTGAGAAGCCAAGCATGAAATAATGGAGCACAAATCCTCACTAACCTTCCCCTCTGCTTCTCATTCCTCTGATGGACTGAGTAATAGAGATCACCCAGTAAAGTTGGCACTGGGTTCTTCAGGATGAACAAATGGATTGCATTCTTGCTAATGAATCGAGGCTCATCTGCAAACAACACCATTCCATATACACTTAAGGCCAACAAAGCACAAACAGCTTTCCAATCCCCCAAGGAGGCCTTCAGACTAGCTTGAGAAATTAAGAAGTCCAGATGAAAACCAGGGATCCCAGCTTTAGAGGTCATATGCTGTTCAATCAAAACAGGCTCCAGGTGCAAAGCTTTTGCTATCTCTCCATTGCTGGGAAAGACCATTTCAGGGTTGAAAGGGATTTCTCTCTTGATAGGCAAACCAATCAAAGATGAGTATTCTTCCAGAAGAGGACCCAACTGAAAGTCTTGAAAGGTGAAACATCTCAATGGGGGATCATAGAACTGAATGCAAGTGTGGATGAGGCTCCTCTGTGAAGGGTCCAGATCCATAACCATGTCCAGTATACCTCCATAGCTCTCCCTGAACAAGGGTATGTGATCTGGAGTGATCAGGGTTTGGATCCTCTTGATGTCTGATAAGTCTGGTTGGAAGAAATGATAGGTGATGTTGCTTTTCTTTGGAGCCATGATGCTGAAGACTGAAGTATGGCTGACAAGCTGAAGCAAATGCTGGTGGAGATAGGTCAAAACTGCAGATGGGGTCAAAACCAAAACCAGATGAGAAATGGATACCCTGAAACACAAATAAGCACATGTTAATATGATGCAATGAGTATGTATGCAGAATGAAATGCAAGGGTTTGTGACTGAGCTGGATCTGATTAACTGCCTTGGTATAGATCCATGTGTGTTCAAGAATTCCAGATGGAGGTCTATAAATCCAGTAACCAGGGTGGGGGACTCAAATAAAGAGCCACATGTCCAGGGTTTTAGAATCACAAGAACTGTCCAACATGGAGTATTCTTAACAAAGTCAAAGTAACAGGGTATTCTGAGGTCAAGGTACCTGCAAACCTGTAAACAGTCCAACCCCCTCACAGGTGGTGTTCTAAAACAAGGATCCTCAGACTTGGATCAGTTATGAGAAGTGTAAACACTTCCAACCCGGAGGTACAGTGTTTACAATAACCATAAAAGTTCCTCCTCTAATTCACCTCAGTTTCTGAAGGTCAATACTAAAAGGTCATCCAGACTTAGCAGGCTTCCCAGATAGCCCTAGCATTGCAGGAAATCTGCAACACAGAGTTCTCAAGAAGAAACCCATATCTGAACCGTGTTTCATATTCCCGCACCAGACCGAAATGGAATGGGAAAGAATATGATTCACTCTAGCCTAGGTGTCACTCAGGTCCCAGGTATAGGACCTTAACTCTCAATGGAACACCCACCCACCAAAGAAAAACCAGATCCAGCCAGCACAGTATGACAGTATGATATATAAAAGCAGTAAAGAAAGCAGTAAAGTAACTGTACATAAAGCAATAAACAAAAATAAATACAAGCACAAACAAGCACATAACACCCCAGTAAACACAAATCAAACAAGCGCTAGGAGGAACCCTCAAAAAGAACCAGAAGCCCTGGTTGCAGTATCACCGTCCCCAGCAGAGTCGCCAAGCTGTCGCTCCCGACAAGTGACACAGGGTCATATGAAGGTACAGACGCGAACGGTCGGCGAGAGGGACAATGAGAACACACAGCCGTGAACTCACTGGAGATGAAAAGAGTCGCCAGCTAGGCATTTTTATCCCGGAGGAAAGGTAATGCTGCATAAACCTAGGAAAAGATGGATAAGACGGTTTGCGAACCAGAGAGACTGAGAAAGGGGGTTGGTTACAACCTGGGAAGGTATTAGCACCCAGATTGTCCGCCGTACTCGACGGGATCCACGCTTAAAAGATTTGTGCTTTAAAGGGGTAGTGTCAGTGCAATTTGTGTGTAAAGAGCTGGAAAAGGATGTACAAGTGTCAGTGTAAAAGAAGGGTGAAGTGTGTAAATGTAAAGTGTCAGTGTAAGAATGAGAATGAATTGCTCATGGTAATGAGGCTAAGAGAAAGATGCTGAAAGGAGGGGAATATACAGAGACTTTTGTTCGATAACTGTTAGGTTATGCCTACGTATCCTCTCGTGCAATGAGGAAGTCAGAACACCGTAGTTCGACCCAAAGAGACTGAAAGATGAATTGACTTGTGAACTGCTTACTTGTCTATGCTCAAGTGTATGACCTGTCTGGCTCAGGTGCGAACTGTCTTGCATTAGACGGAAGAAGCAAGTTCTCGTTTGTGAGTGAAGGTGATGAGAAAAGAATCCCGGAGGAGACGATTATTGTTTGTTTTTGAGTTTTCAGTCTTTTATTGCTTTTTGAAGTTTGTCATAGGATGAGGAGCTTAAGCCTAAACCAATGGGTTAGTAAACTCATCACATCTTCCCTCTGATTAGGGGTAATGAGAATACCTTAAGTGTGAAGTCAGATTCTCACACTTAATCACCTTTGATGTAGGATTAAGATCATTAACCTACTTGTGATTATTTAGATGTTTTTTGTGATTTTGTTTAGTGTTGAGTAATGAGGTTAAGCCATAATCAAGGATTAAACAGACTCATTACACCATCCTAAAAGAAGGATAATAGATGAGAATGTTTAAGCTGAGGAAGACTCCTCAACTTAATCCATGATTAGGGATTAAACCCATGACAAAACAAGCCTTTATTAAGTGGATTTTAGTTAATGGTATGATGATGAAGTGAATTTTATGGTTTGTAAGACAACTTGAGGGGGACTTGTCCATTAACACTAGGGTTAGTCCTTCTTAACCTCTTAAGGAAGAATTAGAACCCTAATGCAAGGCCCAAGTTACAAGTGTGATGTCTTGATAGTTATTATGTGGATTGATTAAGAGATTTAAATACCTTAAGGGTTTAATACTTAGGATTAAAGTTATACACTCCATCCTAAGAGAAGGATGCAGGCATAACCCTAAGCACAAAGTCTTAAAGCCTTTAGGGTTTAGTCCCTGATTATGAGGTGAGAAGAGAAGACTCAAAGAGAGACACAAAGGTAAAACTATGGGGGAACTAATCAAAACCCTAATTCATTATCATGCTTGGTTGGTCCTAAGGTTTGTGAGGTTTTCAAGAACAATCTTCAGAAGAACCACCAGGAAGCAGATGAACAGGATCAAGAGAAGCAAAGTGACTTGCTTCATTCAAGAAGTCAAGTCACTTGAAGAAAGAAAGTAAGAAGAAGAAGAATGAGCAAGCTCAAACTCAAGCACATATAAGAATGCAGCAATGTATGCAAGAGAGGTGAAAAGAAAAGTTATGAGAAGTGAAGGCAAATTCACTTCCCAAGTTACTTACCACCTGAAATGTTAGAAAGAAATGCAATGCAGTGCTAAATGGGATGAAATGATATGATGAAAAACAAAACCAGAAGCATGTTGATGATGATAATGATGTTATGGTATGCTGCAAACATGAGGCAAGACATGGAGATGTTCATACAAGATTATGAATGCAAATGATGCAAGCTAAGGAGCATGGACAAGCATGAAATGCTATGAAGTATACAAGGCAAATGACATGGCAATCATGAGATGCAATGATCAAAGATGCTTCATACATGTCTTGAGACGTCAAATGAATCAAGAGAATGCACAAAATGCAATGACAAGCCATGTTATGCAAGAGAATGCAAGAGGGATGCAAGAGAAGGCCCAAATTAGGGTTCATGGATCAAACATCAAACAAAAACCCAAAACAGAAGCAAACCCTAAGATAAAAAATGGAAAATGGCACCCAAAGAAACCCTAGACCTATAACAAACCACTGCCCAAAGGGGAGCTCTCAACTCTCAACCAAACTCAAGATATGAATTTTGCAAGTTATTAGGGTTTTTTAGGGTTCTTAACAAAAGAAATGCCAATCAATTAGGAAATGCAAGATCAAATCATGGCCTTTTTATCCTTGAAAATACATGCAAAATGGAAAACAATGCAAGAAGAATCAATGTCTCAACCTTCACCAATAGGCAGAAATGAATTTTTAAACTTGTGATCAAAATAATGCATAAAAAATGATTTAATTCCATGAAAAATTCTTAAAATGCATCAAGATCAAAAAAGAAATTTGGTTTGAAGGTTGGACAATGTTTCTAAATGTCTTAGAACATTTCATGAATTTTTTTGTAATTTTTAAATACCTAAAAGTATTTTTAATTAATTAATTCTCATTAATCAATTAAAAATAATCTTTTAAATATTTAAAAATACTTTTTTTAATGGTAAAAATAAAATAAAAAATGTTTTTGGGTCTTAAAAATTATTAAAACTTTAAAGAAAAAGTTTCATAATTTTTAAGACATTTTTGCTATTTTAAATTAAATATGCAAAACAAATGAGAAAGAAATGAATTAAAATTAAAATAAATGGGAAGTAATCAGATTGGATGGCTGGGATTGAAGCTGGGTTCAAAGGCATTGACTGCGCGCCAGAATGAAAGGCCTAGATTCACTCTGAGCAAATTAACTTAATCACGAATTAATTAAACTAAAGAGAGAGATTAGGGCTAATCGGGAAGATCCTAGCCATTCACACGCGCGGGAGGTCAAAGAAGTCAACTGATCAAACGCTCCAAATTCAAACTGACATAAATGACTGGGATTATGCCCTAATCACATTCAGGTGGCCGGAGAAGACTTCCGGTCGTCTTCTCCGGCCAGAAGCTCACCTGAAAATCTCAAAACCTCTCAATACGTACCAAAAATGAAAACCAAGAACATGTAAATGATCCTTATCCTCTCACGAATCAAACCCCTAACCTAAAACAAATTTAAAGTTCCTAAATCAACTGAATCGAAAGAAAGAAAAACTAGGGTTCGTGAGCTTCAAACACAAATTAAATGCTCAAAACAAAACCATTTCAAAAACTAAAGGTACCAGGATGATCAGTGCATCATGAAGAACAAGTTTGTAACATAAAAAACCATTTCTGGAAAAATTAATTTCGAGCTACCTGAGATTTGGAGCTTTCAATTTAGGAACTTTCTGGCCACTTCCTTTGATGCAAGCTGCTCTACTTGATCCCCCAAATGTGTTTGAATGCTCAAAAACAATTTATGCTGGCTGGATAGGGAGATTCGACAGCTTCTGCTCAAGCTTGCTCAACAATGGCAATGGAGTTCCAGGCACTCTCAGGTCATGGTGATGGGTTGTTTGAGGTCTATGCAGTGTATAGAGAAGATTTGTGGTATTGGTTTGTGTGTTTGTGAGCTAGGATGGAAGATTCGAAAGTTTTTGCAAACTGAAGTAAGAAATGGCAGTGGGATTTCTTGGCTGTTTTAGGCTTGTGCTTTGGGTGTTGGGTGGCCTATGGAGTGTGGTGATATGATTGATGAAGGTTGCTTGGGTGTTTGATGGCTGTCTAAGCAGATTCGAAGCAAGTTGCAATGTGGAAGGTTTTTGTGAAAGTTGTGAATGAGGATCCTTCAGCCTTTGTTCTTGTTATGTTTAGCTTGCACATTGTCCACATAACTCTCTCTCATTGGTCAGTTGATGTGACTTGTGCTTTTTTGATTGGTAAGTCACCTTTTGCAAAAAGTCAAAAATTGTGTAAGACAAGCATGGTGAAGTGCTAGCTTGGTACAAGGCCTAGGGGCTGCGCAGCATGGGGGAGGTGAGTGAGCCAGCAAGGTCAGCATCCAAGTTCACAAGTTGTAAGAAGTGATCATGAGTGTTTTGCAAGTTGGTTGGCTTATGTTTCACATGTGATCCTTTGCCTAACCAAACATGAAACCAAGGGCAAACTTAGTTCAAAATCTGATTTTTGTAACTTAGAGAATGTTCACATGCTGGTTTGAAGTGGATTAGAGGCTGCACTTGGTTTTGGTTCAAGACTTTGCAAGATTTTCATTTGGTGCATAACTTGAAAAACAATGATTTTTGCCAACTTTGCATTGCCATAACTTTTGATCCAAGAAGAGTTTGATCATGTTCTTGTACTTTTTGAAAAGGGAAAGATGAGATCTACAACTTTCATGACCAAAGTTTTTTCATTTGAAGCCTTTTTGGATCATGAATCAAGGCTTGAAAATTGACCTAAAATGAGGCATTCTTGAAAAGTCAACTATGCCCAAAAAGTCAACATTTGCAAAAACCCTAAATTCTTGATTTTATGAACTTCAACCCTCTTCCATGATCAAATAAAGATCATATACACTCAAAATGATGAAGATCACCCATTGGTTGGGTCATTGGGGGCCTCAGATGCCCTGATTTTACACTGACTTGTCTGAAAAGTCAACTCTTGATCAGATGACTTCCCCATGGAATTTCTTCATGAAAATTGATATGCATACTCCCTATACCATATAGAGATCAATGGAAACAAGAATGACCAAAAAAATTGGAGTTATGGCCTCTGAAACCAAAACCCTAATTTTCAGTCAACTGTGCAGTTCATCCTGGCTCTGTATCCACTCAAACCCTAGCTCTTGTGATCCCTCTGCAATTTTGACTTTGAGGAGGTGAAATATGATATAAGAACACACATGGACCCCTTTGAATTGATTGGTGGCCTTTGGAGTGCCTCAAGAAGCTTTGGGATTGCTCAGATCACAAACCCTAGGTGCAGATGACCTAGAAACTATCCAGTGAATCAAAAATGAGATGTGAGATGATATGATTGTGTTTATGCATATGAGATGACCATAAGCCATGGTGTGAATGGGTGAGGGAAAATTTGGGGTGTTTACAGCTGCCCCTATTCAAACATGAGTTAGCTGTGCAGGATGTAAGCGACGGCTTAACAGGCAAACAAGATAACTTGTGGTTGAATACCCAAGACAGTCCAAAATTTGCACTCACAGAATGAAGAAGAAAGGGATATAGATTGTAAAGGCAAAATAAAGTATATTGTAAAGTGTGGGCGACGGAGGACGACCGTCGAGCAGAGGAAGACTGCTGGGTAAAGTGGTATGTGAAGCAAAGCGATGACGGGGACGACCGACATGCTGGTAAAGTGCAGGAAATAAAGCGATGACGGGGACGGCCGACATGCTGGGGATAAAAAGTAAAGCTAAGACGGGGACGGCCGACTAGCTGGGGAAAAACAAGTAAAGCTAAGACGGGGACGGCCGACTAGCTGGAAAAAAAAAGGATATTATGATGGGGACGGCCATCAAGATAAAGCTGCAAAGTTCTCTGGGGATTAATGAAACATGACGGGGACGGCCATCAAGTTCATAAAGGTCAAGTAACCAACGATGGGGACGGCCATCGGGCTGAAAAGGAAAAGGGACCACGACGGGGACGGCCATCGGGTTAAAGAATAAATGAAATAAACAGATGATGGGGTACGGCCATCAAAGGTGAAGGACGATCACCTAGCAGGGGACTGCTGCTCTGTTGGGGATAAAAGAAATATGATGGGGACGGCCATCAAAGGTGGAGGACGACCACCTGGCAGGGTACGGCTGCCGAAAAATATCAACGATGGGGACGGCCATCGGATAGGAAAGGTCAACGATGGGGACGGCCATCGGACGAGCATGATGGAGGACGACCATCAAGAAGTGGAGGACGACCACTCAGCAGGGGACGGCTGCTCTCGGGGTTTATCATAACACAGGACGAATGTCAGATAACCAAAATCAACAATGGGGACGGCCATTGGATAAAGTTGATGAAGGACGATCATCAAGAGGTGGAGGACGACCACCTAGCAGGGGGCGGCTGCTAAAATCAACGATGGGGACGGCCATCGGATGAGCATGATGGAGGACGACCATCAAGAAGTGGAGGACGACCACTCAGCAGGGTACGGCTGCTCTCAAAGGTATCATAACACAGGACGAGTGTTAGATAAAAAGAAAATTGTCGGTGATCTACTGGGGAGATAGTAAACACGGACGAGCATTTACATCCAAGAAACAAAAGGGTATAAGTGTTTGGTATTGTGTATAGATTAAAGATGCGGACGAGCATCCTTAAGACTATGATACGGACGAGTATCGTGTAGAAACAAATACTGACACGTGTTCAGAGATGATGATACGGACGAGTATCAACTGGTTAACAAAGAACACGGACGGGTGTTGCATCTGAAAGGATTCTTCTGGGGAATAACAGACGCAGACGAGTATCTATATTCAAGAAGACACAAGTGTCTGACACGGTGTATGGGTTAAAGATGCGGACGAGCATCCCTAAGACTATGATACGGACGAGTATCATGTAGAAACAAACACTAGACGCACTGTTCTGAGATAATGGCACGGACGAGTACCAACTGGTTAACAAAGAACGAGGACTACTGCCGAATTTGTGGGGATATGAGTGATGATGTATACAAGATACGGACGAGTACCTGTATAAGCGTACCGTGAGTAGTGAGTATTGTATTGTATAGATGAGTGTTTATCTGCTGGAGAGAGTGACACGGACGAGTGTCAAAAGAAAAGCATAATATTAACAAGTGTCTGCTATACAAAGTCTAGGCGACTGCGCTGGGGATATGACACGGACGGGTGTCAGGGGAGTGTATATAAGGTATGTGAGTGCAAAGAGGATGTCTTTGGCTTTCTGATGGTGTTTTGACACGGACGGGTGTCAGGACGTATCTGCAATGAGGGTGATTTGTTTGCAAAGGGTGTTCAGGCGACTTGTGGGGAAAGATGACACGGACGGGTGCCAAAAGGTGTATACTGGTGTTTATGATTGTGGAGCAACTGCTTTTGCTGGGACTCTGATGGGGATTCTGGGGGAAAGTAATCTGTATCCTGATAAATGGTTACTAATCACAAGTGTTCAATTCACAACATGACTTATGATTATGCTATGTATTTGATTTTTGCCGTAATGCTCCGTATTAGACGGAATGCTACGCTCTGGGGGGGGGGGTGAATATGATGCGGATGCCATGATTATGCAAAGGGGCACAGATCCGGGATTCGGATCCCGTTGCTGCGAAGATCTCTGGTCGATCTGCTTGAAATGGACATCCCAGCTGGGTATGAGATCACTGGTAGATCCAATGATGTATCTGCTCGGGGATATATGTCACTGGTTGACATAACCTTGAAAGTGCGGGACCCAGCTGGGGTTTGTAGAAGCTTCTGTACTCTGTTGTGATCTCTTCATGCGTTGCTCTTCTGGATAGAGGCTGAAGCTCTGTGGGGAGATGATTCCCTGATTTCTGCATTCTGCTGAGGAAGAATGGCAACTCGGCTGGGGAATTGTGAGAGGCAACCCAGCTGGGGAAAGCAATAAGAGGCCACTCAGCTGGGGAAAAGAGCATTTCGGATGCTGTATGTTGATTTGGCAACTTTGCTGGGGGAAGCAATGGGGAGCAACTCATCTGGGGATAGAGCATTTCGGATGCTGAGATTGAGTGTATGCTGATTTGACAACTTTGCTGGGGATATGGGCACCCCCCAGTGCCATGTGGAAGATAGACCGAGTTGATAATGATTCGCCTACTTGCTGAGACGTAACCTGCATGCCCCAGGTTGCGTTCTGGATACCTGCAATCCTGCAAAGATAATGGAACGTACAAAAGGTCCCGAGGTATCCCTTACTGGATTCCGTCATAGGAGATAAGTACTTTCGAGAGTAAGTATATTCCCTGTAAGCATGTGCTTTTATTTTTAGAGAAGGGCATCTGTACTTATGCAATTGTATTTTTAGAGATATCAGACAACTCTTTGCAAAACATAAATGTAAAAACGAAACATGACCGAAAATCTGATTTTATTAATTCATGTGCCCTGAATTGGCAAGATACAGTCAAAGAAACATATCTCCTGAAATGAGGAGATTGTTACAAATTGAGAAATAAAGTGTTGGCGATGCTGACGATGCTTTCAAGGAGCTTCCCCTTCTGCTATGACTCGTATGACAATGACGTTCTTCTCGTCTTGCTTTCTGGAGAGAGTTGATTCTGATTGAAGCTTGATCCTTCGGAAGCTTACCAAGTTGTAGGTGATACAGACGAATTCAGAATGCAATTGTTCGCTTATTCCCTTGTTTTGCATGGATCGCCCTTTCGGGTTTTCAATCCATCGGGATACCCATTTTTGCCTGAGTTGTCCAATGCGGCTTTTCAACTCAGCGGGTGTACATTTTTTGTTCATTTCCCTTATTTTTGCCCGAGTCTTTTATTCTGTTTTTGACTCGCCGGGATGCCCTATTTTTGCCTGGACTTACATTCTGTTTTTATGTCCAGCGGGTCACTTTATGCGAAGTATTTTTTAACTGCATCTGAATTTACAGGGGATGGGAAATCTTCACCATCCATGGTGCTGAGCATCAGTGCTCCACCAGAGAAAACTTTCTTTACCACGAATGGTCCTTCGTAATTCGGAGTCCACTTGCCCCTGTGGTCTGTATGAGGAGGGAGGATTCTTTTCAGCACAAGATCTCCTACTTGGTACTCTCGATGCCTGACTTTCTGATCGAAGGCTCTCTTCATTCTCTTCTGATATAGCTGCCCATGACAGATTGCAGCCAATCTTTTCTCTTCGATCAAACTCAGTTGTTCGTATCGGGCCCGAACCCAATCTGCTTCACTCAGTTTAACATCCATTAGTACCCGTAGAGAGGGTAATTCAACTTCAACAGGTAGGACTGCTTCCATACCATACACAAGCTGATACGGTGTTGCCCCAGTGGATGTTCTGATTGATGTGCGGTACCCATGCAAGGCAAACGGTAGCATTTCGCGCCAAGCTGTCGCTCCCGACAAGTGACACAGGGTCATATGAAGGTACAGACGCGAACGGTCGGCGAGAGGGACAATGAGAACACACAGCCGTGAACTCACTGGAGATGAAAAGAGTCGCCAGCTAGGCATTTTTATCCCGGAGGAAAGGTAATGCTGCATAAACCTAGGAAAAGATGGATAAGACGGTTTGCGAACCAGAGAGACTGAGAAAGGGGGTTGGTTACAACCTGGGAAGGTATTAGCACCCAGATTGTCCGTCGTACTCGACGGGATCCACGCTTAAAAGATTTGTGTTATAAAGGGGTAGTGTCAGTGCAATCTGTGTGTAAAATGGCTGGAAAGCAATATGTACAGGTGTCAGTGCAAAAGAAGTGAAGTGTATAATGATGTGAAGTATGAAAGTGTCAGTGTAAGAACAGGAGTGAAATGCTCAAGATCATGAGGCTAAAAGAATGAGGCTAGAAAAGGAGGGGGAATGTACAGAGACTTTTGTTCGATAACCGTTAAGTTATGCCTACGTATCCTCTCGTGCAATGAGGAAGTCAGAACACCGTAGTTCGACCCAAAGAGACTGAAAGATGAATTGACTTGTGAACTGCTTACTTGTCTATGCTCAAGTGTATGACCTGTCTGGCTCAGGTGCGAACTGTCTTGCATTAGACGGAAGAAGCAAGTTCTCGTTTGTGAGTGAAGGTGATGAGAAAAGAATCCCGGAGGAGACGATTATTGTTTGTTTTTGAGTTTTCAGTCTTTTATTGCTTTTTGAAGTTTGTCATAGGATGAGGAGCTTAAGCCTAAACCAATGGGTTAGTAAACTCATCACATCTTCCCTCTGATTAGGGGTAATGAGAATACCTTAAGTGTGAAGTCAGATTCTCACACTTAATCACCTTTGATGTAGGATTAAGATCATTAACCTACTTGTGATTATTTAGATGTTTTTTGTGATTTTGTTTAGTGTTGAGTAATGAGGTTAAGCCATAATCAAGGATTAAACAGACTCATTACACCATCCTAAAAGAAGGATAATAGATGAGAATGTTTAAGCTGAGGAAGACTCCTCAACTTAATCCATGATTAGGGATTAAACCCATGACAAAACAAGCCTTTATTAAGTGGATTTTAGTTAATGGTATGATGATGAAGTGAATTTTATGGTTTGTAAGACAACTTGAGGGGGACTTGTCCATTAACACTAGGGTTAGTCCTTCTTAACCTCTTAAGGAAGAATTAGAACCCTAATGCAAGGCCCAAGTTACAAGTGTGATGTCTTGATAGTTATTATGTGGATTGATTAAGAGATTTAAATACCTTAAGGGTTTAATACTTAGGATTAAAGTTATACACTCCATCCTAAGAGAAGGATGCAGGCATAACCCTAAGCACAAAGTCTTAAAGCCTTTAGGGTTTAGTCCCTGATTATGAGGTGAGAAGAGAAGACTCAAAGAGAGACACAAAGGTAAAACTATGGGGGAACTAATCAAAACCCTAATTCATTATCATGCTTGGTTGGTCCTAAGGTTTGTGAGGTTTTCAAGAACAATCTTCAGAAGAACCACCAGGAAGCAGATGAACAGGATCAAGAGAAGCAAAGTGACTTGCTTCATTCAAGAAGTCAAGTCACTTGAAGAAAGAAAGTAAGAAGAAGAAGAATGAGCAAGCTCAAACTCAAGCACATATAAGAATGCAGCAATGTATGCAAGAGAGGTGAAAAGAAAAGTTATGAGAAGTGAAGGCAAATTCACTTCCCAAGTTACTTACCACCTGAAATGTTAGAAAGAAATGCAATGCAGTGCTAAAGGGGATGAAATGATATGATGAAAAACAAAACCAGAAGCATGTTGATGATGATAATGATGTTATGGTATGCTGCAAACATGAGGCAAGACATGGAGATGTTCATACAAGATTATGAATGCAAATGATGCAAGCTAAGGAGCATGGACAAGCATGAAATGCTATGAAGTATACAAGGCAAATGACATGGCAATCATGAGATGCAATGATCAAAGATGCTTCATACATGTCTTGAGATGTCAAATGAATCAAGAGAATGCACAAAATGCAATGACAAGCCATGTTATGCAAGAGAATGCAAGAGGGATGCAAGAGAAGGCCCAAATTAGGGTTCATGGATCAAACATCAAACAAAAACCCAAAACAGAAGCAAACCCTAAGATAAAAAATGGAAAATGGCACCCAAAGAAACCCTAGACCTATAACAAACCACTGCCCAAAGGGGAGCTCTCAACTCTCAACCAAACTCAAGATATGAATTTTGCAAGTTATTAGGGTTTTTTAGGGTTCTTAACAAAAGAAATGCCAATCAATTAGGAAATGCAAGATCAAATCATGGCCTTTTTATCCTTGAAAATACATGCAAAATGGAAAACAATGCAAGAAGAATCAATGTCTCAACCTTCACCAATAGGCAGAAATGAATTTTTAAACTTGTGATCAAAATAATGCATAAAAAATGATTTAATTCCATGAAAAATTCTTAAAATGCATCAAGATCAAAAAAGAAATTTGGTTTGAAGGTTGGACAATGTTTCTAAATGTCTTAGAACATTTCATGAATTTTTTTTGTAATTTTTAAATACCTAAAAGTATTTTTAATTAATTAATTCTCATTAATCAATTAAAAATAATCTTTTAAATATTTAAAAATACTTTTTTAAATGGTAAAAATAAAATAAAAAATGTTTTTGGGTCTTAAAAATTATTAAAACTTTAAAGAAAAAGTTTCATAATTTTTAAGACATTTTTGCTATTTTAAATTAAATATGCAAAACAAATGAGAAAGAAATGAATTAAAATTAAAATAAATGGGAAGTAATCAGATTGGATGGCTGGGATTGAAGCTGGGTTCAAAGGCATTGACTGCGCGCCAGAATGAAAGGCCTAGATTCACTCTGAGCAAATTAACTTAATCACGAATTAATTAAACTAAAGAGAGAGATTAGGGCTAATCGGGAAGATCCTAGCCATTCACACGCGCGGGAGGTCAAAGAAGTCAACTGATCAAACGCTCCAAATTCAAACTGACATAAATGACTGGGATTATGCCCTAATCACATTCAGGTGGCCGGAGAAGACTTCCGGTCGTCTTCTCCGGCCAGAAGCTCACCTGAAAATCTCAAAACCTCTCAATACGTACCAAAAATGAAAACCAAGAACATGTAAATGATCCTTATCCTCTCACGAATCAAACCCCTAACCTAAAACAAATTTAAAGTTCCTAAATCAACTGAATCGAAAGAAAGAAAAACTAGGGTTCGTGAGCTTTAAACACAAATTAAATGCTCAAAACAAAACCATTTCAAAAACTAAAGGTACCAGGATGATCAGTGCATCATGAAGAACAAGTTTGTAACATAAAAAACCATTTCTGGAAAAATTAATTTCGAGCTACCTGAGATTTGGAGCTTTCAATTTAGGAACTTTCTGGCCACTTCCTTTGATGCAAGCTGCTCTACTTGATCCCCCAAATGTGTTTGAATGCTCAAAAACAATTTATGCTGGCTGGATAGGGAGATTCGACAGCTTCTGCTCAAGCTTGCTCAACAATGGCAATGGAGTTCCAGGCACTCTCAGGTCATGGTGATGGGTTGTTTGAGGTCTATGCAGTGTATAGAGAAGATTTGTGGTATTGGTTTGTGTGTTTGTGAGCTAGGATGGAAGATTCGAAAGTTTTTGCAAACTGAAGTAAGAAATGGCAGTGGGATTTCTTGGCTGTTTTAGGCTTGTGCTTTGGGTGCTGGGTGGCCTATGGAGTGTGGTGAGATGATTGATGAAGGTTGCTTGGGTGTTTGATGGCTGTCTAAGCAGATTCGAAGCAAGTTGCAATGTGGAAGGTTTTTGTGAAAGTTGTGAATGAGGATCCTTCAGCCTTTGTTCTTGTTATGTTTAGCTTGCACATTGTCCACATAACTCTCTCTCATTGGTCAGTTGATGTGACTTGTGCTTTTTTGATTGGTAAGTCACCTTTTGCAAAAAGTCAAAAATTGTGTAAGACAAGCATGGTGAAGTGCTAGCTTGGTACAAGGCCTAGGGGCTGCGCAGCATGGGGGAGGTGAGTGAGCCAGCAAGGTCAGCATCCAAGTTCACAAGTTGTAAGAAGTGATCATGAGTGTTTTGCAAGTTGGTTGGCTTATGTTTCACATGTGATCCTTTGCCTAACCAAACATGAAACCAAGGGCAAACTTAGTTCAAAATCTGATTTTTGTAACTTAGAGAATGTTCACATGCTGGTTTGAAGTGGATTAGAGGCTGCACTTGGTTTTGGTTCAAGACTTTGCAAGATTTTCATTTGGTGCATAACTTGAAAAACAATGATTTTTGCCAACTTTGCATTGCCATAACTTTTGATCCAAGAAGAGTTTGATCATGTTCTTGTACTTTTTGAAAAGGGAAAGATGAGATCTACAACTTTCATGACCAAAGTTTTTTCATTTGAAGCCTTTTTGGATCATGAATCAAGGCTTGAAAATTGACCTAAAATGAGGCATTCTTGAAAAGTCAACTATGCCCAAAAAGTCAACATTTGCAAAAACCCTAAATTCTTGATTTTATGAACTTCAACCCTCTTCCATGATCAAATAAAGATCATATACACTCAAAATGATGAAGATCACCCATTGGTTGGGTCATTGGGGGCCTCAGATGCCCTGATTTTACACTGACTTGTCTGAAAAGTCAACTCTTGATCAGATGACTTCCCCATGGAATTTCTTCATGAAAATTGATATGCATACTCCCTATACCATATAGAGATCAATGGAAACAAGAATGACCAAAAAAATTGGAGTTATGGCCTCTGAAACCAAAACCCTAATTTTCAGTCAACTGTGCAGTTCATCCTGGCTCTGTATCCACTCAAACCCTAGCTCTTGTGATCCCTCTGCAATTTTGACTTTGAGGAGGTGAAATATGATATAAGAACACACATGGACCCCTTTGAATTGATTGGTGGCCTTTGGAGTGCCTCAAGAAGCTTTGGGATTGCTCAGATCACAAACCCTAGGTGCAGATGACCTAGAAACTATCCAGTGAATCAAAAATGAGATGTGAGATGATATGATTGTGTTTATGCATATGAGATGACCATAAGCCATGGTGTGAATGGGTGAGGGCAAATTTGGGGTGTTTACATAGGGTTCAGATTAGGGTTAATGACTTAATTAGCGTAGTTTGAATGTGAGCCGTCCAGATGCGCGCGCTGGTCAATTCCCTCCCTTTCTTGTTTGAATCCTGGCCCTCAGATTTGATTACTTCATTTAATTCATATTTTTAATTCATTTTAATTGCATTTTCTTTATCATTTTATTTAAAATAGCAAATCATTTCTAAGAAAATATCATTTTTTGCATGCTAACTTGAAATATTTTTCTCATTCTGAAAATATTTTTATTTTTATTTTTTGCATTAAAAATTATTTTTAAATCATTTAAAAGTTTATTTTTAATTAATTAATGAAAATTAATTAATTAAAAATACTTTTAGGTATTTAAAAATCACAAAAAAAATTCATGTAACCTTTAAAAACATTTAGAAACATTGTCCAACTCTCAAACCAAATTTCTTTTTTGTTCTTGATGCCTTTTGATAATTTTCTTTGGATTTAATTTCATTTCAAGGCATTATTTTGTTTCAAACTTCAAAAATTCATTTCTGCCTAACCATTGAGAGTTGGACAATGATTCTTTTTGCATTGCATCTTGCATAGCATGTAGTTTATAGGATAAAATTGGCATGAATTGATCTTGCATTTTCAATTTGTTTTTGCATTTTTCTTGACAAGGTACCTTGAAACCCTAGCAATCTTAGAAAATTCATAACTCTCACTAGGTTAAGAGTTGGATCCCCTCCTTTGGGCAGTGAGTTTGTATAGGTTTAGGGTTCCTTTGATTGCATTTTCAAATTTTTATCATGTCATTTGCTTCTGGTTTTGGATTTTTGCTTTGTATGTTGCATATAACCCTAATTCATGCTTTCCTTTGCATCCATCTTCCATTTGCTTGCATACCATGACTTGCCATGATATTGTGTGCATCCATTTGTTTCATAATACATATTAGGACATATTAGAATCATGTTTGATCATTGCATCTTTCATTTGCCATGTTGTATGTCATTTGCACTTCATGACTTTTCATGTATGTTCATGGTTCTAAGCATGCTTCTCTTGCATCCATATGTTTGTATGATCATCCTCATGCCTTGCCTCATGTTTGCATCATCTCTTAGCATCATTAACATCATATTCATGCTTCTGGTTTTGGTTTGCATCATCACATTGCATCCCATTTTGCATTGCATTTCATTTCTTTACTAACTTTTCAGGTGGTAAGTTGTTTTGAGAAGTGGATTTGCCTTCACTTCTCACAATCTCTTTTCATCTCTTTCATATATCATTGCTGCATTTTGTATGTGTATTGGATTGAGCTTGCTCATTCTTGTTCATCTCACTTTCTTTCTTCAAGCAACTTGTCTTCTTAAGTGAAGCAAGTTGTTATGCTTCTCTTTGCTCCTTTCATCTGCTTCTCTCCTTGGTGGCTCTTTGAAGACTCTTTCTCTCTTAAGCCTCACAAACCCTAGGAATGACCAAGCATGATAACAATTAGGGTTGATTAGTCCCCCACTTAGCTTTTACCTTTGTGTCTCTTTGAGTCTTCTCTTCTCATCTCATAATCAGGGACTAAACCCTAAAGGCTTTAAGGCTTTGTGATTAAGCTTATGCCTGCATCCTTCTATTAGGATGGAATGTATAACTTTAATCCTAAGTGTTAAACCCTTAATGTGTTTAAATCCTTTAATCAATTCACTTAATAATCATCAAGACATCAAGCTTGTAACTTGGGCCTTGCATTAGGGTTCTAATTCTTCCTTAATTGGTTAAGAAGGACTAACCCTAATGTTAATGGACAAGTCCCCCTCAAGTTGTCTTACAAACCATAAAACTCACTTCTTTATCTTATCATTAACTAAAATCCATCTAATAAAGGCTTTGTTTTGTCATGAGGTTAATCCCTAATCATGGATTAAGTTGAGGAGCTTTCCTTAGCTTAAACATTCTCATCTATTATCCTTCTATTATGATGGTGTAATGAGTTTGTTTAATCCCTGATTATGGCTTAATCTCATTACTCAACACTAAACAAAAACAACAAAAACATCTAACTAATCACAAGTAGGTTAATGATCTTAATCCTACACCATGGTGATTAAGTGTGAGACACTGACTTCACACTTAAGGTATTCTCATTACCCCTAATCAGAGGGAGGATGTGATGAGTTTACTGACCCATTGGTTTAGGCTTGAGCTCATTTTCTTATGACAAATTTCCAAAAGCAATAAAAGATTGAAAACACAATAACAAACAATAATCGTCTCCTCTGGGATTCTTTTCTCACCTTATTCACTCACAAACGAGAACTCGCTTCTTCCGTCTAATGCAAGACAGTTAGCACCTGAGCCAGACAGGTCATACACTTGAGCATAGACAAGTAAGCAGTTCACAAGTCAATTTACCTTTCAGTCTTTTTGGGTCGAACTACGGTGTTCTGACTTCCTCATTGCACGAGAGGATACGTAGGCATAACTTAACAGTTATCGAACAAAAGTCTCTGTATATTCTCCCTCCTTCCAGCATTATTCTTTTAGCCTCATTATCTTGAGCATTTCATTCTTGTTCTTACACTGACACTTCACTTATATACATTTCACTTCTCTTACACTGACACCTGTACATCCTTTTCCATCACTTTTATACACAGATTGCATTGACACTACCCCTTTAAAACACAAATCTTTTAAGCGTGGATCCCGTCGAGTACGGCGGTTAATCTGGGTGCTAATACCTTCCCAGATTGTAACCAACCCCCTTTCTCAGTCTCTCTGGTTTGCAACCGTCTTATCCATATCTTTTTCTAGGTTTATGCAGCATTACCTTTCCTCCGGGATAAAAATGCCTAGCTGGCGACTCTTTCTTTTCTGAGTTCACTCCTATGTGTTCTCATTCCTCCTTTCGCCGACCGTTCGCGTCTGTACCCCTTCTGACCTGTGGTGTCATTTGGTGGGAGCGACAGCTTGGCGACTCTGCTGGGGACCCTTATACTGTAACCAGGGCTTCTGGTTCTTTTTGTGGGTTCCTCCTAGCGCTTGATTGATTTGTGTTTACTGGGGTGTTATGTGCTACTTGTGTTTATATAGTTGCTTTATTTACTGCTTTATGTATAGTTATTTATTGCTTTCTTTACATTTTTGTACATCATACTGTCATGCTGTCATCTGGCTGGATTTGGTTTTTGTCTTGGTGGGTGGGGTTCATTGAGAGTTTAAGGTCCTATACCTGGGACCTGAGTCACACCTAGGCTAGAGTGGTTCATGTTCTTTCCCATTCCATTTCGGTCTGGTGCGGGAATATGAAACACGGTTCAGATGTGGGTATCTTCTTGAGAACTCTGTGCTACAGATCTCCTGTAGTGCTAGGGCTATCTGGGAAGCCTGCTAAGTCTGGATGACCTTTACTATGACCTTCAGAAACTGAGGTGAATTAGAGGAGGATCTTTTATGGTTATTGTAAACACTGTACCTCCGGGTTAGAAGTGTTTACACTTCTCATAACTGATCCAAGACTGAGGATCCTTGTTTTAGAACACCGCCTGTGAGGGGGTTGGGCTGTTTACAGGTTTGTAGGTACCCTTGGCCACATCATACCCTGTTACCTATTGTGTTTAAGAATGCTTCACTTTGGACAGTTCTTGTGACTTAACCCTGGACATGTGACTCTTTATTTGAGTCCCCCACCTTGGTTACTGGACTTCTGAACCTCCATCTGGACTTCTTAGACGTACATGGACCTTTATATCAAGGCAGTAATCAGATCCAGCTTGATCACAAACCCTTTCATATCATTTGCATACATCATCATTGCATCATTTAACATTTGTTTATTTGTTTTTCAGGGTATCCACATCATATTTGGCTTGGTTTTGACCCCTTTATCTGCATAAACCCATGTTCATCAGTTATCTGCTTCAGCTATCTTCATCAGTTGCCTGCTTCAGCTACCTCCATCATCATCCTCAGCCTATCAGTGGCTCATCTCCAGTATCAGTCTTCATCATCAGCATCTGTTCTCAGCTCTTCATCAGCAGTCATGGCACCCAAGAAGAGCAACATTTCATATCATTTCTTTGAGCCTGTGCTGGCTGGCATCAGACAGGTCCAGGCACTTATCACTCCAGACCACATCCCATTATTCAGAGAACATTATGGAGGCATCCTTGACATGGTTATGGACTTGGACCCTTCTCAGAGGAGTTTGATTCACACTTGCCTACAGTTCTATGATCCTCCTTTGAGATGCTTCACTTTCCAGAATTTTCAGTTGGGACCTCTATTGGAGGAGTTTTCATCATTGATTGGATTACCTGTCAGGGGTGATATCCCCTTCAACCCGGAGATGGCTTCTCCCAGCAATGAAGAAGTGGCAAAGGCACTGTATTTGGAACCTATTGTGATTGAGCAGAACATGACTACAAAGGCTGGAATCCCTAGTCTACACTTGGACTTTCTAACTTCTCAGGCCATCCTGAAGGCCTCCTTGGGAGAATGGAAGGCAGTTTATGCATTGTTAGCCCTCAGTATATATGGGGTTATACTTTTTGCAGATGAGCCCAAGTTTATCAGCAAGAATGCTATTCATCTCTTCCTTTTGAGGAACCCAGTGCCCACCTTGCTGGGAGATTTCTATTATTCTGTTCACCAAAGGAATGAGAAGCAGAGAGGGAGGTTGGTGAGATGTTGTGCTCCCTTGTTTCATACCTGGCTACTTAAACTCCTACCCAAGACTGATGCTTTTTTGAACCCCCACCAACAGAAGAATTGGGCTAAGAGACTTATTGCTTTAACTTCAGATGACATCAGACGGTGAACCCAGAGCACCAAAGGCAGAGACATAATTACTAGCTGTGGGCAGTTCCTCAATGTACCTCTGATAGGAGTGAAGGGTTGCATCAACTACAATCCTTTGCTGTTTAAGAGACAGTTGGGCTATGCTTTAGTTCACCCTCCTAGAGTGCAAGACTTGGCTGAAACCCTGTATTGTGAGATAAAGCCTAATCTGGCTGTTGTCAGACAAGCATCCTGGGCTTGGGACAACATCCAGACCAAAGGGATGGCCGTTCTTGGGAGATGCAACAATGTGGCTTCAGCTCAGTATTATGAATGGTCTCATGCTAGGGCTCAGATTTCTGGGATGCCTTTCACCATTGAGGATGCACCTGAACCCTCCACAGCACCACCTCCAGCCACTGTCATCCTGGAGGAATTTGAGAAACTGAAGGAGATGAATGAGAATCTGTCTCAAGCTCTGAAGAAGACCCTCTGGGAGAGGATTGATGGTCGTCTAGACATTGAGAGGTTAGAAAAGCTAAAGGTGGAGCATCTAGCCAGGATTGAGAAATCAGAGGACTACATCAAGAAATCAAGAGCTGGAGAGCAAATTTTGAAGAATGCCTGTAAAGAGGCCCAGTTTCAGAAGGCTATGACCGATCTTTATCTAAAAGAAAATCAAGCTAGGTGGGTCAGGATCACTGAAGCTCGCACTCAAGAAGATAAGAGAACTCAAGACAGGATTGAGCAGTTGGAGGCTAATGAAAAGAAACAACAGGAGGCTCTGCTAGCAGCCCAGAAGGAAATTTCAGAATTGAAGCTTAGGGCTGGTGTGAAGAGGTCAAAGGACCAAGACAGGCATAAGAAACTGACCACTTTTATTGCCACCAGAAACCTTCTTATCAGGAACATCATAGAGCATCCGGCTGGTCCTGTAACTGAAGCACTTTTGAAGGAGGTTAAGGAAGATGAGTTTGGCTTAGATGTTTGACTTATTTGCTTGTTGTTATTTCCATTTCATGTACTTTTCTTTTGTGTTGTATTTTGACCCTTCAGGGGCATGTGTTGTAAAAACAAACTATGTATGATCCACCATTTGTAATATATCAGTTAGTTTGTTTTATTAAGTTCTCTCTCTCTCAAGCAACATCAAAGCATCTTCCTCAGGGTCTGGAAAGGTCAAAACCAAGTGCCAAGCCGGATACCTTGGAAACAAATAAGCATACTGCATTGCATACTAATTTTTGTTTTGTTTTGTAGGATTTTTTTTGTTTGTTACTAACTCTGTTGTGATTCAGGAATTATTGCTCGCCGTCGGGTGTTCCCTTTCAACCGTCCGCACAGATATCCTACTCGCAACAATCTTCCTGGTATCTAGATGGATCAGGTACAGCAAGAGCTGACAGAGGTCAGAACCCAGATGGTTAATGAAAGGCTGGAGATGAGAAACCAAATGACCCAGTTCATGGAAGTAATGAATGGCTTGGCTCAAAGTCAAGAAAAATTGAGGGCATTAGTGGAAAGACAAACCCCAGAAGAACCTCCCCTGGGAACTGGAGGAACAAGTAACAATGAGAGAGGTCAGCCTCATGTTAATCCACCGGTATATGGGCCTCATCTGCATCCGGAAGTCAACATCCCGGGTATTGTGCAAGGAAATACTACTGGAGGAAGGGTTTTACAAGAAGACCCCCAAGAGGAACAGTTCACTGTGATGGGAGCAGGGGATGAAGTTTATGATAGGAGGCTTGATGAAATTTCTGAGAAGTTGAGATCTCTGGAGTCTCAGAATTCCTTGGGTTTTGATGTTATGGATATGGGGTTAGTGGATGGGGTAAGAATTTCCCACAAGTTTAAACCCCCGTGCTTCGAGAAGTACAACGGAACTTTCTGTCCACAAACTCACTTGCAGTCTTTTCTGGGGAGACTTAAGGCATACACAATGGATGAGAAACTGTGGATGTTTTACTTTGAAGATAGCTTGACTGGAGCTTCAAGGGAGTGGTACTCTCACTTGACCAGGGCTACTATCAGATGCTGGAAGGACCTAGCTGAAGCTTTCATCAGACAGTACCAATACAACCTGGACATGGCTCCTAACAGAACCCTCCTAATGGGAATGTCTCAATCCTCCAGAGAAAGCTTCAGGGAATATGCCAGAGGTGGAGACAGCTTGCTGCTGCTGTCCAGCCACCCATGTCGGAAAGAGAAATGGTCGACATGTTCATGAACACTCTACAAGGAACATATATTGACAGGCTAGCTGCCTTTTCTTCCACCAGCTTCGCTGACGTAGTCATAGTTGGGGAAAGAATTGAAAGCTTTCTGAAGATGGGTAAGATTTCTGATAATGGTGCAAGTTCGTCAAGTAATCCCAGGAAGCCTTTTGTGGGACCAAGAAGAACTAGTGAGGCAAATGCCATTTATGCCAAAAGGGGCAGACCTCGGCATGTCCACAGATCAGTAGCAGCTGTCACTATTCCAGCTCCGATTCCTCAGCAACCAGCATATCAACCACAACAACAACCACATTATCAGCAACAAGTTCAGTATCCACCACAGAGAAACTACAACAACAACAACAACACCAATCAACAACAAAGACCTTTTCAACAAAGACCATCACAGGCAAATAGGGTGATTGACCCTATCCCTATGCCTTACGCCGTTTTATTGCCACAGCTCCTGAAACTCAACCTGGTTGAACTAAGGACATTGGCACCACCAGATCCCTCCAGTCTTCCAAGAAACTATGATGTCAATGCCAGATGTGCTTTTCACTCCAACGCACCTGGCCACAATACGGAGAAATGCAGGGCTTTACAAATGAAAGTACAAGATCTGGTAGATTCTAAAGCCCTCAACTTTGCACCCCCGCCAAATGTCAACAAGAATCCCATGCCCAATCATGGAGGACTAAGAATTAATGCCATTGAGGAAGACAAGCCATCTTTCTTAATCACCAGTGTTGGGCAGATTCGGACACCTCTGGTAGAAATTAAAGCTCAGCTTCTAGAATGCCAGATGTTCCCCGGGTGTGAGCTCGGTTGTGGTTATTGCAATATTTCGGTCAACGGGTGTGATAACTTGAGAAGCGGCACAGACGGTCTTATCAAAAGTGGTATCCTTCAGATCACAACATCAGCTCCTACAAATCCAGCAATCCCTTTGACAACAATTCCTGAATCTTCTACAACTGCAACAACAATCACTCCGACCAATTCATCAGTATCATCAACAATGACTCCATCCATCACTTCAACAAATCAGATGTCAACAACCATTTCTTCTACAACATCAGCACCCCTTTATTCAGCAGAATCTTCTACAACGCCAATAGATATCTCAGCAGTCACCATTTATTATGATCCAGCATATGTTCCTCCAAACAACAACTTTCAACAACAAGCAGTGGCATCTCCTGCCAAGTCACCAGTCACCATCTACTACGATCCGCACACCATTTCAGTACCCTCCTCTGTAGCAGTCAGTCCAGTTACCATCACGGTGCCTGGACCCATTCCATATGAAAGCAGTAATGCCATACCTTGGCATTATGGCTCTGATCTCTACTGCAACAGGGAGAAAATCACTTTGTATTCTTCAACCTCTTCTCCACAGATTGATAATGTTAGGGGAGGCAGAGGCTTCACCAGAAGCGGACGCCTTTTTGCCTCACAATTTCAAAGACCTAATGCCGAAGCAGAAGCTGCTGCAAAAGCAAAGGGGAAGAGTGTGATACCTGAAGAACCAATCATCAAAGAAACTCAGAAGCCATCCTTTGAGCAAGATGTAGACGAGTTATGAGAATCATAAAGTGAAGTGATTACAAGGTGGTGGATCAGCTTCACCAAACTCCCTCAAAGATCTCCATATTATCCCTGCTGATGTGTTCCGAAGCTCACAGGAATGCATTACTGAAAGTCTTGCACGCAGCATACGTGCCAGAAGAGATCACCGTTAATCAACTAGAAACTGTGGTGGCAAATGTCAACACCAGTCATGGACTGGGCTTCACCAATGCTGACTTAACAACTGAGGGACGTAACCACAACAAGGCTTTACACATCACTCTAGAATGCAAGGGTGCTGTTCTATCTCATGTACTGGTGGATACTGGGTCATCACTCAATGTCCTACCAAAGAAAGCCTTAGTGAAGCTGGAGTATGATGGCTTGGAATTGCGTCCGAGTAATTTGCTGGTGAGAGATTTCGATGGCTCTAAAAGATCAGTGCTAGGGGAGATTGATCTGCCTGTGATGATTGGCCCGCAGACTTTTAAAATTACCTTCTATGTGATGGACATTCAGCCGGCCTACAGCTGTTTGTTGGGTAGACCTTGGATTCATGCCGCTGGCGCAGTTACGTCTACCCTTCACCAGAAGCTGAAATTCGAGTGGGAAGGCCAAATCATCACCATCTGTGGGGAAGAAGATATATTTGTTAGCCATCTGGCTACGTACAAGTACATTGAGATGGATGGAGAAATCCATGAAATGATGAGCCAGGGATTTGAGGCCCTGAACATAAATGAAGCATCTGCTATACTGGGAACCTCCATGACGTCTTATCAGCAATCCAGGAAGGTTGTTGAAGAGGGTACTGCCCAAGGCTGGGGCAAGCTGCTACCTGTGGAGAAGAAGGAGGACAGATTTGGGTTGGGTTACAAACCAACTCAACAAGATCAATCAGAGGCTGCTAAGAAGCCCAACTTTGTCAGCGGGGGGATGCTCACCCCAGATGCAGTGAACAACTTGGAAGATGAGTCGGAAGATGAGCGCAACCTGGAGAGCTGGATACATCCAAGGACCCCTGGGAGCCATATCTCAAACTGGTCTTCCTAGGAAATTATAAGGGTTACTCCTGCAGAGTAATTATTATTTCCTGTATATTTTAAGCATGCATCAAGTCTTGCATCTTGCCCAAGATGTCAAGGCTCATTTTGTAATCGGGCCATCTTGTAATTTTGTGCAAACAGATCAATCAATGAATATCGGACATCTTTTGCAAATGAGTCTTTTTCTTTTTTAGCTCACTGTCTTTTCATTTTTCTTTTTGTACAAAAATAAAATGGCAATGTTTTCAAAATGATAACTTTATTTCACCTTTTTCTAAACAAGATTAAAATCAATCACTAAAATGAACAATCTAAACCCTTGCAGAGAGTGCCTTTCAGACTGCACCGACAACAACACAGCTATGGCTTCGTATGACTTTGACAATCCAATCAATCAAGCTGATGAAGGGGTTGAAGAAGATTATGAGCTTCCTGAAGAGCTAGCCAGGTTGTTAAGACAAGAGGAGAAGGTTATCACTCCTCATCAGGAGGAGGTCGAAACGATTAATCTTGGTACGGATGAAGACGTGAAAGAGGTTAAAATCGGGGCCTGCATACAAGACTCAATGAAAGAGCAACTGATTGACCTGCTTCGTGAATATGTGGATGTGTTTGCTTGGTCTTATCAGGATATGCCAGGGTTGGACACCGATATTGTCATGCACAAGCTGCCTTTAAGGGAAGATTGCCCACCGTTAAAACAGAAATTGCGTCGTACTCGCCCAGATATGGCAATGAAGATTAAAGAAGAGGTGCAAAAGCAGTGGGACACCGGGTTCCTTGCTGTGACTAGCTATCCACCGTGGGTTGCTAATATTGTACCTGTGCCTAAGAAGGATGGAAAGGTAAGGATGTGTATGGACTACCGGGATCTGAACAGAGCCAGTCCGAAAGATGATTTCCCTTTACCTCACATTGATGTATTGGTTGATAATACGGCTCAGTTCTCGGTATTCTCCTTCATGGACGGATTTTCAGGATACAATAAGATCAAAATGTCACCTGAAGACATGGAGAAGACAACTTTCATCACACCTTGGGGCACGTTCTGTTACAAGGTGATGTCGTTCGGACTGAAGAATGCTGGTGCAACGTATCAACGGGCTATGGTAACATTATTCCATGACATGATCCATAAATAAATTGAATGTTTGTGGATGACATGATTGCCAAGTCCCTCACGGAAGAAGACCACCTGGTAAATCTGTTGAAGTTATTCAAGCGTCTGAGGAAGTACCAACTGAAGTTGAACCCCAACAAGTGCACATTCGGGGTACGATCCGGTAAGTTGCTGGGATTTATTGTAAGTGAAAAAGGGATTGAAGTTGACCCTGATAAAGTCAAGGCCATTCAAGAAATGCCTGCACCAAAGACTGAGAAAGAAGTTCGGGGGTTCTTAGGTAGATTGAACTACATTTCACGGTTCATATCTCACCTTACAGCAACCTGTGAACCTTTGTTCAAGCTGTTAAGAAAAGAACAAACGGTCAGGTGGAACAAAGACTGCTAGAAGGCTTTTGACAAAATCAAGGAATACTTACAAGAGCCTCCAATCCTTAGGCCTCCAGTCGAAGGAAGACCTCTGATAATGTACTTGACAGTATTAGAAGAGTCAATGGGGTGTGTGTTAGGCCAGCATGACGAGTCTGGTCGAAAAGAGTATGCGATATACTACCTAAGCAAAAAGTTTACCGACTGTGAACAACGTTATTCACTGCTCGAGAAAACTTGATGTGCTTTAGCGTGGGCTGCTCGCCGACTGAGACAATATATGTTGACCCACACTACCTTGTTGATCTCAAAGATGGACCCAGTTAAGTACATATTTGAGAAGCCAACACTTACCGGACGGGTTGCAAGATGGCAAATGATCCTCACAGAATATGACATCCAGTACACATCTCAGAAGGCCATCAAGGGCAGTGTACTGTCTGATTATCTTGCTGAGCAACCTATTGATGATTACCAGCCTATGAGATTTGACTTCCCTGATGAAGACATCATGTTCATAAAAGCAAAAGATCATGAAGAGCCTGTTCACACCGAAGGGCCTGACCCAGAAGAAGAATGGACTATGATGTTTGACGGGGCTGTTAATATGAATGGTCGTGGTGTTGGTGCAGTACTCATAACACCTAAGGGAGTCCACATGCCTTTCTTGGCAAAACTCACCTTTAACTGCACTAACAACGAAGCTGAATACGAAGCTTGTATTATGGGTCTTGAGGAAGCCATTGACCTCAGGATCAAGACTTTGACTGTGTTCGGAGATTCAGCTTTGGTAATCAATCAAACCAATGGCAAATGGTACACACACCAGGATCATCTGATACCTTACAGGGATTATACAAGAAGGTTATTGACTTTCTTCACAACGGTCAAGCTTGAGTATATCCCTCGGGACGAGAATCAGTTTGCAGATGCTCTGGCTACCATTTCACCCATGATCAAATTTCAAACTGCCAACTTTGTACCTCAAATTGCAGTATCCAGACTTGACATACCAGCATATGTATTTGCAGTAGACATTGTCAAAGATGATAAGCCTTGGTTCCATGACATTAAGTGCTTCTTGGGGGATCAAACATACCCACCTGGGGCATCTTCCAATGATAAGAAGACATTAAGAAGGCTAGCTGGTAGTTTCTTCTTGAACACTGATGGTTCCCTATACAAGAGAAACTTTGATATGGTACTCCTCAGATGCGTTGATAGAACAGAAGCAGACTTGTTGATGCACGAGGTGCATGAAGGATCCTTTGGTACCCATGCAGGAGGGCATGCATTGGCTAAAAAGTTGCTAAGATCAGGCTATTACTGGATCACAATGGATGCAGACTGTTGTGCTTATGCCAGGAAATGTCATAAATTCCAGATTTATGCGGATAAAGTGCATGTGCCTCCCAATCCTCTGAATGTGATGTCTTCACCTTGGCCCTTCGCCATGTGGGGCATTGATATGATTGGCAAGATTGAACCGACTGCTTCAAACGGCCACAAATTCATCCTGGTTGCTATTGACTATTTTACCAAGTGGGTTGAAGCAGCTTCCTATGCCAATGTTACAAGGCAAGTGGTAGCCCGATTCCTGAAGAGGGACATCATCTTTCGGTATGGAGTGCCCGAGCGAATCATTACTGATAATGGTTCCAATTTAAACAACAAAATGATGGCAGAACTCTGCCGGGACTTCAAGATCCAACATCACAATTCTTCTCCTTACAGGCCAAAGATGAATGGCACTGTCGAGGCAGCTAATAAGAATATCAAGAAGATTGTGCAGAAGATGGCGGTCACCTACAAAGACTGGCATGAAATGCTACCATTTGCCTTGCACGGGTACCGTACGTCAATCAGGACATCCACTGGGGCAACACCGTATCAACTTGTGTATGGTATGGAAGCAGTCCTACCTGTTGAAGTTGAGTTACCCTCCCTACGGGTATTAATGGATGTTAAGCTGAACGAAGCAGAGTGGGTCCGGTCCCGATACGAACAACTGGGTTTGATTGAAGAGAAGAATGAAGAAAGCCTTCGATCATAAAGTCAGGCTCCGAGAATACCAAGTAGGGGATCTTGTGCTGAAAAGACTCCTCCCTCCTCATACAGAGCACAGGGGCAAGTGGACTCCGAACTATGAAGGACCATTCGTAGTAAAGAAAGTTTTCTCCGGTGGAGCACTCATGCTCAGTACTATGTGTCATACCCCAAATTTTTCCCACCTTGTCGAGTTCGCATAACAATCATCTGTTGCATGAAATTGTTTCTTTAAATAGTCATTTGATCCCTGGCCACGATTAATGGGTCCTTGTTTGTACTAAGGTTGAATATAAGCTATGGGAACATTGGTCATACATGGTTATTAGTTGAAATGGGATGTAGCATGAATTTTTTTAAGCTTATTTGAAATCAGATGGCACGTTTCTTTTATTGTCAAATCGCTTGGATTTGCAATCACCTTGGCTGTTTTTGTTGTTAAGGTTCTGTTGGAATTAGTTTGCGAGATTGTATATTGTTATTTGTTCAATTGAGTGAATATAAAGATAAGCAAGGCATGAGGTCATCCTATACCATCTAGGTGACGTATTCCGTGAGACCAAGTGGCACAAAACTACAATATGCAAAAGGCTTTAAATTCAACCGAAACTTACATCCACATGTCCTAAGGATTCAAATCCAAGATTTGGAATGGACAGAAAGTCGATTACTAGTCATTTGCAATTCATTATTGTTGTAATAATCACAAAGGGCTTCATTCTAAAAGGATTACAATTTCTACAAATGTATTCTTTCAAAAGGTCTGCAGTTACTACATGTGTGATCAATACAATAGCAGCATGATTAAAATCCCAAACTAATGTTTGCATCAAATGGAGTCCAAGCCCATTCATGAGGCATATTGTTTAAAGGACATCAAAAGGAAAATACTGAAGATCTTAATTGTTTTGATGGCCTATGTAAAAGAGAAGTCTAAGCCTTGAAGCTTTGAATCACACGTGTCTCACTGGTGCACAAATATCCCCAATAGCAGCAGCTTAAGCCAAATTTGATAGAAGCACATATCTAAAAAAAAGGGAAATAACTATGTCAAAATAAAGGACCAATGCAGTCAACAGCAACAGAGAGTCAAGCCTATTATGGCCAGGAAATTTACCTAGTCATGCGTCAACAAAAGCAGTTCAGAATTCAAAAAGGGACGACGGACCATCGAGCCTTTCATCATTCAATGTACAGCCTACTGTGCAAAGTTTGACAGAAGCATGAAGTTATCCTCCATATGCACAATCTCCGTCAGTGTCCTCGCTCTTCATTAAACCTGCAAGCTCCGTCCAGTCGATACAAAAACCTGAATTCGAGCCTCCGGTGACAAATATGTTAATACTGCGGAATCGGTGTTAAAGTTAGATGAGACCATTGCTCAAGCTGCAGGAAAGAAATGGGATGTGTTAAATCTTGTCCAATCACAAAACATAAACCAAACAAGAAGTCAAAGAAAAGATGTCAAGAATGTACCAATATTTCACACAAACTCATGATGATTACCTGAAGTTTACTTGTTGATTCCTAAGCCAAAACAAAACGAATCCATAAGTGATCATGAAGTAACCAGTTTTTATCAGAAGAAGAAAGGTGCAATGTGTTTCAAAAATGATGTGCCATGAGCTGTTTGTTACGCTTAAAACTTTCGCCCTGCAGGAAAACAAAGAAAGTTTATGTTGAATCCAAAACGGTCCCATGTTTCCATCCTACAAAACTCAAAACTAAGCCTAAATCACACCTGCTTCCAAGTCAAATTCACGATCCGTCAAAAGAATCTGATGAATGATCTGCTAATTGTTCTCAGTGATGAACCATTCATAAGGTGTATCCTGTTGAGTTTTCACATCCTCAATCAAGGCTCATCTCTTGGCAATGATTCCGGCTGACCAAATCAGATATCCATTAAATGTCCATTTCTTCCAACTGTGACACAAAATAAAAGCAAAAGATTTAATTTCATGATACGCATAAACGACATAGCCTCAACTTGATCATTTGTCAATGAATTTAGAATGTGAATCTTACCGATCGAGCTACGAAACTTGTTTTCCTTTGAGCCAATGTTGAAACGTTTCTATAAGCAGGCGGCAAACATGAGTTTCATGGTGACAAGCCAGCAATACAAAGTCATAACTAACAGGCAGATGCTATGCTAATGCTACAGCTGGGTGAAATCAAGGTTACATAACAGTGAAAATCAGAAAGCATTCCACAAAATCTCTTTGAAAGTTGTAGAGAATCAAATGGTGATAGAATTCAAATGAATGGTTCCTTGAAATTACACAAACAAGAAGACCATATTAGTTCACCATGAACACTAAAAGTTCAGATGCCAAGTTAAGATTTTGAATCTTACCCCTAAATCACTAATGGTCATCACCAATCCCAGTTTGTTTCAAGTTTACACATTGACTCATGGTTTGCTTGGCTCTTCATATTAAGGTTGAGTTCTATTTGTTTTGCTTCCATCCCACCAAACTCCAAATGGATAGCCTTCATTATTCCAAGCTACCATCATGCCCTGCAAAACCAGTAGAATTCTGAGATTAGACTAATTATGAACAAGCCGTGAGATGCTTCCAAGCCAAGTTATGAAGGGCTTCATTGTCATCAAACTCTTGTAAGTTTGTTTCTGAGATACCTGCGGAATACCAAGGCAATCGGATTAGTCTATCATCACCATAGCATGAATAGAAGCGAAAAAGATATGAGAATGTTTCACTCTCAAGACAGTCATAGTGCAGACAAAGAAAATCAAAGATAACTTTCACAATACGTTACACGACTTACACTTCAATCTCAGCTGCCTACCACGTTATATCATTCCTAAGCCAAGGTGCGAGATCATACTTTGTTTCGTGTTACTTCAAACCTGCAGAGTATTAACTAGGTTATGATTTCACGAGACAATGACCACAAAAGAACACTCAGCTAAGTTCACATGAGTTCATTTGTCAAAGTTTCAAGGAAATGAAAGGACGTGACATGGACATGACTGAACAAGCATGAACAAACAAGTGTTATAACAGTTATTCTCAAAACATCATTTAAGTACTAGCATATCTCAACAAAAGTGCAATTCACGACAACAGGAGACGGTGAAATTTAGTAAAAGAATGGTAAGACTTATCTTTAAAGGGCCTGGACTTGTTTTCATGAATTTTCATGTTGCCCACAGACCAACCCATCTGAGAAGTAATACCTACAAGCAAAAGAAAATTATTGAGTTATTGTTCATTCATGTAACCGCAGTAAAAATGGTATCAGCAAGAATTTCACTTCATGGGACCACATGTGTTCTAGAAACAATATTATCTTCACTACAGACAAAATAAAGTTGTGACTCACCAAAAAATTGGTCCCCACATAATTCTACTCAGGGATTTTCTCCAACGGATTTTCGATTCTACAGCTATGGCTCGTACGAATTTTCTCACTCATCTCCCGAATTCACCTATAAAAGGGGGCAATCATTAGCAATCAAGGAGGACGAAAAATCAACGATCGAAATTCTGCAAAAATCATCACCAAAAAAACCCTAATTACTAAGAGCTCAAGTGAGATACATTTCAACTATGATTTTCACACTGAAAATCATAGTTTGAAGAGCTAAAACCCTATTCGTTAAGACTCACGAAAGGCAAAGAGAAGAAGAAGATCGTATTCAAAAGAGAATGAGGCCATACCTTGAACCAGATTCGAAACACGTTGAGGTAGCTTCCTTCAACTTCATTTCACTGTTTTTTTTTTAAAAAATCCGTCGTGTATGATGCGAACTGATTGAACATGGCCAAACAGGGGTTAGGGTTTTTGCGATTTGGGGTTGAAAACATAAATGTTTGATATTATGATTCAATGTTTAGGCTTGTGTGTTGCTGGGTTTGCGATTTATTGGTGATGATACGATGAAGATTGGTGTTCGTTAGAACACCATCGAGTTGAACAAATGCGAAATGGAAGAGAACGTTCAGGGGGAATGATTTCGTTTTTTTTCCTTAAGTTTTTTCTTTTGTTCTAATTGAATTCGTTATAATTTGTTTTAGGTTTATGACTTAGTAATGGGAAAGGACATCACTGAGTTTTCTTTGTTGCAATTTCAAAACGTTAATTAATATTTGTTATTTCCAAGTCTGGCTTTCCCGTTACCCAATGAGTCTTTTACACCATGTGGCAGCAACTTTTTAGTTGCTTTGACCGAGGATGCGAATGGACAAGGGTTTATAGGAGAGAATTCAGTATGGATCTCCTGCTGTGTAGTCATATTCATCACCTTTTGATCAAGCCCTCTCTTTGACCCTTAGTGGATCTGACGATCCAGGTTTATTCTGATTAGTCAATCCATGCCATGAACCCTATTTTCACTGGGCTTAGCTCTATTGGGCCTGGGCGGATTTTTTTTAAAATATGCTTTTTTTCTGATTTAACCAAGCCCTTTTCTTTTCATTATTTGAACCTTATTTTGATTTATTTTAATAAAAAAACTTGAAAAAACAAAAAAAAAACATTTTATTAATTAGTTATTTTAAATAATTTTATTTAATCTAATTAATTAATTAATTAATTAATTTTATTAAATATTTTCCTTTAATTTAACTAATTGATTTTTCCCTTTTAAATCTTCAAAAAAAAAAACACAAATATTTTCTTAACTATTCTTTTTTTCAAATTTTAATTCCTTGATTAATTTCTCTACTTTGAATATAAAAAAAAAATATAAAAAAAAACATTTTCATAGATTAATTTAATTAGATGTTTTATTTAATTAGATTAATTAATTTGACAATTAATCTAATTAAATATTTCTATTTAATTTGATTAACTTTTCTCCTTTGCTCGATTATGTGTGTGATATGAGTTTTTGCGTATGCTCGATTTTCTATTTGCTTGTGACATGATACAATGCTTATTTGTGTGATTACTTTTCGCATTTTTGACGGTAAATTGCTAAGTAAAAAAAAACGAACGCACATTAAGATTAGTCATTTCAAAGATAAACGAAATCTGGTCCAACGCCAAATAAACATCCATATGCACTTCACTTCATACACACACGTAAGTCGATCGTTCCTCGATCGCCATCTGCACGAACTTGGCACCTTACACTTTTAGCAACCTTTTCCAATTTAATAAATCAACGCATTGCGCTTGTTTTCCATAGCTAGTCTTTAGCCTATTTCCTCAACTTTGCGAGTCGAGCACATTGTGCCTCGCTAACAAAACCAACAAATAAACCTCCACTTGCATTTACCTTAAACTTCAAAAAAAACGAAATGTTACTTCTTAGATCCAAACCCTTGATCCAACATCAAGCAGTCTAAGGAAACAAAACACTTCAATAAATACGAGGAAAATTGCACGCCACGAGCCTTAAGCGATAGAAAGGGGGATAACGAGCTTTCGTTACTCGCTCCGATTATTTCGACGCAGGACACTCGTCTTGTTGGGCGAGATAAACTATCCATAGTCTTTAGTGCAAATGGACTCTTAAATCCTTTCATCGAAGAAAGGTAATAAAATCAACAACCAATACCCATATCAGGCCGAACTACGAAGCTCTGACTTTCCCATTGCACAAGGGAATACGTAGGCACGAGGATCTCAATCCTTGCCGAGCCCCTAGGATCAATAAACCCCTTAGTTCAACAAGTAATCATAAGTATAGACATCCCTTCGCGCGTGACAATCTAGATGGTTCCCATCGAGTACGATGGATGTAGGAGGTGCTAATACCTTCCTCCTACATAACCGACTTCCGAACCCCGACAATGGTTTGCGATGACCTTGTTTTATCCCTTCTTGGTGGTTTTATCTATATTTTCCATTTCCCTCTTTGGGAATAAATAAAATTAGGTGGCGACTCTTAAGTCAGCCCAGCCGCGACCGCGTTCGCGAGGGATCGTATTTTTCGAGGTACGACAGCTGGCGACTCTGCTGGGGAAAACTGGTTCACCCCTATGCAAGTCGAGCCTAGTCTAGGTTTCCACGCTTGTTTGGATGTTTGATTATGTGTTACTTGTTTATCGCTTTCTTTATTGCTTTACATTTTATATCCTTATTGTGGATCTCTTGTACCGGATTGATACTTTGATCAAAACAACTTGAGGGAAAGGCTCTATACCCGGGTCTATGAGTGTAAACATAAGTTAGCGAGGTTGTGTAGTATGGGCTCCCGAGGGAACCTCTCTCATGGGTTGTCGATACGAAAACCTTACTCAGAGTAGATTCTAATGAGAATACTGACAACCGTCAAGCTCTTGGCGTGTGTGCTCAGTTGTTTTCATTAAAGTCGTCGACTCTGAGGACCTTTAGAACCTTTTGGTTAAAACATCGGTTGATGGTTGCGTAGTATTAGGGCACCAGGGTTCGCCCTCGCGTGGCTCAATACGAAAACCTCACTTGGAATAGACTTACTCAATGGAGTTGACTGACTGTCAAAATATATAAAAATTGACACGTGCATCAAACAATTGAGGAAGGTCCATAACTCCAGGACTTTGTTCTAAACCTCGTGTCGACGATCACGTAGTATGGGGTACCAGGAGACTTCTCTCTTGTGTGACTCGATACGAAGATCTCACCCAAACGAAATTCATATGGTGGAGTCAATTAACCGTCATGTTAATGGCGCGTGTAATGAACATCCATATGAGTTATTAACTTTGGGATCCCTAAAACTGTAGAGGTCACCCAGTGAGATCCTTGTGAGGAGAATAATCAAAGTATCCTCCATCCATACCTCTGGTCCTATGATCCTGGATTTTGCATTTCATTTGCATTCCATTTCATACGCATTGCATATCATTTTCCCAAAAACAAAAAGAGCTTATCCATCCTTTGTCCATATCAGAGTTGATTTCTCGACGCTTGTATCAGACTTGAAGTAGCTTTAAGGACTATGGATCCTTTGGAGCGAAGCCATGTTAATTTAAGAGGAGATGTAGACTCAATGAAGAAACAGGTGGAGCAACTTGTGGAGGCCATGATAGCCTTGGCAAAAAGAGAGGACAACATTCAACGAACGGCAGTTGAGGATTCTATTAGACAAAAGTGTCACATTGTCAGGAATGAGAATTCTTCATCAGTTGACGCCATGGAGTATCATAGCGTTTCAATCTCCGCGCCTAATCCCAAAGGGTCAAACCTGGTATTGAATGTTGAACAACCTCAAAATCCTGAGTTTGCTGAAAGATGCCGTGTGTTGGAAGAGAAATTTGAGGCCTTAAAAGGACATGATGCTTTTGGTCTGAACGCTTCTGACTTATGTTTAATGCCTGATGTGGTAATCCCTCTTAAATTCAAAATGCCAAAATATGAGAAGTATGAAGGAGTTAGTTGTCCAAAGAATCATTTGGTGATGTTCTGTAGAAAAATGACCACTCATACTAAGAACGATAAATTGATGATTCATTGTTTCCAAGACAGTTTGAGAGGAACATCATTGAACTGGTACACACAGCTAAAGAGTAGTCACATCCAATCATGGTTGGACTTGTCCAGTGCTTTTATGAAGCAGTATGACTACAATCTCGACACGGGTCCAGACCGCATGCAACTGCAAGGGTTATCTCAAGAAAGCGATGAACCATTCAAAAAGTACGCTCAAAGATGGAGAGAGTTAGCTGCTCGTGTTCAACCACCAATCTTAGAGAAAGAACTGGTTGGCTTATTTATGGATAGTTTGCAAAGTCCGTACATTGAAAGAATGCTAGGCAGTTCTTTTCCCGGCTTTTCACAATTGGTGTCAGTTGGAGAGCGAATTGAAATCCTACTCAAGAGTAGAAAAGTACAGGACACCTCAGACGTCCAGACTAGTGAGAGTGAATCCATTATCAGTTCCCAAGAAACAGAGGAGGAAATTAATGCAGTTTGGGAAACTCTACAAGCTCCACCTCCAGTGCCTTACCAACAGCACCCATGCAGAGGACCTCCTCAGTATCGACAACAGGTTGCACATCAAGAGCCAATGCAACAACAACGTACTCCACAACGACGTCCTTACTACTCTAAAAGACCAAAAAGGCATTTTGATCAATTGTTGATGCTTCACAGTCACATACTTCCACATTTGATTAATAGTGGATTGGTAGAGCCAAGGAAGATAGATTCAATGCCTCTTCCGCATCGACCGAACTTTGATCCTAATGCTTATTGTGGCTTCCATGCCAACTCACCGGGACATTCAACTGATGATTGCCAACAATTCAAAAACAAAGTCCAGGATCTGATTGATTCCAAGGTAATCTCATTCACACCTCAAGGAATTCAAATCCACAATCAGGCAGGCTCATCGATCCATGTCATGGAAGAAGTTGCTGAGAGTACATGTGAAGATGGTTCTCAAACTGATTTTGAAGAGCAATTTTGAAGAGGCTTCAAAGCCCAGTCCCTCAACACTAGAAATCTTTAGCTCATATCATTACTTTGTATTTGTAATTTCTTTTCTGTTTGGTGCTACTTGCTTTTAAGAACTGTTGTCTTTAATGGTAATATTAATGTAATGAACATGCATGTTTTGAACAAATACATTCGTATTCACTCACATTTTCCCACTTATTGCAAAAAATAAAAAAATGTACTTTACCTCCTTTATCACATTGTTAGCAAATATTTGAGGGAGGATGACGAAAACGTAATACCCATAATTGCTGATAATATGCTTTCCGAAAGAATCTTGCTGGTGATATACAGGCATTGTTTCAAACTCCCAAACACTGGAGAGATAAGGAGTTAATCCCTAGACAACCACTTCGAGCCTAGAAGTAGGAGTTTATTTCGAATATTCAAAACCCTTACGCTTAACCCGGGGCAGGGTAGTGTTCAGATAAGCTGACTATGCATCCAAACTACAAGGTGAAACTTTCCAATTTGGAGATCCATCCATGACCAATGACTTGGCAGTCACAATCCTCCAACCAAAAAAAATAGAAGAGCCCGCTAAGTTGAACGTCCTAATAGGAGACTTAGGCAAAAGTTAGGGCAATCCTGATGGACTAAAGACTTCAAAAAATAATGGTACATGCAAAAATTTGGGATCATAAAAGAAAAACAGTAGAAAGAGGTCGTCAAAATCCTTAACAAAAAAAACAAAATAAGTTGCAGTGACCATCTTATCCAAAACCAAAAGGGTCACTAACATCCCAGAAAAACGAATAAGGTGACTGCCATTTCAAGAAAGTCTGGAACAATCATCTTCAACCATTACACCTTCAAGATCTCATAGGAGACAAATATGTGTGTCATTTAACTGAACGTAGGACTGGAGAACATCACGAAGATGGGTGGGTACAAAAATATTTGAGCCTATATCCTTTGTTTTATAACCGTGAACCAGACCACGATACAACCCTCAAAAGACCTAATTGAAGCAGGGTTTATTCTGAAAGCATATCTCAGCAAGGTTGCGTAAGCTGACTCCTAAAAGATTTGTTAATCTTCTCCTTGTTGTATCATAAATCACTAGCTAAATCAGCACAACGTTTGGACATTTGATCCATTCGTCACACACTATCACATCATTCAAATAAATGACTTCTCAAAACTCGCATGAATATTGCATTAAAATTACCATTTTTGTACAAATAAATTTTAATTGCAAGACAACATTTAGTATCTAAAGAAATTCCAAATAAGGAAAAGTCAAAGATGAGCTTGAGAATTCATTGGCATTGACTCGAATCAAGATCACTCCTAATCAGGGGCAAGACTTTCAATGACTGTATGGACATGAGAATTGGTTGGTCGAAAATCAAATCTTCAGGCATTAGAATTAGACTATCTCAATTAGTAGCCTATCTGGGGCAAATAATTCATGATCACCTAATTCGGGGCAAATCCTTCCAAAGACCCAGACAGGAGCAACTCCCTATGAGACCCAGATACTGAGGCAACGTGTAACATGTCGAGTTAGGGTACAGTCATTCTCAAGGCTTCTATCTGAAGAAGATTCATTCAAAGTCCCTGCAGACTGGGGCAAGGCAGCTATAAAAGGAGGCTTTAGGGCTAAGCCAAAGCATAATCAACATGCATTGATTATGTCGCTACGCTCATTTGAAAGTCATCAGGACATTAGTTAAAGAGGTTGAAGCTCTCTCAACGACATACAACTTTAACAATAGATCAGACTTGGTGACACCACAAATGGTCGCATCCATCCCCCGATCAGGGCATCGTCGGATACCAAGTGTCGAGAAGTCAATACCCTTCACTACAATCCCTAAAAAGTCCAATTATATTGGCAACCACCAAAAATCTTAAAGTCCAGTTTCATTGGCGCCCTCACGATTCCCAAAAACCCATTATGGTGGTAACTACTAGAAAGCCAAAAGTCCAACTATGTTTGGCACATCTCAAGAGTCTAACAGTGTTTAGCACAACGCAAAGGTCCAAGTCCTCTTGGCATTTCTCACAATCCAATCTTAGTCAACCCTGTGTTGATGATACCTTTTCAACTCCGTGTTGATACCTTTTCAACCCCGTGTTGATACCTATACCTTTTCAACCCTGTGTTGATGATACCTTTTCAACCCCGTGTTGATACCTTTACCTTTTCAACCCCGTGTTGATACCTTTACCTTTTCAACCCCGTGTTGATACCTTTACCTTTTCAACCCCGTGTTGATACCTTGCCTTTTCAACCCCGCGTTGATATCTTTTCCTTTTCAACTCTGTGTTGATATCTTTACCTTTTCAACTATGTGTTGATATCTTTATCTTTTCAACCCCGTGTTGATACCCTTCCTTTCTCAACTCCGTGTTGATATCTTTTGCCTTTTCAACCCCGTGTTGATACCTTTCCTTTTTCAACCCCGTGTTGATACCTTTCCTCTCTCAACCCCGTGTTGATATCTTTAGCTTTTCAACTCCGTGTTGATACCTTTGCTTTCTCAACCCTGAGTTGATACCTAGTGAGTCTTTTCACCCTTGCTTTCAAAACCATCAAAAAACGAAAGTCCACCCGTGGAGTGGCATCTTTCCAAAGTCCAATTTCGTTGGCATCTACCAAAAACCGTATCTCGAGCATATCCAATCATTTGCATTGTCACATGCATGACATGCATCATTCCTGCCTAAAAGCAGGAATGTCATCAAACACGATCATATTAATCATACAAAATCATTTATATCAAAATTTCAACAATCGCATCATATGAATCACTGTGCATCATGCAATGCATAGTATTCATGTATAACGTAACATAGCAGGATCCAGGACATGCATCCCAGACAATCCTCTTTCAAAGTCGGCAGTATTCCTCTGAAAAGAGCTGATATCCTGCATATGCTTACAGATTTTTATCCCCCAGCAGATCATTCTTCAACTTTATAGTTGATAATGATGATGCCTTTCATCTTCATCTTTGTTGCTATCCAAGCAGAGAGTATCCTGAAAGTTTGTACGAGATACTGCTTTGGAATTCTCCGAAGAACCTTGATCCGAAGGTACTGCTTCGCAAGATCTGAAGAATCTCATGTTATGGTAGAGATACTGTTCTAAGTATCACTGAAGATCCTTGAACATAAGGAACTGCTTCACATGTCTAGAAAGTCTTGTACCATTCGGTAGAGATACTGCCCTAAATATTTCCAAAGAGCCTTTATGGTAAGGTACTGCTTTGATGAGCTAGGGAATCTCATTGTTCGAGATACTGCTTTGGCCTTCCCTGAAGAACCTTAATCGAAAAGGTACTGCTTCGCAAGATCCGAAGAATCTCGTGTTGTGATCAAGATACTGTTCTAGTATCACTGAAGATCCTTGAATATAAGGAACTGCTTCACATCTAGAAAGTCTGGCACTATTTATTCGAGATATTGCTCTAAGTATCACAAAAGAGCCTTCATTGGTAGGGTACTGCTTTGGTGAACTAGAGAATTTCAATTGTTCGAGATACTGCTTTGGCATTCCCCGAAGAACCTTAATCGAAAAGGTACTGCTTCGCAAGATCCGAAGAATCTCATGTTGTGTTTAAGATACTGTTCTAGTATCATTGAAGATCCTTGAATATAAGGAACTGCTTCGCATGATCTAGAAAATCTTGCATCATTTGTTAGAAATACTGTTCTAGTATCATTGAAGATCCTTGAATATAAGGAATTGCTTCGCATGATCTGGAAAATATTATACCATTTTATTCGAAATACTGCTTTGGAATCCTCCGAAGAACCTTAATCGAAAAGGTACTGCTTCGCAAGACTCGGAAAAGCTCGTGTTGTGATGGAGATACTGTTCTAGTATCGTTGAAGATCCTTGAATATAAGGAACTGCTTTGCATAGTCTGAAAAAATCGTATATCATTTTATTCGAGATACTGCCCTAAGTATCCCCAAAGAGCCTTCATTGGTAAGGTACTGCTTTGATGAGCTAGGAAATCTCATTTGGTCGAGATACTGCTTTGGCATTCCCCGAAGAACCTTAATCAACAAGGTATCGCTGCGCGAGACCCGAAGAATCTCATGTTCGGTAAAGACATTGTTCTAGTATCACTGAAGATCCTATGTTTAAGGAACTACTTCACATCTAGAAAGTCTGGCACTATTTATTCGAGATATTGTTCTAGCGTCCACAAAAGAGCCTTCATTGGTAGGGTACTGCTTTGGTGAGCTAGAGAATTTCGATTGTTCGAGATACTGCTTTGGAATCCTCCGAAGAACCTTAATCGAAAAGGTACTGCTTCGCAAGATCCGAAGAATCTCATATTGTGATAAAGATACTGTTCTAGTATCACTGAAGATCCTTGAATATAAGGAACTGCTTCGCATGATCTGAAAAATCGTACACCATTTTATTCGGGATACCTCCCTAAATATTCCCAAAGAGCCTTTATTGGTAGGGTACTGCTTTGATGAGCCAGGAAATCTCATTTGGTCGAGATACTGCTTTGGCATTCTCCGAAGAACCTTAATCAACAAGGTATCGCTTCGCGAAACCCGAAGAATCTCATGTTCGGTAAAGACATTGTTCTAATATCACTGAAGATCCTATGTTTAAGGAACTGCTTCGCATGATATGAAAATCTTACCCCATTTATTTGAGACATTGTTCTAACGTCCACAAAGAGCCTTCATTGGTAAGGTACTGCTTTGATGGACTAAAGAATCTCATGCTTTGTTAAGACACTTGTTCTAGAGTCATTGAAGAGTCCTGACCAAAGGAAACTGCTTCGTATGACTTAGAAAATATTATGCCTTTGTTGAGATGTTTCTCTGAGTATCAATGGAGAGCCTTAAGTGTGAGGAACTGCTTTGTTGGATTAGAGAATATCATTGATTAAGATACTGATTTGGATATTTTCCGAAGAGCCTTTATTATTAAGGAACTGCTTCGCACGACCCAAGGAATCACACTTTTTGTTAGGATCTTGTCTTCAAAGAAACCCTAATGCATAAAGGACTGCCTTGTACGACTTGGAGAAATTTATTCATTAAGTTGGGATACTGCTTTGTTAGTATGAAGAATCTCAGACTTTTTGTACAATTTGCCAATCTTATCCTCATATCCCTTTCGGTTATGTCACATTTTCTCTCTTGTCGGACAAATTTCAGGGTCTTTCTATATCTAATCGACTTCAACCATAAAAAGATTGAACTCCATGCAGCAGTTCATTCATTTGGGTCCAAGGCAATTAGATAGGGACATCTGTCATACCCCAAATTTGTCCCACCTTGTCGAGTTCGCATAACAATCATCTGTTGCATGAAATTGTTTCTTTAAATAGTCATTTGATCCCTGGCCACGATTAATGGGTCCTTGTTTGTACTAAGGTTGAATATAAGCTATGGGAACATTGGTCATACATGGTTATTAGTTGAAATGGGATGTAGCATGAATTTTTTTAAGCTTATTTGAAATCAGATGGCACGTTTCTTTTATTGTCAAATCGCTTGGATTTGCAATCACCTTGGCTGTTTTTGTTGTTAAGGTTCTGTTGGAATTAGTTTGCGAGATTGTATATTGTTATTTGTTCAATTGAGTGAATATAAAGATAAGCAAGGCATGAGGTCATCCTATACCATCTAGGTGACGTATTCCGTGAGACCAAGTGGCACAAAACTACAATATGCAAAAGGCTTTAAATTCAACCGAAAATTACATCCACATGTCCTAAGGATTCAAATCCAAGATTTGGAATGGACAGAAAGTCGATTACTAGTCATTTGCAATTCATTATTGTTGTAATAATCACAAAGGGCTTCATTCTAAAAGGATTACAATTTCTACAAATGTATTCTTTCAAAAGGTCTGCAGTTACTACATGTGTGATCAATACAATAGCAGCATGATTAAAATCCCAAACTAATGTTTGCATCAAATGGAGTCCAAGCCCATTCATGAGGCATATTGTTTAAAGGACATCAAAAGGAAAATACTGAAGATCTTAATTGTTTTGATGGCCTATGTAAAAGAGAAGTCTAAGCCTTGAAGCTTTGAATCACACGTGTCTCACTGGTGCACAAATATCCCCAATAGCAGCAGCTTAAGCCAAATTTGATAGAAGCACATATCTAAGAAAAAGGGAAATAACTATGTCAAAATAAAGGACCAATGCAGTCAACAGCAACAGAGAGTCAAGCCTATTATGGCCAGGAAATTTACCTAGTCATGCGTCAACAAAAGCAGTTCAGAATTCAAAAAGGGACGACGGACCATCGAGCCTTTCATCATTCAATGTACAGCCTACTGTGCAAAGTTTGACAGAAGCATGAAGTTATCCTCCATATGCACAATCTCCGTCAGTGTCCTCGCTCTTCATTAAACCTGCAAGCTCCGTCCAGTCGATACAGAAACCTGAATTCGAGCCTCCGGTGACAAATATGTTAATACTGCGGAATCGGTGTTAAAGTTAGATGAGACCATTGCTCAAGCTGCAGGAAAGAAATGGGACGTGTTAAATCTTGTCCAATCACAAAACATAAACCAAACAAGAAGTCAAAGAAAAGCTGTCAAGAATGTACCAATATTTCACACAAACTCATGATGATTACCTGGAGTTTACTTGTTGATTCCTAAGCCAAAACAAAACGAATCCATAAGTGATCATGAAGTAACCAGTTTTTATCAGAAGAAGAAAGGTGCAATGTGTTTCAAAAATGACGTGCCATGAGCTGTTTGTTACGCTTAAAACTTTCGCCCTGCAGGAAAACAAAGAAAGTTTATGTTGAATCCAAAACGGTCCCATGTTTCCATCCTACAAAACTCAAAACTAAGCCTAAATCACACCTGCTTCCAAGTCAAATTCACGATCCGTCAAAAGAATCTGATGAATGATCTGCTAATTGTTCTTAGTGATGAACCATTCATAAGGTGTATCCTGTTGAGTTTTCACATCCTCAATCAAGGCTCATCTCTTGGCAATGATTCCGGCTGACCAAATCAGATATCCATTAAATGTCCATTTCTTCCAACTGTGACACAAAATAAAAGCAAAAGATTGAATTTCATGATACGCATAAACGACATAGCCTCAACTTGATCATTTGTCAATGAATTTAGAATGTGAATCTTACCGATCGAGCTACGAAACTTGTTTTCCTTTGAGCCAATGTTGAAACGTTTCTATAAGCAGGCGGCAAACATGAGTTTCATGGTGACAAGCCAGCAATACAAAGTCATAACTAACAGGCAGATGCTATGCTAATGCTACAGCTGGGTGAAATCAAGGTTACATAACAGTGAAAATCAGAAAGCATTCCACAAAATCTCTTTGAAAGTTGTAGAGAATCAAATGGTGATAGAATTCAAATGAATGGTTCCTTGAAATTACACAAACAGGAAGACCATATTAGTTCACCATGAACACTAAAAGTTCAGATGCCAAGTTAAGATTTTGAATCTTACCCCTAAATCACTAATGGTCATCACCAATCCCAGTTTGTTTCAAGTTTACACATTGACTCATGGTTTGCTTGGCTCTTCATATTAAGGTTGAGTTCTATTTGTTTTGCTTCCATCCCACCAAACTCCAAATGGATAGCCTTCATTATTCCAAGCTACCATCATGCCCTGCAAAACCAGTAGAATTCTGAGATTAGACTAATTATGAACAAGCCGTGAGATGCTTCCAAGCCAAGTTATGAAGGGCTTCATTGTCATCAAACTCTTGTAAGTTTGTTTCTGAGATACCTGCGGAATACCAAGGCAATCGGATTAGTCTATCATCACCATAGCATGAATAGAAGCGAAAAAGATATGAGAATGTTTCACTCTCAAGACAGTCATAGTGCAGACAAAGAAAATCAAAGATAACTTTCACAATACGTTACACGACTTACACTTCAATCTCAGTTGCCTACCACGTTATATCATTCCTAAGCCAAGGTGCGAGATCATACTTTGTTTCGTGTTACTTCAAACCTGCAGAGTATTAACTAGGTTATGATTTCACGAGACAATGACCACAAAAGAACACTCAGCTAAGTTCACATGAGTTCATTTGTCAAAGTTTCAAGGAAATGAAAGGACGTGACATGGACATGACTGAACAAGCATGAACAAACAAGTGTTATAACAGTTATTCTCAAAACATCATTTAAGTACTAGCATATCTCAACAAAAGTGCAATTCACGACAACAGGAGACGGTGAAATTTAGTAAAAGAATGGTAAGACTTATCTTTAAAGGGCCTGGACTTGTTTTCATGAATTTTCATGTTGCCCACAGACCAACCCATCTGAGAAGTAATACCTACAAGCAAAAGAAAATTATTGAGTTATTGTTCATTCATGTAACCGCAGTAAAAATGGTATCAGCAAGAATTTCACTTCATGGGACCACATGTGTTCTAGAAACAATATTATCTTCACTACAGACAAAATAAAGTTGTGACTCACCAAAAAATTGGTCCCCACATAATTCTACTCAGGGATTTTCTCCAACGGATTTTCGATTCTACAGCTATGGCTCGTACGAATTTCTCACTCATCTCCCGAATTCACCTATAAAAGGGGGCAATCATTAGCAATCAAGGAGGACGAAAAATTAACGATCGAAATTCTGCAAAAATCATCACCAAAAAAACCCTAATTACTAAGAGCTCAAGTGAGATACATTTCAACTATGATTTTCACACTGAAAATCATAGTTTGAAGAGCTAAAACCCTATTCGTTAAGACTCACGAAAGGCAAAGAGAAGAAGAAGATCGTATTCAAAAGAGAACGAGGCCATACCTTGAACCAGATTCGAAACACGTTGAGGTAGCTTCCTTCAACTTCATTTCACTGTTTTTTTTTTAAAATTCGTCGTGTATGATGCGAACTGATTGAACATGGCCAAACAGGGGTTAGGGTTTTTGCGATTTGGGGTTGAAAACATAAATGTTTGATATTATGATTCAATGTTTAGGCTTGTGTGTTGCTGGGTTTGCGATTTATTGGTGATGATACGATGAAGATTGGTGTTCGTTAGAACACCATCGAGTTGAACAAATGCGAAATGGAAGAGAACGTTCAGGGGGAATGATTTCGTTTTTTTTCCTTAAGTTTTTTCTTTTGTTCTAATTGAATTCGTTATAATTTGTTTTAGGTTTATGACTTAGTAATGGGAAAGGACATCACTGAGTTTTCTTTGTTGCAATTTCAAAACGTTAATTAATATTTGTTATTTCCAAGTATGGCTTTCCCGTTACCCAATGAGTCTTTTACACCATGTGGCAGCAACTTTTTAGTTGCTTTGACCGAGGATGCGAATGGACAAGGGTTTACAGGAGAGAATTCAGTATGGATCTCCTGCTGTGTAGTCATATTCATCACCTTTTGATCAAGCCCTCTCTTTGACCCTTAGTGGATCTGACGATCCAGGTTTATTCTGATTAGTCAATCCATGCCATGAACCCTATTTTCACTGGGCTTAGCTCTATTGGGCCTGGGCGGATTTTTTTTTTAAAATATGTTTTTTTTTCTGATTTAACCAAGCCCTTTTCTTTTCATTATTTGAACCTTATTTTGATTTATTTTAATAAAAAAACTTGAAAAAACAAAAAAAAAACATTTTATTAATTAGTTATTTTAAATAATTTTATTTAATCTAATTAATTAATTAATTAATTAATTTTATTAAATATTTTCCTTTAATTTAACTAATTGATTTTTCCCTTTTAAATCTTCAAAAAAAAAAAACACAAATATTTTCTTAACTATTCTTTTTTTCAAATTTTAATTCCTTGATTAATTTCTCTACTTTGAATATAAAAAAAAAAATATAAAAAAAAACATTTTCATAGATTAATTTAATTAGATGTTTTATTTAATTAGATTAATTAATTTGACAATTAATCTAATTAAATATTTCTATTTAATTTGATTAACTTTTCTCCTTTGCTCGATTATGTGTGTGATATGAGTTTTTGCGTATGCTCGATTTTCTATTTGCTTGTGACATGATACAATGCTTATTTGTGTGATTACTTTTCGCATTTTTGACGGTAAATTGCTAAGTAAAAAAAAACGAACGCACATTAAGATTAGTCATTTCAAAGATAAACGAAATCTTTGGTCCAACGCCAAATAAACATCCATATGCACTTCACTTCATACACACACGTAAGTCGATCGTTCCTTGATCGCCATCTGCACGAACTTGGCACCTTACACTTTTAGCAACCTTTTCCAATTTAATAAATCAACGCATTGCGCTTGTTTTCCATAGCTAGTCTTTAGCCTATTTCCTCAACTTTGCGAGTCGAGCACATTGTGCCTCGCTAACAAAACCAACAAATAAACCTCCACTTGCATTTACCTTAAACTTCAAAAAAACCGAAATGTTACTTCTTAGATCCAAACCCTTGATCCAACATCAAGCAGTCTAAGGAAACAAAACACTTCAATAAATACGAGGAAAATTGCACGCCACGAGCCTTAAGCGATAGAAAGAGGGATAACGAGCTTTCGTTACTCGCTCCGATTATTTCGACGCAGGACACTCGTCTTGTTGGGCGAGATAAACTATCCATAGTCTTTAGTGCAAATGGACTCTTAAATCCTTTCATCGAAGAAAGGTAATAAAATCAACAACCAATACCCATATCAGGCCGAACTACGAAGCTCTGACTTTCCCATTGCACAAGGGAATACGTAGGCACGAGGATCTCAATCCTTGCCGAGCCCCTAGGATCAATAAACCCCTTAGTTCAACAAGTAATCATAAGTATAGACATCCCTTCGCGCGTGACAATCTAGATGGTTCCCATCGAGTACGATGGATGTAGGAGGTGCTAATACCTTCCTCCTACATAACCGACTTCCGAACCCCGACAATGGTTTGCGATGACCTTGTTTTATCCCTTCTTGGTGGTTTTATCTATATTTTCCATTTCCCTCTTCGGGAATAAATAAAATTAGGTGGCGACTCTTAAGTCAGCCCAGCCGCGACCGCGTTCGCGAGGGATCGTATTTTTCGAGGTACGACAGCTGGCGACTCTGCTGGGGAAAACTGGTTCACCCCTATGCAAGTCGAGCCTAGTCTAGGTTTCCACGCTTGTTTGGATGTTTGATTATGTGTTACTTGTTTATCGCTTTCTTTATTGCTTTACATTTTATATCCTTATTGTGGATCTCTTGTACCGGATTGATACTTTGATCAAAACAACTTGAGGGAAAGGCTCTATACCCGGGTCTATGAGTGTAAACATAAGTTAGCGAGGTTGTGTAGTATGGGCTCCCGAGGGAACCTCTCTCGTGGGTTGTCGATACGAAAACCTTACTCGGAGTAGATTCTAATGAGAATACTGACAACCGTCAAGCTCTTGGCGTGTGTGCTCAGTTGTTTTCATTAAAGTCGTCGACTCTGAGGACCTTTAGAACCTTTTGGTTAAAACATCGGTTGATGGTTGCGTAGTATTAGGGCACCAGGGTTCGCCCTCGCGTGGCTCAATACGAAAACCTCACTTGGAATAGACTTACTCAATGGAGTTGACTGACTGTCAAAATATATAAAAATTGACACGTGCATCAAACAATTGAGGAAGGTCCATAACTCCAGGACTTTGTTCTAAACCTCGTGTCGACGATCACGTAGTATGGGGTACCAGGAGACTTCTCTCTTGTGTGACTCGATACGAAGATCTCACCCAAACGAAATTCATATGGTGGAGTCAATTAACCGTCATGTTAATGGCGCGTGTAATGAACATCCATATGAGTTATTAACTTTGGGATCCCTAAAACTGTAGAGGTCACCCAGTGAGATCCTTGTGAGGAGAATAATCAAAGTATCCTCCATCCATACCTCTGGTCCTATGATCCTGGATTTTGCATTTCATTTGCATACCATTTCATACGCATTGCATATCATTTTCCCAAAAACAAAAAGAGCTTATCCATCCTTTGTCCATATCAGAGTTGATTTCTCGACGCTTGTATCAGACTTGAAGTAGCTTTAAGGACTATGGATCCTTTGGAGCGAAGCCATGTTAATTTAAGAGGAGATGTAGACTCAATGAAGAAACAGGTGGAGCAACTTGTGAAGGCCATGATAGCCTTGGAAAAAAGAGAGGACAACATTCAACGAACGGCAGTTGAGGATTCTATTAGACAAAAGTGTCACATTGTCAGGAATGAGAATTCTTCATCAGTTGACGCCATGGAGTATCATAGCGTTTCAATCTCCGCGCCTAATCCCAAAGGGTCAAACCTGGTATTGAATGTTGAACAACCTCAAAATCCTGAGTTTGCTGAAAGATGTCGTGTGTTGGAAGAGAAATTTGAGGCCTTAAAAGGACATGATGCTTTTGGTCTGAACGCTTCTGACTTATGTTTAGTGCCTGATGTGGTAATCCCTCTTAAATTCAAAATGCCAAAATATGAGAAGTATGAAGGAGTTAGTTGTCCAAATAATCATTTGGTGATGTTCTGTAGAAAAATGACCACTCATACTAAGAATGATAAATTGATGATTCATTGTTTCCAAGACAGTTTGAGAGGAACATCATTGAACTGGTACACACAGCTAAAGAGTAGTCACATCCAATCATGGTTGGACTTGTCCAGTGCTTTTATGAAGCAGTATGAATACAATCTCGACACGGGTCCAGACCGCATGCAACTGCAAGGGTTATCTCAAGAAAGCGATGAACCATTCAAAAAGTACGCTCAAAGATGGAGAGAGTTAGCTGCTCGTGTTCAACCACCAATCTTAGAGAAAGAACTGGTTGGCTTATTTATGGATAGTTTGCAAAGTCCGTACATTGAAAGAATGATAGGCAGTTCTTTTCCCGGCTTTTCACAATTGGTGTCAGTTGGAGAGCGAATTGAAATCCTACTCAAGAGTAGAAAAGTACAGGACACCTCAGACGTCCAGACTAGTGAGAGTGAATCCATTATCAGTTCCCAAGAAACAAAGGAGGAAATTAATGCAGTTTGGGAAACTCTACAAGCTCCACCTCCAGTGCCTTACCAACAGCACCCATGCAGAGGACCTCCTCAGTATCGACAACAGGTTGCTCATCAAGAGCCAATGCAACAACAACGTACTCCACAACGGCGTCCTTACTACTCTAAAAGACCAAAAAGGCATTTTGATCAATTGTTGATGCTTCACAGTCACATACTTCCACATTTGATTAATAGTGGATTGGTAGAGCCAAGGAAGATAGATTCAATGCCTCTTCCACATCGACCGAACTTTGATCCTAATGCTTATTGTGGCTTCCATGCCAACTCACCGGGACATTCAACTGATGATTGCCAACAATTCAAAAATAAAGTCCAAGATCTGATTGATTCCAAGGTAATCTCATTCACACCTCAAGGAATTCAAATCCACAATCAGGCAGGCTCATCGATCCATGTCATGGAAGAAGTTGCTGAGAGTACATGTGAAGATGGTTCTCAAACTGATTTTGAAGAGCAATTTTGAAGAGGCTTCAAAGCCCAGTCCCTCAACACTAGCAATCTTTAGCTCATATCATTACTTTGTATTTGTAATTTCTTTTCTGTTTGGTGCTACTTGCTTTTAAGAACTGTTGTCTTTAATGGTAATATTAATGTAATGAACATGCATGTTTTGAACAAATACATTCGTATTCACTCACATTTTCCCACTTATTGCAAAAAATAAAAAAATGCACTTTACCTCCTTTATCACATTGTTAGCAAATATTTGAGGGAGGATGACGAAAACGTAATACCCATAATTGCTGATAATATGCTTTCCGAAAGAATCTTGCTGGTGATATACAGGCATTGTTTCAAACTCCCAAACACTGGAGAGATAAGGAGTTAATCCCTAGACAACCACTTCGAGCCTAGAAGTAGGAGTTTATTTCGAATATTCAAAACCCTTACGCTTAACCCGGGGCAGGGTAGTGTTCAGATAAGCTGACTATGCATCCAAACTACAAGGTGAAACTTTCCAATTTGGAGATCCATCCATGACCAATGACTTGGCAGTCACAATCCTCCAACCAAAAAAAATAGAAGAGCCCGCTAAGTTGAACGTCCTAATAGGAGACTTAGGCAAAAGTTAGGGCAATCCTGATGGACTAAAGACTTCAAAAAATAATGGTCCATGCAAAAATTTGGGATCATAAAAGAAAAACAGTAGAAAGAGGTCGTCAAAATCCTTAACAAAAAAAACAAAATAAGTTGCAGTGACCATCTTATCCAAAACCAAAAGGGTCACTAACATCCCAGAAAAACGAATAAGGTGACTGCCATTTCAAGAAAGTCTGGAACAATCATCTTCAACCATTACACCTTCAAGATCTCATAGGAGACAAATATGTGTGTCATTTAATTGAACGTAGGACTGGAGAACATCACGAAGATGGGTGGGTACAAAAATATTTGAGCCTATATCCTTTGTTTTATAACCGTGAACCAGACCACGATACAACCCTCAAAAGACCTAATTGAAGCAGGGTTTATTCTGAAAGCATATCTCAGCAAGGTTGCGTAAGCTGACTCCTAAAAGATTTGTTAATCTTCTCCTTGTTGTATCATAAATCACTAGCTAAATCAGCACAACATTTGGACATTTGATCCATTCGCCACACACTATCACATCATTCAAATAAATGACTTCTCAAAACTCGCATGAATATTGCATTAAAATTACCATTTTTGTACAAATAAATTTTAATTGCAAGACAACATTTAGTATCTAAAGAAATTCCAAATAAGGAAAAGTCAAAGATGAGCTTGAGAATTCATTGGCATTGACTCGAATCAAGATCACTCCTAATCAGGGGCAAGACTTTCAATGACTGTATGGACATGAGAATTGGTTGGTCGAAAATCAAATCTTCAGGCATTAGAATTAGACTATCTCAATTAGTAGCCTATCTGGGGAAAATAATTCATGATCACCTAATTCGGGGCAAATCCTTCCAAAGACCCAGACAGGAGCAACTCCCTATGAGACCCAGATACTGAGGCAACGTGTAACATGTCGAGTTAGGGTACAGTCATTCTCGAGGCTTCTATCTGAAGAAGATTCATTCAAAGTCCCTGCAGACTGGGGCAAGGCAGCTATAAAAGGAGGCTTTAGGGCTAAGCCAAAGCATAATCAACATTCATTGATTATGTCGCTACGCTCATTTGAAAGTCATCAGGACATTAGTTAAAGAGGTTGAAGCTCTCTCAACGACATACAACTTTAACAATAGATCAGACTTGGTGACACCACAAATGGTCGCATCCATCCCCCGATCAGGGCATCGTCGGATACCAAGTGTCGAGAAGTCAATACCCTTCACTACAATCCCTAAAAAGTCCAATTATATTGGCAACCACCAAAAATCTTAAAGTCCAGTTTCATTGGCGCCCTCACGATTCCCAAAAACCCATTATGGTGGTAACTACTAGAAAGCCAAAAGTCCAACTATGTTTTGCACATCTCAAGAGTCTAACAGTGTTTAGCACAACGCAAAGGTCCAAGTCCTCTTGGCATTTCTCACAATCCAATCTTAGTCAACCCTGTGTTGATGATACCTTTTCAACTCCGTGTTGATACCTTTTCAACCCCGTGTTGATACCTATACCTTTTCAACCCTGTGTTGATGATACCTTTTCAACCCCGTGTTGATACCTTTACCTTTTCAACCCCGTGTTGATACCTTTACCTTTTCAACCCCGTGTTGATACCTTTACCTTTTCAACCCCGTGTTGATACCTTGCCTTTTCAACCCCGCGTTGATATCTTTTCCTTTTCAACTCTGTGTTGATATCTTTACCTTTTCAACTATGTGTTGATATCTTTATCTTTTCAACCCCGTGTTGATACCCTTCCTTTCTCAACTCCGTGTTGATATCTTTTGCCTTTTCAACCCCGTGTTGATACCTTTCCTTTTTCAACCCCGTGTTGATACCTTTCCTCTCTCAACCCCGTGTTGATATCTTTAGCTTTTCAACTCCGTGTTGATACCTTTGCTTTCTCAACCCTGAGTTGATACCTAGTGAGTCTTTTCACCCTTGCTTTCAAAACCATCAAAAAACGAAAGTCCACCCGTGGAGTGGCATCTTTCCAAAGTCCAATTTCGTTGGCATCTACCAAAAACCGTATCTCGAGCATATCCAATCATTTGCATTGTCACATGCATGACATGCATCATTCCTGCCTAAAAGCAGGAATGTCATCAAACACGATCATATTAATCATACAAAATCATTTATATCAAAATTTCAACAATCGCATCATATCAATCACTGTGCATCATGCAATGCATAGTATTCATGCATCCCAGACAATCCTCTTTCAAAGTCGGCAGTATTCCTCTGAAAAGAGCTGATATCCAGCATATGCTTACAGATTTTTATCCCCCAGCAGATCATTCTTCAACTTTATAGTTGATAATGATGATGCCTTTCATCTTCATCTTTGTTGCTCTCCAAGCAGAGAGTATCCTGAAAGTTTGTACGAGATACTGCTTTGGAATTCTCCGAAGAACCTTGATCCGAAGGTACTGCTTCGCAAGATCTGAAGAATCTCATGTTATGGTAGAGATACTGTTCTAAGTATCACTGAAGATCCTTGAACATAAGGAACTGCTTCACATGTCTAGAAAGTCTTGTACCATTCGGTAGAGATACTGCCCTAAATATTTCCAAAGAGCCTTTATGGTAAGGTACTGCTTTGATGAGCTAGGGAATCTCATTGTTCGAGATACTGCTTTGGCCTTCCCCGAAGAACCTTAATCGAAAAGGTACTGCTTCGCAAGATCCGAAGAATCTCGTGTTGTGATCAAGATACTGTTCTAGTATCACTGAAGATCCTTGAATATAAGGAACTGCTTCACATCTAGAAAGTCTGGCACTATTTATTCGAGATATTGCTCTAAGTATCACAAAAGAGCCTTCATTGGTAGGGTACTGCTTTGGTGAACTAGAGAATTTCAATTGTTCGAGATACTGCTTTGGCATTCCCCGAAGAACCTTAATCGAAAAAGTACTGCTTCGCAAGATCCGAAGAATCTCATGTTGTGTTTAAGATACTGTTCTAGTATCATTGAAGATCCTTGAATATAAGGAACTGCTTCGCATGATCTAGAAAATCTTGCATCATTTGTTAGAAATATTGTTCTAGTATCATTGAAGATCCTTGAATATAAGGAATTGCTTCGCATGATCTGGAAAATATTATACCATTTTATTCGAAATACTGCTTTGGAATCCTCCGAAGAACCTTAATCGAAAAGGTACTGCTTCGCAAGACTCGGAAAAGCTCGTGTTGTGATGGAGATACTGTTCTAGTATCGTTGAAGATCCTTGAATATAAGGAACTGCTTCGCATAGTCTGAAAAAATCGTATATCATTTTATTCGAGATACTGCCCTAAGTATCCCCAAAGAGCCTTCATTGGTAAGGTACTGCTTTGATGAGCTAGGAAATCTCATTTGGTCGAGATACTGCTTTGGCATTCCCCGAAGAACCTTAATCAACAAGGTATCGCTGCGCGAGACCCGAAGAATCTCATGTTCGGTAAAGACACTGTTCTAGTATCACTGAAGATCCTATGTTTAAGGAACTGCTTCACATCTAGAAAGTCTGGCACTATTTATTCGAGATATTGTTCTAGCGTCCACAAAAGATCCTTCATTGGTAGGGTACTGCTTTGGTGAGCTAGAGAATTTCGATTGTTCGAGATACTGCTTTGGAATCCTCCGAAGAACCTTAATCGAAAAGGTACTGCTTCGCAAGATCCGAAGAATCTCATATTGTGATAAAGATATTGTTCTAGTATCACTGAAGATCCTTGAATATAAGGAACTGCTTCGCATGATCTGAAAAATCGTACACCATTTTATTCGGGATACCTCCCTAAATATTCCCAAAGAGCCTTTATTGGTAGGGTACTGCTTTGATGAGCCAGGAAATCTCATTTGGTCGAGATACTGATTTGGCATTCTCCGAAGAACCTTAATCAACAAGGTATCGCTTCGCGAAACCCGAAGAATCTCATGTTCGGTAAAGACATTGTTCTAATATCACTGAAGATCCTATGTTTAAGGAACTGCTTCGCATGATATGAAAATCTTACCCCATTTATTCGAGACATTGTTCTAACGTCCACAAAGAGCCTTCATTGGTAAGGTACTTCTTTGATGGACTAAAGAATCTCATGATTTGTTAAGACACTTGTTCTAGAGTCATTGAAGAGTCCTGACCAAAGGAAACTGCTTCGTATGACTTAGAAAATATTATGCCTTTGTTGAGATGTTTCTCTGAGTATCAATGGAGAGCCTTAAGTGTGAGGAACTGCTTTGTTGGATTAGAGAATATCATTGATTAAGATACTGATTTGGATATTTTCCGAAGAGCCTTTATTGTTAAGGAACTGCTTCGCACGTCCCAAGGAATCACACTTTTTGTTAGGATCTTGTCTTCAAAGAAACCCTAATGCATAAAGGACTGCCTTGTACGACTTGGAGAAATTTATTCATTAAGTTGGGATACTGCTTTGTTAGTACGAAGAATCTCAGACTTTTTGTACAATTTGCCAATCTTATCCTCATATCCCTTTCGGTTATGTCACATTTTCTCTCTTGTCGGACAAATTTCAGGGTCTTTCTATATCTAATCGGCTTCAACCATAAAAAGATTGAACTCCATGCAGCAGTTCATTCATTTGGGTCCAAGGCAATTAGATAGGGGCATCTGTCATACCCCAAATTTGTCCCACCTTGTCGAGTTCGCATAACAATCATCTGTTGCATGAAATTGTTTCTTTAAATAGTCATTTGATCCCTGGCCACGATTAATGGGTCCTTGTTTGTACTAAGGTTGAATATAAGCTATGGGAACATTGGTCATACATGGTTATTAGTTGAAATGGGATGTAGCATGAATTTTTTTAAGCTTATTTGAAATCAGATGGCACGTTTCTTTTATTGTCAAATCGCTTGGATTTGCAATCACCTTGGCTGTTTTTGTTGTTAAGGTTCTGTTGGAATTAGTTTGCGAGATTGTATATTGTTATTTGTTCAATTGAGTGAATATAAAGATAAGCAAGGCATGAGGTCATCCTATACCATCTAGGTGACGTATTCCGTGAGACCAAGTGGCACAAAACTACAATATGCAAAAGGCTTTAAATTCAACCGAAACTTACATCCACATGTCCTAAGGATTCAAATCCAAGATTTGGAATGGACAGAAAGTCGATTACTAGTCATTTGCAATTCATTATTGTTGTAATAATCACAAAGGGCTTCATTCTAAAAGGATTACAATTTCTACAAATGTATTCTTTCAAAAGGTCTGCAGTTACTACATGTGTGATCAATACAATAGCAGCATGATTAAAATCCCAAACTAATGTTTGCATCAAATGGAGTCCAAGCCCATTCATGAGGCATATTGTTTAAAGGACATCAAAAGGAAAATACTGAAGATCTTAATTGTTTTGATGGCCTATGTAAAAGAGAAGTCTAAGCCTTGAAGCTTTGAATCACACGTGTCTCACTGGTGCACAAATATCCCCAATAGCAGCAGCTTAAGCCAAATTTGATAGAAGCACATCTCTAAAAAAAAGGGAAATAACTATGTCAAAATAAAGGACCAATGCAGTCAACAGCAACAGAGAGTCAAGCCTATTATGGCCAAGAAATTTACCTAGTCATGCGTCAACAAAAGCAGTTCAGAATTCAAAAAGGGACGACGGACCATCGAGCCTTTCATCATTCAATGTACAGCCTACTGTGCAAAGTTTGACAGAAGCATGAAGTTATCCTCCATATGCACAATCTCCGTCAGTGTCCTCGCTCTTCATTAAACCTGCAAGCTCCGTCCAGTCGATACAGAAAACTGAATTCGAGCCTCCGGTGACAAATATGTTAATACTGCGGAATCGGTGTTAAAGTTAGATGAGACCATTGCTCAAGCTGCAGGAAAGAAATGGGATGTGTTAAATCTTGTCCAATCACAAAACATAAACCAAACAAGAAGTCAAAGAAAAGCTGTCAAGAATGTACCAATATTTCACACAAACTCATGATGATTACCTGAAGTTTACTTGTTGATTCCTAAGCCAAAACAAAACGAATCCATAAGTGATCATGAAGTAACCAGTTTTTATCAGAAGAAGAAAGGTGCAATGTGTTTCAAAAATGACGTGCCATGAGCTGTTTGTTACGCTTAAAACTTTCGCCCTGCAGGAAAACAAAGAAAGTTTATGTTGAATCCAAAACGGTCCCATGTTTCCATCCTACAAAACTCAAAACTAAGCCTAAATCACACCTGCTTCCAAGTCAAATTCACGATCCGTCAAAAGAATCTGATGAATGATCTGCTAATTGTTCTCAGTGATGAACCATTCATAAGGTGTATCCTGTTGAGTTTTCACATCCTCAATCAAGGCTCATCTCTTGGCAATGATTCCGGCTGACCAAATCAGATATCCATTAAATGTCCATTTCTTCCAACTGTGACACAAAATAAAAGCAAAAGATTGAATTTCATGATACGCATAAACGACATAGCCTCAACTTGATCATTTGTCAATGAATTTAGAATGTGAATCTTACCGATCGAGCTACGAAACTTGTTTTCCTTTGAGCCAATGTTGAAACGTTTCTATAAGCAGGCGGCAAACATGAGTTTCATGGTGACAAGCCAGCAATACAAAGTCATAACTAACAGGCAGATGCTATGCTAATGCTACAGCTGGGTGAAATCAAGGTTACATAACAGTGAAAATCAGAAAGCATTCCACAAAATCTCTTTGAAAGTTGTAGAGAATCAAATGGTGATAGAATTCAAATGAATGGTTCCTTGAAATTACACAAACAGGAAGACCATATTAGTTCACCATGAACACTAAAAGTTCAGATGCCAAGTTAAGATTTTGAATCTTACCCCTAAATCACTAATGGTCATCACCAATCCCAGTTTGTTTCAAGTTTACACATTGACTCATGGTTTGCTTGGCTCTTCATATTAAGGTTGAGTTCTATTTGTTTTGCTTCCATCCCACCAAACTCCAAATGGATAGCCTTCATTATTCCAAGCTACCATCATGCCCTGCAAAACCAGTAGAATTCTGAGATTAGACTAATTATGAACAAGCCGTGAGATGCTTCCAAGCCAAGTTATGAAGGGCTTCATTGTCATCAAACTCTTGTAAGTTTGTTTCTGAGATACCTGCGGAATACCAAGGCAATCGGATTAGTCTATCATCACCATAGCATGAATAGAAGCGAAAAAGATATGAGAATGTTTCACTCTCAAGACAGTCATAGTGCAGACAAAGAAAATCAAAGATAACTTTCACAATACGTTACACGACTTACACTTCAATCTCAGCTGCCTACCACGTTATATCATTCCTAAGCCAAGGTGCGAGATCATACTTTGTTTCATGTTACTTCAAACCTGCAGAGTATTAACTAGGTTATGATTTCACGAGACAATGACCACAAAAGAACACTCAGCTAAGTTCACATGAGTTCATTTGTCAAAGTTTCAAGGAAATGAAAGGACGTGACATGGACATGACTGAACAAGCATGAACAAACAAGTGTTATAACAGTTATTCTCAAAACATCATTTAAGTACTAGCATATCTCAACAAAAGTGCAATTCACGACAACAGGAGACGGTGAAATTTAGTAAAAGAATGGTAAGACTTATCTTTAAAGGGCCTGGACTTGTTTTCATGAATTTTCATGTTGCCCACAGACCAACCCATCTGAGAAGTAATACCTACAAGCAAAAGAAAATTATTGAGTTATTGTTCATTCATGTAACCGCAGTAAAAATGGTATCAGCAAGAATTTCACTTCATGGGACCACATGTGTTCTAGAAACAATATTATCTTCACTACAGACAAAATAAAGTTGTGACTCACCAAAACATTGGTCCCCACATAATTCTACTCAGGGATTTTCTCCAACGGATTTTCGATTCTACAGCTATGGCTCGTACGAATTTTCTCACTCATCTCCCGAATTCACCTATAAAAGGGGGCAATCATTAGCAATCAAGGAGGACGAAAAATCAACGATCGAAATTCTGCAAAAATCATCACCAAAAAAACCCTAATTACTAAGAGCTCAAGTGAGATACATTTCAACTATGATTTTCACACTGAAAATCATAGTTTGAAGAGCTAAAACCCTATTCGTTAAGACTCACGAAAGGCAAAGAGAAGAAGAAGATCGTATTCAAAAGAGAACGAGGCCATACCTTGAACCAGATTCGAAACACGTTGAGGTAGCTTCCTTCAACTTCATTTCACTATTTTTTTTTTTAAAATTCGTCGTGTATGATGCGAACTGATTGAACATGGCCAAACAGGGGCTAGGGTTTTTGCGATTTGGGGTTGAAAACATAAATGTTTGATATTATGATTCAATGTTTAGGCTTGTGTGTTGCTGGGTTTGCGATTTATTGGTGATGATACGATGAAGATTGGTGTTCGTTAGAACACCATCGAGTTGAACAAATGCGAAATGGAAGAGAACGTTCAGGGGGAATGATTTCGTTTTTTTTCCTTAAGTTTTTTCTTTTGTTCTAATTGAATTCGTTATAATTTGTTTTAGGTTTATGACTTAGTAATGGGAAAGGACATCACTGAGTTTTCTTTGTTGCAATTTCAAAACGTTAATTAATATTTGTTATTTCCAAGTCTGGCTTTCCCGTTACCCAATGAGTCTTTTACACCATGTGGCAGCAACTTTTTAGTTGCTTTGACCGAGGATGCGAATGGACAAGGGTTTACAGGAGAGAATTCAGTATGGATCTCCTGCTGTGTAGTCATATTCATCACCTTTTGATCAAGCCCTCTCTTTGACCCTTAGTGGATCTGACGATCCAGGTTTATTCTGATTAGTCAATCCATGCCATGAACCCTATTTTCACTGGGCTTAGCTCTATTGGGCCTGGGCGGATTTTTTTTAAAATATGCTTTTTTTCTGATTTAACCAAGCCCTTTTCTTTTCATTATTTGAACCTTATTTTGATTTATTTTAATAAAAAAACTTGAAAAAACAAAAAAAAACATTTTATTAATTAGTTATTTTAAATAATTTTATTTAATCTAATTAATTAATTAATTAATTAATTTTATTAAATATTTTCCTTTAATTTAACTAATTGATTTTTCCCTTTTAAATCTTCAAAAAAAAAACACAAATATTTTCTTAACTATTCTTTTTTTCAAATTTTAATTCCTTGATTAATTTCTCTACTTTGAATATAAAAAAAAAATATAAAAAAAAACATTTTCATAGATTAATTTAATTAGATGTTTTATTTAATTAGATTAATTAATTTGACAATTAATCTAATTAAATATTTCTATTTAATTTGATTAACTTTTCTCCTTTGCTCGATTATGTGTGTGATATGAGTTTTTGCGTATGCTCGATTTTCTATTTGCTTGTGACATGATACAATGCTTATTTGTGTGATTACTTTTCGCATTTTTGACGGTAAATTGCTAAGTAAAAAAAAACGAACGCACATTAAGATTAGTCATTTCAAAGATAATCGAAATCTTTGGTCCAACGCCAAATAAACATCCATATGCACTTCACTTCATACACACACGTAAGTCGATCGTTCCTCGATCGCCATCTGCACGAACTTGGCACCTTACACTTTTAGCAACCTTTTCCAATTTAATAAATCAACGCATTGCGCTTGTTTTCCATAGCTAGTCTTTAGCCTATTTCCTCAACTTTGCGAGTCGAGCACATTGTGCCTCGCTAACAAAACCAACAAATAAACCTCCACTTGCATTTACCTTAAACTTCAAAAAAAACGAAATGTTACTTCTTAGATCCAAACCCTTGATCCAACATCAAGCAGTCTAAGGAAACAAAACACTTCAATAAATACGAGGAAAATTGCACGCCACGAGCCTTAAGCGATAGAAAGGGGGATAACGAGCTTTCGTTACTCGCTCCGATTATTTCGACGCAGGACACTCGTCTTGTTGGGCGAGATAAACTATCCATAGTCTTTAGTGCAAATGGACTCTTAAATCCTTTCATCAAAGAAAGGTAATAAAATCAACAACCAATACCCATATCAGGCCGAACTACGAAGCTCTGACTTTCCCATTGCACAAGGGAATACGTAGGCACGAGGATCTCAATCCTTGCCGAGCCCCTAGGATCAATAAACCCCTTAGTTCAACAAGTAATCATAAGTATAGACATCCCTTCGCGCGTGACAATCTAGATGGTTCCCATCGAGTACGATGGATGTAGGAGGTGCTAATACCTTCCTCCTACATAACCGACTTCCGAACCCCGACAATGGTTTGCGATGACCTTGTTTTATCCCTTCTTGGTGGTTTTATCTATATTTTCCATTTCCCTCTTCGGGAATAAATAAAATTAGGTGGCGACTCTCAAGTCAGCCCAGCCGCGACCGCGTTCGCGAGGGATCGTATTTTTCGAGGTACGACACTATGGATGGTGAAGACTTCCCATCCCCTGTGAATTCAGATGCAGTTAAAAAATACTTCGCATAAAATGACCCGCTGGACATAAAAACAGAATGTAAGTCCAGGCAAAAATAGGGCATCCCGGCGAGTCAAAAACAGAATAAAAGACTCGGGCAAAAATAAGGGAAAATGAACAAAAAATGTACACCCGCTGAGTTGAAAAGCCACATCGGACAGCTCAGGCAAAAATGGGTATCCCGATGGATTGAAAACCCGAAAGGGCGATCCATGCAAAATAAGGGAATAAGCGAATGACTGTACTCTGGATTCATCTGTATTACTTACAACTTGGTAAGCTTCAAAAGAATCAAGCTTCTGTCAGAATCAGCTTTCTTCAGAAAGCAAGACGAGAAGAATGTCAAAAGTCATACGAGTCATAGCCAAAGGGAAGCTCCCCGAAGCATCGTCAACATTGCCAATACCCTTTATTTCTCAATTTGTAACAATCTCCTCATTTTAGGGGATTTGTTTCCTCGACTGTATCTTGCCAATTCAGGGCACATAAATTAATAAAATCAGATTTTCAGTCATATTTCGTCTTGTACATTTTATTTTCATTTGCAAGAATGTCTGATGTCTTTAAGATACTGATTGCATAAATACAGATGCTTTTCTTCTAAAAATACGTGCGTGCAGAAAATATACTTACTCCCGGGAGCGTCTAAACCCCTATGACGGAATCCGGTAAGGGATACCTCGGGATTACTTGTGCACTTCTCTGTCTTTTCAGGATTGCAGGTGTTTAAAGCACAACATAGGGCATGAAAACTTCATCCCAGCAAGCTGGCAAATCATTATCCACTTAGTCTCGACACCAGAGATGCTTTCTCCCCATCAAGAGTTGCCAAGCGGCACTTCCCCGATACTTCCCTCAAAGGGCAGCACCAGAAGGTGTTCATATTTCCCAGCTGAGTCGTCCAGTATCATCCTCAGCAGGATCCCCGCAGAAATCTCTAGGAAGGTCTTTCAGTGACCTTTCTTTCTCCCTAGCTGAGTTGCCATTCATGATTCCTCCTCACCCAGGTGCAAAAGCCAGGGAACCATCTCCCCCCAGAGTTTCAGCCGCTATCCAGAGGAGCAACGCCTGGAGATCTCACAACAGAGTGAAGAAAGCTTCTACAAACCCCAGCTGGGTCCCTCATTACCAAAGATAGGTCTATCAGTGACCTATATCCCCGAGCAGAGTCCCATATGTCAGATCTACCAATGATCTCATCCCCAGCTAGGATGTTCACTTCAAGCAGATCAATCAGAGATCTTCTTAGCAACGGGACCCGGATCCCGGATCAGTATCCTTGCATAATCATAGCATTAGCATCATATTCTCCCCACAGAGCGTAGCATTCCGTCTAATACGGAGCATTACGGCAAAAATCAAACATATTGCATAATCATAAGCCATGGTCTGAATCAAACACTTGTGAATATTGGCAATCCATCAAAGATATACAAAAAACTCTCCAGATTCCCCGGCAGGAAGCCAAGGCATTTGCCCCTACACTCATAAATACAGATACACACTCCTTTTGGCACCCGTCCGTGTCATTATTCCCCAGTAAAGTCGCCCAGGCTTTCTTTACAAACAGACACTTATATATTACAGATACTTCTTGACACCCGTCCGTGTCATATTCCCAGTAGAAAGCCAAAGCGTCCTCTTTGCACTCACAGATACATCATTATACAAATTCCCTGACACCCGTTTGTGTCGCTTTCCCCAGCACAGTTGCCTAAATAATTTGTAAAGCATATACTTGTTTATTACATATACCTTTTGACACTCGTCTATGTCACCCTCTCCCCAGCAAGTTAAACACTCGCCTGTACACCACTCATACTTATTTCACTCGTACAGATACTCGTCCGTATCTTGTATATATCACTCAAATCCCCTCAGATTCGACACTCGTCCGTATCCTTTGTTAACCAGTTGATTCTCGTCCGTATCATAGTCTTAAGGATGCTCGTCCGCATCTTTAATCCATATACGTGTCAAATACTCATGTCTTCTTGAATTTAGACACTCGTCTGTGTCTACTATTCCCTAAAAGAGTCCCTTCAGATTCAACACTCGTCCGTGTTCTTTGTTAACCAGTTGATACTCGTCCGTATCATCATCTCTGAACACGTGTCAGCTTTTGTTTCTACCTGATACTCGTCCGTATCATGGTCTTAGGGATGCTCGTCCGCATCTTTAATCTATACACAACGTCAAAACACTTATACCTTTTATTTCTTGGATGTAAACACTCGTCCGTGTTCACTATTCCCCAGTAGGTCGCCAGCAAAGCAAAAATTCTTTTCTATCTGACATTCGTCCTATGTCATGATACTCGTTCGGCAGCCGTACCCTGCTAGGTGATCGTCCTTCACCTTTGGATGACCGTCCCTCATCCTTTCCCCAGCGGAGTCTCTATTCATTATAACCCCTTTTCTATCCGACATTCGTCCTATGTCGTGATATTTTTAGCAGTCGTCCCCTGCTAGGTGATCGTCCTTCACCTCTTGATGATCGTCCTTCATCATGCTTATCCGATGGCCGTCCCTATCGTCGACCTTTTTCTATCCGGCATTCGTCCTATGTCGTGGTATTTAGCAGCCGTCCCCTGCTAGGTGATCGTCCTTCACCTTTTGATGATCGTCCTTCATCATTTTATCCGATGGCCGTCCCCATCGTTGATCTTGTTATCTGGCATTCGTCCTATGTCATGATAAACCCTGAGAGCATCCGTACCCTGCTAGGTGATCATCCTTCACCTCTTGATGATCGTCCTTCATCATGCTTATCCGATGGCCGTCCCCATCGTCGACCTTCTTATCCGGCATTCGTCCTATGTCGCGATATTTTTGGCAACCGTACCTTGCCCGGTGATCGTCCTTCACCTTAGATGACCATCCCTCATCTTATCCCCATCAGAGCAGCCGTCCCCTGCTAGGTGATCGTCCTTCACCTTTGATGACCGTCCCTCATCATTATTTCATTTATTCTTTAACCCGATGGCCGTCCCCGTCGTGGTCCCTTTTCCTTTTCCTGGTGATCGTCCTTCACCTTTGATGACCGTCCCTCATCATTATTTCATTTATTCTTTAACCCGATGGTCGTCCCCGTCGTGGTCCCTTTTCCTTTTCCTGATGATCGTCCTTCATCAGTTTAGCCCGATGGTCGTCCCCATCGTTGTTTACATTACTTTATGAACCTGATGACCGTACCTCATCATTTATTTTTTACCTATAATCCCCAGAGAATCTTTGTCGCTTTACCTGATGGCCTTTGTAACACGGTGGGAGAACTGACTTTAGTTATGTTGCGGATAGCAAGAGTCGCCACCGACTTTTATTTTATCCAAAGGAAAGGCATAAAAGAACAGGAAAGACCTTTAAAAAGATTTTTGGGTCCGGGGGGTAGGTTATGTAAAGGGAAGGTGTTAGCACCCTTTACATCCATGGTTATCCATGGGCTCTTAGTTACTTAGCTCACTTTAAAATGTTTTTGAAATGTGAAGTGTGTGAATAGAAATTTTCTTAAGTGTTTATAATGACCCATGTACGGATGCGTATAAACCTTTGTTTTGAAAATTTGTTTGAAATAGGTGAAGTGTTTGAAAAGTTTTTAAAGAGTGAGCAAGTATCTAGGAGGAACCTACCCTAAGTTTTAAGTCTTTTCTATTCTTGAATCCTTTAAATGGTAAGACTATCCCTATTATTAAGGAATAGGTAGTCATTACCTTGGATGTGAGGGACAAGTGAAGGGACATCTGTTTATTTAGGCAATTGTGGGGTGTATAAGCAATTCGAAGGGACTATCATCTTTATTCGAAAGGGACAAGATCATTACGAAGGCAACATTCGAAAGGGACTTGATCTTTTATCTGTTAAGGGACTAGATGATGTGAATTTGAGGGACTTATGCTTTATACACCCTACTTGACCTTTTGATTAGGCAACATGAGAGGTATCCCTAAGGAAGTGAGATGGCGATCCAGGATCGACTTACATGTGTGAGTGTACAATTTTAATATTTATCTTTAAATTTAAGTGATCTAAATTTATTTTACATTACAAGTATGTTTACACTCCCTATTTACTAACCATAGCATAAAATATAAATAATAAACATTATTAACAAATATTACACCAAGGAACAATTACATAATAATAATTAAGAAAAATTAAATATAATAAGCAAAATAAATAAATAATTATAATTGGGTTAGTGAAAATAATAATAAAAATAATACCATATTAAATGGGGTTAGTAATAATAAAATATCATATATAAAAATAAACATAATAAATAATATAAACAAAAACATTATAATAATTAAAAGATGAAACAATTATTTAAGATTAATAAGAAAAATATGAACAATTATATTAATTATTATAAAGTTTTAAATTATTTGCAAATTATAAAAATTAAGTTAATTATAAACATATTATGAAAATAAAATTATAATTACAAAAATTAAATTAGCAATTTTAACTATTTTTAAACATATAATAAAAATTATTTACATACTAAATTAAATTCTAAACAATTTATAGAATATTTACATATTATAAAAATAGGGTTAATTATAATTATATTTACAAAATTTAATTATATTAAATAAAATATGTACATGATTAAAGTTTATAAATAATAAATTAAAAATTACAATAGAATTAAATTTTAGGTAAGAATAAAATTAGGGTTTTAGAAAATTAGGTTTACATATTTTAGAAATAAAATTAGGGTTTACATATTTATAATAATAATTAATTTATTTACAAATATTTTAAAAACATAAATTTTGAAATAAAGAAAATCAATGGTTTTTTTATTTAAAAAAATTGAATAATGCTAACAATGTTAATTATATTTAAGTAATATTAATATTACTAATTGTATATATTAAAACATAAAAACAATTAATGAAATAATAAAAAAAAATAAGCAAAACTTACCTGTTGGAGCCTGGGGTCGAACCCAGGTCTCCCAGCCTTCATCACCAGCAACCAACCAACTGAGCTACGCACACCACGTGCTTACAAAACAGCTCTTAATTATTATATAAAAAACCTGCAAAATAAAAAGAGATTTTGAACAAAAAAGATTAACCTGGGAATCGAACCCAGGTCACTTGCATCATGCGCGTATCTGCTTGCCACTACGCCACTTGCCTTCAACTGATATTAAACACAAAACATTAATTAAATAATAACATAAATTTGAAAACTGAAATTCGCGCGCAGGGTCATCTTCTTCCTCTGTCCGTCGTCTTAGCTTTTACCTACGGCTCGTCCGTCACTAGAAGCTTTAGTGACGGATTTTGACTGTCACTATAAAACCTGCGAATCGAAAACCCTGCTAAACATGAAACAAATTCATTCCAACAACAAAAATCAATCATATGAAACATCTAAAGTCAAATTATCCCATTAATTTGAGATGAAATCGCCTGTAACCCAATGTCCCCAATTCCAAACTTATGAACCCTAACTATGGCATATGATGGTTGCGGCTTCGAATTCCACAATAAAACGTCCAGAATCAATCTAAGAACCATTCTAAACAATAATCAATAGTCAAAAACAAGTGAGAAGGCATAATCATGATAAATCGAAAAATCAAAGTTTAATGGAATATGAGGATTCGGTTAAAGGTCCATGTGATGTTTTGAATGATGAAAATGATCCAAATACGTTCAATAAGCATCATAGAATGCATTGCAACCTTCAAAATCTTCTGATATGTCCTCTATGCAAGAATCCGAATTGGAGTTTTTTTTGTGAATTTTGAAACTTTGAAACTATGGTTTGAGGCAGAATTTTCGTGTCCTATGATTAGGTTTGTGTTATGTACTTATAGTGGGATGAATCTAGGTCAAAAAACTTGATCATTGTGTGAAGCAATTGATTGAAAAAGATTGAAAAATATTAAGCTTTAAAATTCAAATATCCTTGCATAAACCCTTTCTATTTCAGGCCAATCACCATAATTTTTGTATCAATTTGATCCAAGTTGCATTCATGATTTTCTAGAAGCTCAATCTCTTTTAAATATTTGATTTTTCTATTTTATTTTAATTTAAAATGATTTTAAATGAATTAAATCAAAATAAATAAAATAAAATGATGAAAAAAATCTGAATTTTAGAGACTTGGGTCGTGCATGAAGTATTGTTATGGATTGGATCATCATATGGCAAGCCCATTTAGAAAAAATTGGTTTTAAACCTCCATTTTCTCCATAAACCAACCAAAAATTTCCCAACTTTGCAAGGGCACACAACCTTCAATTTTAATGCTATGAGGGTGTTCTTGGACATTTTGTAAAGCTTGAAGAGTCCTCTAAACAACCCCACTGGTTTCATGTCCATATCATTTACCATTCTCAAGTTATGCCCTTTTGAAGTTGTTGACTTTTTGTTGACTTTCAAAAGGACCTATAATGTCTTAGCTCATACCTTCCAAATGAATCATTTTTGGGCTTGGCTTGTGAGACACAAAGTTGTATAGAATTCAATTTCCTTCAAAATGAGATTTGGATGGAGAATTGGTGATGAAGCATGTGAAAGTTATGGCTGGTCAAAGTTCAGTTGACTTTTCCTAAGGAAACCCTAATTTAGAAACTCCTGATTCTTGATGATCTGAAATCTCCTTGATGAATCATGATCAACCTTTGATCTAATGATGAATTTTACTTCATATACTTGATGTTGGCAAAAAATTATGAAGTTTGACTTTGGTTTGACCACAGTTGACCTCAGTTTGACTTTTTAACTACTTTGACTGGTTTTGACTTATCTGATCATCTGACTGAGCAAACCTTTGAGAAAAGTCTTGAAACTTGTCATGGGGGTTCTTAGACACATATAAGATGTTATGAAGCTCACTTGAAGTCTTGGAAATCCATTTAGCCTGATTAAAGTCAAAACCCTAGTTTTGGATGCACTGCTTAGGAGAATGCCTTGTCTGAGGGAATTGTCAAACTTCTGACCAATTGTGAACTTTGTGAACCTTGTGAACCATCATAAGATGTCTTGTGAACCTTGTGAACCTCATGGAAGGTCTTGTGAGCCTTGTGAACCTTGTGAACCTTGTGAACCTCATAAAGTGTCTTGTAAACTTCATGAACCTCATGAAAGGTCTTGTAAGTATTGTGAACCTTGTGAACCTTGTGAACCTTCTTAGCACACAAAGTCTTGTATTGTGAGGGAAAATTTTGGGGTGCAACAGCTGCCCCTGTTCAATTTTCTGAAACCTGAGGGGCTAGATTGGTATATTTGCCAGTCGTAACTTGGAAGGTTGAAGGGGATTGAACACAAAAGCCCAAAAATTTGCACTCACCGGTGCGCAGAGTGATACTGATGACTAGTTGAATATGCTTGAGTGGGCTTAAAGATGCCACTTGGAGAAAAATTCTTCAGGTACATTTCTTGGAGGATAAAGCAGTCCAAAATATGAAGATATAATGATAGCTTTTAGGAAGATAAACAACGTCCCGAGGTAATAATATGCTTTCAGGAGGATAACAACGTCCTGAGGGAATGATATGCTTTCAGAAGGATAAACAACGTTCTGAGGTAATAATATGCTTTCAGGAGGGTAACAACGTCCTGAGGAAGTGGTAACCTTTGGGAAGATAAACAACGGCCCAAGGTCGTGATATGCTTTCAGGAGGATAACAACGTCCTGAGGGAATGGTATGCTTTCAGGAGGATAAACAACATCCTGAGGAAGTGATGATAGCTTTCAGGAAGATAAACAACGTCCCGAGGAGATAATATGCTTTCAGGAGGATAAACAACGTCCTGAGGAAATGATAACTTTTGGGAAGATAAACAACGGCCCAATAGTCACAAGTTGTTAATGAAGTCTTTCTTCTGGAGAATTAATCTGAAAAACAAGATTATAACATTCTGCAAGATAATATTAGCTTATGCATTATGTATGTATGTATAATATGATGCACTTAAATAATGTATTATGTATCTATGTATATGTATGTTATGATGTAAATGATGTATGTATGCATCATGCAGCCCGTAGCGTCTGGATATCTTCGTATAACAACTGTTGGCCAGGGAAAATAAATCCCGATTCGTTGCTGAAGAATATGAGGAACTCGTTCCCGTCTTGTTTGATAATATATTATACATAACCTCCCGTCTTCGTTTGATAGTAGGGTGTACATAACTTTCCGTCTTCGTTTGATAGTAGGGTATACATAACCTTCCGTCTTCGTTCGTCGTACTCCTATTGGAAAGTAAATTCCCGAATATCCGTATGAGGATAAAAGAGATGGATATAAATTCCAAGGGAGATGTGACTTGAAGTACTTCATGAAGATGGATTTGCCCTACTGGGGATTTGTAACTGTCTTGTAGGGATGAACCGGTGAAGCTTCGTTGGAATCCTTCTCTCGTTCGTCCTTAGTAAATACTATTACTGCATTTTCATGCATTTCTGGTAAACATCAATCATATTAAGCATATATGCATTTTTGGTAAACATCAATCATATTCAAAAGCATACATACATTCAACCACAACCAATGGACGTTTCGCTTATGTAAATAGGGTAAAAGTAAATCTGGATTCAAAGATGGAATTTTATTTATATCAAAAAGTGACCCATACATGGGTAAGTTTGTACAAGGAGACATAAATCCTAGTAAGAGGAATTCGTCGTAAAATTTTTACAAAACAAAGAAAATCAGCTATGTGGGAAATAATCCTATTGAGTTTCAATTCTACTATTGCCATTATCTTCAAGTATCTCATCTTCTGTTGTTGAGACGGAAACGATTGGATTGAGCTTTATCTGTTCAAACTTGAGTAAGTAACACAATTGGTTGCAGTTTCATGGGTGATCCAAACGAGACATAGTCATACGCTTTAATCCCTAACTTTTGCCTGGATTGCCCTTTCAGGTTTTCAATCCACCGGGATACCCTTTTTTGCCCAAGCTGCCTTTTCAGGTTTTCAACTTGCCGGGTGTACATCTTTTTATATATATCCCTAATTTTTGCCCAAACCCTTTTGGTTTGCCGGGATGCCCTTATTTTTTCCTAGGCCTGTCAACCTAGCGGGTCTCTTTTTATGCGTAGTATTTTTTAACTATGTCTGCGTTTACGGGCTGTGGGAAGTCTTCACCATCCATAGTAGTAAGTATCATGGCACCTCCTGAAAACACTGTCTTGACTACAAATGGTCCTTCATATGTAGGAGTCCACTTGCCCCTAGGATCACCCTGTGGTAATATGATACGCTTGATTACCAAGTCACCAGCCTGATATACCTTTGGCTTAACCTTCTTGTTAAAAGCTTTGATCATCCGTTTCTGGTACATCTGGCCATGACAAACTGCTGCTAGCCTCTTCTCATCAATCAAATTTATCTGGTCAAGTCGAGTCTGAATCCACTCATCTTCATCCAAGCCTGCATCCTTCATAATTCTTAAGGAGGGAATCTGAACTTCAATGGGCAGAACTGCTTCCATACCATATACTAAGGAGAATGGGGTTGCCCCTGTTGAAGTACGTATTGTAGTACGATAACCATGAAGAGCAAATGGTAACATCTCGTGCCAATCCTTGTAAGTAACAGTCATCTTCTGTACAATCTTCTTAATATTCTTATTAGCAGCTTCAACTGCCCCATTCATCTTTGGACGATACGGAGAAGAGTTGTGATGCTTAATCTTAAACTGTGTGCAAAGATCAGTAATCATGGTGTTGTTCAGATTAGAGCCATTGTCTGTGATAATCCTTTCAGGGATGCCATACCTACATATGAGATTGTTCTTAATGAATCGAGCCACAACATTTTTGGTAACAGATGCAAACGAAGCTGCCTCTACCCTCTTCGTGAAGTAATCAATAGCAACCAGGATGAAACGATGCCCATTAGAAGCAGTAGGCTTGATCTCACCAATCATATCAATGCCCCACATGGAAAAAGGCCAAGAGGCAGTCAACACATTCAATGGTGATGGAGGTATATGTACTTTATCAGCATAGATTTGACACTTGTGACACGTCCTGGAGTGTTGATAGCAATCAGCTTCCATGGTAGACCAATAATAACCTGCTCTCAATATCTTCTTTGCCATGGTATGACCACTAGAATGAGTGCCAAAGATCCCATCATGCATGTCTTCCATAATCTCTGTTGCTTCCTTCTTATCCACACAACGAAGCAAAGTTGAATCATGATTGCGCTTGTACAAAATCCCATTACTCAAAAAGAACTTAGCAGAGAACCTTCTCAGAAAATTCCTAACTTTGACAGATGCCCCTTCAGGGAACTCCTGAGCTTCAAGATATCTTTTTACTTCATAGAACCAAGGCTTCTCCTCTGCCCATTCTGTGTCAATCTCATTGCAGTATGCAGGCTTTTCAAATCTATCAATAGTAATTTTGGGAGCTTCATCATCCCAGCTGATCTCAAACATGGATGCGATGGTGGCCAAAGCATCTGCCAACTGATTCTCTCTTCGTGGAATATGTCCAAAGGTAATCTCTTTGAAATGTGGGATCAAATACAAAACATGCTCTCTGTAAGGAATGAGGTTATCATGCTTGGTATCCCAATCTCCTTTGATCTGACTTACTACCAGGGTTGAATCTCCATACACGTCAAGGAACTGAATCTTCATATCAATGGCAGTTTTGATACCCAGGATACATGCCTCATACTCAGCCATGTTATTGGTATAATAGAAACAAATTCTGGCAGTAATCGGGATATGACAACCTTCAGGGGAACTAATCACAACACCAACACCATTACCAAGTGCATTAGAGGCACCATCAAAAACCATAGTCCATCGGGATCCTTGTTCAGGTCCGTCATATTGTCCAGGTTCTTTGGTAACAATCATAATATCTTCATCAGGGAACTCAAAACTCATTGACTGATAATCATCCACTGCTTCGTGAGCCAAATGATCAGTCACAACACTTCCTTTAATAGCCTTCTGAGTAGTATACTGTATGTCATATTCTGTCAAGATCATTTGCCATCTTGCTATCCTTCCGGAGAGAGCAGGTTTCTCAAATATGTACTTGATTGGATCCATCTTCGAAATCAACAAGGTAGTATGGGTCAACATATACTGTCTTAGTCGGCGAGCAGCCCATGCCAAAGCGCAGCAAGTTTTCTCGAGCAGTGAGTATCTTGTTTCACAGTCGGTAAACTTTTTGCTAAGGTAGTATATTGCCTGCTCTTTTCGACCAGACTCGTCATGTTACCCCAAGACACACCCCATTGAGTTGTCTAACACTATTAAGTACATAATCAAGGGTCTTCCATCAACTGGTGGCATCAAAATTGGTGGTTCCAGCAGATATCTCTTGATTTCATCAAAGGCAGTTTGGCACTCATCATTCCATTCCATCACCTGATCTTTCTTCAATAACTTAAAGATTGGCTCACAGATGGCAGTTAATTGGGAAATAAATCTTGCAATGTAATTTAATCGTCCCAAGAAACCTCTAACCTCCTTATCAGTACGGGGAGCTGGCATCTCTCGTATTGCTTTCACTTTTGCAGGATCCACTTCAATACCTTTTCCACTGACAATGAAACCCAGGAGTTTACCAGATCTAACTCCAAAAGTACACTTGTTTGGGTTCAACCTCAACTTGTATTTCTTCAACCTCTCAAACAACTTATGTAGATGATCAAGATGTTGCTCTTCATTCTGGGACCTGGCTATCATATCATCCACATATACCTCTATCTCGTGATAAATCATATCATGAAACAAAACCACCATAGCACGCTGATATGTTGCCCCTGCATTCTTCAAACCAAATGGCATCACCTTGTAGCAAAAGGTGCCCCACTGTGTAACAAATGTTGTCTTTTCCATATCTTCAGGAGCCATCTTGATTTGATTGTAACCAGAGAAACCATCCATAAAAGAGAATACTTTGTGCTGAGCAGTGTTGTCTACCAGTACATCAATATGAGGAAGTGGAAAGTCATCTTTGGGGCTGGCCTTGTTCAAATCTCTGTAGTCCACACACATACGTACCTTACCATCTTTCTTAGGTACCGGTACCACATTTGCAACCCACTGAGGATAAGAAGTCACAGCTAGGAACCCTGCATCAAATTATTTCATTACCTCTGCCTTGATCTTCTATGACATTTCAGGACGCATGCGACGAACCTTCTGTTTCTTTGGACGACAATCTTCTTTCACTGGTAAACGGTGAACCACAATGTCTGTATCCAACCCTGGCATATCTTCATAAGACCACACAAAGATCTCCACATAGTCACGTAACATCTGAATCAATCTGCTCTTGACACTATCCTCTAATTCAGCCCCTATCTTGACTTCTTTCCTGTTTTCTTCAGTTCCCAGATTCACAACTTCGACTGGCTCTTCATGTGGCTGTATAGCTTTCTCTTCTTGTTGTAACAACCTAACAAGCTCTACAGGTACTTCACAATCGTCCTCATTTCCGTCTTCAGTTTGATAGATCGGATTCTCGAAATTATAATTGGCAATAGTAGAACTGTTATCAACAGGATCCAGAGTGGATGAGGATCTGCATTTTAGTGATGTGGGTGTGTGTAAGAACACATAGCTGATAAAATAAAAATAAAAGAAAAGAAAGACAAGGAACACAATATTTACGAAAACGAAACGTCTACTGATTTTTATTGAATGAAGTATGCAAATGAAATGACATCCCGTATCAAACACACCATTGTGCCCCGGGTAAGGCACAAGGCTTGAAAGTTTAATTGTTCAAAAATTACAAACTTTAAAAAGCAACAACACAGTAATAGTATTTACTTCTGACTAAAGGAGATAGGAATAACATCTTCAGCTTTCCAATTATTGAGTCCAGCACCCACAGTAGGAAAAATCCAAGCATCCAAGTTGTAGTCTTCATCATAGTCACCCACAGCATTGATCTGGTTCTTCATAACCCCTTGATTAGTGATACGAACAGCACGAGCACGACGAACAGACTTCTGGGACTCTGCAGTGAAACCCAAACCAAATTTGTCAGACTTGTACGGAATATCAGGAAGCTGACCCCAAATAGTACAACCACCTTCATCCACCACAGCTCTAGCATCTTTAAGGGAGGCCATTGTTGGAGGTACTCTGGTGACCACAGGAATTTTCTTGACAACCGGAGGAGCTTCATAATCATTAACAATCCAAGGAACCACTTCAAACGTCTGACACGGAGTTTCAACATATTCACCTTCCACTTCCAGATACTTGAAGGTGTTCACATGGCTAATAAAATATTCTTCCTCTCCATAGACAGTAACAACCTTTCCTTCTACCGGATATCTCAGCTTCTGATGTAATGTAGAGGTTACAGCACCTGCCCCATGGATCCAGGGACGTCCCAGCAAACAAGAATATGACGGACGAATATCCATAACATAAAAGGTAGCATTGAAAACCTGAGAACCCACTTTGATTGGGAGATCAATTTCCCCATGCACCACTCTTCTCGAACCATCAAAAGCCTTCACCACTATGTTACTGGGTTTCAGCACAGCATCTTCAGGACTCAGCTTATTCAGGACTTCTTTGGGCAACACATTCAGAGAGGAACCATTGTCTATCAATACATGTGACAGGGTAGTGCCCCGGCATTCAATTGAGATATGAAGGGCCCTGTTATGATCCCTTTTGGCAGGGGTCAAATCAGCATCAGAGAAACCTAACCAATTATCGTAGGTCAAGTGTGCAACACAATTCTCAAACTGGTCAACAGAAATTGCATTGGGTACATGAGCAGTCTTCAGAAACTTAATCAAAGCCTTGGCGTGAGCTTCAGAACATAACAACAAAGACAACATGGAAATCTTGGAGGGAGTATGCCCCAATTGATCAACAATGTCATAATCACTCTTGCGAATGATTTTCAATACTTCTTCCATCTGCTTAGCAAGATCATCAGCAGCTGGCATATCAGTAGGTACAGGTTCAATAACAGGACCTTTGCCCCGAGCATCAGTGGTGGAGGTAACAGCTGGAGCAACTGCATTCTTGGAAGTAACTAGAGGAGAGAAAACTCTTCCGCTTCGTGTGATCTTACTAGATCCAGCAATATTATCAACATCAACAGGCATATCAGCTAAGGGTTCCTGCTTAACACCATGGATATAAACATCAGACCCATAATGCCAAGGCACAGCTTTATCAGATGTATACGGAATAGGACCAGGAGTGGTAATGACCATAGGAGCCACTCTAGCTTCAACAACAATCTTTACAGGGCCTTCAGTAGTAATCTTAATTGGACCCTTATGAGTGATTTTAACAGGTCCCTTTGAAGTGATCCTTATCGGTACTTTATCAACCATATCAACCTCTTCAGTCTTCCTACCTTTAGTAATGTGATCCACCATACTCTCTACAGAAGATGGAGTCCTCTCAAATACTATGGTATATTTATCCATGAGACGTTGAATTCCATCTCTCAACCTCCAGCAACTATCCGGCTTATAGGTACAATACAAACAATCTTCACGACAACCTGGAAAGAACCCAGCTTGTACTAGCTTCTTCTTGATAACAGACAATGGTGTGGTCAACTCTGCAACTGAATAGATATGTAAATCTTCATCAATGGCATTGACAGTCTTCTCATGATTTGGCATGGGAGCAGTAATCACATTTGGAGTACCCGGAGGGTCAAACTCAATTTCTCCAGCCTCAATCATATCTTGGATTTTGTTCTTCAAGACCCAGCAACTATTAGTATCATGTCCCTGACAATTCGAATGATATGCACATCATGCATTGGGATTATACCTGGGGGAGGTAACATTAGGATTCTGAGGAGCCTCTTTCAGAGTGATAAGTTCAGCCTTCAACAAGTGTTGCAATGCCTGAGCCATTGACATGTTGATCTTAGTGAACTGCCTTCTAGCCCTCTGTTGGTTGCCCTGTGGCTGCTCTGTTGTTGCAGGAGTTGGATTTGAGATATGAACTGCACTCACAGACTGATGCCTTCTGTTACGATCAGGTTGACCATAAACAGCATTGGACTCTTTCTTCCCACTGGGAGGCTTCTTTGCAGCACCTGATGAAGAAGTACCCACTTGAATCTTGCCACTCTTTATACCATTTTCCACGCGCTCTCCTGTCATTATCAACTCAGTGAAGCCAGATGATGAGCTTCCAATGAGATGACTGTAAAAAGGACCATTCAATGTACACATGAACATATCAACCAACTCCCTGTCAGTTAAAGGGGGTTGTACTCTTCCAGCTAAGTCTCTCCACTTCTGAGCATACTCCTTGAATCTTTCTTTAGCACCCATAGACATGCTCTGAAGCTGCATGCGAGTGGGAGCTAAATCAGCATTGTATTGATACTGCTTATAGAAGGCTTCGGCAAGATCATTCCAATCCCGGATGTTGACACTCTCCAACTGATAGTACCACTCCAATTGAGCTCCAGATAAGTTCTCTTGGAAGAAATGGATCCACAACTTCTTATCAGCAGTATGAGGTTGGATTCTCCTGACATAAGACCTCAGATGCAGCTTGGGACAAGAGACCCCATCATAAACAACAAAAGTAGGAACCTTGAAACCAATGGGTATGACTACCCCAGATATCAGACTCAAATCTTCAAAATCCAGCCCAGAAGACTTCTACAACTCCATAGCATCCATTCTATCCACCAGCATCTTGAATTTGTCTTCATTAGGCTCATGGTAGTAATTAGCCTCAGAATCAGAGTCCCCCATAGTGTTGTGGAGACTGCCTCCCTCTTTTTCAGACTCTTCAAACTCATAATCTTCAATTGGTTCTTTGGTCTTGGCAATACCTTTGAACCTTCTTCCCATGTTGATCAGGCCACCTGACCTTCTTGTCTTCTTAGTCTTCTTGGCCAGCAGTGTCTTCAATTCATCTTGCCCCTTGGACAAGTTCAGGATCAGCTCTTGGAACTGTGCATTTTGTGCCTTGAGATCCTTAACTGTTTGTTCAAGAGCCATTGCTGAAATAAACAGCGAGAAGATAAGAAACCTGTGCACAATAAACCTGTGATGCAATGACATGATATGTGAATGCACATGCAATGTTTTCAAGGACCGCAGGATTTAAATTTGCTTAAACAAACAAGAAGGTAAACTTTTATTAGTAATAAATTTGTTTTGCCTCTTGGGCTTACAGAAAATGGAATGAAATAAATACAAGAGATGGGGTTTTAAGTCTCCCATGGACGTTTCCTCTTTGTGTTGAGGTATGAGTTGAGATTCCGTTCTTCGTGAAGTTGCTTTGTTAGTTCCAGGATTCTTTCTTGGCTTGCTTTGTAATGAGCCTCGAAAGTATCCCTTTGCTCCTTCAACTGGATCCAGGATCTCTGTAAGTCTTCCATGTCAGTAGGCATGTCTGGGTGAAGGATGGTATAAGCAGTATCTCCTTCAGCAACAGGTTCCATGGTAACTGGCAGGATAGCAGGATATGGCATCATGAGAGTCTGAGCACGAGATCGCACCCATCTGAGATAAGCCTCCATAAGAATAGTGTACTTAGGCTCCAGAGTCTTGCTGTCAACCTTGTTCACTTTTCCCCATGCTCGTATGAACCTTTGACGGTAACCTTGCAGATCGTTGTCGTAGTCAAACACAATGCCCTGAATCAACATGTCATGTGGGCCATCACTCCGAGCGTAACCAAACTGTCGTAAAGCTAGAGAGGGGTTGTAGGTGATGCCTCCTCTTATGCCTAGAAGTGGCACATTAGGAAACTCCCCACAACGGTCAATGATAGTAACATTCTCCATAGATCTGGAGCACCAATGAATATCTGAATGCGAGAGTGACATGATCCTTTTGGACCACCTGAACCCTTGCTCATTCTTCATTACTGAGCGAGGAAGGTGAGAAATAAACCACCTAGAAAGCAAAGGTATGCAGCACATCAAAGTTCCTCTTGCCCTTGTAGTACGGGTATGAAGAGAATGCAGGATGTCTCCAAGTAAGGTAGGCACTGGATTGTGACTCAGGAATATGTTGATGGCATGAACGTCTATGAACTGATCAGGATTGGGGAACAATACTAAGCCATAAATCAGCAAGGCTAAGATCTCCTCAAAAGCATCATATCTCATGGCCTTCAAGAACACTTGAGCCTTATCCATTAGCACCTTAGCAAGAATACCTTTAACTCCGCTTCTCGTTTCTAGAACAATGTCAGACTTCTTTAGATGTAGAGCTGCAGCAATAACCTCTGGTTTAAGCTCCTTCTCCAAGCCTGTGAAGGGTCTTTGATCAAGAACAGGTATACCCAGAAGTTTAGAGAATTCTTCCATTGTAGGGACCAGCTGATAGTCAGGGAATGTGAAGCAATGGTGCTTAGGGTCAAAGAACTGGAACAGAACACTCATCATGTCTTCATTGAACCCTGAGGTGACTAGATCCAACAAGTGACCATGTCTCTTGATGAACTGGGAATGATCAGACACTTGAGAAACCAACTTTTTAAGCTTAGCAGGTATGCCCACAAAGTTGATCATGATGGTGTTTCTACGAGCAGAAGCCATGACCTGCAACAAAGAACAAAGATAAATCCTTTGGTCCTTGAAATGGTTAGTGAAAATGCTATGCTTATGATGCATGATGATGTCATGATGTTATGTTCAATCACAAACATGTGGCACCCACAAACAAGTCATACCATAGCCCTAGGTTTAAAGGCTTGCATGAAGTTCAAAGGTAAGTACCCTCCCCTGAAGTTAGTTGGTTCATCCTGTCCTACAAAAGTAACCAGGTTCTAAGGGATCTCAATATCATTGATCCTTCACAAGGGTGGTTGTTCAGTAAGCAACTTACTTGCCAACCAAAACCCTCCAAGTTTAGGATCTCAATGAGTGTAGTATCGAGTATCAACCAACTTCAGTCTGCACCAAAGTCGGTTATCTCACTACTTTTCTAAAGGCCAAGATGGGATAACTAGGGTTCTAAAAGTTAATTAGTGCATTGACAACATATGGCAGCCTCATATTATCCTCAACTTGACTTAAGGAACATAAGCACCAACCAAGAAGTCACACTAACTACGGCCACCAGATCAACCATATCGGTATACGCCGTACAGTTTCCTTGGTCTATTGCCATTTACCTAAGGTACACTAGATCCGGGTTAGGATCTTTCACACATAAGAGCACCCACCAAGTAAAGTAAAGCAAACAAAGCAAACAAGTTTAAAGTGATCTAATTCCTAAGGGTACCCCTCTTAAATATTAAATCCCCAGCAGAGTCGCCAGTTCTGTAACACGGTGGGAAAACTGACTTTAGTTATGTTGCGGATAGCAAGATTCGCCACCGACTTTTATTTTATCCAAAGGAAAGGCATAAAAGAACAGGAAAGACCTTTAAAAAGATTTTTGGGTCCGGGGGGTAGGTTATGTAAAGGGAAGGTGTTAGCACCCTTTACATCCATGGTTATCCATGGGCTCTTAGTTACTTAGCTCACTTTAAAATGTTTTTGAAATGTGAAGTGTGTGAATAGAAATTTTCTTAAGTGTTTATAATGACCCATGTACGGATGCGTATAAACCTTTGTTTTGAAAATTTGTTTGAAATAGGTGAAGTGTTTGAAAAGTTTTTAAAGAGTGAGCAAGTATCTAGGAGGAACCTACCCTAAGTTTTAAGTCTTTTCTATTCTTGAATCCTTTAAATGGTAAGACTATCCCTATTATTAAGGAATAGGTAGTCATTACCTTGGATGTGAGGGACAAGTGAAGGGACATCTGTTTATTTAGGCAATTGTGGGGTGTATAAGCAATTCGAAGGGACTATCATCTTTATTCGAAAGGGACAAGATCATTACGAAGGCAACATTTGAAAGGGACTTGATCTTTTATCTGTTAAGGGACTAGATGATGTGAATTTGAGGGACTTATGCTTTATACACCCTACTTGACCTTTTGATTAGGCAACATGAGAGGTATCCCTAAGGAAGTGAGATGGCGATCCAGGATCGACTTACGTGTGTGAGTGTACAATTTTAATATTTATCTTTAAATTTAAGTGATCTAAATTTATTTTACATTACAAGTATGTTTACACTCCCTATTTACTAACCATAGCATAAAATATAAATAATAAACATTATTAACAAATATTACACCAAGGAACACTTACATAATAATAATTAAGCAAAATTAAATATAATAAGCAAAATAAATAAATAATTATAATTGGGTTAGTGAAAATAATAATTAAAATAATACCAAATTAAATGGGGTTAGTAATAATAAAATATCATATATAAAAATAAACATAATAAATAATATAAACAAAAACATTATAATAATTAAAAGATCAAACAATTATTTAAGATTAATAAGAAAAACATGAACAATTATATTAATTATTATAAAGTTTTAAATTATTTGCAAATTATAAAAATTAAGTTAATTATAAACATATTATGAAAATAAAATTATAATTACAAAAATTAAATTAGCAATTTTAACTAATTTTAAACATATAATAAAAATTATTTACATACTAAATTAAATTCTAAACAATTTATAGAATATTTACATATTATAAAAATAGGGTTAATTATAATTATATTTACAAAATTTAATTATATTAAATAAAATATGTACATGATTAAAGTTTATAAATAATAAATTAAAAATTACAATAGAATTAAATTTTAGGTAAGAATAAAATTAGGGTTTTAGAAAATTAGGTTTACATATTTTAGAAATAAAATTAGGGTTTACATATTTATAATAATAATTAATTTATTTACAAATATTTTAAAAACATAAATTTTGAAATAAAGAAAATCAATGGTTTTTTTATTTAAAAAAATTGAATAATGCTAACAATGTTAATTATATTTAAGTAATATTAATATTACTAATTGTATATATTAAAACATAAAAACAATTAATGAAATAATAAAAAAAAATAAGCAAAACTTACCTGCTGGAGCCTGGGGTCGAACCCAGGTCTCCCAGCCTTCATCACCAGCAACCAACCAACTGAGCTACGCACACCACGTGCTTACAAAACAGCTCTTAATTATTATATAAAAAACCTGCAAAATAAAAAGAGATTTTGAACAAAAAAGATGAACCTGGGAATCGAACCCAGGTCACTTGCATCATGCGCGTATCTGCTTGCCACTACGCCACTTGCCTTCAACTGATATTAAACACAAAACATTAATTAAATAATAACATTAAATTTGAAAACTGAAATTCGCGCGCAGGGTCATCTTCTTCCTCTGTTCGTCGTCTTAGCTTTTACCTACGGCTCGTCCGTCACTAGAAGCTTTAGTGACGGATTTTGACTGTCACTATAAAACCTGCGAATCGAAAACCCTTCTAAACATGAAATAAATTCATTCCAACAACAAAAATCAATCATATGAAACATCTAAAGTCCAATTATCCCATTAATTTGAGATGAAATCGCCTGTAACCCAATGTCCCCAATTCCAAACTTATGAACCCTAACTATGGCATATGATGGTTGCGGCTTCGAATTCCACAATAAAACGTCCAGAATCAATGTAAGAACCATTCTAAACAATAATCAATAGTCAAAAACAATTGAGAAGGCATAATCATGATAAATCGAAAAATCAAAGTTTAATGGAATATGAGGATTCGGTTAAAGGTCCATGTGATGTTTTGAATGAAGAAAATGATCCAAATACGTTCAATAAGCATCATAGAATGCATTGCAACCTTCAAAATCTTCTGATATGGCCTCTATGCAAGAATCCGAATTGGAGTTTTTTTTGTGAATTTTGAAACTTTGTAACTATGGTTTGAGGCAGAATTTCCGTGTCCTATGATTAGGTTTGTGTTATGTACTTATAGTGGGATGAATCTAGGTCAAAAAACTTGATCATTGTGTGAAGCAATTGATTGAAAAAGATTGAAAAATATTAAGCTTTAAAATTCAAATATCCTTGCATAAACCCTTTCTATTTCAGGCCAATCACCATTATTTTTGTATCAATTTGATCCAAGTTGCATTCATGATTTTCTAGAAGCTCAATCTCTTTTAAATATTTGATTTTTCTATTTTATTTTAATTTCAAATGATTTTAAATGAATTAAATCAAAATAAATAAAATAAAATGATGAAAAAATCTGAATTTTAGAGACTTGGGTCGTGCATGAAGTATTGGTATGGATTGGATCATCATATGGCAAGCCCATTTAGAAAAAATTGGTTTTAAACCTCCATTTTCTCCATAAATCAACCAAATATTTCCCAACTTTGCAAGGGCACACAACCTTCAATTTTAATGCTATGAGGGTGTTCTTGGACATTTTGGAAAGCTTGAAGAGTCCTCTAACCAACCCCACTGGTTTCATGTCCATATCATTTACCATTCTCAAGTTATGCCCTTTTGAAGTTGTTGACTTTTTGTTGACTTTCAAAAGGACCTATAATGTCTTAGCTCATACCTTCCAAATGAAGCATTTTTGGGCTTGGCTTGTGAGACACAAAGTTGTAGAGAATTCAATTTCCTTAAAAATGAGCTTTGGATGGAGAATTGGTGATGAAGCATGTGAAAGTTATGGCTGGTCAAAGTTCAGTTGACTTTTCCTGAGGAAACCCTAATTTAGAAACTCCTGATTCTTGATGATCTGAAATCTCCTTGATGAATCATGATCAACCTTTGATCAAATGATGAATTTTACTTCATATATTTGATGTTGGCAAAAAATTATGAAGTTTGACTTTGGTTTGACCACAGTTGACCTCAGTTTGACTTTTTAACTGCTTTGACTGGTTTTGACTTATCTGATCATCTGACTGAGCAAACCTTTGAGAAAAGTCTTGAAACTTGTAATGGGGGTTCTTAGACACATATAAGATGTTATGAAGCTCACTTGAAGTCTTGGAAATCCATTTAGCCTGATTAAAGTCAAAACCCTAGTTTTGGATGCACTGCTTAGGAGAATGCCTTGTCTGAGGGAATTGTCAAACTTCTGACCAATTGTGAACTTTGTGAACCTTGTGAACCATCATAAGATGTCTTGTGAACCTTGTGAACCTCATGGAAGGTCTTGTGAGCCTTGTGAACCTTGTGAACCTCATAAAGTGTCTTGTAAACTTCATGAACCTCATGAAAGGTCTTGTAAGTATTGTGAACCTTGTGAACCTTCTTAGCACACAAAGTCTTGTATTGTGAGGGCAAATTTTGGGGTGCAACATCCGTCCCCATCATAATCTCATATCCCCAGCTAGTCGGCCGTCCCCGTCTTTGCTTTATTTCCCGCATTTTTCCCCAGCATGTCGGTCGTCCCCGTCATTGCTCTTTCCTCAGCAGTCGTCCTCTGCTCGACGGTCGTCCTCCGTCGCCCGCACTTTATAATATACTTTATTTTCTTTTAAAATCTATATCCCTTTTCTTCTTCATTCTGTGAGTGCAAATTTTGGACTGTCTTTGGTATTCAACCACAAGTTATCTCGTTTGCCTGTTAAGCCGTCGCTTACATCCTGCACAGCTAACTCATGCTTGAATAGGGGCAGCTGTAAACACCCCAAATTTTCCCTCAACCATTCACACCATGGCTTGTGATATCCTCATATACATAATTTCAATCATAGCATCCCATATTACATATTTGATTCATTGCACTGGTTCTAAGTCATCTGCATCTAGGGTTTGTGATCTGATCAGTCCAAGAGCTTCTTGAGCCACTCCAAAGGTCATCAATCATTTAAAAGGGGTCCATGGATGTTCAATCACCATATTATATCCTCTCAAGGTCAAGAATATCAAAAAATCACAAGAACTGGGAATGGCATGGAAGCAGAGCCAGGTTTAACTGCACAGATGACCTAGAATTAGGGTTTTGGTTTCAAAGGCCATAACTCCAAATTTTTTGGTCATTCTTGTTTCTATTGGTCTCTATATGGTATAGGGATCATGCATATCAATTTTCATGAAGAAATACAATGGGGAAGGCATCTGATCAAGAGTTGACTTTTTGAGCAAGTCAGTGCAAAATCAGGGCATCTGAGGCCCTCAATGACCCAACCAAAGGGTGTTCTTCATCATTTTGATTGTGTATGATCTTTATTTGATCATAGAAGATGTTAGAAGTTCACAAAATTGAAGAATTTCAAGCCATTTGCAAAGTTGACTTTTTGGGAAAATGACTTGTAATGGAAACTTGCCATTTTGGGAAACTTTTTCAACCCTTGTTTTTTGATTCAAAAATGCTTCAAATGAGAAAACTTTGGTCATGAAAGTTGTAGAATGGATCATTCCCTTTTCAAAAAGTACAAGAACTCATTCTAATTCATTTTGGATCAAAAGTTATGGCTTGTCAAAGTTGGGAAAAATCACATAATTTCAAGTTTTCTACCAAAGAGACATTTTGCAAAATGGTTTGATAAGGCATTCTAAAGGCTTAAAATGTACACAAACACTTCATAACATGTCAAATGGACCTCTAAGGATCAGAATGGTACTTTGAATTATTCCATTTCATGCCTTAAATTTGAAGAAATTCCAAAAGGGGCAAAGTGGTACCAATTTGCAAAATGGATCAAAGCTTCTCATCCACTTGCCTCAGTTCCCAAAATCTGATCCACAAGCATTCCAAGATCTCAGCTGAACCAAGCCATGCCCCTAAAGCAGCCTGCCATGACCCATACCTCAAGTACACCAACTTTTGACATTTTGGCAACTTGCCCATACCAATCAGCATAGGCCAGCACCCACTCTCTGACCTATCACACTTCTTTATGTGGATCAAATGCAAGCAAAAGCACATAACAACTAAGCCTGAAACTCCAAGAACACAACATACTCCAAAATCCTCACATTTGCAAAAGCTTTCGAATCTCTTGATTCAGCCATCAAACCTTCAAACTTTTTCCACCATTCAACTCCATAAACCTCACTGATCATTTCCCACCCTCCATTTTGCCCTAAAAACTCCATAATCAAAAACACGATTTCAACATTTTATGAACTGAGATTCTGCAAACTCTCTCCAGAGGCCATTTAAACTCCAGCTAAGCATCACAAACACTTGGAGGGAATCATTGGAGTGGATTTGAAGCAAAGAACTTGCCAGAAAGTCCCTGATTCGTAAGCTCAAGCTCAGGTAGCCATGGCATTTATTTTTTCAGAACTCTTATTTTATGTTATAGAATGATTCTACATGTCTCTCTGATCACCATGATGTGTTTAGTTTTGAAAATAGTTGAGAAATAAGCATTTCATGAGCTTCTGAAATTTCTGAGTTCTTTTCCGTTTTGCTTTGATTCATGGAATTGATGATGAATAAATGGATTTTGATGACTGATTCTTGTTGGGGTTGGGGAGAGGATCATTTCTGGAGAGTTTTAGGGCTTAGGGATGCGTATTAAGAGAGATAGCATGAATGGCTGGCCGGAGAAGATGACCGGAACACTGTTCCGGTCACCTGAAAGTGATTAGGGTTCAGATTAGGGTTAATGACTTAATTAGCGTAGTTTGAATGTGAGCCGTCCAGATGCGCGCGCTGGTCAATTCCCTCCCTTTCTTGTTTGAATCCTGGCCCTCAGATTTGATTACTTCATTTAATTCATATTTTTAATTCATTTTAATTGCATTTTCTTTATCATTTTATTTAAAATAGCAAATCATTTCTAAAAAAAATATCATTTTTTGCATGCTAGCTTGAAATATTTTTCTCATTCTGAAAATATTTTTATTTTTATTTTTTGCATTAAAAATTATTTTTAAATTATTTAAAAGTTTATTTTTAATTAATTAATGAAAATTAATTAATTAAAAATACTTTTAGGTATTTAAAAATCACAAAAAAATTCATGTAACCTTTAAAAACATTTAGAAACATTGTCCAACTCACAAACCAAATTTCTTTTTTGTTCTTGATGCCTTTTGATAATTTTATTTGGATTTAATTTCATTTCAAGGCATTATTTTGTTTCAAACTTCAAAAATTCATTTCTGCCTAACCATTGAGAGTTGGACAATGATTCTTTTTGCATTGCATCTTGCATTGCATGTAGTTTATAGGATAAAATTGGCATGAATTGATCTTGCATTTTCAATTTGTTTTTTCATTTTTCTTGACAAGGTACCTTGAAACCCTAGCAATCTTAGAAAATTCATAACTCTCACTAGGTTAAGAGTTGGAGCCCCTCCTTTGGGCAGTGAGTTTGTATAGGTTTAGGGTTCCTTTGATTTTATTTTCAAATTTTTATCATGTAATTTGCTTCTGGTTTTGGATTTTTGCTTTGTATGTTGCATATAACCCTAATTCATGCTTTCCTTTGTATCCAGCTTCCATTTGCTTGCATACCATGACTTGCCATGACATTGTGTGCATCCATTTGATTCATAATACATCTTAGGACATATTAGAATCATGTTTGATCATTGCATCTTTCATTTGCCATGTTGTATGTCATTTGCACTTCATGACTTTTCATGTATGTTCATGGTTCTAAGCATGCTTCTCTTGCATCCATATGTTTGTATGATCATCCTCATGCCTTGCCTCATGTTTGCATCATCTCTTAGCATCATTAACATCATACTCATGCTTATGGTTTTGGTTTGTATCATCACATTGCATCCCATTTTGCATTGCATTTCATTTCTTTACAAACTTTTCAGGTGGTAAGTTGTTTTGAGAAGTGGATTTGCCTTCACTTATCACAATCTCTTTTCATCTCTTTCATATATCATTGCTGAATTTTGTATGTGTATTGTATTGAGCTTGCTCATTCTTGTTCATCTCACTTTCTTTCTTCAAGCAACTTGTCTTCTTAAGTGAAGCAAGTTGTTATGCTTCTCTTTGCTCCTTTCATCTGCTTCTCTCCTTGGTGGCTCTTTGAAGACTCTTTCTCTCTTAAGCCTCACAAACCCTAGGAATGACCAAGCATGATAACAATTAGGGTTGATTAGTCCCCCACTTAGCTTTTACCTTTGTGTCTCTTTGAGTCTTCTCTTCTCATCTCATAATCAGGGAATAAACCCTAAAGGCTTTAAGGCTTTGTGATTAAGCGTATGCCTGCATCCTTATATTAGGATGGAGTGTATAACTTTAATCCTAAGTGTTAAACCCTTAATGTGTTTAAATCCTTTAATCAATTCACTTAATAATCATCAAGACATCAAGCTTGTAACTTGGGCCTTGCATTATGGTTCTAATTCTTCCTTAATTGGTTAAGAAGGACTAACCCTAATGTTAATGGACAAGTCCCCCTCAAGTTGTCTTACAAACCATAAAACTCACTTATTTATCTTATCATTAACTAAAATCCATCTAATAAAGTCTTTGTTTTGTCATGAGGTTAATCCCTAATCATGGATTAAGTTGAGGAGCTTTCCTTAGCTTAAACATTCTCATCTATTATCCTTCTATTAGGATGGTGTAATGAGTCTGTTAAATCCCTGATTATGGCTTAATCTCATTACTCAACACTAAACAAAAACAACAAAAACATCTAACTAATCACAAGTAGGTTAATGATCTTAATCCTACACCATGGTGATTAAGTGTGAGACACTGACTTCACACTTAAGGTATTCTCATTACCCCTAATCAGAGGGAGGATGTGATGAGTTTACTGACCCATTGGTTTAGGCTTGAGCTCATTTTCTTATGACAAATTTCCAAAAGCAATAAAAGATTGAAAACACAATAACAAACAATAATCGTCTCCTCCGGGATTCTTTTCTCACCTCATTCACTCACAAACGAGAACTCGTTTCTTCCGTCTAATGCAAGACAGTTAGCACCTGAGCCAGACAGGTCATACACTTGAGCATAGACAAGTAAGAAGTTCACAAGTCAATTTACCTTTCAGTCTCTTAGGGTCGAACTACGGTGTTCTGACTTCCTCATTGCACGAGAGGATACGTAGGCATAACTTAACAGTTATCGAACAAAAGTCTCTGTATATTCCCCCTCCTTCCAGCATTATTCTTTTAGCCTAATTATCTTGAGCATTTCATTCTTGTTCTTACACTGACACTTCACTTATATACACTTCACTTCTCTTACACTGACACCTGTACATCCTTTTCCAGCACTTTTATACACAGATTGCACTGACACTACCCCTTTAAAACACAAATCTTTTAAGCGTGGATCCCGTCGAGTACGGCGGACAATCTGGGTGCTAATACCTTCCCAGATTGTAACCAACCCCCTTTCTCAGTCTCTCTGGTTCGCAACCGTCTTATCCATATCTTTTTCTAGGTTTATGCAGCATTACCTTTCCTCCGGGATAAAAATGCCTAGCTGGCGACTCTTTCTTTTCTGAGTTCACTCCTGTGTGTTCTCATTCCTCCTTTCGCCGACCGTTCGCGTCTGTACCCCTTCTGACCTATGGATTCAAAGGAAGGCACAAATTAGCACCTTAAACTCCTTTAATCAATTCACATAATAATCATCAAGACATCAAGCTGTTCGCTGTGGTTTCTGGCGAACAACCTCTGGTTAACCAATTCCTTCAGAAAACTGGGTTACGTGCAGGACCAACCAAACAAGTCCTGGGATACATGTGCATTATTTCTGTCGAAATCTTCTTAGAATTGGTGATTGATTTATGGTTTGTTTTGTCAGATAATGTCACAGTATTAAGAACTTTGATTTTTTAAAGTAAAGTAAATTTTAAGTTAAAAATGAAGTAAAGTTAAAAGTTTTGAACAAGAAAAAGAATAAATGTCGAAGGCTAAATTTGCAGAAAAGTAAATAAAGTTAAAAAAAATGACATAAACTTGAAGAATGAACAAGTAATTTAAATAACTTTGAAATATAAATGGTGTTCAAACGTACATGGTTCCAAATATCAGACTCATTTTCTCTCACACTGGGTACTTAGAGTGTTTTACAGGAATTTTGTATCAATTTTCACACACCTATTCTAAACACAAACTATCCTATTTATATACAAACAAAATAACTGCTTAGAACGAAAAAACTATAACTAAATGACAAGTGTCAGCCTGCATGCAATTCTCTTCTCTGAAACTTCCAAGTGTCCAAACTGCCAAAGGTTACAACCTTTTGAATTTGAATTCCCTTCCTTGGTGACGAAACCTTGTAACTCTTCAGACTGTCGAAGCCCTTTAAAGAAGAAAAAAAACTCTTCAGTACTTGCCAAACACTTTCTTTTGTCAAACATCCTCTTCTGTCGAAACCGTTGAAAGAACATCTTCTGTCAAACACTTAGCTACAAATAACTTTCCAACTTTATTCTGCCAGAACACTATTTGTATTTCTGTCGAAATAATGGAGTTTTGAACCTTGTCAGCAATTCTTGAATCCTCTTCCTTTGATTGTCCTTCGACAAAGGTGATCTCAAGCCCTTAATTTCAGTCTTGTCGAAATTATGGGTTTACAAATTGCCCCCCAGCAAAGATGTTTTCGACTATCCTTGGAGAAATATCTTTTGCTGTCGAAGTGACCTTTGACTTCAGTTGCATTTATTGTAAAGTGATTTTGTTGAGTCCCAAGAAAACATCATGATTTCCACTTTATGAAAACGTCACACCTAGCCCACGTTTTTACACAATCTCCCATAACCCTATATTGTAGGTAAATCATGGCACCCTACCAACTGCCACTTTCTAACTTCCACCAATGGATCAGAAACGCACGTCTCCACTTCCCAACTGAAAATCTTTTCATTTTCCTTTTTTAATTACTTGTCATTTATTTCATCCTCTATAAATACTACTTTCAACAACATTTCACACTTTCCATCTTCTCAAACTCTTCTCTTACCCAAACGTAAGACTCCATTTCAAGACCTTCCAAGCTTCTGTTCTTTCAAACTCTCCATCAAATCAATGGCTCCCCCAAAGACTACTACTGGCCGCAGCGCAAAGAAGACCAAGAAGACTATGGATCTTCCTCCTGCTCTCGTACTGTCTGGGCCTACACAAACACAGCACCAACAGTACTTTCCAGAACCCCCAAATGAAAGGGAAAAGGCAAGCATTTACAAGTCACAGGTAATGATTCCCATTTCTGTTTCTGGAGTTCATCATGCTATGTTAGGTCCTATTTTTGATCCCACTGTGGACCCTAACCGTTTAAAAGAATTTTATCCCTGTTATTCTGCTTCCAAACCCATAGCTGCTAACAAAAACCCTAAACCTGTCGAAGCCTCATCAAAAGAACCTGAAGTCCTTATGGCTTCGACAGAAATAGATCTGTCTTATCTAAACCAAAATAGGATTTTCAGAAGTCCTCCTTTGACGAAAGATCCCTCTGACTACCTAGCATGGCTTACTAGGATTGAAAAAGCTAAAGAGAAGTTTTGGAAGAAAACTGGCATTTATGACTTAATTCAATTGTCGAAAGAGGGTCCCCGTTATTGCCAAAACATGCTGTTAGCCTCCTTATATTTTTGGGATAGCACTTACAATACTTTCCACTTACCCTGTGGAATGGTGACTCCCACCCTATTCGACATAGCAGCCATAACTGGCCTTAGTCCTTTAGGGGAAATCTTTAACCCTGAACGCTTGAACAAGGATCCCATAGGCTTCGACACAAAGCATGCTGGGTATTCTGTTTTCATAGCCCATCACCAAGGTGAAAACAATGAAGAAGTCTCTGACATAGAGCACATTGCCTTCCTTAGCCTGTGGTTGTCCAAATTTGTATTCTGTACAAGGTCCCTTCAGGTGGCCAGAAGTTTTATCATTATGGCTAATCAGCTTCATAATGGAGTTGCATTCTGCCTGAGTGAACTTCTTTTGGAAAACCTCTATGAATCCTTAAGTGAGAGTGTAAGCAACCTCAAAACCCTTAAGGACAAAGGTAACATTAGTCTTACAGGCCCTTTTTGGCTCCTACAATTATGGCTGAATGCCACTTTTGAAAACTTCATCCCCATCAAAATGCCAGTCGTCGAAGATGCAGTAAAAGAAAGGCGTGTCGAATGGCCTAGGCTGGTTCAACTGACCCCTACAGATGATAATACAAGCCTTCAACAAGCATTCACTGGCTACATCATGATGTTCGCCAAACGCTACAAATTTTCTCCTTCAATGGCACCATTCGCCAACAGACAAGTAGGTCCAAGATGGTTTACCAGAAGACTCCCAGTGGAGAACCAGAAAGATGAAGACTCCTATATCTCCATTTGGGAAGCCTTCCTCATGCCCAGAAACTTTTTCTCCCATCATAGTCTTAACAACACAAAGGTATCCCTCATTGTGTACCAACCCAATTTGGTAGCTAGGCAGTTTGGATTAATTCAGACGAAGACGAAGCCTATCTACCATAAGAAAGGTGCTATCATTTTCTATAACTCATTTCATCACTTCGACAAAAGTTTAGAGCTGTACAACAAGTTTTTCGACCCAACTTTGGAGGTCTATCCCACCATTTTTCTACCAAACTTCCTCTGTACTGAAGAATTCAACGTCTGGTGGAAGGAATATTACATCCACAGATTTTTCGACGTAGCAACCTTCACTACTCTTCTGACAAATGCTTTTACCTTTGTGCAGGACAAGAAGAAAAAAGGTACAGATCATCATATCAAAGAAGTTCAAAAGTTTCAAAAGTATTTTGAAACTATTTACAGGCCTGATGATCTTCGTCGAACCATAGCTGAAGCAGCAGTATCTTTAAAATACAAACTCACAGAGAAATTAAATAAGTTGTGGTTTCCTTCATCTCTTCCACCACACACACACTATGACTTTGCATTCACAACTTTTCCTCCAAAATTCCCTCCACTCCCTTCTGCAGAATTTGGAGTGGCCTTGTGTCCTCCATTTCCAGATTGGTTTGTGTGTGGATCTGATTTAAAACTGCTCCGTGAAAGAAACAAAAAACCTGCCGAACGCGTGGTTGCGACGAAGTATCATCTGCACAACTTCACTGGGCACCTTCATATTGGGATAGAACATGTTACTGTAGACGAACCCATTCTTGAAGGTGTCGAAGAAATTACATTCTTCTTTTTTGCTTCTAACTCCTTTTATTATTATATCAATGTTCATGCAACCTTTCTTTTTCAGCTGTTAAAATTGTCAGGAAGACTGCTGGCGAAGGAACCTCTTCTAAAACAGTCGAAAAATCTCCTACAACTGTCAAGAAGGTTTCGACAAAAAAACAGAGCATCCCTCCTTATTTATGTACTTCATATTTTCTTATACTGAACACTTCTCCCCCTTTTTTTTTTGTAGGTAACTCGTACCCCAGCAAAGAAAAGGAAACCAGAAGAAAAGGAAGAAAGCGTCGAAGAGTCTGAGGAAGAATCCCCTGAACCCCAACCTTTGAAAAGAAACAAAGGTCTAAGAATTAAAACAGTAGCCTCTCAAAGATCTATAGTCCAAAGACGAACTCCACCTGTCAGTCCAGTCAACAAAATTCCCACAAGGAGTGAAAGAAGTGGAGACTCAAATGTACATACTGAAATCCCTCAGGTAATCACTTCGACAAACAATATCTTTAGTCTTAACTGCACGTATCTTGATCTTATGACTTTCTTTGATATTTTCTGAAGGTTGTCATTGATGTCGAAGAGACTTCTACAATCCAAGAAGAGCATGCCCCTTCTAATTCTGAGAGGACTCTGGCTGAAAGACTCCAAGATGATGCCACTCCAGATGCAGGTGTCCATGGACCTCAAACCTTGGATGAATTTGACCTCAGTGATTCTGAATCTTCTGGCAACAACTCTCCTCTTCGACCAGACTTCACTGCAGAAAAAATAGTTCCAGATCAAGATGCACCACTTCCACCACCCGCTGCTATACCAGAAACTGACGAAGATGCCATTGCTCAGGATGCACACACTCCAGATCCAACTGACACCAACATAGTTGACAAAGAAAATGTCGAAGAGGAGGTCACTCTGTCGAATCAACCAGGAGTCAACTTGAGCATTGGAGGCACCTCTCAACACAATCCTTCTCCAACAAAAATTCCTGCTGAAACTTATGTGGGTACTAATTCGACAAGCTTGTCACACGAAGAGATTGAGAGCTTGAAGGTTAGAAAACCCTTTGAATATTTAAAAGCCTTGCTCGACACCAGGTATAATTTCCAAGACTCCTCTCCCAGTGGTTCGACAGCTTCAGGGGCCACTTCTGACCTTCAACCAATCAATGTCATTATGGATGAGATCAAGACAAGAATCCTTGGAGTTAACCTGTTTGAAGTCTTGGCTGAGAATGCTTCTGCCCAATATGATCTGAAGAAGCTCCTGAAAAGTGCCAATTTGTTGGAGGCTTCGACTGAGGAAAGCCGTTTGGTGATGGATTTAATATCCTTAATTGATTTTGTTAGTGCTGATCTAGTTCGACAAAAAGAATACACCCAAAAAATCACATCCAAGTCTGAAGAGCAAGTTTCAGAATGGAACACAGTGGCTTCTTCGACAGAAAAGATTTCAGAGCTGAATAAACTTTCTGACGAATACACTAAGGCTGCTGCTGAGTGTGAAAGCAATATTCGAGCTTACCAGGCCCAGATTGCTGATCTTCAAAGGAAAATCCTTCAAGAAAAAGAACGCCAGGCCTCTCTCCAACAACCAAATCAAGAAGCAATAGACAGTGAAATCCAGAAGGGGCTACAACATGCAGAAACAGCCCAGCAACTTCACAGGGAGATTGAAGAAATGACTGTCAGCAAGAGTCTCTGCGAGCGTCGAATCCAACTTCAAAAGAAAAAATTCGACGAACTCAAAGCTACCTTCCTTCGACAGTAGTTTTGTAATAGAACTTAGGAATTTTATTTGTTCCAGGATGTTTTTCTCTTAGCACTTTTATATGTAATGCTATTTCACGCCATTTGTTTGGCGAAGACAAGTTTCGTTTGCAATTTTAATTTGTTCCTATTTTTATTTCCTGCAATGTTGGTTTATACTTCTTTAAGTACTTCCCATTTATTTTCAGCACTCTTCTGTCTTTTTCTATTTCTTCGACTTCGTACGCACCATTGGAAAAAACTCTTAGAATTTTGAAAGGTCCTTCCCATTTAGGGGACCATTTTCCCATCACTCTGTCTTTCTTCTCCATGGGCAAGATTACTTTCCAAACTAAATCATTTACTAAAAAGGCTTTGAATTTTACTTTTTTGTTATAAAACTTTTCAACTCTCTCTTTCTGCCTTCTTATTAATTCTAAAGCACGCAACCTTTCTTCGTCTAAATCAACCAATTCATCCATCATCATACTCCAATAGATTTCAGATGGAATCTCATGATGTCTTTGAATTCGTATTGACTGTAAACAGATTTCGACAGGCAATACTGCATCATGTCCATAGGTTAATTTAAATGGGGTAGAATTAGTTGCTTCCTTAGGAGATGTTCGACAAGCCCAAAGGATTTGATCCAGGGTCTTATGCCAATTTCTGGGTTTTTTACCCACATGCTTCTTTATCAGGTTTATTACAACTTTGTTGGCTGCTTCGACCTGACCATTTGCTTGGGCATAATAGGGTGTCGAAGTCAACAACTTAAAACCTGTCTCCCTTGCAAATGCCTGCATATTTCTACCAGTAAACACAGATCCTTGATCTGTGGTTATAGTCTCTGGTATTCCAAACCTATACATTATGTGTTTCTGGATGAAGTCTATGACTGCTTCCTGATCTACATTCGTCAAAGGTATGGCTTCAATCCATTTAGTGAAATAGTCTACTCCTACTAAAATGTACTTCTGCCCTTTTGAAGAGGCTGGTCGAATTTCACCAATCAAATCTAAAGCCCAACCTCTGAATGGCCAAGGCTTTATAATGGAATGTAACTCATTTGCTGGCACATGAGGTATGCCTGCATGAATTTGACATTCCTGACAACCCTTTGCAAATTCGACACAGTCTTTCAACATGGTTGGCCAATACATTCCTTGTCGAAATAATAGCCATTTCATCTTATGTCCTGCTTGGTGAGCACCACATGCACCACTGTGTACATTCGACAAAGCTATATAAGCTTCAGTCTCTCCTAGGCATTTTAGTAGAACTCCTTCTGCAGTCTTTTTAAACAGTTCATTTCCAAAGAGTACATAACTTATAGCTCTGTACTTTATCTTTCTTTCGACTGTCTGATTTGGATTTTGTAAATAATCTTTGATGGGTTTTCTCCAATCTCCAACTTTTAGATCACCTACATTGAAAATCTCAAAGTTTTCTTTATCACCATATCCCAATCTCATTGTCTCCAAATCAGATGGGGACAATTTGGTGGATAAGACTTTGCCTCTCACTTCGACAACCTTCATCAGATTTTCCTTTGACACTTTATACCCTGAAGCCAACTGAGCCAAGTCATTTGCTTCTTGATTTTCTAATCTGGGAATGTGTCTAAAGACTACACTGTCGAATCTTTTGAGGAGTCTGTTGGCTATCACAAAGTACATGATCAAATTTTCTTTGACACATTTATACTCTTTCGTCAATTGTTTTATCACCAACTCAGAGTCACCCATTATTTCGACCTCTGTTGCCCCCAGTTCCAACAAAATTTCAAGTCCAGCAATTAAAGCTTCATATTCTGCCTCATTATTTGAACAGAATCCTTCTATTTTATACTTGAACTTTGTTGGAATTTTATTGGGAGAAATAATTAATACCCCAACACCTGTTCCATTTTTATGACTGGAACCATCAAAATATAACCTCCAAGGCTCTTTTTCGACATAATTTGTCTCATCTCCAAGTATGGAGTGGTCAGCTATGAAGTCAGCAACTACTTGCCCTTTAACAGCTTTTAGAGGCATATATTTTAAAGAATACTCAGTCAAGGCTAAAGCCCATTTTCCAATTCGGCTATGTAGAATAGACTTAGACAACATATGTTTTATTACGTCGAAATGAGAAGATATATGTACATCAACGGGTTTTATATAATGCTTCAATTTTATACAAGAGAAATATACACACAAACATAATTTCTCTATCATACTATATCTAGTTTCAGCATCATTTAAGACTCTGCTGAGATAATAAATGGCTCTTTCGACGCCATGTTCATCTTCTTGACAAAGCATACTTCCTAATGTTTTGTCAGACGCTGATATGTAAAGCCTCATGCTCCTTTTTCGACAAGGAGATATTAGGACTGGAGGATTTGCCAGATACTCCTTGATCTTGTCGAAGTCATCTTGCTGCTCTTGCCCCCAAGTGAATCCTTCCTTCTTCAGTCGAAGCAGAGGTGAGAAGGCCTGAGTCTTTCCACTAAGGTTGGAGATGAACCTTCTGAGAAAGTTGATTTTCCCTAGTAGAGACTGCAATTCCTTCTTTGTCGATGGCGCTTTTGCTTCCATTATTGCTTTAGCTTTGTTCTCATTAATTTCGATCCCTTTCTTGTGGACCACAAAGCCTAAGAAGTCCCCTGCCTGCACACCAAAAGCACATTTAAGAGGATTCATTTTCAAACCAAACTTCCTCATCCTTTCAAAGGACTGTCGAAGATGGTTAATGTGGTCCAAGCCTGAAGCAGATTTAATCACAATGTCATCTATATAAATTTGCATAAATGTTTCGATGAAATCATGAAAAATAGAATTCATAGCCCTTTGATAAGTCGCTCCAGCATTTTTCAAACCAAAGGGCATGACTACCCACTCATATGTTCCTATTGCTCCTGGACAACGAAAAGCTGTTTTTGGAACGTCTTCTTCAGCAATGAAAATCTGGTTGTAACCAGAATAACCATCAAGCATACTTAAATACTCATGGCCTGCTGCAGAATATACTAGCATTTCTTCTACTGGCATAGGATACTCATCCTTAGGGGTGGCTGAGTTTAGATCTCTAAAATCAATACACACCCTTAATGTGCCATTTTTCTTAATCACAGGAACAATATTAGCAATCCATTCGACATACCTTGTTGTACGGATGAATTTGCATTTTAGAAGCCTTTCGACTTCTTCTTTGATTTTCGACAGAATCTCAGGTGCAAAGCGTCTGGGGGTCTGCTTTATTGGCTTCTTCCCTTCCAGTATTGGCAACTTCAATTCCACCAAACTTCTGTCTAAACCAGGCATTTCGTCATAATCCCAGGCGAAGCAGTCTTTAAACTCATTCAGCAATTGGATTATTTCGACTCTGAGTTGAGGATTCAACTTGGCACTGATGTAAGTGGGCCTTTTTTCTGCCCCCAGTCCCAGATTAATCTCCTCTAAAGGGTCCTGTGCCACCATTTTCATATTGGTTGAGGTTGGATCCTTTTCGAACCCCAAAGGTTCGTCATCATAAATGGCATCAAGTCTTTGATTCTGCCATTCACCATTTGTGTCTTCTTCAAAATTCTGATTTGCATGTTGCTCCTCAATATTTTCCTGAGGATGTTGTCCTTCGACAACCTGAGAGCTGGCTTCGACAGCCATATTTCTAACTTCAGCCTCAAGGGCCGTTCTGATTTGTTTTTCGGCTATATAAGCCGAAATCCTTTCCATTGCTGAAACTTCAGTCATTTTCACTGAATTCACTCCCCCATCCAGTTGGGTTGACATGGGCAGTTCCCCAAGTGTAATTTGTCTCCCCAATTACTTCTTTATCCCACTGGAAGCCATGCGTAGGATGGAGGTACATGGAACAGTAAGCATTGTCGGAAGCTGTTAAGTCGAAAGCAGCAGGATTGCATGGTGCTATATGGGCTAGATTTTTGTCGAAGTTACGTCCAGTGACATTGTTCACATCAGCTGTGAAGTAACTCTGATCTGCTTCTATGTTTTCGACAATCCCATCTGGCCTCCAGATTGCTATCCTTTGATGCATGGAGGATGGTACAGCCCCAATCCCATGGATCCATTCTCTTCCCAACAGTAAGTTGTAATTTGCCTTTGATGCTATCACCACAAACATGGTAGGCCTGGTGATGGATCCTACAGTCAAGTTTAGTTGTATTACTCCCAGTGTTGTTCCTACTTTACCTTCATAGTTGGACAACACCATATTGTGAGGCTTAGTGTCGGAGTCATCTTTTCCAATCCTCTTTATCATGTAATGAGGAATTAAATTTACATCTGCTCCACCATCTATCAGAATTTTGTTGACACCCACACCTTCTAACTTTCCTTTTATGAAGAGAGGCTTTAAGTGAGCCTTCATTGCATCATCTGGCTTTTCGAAGAAAGCATTTTGCTCTTCGACACAACCTTTGTTCATTATGTAGTAGCATACAGGCTTCAAGCCTATGCTGTCATCTGCCATGTCATCCTCTTCATCTTCGACTTCCATTATCCTGTCATAGTCTCTGGGCAGCACAAAAACCACATTGCAAGTTACGTCGAAAGAGGCATCTGATTCTGAACTAAATTCATCTGTGACCTCTTCGTCTACTGGCATTCTGTTGTTTGTTTTCTCCATTTCTGTGGTGTCACTAGATCCATTCTTTTGAGGGGTTTCTTTTTCTGCCAGAGGTATCCCCTTGTTTGTGATCTGCACACATTTGCTTGATTCAGCCTCCTTTTGCCCAACCTTTTTGTGTTCCACACTTTCCTTTCCAATTTTCTTCTGCCTTTGGAATCTTCTCCATTGGGATCTGGACATAGGATTCTTCCCTTTGTAGTTTTCAGAGACGTATTTTGGCTTTGCCTCCTTTTTAACTTCCAATGAGGGACCCCTGTTCACTTCAAAACTCTTCCATCTCTTCTGACCTTGGGCATCCCTTATAGGTTGAACCCATTTGTCATCATTGGGTCTGTTGGATGGTTTGTAGGTGTTGAAACGTCTTTCTCCCACCCCTTGACTGTGATACTTCCCTCTTCTTGGGTCAAATCTTTCATTTCTGGTTGGTGGGACTGTTCCCCAATTTCTTTTCCTCTGGGTCTTTTCTGCTGCTTCTAAGTCATCAGATGCTTTCTTGTCGAATACAGCACTGCATCTTGGGCAAAGCATGACTTCTGCATTTTTCCTTTGACACCTCTGGATGAATTCGACAAGACTCTCGTTCTCTTCTGGGTAAACCAGCTTCTGATGCTTTTCTTGATGTTTCTTTCCCTTGTTGGTGTCTGGTCCTCCCTTTTGAGTGATTTCCACCATATGAATCCCAGCACTCTGTTCAGTTGTAATTTTCAATCTGTTCATTTTTTCGACTAGCATGATTTCCTCTGGGATGTCCTCCTTTGACTGACTCACATTGCCTTTTGGGTGTAAGCCCTTATAGATGTATTTGCAGCAATGTGCAACCCTTTCGACAGGATGTTCTTCAGTTCTGGTGGTGCCACTGTTTATTGGTTCGACAGTGAGGGAATTGTCATCAGCCCCTGCTGTTTTGACCTCCTCTTGGTCAGGGCCTTCAGTGGCCACTTTTTGGACAGTGAGGGTTTTGCCATCCTCCTCTTCGTCATCCTTTTTGAAAGAATCTCCCCATCCTGTGGGTTTGATTTTGTTGATATCTGTTTTGGAACTTGGTGGTGCTGAATATTTCACCATGAAGTCGAACTTCCCATTTGACTCTCCCAAAGTGTCCCAGATCACCCCTTGCTCAGCATCTCTTTCACAGTTTTTCTTGTCGAAGCTTCTTCCCACTTTGACTGCATTTCTTCCGTCGAAACCTTCAGTAGTTTCAGTGGCATTCTCACTGTCGAAGTCTTCAGAAACTTTGACTTCTTTTGCCTCAGCCTGGTCAGCAGAATTATCACCTTCTTCCACCACATTGACATGGGTGTCGAAACCTTCAGCAGCTTCTATCATGGTGAAGTTGGTGTCGAAGCTTTCAGTAACTTCTACCATTTCAAAATTTTCTTCTGCCATGATCTCCATTTCGACCACGTTTACCATTTCTGGTTCAGCATAATTGGCCTCCACAACCTGCATGGGATTGGAGTCAATCTTCATCTGCTGCTTGCCTTTGTCTCCAAACTTCAGCCTTCCATTTTGGATTGCATTCTGGACAAGATCCCTGAAAAGGTAACATTGAGAAGTTTTATGACCCAAGAAATTATGGTATTTACAAAAACCTCTCTTTTTCTGTTGGTCTACAGGAGGCTCTTTAGTGCCTGCTGGTTTTATTAACTGACCATCTTTGACTAATAACTCAAATATCTCATCACACTTGGTGACGTCGAATGTATAGGTTCTTTTGGGGAACCTGTCATTCCTTTCCGCTTCGACTGGATTTTTTCCATTCGACGGGGCTAAGACTTTACAAGAATATGGAGGGCCTTGTTTTAATTCTGCAAGATCAATTTCTTGCTGGTCGAAAATGACTGGTTCGTTTTCGTCATAATCATCTTCTTGAACTATTCCTACATAGGCCACTCTTTCCTTCTTGTTTTTATTTGATCTAAATTTTTCATTTTTTAGTCTTTCTATTTGCCTCACTCTGTCTGCCAACTGTGCCATGTCTCTCAAGTACTGGGTATCCAGTTTTTTCCTTATGGAATAATCTAGACCCCCTGCAGCCATTTCGACTAGTTCTTGTTCCGGCACTTGCGTAAAGCATCTGGCTTTTAATAACCTAAACCTATTTAAATAGTCATCTATAGGTTCAGAAAATTTTCTTTTGACACTTGCCAACTCTTTCAAACTTATCTTGGTTTGTCCCATATAAAATTGTTCATGGAACAATCTCTCTAATTGGGTCCAAGTAAAAATTGAAGTTGCAGGAAGTGATGTAAACCAAGTGAAAGCATTTTTCGTCAAAGAACTTGGGAAATATTTCATCCTTAAGTTCTCATTATTAGCAATCTCTCATGCCTCTATCAAATAACGTGCCACGTGTTCTATGGTGGACTCACTAGTATCCCCTGAAAATTTTGTAAATTTGGGGACTTTCCATCTTGGTGGTAACTCTTGTTGTAAAACAAACTCAGACAAGGGGGAAGTATAACTAGGCCTTTGTAATCCTACGTTTACTCCATTTTGTGCCATTATTCTCTCCACCATGGTGGCAATATTATTTTCGACAGGCATGTTATTGTAACGCATTCTCTGCTGTAATACTTCGTCAGCATTTTGGTTTCTCTGGACTATTATCCTTCTTGGTTCCTGTCGAATAGGCTCTTCTACATTAGGTTGTTCGACTATCACCTCTTGCCCCCTGGGATTTTCATGAGGGTTCCCTAAGGGCCTTTGGTTTATAGTAAGTTCCTCTTCTACAGCCCTATTGGCAGGATTCTGGTTTAATTGCATTCTTTGTTGTGCTTGCGGGACTCCAAAAAAGTCAGCAATGCGTGCCATCTGTTCTGCCAATATTTGGTTTGTTTGGGTAGTGTTTTGTATTAAGGGATTGAACACTTCTCCCATTTGTTGTGTCAAAGCCTGCACCATATCATGATTGCTTTCATCCATCTGTTGATGAATTACTTGTGCAGAATGGTTTGTCATAGCAGGCATGTGGAAACCTGGTGGAATTTGATTCATTCTATTTCCATTTCCACCATATCCTGATCCCTGCAATGGTGATGACACTTGAACCATAGCATCAGAGAATAATGGTGACGAATTATGTAGGCTTGCCATCATTGAAGTTGGCATTCCATATGGTTGTTCCCTCCCAGTCAAAGGCTGAGAATAATTCAGATATGGCCTGAATGTATTTCCTCCAGGGGGAGGGGTTCCAAGGGGTCTGGCTTGTCCCATGGTGGAAGAACTAGGCACATTTTGGGATCCTGAACCCGTTGGTATGGAATCTCCCAAAGGAGGCCTAATTTGTTCTAAAACAGGGCCAGACACTGGTATTGTTCCTGACGAAGGGATAGGGTTGGAAACTGGTATTGTTTCGTCAGGAATGTTTGAAGTATTTGGCAAGTTAGCCATGTTTCTTCTTCTTGTTCTCTTTGGTCTCTCTACGTCGGTTACGGCTAGTTTACCGCTTCTAAGAATCATACAACGTAGCAAGGAACAATTTGTCTAAGAAGTTCTTTATTAGATAATTGTCTAATGCACTAGTCCCACTGGGCGTGCCAATTTGTTCGCTGTGGTTTCTGGCGAACAACCTCTGGTTAACCAATTCCTTCAGAAAACTGGGTTACGTGCAGGACCAACCAAACAAGTCCTGGGATACATGTGCATTGTTTCTGTCGAAATCTTCTTAGAATTGGTGATTGATTTATGGTTTGTTTTGTCAGATAATGTCACAGTATTAAGAACTTTGATTTTTTAAAGTAAAGTAAATTTTAAGTTAAAAATGAAGTAAAGTTAAAAGTTTTGAACAAGAAAAAGAATAAATGTCGAAGGCTAAATTTGCAGAAAAGTAAATAAAGTTAAAAAAATGACATAAACTTGAAGAATGAACAAGTAATTTAAATAACTTTGAAATATAAATGGTGTTCAAACGTACATGGTTCCAAATATCAGACTCATTTTCTCTCACACTGGGTACTTAGAGTGTTTTACAGGAATTTTGTATCAATTTTCACACACCTATTCTAAACACAAACTATCCTATTTATATACAAACAAAATAACTGCTTAGAACGAAAAAACTATAACTAAATGACAAGTGTCAGCCTGCATGCAATTCTCTTCTCTGAAACTTCCAAGTGTCCAAACTGCCAAAGGTTACAACCTTTTGAATTTGAATTCCCTTCCTTGGTGACGAAACCTTGTAACTCTTCAGACTGTCGAAGCCCTTTAAAGAAGAAAAAAAACTCTTCAGTACTTGCCAAACACTTTCTTTTGTCAAACATCCTCTTCTGTCGAAACCGTTGAAAGAACATCTTCTGTCAAACACTTAGCTACAAATAACTTTCCAACTTTATTCTGCCAGAACACTATTTGTATTTCTGTCGAAATAATGGAGTTTTGAACCTTGTCAGCAATTCTTGAATCCTCTTCCTTTGATTGTCCTTCGACAAAGGTGATCTCAAGCCCTTAATTTCAGTCTTGTCGAAATTATGGGTTTACAAATTGCCCCCCAGCAAAGATGTTTTCGACTATCCTTGGAGAAATATCTTTTGCTGTCGAAGTGACCTTTGACTTCAGTTGCATTTATTGTAAAGTGATTTTGTTGAGTCCCAAGAAAACATCATGATTTCCACTTTATGAAAACGTCACACCTAGCCCACGTTTTTACACAATCTCCCATAACCCTATATTGTAGGTAAATCATGGCACCCTACCAACTGCCACTTTCTAACTTCCACCAATGGATCAGAAACGCACGTCTCCACTTCCCAACTGAAAATCTTTTCATTTTCCTTTTTTAATTACTTGTCATTTATTTCATCCTCTATAAATACTACTTTCAACAACATTTCACACTTTCCATCTTCTCAAACTCTTCTCTTACCCAAACGTAAGACTCCATTTCAAGACCTTCCAAGCTTCTGTTCTTTCAAACTCTCCATCAAATCAATGGCTCCCCCAAAGACTACTACTGGCCGCAGCGCAAAGAAGACCAAGAAGACTATGGATCTTCCTCCTGCTCTCGTACTGTCTGGGCCTACACAAACACAGCACCAACAGTACTTTCCAGAACCCCCAAATGAAAGGGAAAAGGCAAGCATTTACAAGTCACAGGTAATGATTCCCATTTCTGTTTCTGGAGTTCATCATGCTATGTTAGGTCCTATTTTTGATCCCACTATGGACCCTAACCGTTTAAAAGAATTTTATCCCTGTTATTCTGCTTCCAAACCCATAGCTGCTAACAAAAACCCTAAACCTGTCGAAGCCTCATCAAAAGAACCTGAAGTCCTTATGGCTTCGACAGAAATAGATCTGTCTTATCTAAACCAAAATAGGATTTTCAGAAGTCCTCCTTTGACGAAAGATCCCTCTGACTACCTAGCATGGCTTACTAGGATTGAAAAAGCTAAAGAGAAATTTTGGAAGAAAACTGGCATTTATGACTTAATTCAATTGTCGAAAGAGGGTCCCCGTTATTGCCAAAACATGCTGTTAGCCTCCTTATATTTTTGGGATAGCACTTACAATACTTTCCACTTACCCTGTGGAATGGTGACTCCCACCCTATTCGACATAGCAGCCATAACTGGCCTTAGTCCTTTAGGGGAAATCTTTAACCCTGAACGCTTGAACAAGGATCCCATAGGCTTCGACACAAAACATGCTGGGTATTCTGTTTTCATAGCCCATCACCAAGGTGAAAACAATGAAGAAGTCTCTGACATAGAGCACATTGCCTTCCTTAGCCTGTGGTTGTCCAAATTTGTATTCTGTACAAGGTCCCTTCAGGTGGCCAGAAGTTTTATCATTATGGCTAATCAGCTTCATAATGGAGTTGCATTCTGCCTGAGTGAACTTCTTTTGGAAAACCTCTATGAATCCTTAAGTGAGAGTGTAAGCAACCTCAAAACCCTTAAGGACAAAGGTAACATTAGTCTTACAGGCCCTTTTTGGCTCCTACAATTATGGCTGAATGCCACTTTTGAAAACTTCATCCCCATCAAAATGCCAGTCGTCGAAGATGCAGTAAAAGAAAGGCGTGTCGAATGGCCTAGGCTGGTTCAACTGACCCCTACAGATGATAATACAAGCCTTCAACAAGCATTCACTGGCTACATCATGATGTTCGCCAAACGCTACAAATTTTCTCCTTCAATGGCACCATTCGCCAACAGACAAGTAGGTCCAAGATGGTTTACCAGAAGACTCCCAGTGGAGAACCAGAAAGATGAAGACTCCTATATCTCCATTTGGGAAGCCTTCCTCATGCCCAGACACTTTTTCTCCCATCATAGTCTTAACAACACAAAGGTATCCCTCATTGTGTACCAACCCAATTTGGTAGCTAGGCAGTTTGGATTAATTCAGACGAAGACGAAGCCTATCTACCATAAGAAAGGTGCTATCATTTTCTATAACTCATTTCATCACTTCGACAAAAGTTTAGAGCTGTACAACAAGTTTTTCGACCCAACTTTGGAGGTCTATCCCACCATTTTTCTACCAAACTTCCTCTGTACTGAAGAATTCGACGTCTGGTGGAAGGAATATTACATCCACAGATTTTTCGACGTAGCAACCTTCACTACTCTTCTGACAAATGCTTTTACCTTTGTGCAGGACAAGAAGAAAAAAGGTACAGATCATCATATCAAAGAAGTTCAAAAGTTTCAAAAGTATTTTGAAACTATTTACAGGCCTGATGATCTTCGTCGAACCATAGCTGAAGCAGCAGTATCTTTAAAATACAAACTCACAGAGAAATTAAATAAGTTGTGGTTTCCTTCATCTCTTCCACCACACGCACACTATGACTTTGCATTCACAACTTTTCCTCCAAAATTCCCTCCACTCCCTTCTGCAGAATTTGGAGTGGCCTTGTGTCCTCCATTTCCAGATTGGTTTGTGTGTGGATCTGATTTAAAACTGCTCCGTGAAAGAAACAAAAAACCTGCCGAACGCGTGGTTGCGACGAAGTATCATCTGCACAACTTCACTGGGCACCTTCATATTGGGATAGAACATGTTACTGTAGACGAACCCATTCTTGAAGGTGTCGAAGAAATTACATTCTTCTTTTTTGCTTCTAACTCCTTTTATTATTATATCAATGTTCATGCAACCTTTCTTTTTCAGCTGTTAAAATTGTCAGGAAGACTGCTGGCGAAGGAACCTCTTCTAAAACAGTCGAAAAATCTCCTACAACTGTCAAGAAGGTTTCGACAAAAAAACAGAGCATCCCTCCTTATTTATGTACTTCATATTTTCTTATACTGAACACTTCTCCCCCTTTTTTTTTGTAGGTAACTCGTACCCCAGCAAAGAAAAGGAAACCAGAAGAAAAGGAAGAAAGCGTCGAAGAGTCTGAGGACGAATCCCCTGAACCCCAACCTTTGAAAAGAAACAAAGGTCTAAGAATTAAAACAGTAGCCTCTCAAAGATCTATAGTCCAAAGACGAACTCCACCTTCCAGTCCAGTCAACAAAATTCCCACAAGGAGTGAAAGAAGTGGAGACTCAAGTGTACATACTGAAATCCCTCAGGTAATCACTTCGACAAACAATATCTTTAGTCTTAACTGCACGTATCTTGATCTTATGACTTTCTTTGATATTTTCTGAAGGTTGTCATTGATGTCGAAGAGACTTCTACAATCCAAGAAGAGCATGCCCCTTCTAATTCTGAGAGGACTCTGGCTGAAAGACTCCAAGATGATGCCACTCCAGATGCAGGTGTCCATGGACCTCAAACCTTGGATGAATTTGACCTCAGTGATTCTGAATCTTCTGGCAACAACTCTCCTCTTCGACCAGACTTCACTGCAGAAAAAATAGTTCCAGATCAAGATGCACCACTTCCACCACCCGCTGCTATACCAGAAACTGACGAAGATGCCATTGCTCAGGATGCACACACTCCAGATCCAACTGACACCAACATAGTTGACAAAGAAAATGTCGAAGAGGAGGTCACTCTGTCGAATCAACCAGGAGTCAACTTGAGCATTGGAGGCACCTCTCAACACAATCCTTCTCCAACAAAAATTCCTGCTGAAACTTCTGTGGGTACTAATTCGACAAGCTTGTCACACGAAGAGATTGAGAGCTTGAAGGTTAGAAAACCCTTTGAATATTTAAAAGCCTTGCTCGACACCAGGTATAATTTCCAAGACTCCTCTCCCAGTGGTTCGACAGCTTCAGGGGCCACTTCTGACCTTCAACCAATCAATGTCATTATGGATGAGATCAAGACAAGAATCCTTGGAGTTGACCTGTTTGAAGTCTTGGCTGAGAATGCTTCTGCCCAATATGATCTGAAGAAGCTCCTGAAAAGTGCCAATTTGTTGGAGGCTTCGACTGAGGAAAGCCGTTTGGTGATGGATTTAATATCCTTAATTGATTTTGTTAGTGCTGATCTGGTTCGACAAAAAGAATACACCCAAAAAATCACATCCAAGTCTGAAGAGCAAGTTTCAGAATGGAACACAGTGGCTTCTTCGACAGAAAAGATTTCAGAGCTGAATAAACTTTCTGACGAATACACTAAGGCTGCTGCTGAGTGTGAAAGCAATATTCGAGCTTACCAGGCCCAGATTGCTGATCTTCAAAGGAAAATCCTTCAAGAAAAAGAACGCCAGGCCTCTCTCCAACAACCAAATCAAGAAGCAATAGACAGTGAAATCCAGAAGGGGCTACAACATGCAGAAACAGCCCAGCAACTTCACAGGGAGATTGAAGAAATGACTGTCAGCAAGAGTCTCTGCGAGCGTCGAATCCAACTTCAAAAGAAAAAATTCGACGAACTCAAAGCTACCTTCCTTCGACAGTAGTTTTGTAATAGAACTTAGGAATTTTATTTGTTCCAGGATGTTTTTCTCTTAGCACTTTTATATGTAATGCTATTTCACGCCATTTGTTTGGCGAAGACAAGTTTCGTTTGCAATTTTAATTTGTTCCTATTTTTATTTCCTGCAATGTTGGTTTATACTTCTTTAAGTACTTCCCATTTATTTTCAGCACTCTTCTGTCTTTTTCTATTTCTTCGACTTCGTACGCACCATTGGAAAAAACTCTTAGAATTTTGAAAGGTCCTTCCCATTTAGGGGACCATTTTCCCATCACTCTGTCTTTCTTCTCCATGGGCAAGATTACTTTCCAAACTAAATCATTTACTAAAAAGGCTTTGAATTTTACTTTTTTGTTATAAAACTTTTCAACTCTCTCTTTCTGCCTTCTTATTAATTCTAAAGCACGCAACCTTTCTTCGTCTAAATCAACCAATTCATCCATCATCATACTCCAATAGATTTCAGATGGAATCTCATGATGTCTTTGAATTCGTATTGACTGTAAACAGATTTCGACAGGCAATACTGCATCATGTCCATAGGTTAATTTAAATGGGGTAGAATTAGTTGCTTCCTTAGGAGATGTTCGACAAGCCCAAAGGATTTGATCCAGGGTCTTATGCCAATTTCTGGGTTTTTTACCCACATGCTTCTTTATCAGGTTTATTACAACTTTGTTGGCTGCTTCGACCTGACCATTTGCTTGGGCATAATAGGGTGTCGAAGTCAACAACTTAAAACCTGTCTCCCTTGCAAATGCCTGCATATTTCTACCAGTAAACACAGATCCTTGATCTGTGGTTATAGTCTCTGGTATTCCAAACCTATACATTATGTGTTTCTGGATGAAGTCTATGACTGCTTCCTGATCTACATTCGTCAAAGGTATGGCTTCAATCCATTTAGTGAAATAGTCTACTCCTACTAAAATGTACTTCTGCCCTTTTGAAGAGGCTGGTCGAATTTCACCAATCAAATCTAAAGCCCAACCTCTGAATGGCCAAGGCTTTATAATGGAATGTAACTCATTTGCTGGCACATGAGGTATGCCTGCATGAATTTGACATTCCTGACAACCCTTTGCAAATTCGACACAGTCTTTCAACATGGTTGGCCAATACATTCCTTGTCGAAATAATAGCCATTTCATCTTATGTCCTGCTTGGTGAGCACCACATGCACCACTGTGTACATTCGACAAAGCTATATAAGCTTCAGTCTCTCCTAGGCATTTTAGTAGAACTCCTTCTGCAGTCTTTTTAAACAGTTCATTTCCAAAGAGTACATAACTTATAGCTCTGTACTTTATCTTTCTTTCGACTGTCTGATTTGGATTTTGTAAATAATCTTTGATGGGTTTTCTCCAATCTCCAACTTTTAGATCACCTACATTGAAAATCTCAAAGTTTTCTTTATCACCATATCCCAATCTCATTGTCTCCAAATCAGATGGGGACAATTTGGTGGATAAGACTTTGCCTCTCACTTCGACAACCTTCATCAGATTTTCCTTTGACACTTTATACCCTGAAGCCAACTGAGCCAAGTCATTTGCTTCTTGATTTTCTAATCTGGGAATGTGTCTAAAGACTACACTGTCGAATCTTTTGAGGAGTCTGTTGGCTATCACAAAGTACATGATCAAATTTTCTTTAACACATTTATACTCTTTCGTCAATTGTTTTATCACCAACTCAGAGTCACCCATTATTTCGACCTCTGTTGCCCCCAGTTCCAACAAAATTTCAAGTCCAGCAATTAAAGCTTCATATTCTGCCTCATTATTTGAACAGAATCCTTCTATTTTATACTTGAACTTTGTTGGAATTTTATTGGGAGAAATAATTAATACCCCAACACCTGTTCCATTTTTATGACTGGAACCATCAAAATATAACCTCCAAGGCTCTTTTTCGACATAATTTGTCTCATCTCCAAGTATGGAGTGGTCAGCTATGAAGTCAGCAACTACTTGCCCTTTAACAGCTTTTAGAGGCATATATTTTAAAGAATACTCAGTCAAGGCTAAAGCCCATTTTCCAATTCGGCTATGTAGAATAGACTTAGACAACATATGTTTTATTACGTCGAAATGAGAAGATATATGTACATCAACGGGTTTTATATAATGCTTCAATTTTATACAAGAGAAATATACACACAAACATAATTTCTCTATCATACTATATCTAGTTTCAGCATCATTTAAGACTCTGCTGAGATAATAAATGGTTCTTTCGACGCCATGTTCATCTTCTTGACAAAGCATACTTCCTAATGTTTTGTCAGACGCTGATATGTAAAGCCTCATGCTCCTTTTTCGACAAGGAGATATTAGGACTGGAGGATTTGCCAGATACTCCTTGATCTTGTCGAAGGCATCTTGCTGCTCTTGCCCCCAAGTGAATCCTTCCTTCTTCAGTCGAAGTAGAGGTGAGAAGGCCTGAGTCTTTCCACTAAGGTTGGAGATGAACCTTCTGAGAAAGTTGATTTTCCCTAGTAGAGACTGCAATTCCTTCTTTGTCGATGGCGCTTTTGCTTCCATTATTGCTTTAGCTTTGTTCTCATAAACTTCGATCCCTTTCTTGTGGACCACAAAGCCTAAGAAGTCCCCTGCCTGCACACCAAAAGCAAATTTAAGAGGATTCATTTTCAAACCAAACTTCCTCATCCTTTCAAAGGACTGTCGAAGATGGTTAATGTGGTCCAAGCCTGAAGCAGATTTAATCACAATGTCATCTATATAAATTTGCATAAATGTTTCGATGAAATCATGAAAAATAGAATTCATAGCCCTTTGATAAGTCGCTCCAGCATTTTTCAAACCAAAGGGCATGACTACCCACTCATATGTTCCTATTGCTCCTGGACAACGAAAAGCTGTTTTTGGAACGTCTTCTTCAGCAATGAAAATATGGTTGTAACCAGAATAACCATCAAGCATACTTAAATACTCATGGCCTGCTGCAGAATCTACTAGCATTTCTGCTACTGGCATAGGATACTCATCCTTAGGGGTGGCTGAGTTTAGATCTCTAAAATCAATACACACCCTTAATGTGCCATTTTTCTTAATCACAGGAACAATATTAGCAATCCATTCGACATACCTTGTTGTACGGATGAATTTGCATTTTAGAAGCCTTTCGACTTCTTCTTTGATTTTCGACAGAATCTCAGGTGCAAAGCGTCTGGGGGTCTGCTTTATTGGCTTCTTCCCTTCCAGTATTGGCAACTTCAATTCCACCAAACTTCTGTCTAAACCAGGCATTTCGTCATAATCCCAGGCGAAGCAGTCTTTAAACTCATTCAGCAATTGGATTATTTCGACTCTGAGTTGAGGATTCAACTTGGCACTGATGTAAGTGGGCCTTTTTTCTGCCCCCAGTCCCAGATTAATCTCCTCTAAAGGGTCCTGTGCCACCATTTTCATATTGGTTGAGGTTGGATCCTTTTCAAACCCCAAAGGTTCGTCATCATAAATGGCATCAAGTCTTTGATTCTGCCATTCACCATTTGTGTCTTCTTCAAAATTCTGATTTGCATGTTGCTCCTCAATATTTTCCTGAGGATGTTGTCCTTCGACAACCTGAGAGCTGGCTTCGACAGCCATATTTCTAACTTCAGCCTCAAGGGCCGTTCTGATTTGTTTTTCGGCTATATAAGCCGAAATCCTTTCCATTGCTGAAACTTCAGTCATTTTCACTGAATTCACTCCCCCATCCAGTTGGGTTGACATGGGCAGTTCCCCAAGTGTAATTTGTCTCCCCAATTACTTCTTTATCCCACTGGAAGCCATGCGTAGGATGGAGGTACATGGAACAGTAAGCATTGTCGGAAGCTGTTAAGTCGAAAGCAGCAGGATTGCATGGTGCTATATGGGCTAGATTTTTGTCGAAGTTACGTCCAGTGACATTGTTCACATCAGCTGTGAAGTAACTCTGATCTGCTTCTATGTTTTCGACAATCCCATCTGGCCTCCAGATTGCTATCCTTTGATGCATGGAGGATGGTACAGCCCCAATCCCATGGATCCATTCTCTTCCCAACAGTAAGTTGTAATTTGCCTTTGATGCTATCACCACAAACATGGTAGGCCTGGTGATGGATCCTACAGTCAAGTTTAGTTGTATTACTCCCAGTGTTGTTCCTACTTTACCTTCATAGTTGGACAACACCATATTGTGAGGCTTAGTGTCGGAGTCATCTTTTCCAATCCTCTTTATCATGTAATGAGGAATTAAATTTACAGCTGCTCCACCATCTATCAGAATTTTGTTGACACCCACACCTTCTAACTTTCCTTTTATGAAGAGAGGCTTTAAGTGAGCCTTCATTGCATCATCTGGCTTTTCGAAGAAAGCATTTTGCTCTTCGACACAACCTTTGTTCATTATGTAGTAGCATACAGGCTTCAAGCCTATGCTGTCATCTGCCATGTCATCCTCTTCATCTTCGACTTCCATTATCCTGTCATAGTCTCTGGGCAGAACAGAAACCACATTGCAAGTTACGTCGAAAGAGGCATCTGATTCTGAACTAAATTCATCTGTGACCTCTTCGTCTACTGGCATTCTGTTGTTTGTTTTCTCCATTTCTGTGGTGTCACTAGATCCATTCTTTTGAGGGGTTTCTTTTTCTGCCAGAGGTATCCCCTTGTTTGTGATCTGCACACATTTGCTTGATTCAGCCTCCTTTTGCCCAACCTTTTTGTGTTCCACACTTTCCTTTCCAATTTTCTTCTGCCTTTGGAATCTTCTCCATTGGGATCTGGACATAGGATTCTTCCCTTTGTAGTTTTCAGAGACGTATTTTGGCTTTGCCTCCTTTTTAACTTCCAATGAGGGACCCCTGTTCACTTCAAAACTCTTCCATCTCTTCTGACCTTGGGCATCCCTTATAGGTTGAACCCATTTGTCATCATTGGGTCTGTTGGATGGTTTGTAGGTGTTGAAACGTCTTTCTCCCACCCCTTGACTGTGATACTTCCCTCTTCTTGGGTCAAATCTTTCATTTCTGGTTGGTGGGACTGTTCCCCAATTTCTTTTCCTCTGGGTCTTTTCTGCTGCTTCTAAGTCATCAGCTGCTTTCTTGTCGAATACAGCACTGCATCTTGGGCAAAGCATGACTTCTGCATTTTTCCTTTGACACCTCTGGATGAATTCGACAAGACTCTCGTTCTCTTCTGGGTAAACCAGCTTCTGATGCTTTTCTTGATGTTTCTTTCCCTTGTTGGTGTCTGGTCCTCCCTTTTGAGTGATTTCCACCATATGAATCCCAGCACTCTGTTCAGTTGTAATTTTCAATCTGTTCATTTTTTCGACTAGCATGATTTCCTCTGGGATGTCCTCCTTTGACTGACTCACATTGCCTTTTGGGTGTAAGCCCTTATAGATGTATTTGCAGCAATGTGCAACCCTTTCGACAGGATGTTCTTCAGTTCTGGTGGTGCCACTGTTTATTGGTTCGACAGTGAGGGAATTGTCATCAGCCCCTGCTGTTTTGACCTCCTCTTGGTCAGGGCCTTCAGTGGCCACTTTTTGGACAGTGAGGGTTTTGCCATCCTCCTCTTCGTCATCCTTTTTGAAAGAATCTCCCCATCCTGTGGGTTTGATTTTGTTGATATCTGTTTTGGAACTTGGTGGTGCTGAATATTTCACCATGAAGTCGAACTTCCCATTTGACTCTCCCAAAGTGTCCCAGATCACCCCTTGCTCAGCATCTCTTTCACAGTTTTTCTTGTCGAAGCTTCTTCCCACTTTGACTGCATTTCTTCCGTCGAAACCTTCAGTAGTTTCAGTGGCATTCTCACTGTCGAAGTCTTCAGAAACTTTGACTTCTTTTGCCTCAGCCTGGTCAGCAGAATTATCACCTTCTTCCACCACATTGACATGGGTGTCGAAACCTTCAGCAGCTTCTATCATGGTGAAGTTGGTGTCGAAGCTTTCAGTAACTTCTACCATTTCAAAATTTTCTTCTGCCATGATCTCCATTTCGACCACGTTTACCATTTCTGGTTCAGCATAATTGGCCTCCACAACCTGCATGGGATTGGAGTCAATCTTCATCTGCTGCTTGCCTTTGTCTCCAAACTTCAGCCTTCCATTTTGGATTGCATTCTGGACAAGATCCCTGAAAAGGTAACATTGAGAAGTTTTATGACCCAAGAAATTATGGTATTTACAAAAACCTCTCTTTTTCTGTTGGTCTACAGGAGGCTCTTTAGTGCCTGCTGGTTTTATTAACTGACCATCTTTGACTAATAACTCAAATATCTCATCACACTTGGTGACGTCGAATGTATAGGTTCTTTTGGGGAACCTGTCATTCCTTTCCGCTTCGACTGGATTTTTTCCATTCGACGGGGCTAAGACTTTACAAGAATATGGAGGGCCTTGTTTTAATTCTGCAAGATCAATTTCTTGCTGGTCGAAAATGACTGGTTCGTTTTCGTCATAATCATCTTCTTGAACTATTCCTACATAGGCCACTCTTTCCTTCTTGTTTTTATTTGATCTAAATTTTTCATTTTTTAGTCTTTCTATTTGCCTCACTCTGTCTGCCAACTGTGCCATGTCTCTCAAGTACTGGGTATCCAGTTTTTTCCTTATGGAATAATCTAGACCCCCTGCAGCCATTTCGACTAGTTCTTGTTCCGGCACTTGCGTAAAGCATCTGGCTTTTAATAACCTAAACCTATTTAAATAGTCATCTATAGGTTCAGAAAATTTTCTTTTGACACTTGCCAACTCTTTCAAACTTATCTTGGTTTGTCCCATATAAAATTGTTCATGGAACAATCTCTCTAATTGGGTCCAAGTAAAAATTGAAGTTGCAGGAAGTGATGTAAACCAAGTGAAAGCATTTTTCGTCAAAGAACTTGGGAAATATTTCATCCTTAAGTTCTCATTATTAGCAATCTCTCCTGCCTCTATCAAATAACGTGCCACGTGTTCTATGGTGGACTCACTAGTATCCCCTGAAAATTTTGTAAATTTGGGGACTTTCCATCTTGGTGGTAACTCTTGTTGTAAAACAAACTCAGACAAGGGGGAAGTATAACTAGGCCTTTGTAATCCTACGTTTACTCCATTTTGTGCCATTATTCTTTCCACCATGGTGGCAATATTATTTTCGACAGGCATGTTATTGTAACGCATTCTCTGCTGTAATACTTCGTCAGCATTTTGGTTTCTCTGGACTATTATCCTTCTTGGTTCCTGTCGAATAGGCTCTTCTACATTAGGTTGTTCGACTATCACCTCTTGCCCCCTGGGATTTTCATGAGGGTTCCCTAAGGGCCTTTGGTTTATAGTAAGTTCCTCTTCGACAGCCCTATTGGCAGGATTCTGGTTTAATTGCATTCTTTGTTGTGCTTGCGGGACTCCAAAAAAGTCAGCAATGCGTGCCATCTGTTCTGCCAATATTTGGTTTGTTTGGGTAGTGTTTTGTATTAAGGGATTGAACACTTCTCCCATTTGTTGTGTCAAAGCCTGCACCATATCATGATTGCTTTCATCCATCTGTTGATGAATTACTTGTGCAGAATGGTTTGTCATAGCAGGCATGTGGAAACCTGGTGGAATTTGATTCATTCTATTTCCATTTCCACCATATCCTGATCCCTGCAATGGTGATGACACTTGAACCATAGCATCAGAGAATAATGGTGACGAATTATGTAGGCTTGCCATCATTGAAGTTGGCATTCCATATGGTTGTTCCCTCCCAGTCAAAGGCTGAGAATAATTCAGATATGGCCTGAATGTATTTCCTCCAGGGGGAGGGGTTCCAAGGGGTCTGGCTTGTCCCATGGTGGAAGAACTAGGCACATTTTGGGATCCTGAACCCGTTGGTATGGAATCTCCCAAAGGAGGCCTAATTTGTTCTAAAACAGGGCCAGACACTGGTATTGTTCCTGACGAAGGGATAGGGTTGGAAACTGGTATTGTTTCGTCAGGAATGTTTGAAGTATTTGGCAAGTTAGCCATGTTTCTTCTTCTTGTTCTCTTTGGTCTCTCTACGTCGGTTACGGCTAGTTTACCGCTTCTAAGAATCATACAACGTAGCAAGGAACAATTTGTCTAAGAAGTTCTTTATTAGATAATTGTCTAATGCACTAGTCCCACTGGGCGTGCCAATTTGTTCGCTGTGGTTTCTGGCGAACAACCTCTGGTTAACCAATTCCTTCAGAAAACTGGGTTACGTGCAGGACCAACCAAACAAGTCCTGGGATACATGTGCATTGTTTCTGTCGAAATCTTCTTAGAATTGGTGATTGATTTATGGTTTGTTTTGTCAGATAATGTCACAGTATTAAGAACTTTGATTTTTTAAAGTAAAGTAAATTTTAAGTTAAAAATGAAGTAAAGTTAAAAGTTTTGAACAAGAAAAAGAATAAATGTCGAAGGCTAAATTTGCAGAAAAGTAAATAAAGTTAAAAAAAATGACATAAACTTGAAGAATGAACAAGTAATTTAAATAACTTTGAAATATAAATGGTGTTCAAACGTACATGGTTCCAAATATCAGACTTATTTTCTCTCACACTGGGTACTTAGAGTGTTTTACAGGAATTTTGTATCAATTTTCACACACCTATTCTAAACACAAACTATCCTATTTATATACAAACAAAATAACTGCTTAGAACGGAAAAACTATAACTAAATGACAAGTGTCAGCCTGCATGCAATTCTCTTCTCTGAAACTTCCAAGTGTCCAAACTGCCAAAGGTTACAACCTTTTGAATTTGAATTCCCTTCCTTGGTGACGAAACCTTGTAACTCTTCAGACTGTCGAAGCCCTTTAAAGAAGAAACAAAACTCTTCAGTACTTGCCAAACACTTTCTTTTGTCAAACATCCTCTTCTGTCGAAACCGTTGAAAGAACATCTTCTGTCAAACACTTAGCTACAAATAACTTTCCAACTTTATTCTGCCAGAACACTATTTGTATTTCTGTCGAAATAATGGAGTTTTGAACCTTGTCAGCAATTCTTGAATCCTCTTCCTTTGATTGTCCTTCGACAAAGGTGATCTCAAGCCCTTAATTTCAGTCTTGTCGAAATTATGGGTTTACACAAGCTTGTAACTTGGGCCTTGCATTAGGGTTCTAATTCTTCCTTAATTGGTTAAGAAGGACTAACCCTAGTGTTAATGGACAAGCCCCCCTCAAGTTGTCTTACCAACCATAAAACTCACTTCTTAATCTTACCATTAACTAAAATCCACTTTAATAAGGGCTTTGTTTTGTCATGAGGTTAATCCTTAATCATGGATTAAGTTGAGGAGCCTTCCTCAGCTTAAATGTTCCCATCTATTATCCTTCTATTAGGATGGTGTAATGAGTTCATTAAATCCTTGATTATGGCTTAAACTCATTACTTAACACTAAACAAAAACATCAAAAACATCTAAATAAATACAAGTAGGATAATGATCTTAATCCTACATCATGGTGATTAAGTATGAGGTGCTTACTTCATACTTAAGGTATTCTCATTACCCCTAATCAGAGGGAGGATGTGATGAGTTTACTAACCATTAGTTTAGGCTTAAGCTCATCAACTTATGACAAACAACCATAAGCAATAAAAGATTGAAAACACAAAAACAAACAATAATCGTCTCCTCCGGGATTCTTTTCTCATCTAATTCACTCATAACCGAGAACTTGCTTCTTCCGTCTAATGCAAGACAGTTTGCCCCTGAGCCAGACAGGTCATACACTTGAGCATAGACAAGTAAGCAGTTCACAAGTCAATTTATCTTTCAGTCTCTTTGGGTCGAACTACGGTGTTCTGACTTCCTCATTGCACGAGAGGATATGTAGGCATAACTTAACAGTTATCGAACAAAAGTCTCTGTATATTCCCCCTCCCTCCAACATTACTCTTTAAGCCTCATAGCCTTGAGCATATCACTCTTGTTCTCACACTGACACTTCTCTTATGCACTTCACATTTCTTTTTCATTGACACTCGCATTCTTTCCAGCCTTGATACAGAAATTGCACTGACACTACCCCTTTAAAACACAAATCTTTTAAGCGTGGATCCCGTCGATTACGACGGACAATCTGGGTGCTAATAACTTCCCAGGTTGTAACCAACCCCCTTTCTCAGTCTCTCTGGTTCGCGACCGTCTTATCCATATCTTTTCTAGGTCTATGCATAATTACCTTTCCTCTGGGATAAAAATGCCTAGCTGGCGACTCTTGTCTTTCTGAGTTCACCCTTGTGTGTACTCTCCTCCCTTTCGCCGACCGTTCGCGTCTGTACCCCTCTTGGCCATGTGTCATCAGGTGGGAGCGACAGCTTGGCGACTCTGCTGGGGACCCTTATATTGTAACCAGGGCTTCTGGTTCTTTTCGTGGGTTCCTCCTAGCGCTTGTTTGATTTGTGTTTACTGGGGTGTTATGTGCTAATTGTGTTTATATAGTTGCTTTATTTATTGCTTTCTGTACAGCTTTATTTATTGCTTTCCTTTACAGTTTTTCATGTTTCATACTGTCATCATCTTGCTGGATCTGGTTTCTGTTTTGGTGGGTGGGGGTTCTATTGAGAGTTTAAGGTCCTATACCTGGGACCTGAGTGACACCTAGGCTAGAGTGGTTCATGTTCTTTCCCATTCCATTTCGGTCTGGTGCGGGAATATGAAACACGGTTCAGATGTGGGTTTCTTCTTGAGAACTCTGTGCTACAGATTTCCTGTAGTGCTAGGGCTATCTGGGAAGCCTGCTAAGTCTGGATGACCTTTATTATGACCTTCAGAAACTGAGGTGAATTAGAGGAGGATCTTTTATGGTTACTGTAAACATTGTACCTCCGGGTTAGAAGTGTTTACACTTCTCATAATTGATCCAAGTCTGAGGATCCTTGTTTTAGAACACCACCTATGAGGGGGTTGGGTTGTTTACAGGTTTGCAGGTACCATTGGCCACATAATACCCTGTTACTTGTTTTGATTAAGAATACCTCATTTTGGACAGTTCTTGTGATTTAACCCTGGACATGTGACTCTTTATTTGAGTCCCCCACCTTGGTTATTGGATTTCTGAACCTCCATCTGGACTTCTTGAACATACATGGGCTTTATATCAAGACAGATAAATCAGATCCAGCTTGATCACAAACCCTTGCATATCATTTGCATACGTTATCATTGCATCATTTGACATTTGTTTTTTTTGTTTTCAGGGTATCCACATTATATCTGGTTTGGTTTTGACCCCTTCTTTTGCATAGACCTCTGCTTCAGTTGTCTTCATCAGTTGTCTGCTTCAGCTATTCTCATCATCACCAGCATCAGCCTGTCAGGGGCTCATCTCCAGTATCAGTTTTGATCTTCATCAGCAGATATCTTCATCATCTTCAGCAGCATTCATGGCTACTCCCAGGAAGAGCAATATATCTTACCATTTCTTTGAGCCTATGTTGACTGGCATCAGGCAGGTCCGGTCACTTATCACCCCTGACCACATCCCATTATTCAGAGAGCATTATGGAGGTATCCTGGATATGGTTATGGACCTGGACCCTTCTCAGAGGAGCATGATTCACACCTGCCTACAGTTTTATGACCCTCCTTTGAGATGTTTCACATTTTCAGACTTTCAGCTAGGACCACTGTTGGAGGAGTTTTCATCATTGATTGGAGTACCTGTCAAGGGTGGAATCCCCTTCAACCCAGAGGTGACTTCTCCCAGCAATGGAGAAGTGGCAAAAGCATTGTACCTGGAACCTACTTTGATTGAGCAGAACATGGCAACAAAAGCTGGGATCCCTGGTTTACACTTGGATTTCTTGATTTCTCAGGCCATCCTGAAGGCCTCTTTGGGAGAATGGAGGGCAGTATGTGCATTGTTAGCCCTCAACATATATGGGGTTATACTGTTTGCAGATGAGCCCAAGTTTATCAGCAAGAATGCCATTCATCTCTTCCTTCTGAGGAACCCAGTACCCACATTGCTGGGAGATTTCTATTATTCCATTCATCAGAGGAATGAGAAACAAAGGGGGAAGTTAGTAAGATGCTGTGCTCCTCTGTTTCACACTTGGCTGCTCAAACACCTACCTAAGACAGATGCCTTCCTGAATCCTCACCAACAAAAGAATTGGGCTAAGAGACTTATTGCTTTGTCTTCAGATGATATCAGATGGTGCACCCAGAGCACCAAAGGCAAAGACATCATTACTAGCTGTGGGAAATACCCAAATGTACCTCTGATAGGAGTAAAGGGTTGCATCAACTACAATACTTTGTTGTTTAAAAGGCAACTGGGCTATGCTTTGATTCACCCTCCTAGAGTGCAAGATTTAGCTGAGACCCTGTATTGTGAGATAAAGCCTAATCTAGCAGCTGTCAGACAAGCATCCTGGGCTTGGGACAACATCCAGACAAAAGGAATGGCTATTCTTGGAAAGTGCAATAATGTTGCTTCAGCTCAGTACTATGACTGGTCTCATGCTAGGGCTCAGATTACTGGAATTCCCTTCACCATTGAAGATATACCTGGACCATCCACAGCACAGCCAGCAGCCACTGTCAGCCTGGAAGAGTTTGAGAAGCTGAAGGAAAGGAATGAGAATCTGTCTCAAGCTCTGAAGAAGACCCTTTGGGAAAGGAGTGATGGTCGTCTGGACATTGAGAGATTGGAGAAGCTTAAGGTGGAGCATCTGGCCAAGATTGAGAAAACAGAGGACTACATCAAAAAGGCAAGAGCTGGAGAACAAATATTGAAGAATTCCTGCAAAGAGGCCAAGTTTCAGAAGGCTAGGACTGATCTTTATCTGCAAGAAAGTCAGGCTAGGTGGGTCAGGATCACTGAAGCCCGTACTCAAGAAGATCAGTGAACTCAAGCCAGGATTGAGCAGTTAGAGGCAAATGAAAAGAAGCAACAGGAAGCTTTGCTGGCAGCCCAGAAGGAGATTTCAGAGTTGAAGCTTAGAGCTGGATTGAAGAGATCAAAGGATCAGGACAGGCACAAGAAGCTGACCACTGCCATTTCCACCAGAAACCTCCTCATCAGAAACATCACAGAGCATCCAGCTGGTCCAGTGACCGAGGCACTTCTGAAGGAGGTTAAGGAGGATGAGTTTGGACTAGATGTCTGACCTTTTGATTGTTGTTGTTTTCATTTGATGTATTTTTCTTTTGTTGTATTTTGACCCTTCAGGGGCATATGTTGTAAAACAAACTATGTATGATCCACCATTTGTAATATATTTTAGTTTGTTTCCATTGTGGGGTTTCCTTTTTCCCAACAACATCAAAGCATCTTCCTCGAGGTCTGGAAAGGTCAAAACCAAGAACCAAGCCGGATACCTTGGAAAACAAATAAGCATACTGCATTGCATACTAACCTTTGTTTTGTTTTGTAGGTTTTTGTTATTAGTTTGTTTGTTTCTAACTCTGTTGCGGTTCAGGAAATATTGCTCGTCGTCGGGTGTTCCCTGTCAACCGTACGCACCGGTACCCTACTCGCAACAATCTTCCTGGTATCCAAATGGATCAAGTACAGCAAGACCTGACTGAGGTCAGGACACAGATGGCTAATGAAAGAGTGGAGATGAGAAACCAAATGGCCCAATTCATGACTGTAATGACTGGCTTGGCCCAGAGTCAGGAAAGGCTGAGGGCATTGGTAGAAAGACAGAACCCCGAGGAACCTCATCCTGGGACTGGAGGGACTAGTAATAATGAGGGAGGTCAGCCTCATGTTAACCCACCAGTATTTAGACCTCATCTAGATCCGGAAGTCAATATCCCAAGGAATGTACAGGGCAACACTGCTGCAGGCAGGATCTTGCAAGAAGATCCTCAAGAGGAGCAGTTTACTGTAATGGGAGCTGGGGATGAAGTCTATGATAGGAGGTTTGATGAAATTGCTGAGAAGTTGAGACCTCTGGAGTCTCAAAATTCCTTAGGCTTCGATGTAATGGATATGGGGTTAGTGGATGGGGTGAGAATTCCCCACAAGTTCAAACCCCCGTGCTTCGAGAAATACAATGGAACCTCTTGTCCACGAACTCACCTGCAGTCTTTTCTAGGGAGACTTAAATCATATACCATGGATGAAAAGCTGTGGATGTTCTATTTTGAAGACAGTTTGACTGGGGCTTCAAGAGAGTGGTATTCACACCTGACCAGAGCTACTATCAGATGCTGGAAGGACCTAGCTGAAGCCTTCATCAGGCAGTACCAATACAATCTGGACATGGCTCCTAACAGGACCCTCCTAATGGGAATGTCACAATCCTCCAGAGAAATCTTCAGGGAATATGCCCAAAGGTGGAGACAGCTTGCTGCTGCTGTCCAGCCACCCATGTCGGAAAGAGAGATGGCCGACATGTTTATGAATACTCTGCAAGGAACATATATTGATAGGCTAGCTGATTTTTCTTCCACCAGTTTTGCTGACGTAGTTATAGCTGGGGAAAGGATTGAAAGCCTTTTGAAGATGGGTAAGATTTCTGATAACGGTGCAAGTTCATCTAGTCATCCCAGGAAGCCTTTTGTGGGACCTCGAAGAACAGGTGAGACAAATGCCATTCATGCCAGCAGGGGCAGACCTCAGTATGTTCACAGATCAATAGCAGCTGTCATTATTCCAGCTCCGATTCCTCAGCAACCAGCATATCAACAACCACAACAACCCCATTATCAATAGCAAGTTCAATATCCGCCACAAAGAACCTACAATAACAACAACAGCAATCAACAACAAAGACCTTTTCATCAAAGATCGTCACAGGCAAATAGGGTGATTGACCCTATTCCTATGCCTTATGCTGCCTTATTGCTGCAACTCCTAAAACTCAACTTGGTTGAGTTAAGGACATTGGCACCACCAGATCCCTCCAATCTCCCAAGGAATTATGATGTCAATGCCAGATGTGCTTTCCACTCCAATGCACCTGGCCACAATACAGAAAAATGCAGGGCCTTACAAATGAAAGTCCAAGATTTGGTGGATTCTAAAGCCCTCAACTTTGCACCCCCTCCAAATGTCAACAAGAATCCTATGCCTAACCATGGTGGGCCAAGGATTAATGCCATTGAGGAAGACAAGCCATCTACTTTGATCACCAGTGTTGCACAGATTCGAACACCTCTGGTTGAAATTAAAGCTCAGCTTCTAGAATGCCAGATGTTCCCCGGGTGTGAGCTCGGTTGTGGATATTGCAACATTGCAGTCAACGGGTGTGATAACTTGAGAAGCGGCATAGATGGTCTTGTTAAGGATGGTATCTTCAAATCTCAACAACGGTGCCTACAAATCCAGCAATTCCTTTGACAACAATTCCTGATTCTTCTACAACAACAGCAATAATCATTCCTACCGATTCATCAATATCATCAGCAATGGTTCTATCCATCACTTCAACAAATCAAATGTCAACAACCATCTATTCTACAACATCAACATCCATTTATTCATACGAATCTTCTACAACACCAACAGAAATTAATGAAGATATCTCAGCAGTCACCATCTACTATGATCCATCAAATGTTCCTCCAAACAACAACTTTCAACAACAAACAGTGGCACCTCCTGCCAGGTCACCAGTCACAATTTACTACGATCCGCACACCATTTCAGTACCCTCTGTAAACACCCCAAATTTGCCCTCACCCATTCACACCATGGCTTGTGATCATCTCATATGCATAAACACAATCATACAATCTCATATCTCATGTTTGATTCACTGCATAGTTTCTAAGTCATCTGCACCTAGGGTTTGTGATTTGAGCAATCCCAAAGCTTCTTGAGCCACTCCAAAGGCCACCAATCATCTCAGAAGGGTCCATGTGTGTTCTTGTATCATGCTACATCCTCACAGAGTCAAAATTGCAGAGGAATCACAAGAACTAGGGTTTGAGTGGATGCAGAGCCAGGTTGAACTGCACAGTTGACCTAAAATTAGGGTTTTGGTTTCAGAGGCCATAATCTCAAATTTTTTGGTCATTCTTGTTTCCATTGGTCTCTATATGGTATAGGGAATATGCATATCAATTTTCATGAAGAAATTCCATGGGGAAGTCATCTGATCAAGAGTTGACTTTTCAGACAAGTCAGTGCAAAATCAGGGCATCTGAGGCCCCCAATGACCCAACCAATGGGTGATCTTCATCATTTTGAGTGTATATGATCTTTATTTGATCATGGAAGAAGGTTGAAGTGCATAAAATCAAGAATTTAGGGTTTTTGCAAAAGTTGACTTTTTGAGGCATAGTTGACTTTTCAAGAATGCCTCATTTTAGGCCAATTTTCAAGCCTTGATTCATGATCCAAAGATGCTTCAAATGAAAAAACTTTGGTCATGAAAGTTGTAGATCTCATCTTCCCCTTTTCAAAAAGTACAAGAACATGATCAAACTCTTCATGGATCAAAAGTTATGGCATTGCAAAGTTAGCAAAAATCATTGATTTTCAAGTTATGCACAAAAAGGAAATTTTGCAAAGTCTTGAACCAAAGTCAAATGTAGCCTCTAATTCATGTCAAACCATTATGTAAACATCCTCTAAGTCACAAAAATCAGATTTGGATCAAGTTTGCTCATGGTTTGGTTCATGTAACTTGACTTTTCTCATGAAAATCCATAAAGCTAACCAAGTTGCAAAACACTCATGACCTTTTCACCAACTTGCTGCATTGATCCTTGAGTCAAGCCAGCCTCTCACACTCACCATGCTGCACCAGAACCCAACTTGTACTTGCCTAAACTTGAGCCATGCCCTATCTTACACAAAAGTGGACTTTGAGCAAAAGTAGCCACACCTATCTCTGCAGGCCAGGTCACATCCACCAGCCACTTGCAATTGTTTATTGAATCAGTTTGCTGGCCATAACACATGAGAACCAAGGCTGAAGCACACACATTCACCACTTACACAAAAAACCTCCCACATTGCAGTTCCTTCGAATCACTCTCCACAGTCTTCAAACACTCAAACTCTCACCATCACTCAACTCACCACACCTCATAGACAAGAAACACCCCAAGCATAAGCCTGAAACAAGCCTGAAAACTTCATTGCCATCATTCACCTCAAGCTGCAGTTTCATTCGAAACTCTTATCCTAGCTCACAAACACACCAACCAACACCACAAACCTTCTCAACACACTTCATAGATCACAAACAACCCCTTTTCACAGCCTGAAAGTGCCAGAATCTCATCTGCCATTGTTGACTGAACTGAAGCAGTTCCTTTCGAATCCTCTTCTCCAGCCAACACAAACTCATTTTGAGCATTCAAACACACTTGGGGGATCAAGTGGAGTAGCTTGCATCAAAGGAAACAGCCAGAAAGCCCCAAAACTGAAAGCTCCAAATCTCAGGTAGCTCGAAATTAATTTTTCCAGAAATGACTTTTATTGTTACAAACTTGTTCTTCATGATGCACTGATCATTCTGGTACCTTTAGTTTTTGAAATGGTTTTGTTTTAAGCATTTAATTTGTGTCTGAAGCTCACGAACCCTAGAAATTGTTTGCTTCGATTCAGATGATTTAGGAAAGATAAATTTGTTTTAGGTTAGGGGTTTGATTCGTGAGAGTGAGAGGATCATTTCCCTGGTCTTAGATTTCATTTATGTTACGTTTTTAGGAAGTTTGAAGATTTTCAGGTGAGCTTCTGGCCGGAGAAGACGACCGGAAGTCTTCTCCGGCCACCTGAGTGTGATTAGGGTTTAATCCCATAATTAATGCTGGTTTGAATATTGGCCGTAGGATGCGTTGAATTTGTTGACTACGCGCGCAAGGGAAGGGCCAGGATCTCTTTGATTAACCCTAATCCACGTGTTAGGGTTAATTAATCATATTTTAGTTAATTTAATCAGAAACAATCTGGGCCTCTCATTCTGGCGCGCAGTCAATGCTTTTAAACTCAGGAGCAATCCTGGCCATCCAATCTGTTTACTTTCATTTTCTTTTAATTTTTATTCATATTTATTTCATTTAAATTGCACAATTTATTTAAAATAGTTAAAAAATCATAAAAATTATGAAACTTTTTCTTTAAGGTTTTATTAATTTTTGTGACACAAAAATATTTTTATTTTATTTTTTATCATTAAAAAAAGTATTTTTAAATATTTAAAAGATTATTTTTAATTGATTAATGGGAATTAATTGATTAAAAATACTTTTGGGTATTTAAAAATTACAAAAAAATTCATGAAATGTTCTAAGACATTTAGAAACATTGTCCAACCTTCAAACCAAATTTCTTTTTTGATCTTGATGCATTTTAAGAATTCTTCATTGAATTAAATCTTATTTTGTGCATTATTTTGATCACAAGTTTAAAAATTCATTTCTGCCTATTGGTGAAGGTTGAGACATTGATTCTTTTTGCATTGTTTTCCATTTGACATGTATTTTCAAGGATAAAAAGGCCATGATTTGATCTTGCATTTTCTAATTGATTGGCATTTGTTTTGATAAGAACCCTAAAAAACCCTAATAACTTGTAAAAATCATATCTTGAGTTTGGTTGAGAGTTGAGAGTTCCCCTTTGGGCAGTGATTCATTATAGGTCTAGGGCTTCTTTGAGTGCCATTTTCCATTTTTTATCTTAGGGTTTGCTTCTGTTTTTGGTTTGTGTTTGATGTTTGATCCATAAACCCTAATTTGGGCCTTCTCTTGCATCCCTCTTGCATTTCCTTGCATGACATGACTTGTCTTTGCATTTTGTGCATTCTCATGATTCATTTGACATCTTAAGACATGTATGAAGCATCTTTGATCATTGCATTGCATATGTGCCATGTCATTTGTCTTGTTTGCTTCATAACATTTCATGTTTGTTCATGCTCCTTAGCTTGCATCATTTGCATTCATAATCTTGTATGAGCATCCCCATTGTCTTGCCTCATGTTTGCAGCACTTCATAACATCATAATCATCATCAAAATGCTTCTGGTCTTGCTTTGCATCATATCATTTCATCTCATCTTGCATTGCATTGCATTTCTTTCTAACATTGCAGGTGGTAAGTAACTTGAGAAGTGAATTTGCCTTCACTTCTCATGCCTTTTCTTCTCATCTCTCTTGCATCCATTGCTGCATTCTTACATGTGTTTGAGTTTGAGCTTGCTCATTCTTGCTTCTCCCACTTTCTTTCTTCAAGTGACTTGACTTCTTAAATGAAGCAAGTTACTTTGCTTCTCTTGATCCTTTCATCTGCTTCCTGGTGGTTCCATTGAAGGCTTCTTTCTAAAACCTCACAAACCTTAGGAACAACCAAGCATGACAATGAGTAGGGTTTTGATTAGTCCCCCCTCTTAGTTTTCACCTTTGTGTCTCTTTTGAGTCTTCTCTTCTCATCTCATAATCAGGGACTAAACCCTAAAGGCTTTAAGACTTTGTGATTAAGCTTATGCCTACATCCTTCTCTTAGGATGGAGTGTATAACTTTAATCCTAAGTATTAAACCCTTAAGGTGTTTAAATCTCTTAATAAAATCACTTAATAATTATCAAGACATCACACTTGTAACTTGGGCCTTGCATTAGGGTTCTAATTCTTCCTTAACTGGTTAAGAAGGACTAACCCTAGTGTTAATGGACAAGTCCCCCTCAAGTTGTCCTACAAACCATAAAATCCACTTCATCATCATATCATTAAATAAAATCCACTTAATAAAGGCTTGTTTTGTCATGGGTTTAATCCCTAATCATGGATTAAGTTGAGGTGTCTTCCTCAGCTTAAACATTCTCATCTATTATCCTTCTTTTAGGATGGTGTAATGAGTCTGTTAAATCCCTGATTATGGCTTAACCTCATTACTCAACACTAAACAAAAACCACAAAAACATCTAATTAATCCTAAGTAGGTTAATGATCCTAATCCTACACCAAAGGTGATTAAGTGTGAGAATCTGACTTCACACTTAAGGTATTCTCATTACCCCTAATCAGAGGGAAGATGTGATGAGTTTACTAAACCCATTGGTTTAGGCTTAAGCTCATTAACTTATGACAAACTTTCAAAAGCAATAAAAGACTGAAAACTCAAAAAAACAAACAATAATCGTCTCCTTCGGGATTCTTTTCTCATCTCATTCACTCACAATCGAGAACTTGCTTCTTCCGTCTAATGCAAGACAGTAAGCACCTGAGCCAGACAGGTCATACACTTGAGCATAGGCAAGCAAGCAGTTCATCAAGTCAATTCATTTTTCAGTCTCTTTGGGTCGAACTACGGTGTTCTGACTTCCTCATTGCACGAGAGGATACGTAGGCATAACCTAACGGTTATCGAACAAAAGTCTCTGTCCATTCCCTCTCCTTCCAGTTTCATTCCTTAGCCTCATGATCATGAGCAATTCATTCTCTTCCATACACTGACACATCATTATACACTTCACTTTCTCTTACACTGACACCTGTACATTCTTTTCCAGCTATTCATACACAGATTGCACTGACACTACCCCTTTATAGCACAAATCTTTTAAGCGTGGATCCCGTCGAGTACGACGGACAATCTGGGTGCTAATACCTTCCCAGGTTGTAACCAACCCCCTTTCTCAGTCTCTTTGGTTCGCAAACCGTCTTATCCGTATCTTTCTAGGTCTATGCAGCATTGCCTTTCCTCCGGGATAAAAATGCCTAGCTGGCGACTCTTTTCACCTCCAGTGAGTTCACGGCTGTGTGTTCTCACTGTTCCCTTCGCCGACCGTTCGCGCTTGTACCGGGATGCAAATCTTTGGGAGCGACAGCTGGGCGACTCTGCTGGGGAACCTTATACTGCAACCAGGGCTTCTGGTTCTTTTTGTGGGTTCCTCCTAGCGCTTGATTGATTTTTGTTTATTGGGGTGTTATGTGTTATTTGTGTTTGTATATTTGCTTTATTTATTGCTTTCTGTACAGCTTTATTTACCGCTTTCTTTATTGCTTTCTGTACAGCTTTATTTACCGCTTTCTTTATTGCATTTGTATATATCATACTGTCACTGTTGCTGGCTGGATCTGGTTTCCTTGTTTTTTTGGTGGGTGGGTATTTCATTGAGAGTTAAGATCCTACACCTGGGACCTGAGTGACACCTAGGATAGAGTGAATCATATTCTTTCCCATTCCATTTCGGTCTGGTGCGGGAATATGAAACACGGTTCAGATATGGGTTTCTTCTTGAGAACTCTGTGTTGCGGATTTCCTGCAATGCTAGGGGGATCTGGGAAGCCTGCTAAGTCTGGATGACCTTTTAGTTTGACCTTCAGAAACTGAGGTGAATTAGAGGAGGAATTGTTATGGTTATTGTAAACACTGTACCTCCGGGTTAGAAGTGTTTACACTTCTCATAACTGATCCAAGTCTGAGGATCCTTGTTCTAGATCACCACCTGTGAGGGGGTTGGGCTGTTTACAGGTTTGCAGGTACCTTGACCTCAGAATACCCTGTTACTTTGACTTTGTTAAGAATGCTCCATGTTGGATAGTTCTTGTGATTCTAAAACCCTGGACATGTGGCTCTTTATTTGAGTCCCCTACCCTGGTTACTGGATTTATAGACCTCCATCTGGAATTCTTGAACACACATGGATCTAGACCAAGGCAGTTAATCAGATTCAGCTCAGTCACAAACCCTTTGCATATCATCTGCATTCATACTCATTGCATCATATTAACATGTGCTTATTTGTGTTTCAGGGTATCCACCTTTATCTGGTTTTGGTTTTGACCCCATCTGCAGTTTTGACCTGTCTCCACCAGCATCTTGCTTCAGCTTGTCAGCCATATACTTCAGTTACTTGCACTAGCCAGCCAGTGGCCCACTTCTCAGCATCTTCATCAGCACTTATTTTATTCAGTCTTCAGCATCATGGCTCCAAAGAAAAGCAACATCACCTATCATTTCTTCCAACCAGACTTATCAGACATCAGGAGGATCCAAACCCTGATCAATCCAGATCACATTCCTTTGTTCAGGGAGAGTTATGGAGATATACTGGACATGGTTATGGATCTGGACCCTTCTCAGAGGAGCCTCATCCACACCTGCATTCAGTTTTATGATCCTCCATTGAGATGTTTCACCTTTCAAGACTTTCAGTTGGGTCCTCTTTTGGAAGAATACTCATATTTGGTTGGTTTGCCTATCAAGAGAGAAATCCCTTTCAACCCTGAAATGGTCTTTCCCAGCAATGGAGAGATAGCAAAAGCTTTGCACCTGGAACCTCTGTTGATTGAACAACACTTGACCTCTAAAGCTGGGATCCTTGGATTTCATCTGGACTTCCTGATTTCTCAAGCTAGTTTGAAGGCCTCCTTGGGGGAGTGGAAAGCTGTTTGTGCTCTGTTGGCCTTAAGTGTATATGGAATTGTGCTGTTTGCAGATGAGCCTCGATTCATCAGCAAAAGTGCAATCCATTTGTTCATCCTGAAGAACCCAGTGCCAACTTTACTGGGTGATCTCTATTACTCAGTACATCAGAGAAATGAGAAGCAGAGGGGGAGATTAGTAAGAATTTGTGCTCCATTATTCCATACTTGGCTCCTCAGGCATCTACCCAGGACAGATGCATTTCTCAATCCTCATCAGCAAAGCAACTGGGCTAAGAGGCTCACTACTCTCACTTCAGCAGACATCAGATGGTGCACTCAGAGCACCAAGGGCAGAGATATTATCACAAGCTGTGGACACTTTCCCAATGTGCCTTTGGTAGGAGTTAAGGGAAGTATCAATTACAACCCTCTGCTGTTCAAGAGGCAATTAGGCTATGCACTGGTCCATGCTCCTAGGGTGCAGGATTTGGTTGAGACCCTCTACTGTGAGAACAAGGTTAACTTGGCTGTTGTTAGGCAGGCTGCCTGGGCCTGGGATCATGTTCAAACCAAGGGAATCACCATTCTGGGGAAGTGCAATAATGTGGCCTCAGCCCAATATCATGAGTGGTCCTATGCCAGGGCCCAATTCTCTGGATTGCCCTTCACCATAGAAGACAGGCCTGAGTCATCTTCAGCACCACCCCCTGCTACTATCAGTCTGGAAGAGTTTGAAAGCCTGAAGGAAAGGAATGAGAAGTTATCTCAAGCCTTACAGAAGACCCTCCGGGAGAGAAGTGAAGGTGTGAGGGAGATTGAAAGATTGGAGAAGTTGAGGTTGGAACACTTGATCAAGATTGAGAAGTCTGGAGAATATATCAACAAGTCTAAAGCTGGTGAGCAGATTCTGAAGAATGCTTGTAAAGAAGCCCAGTTTCAGAGAGCGAGAACAGACTTGTATTTGAAGGAAAGTCAGGCCAGGTGGGTCCGGATCACTGAGGCCCGTACTCTAGAAGACAAGAGAGTTCAGGACAAGATGGAGCAGATGGAAAAGGCCCTGGCAGCAGCCCAGGAAGAAATATCAGAGCTGAAAATCAAAGCAGGATTGAAGAGGTCTAAGGACCAAAGTCAGAGCAGGAAATTGACTGCAGCTGTTGCAACAAGAAACCTTCTCATCAGAAGTCTCACGGAGCGTCCGGCTGATCCTGTGACCGAAGCACTTCTCAAGGAAGTTCGTGAGGATGAGTTTGGTCTTGGAGTTTGATCATTTGCTTGTTGTTGTTCCTTTTCCATGTACTTTTGCTTTTTGTGATGTATTTTGGCCCCTTTGAGGGTTTGTGTTGTAAAAATGAACAAGTTGTATTATTTCACCCTTTGTAATATATTTGTGTTGGTTTCTATTTGGGCTCACATCAAAAGCAACTGCAACAGCATCATCTTCAAGGGTCTGGGAGGGTCAAAACTGAAGACCAAACCGGATACCTTGAGAGCAAATAAGCATAACTGCATTGCATGCTAACCCCTTTGTTTGTTTTGTAGGTTTTTGTTTTGTTGTTGCTAACCTCTGTTGTGATGTTCAGGAATTATTGCTCGCCGCCGGGTATTTCCTCTCAACAGGCCACACAGGTATCCAACTAGAATCAACCTTCCGGGAATTCAGATGGATCAAGTTCAACAAGATCTTGCTGATGTCAGAAATCAGCTAGCCAATGAAAGACTGGAGATGAGAACACAGATGACGCAGTTCATGGAGGTTATGAACAACATGGCTCAGAGCCAGGAGAGACTGAGGGCCATGGTGGAGAGGCAAAATCAAGAGGAGCCTCATGTAGGGACTGCGGGCACCAGTAATAATGAAAGGGTGCAACCACATGTGAATCCCCCTGTGTTTGGTCCACATCTACATCCTGAGGTTAACATCCCTGCAAATGTTCAAGGAACAGCCACCGCAGCCAGAGTACTTCAAGAAGATCCTCAGGAGGACCAATTTACAGTAATGGGTGCTGGAGAGGACGCTTATGATAGGAGATTGGATGAAATAGCTGAGAAGTTAAGATCTTTAGAATCTCAGAACTCTTTGGGCTTCGACGTCATGGACATGGGGCTGGTAGACGGGGTTAGGATTCCCCACAAGTTCAAGCCTCCATGTTTTGAAAAGTATAATGGGACTTCCTGTCCCCGAACTCATCTGCAATCTTTTCTCGGAAGATTAAAAGCTTATACAATGGATGAGAAACTTTGGATGTTCTACTTTGAAGATAGCTTGACTGGAGCATCGAGGGAATGGTATTCCCACTTGACAAGGGCAACTGTAAGATGCTGGAAGGACCTGGCAGAAGCCTTCATCCGACAGTATCAATACAACTTAGACATGGCACCCAACAGGACTCTCCTAATGGGAATGTCACAGTCGTCAAGGGAAAGTTTCCGAGAATACGCCCAAAGATGGAGGCAATTGGCTGCTGCCGTTCAACCCCCAATGTCGGAGAGAGAAATGGCAGACATGTTTATGAACACTCTTCAGGGAACGTATATTGACAGGTTGGCTGCTTTCTCTTCCACCAGCTTCGCAGATGTTGTCATAGCTGGGGAGAGAATTGAAAGCCTGTTAAAGATGGGTAAGATCTCAGACAACGGTGCAAGCTCGTCCAGTAGTACAAGAAAGCCTTTTGCAGGCCCGAGAAGAACTGGCGAGACCAATGCCATCCACACCAACAGGGGTAGGCCCCAATATGCTCAGAGGTCAATAGCAGCAGTCACTATCCCTGCTCCAGCTCATCCTCAGCCAGTCTATCAACCTCCTCAACAAAACTTCCAACAACAACCTCAGTATCATCAGAATCAATATCCTCCAAGAAACAACTACAACAACAACAATAGCAACAACAATCAACAGAGGCCATTTCAACAGAGGCCCTCCCAAGTTAACCGAGTGATCGACCCGATCCCCATGCCGTACGCTGCTTTGCTGCCACAACTTTTGAAACTCAACCTGGTTGAGCTAAGAACGTTGGCACCGCCGGATCCCAACAGTCTACCAAGAAACTATGACTCCAATGCTAGGTGTGCTTTTCATTCAAACGCACCTGGTCACAGTACAGAAAAATGCAGGGCTCTGCATATGAAGGTACAAGACTTGGTAGACTCCAAGGCTCTGAATTTTGCACCTCCGCCCAATGTCAACAAAAATCCAATGCCACACCATGGTGGTCCTCGAATTAATGCTATTGAAGAAGACCAACAGTCTTATTTGATAAATAGTGTGGATCAGATCAGGACACCATTGGTGGAAATCAAAGCTCAGCTCCGTGAAAACAATATATTTCCGGGGTGTGAACTGGGATGTCCCTACTGCAATATTTCATGGAATGGGTGTGAGGACTTGAGGAATGGCATTGACAGCCTTATTCAGAGTGGCCTACTTCAGATCACTACATCGTTTCCTGCAAATCCAACAACTTCATCAGCAACGGTTTCAGACCCTCCTACAACTGCAGCAACTAATGCTCCCAACGATTCATCAGCACCATCAACAAGTACTTCATCAGTTCTTCCAAATGATCAGTTTTCAACAGTTTCTCCTGCTACAACTTCAGCTTCATTCCATTTCGACTCTCCATCAACAACAGCCACAGTCCTTCCAACGGAACCTCCTACAACTCCAGCAATCAATCATGAAGATGTCTCTACAGTTACCATATTCTACGATCCAGAAAATAACTCCGCCTACCATTCAGAAGGTGCTGCTCCCGCTAGAGCACCAGTCACAATCTTTTATGATCCACAAACAATAACAGTCCCTTCAGCAGCAGCAATCAGTCCGGTCACTATCACGGTGCCTGGACCTGTACCATATGAAAGCGATAGGGCCATCCCTTGGCACTATGGCTCTGACTTGTATTGCGAAGGAAAAAGAATCACTCTTGAAACATCAACACCTGCACCACAAGTAGATAATGTGGGGGGAGGCGGAGGCTTCACTCGAAGCGGACGTCTCTTTGCTTCACAAGTTCAAAGACCTACTGCCGAAGCAGAAGCTGCTGCCAAGGCAAAAGGAAAAGGCCCGGTGCAGGAAGATCCAGCTGCCAAAGAAGCCCTGAAAACTCCATTCGATCAGGAAGTTGATGAGTTTATGAGAATCATCAAAAAGAGTGACTACAAAATTGTGGATCAACTTCACCAGACGCCATCCAAAATCTCCATCCTCTCTCTGCTTATGTGCTCCGAAGCCCATCGGAATGCACTACTGAAAGTACTGCACGCAGCTTACGTGCCCGAGGAGATTACTGTCAACCAATTGGAAACCGTGGTTGGAAATGTTACTGCTAGCAATGGGCTAGGGTTCACCAATTCTGACTTGACAGTGGATGGCCGCAATCACAACAAAGCCTTGCACATAACCCTGGAATGCAAAGGAGCTGTCCTTTCTCATGTGCTGGTGGACACAGGTTCTTCCCTGAATGTCTTACCAAAGAAGGCTCTGGTGAAGCTTGAATATGATGGACTGGCATTGAGACCCAGCAACCTGGTGGTTAGAGCTTTTGATGGCTCGAAGAGATCGGTTCTGGGAGAGATTGAGCTGCCCGTGACAATTGGCCCGCAGACCTTTAAAACTATCTTTTATGTGATGGACATTCAGCCCGCCTACAGCTGTTTGTTGGGTAGACCCTGGATTCACGCCGCCGGCGCAATAACGTCTACCCTTCACCAAAAGTTAAAATTTGAGTGGGAAGGTCAAGTTGTCACAATCTGTGGGGAAGAGGACATTTTTGTTAGCCATCTGGCTACTTATAAATACATTGAGATGGATGGAGAGATCCATGAAACAATGAGCCAAGGTTTTGAAGCCTTGAACGTCAATGAAGCATCTGCTATATCTGGTACTCCAATGTCATCTTACCAACAAGCCCGGAAGGTTGTTGAGGAAGGAACTGCCCTAGGCTGGGGCAAGGTTTTAGCTGTGGAGGAAAAGAAGGACAAGTTTGGGTTGGGTTACAAACCAACTCAACATCAAGCAAAGGCTGCTGCAGAGCCTGGGTTTGTCAGTGGGGGGATGCTTACCCCTGATGCTATCAACTGTCTGGAAGACGAGCTGGAAGAGGAGCGCAACCTGGAGATTTGGATTCGTCCGAAGGTCCCGGGGAGCAGTGTCTCGAACTGGTCTTCCCAGGAAATTATAAGTGTTACTCGAGCAGAGTAATTATTATTTCCTGTATTTTTATAAGCATGCATCAAAGTCTTGCATCTTGCCCGAGATGACAAGACTCATTTTGTAATCAGGGCCATATGTACTTTTGTGCAAACAAGATTAAATTATTGAAATATCAGACAATCTTTTTGCAAACGAGTCTTTTTCTTTCTGCTCACTGTTTTTTCCATTTTTCTTTTTGTACAAAAAATAAATGGCGGTGTTTTAAAAATGATAACTTCATTTTACTTTTTTTCTAAAGCAAGATTAAAATCAATCACTAAAATGAACCAACTTAACCCTTGCAGAGAGTGCCTTCCTGACAGGACCGACAACAGCACGGCTATGACATCGTATGACTTTGACAATCCAATCAATCAAGCTGATGAAGGGGTTGATGAAGAATATGAGCTTCCTGAAGAGCTAGCCAGATTGTTAAGGCAAGAGGAAAAGGTTATTACTCCTCACCAGGAGGAGGTTGAAGTGATTAATCTTGGTACAGACGAAGACGTGAAAGAAGTTAGAATCGGGGCCTGCCTGCAAGACTCAGTGAAGAGACAACTGATAGATCTGCTTCAAGAGTATGTTGATGTGTTTGCTTGGTCGTACCAAGACATGCCAGGGTTGGATACCGATATAGTTGTGCACAAGCTGCCTCTGAGGGAAGAATGCCCTCCAGTCAAACAGAAGCTGCGCCGAACTCGCCCAGACATGGCTATGAAGATCAAGGAAGAGGTACAAAAGCAATGGGACGCCGGGTTCCTTGCTGTGACTAGCTACCCGCCGTGGGTTGCTAACATAGTACCTGTGCCTAAGAAGGATGGCAAAGTAAGAATGTGTGTTGATTACCGGGATCTGAACAGAGCCAGCCCGAAGGACGATTTCCCATTACCTCACATTGACGTATTGGTGGATAACACGGCTCAGTTCTCGGTATTCTCCTTCATGGATGGATTTTCAGGATATAATCAGATCAAGATGTCACCTGAAGACATGGAGAAGACAACATTCATCACACCTTGGGGCACGTTCTGTTACAAAGTGATGCCATTTGGACTGAAGAATGCTGGTGCAACATATCAACGGGCTATGGTAACGTTATTCCATGATATGATCCACAAGGAAATAGAATGTTATGTGGATGATATGATCGCCAAGTCCCTCACAGAGGAAGGTCACCTGGTGAATCTGCTGAAGTTGTTCAAGCGTCTGAGGAAATACCAATTGAAGCTGAACCCCAACAAATGCACATTCGGGGTGCGATCCGGTAAGCTGCTGGGCTTTATTGTAAGCGAGAAAGGGATTGAGGTTGACCCTGACAAAGTCAAGGCTATTCAAGAAATGCCTGCACCGAAAACTGAGAAAGAAGTTCGAGGGTTCTTAGGTCGATTGAACTACATCTCAAGGTTCATATCTCACCTTACTGCAACCTGTGAACCTTTGTTTAAGCTGTTAAGGAAGGAACAAACGGTCAGGTGGAATGAAGATTGCCAGAAGGCTTTTGACAAGATCAAAGAATACTTACAAGAACCTCCAATCCTTATGCCTCCAGTTGAAGGAAGACCTCTGATAATGTACTTGACAGTATTAGAAGAGTCGATGGGGTGTGTGCTGGGCCAGCATGACGAGTCTGGCCGAAAAGAGTATGCAATATACTACCTAAGCAAAAAGTTTACCGACTGTGAACAGCGTTATTCACTGCTCGAGAAAACTTGCTGTGCTTTAGCGTGGGCTGCTCGCCGACTAAGACAGTATATGTTGACCCACACTACCTTATTAATCTCAAAAATGGATCCAGTCAAGTACATTTTCGAGAAGCCAGCTCTTACCGGACGGGTTGCAAGATGGCAGATGATTCTCACAGAATACGACATACAGTACACATCTCAGAAAGCCATCAAGGGCAGTGTACTATCTGAATATCTTGCTGAGCAACCCATTGATGATTACCAGCCTATGAGATTTGACTTCCCTGATGAAGATATCATGTTCATTAAAGCGAAAGATCACGAAGAGCCTGTTCACACTGAAGGGCCTGACCCAAAAGAAGAATGGACTATGATGTTTGATGGGGCTGTTAACATGAATGGCCGTGGTGTTGGTGCAGTACTTATTACACCCAAAGGAGTTCACATGCCTTTCTCGGCAAAACTCACTTTCAACTGCACTAACAACGAAGCTGAATACGAAGCTTGCATTATGGGTCTTGAGGAAGCCATTGACCTCAGGATCAAGACGTTAACCGTATTCGGAGATTCAGCTTTGGTAGTCAATCAGACCAATGGGAAATGGTACACCCACCAAGATCATCTGATACCTTACAGGGATTATACAAGAAGATTATTGACTTTCTTCACAACAGTCAAACTTGAGTATATCCCTCGGGACGAGAATCAGTTTGCGGATGCTCTTGCTACCATTTCGTCCATGATCAAAGTTCAAGCTACTAACTTTGTACCTCAGATTTCAGTATCGAGACTTGATAGACCAGCATATGTATTTGCAGCAGATATTGCTGAAGATGATAAGCCTTGGTTCCACGACATCAAATGCTTCTTGGAGGATCAAACATACCCACCTGGGGCATCTTCCAATGATAAGAAGACTTTGAGAAGGCTTGCTGGTAGTTTCTTTCTGAACGCTGATGGGTCTTTGTACAAGAGGAACTTTGACATGGTACTCCTCAGATGTGTTGACAAGACAGAAGCAGATCTGTTGATGCACGAAGTGCACGAAGGCTCTTTTGGTACCCATGCCGGAGGGCATGCCATGGCTAAGAAGTTGTTAAGATCAGGCTATTACTGGATCACGATGGATGCAGACTGTTGTGCTTACGCCAGAAAATGTCACAAATGCCAGATCTACGCAGACAAGGTGCATGTGCCTCCCAATCCTTTGAACATCATGTCTTCACCATGGCCCTTTGCCATGTGGGGCATTGATATGATTGGCAAGATTGAGCCAACTGCTTCAAACGGCCACAGATTCATCCTGGTTGCCATTGACTATTTCACCAAGTGGGTTGAAGCAGCCTCATATGCAAATGTTACAAGACAAGTGGTAGCCAGATTTCTGAAAAGAGATATCATCTGTCGGTACGGAGTGCCCGAGCGAATCATTACTGATAATGGTTCCAACTTGAACAACAAAATGATGGCAGAACTGTGCCGGGACTTCAAGATCCAACATCACAATTCTTCTCCTTACAGGCCAAAGATGAACGGCGCTGTTGAGGCAGCTAACAAGAATATCAAGAAGATTGTGCAGAAGATGGTAATCACATACAAAGACTGGCACGAAATGCTACCATTTGCCTTGCATGGGTACCGCACGTCAATCAGAACATCCACTGGGGCAACACCGTACCAACTTGTATATGGTATGGAAGCAGTCCTACCTGTTGAAGTTGAATTACCCTCTCTACGAGTTTTGATGGATGTTAAACTGAGTGAAGCAGAATGGGTACGGTCCCGATTCGAACAACTGAGTCTGATCGAAGAGAAGAGATTGGCTGCGATCTGCCATGGACAGCTATATCAGAAGAGAATGAAGAAAGCCTTCGATCAGAAAGTTAGGCACTGGGAGTACCAAGTGGGAGATCTTGTGCTGAAAAGAATCCTCCCTCCTCATACAGACCACAGGGGAAAATGGACTCCGAATTATGAAGGACCATTCGTGGTGAAGAAAGTTTTCTCTGGTGGAGCACTGATGCTCAGCACCATGGATGGTGAAGATTTCCCATCCCCTGTGAATTCAGATGCAGTTAAAAAATACTTCGCATAAAATGACCCGCTGGACATAAAAACAGAATGTAAGTCCAGGCAAAAATAGGGCATCCCGGCGAGTCAAAAAACAGAATAAAAGACTCGGGCAAAAGTAAGGGAAAATGAATAAAAAATGTACACCCGCTGAGTTGAAAAGCCGCATTGGACAGCTCAGGCAAAAATGGGTATCCCGATGGATTGAAAACCCGAAAGGGCGATCCATGCAAAATAAGGGAATAAGCGAACAACTGCATTCTGAATTCGTCTGTATCACCTACAACTTGGTAAGCTTCAAAGGATCAAGCTTCAATCAGAATCAACTCTCTCCAGAAAGCAAGACGAGAAGAACGTCATTGTCATACGAGTCATAGCAGGAGAGGAAGCTCCTCAAAGCGTCGTCAACACCGCCAGCACTTTATTTCTCAATTTGTAACAATCTCCTCATTTCAGGAGATATGTTTCTTTGACTGTATCTTGCCAATTCAGGGCACATGAATTAATAAAATCAAATTTTCAGTCACGCTTCGTCTTTTACATTTACGTTTTGCAAAGAGTTGTCTGATATCTCTAAAATACAATTGCATAAGTACAGATGCCTTCTCTAAAAACAAAACACATGCTTACAGGGAATGTGATTATTCTCGAAAGTACTTAACTCCTATGACGGAATCCAGTAAGGGATACCTCGGGACCTTTTGTACGTTTCATTATCTTTGCAGGATTGCAGGTATCCAGAACGCAACCTGGGGCATGCAGGTTACGTCTCAACAGGTAGGCGAATCATGATCAACTCGGTCTATCTTCCACATGGCACTAGAAGGTGCCCACTTCCCCAGCAAAGTTTCCAAGTCAACAAACAATCTTAACACTCAGAATGCTCTATCCCCAGCGGAGTTGCCTCTTGTTGCTCTCCCCAGCTAAGTTATCAACAGCATTCCCCAGCCGAGTTGCCATCCTTCCTCAGCAGAATGCAGAAATCAGGGAATCATCTCCCCACAAAGTCCCCAGCCTCTATTCAGAAGAGCAACGCACGAAGAAGTCACAACAGAGTGAAGAAAGCTTCTACGAACCCCAGCTGGGTTTCTCGTTTATAAGGATATGTCTGTCAGTGACCTATATCCCCAAGCAGCTACACCAATGATCTCATCCCCAGCTGGGATGTCTTCCTCAGCAGATCAGCCAGAGATCTTCGCAGCAACGAGATCCGAATCCCGGATCTGTGCTTCTTTGCATAATCATAGCATTTGCATCACAATATACCCTCAAAGCGTAGCATTCCGTCTAATACGGAGCATTACGGCAAAAATCAAACGCATAGCATAATCATAAGTCATGTTGTGAATTGAACACTTGTAAATATTGACAATCCGTCGTTATACAGAATAGTTCCCCCAAAATCCCCCAGAATCCCAGCAAAAGCAGTTGCCCCATATTCAAATACCAGCATGCACCTTTTGGTACCCGTCCGTGCCATTGTTCCCCAGTAAAGTCGCCTGAACAAACAAGATCACCCGTATTACAGATACTCCCTGACACCCATCCGTGTCAAATCACCAACAGAAAGCCAAAGACACCCTCTTTGCACTCACACATACTTGTATATACACTTTCTTGACACCCGTCCGTGTCATGTCCCCAGCGCAGTCGCTTACACTTTTGCAACCCATATACTTGTTAATATTATACTTTTCTCTCTTGACACCCGTCCGTGTCACTCTCCCCAGCAGATAAACACTCATCAATACATTATATATACACTCGCTACTCATTGGTACACTTATGCAGATGCTCGTCCGTATCTTGTATACATCACCACTCATATCCCCACAGATTCGACAGTAGTCCTTGTTCTTTGTTAACCAGTTGGTACTCGTCCGTACCATCATCTCAGAGCATTGCGTCTAATGTTTGTTCTACATGATACTCGTCCGTATCATAGTCTTAAGGATGCTCGTCCGCATCTTTGATCCATACACCATGTCAAACACTTATGTCTTCCTGAATATAGATACTCGTCTGTGTCTACTATTCCCCAGAAGAGTCCCTTCAGATGCAACACTCGTCCGTGTTCTTTGTTAACCAGTTGATACTCGTCCGTATCATCATCTCTGAACATGTGTCAGTTTGTTTCTACGTGATACTCGTCTGTATCATAGTCTTAAGGATGCTCGTCCGCATCTTTAATCTATACACAATACCAAACACTTATACCTTTTGTTTCTTGGATGTAAACGCTCGTCCGTGTTTACTATCTCCCCAGTAGATCGCCAACAAAGCAAATCTTTCCTTTTTATCTAACACTCGTCCTGTGTTATGATAACCCTGAGAGCAGCCGTACCCTGCTGAGTGGTCGTCCTCCACTTCTTGATGGTCGTCCTCCATCATGCTCATCCGATGGCCGTCCCCATCGTTGATTTTAGCAGCCGTCCCCTGCTAGGTGGTCGTCCTCCACCTCTTGATGATCGTCCTTCATCATTTTATCCAATGGCCGTCCCCATTGTTGATTTTGGTTATCTGACATTCGTCCTATGTCATGATAAACCCTGAGAGCAGCCGTCCCCTGCTGAGTGGTCGTCCTCCACTTCTTGATGGTCGTCCTCCATCATGCTCGTCCGATGGCCGTCCCCATCGTTGACCTTTTCTATCCGATGGCCGTCCCCATCGTCGATATCTTCGGCAGCCGTACCCTGCCAGGTGGTCGTCCTCCACCTTTGATGGTCGTCCCCATCATATTTACTTTTTATTCCCAACAGAGCAGCCGTCCCCTGCTAGGTGATCGTCCTTCACCTTTGATGGCCATACCCCATCATCTGTTTATTTCATTTATTCTTTAACCCGATGGCCGTCCCCGTCGTGGTCCCTTTTCCTTTTAGCCCGATGGCCGTCCCCATCGTTGGTTACTTTACCTTTATGAACTTGATGGCCGTCCCCGTCATGTTTCATTAATTCCCAGAGAACCCTACTTTATCTTGATGGCCGTCCCCATCATATTTTGACTTTCCCCGGCTAGTCGGCCGTCCCCGTCTTAGCTTTTCCTTATATCCCCAGCATGTCGGCCGTCCCCGTCATCGCTTTACTTTACACACTTTTCCCAGCATGTCGGCCGTCCCCGTCATTGCTATTTACCCAGCAGTCGTCCTCTGCTCGACGGTCGTCCTCTGTCGCCCACACTTACAATATACCTTACTTAATCTATATCCCTTTTCTCCTCCATTATGTGAGTGCAAATTTTGGACTGTCTTTGGTATTCAACCACAAGTTATCTTGTTTGCCTGTTAAGCCGTCGCTTACACCCTGCACAGCTAACTCATGTTTGAATAGGGGCAGCTGTAAACACCCCAAATTTGCCCTCACCCATTCACACCATGGCTTGTGATCATCTCATATGCATAAACACAATCATACAATCTCATATCTCATGTTTGATTCACTGCATAGTTTCTAAGTCATCTGCACCTAGGGTTTGTGATTTGAGCAATCCCAAAGCTTCTTGAGCCACTCCAAAGGCCACCAATCATCTCAGAAGGGTCCATGTGTGTTCTTGTATCATGCTACATCCTCACAGAGTCAAAATTGCAGAGGAATCACAAGAACTAGGGTTTGAGTGGATGCAGAGCCAGGTTGAACTGCACAGTTGACCTAAAATTAGGGTTTTGGTTTCAGAGGCCATAATCTCAAATTTTTTGGTCATTCTTGTTTCCATTGGTCTCTATATGGTATAGGGAATATGCATATCAATTTTCATGAAGAAATTCCATGGGGAAGTCATCTGATCAAGAGTTGACTTTTCAGACAAGTCAGTGCAAAATCAGGGCATCTGAGGCCCCCAATGACCCAACCAATGGGTGATCTTCATCATTTTGAGTGTATATGATCTTTATTTGATCATGGAAGAAGGTTGAAGTGCATAAAATCAAGAATTTAGGGTTTTTGCAAAAGTTGACTTTTTGAGGCATAGTTGACTTTTCAAGAATGCCTCATTTTAGGCCAATTTTCAAGCCTTGATTCATGATCCAAAGATGCTTCAAATGAAAAAACTTTGGTCATGAAAGTTGTAGATCTCATCTTCCCCTTTTCAAAAAGTACAAGAACATGATCAAACTCTTCATGGATCAAAAGTTATGGCATTGCAAAGTTAGCAAAAATCATTGATTTTCAAGTTATGCACAAAAAGGAAATTTTGCAAAGTCTTGAACCAAAGTCAAATGTAGCCTCTAATTCATGTCAAACCATTATGTAAACATCCTCTAAGTCACAAAAATCAGATTTGGATCAAGTTTGCTCATGGTTTGGTTCATGTAACTTGACTTTTCTCATGAAAATCCATAAAGCTAACCAAGTTGCAAAACACTCATGACCTTTTCACCAACTTGCTGCATTGATCCTTGAGTCAAGCCAGCCTCTCACACTCACCATGCTGCACCAGAACCCAACTTGTACTTGCCTAAACTTGAGCCATGCCCTATCTTACACAAAAGTGGACTTTGAGCAAAAGTAGCCACACCTATCTCTGCAGGCCAGGTCACATCCACCAGCCACTTGCAATTGTTTATTGAATCAGTTTGCTGGCCATAACACATGAGAACCAAGGCTGAAGCACACACATTCACCACTTACACAAAAAACCTCCCACATTGCAGTTCCTTCGAATCACTCTCCACAGTCTTCAAACACTCAAACTCTCACCATCACTCAACTCACCACACCTCATAGACAAGAAACACCCCAAGCATAAGCCTGAAACAAGCCTGAAAACTTCATTGCCATCATTCACCTCAAGCTGCAGTTTCATTCGAAACTCTTATCCTAGCTCACAAACACACCAACCAACACCACAAACCTTCTCAACACACTTCATAGATCACAAACAACCCCTTTTCACAGCCTGAAAGTGCCAGAATCTCATCTGCCATTGTTGACTGAACTGAAGCAGTTCCTTTCGAATCCTCTTCTCCAGCCAACACAAACTCATTTTGAGCATTCAAACACACTTGGGGGATCAAGTGGAGTAGCTTGCATCAAAGGAAACAGCCAGAAAGCCCCAAAACTGAAAGCTCCAAATCTCAGGTAGCTCGAAATTAATTTTTCCAGAAATGACTTTTATTGTTACAAACTTGTTCTTCATGATGCACTGATCATTCTGGTACCTTTAGTTTTTGAAATGGTTTTGTTTTAAGCATTTAATTTGTGTCTGAAGCTCACGAACCCTAGAAATTGTTTGCTTCGATTCAGATGATTTAGGAAAGATAAATTTGTTTTAGGTTAGGGGTTTGATTCGTGAGAGTGAGAGGATCATTTCCCTGGTCTTAGATTTCATTTATGTTACGTTTTTAGGAAGTTTGAAGATTTTCAGGTGAGCTTCTGGCCGGAGAAGACGACCGGAAGTCTTCTCCGGCCACCTGAGTGTGATTAGGGTTTAATCCCATAATTAATGCTGGTTTGAATATTGGCCGTAGGATGCTGTAAACACCCCAAATTTGCCCTCACTCATTCACACCATGGCTTGTGATCATCTCATATGCATATACACAATCATATCATCTCACATCTCATTTTTGAATCACTGGATAGTTTCTAAGGCATCTGCACCTAGGGTTTGTGATCTGAGCAACCTCAGGGCATCTTGAGCCATCCCAAAGGCCACTAATCAACTCAAAGGGGTCCATGTGTGTTCCAATCATCATATTCCATCCTCACAAAGTCAAAATTGCAAAGGGATCACAAGAACTAGGGTTTGAGTGGATGCAGAGCCAGGATGAACTGCACAGTTGACTGAAAATTAGGGTTTTGGTTTCAGAGGCCATAACTCCAAAATTTTTGGTCATTCTTGTTTCCATTGATCTCTATATGGTATAGGGAGTATACATATCAATTTTCATGAAGAAATTCCATGGGGAAGTCATCTGATCAAGAGTTGACTTTTCAGACAAGTCAGTGCAAAATCAGGGCATCTGAGGCCCCCAATGACCCAACCAATGGGTGATCTTCATCATTTTGAGTGTATATGATCTTTATTTGATCATGGAAGAAGTTGGAAGTTCATGGAAATCAAGAATTTAGGGTTTTGGCAAAAGTTGACTTTTTGGGCTTTGTTGACTTTTCAAGAATGCACCATTTTAGGTCAATTTTCAAGCTTTGATTTATGATCCAAAAAGGCTTCAAATGGAAAAACTTTGGTCATGAAAGTTGTAGATCTCATCTTTCCCTTTTCAAAAAGTACAAGAACATGATCTAACTCTTCATGGATCAAAAGTTATGGCCATGCAAAGTTGCCAAAAATCATTGTTTTTCAAGTTAGGCACCAAATGGAAACTTTGCAAAAACTTGAACCAATGCATATTGTGACTTCTAATTCCTCTCAAACCAGTACACAAACATTCCCTAAGGCCTAAAAGTCAGAATTGGATCAAGTATGCCCTTGGTTTGGTTTGTGTAGCAAGACATTTTTCACAAAGTTTCAAAAGGTGACCAAGTTGCAAAATTCATGATCACATCTCACCAACTCATTTCCTTGGCTGCTGAACCAAGCTAGGCTCATACACACATCCTGCTGTGCAGCCCCCATGCTTTGTACTTAGCTAGTATCATGCCATGCCCTATCTTACACAAAAGTGGTTTTTGAGCAAAAAGTAAACTACCTATCACAGCTGCACAAGTCACATCTCACAGCCACTTGCATTATTTTATTCATTCATTTTGCTGGCCATATCACATAGCAACCAAGGCTGAAACTGATTCATTCATCACCTATACAAAAAACACCCCAACTTGCAACTTCATTCGAATCCCATTACACAGCCTGCAAACACCCAAATCTTTGCTTCCATTCACCTCACCTTGACCTATAGAACACAAAGCATCAAGAAACAAAGCCTGAAACCACAAGAAACCCTCACTGCCATCACCAACCCTCATTCTGCAGATTCATTCGAATCTCTTTCTTCAAGCCACAAACACTTCAACCAACACCATAAACCTTCTCAATACACCTCATAGGTCATAAACAACCCATCACCATGACTTGAAAGGGCCAGAAACACATCTGCCATTGTTGACTGAGCATGAAACAGTTCTCTTCGAAACTCATCACCCAACAAATATAAACCCCATTTGAGCATTCAAGCAACTTTGGGGGACCAAGAGGAGCAGATTGAGCAAGGAGAAGAGGCCTGAAAGTTCCAAAATCAAAGGTTGCAAATCTCAGGTAACTCCAAATTAATTTTTCCAGAAATCAATTTGTTTGTTACAAACTTGCTCTATTTGTCTTGCTGATCACTCTGGTATCATTAGTTTTTGAAATGGCTTTGTGTTAAGAGTTTAATTCGAGATTGAAGCTTGCGAACCCTAGAACTTTCTTCTTTCGATTCAGCTTATTTAGGTTAAATAAATTTGTTTTAGGATAGGGTTTTGATTCGTGAGGGTGAGAGGAACGTTTCCATGATCTTAGTTTTCATTTTAGTGACCTAGGGAAGATTTTGGAAGTTTTCAGGTGACCTTCTGGCCGGAGAAGACGACCGGAAGTCTTCTCCGGCCACCTGAAAATCATTTGTGCCCTAATGACATCATTAATGCCAGTTTAAATTATGAGCGTTTGATCAGCTGACTTTGTTGACTTCCCGCTGCTTTGAGTGGCCCAGATCATTTTCATTAGCCCTAATCTCTCTCTTCAATTTAATTAATTATTAATTAGGATAATTTAATCAGGTTGCATCCTGGCCTTTAATTTGCGCGCCAGTCAACTCATTTAAAACCAGGATCAATCCCATGCGTCCATCCTGCATACTTTCCATTAAATTTGATTTTTAATTCATTTTATTTCTTTTATCTTGTACAATTTATTTAAAATAGTTAAAAAATCATAAAAATTATGAAACTTTTTCTTTAAGGTTTTATTAATTTTTATGACTCAAAAATATTTTTATTTTATTTTTTATCACTGAAAAAGTATTTTTAAATATTTAAAAGATTATTTTTAATTGATTAATGAGAATTAATTAATTAAAAATACTTTTAGGTATTTAAAAATTACAAAAAAATTCATGAAATGTCCTAAGACATTTAGAAACATTGTCCAACCTTCAAACCAAATTTCTTTTTTGATCTTGATGCATTTTAAGAATTTTTCATTGAATTAAATCATTTTTGATGCATTATTTTGATCATAAGTTTGAAAATTCTTTTCTGCCTAATGGTGAAGGTTGAGACATTGATTCTTCTTGCATTGTTTTCCATTTGACATGTACTTTCAAAGATAAAAAGGCCATGATTTGATCTTGCATTCCCTAATTGATTGGCATTTCTTTTGTTACAAACCCTAAAAAACCCTAATAACTTGTGAAAATCATAACTTGAGTTTGGTTGAGAGTTGAGAGCTCCCCTTTGGGCAGTGGTTTGTTATAGGGCTAGGGTTTATTTGAGTGCCATTTTCCATTTTTTGTATTAGGGTTTGCTTCTGTTTTTGGTTTGTGTTTGATGTTTGTTTCATAAACCCTAATTTGGGCTTTCTCTTGCATCCTTCTTGCATTTCCTTACATTACATGACTTGCCATTGCATTTTGTGCATTCTTATGATTCATTTGACATCTTAAGACATGTATGAAGCATCATTGATCATTGCATTACATATTTGCCATGCCATTTGCCTTGTATGATCCATGACATTCCATGCTTGTTCATGCTCCTTAACTTGCATCATTTGCATCCATGACTTTGTATGAACATATCCATTGTCTTGCCTCATGTTTGCAGCACTTCATAACATCATAATCATCATCACCATGCTTCTGGTTTTGCTTTGCATCATATCATTTCATTTCATTTAGCATTGTATTGCATTTGCTTCTAACATTTCAGGTGGTAAGTAACTTGGGAAGTGAATTTGCCTTCACTTCTCACAATTTTTCTTCTCATCTTATTTTGCATACCTTGCTGCATTCTTAATTGTGTTTGAGTTTGAGCTTGCTCATACTTTCTCCCCCCACTTCCTTTCTTCAAGTGACTTGACTTCTTGAATGAAGCAAGTCACTTTGCTTCTCTTGATCTTATTCATCTGCTTCCTGGTGGTTCATCTGAAGATTGTTCTTGAAAGCCTCACAAACATTAGGACCAACCAAGCATGATAATGAATTAGGGTTTTGATTAGTCTCCCCCATAGTTTTTACCTTTGTGTCTCTCCTTGAGTCATCTCTTCTCACCTCATAATCAGGGACTAAACCCTCAAGGCTTTAAGACTTTGTGATTAAGATCATGCCTGCATCCTTCTTTTAGGATGGAGTGTATAACTTTAATCCTAAGTCTTGGACCCTTAAGGTGTTGAAATCTCTTAATTAATCCATCTAATAAACATCAAGACATTACACTTGTAACTTGGGCCTTGCACTAGGGTTCTAATTCTTCCTTAATTGGTTAAGAAGGACTAACCCTAAAGTTAATGGACAAGTCCCCCTCAAGTTGTTTTACAAACAATAAAATTCACTTCATCATCATACCATTAATCTAAAATCCACTTAATCAAAGACTTGTTTTGTCATGGGATTAATCCCTAATCATGGATTAAGCTGAGGAGCTTTCCTCAGCTTAAACATTCTCATCTATTATCCTTCTTTTAGGATGGTGTAATGAGTCTGTTAAATCCCTGATTATGGCTTAACCTCATTACTTAACACTGAACAAAAACACCAAAAACATCTAAATAATCACAAGTAGGTTAATGATCTTAACCCTACACCAAAGGTGATTAAGTGTGAGAATCTGACTTCACACTTAAGGTATTCTCATTACCCCTAATCAGAGGGAAGATGTGATGAGTTTACCAAATCCATTGATTTAGGTTTAAGCTCATTATCTTATGACAAACTCCAAAAAGAAATAAAAGACTGAAAACTCAAAAACAAACAATAATCGTCCCCTCCGGGATTCTTTTCTCATCATCTTCACTCACAAGCGAGAACTTGCTTCTTCCGTCTAATGCAAGACAGTAAGCACCTGAGCCAGACAGGTCATACACTTGAGCATAGACAAGCAAGCAGTTCACAAGTCAATTCATCTTTCAGTCTCTTTGGGTCGAACTACGGTGTTCTGACTTCCTCATTGCACGAGAGGATACGTAGGCATAACTTAACAGTTATCGAACAAAAGTCTCTGTCCATCCCCCCTCCTTCCAGCTCATTTCTTTTAGCCTCATTATCATGAGCATTTCATTCCTGGTCTCACACTGACACTTTCATACTTCACATCACATTTCTTTACACTGACACCTGTACATATTGCTTCCCAGCCATTTTACACACAGATTGCACTGACACTACCCCTTTAAAACACAAATCTTTTAAGCGTGGATCCCGTCGAGTACGGCGGACAATCTGGGTGCTAATACCTTCCCAGGTTGTAACCAACCCCCTTTCTCAGTCTCTCTGGTTCGCAAACCGTCTTATCCATCTTTTTCTAGGCCTATGCAGCATTGCCTTTCCTCCGGGATAAAAAATGCCTAGCTGGCGACTCTATTCATCCTCCAGTGAGTTCACGGCTGTGTGTTCTCACTGTTCCCCTCGCCGACCGTTCGCGTCTGTACCTTCATCTGATCCATTTTCATTTGTCGGGAGCGACAGCTTGGCGACTCTGCTGGGGAACCTTGTACTGCAACCAGGGCTTCTGGTTCTTTTTTGTGGGTTCCTCCTAGCGCTTGTCTGATGTGTATTTACTGGGGTGTTATGTGCTATTTGTGTTTGTATATTTGCTTTATTTACTGCTTTCTGTACAGCCTTATTTATTGCTTTTCTTTACAATTTTCATATATATCATACTGTCATGCTGTCTGTGCTGGATCTGGTTTGTTTTGGTGGGTGGGGGTTCCATTGAGAGTTTAGGTCCTATACCTGGGACCTGAGTGACACCTAGGCTAGAGTGAATCATATTCTTTCCCAGTCAATTTTCAGTCTGGTGCGGGAATATGAAACACGGTTCAGATATGGGTTTCTTCTTGAGAACTCTGTGTTGCAGATTTCCTGCAATGCTAGGGGGATCTGGGAAGCCTGCTAAGTCTGGATGACCTTTTAGTATTGACCTTCAGAAACTGAGGTGAATTAGAGGAGGAATTGTTATGGTTATTGTAAACACTGTACCTCCGGGTTAGAAGTGTTTACACTTCTCATAACTAATCCAAGTCTGAGGATCCTTGTTCTAGATCACTACCTGTGAGGGGGTTGGGCTGTTTACAGGTTTGCAGGTACCTTGACCTCAGAATACCCTGTTACTTTGACTTTGTTAAGAATGCTTCATGTTGGATAGTTCTTGTGATTCTAAAACCCTGGACATATGGCTCTTTATTTGAGTCCCCTACCTTGGTTACTAGATTCTTAGACCTCCATCTGGAATTCTTGAACACACATGGATCTATACCAAGGCATTTATTCAGATCCAGCTCAGTCACAGACCCTTGCATTTCATCTGCATACATCCTCATTGCATCATATTAACATGTGCTTATTTGTTTTTCAGGGTATCCATTTCATCAGGTTTTGGTTTTGACCCCATCTGCAGATTTGACCCATCTTCACCAGCATCTGTTTCAGTTTTTAGCTATCTGCTTCAGCACCAGCCAGCCAGTGGCTCTCTCTGCTTCAGCACTATCATCAGCACTCTACTCAGCATTCAGCCTCATGGCTCCAAAGAAGAACAACATCACCTATCATTTCTTCCAACCAGATTTGTCAGACCTCAGGAGGATCCAAACCCTGATTACACCAGATTACATCCCTCTGTTCAGGGAACATTATGGGGACATACTTGACCTAGTTATGGACATGGACTCATCTCAAAGGAGCCTGATCCATACCTGCATCCAGTTCTATGACCCCCCATTGAGATGCTTCACCTTTCAAGACTTCCAGTTGGGTCCTCTTTTGGAAGAATACTCATCTTTGACTGGTTTGCCTATCAAGAGAGAGATCCCATTCAACCCTGAAATGGATTTTCCCAGCAATGGGGAGATAGCCAAAGCTTTGCACCTGGAACCTGCTTTGATTGAACAACACATGACCTCTAAATCTAGTGTCCCTGGATTACAGCTGGACTTCCTAATCTCTCAAGCTAGTCTGAAGGCCTCCCTGGGGGAGTGGAAAGCTGTTTGTGCTCTGTTGGCTTTAAGTGTGTATGGAATCGTGTTATTTGCAGATGAGCCCAGATTCATCAGCAAGAGTGCAATCCATTTGTTCATCTTGAAGAACCCAGTGCCTACCTTGTTGGGTGATCTCTATTACTCGGTACATCAGAGGAATGAGAAACAGAGAGGGAAGTTAGTGAGGATTTGTGCTCCACTATTCCATGCCTGGCTTCTCAAGCATCTACCTAGGACAGATGCATTCCTAAACCCTCATCAGCAAAGCAACTGGGCAAGGAGACTTTCTGTCCTAACTGCAGCAGATATCCGGTGGTGCAATCAAGGTACCAAGGGCAGAGACATAATCACTAGCTGCGGGCATTTTCCTAATGTGCCTTTGGTAGGAGTCAAGGGAAGTATCAATTACAACCCCCTGCTGTTCAAGAGGCAATTGGGTTATGCATTGGTTCATGCTCCTAGGGAAAAGGACTTGGCTGAGACCCTCTACTGTGAGAACAAGGTCAGTCTGGCAACTGTTAGGCAGGCTGCTTGGGCCTGGGATCATATTCAAACCAAGGGAATCACCATTCTGGGAAAGTGCAATAATGTGGCGTCAGCTCAATATCAGGAGTGGTCCCATGCTAGGGCCCAAATCTCAGGATTGCCCTTCACCATCAAAGACATGCCTGAGTCATCATCAGCACCACCTCCAGCAACTGTTAGCCTGGAAGAGTTTGAAAGCCTGAAGGAAAGGAATGAGAAGTTATCTCAAGCCTTGCAGAAGACCCTCAGGGAGAGGAGTGAAGGTGTGAGGGAGATTGAAAGACTAGAGAAGCTGAGAGTTGAGCACTTGACAAAAATTGAGAGGTCTGGAGAATACATCAACAAGTCTAAAGCTGGTGAGCAGATTCTGAAGAACGCTTGTAAAGAAGCCCAGTTCCAAAGAGCCAGAACAGACTTGTATTTGAAAGAGAGTCAGGCCAGGTGGGTCCGGATCACTGAAGCCCGTACTCTAGAAGACAAGAGAGCTCAGGACAAGATGGAACAGATGGAAAAAGCCCTGGCAGCAGCCCAGAAGGAAATTTCAGAGCTAGAAATCAGAGCTGGAGTGAAGAGGTCTAAGGACCAGAGTCAGAACAAGAAGTTGACTGCAGCTGTTGCAACAAGAAACCTTCTCATCAGAAGTCTTACGGAGCGCCCGGCTGATCCTGTGACCGAAGCACTTCTTAAGGAAGTTCGCGAGGATGAGTTTGGCCTCGGGGTTTGATCATTTGCTTGTTGTTGTTTCTATTCCCTGTACTTTTGATTTTCTTCTGTAATGTATTTTGACCCTTTAAGGGCTTATGTTGTAAAAAAGAACAATTTGTATTATTGCACCTTTGTAATATATTTGTTGGTTTCTATCCGAGCTCATTTCAGAAGCAACCTCAAGCAGCATCATCTTCAAGGGTCTGGAAGGGTCAAAACTGAAGACCAAACCGGATACCTTGATAACAAATAAGCATAACTGCATTGCATACTAACCCTTTTGTTTGTTTTGTAGGTTTTGTTTTATTGATACTAACCTCTGTTGTGAATCTCAGGAATTATTGCTCGCCGCCGGGTATTTCCTCTCAACAGGCCACACAGATACCCAACTAGAAGCAACCTTCCGGGCATCCAAATGGACCAGTTGCAGCAAGATCTCAATGAGGCCAGAACCCAGATGGCTAACGAAAGAGTGGAGATGAGAACCCAGATCACTCAGTTCATGGAAGTGATGAATAACTTAGCTCAAAGTCAGGAGAGGCTTAGAGTTTTGGTAGAGGGAAGAACTCAAGAGGACCCCCATGTGGGAACTGCTGGCACAAGCAACAACGAAAGGGTGCAACCACATGTTAATCCCCCAGTGTTTGGCCCACATTTACATCCTGAGATCCACATCCCCGCAAACGTTCAGGGAACGGCTACTGCAGCCAGAGTACTTCAAGAGGATCCTCAGGAGGACCAATTCACGGTCATGGGTGCTGGAGAGGAGGCCTATGATAGGCGATTGGATGAAATAGCTGAAAAGTTGAGGTCACTGGAATCTCAAAATTCTTTGGGCTTCGATGTCATGGACATGGGGCTGGTAGACGGGGTCAGGATTCCCCACAAGTTCAAGCCTCCATGCTTCGAAAAGTATAATGGGACTTCATGCCCTCGGACTCATTTGCAGTCATTTTTGGGAAGGCTGAAGGCCTACACAATGGATGAGAAACTTTGGATGTTTTACTTCGAAGACAGTTTGACTGGAGCATCAAGGGAATGGTATTCCCACTTGACAAGGGCAACTGTGAGATGCTGGAAGGACCTGGCAGAGGCCTTCATCCGACAGTATCAATACAACTTAGACATGGCACCCAACAGGACTCTCCTGATGGGCATGTCACAGTCGTCAAGGGAAAGTTTCCGTGAATACGCCCAAAGATGGAGGCAATTGGCCGCTGCTGTTCAACCACCAATGTCTGAGAGAGAAATGGCAGACATGTTTATGAACACTCTCCAGGGAACGTATATTGACAGGTTGGCCGCTTTCTCTTCCACCAGCTTCGCCGATGTTGTCATAGCTGGGGAGAGAATCGAAAGCCTGTTGAAAATGGGTAAGATATCTGATAATGGTGCAAGCTCGTCCAGTGGTACAAGAAAGCCTTTTGCAGGCCCGAGAAGATCTGGCGAGACCAATGCCATTCACACCAACAGGGGCAGACCCCAGTATGTTCCCAGAACAATAGCAGCAGTCACAATTCCTGCTCCAGCTCACCCTATACCAGTCTATCAACCTCCTCAACAAAATTTCCAACAACAACCCCAGTATCATCAGAATCAATATCCTCCAAGAAACAACTACAACAACAACTCCAACAACAACAATCAACAGAGGCCATTCCAACAGAGGCCTTCTCAAGCTAACAGGGTGATAGACCCGATTCCAATGCCATATGCTGCCTTATTGCCACAACTTCTGAAACTCAACCTAGTTGAGCTAAGAACGTTGGCACCTCCGGATCCGAACAGTCTACCAAGAAACTATGACTCAAATGCTAGGTGTGCTTTTCACTCGAACGCACCTGGTCACAGCACGGAAAAATGCAGGGCTCTGCATATGAAGGTGCAAGACTTGGTAGACTCCAAGGCTTTGAATTTTGCTCCTCCGCCCAGTGTCACCAAAAACCCAATGCCACACCATGGTGGTCCCCGAATTAATGCTATCGAGGAAGACCAACAGTCTTATTTGATAACTAGTGTGGATCAGATCAGGACGCCATTGGTGGAAATCAAGGCTCAGCTCCGTGAAAATGATATATTTCCGGGATGTGAACTAGGGTGCCCCTACTGCAATATCTCATGGAATGGGTGTGAAGACTTGAGGAATGGCATTGACAACCTTATTAAGAGTGGCCTCTTACAAATCACAACATCATTTCCGGCGCATCCGGCAGCTTCATCAACAACGGTTCCAGACCCTACTACAACTGCAGCAACTATTGTTCCCGATAATTCATCAACAACACCAGCAAGTACTTCATCTGTCCTACCAAATGATCAGTTTTCAACAGTTTCTTCTGCTACAACATCAGCTTCATTCCATTTCGACTCTCCATCAACAACAACAACAGTCCTTCCAACAGAACCTCCTACAACTCCAGCAGACGATCATGAAGATGTCTCTACTGTTACCATCTTCTATGATCCAGAAAATAACTCCGCCTACCATTCAGAGGGTGCTGCTCCCACTAGAGCACCAGTTACTATCTTTTATGATCCACAAACAATCGCAGTCCCTTCGGCAGCATCAATCAGTCCGGTTACCGTCACAGTACCTGGACCTGTACCATATGAAAGCAATAGGGCCATCCCTTGGCACTATGGCTCTGACTTGTACTGTGAAGGGAAAAGAATCACTCTTGATACTACAGCACCTGCACCACAAATTGATAATGTGGGCGGAGGCGGAGGCTTCACCCGAAGCGGACGTCTCTTCGCTTCACAAGTCCAAAGACCTACTGCCGAGGTAGAAGCTGCTGCCAAGGCAAAGGGAAAAGGCCCGGTGCAGGAAGATCCAGCTGCCAAAGAAGCCCTGAAGACTCCGTTTGATCAGGAAGTTGATGAGTTCATGCGGATCATCAAGAAGAGTGACTATAAAGTTGTGGATCAACTTCATCAGACACCATCCAAAATCTCCATCCTCTCACTGCTCATGTGCTCCGAAGCCCATCGGAATGCACTACTGAAAGTATTGCATGCAGCTTACGTGCCCGAGGAGATTACTGTCAACCAGTTAGAAGCGGTCGTTGGAAATGTCACTGCTAGCAATGGGCTAGGCTTTACCAATTCTGACCTGACAGTGGATGGCCGAAATCACAACAAAGCCTTGCACATAACTATGGAATGCAAAGGAGCTGTCCTTTCACATGTGCTGGTGGACACAGGTTCTTCCCTGAATGTCTTGCCAAAGAAGGCTCTGGTGAAGCTTGAATATGATGGACTGGCATTGAGACCCAGCAACCTGGTGGTTAGAGCTTTTGATGGCTCAAAGAGATCGGTTCTGGGAGAGGTAGAGCTGCCTGTGACGATTGGCCCGCAGACATTTAAAACTATCTTTTATGTGATGGACATTCAGCCCGCCTACAGCTGTTTGTTGGGTAGACCCTGGATTCACGCCGCTGGCGCAATAACGTCTACCCTTCACCAAAAGTTAAAATATGAGTGGGAAGGCCAAGTTGTCACAATCTGCGGGGAGGAGGATATATTTGTGAGTCATCTGGCTACTTACAAGTATATTGAAATGGATGGTGAGATCGTTGAAACCATGAGCCAAGGTTTTGAAGCCTTGAATGTGAATGAAGCATCTGCTGTTTCGGGGATCTCCATGTCGTCATACCAACAAGCCCGGAAGGTTGTTGAGGAAGGAACTGCCCTAGGCTGGGGCAAAATTTTAGCTGTGGAGGAGAAGAAGGACAAGTTTGGGTTGGGTTACAAACCAACTCAACGCCAAGTGAAGGCTGCTGGAGAGCCTGGATTTGTCAGTGGGGGGATGCTTACCCCCGATGCTATCAACTGTCTGGAAGACGAGCTGGAAGAGGAGCGCAACCTGGAGAATTGGATTCGTCCGAAGATCCCGGGGAGCAGTGTCTCGAACTGGTCTTCCCAGGGAATTATAAGTGTTACTCGAGCAGAGTAATTATTATTTCCTGTTTTTTTATGAGCATGCATCAAAGTCTTGCATCTTGCCCAAGATGACAAGACTCATTTTGTAATCAGGGCCATCTGTACTTTTGTGCAAACAAGATTAAATTAATGAAATATCAGACAATCTTTTTGCAAACGAGTCTTTTTCTTTTATGCTCACTGTTTTTTCCATTTTTCTTTTTGTACAAAAATAAATGGCAGTGTTTTTCAAAATGACAACTTCATTTCACTTTTTCTAAATAAGACTAAAATCAGATCACTAAAATGAACCAATTAAACCCTTGCAGAGAGTGCCATCCTGACCGCACCGACAACAGCACGGCTATGACATCGTATGACTTTGACAATCCGATCAATCAAGCTGACGAAGGGGTTGAAGAAGAATACGAGCTTCCTGAAGAGCTAGCCAGGTTGTTAAGACAAGAGGAAAAAGTTATTACCCCTCATCAGGAGGAGGTTGAAGTGATTAATCTTGGTACAGAGGAAAATGTGAAAGAAGTCAAGATCGGGGCCTGCCTGCAAGACTCAGTGAAGAAGCAACTGATAGATCTACTTCAAGAGTATGTCGATGTGTTTTCCTGGTCGTATCAGGACATGCCAGGGTTGGATACCGATATTGTTGTGCACAAGCTGCCATTAAGGGAAGAATGCCCACCAGTCAAACAGAAGCTACGCCGTACCCGTCCAGACATGGCCATGAAGATCAAGGAGGAGGTACAAAAGCAATGGGACGCCGGGTTCCTTGCTGTGACTAGTTACCCGCCGTGGGTTGCTAACATAGTACCTGTGCCTAAGAAGGACGGTAAGGTAAGAATGTGTGTTGATTACCGGGATCTGAACAGAGCCAGCCCGAAAGATGATTTCCCATTACCTCACATTGATGTATTGGTTGATAACACGGCTCAGTTCTCGGTATTCTCCTTCATGGACGGATTTTCAGGATACAACCAGATTAAGATGTCACCTGAAGACATGGAGAAGACAACATTCATTACACCCTGGGGCACGTTCTGCTACAAAGTGATGCCATTTGGGCTCAAGAACGCCGGTGCAACATATCAACGGGCTATGGTAACATTATTCCACGATATGATTCATAAGGAAATAGAATGCTATGTGGATGACATGATTGCCAAGTCCCTTACAGAGGAAGACCATCTGGTGAATCTGCTCAAGTTGTTCAAGCGTCTGAGGAAGTATCAACTGAAGCTAAACCCCAACAAATGCACATTCGGGGTGCGATCCGGTAAGTTGCTGGGCTTTATTGTAAGCGAGAAAGGGATTGAGGTTGATCCTGATAAAGTCAAAGCCATCCAAGAGATGCCTGCACCGAAAACTGAGAAAGAAGTTCGAGGGTTTTTAGGTAGATTGAACTACATCTCAAGGTTCATATCTCACCTCACAGCAACCTGTGAACCCTTGTTCAAGCTGCTAAGAAAAGAACAGACGGTCAAGTGGAATGAAGATTGCCAAAGGGCTTTTGACAAGATCAAAGAATATCTGCAAGAACCTCCAATCCTCATGCCGCCAGTTGAAGGAAGACCTCTAATTATGTACTTGACGGTATTGGAAGAATCAATGGGGTGTGTGCTGGGCCAGCATGACGAGTCTGGTCGAAAAGAGTATGCAATATACTACCTAAGCAAAAAGTTTACCGACTGTGAACAACGTTATTCACTGCTCGAGAAAACTTGCTGTGCTTTAGCGTGGGCTGCTCGCCGACTGAGGCAGTATATGTTGACCCACACTACCTTGCTAATCTCAAAGATGGACCCAGTCAAGTACATATTCGAGAAGCCAGCTCTTACCGGACGGGTTGCAAGATGGCAGATGATTCTCACAGAATATGACATACAGTACACCTCTCAGAAAGCCATCAAGGGCAGTGTACTATCTGAATATCTTGCTGAGCAACCCATTGATGATTACCAGCCAATGAGGTTTGACTTCCCTGATGAAGACATCATGTTCATTAAATCAAAAGATCATGAAGAGCCTGTTCACACTGAAGGGCCTGACCCAGAAGAAGAATGGACTATGATGTTTGACGGGGCTGTTAACATGAATGGCCGTGGTGTTGGTGCAGTACTCATTACACCAAAAGGAGTTCATATGCCTTTCTCGGCAAAACTCACGTTCAACTGCACTAACAACGAAGCTGAATACGAAGCTTGTATTATGGGTCTTGAGGAAGCCATTGACCTCAGGATCAAAACATTGACCGTATTCGGAGATTCAGCTTTGGTAATCAATCAAACCAACGGAAAATGGTACACGCACCAAGACCATCTGATACCTTACAGGGACTATACAAGAAGGTTACTGACTTTCTTCACAACAGTCAAACTTGAGTATATCCCTCGGGACGAGAATCAGTTTGCGGATGCCTTGGCTACCATTTCGTCCATGATCAAAGTTCAGACTGCTAACTTTGTACCTCAGATTTCAGTATCGAGACTTGATAGACCAGCATATGTATTTGCAGCAGACATTGCTAAAGATGATAAGCCTTGGTTCCACGACATTAAGTGCTTCTTGGAGGATCAAACATACCCACCTGGGGCATCATCCAATGATAAGAAGACTTTAAGAAGGCTCGCTGGGAGTTTCTTTCTGAACACTGATGGGTCTTTATACAAGAGGAACTTTGATATGGTACTTCTCAGATGCGTTGATAAGGTGGAAGCAGATCTACTGATGCATGAAGTGCACGAAGGCTCTTTTGGTACCCATGCCGGAGGACATGCAATGGCTAAGAAGTTGTTAAGATCAGGCTATTACTGGATCACAATGGATGCAGACTGTTGTGCTTACGCCAGAAGATGTCACAAATGCCAGATCTATGCAGACAAAGTGCACGTGCCTCCGAACCCTTTGAACATCATGTCTTCACCCTGGCCCTTTGCCATGTGGGGCATCGATATGATTGGCAAGATTGAGCCAACTGCTTCGAACGGCCACAGATTCATCCTGGTCGCCATCGACTATTTTACGAAGTGGGTTGAAGCAGCCTCATATGCAAATGTCACAAGGCAAGTGGTAGCCCGATTCCTAAAAAGAGACATCATCTGTCGGTATGGAGTACCCGAGCGAATCATTACTGATAATGGTTCTAATCTCAACAACAAAATGATGGCCGAATTATGCCGGGACTTCAAGATCCAACATCACAATTCTTCTCCTTACAGGCCAAAGATGAACGGCGCTGTTGAGGCAGCAAATAAGAATATCAAGAAGATTGTGCAAAAAATGGTAGTCACTTACAGAGACTGGCATGAAATGTTACCATTCGCCTTGCATGGGTACCGCACATCAATCCGAACATCCACTGGGGCAACACCGTATCAACTTGTGTATGGTATGGAGGCAGTCCTACCAGTTGAAGTTGAATTACCCTCGCTACGGGTATTAATGGATGTCAAACTGAGTGAAGCAGAATGGGTTAGGTCCCGATACGAGCAACTAAGTCTGATCGAAGAGAAAAGATTGGCTGCAATCTGCCATGGGCAGCTATATCAGAAGAGAATGAAGAAAGCCTTCGATCAGAAAGTCAGGCATCGAGAATACCAAGTGGGAGATCTTGTGCTAAAAAGAATCCTCCCTCCTCATACAGACCACAGGGGCAAATGGACTCCGAATTATGAAGGACCATTCGTCGTCAAGAAAGTTTTCTCTGGTGGAGCACTGATGCTCAGCACCATGGATGGTGAAGATTTTCCATCCCCTGTGAATTCAGATGCAGTTAAAAAATACTTCGCATAAAATGACCCGCTGGACACAAAAACAGAATGTAAGTCCAGGCAAAAATAGGGCATCCCGGCGAGTCAAAAACAGAATAAAAGACTCGGGCAAAAATAAGGGAAATAAACAAAAAAATGTACACCCGCTGAGTTGAAAAGCCGCATTGGACAGCTCAGGCAAAAATGGGTATCCCGATGGATTGAAAACCCGAAAGGGCGATCCATGCAAAATAAGGGAATAAGCGAACAACTGCATTCTGAATTCGTCTGTATCCCCTACAACTTGGAAAACTCAACAGAATCAAGCTCCGATCAGAATCAACTCCCTCCAGAAAGCAAGACGAGAAGAGCGTCATTGTCATACGAGTCATAGCGGGAGAGGAAGCTCCTCGAAGCGTTATCAACACTGCCAGCACTTTGTTTCTCAATTTGTAACACTCTCCTCATTTCAGGAGATATGTCCCTTTGACTGTATCTTGCCAATTCAGGGCACATGAATTAATAAAATCAGATTTTCAGTCATGTCTCGTTTTTTACATTTTATGTTTTGCAAAGAATTGTCTGATATCCCTAAAAACACAATTGCATAAGTACAGATGTTTTTCTCTAAAAAAAATATAAAGCACATGCTTACAGGGAATATACTTATCTCCTATGACGGAATCCAGTAAAGGATACCTCGGGACCATTTGTGCGTTTCCTCATCTTTGCAGGATTGTAGGTATCCAGAACGCAACTTGGGGCATGAAAGATGTCAGCATCCAAAATGCTCTATCCCCAGCTGAGTTGCTTCCCATTGCTCTCCCCAGCTGATATACCAATAGCATTTCCCCGGCTAAAATACCAACTATCCTTCCTCAGCAGGATGCAGAATCAGGGAATCATCTCCCCGCAGGGCTTCAAGCCTCTATTCAGAAGAGCAACGCACGACGGAGTCACAACAGAGGGAGAAAGCTTCTACAAACCCCAGCTGGGTCCCGTATTATAAGGATATGTCAATCAGTGACTGATATCCCCAAACGGATATATTATCAGGTCTACCAATGATCTCATCCCCAGCTGGGACGTTCACTTCAAGCAGATCAACCATAGATCTTTGCAGCAACGGGATCCGAATCCCGGACCTGTGCCTCTTTGCATAATCATAGCATTCGCATCATATTATACCCTCAGAGCGTAGCATTCCGTCTAATACGGAGCATTACGGCAAAAATCAAATGCATAGCATAATCATAAGTCATGATGTGAATCGAACACTTGTAAGTATTGACAACCTGTCAGCGTACAGAATATATACAGAAACATCCCCATCAGAGTCCCAGCAAAAGCAGCTGCCTTTCAGATCACAAACACCAGTGCATAACCCCTTTTGACACCCGTCCGTGTCATCTTTCCCCAGCAGGTTGCCTGAATATACTTTACAAACAAGATCACCAATATTACAGATATTTCCTGACACCCGTCCGTGTCAAATCACCGGCAAAAGCCAAAGACATCCTCTTTGCACTCACATATACCTATACACAATCCTTGACACCCGTCCGTGTCATATCCCCAGCATGGTCGCCTATACATATATATACTTTTTCTTGACACCCGTCCGTGTCATATCTCCAGCGCAGCCGCTTGCACCTCTATCGCCCACATACTTGTTAATATTATACTTGTCTCTCTGGACACTCGTCTGTGTCACTCTCCCCAGCAGATAAACACTCATATATATGCTCACCACTCATTGGTACACTTATACAGATACTCGTCCGTATCTTGTATACATCATCACTCATATCCCCACAGATTCGACGGTAGTCCTTGTTCTTTGTTAACCCGTTGGTACTCGTCCGTACCATCATCTCAGAACATTGCGTCTAATGTTTGTTTCTACATGATACTCGTCCGTATCATAGTCTTAAGGATGCTCGTCCGCATCTTTAATCCATACACCGTGTCAAACACTTATGTCTTCTTGAATATAGATACTCGTCCGTGTCTACTATTCCTCAGAAGAGTCCTTTCAGATACAACACTCGTCCGTGTTCTTTGTTAACCAGTTGATACTCGTCCGTATCATCATCTCTGAATATGTGTCAGTTTTGTTTCTGTATGATACTCGTCCGTATCATAATCTTAAGGATGCTCGTCCGCATCTTTAGTCTATACACGATACCAAACACTTATACTTTCCTTTCTTGGATGTAAACGCTCGTCCGTGTTTACTGATCCCCAGTAGATCACCAACAAAACTTTTTCTTTTTTATCTAACACTCGTCCTGTGTTATGATAAACCTTGAGAGCAGCCGTACCCTGCTGAGTGGTCGTCCTCCACTTCTTGATGGTCGTCCTCCATCATGCTCATCCGATGGCCGTCCCCATCGTTGATTTTAGCAGCCGTCCCCTGCTAGGTGGTCGTCCTCCACCTTTTGATGATCGTCCTTCATCATTTTATCCAATGGCCGTCCCCATTGTTGATTTTGGTTATCTAACACTCGTCCTGTGTTATGATGAACCTCGAGAGCAGCCGTACCCTGCTGAGTGGTCGTCCTCCACTTCTTGATGGTCGTCCTCCATCATGCTCGTCCGATGGCCGTCCCCATCGTTGACCTTTGCTATCCGATGGCCGTCCCCGTCGTTGATATTTTCGGCAGCCGTACCCTGCCAGGTGGTCGTCCTCCACCTTTGATGGCCGTCCCCATCATATTTCTTTTATCCCCAACAGAGCAGCCGTCCCCTGCTAGGTGATCGTCCTTCACCTTTGATGGCCGTACCCCATCATCTGCTTATTTCATTTATTCTTTCACCCGATGGCCGTCCCCGTCGTGGTCCCTTTTCCTTTTAGCCGATGGCCGTCCCCATCGTTGGTTACCGTCACTTTATGAACTTGATGGCCGTCCCCGTCATGTTTCATTGACCCCCAGAGACTTTTACAGCTTTATCTTGATGGCCGTCCCCATCATGATTTTATCTTCCCAGCTAGTCGGTCGTCCCCGTCTTAGCTTTACCTTTTATCCCCAGCATGTCGGCCGTCCCCGTCATTGCTATTTACCCAGCAGTCGTACCCTGCTCGGCGGTCGTCCTCCGTCGCCCGCACTTTACGATATACTTTACTTGCTTCTACAATCTATATCCCTTTCCTTCTTCATTTCTGTGAGTGCAAATTTTGGACTGTCTTTGGTATTCAACCACAAGTTATCTTGTTTGGCCTGCTAAGCCGTTGCTTACAACCTGCACAGCTAACTCATGTTTGAATAGGGGCAGCTGTAAACACCCCAAATTTGCCCTCACTCATTCACACCATGGCTTGTGATCATCTCATATGCATATACACAATCATATCATCTCACATCTCATTTTTGAATCACTGGATAGTTTCTAAGGCATCTGCACCTAGGGTTTGTGATCTGAGCAACCTCAGGGCATCTTGAGCCATCCCAAAGGCCACTAATCAACTCAAAGGGGTCCATGTGTGTTCCAATCATCATATTCCATCCTCACAAAGTCAAAATTGCAAAGGGATCACAAGAACTAGGGTTTGAGTGGATGCAGAGCCAGGATGAACTGCACAGTTGACTGAAAATTAGGGTTTTGGTTTCAGAGGCCATAACTCCAAAATTTTTGGTCATTCTTGTTTCCATTGATCTCTATATGGTATAGGGAGTATACATATCAATTTTCATGAAGAAATTCCATGGGGAAGTCATCTGATCAAGAGTTGACTTTTCAGACAAGTCAGTGCAAAATCAGGGCATCTGAGGCCCCCAATGACCCAACCAATGGGTGATCTTCATCATTTTGAGTGTATATGATCTTTATTTGATCATGGAAGAAGTTGGAAGTTCATGGAAATCAAGAATTTAGGGTTTTGGCAAAAGTTGACTTTTTGGGCTTTGTTGACTTTTCAAGAATGCACCATTTTAGGTCAATTTTCAAGCTTTGATTTATGATCCAAAAAGGCTTCAAATGGAAAAACTTTGGTCATGAAAGTTGTAGATCTCATCTTTCCCTTTTCAAAAAGTACAAGAACATGATCTAACTCTTCATGGATCAAAAGTTATGGCCATGCAAAGTTGCCAAAAATCATTGTTTTTCAAGTTAGGCACCAAATGGAAACTTTGCAAAAACTTGAACCAATGCATATTGTGACTTCTAATTCCTCTCAAACCAGTACACAAACATTCCCTAAGGCCTAAAAGTCAGAATTGGATCAAGTATGCCCTTGGTTTGGTTTGTGTAGCAAGACATTTTTCACAAAGTTTCAAAAGGTGACCAAGTTGCAAAATTCATGATCACATCTCACCAACTCATTTCCTTGGCTGCTGAACCAAGCTAGGCTCATACACACATCCTGCTGTGCAGCCCCCATGCTTTGTACTTAGCTAGTATCATGCCATGCCCTATCTTACACAAAAGTGGTTTTTGAGCAAAAAGTAAACTACCTATCACAGCTGCACAAGTCACATCTCACAGCCACTTGCATTATTTTATTCATTCATTTTGCTGGCCATATCACATAGCAACCAAGGCTGAAACTGATTCATTCATCACCTATACAAAAAACACCCCAACTTGCAACTTCATTCGAATCCCATTACACAGCCTGCAAACACCCAAATCTTTGCTTCCATTCACCTCACCTTGACCTATAGAACACAAAGCATCAAGAAACAAAGCCTGAAACCACAAGAAACCCTCACTGCCATCACCAACCCTCATTCTGCAGATTCATTCGAATCTCTTTCTTCAAGCCACAAACACTTCAACCAACACCATAAACCTTCTCAATACACCTCATAGGTCATAAACAACCCATCACCATGACTTGAAAGGGCCAGAAACACATCTGCCATTGTTGACTGAGCATGAAACAGTTCTCTTCGAAACTCATCACCCAACAAATATAAACCCCATTTGAGCATTCAAGCAACTTTGGGGGACCAAGAGGAGCAGATTGAGCAAGGAGAAGAGGCCTGAAAGTTCCAAAATCAAAGGTTGCAAATCTCAGGTAACTCCAAATTAATTTTTCCAGAAATCAATTTGTTTGTTACAAACTTGCTCTATTTGTCTTGCTGATCACTCTGGTATCATTAGTTTTTGAAATGGCTTTGTGTTAAGAGTTTAATTCGAGATTGAAGCTTGCGAACCCTAGAACTTTCTTCTTTCGATTCAGCTTATTTAGGTTAAATAAATTTGTTTTAGGATAGGGTTTTGATTCGTGAGGGTGAGAGGAACGTTTCCATGATCTTAGTTTTCATTTTAGTGACCTAGGGAAGATTTTGGAAGTTTTCAGGTGACCTTCTGGCCGGAGAAGACGACCGGAAGTCTTCTCCGGCCACCTGAAAATCATTTGTGCCCTAATGACATCATTAATGCCAGTTTAAATTATGAGCGTTTGATCAGCTGACTTTGTTGACTTCCCGCTGCTTTGAGTGGCCCAGATCATTTTCATTAGCCCTAATCTCTCTCTTCAATTTAATTAATTATTAATTAGGATAATTTAATCAGGTTGCATCCTGGCCTTTAATTTGCGCGCCAGTCAACTCATTTAAAACCAGGATCAATCCCATGCGTCCATCCTGCATACTTTCCATTAAATTTGATTTTTAATTCATTTTATTTCTTTTATCTTGTACAATTTATTTAAAATAGTTAAAAAATCATAAAAATTATGAAACTTTTTCTTTAAGGTTTTATTAATTTTTATGACTCAAAAATATTTTTATTTTATTTTTTATCACTGAAAAAGTATTTTTAAATATTTAAAAGATTATTTTTAATTGATTAATGAGAATTAATTAATTAAAAATACTTTTAGGTATTTAAAAATTACAAAAAAATTCATGAAATGTCCTAAGACATTTAGAAACATTGTCCAACCTTCAAACCAAATTTCTTTTTTGATCTTGATGCATTTTAAGAATTTTTCATTGAATTAAATCATTTTTGATGCATTATTTTGATCATAAGTTTGAAAATTCTTTTCTGCCTAATGGTGAAGGTTGAGACATTGATTCTTCTTGCATTGTTTTCCATTTGACATGTACTTTCAAAGATAAAAAGGCCATGATTTGATCTTGCATTCCCTAATTGATTGGCATTTCTTTTGTTACAAACCCTAAAAAACCCTAATAACTTGTGAAAATCATAACTTGAGTTTGGTTGAGAGTTGAGAGCTCCCCTTTGGGCAGTGGTTTGTTATAGGGCTAGGGTTTATTTGAGTGCCATTTTCCATTTTTTGTATTAGGGTTTGCTTCTGTTTTTGGTTTGTGTTTGATGTTTGTTTCATAAACCCTAATTTGGGCTTTCTCTTGCATCCTTCTTGCATTTCCTTACATTACATGACTTGCCATTGCATTTTGTGCATTCTTATGATTCATTTGACATCTTAAGACATGTATGAAGCATCATTGATCATTGCATTACATATTTGCCATGCCATTTGCCTTGTATGATCCATGACATTCCATGCTTGTTCATGCTCCTTAACTTGCATCATTTGCATCCATGACTTTGTATGAACATATCCATTGTCTTGCCTCATGTTTGCAGCACTTCATAACATCATAATCATCATCACCATGCTTCTGGTTTTGCTTTGCATCATATCATTTCATTTCATTTAGCATTGTATTGCATTTGCTTCTAACATTTCAGGTGGTAAGTAACTTGGGAAGTGAATTTGCCTTCACTTCTCACAATTTTTCTTCTCATCTTATTTTGCATACCTTGCTGCATTCTTAATTGTGTTTGAGTTTGAGCTTGCTCATACTTTCTCCCCCCACTTCCTTTCTTCAAGTGACTTGACTTCTTGAATGAAGCAAGTCACTTTGCTTCTCTTGATCTTATTCATCTGCTTCCTGGTGGTTCATCTGAAGATTGTTCTTGAAAGCCTCACAAACATTAGGACCAACCAAGCATGATAATGAATTAGGGTTTTGATTAGTCTCCCCCATAGTTTTTACCTTTGTGTCTCTCCTTGAGTCATCTCTTCTCACCTCATAATCAGGGACTAAACCCTCAAGGCTTTAAGACTTTGTGATTAAGATCATGCCTGCATCCTTCTTTTAGGATGGAGTGTATAACTTTAATCCTAAGTCTTGGACCCTTAAGGTGTTGAAATCTCTTAATTAATCCATCTAATAAACATCAAGACATTACACTTGTAACTTGGGCCTTGCACTAGGGTTCTAATTCTTCCTTAATTGGTTAAGAAGGACTAACCCTAAAGTTAATGGACAAGTCCCCCTCAAGTTGTTTTACAAACAATAAAATTCACTTCATCATCATACCATTAATCTAAAATCCACTTAATCAAAGACTTGTTTTGTCATGGGATTAATCCCTAATCATGGATTAAGCTGAGGAGCTTTCCTCAGCTTAAACATTCTCATCTATTATCCTTCTTTTAGGATGGTGTAATGAGTCTGTTAAATCCCTGATTATGGCTTAACCTCATTACTTAACACTGAACAAAAACACCAAAAACATCTAAATAATCACAAGTAGGTTAATGATCTTAACCCTACACCAAAGGTGATTAAGTGTGAGAATCTGACTTCACACTTAAGGTATTCTCATTACCCCTAATCAGAGGGAAGATGTGATGAGTTTACCAAATCCATTGATTTAGGTTTAAGCTCATTATCTTATGACAAACTCCAAAAAGAAATAAAAGACTGAAAACTCAAAAACAAACAATAATCGTCCCCTCCGGGATTCTTTTCTCATCATCTTCACTCACAAGCGAGAACTTGCTTCTTCCGTCTAATGCAAGACAGTAAGCACCTGAGCCAGACAGGTCATACACTTGAGCATAGACAAGCAAGCAGTTCACAAGTCAATTCATCTTTCAGTCTCTTTGGGTCGAACTACGGTGTTCTGACTTCCTCATTGCACGAGAGGATACGTAGGCATAACTTAACAGTTATCGAACAAAAGTCTCTGTCCATCCCCCCTCCTTCCAGCTCATTTCTTTTAGCCTCATTATCATGAGCATTTCATTCCTGGTCTCACACTGACACTTTCATACTTCACATCACATTTCTTTACACTGACACCTGTACATATTGCTTCCCAGCCATTTTACACACAGATTGCACTGACACTACCCCTTTAAAACACAAATCTTTTAAGCGTGGATCCCGTCGAGTACGGCGGACAATCTGGGTGCTAATACCTTCCCAGGTTGTAACCAACCCCCTTTCTCAGTCTCTCTGGTTCGCAAACCGTCTTATCCATCTTTTTCTAGGCCTATGCAGCATTGCCTTTCCTCCGGGATAAAAAATGCCTAGCTGGCGACTCTATTCATCCTCCAGTGAGTTCACGGCTGTGTGTTCTCACTGTTCCCCTCGCCGACCGTTCGCGTCTGTACCTTCATCTGATCCATTTTCATTTGTCGGGAGCGACAGATGCGTTGAATTTGTTGACTACGCGCGCAAGGGAAGGGCCAGGATCTCTTTGATTAACCCTAATCCACGTGTTAGGGTTAATTAATCATATTTTAGTTAATTTAATCAGAAACAATCTGGGCCTCTCATTCTGGCGCGCAGTCAATGCTTTTAAACTCAGGAGCAATCCTGGCCATCCAATCTGTTTACTTTCATTTTCTTTTAATTTTTATTCATATTTATTTCATTTAAATTGCACAATTTATTTAAAATAGTTAAAAAATCATAAAAATTATGAAACTTTTTCTTTAAGGTTTTATTAATTTTTGTGACACAAAAATATTTTTATTTTATTTTTTATCATTAAAAAAAGTATTTTTAAATATTTAAAAGATTATTTTTAATTGATTAATGGGAATTAATTGATTAAAAATACTTTTGGGTATTTAAAAATTACAAAAAAATTCATGAAATGTTCTAAGACATTTAGAAACATTGTCCAACCTTCAAACCAAATTTCTTTTTTGATCTTGATGCATTTTAAGAATTCTTCATTGAATTAAATCTTATTTTGTGCATTATTTTGATCACAAGTTTAAAAATTCATTTCTGCCTATTGGTGAAGGTTGAGACATTGATTCTTTTTGCATTGTTTTCCATTTGACATGTATTTTCAAGGATAAAAAGGCCATGATTTGATCTTGCATTTTCTAATTGATTGGCATTTGTTTTGATAAGAACCCTAAAAAACCCTAATAACTTGTAAAAATCATATCTTGAGTTTGGTTGAGAGTTGAGAGTTCCCCTTTGGGCAGTGATTCATTATAGGTCTAGGGCTTCTTTGAGTGCCATTTTCCATTTTTTATCTTAGGGTTTGCTTCTGTTTTTGGTTTGTGTTTGATGTTTGATCCATAAACCCTAATTTGGGCCTTCTCTTGCATCCCTCTTGCATTTCCTTGCATGACATGACTTGTCTTTGCATTTTGTGCATTCTCATGATTCATTTGACATCTTAAGACATGTATGAAGCATCTTTGATCATTGCATTGCATATGTGCCATGTCATTTGTCTTGTTTGCTTCATAACATTTCATGTTTGTTCATGCTCCTTAGCTTGCATCATTTGCATTCATAATCTTGTATGAGCATCCCCATTGTCTTGCCTCATGTTTGCAGCACTTCATAACATCATAATCATCATCAAAATGCTTCTGGTCTTGCTTTGCATCATATCATTTCATCTCATCTTGCATTGCATTGCATTTCTTTCTAACATTGCAGGTGGTAAGTAACTTGAGAAGTGAATTTGCCTTCACTTCTCATGCCTTTTCTTCTCATCTCTCTTGCATCCATTGCTGCATTCTTACATGTGTTTGAGTTTGAGCTTGCTCATTCTTGCTTCTCCCACTTTCTTTCTTCAAGTGACTTGACTTCTTAAATGAAGCAAGTTACTTTGCTTCTCTTGATCCTTTCATCTGCTTCCTGGTGGTTCCATTGAAGGCTTCTTTCTAAAACCTCACAAACCTTAGGAACAACCAAGCATGACAATGAGTAGGGTTTTGATTAGTCCCCCCTCTTAGTTTTCACCTTTGTGTCTCTTTTGAGTCTTCTCTTCTCATCTCATAATCAGGGACTAAACCCTAAAGGCTTTAAGACTTTGTGATTAAGCTTATGCCTACATCCTTCTCTTAGGATGGAGTGTATAACTTTAATCCTAAGTATTAAACCCTTAAGGTGTTTAAATCTCTTAATCAAATCACTTAATAATTATCAAGACATCACACTTGTAACTTGGGCCTTGCATTAGGGTTCTAATTCTTCCTTAACTGGTTAAGAAGGACTAACCCTAGTGTTAATGGACAAGTCCCCCTCAAGTTGTCCTACAAACCATAAAATCCACTTCATCATCATATCATTAAATAAAATCCACTTAATAAAGGCTTGTTTTGTCATGGGTTTAATCCCTAATCATGGATTAAGTTGAGGTGTCTTCCTCAGCTTAAACATTCTCATCTATTATCCTTCTTTTAGGATGGTGTAATGAGTCTGTTAAATCCCTGATTATGGCTTAACCTCATTACTCAACACTAAACAAAAACCACAAAAACATCTAATTAATCCTAAGTAGGTTAATGATCCTAATCCTACACCAAAGGTGATTAAGTGTGAGAATCTGACTTCACACTTAAGGTATTCTCATTACCCCTAATCAGAGGGAAGATGTGATGAGTTTACTAAACCCATTGGTTTAGGCTTAAGCTCATTAACTTATGACAAACTTTCAAAAGCAATAAAAGACTGAAAACTCAAAAAAACAAACAATAATCGTCTCCTTCGGGATTCTTTTCTCATCTCATTCACTCACAATCGAGAACTTGCTTCTTCCGTCTAATGCAAGACAGTAAGCACCTGAGCCAGACAGGTCATACACTTGAGCATAGGCAAGCAAGCAGTTCATCAAGTCAATTCATTTTTCAGTCTCTTTGGGTCGAACTACGGTGTTCTGACTTCCTCATTGCACGAGAGGATACGTAGGCATAACCTAACGGTTATCGAACAAAAGTCTCTGTCCATTCCCTCTCCTTCCAGTTTCATTCCTTAGCCTCATGATCATGAGCAATTCATTCTCTTCCATACACTGACACATCATTATACACTTCACTTTCTCTTACACTGACACCTGTACATTCTTTTCCAGCTATTCATACACAGATTGCACTGACACTACCCCTTTATAGCACAAATCTTTTAAGCGTGGATCCCGTCGAGTACGACGGACAATCTGGGTGCTAATACCTTCCCAGGTTGTAACCAACCCCCTTTCTCAGTCTCTTTGGTTCGCAAACCGTCTTATCCGTATCTTTCTAGGTCTATGCAGCATTGCCTTTCCTCCGGGATAAAAATGCCTAGCTGGCGACTCTTTTCACCTCCAGTGAGTTCACGGCTGTGTGTTCTCACTGTTCCCTTCGCCGACCGTTCGCGCTTGTACCGGGATGCAAATCTTTGGGAGCGACACCCTCCTCCGCAGCAGTCAGTCCAGTTACTATCACGGTGCCTGGACCAGTTCCATATGAAAGCAGTAATGCCATACCTTGGCATTATGGCTCTGACCTTTACTGCAACGGGGAGAAAATCACTTTGGATTCTTCAACCTCTTCTCCACAAATTGATAATGTTGGGGGAGGCGGAGGCTTCACCAGAAGCGGACGCCTTTTCGCCTCACAAACTCAAAGGCCTAATGTTGAAGCAGAAGCTGCTACCAAAGCAAAAGGAAAGAGTGTGGTGCTTGAGGAGCCAGCTATCAAAGAAACTCAGAAGACGTCTTTTGAACAAGATGTAGACGAGTTTATGAGAATCATAAAGAGATGTGATTACAAGGTGGTGGATAAGCTTCACCAAAAACCCTCAAAAATCTCCATACTATCACTGTTGATGTGTTCTGAAGCTCACAGGAATGCATTATTGAAAGTCTTGCACGCAACATACGTGCCAGAGGAGATCACTGTTAATCAGCTGGAAACCGTGGTAGCAAATGTCAATACTAGTCATGGACTGGGCTTTACTAATGCTGACTTAACAACTGAGGGACATAACCACAACAAGGCTTTACACATCACCCTAGAATGCAAAGGTGCTGTTTTATCTCATGTACTGGTGGACACTGGGTCGTCACTCAATATTCTACCAAAGAAAGCCTTAGTGAAGCTGGAGTACGATGGCTTGGCGTTGCGTCCGAGTAATTTAGTGGTGAGAGAATTTGATGGCTCTAAAAGATCAGTGCTTGGGGAGATTGATCTGCCTGTGATGATTGGCCCGCAGACTTTTAAAATTACCTTCTATGTGATGGACATTCAGCCGGCCTACAGCTGTTTGTTGGGTAGACCCTGGATCCATGCCGCTGGCGCTGTTACGTCTACCCTTCACCAGAAGTTGAAATTCGAGTGGGAGGGCCAGATCATCACAATCTGTGGGGAAGAAGACATCTTTGTCAGCCATCTGGCTACGTATAAGTACATAGAGATGGATTGAGAAATCCATGAAACTATGAGCCAGGGGTTTGAGGCCCTGAACATTAATGAAGCATCTGCTGTACTGGGAACCTCCATAACGTCATATCAGCAAGCCAGGAAGGTTGTTGAAGAGGGTACTGCCCAAGGTTGGGGCAAGTTGTTGCCCGTAGAAAAGAAAGAAGACAGATTTGGGTTGGGTTACAAACCAACTCAACAAGATCAATCAGAGGCTGCAAAGGAGTCCAATTTTGTCAGCGGGGGAATGCTCACCCCGGATGCTGTAAACAATTTGGAAGACAAGGAGGAAAGCGACCGCAACCTGGAGAGTTGGATACGTCCAAAGACCCCGGGGAGCCAAGTCCTTAACTGGTCTTCCCAGGAAATTATAAGGGTTACTCCGGCAGAGTAATTATTATTTCCTATATTTTTAAGCATGCATCAAGTCTTGCATCTTGCCTAAGATGACAAGACTCATTTTGTAATCGGGCCATCTTGTAATTTTGTGCAAATAGATCAATCAATGAATATCGGACATCTTTTGCAAATGAGTCTTTTCCTTTTCCGCTCACTATTTTTCATTTTTCTTCTTGTACAAAAATAAAATTGCAATGTTTTTCAAAATTATAACTTCATCTTTCACTTTTTCTAAACAAGATTAAAATTGATCACTAAAATAAACAATCTAAACCCTTGCAGAGAGTGCCTTTCAGATTGCACCGACAACAACACAGCTATGACTTCGTATGACTTTGACAATCCAATCAATCAAGCCGATGAAGGGGTTGAAGAAGATTATGAGCTACCTGAAGAGCTAGCTAGGTTGTTAAGGCAAGAGGAGAAGGTTATCACTCCTCATCAGGAGGAGATTGAAACGGTTAACCTTGGTACAAAAGAAGAGGTGAAAGAGGTTAAGATCGGGGCCTGCCTGCAAGATTCGATAAAAGAGCAATTGATTGACATGCTTCGGGAGTACGTGGATGTTTTTGCTTGGTCTTATCAAGATATGCCAGGGTTGGACACCGATATTGTCATGCACAAGCTGCCTTTGAAAGAAGACTGCCCACTAGTAAAACAGAAGTTACGCCGTACTCGCCCAGATATGGCAATGAAGATAAAGGAAGAGGTGCAAAAGTAGTGGGACGCCGGTTTCCTTGATGTAACTAGCTATCCACCATGGGTTGCTAATATTGTACCTGTGCCTAAGAAAGACGGCAAGGTGAGGATGTGTGTGGATTACCGAGATCTGAACAGAGCCAGCCCGAAAGATGACTTCCCTTTACCTCACATTGATGTATTGGTTGATAATACGGCTCAGTTCTCGGTATTCTCCTTCATGGATGGATTTTCAGGATACAATCAGATCAAGATGTCACCTGAAGACATGGAGGAGACAACTTTCATCACACCCTGTGGCACATTCTGTTATAAGGTGATGCCGTTCGGACTGAAGAATGCTGGTGCAACTTATCAACGGGCTATGGTAACATTATTCCACGACATGATCCATAAAGAAATTGAATGTTATGTGGATGACATGATTGCCAAGTCCCTTACTGAAGAAGACCACCTGGTGAATCTGTTGAAGTTATTCAAACGTCTGAGGAAGTACCAACTGAAGTTAAACCCCAACAAATGCACATTCGGGGTGCGATCCGGTAAGCTGCTGGGATTTATTGTAAGTGAGAAAGGGATTGAAGTTGACCCTGATAAAGTCAAAGCCATTCAAGAAATGCCTGCGCCAAAGACTGAGAAAGAAGTTCGGGGGTTCCTAGGTAGATGAAACTACATTTCAAGGTTCATATCTCACCTTACAGCAACCTGTGAGCCTTTGTTCAAGCTGTTAAGAAAAGAACAAACGGTCAGGTGGAACGAAGATTGCCAAAGGGCTTTTGACAAAATCAAGGAGTACTTACAAGAGCCTCCAATCCTTATGCCTCCAGTTGAAGGAAGACCTCTAATCATGTACTTGACAGTATTATAAGAGTCAATGGGGTGTGTGTTAGGCCAGCATGATGAGTCTGGTCGAAAAGAGTATGCAATATACTACCTAAGCAAAAAGTTTACCGACTGTGAACAACGTTATTCACTGCTCGAGAAAACTTGTTGTGCTTTAGCGTGGGCTGCACGCCGACTAAGGAAGTATATGTTGACCCACACTACCTTGTTGATTTCAAAAATGGATCCAGTTAAGTACATTTTTGAGAAGCCAGCACTTACCGGACGGGTTGCAAGATGGCAAATGATTCTCACAGAATATGACATTCAGTACACATCTCAGAAAGCCATCAAGGGCAGTGTATTGTCTGATTATCTTGCAGAGCAACCCATTGATGATTACCAGCCTATGAGATTTGACTTCCCTGATGAAGACATCATGTTCATAAAAGCGAAAGATCATGAAGAGCCTGTTCACACCGAAGGGCCTGACCCAGAAGAAGAATGGACTGTGATGTTTGATGGGGCTGTTAATATGAATGGTCGTGGTGTTGGTGCAGTACTCATTACACCTAAGGGAGTCCACATGCCTTTCTCGGCATAACTCACCTTCAACTACACTAACAACGAAGCCGAATACGAAGCTTGTATTATGGGTCTTGAGGAAGCCATTGACCTCAGGATCAAGACTTTAACTGTGTTCGGAGATTCAGCTCTGGTAATCAATCAAACCAACGGAAAATGGTACACCCACCAAGATCATATGATACCTTACCGGGATTATACAAGAAGGTTATTGAATTTCTTCACAATAGTCAAGCTTGAGTATATCCCTCGAGACGAAAATCAGTTTGCAGATGCTCTAGCTACCATTTCATCCATGATCAAAGTTCAAGCTGTCAACTTTGTGCCTCGGATATCAGTATCCAGACTTGACAGACCAGCATACGTGTTCTCAGCAGATGTTGTTAAAGATGATAAGCCTTGGTTCCATGATATCAAATGCTTCTTGGAGGGTCAAACATACCCACCTGGGGCATCTACCAATGATAAGAAGACTTTAAGAAGGCTAGCTGGTAGTTTCTTCTTGAATACTGATGGTTCCTTGTACAAGAGAAACTTTGATATGGTACTCCTCAGATGCGTTGATCGGACAGAGGCAGACTTGCTAATGCACGAGGTGCGCGAAGGATCCTTTGGTACCCATGCTGGAGGGCATGCAATGGCTAAAACGTTGTTAAGATCAGGCTACTACTGGATCACAATGGATGCAGACTGTTGTGCTTATGCCAGAAAATGTCATAAATGCCAGATTTACGCGGATAAAGTGCATGTGACTCCAAATCCTCTGAATGTGATGTCTTCACCTTGGCCCTTTGCCATGTGGGGCATTGATATGATTGGCAAGATTGAACCGACTGCTTCAAACGGCCACAGATTCATCCTGGTTGCTATTGACTATTTTACCAAGTGGGTTGAAGCGGCTTCTTATGCAGATGTTACGAGGCAGGTGGTAGCCCGATTCCTGAAAAGAGACATCATATGTCGGTATGGAGTGCCCGAGCGAATCATTACTGATAATGGTTCCAACTTGAACAACAAAATGATGGAAGAGCTATGCCGGGATTTCAAAATCCAACACCACAATTCTTCTCCCTACAGGCCAAAGATGAATGGTGCTGTGGAGGCAGCTAACAAGAATATCAAGAAGATTGTGCAGAAGATGGTGGTTACCTACAAAGACTGGCATGAAATGCTACCATTTTCCTTGCATGGGTACCGAACGTCAATCAGAACATCCACTGGGGAAACACCGTATCAGCTGGTGTATGGTATGGAGGCAGTCCTACCGGTCGAAGTTGAATTACCTTCCCTGCGGGTACTGATGGATGTTAAACTAAATGAAGCAGAATGGGTCTGATCCCGATACGAGCAACTGAATCTGATTGAAGAGAAGAGATTAGCTGCAATCTGTCATGGGCAGTTATATCAGAAGAGAATGAAGAAAGCCTTCGATCAGAAAGTCAGGCTCCGAGAGTACCAAGTAGGAGATCTTGTACTGAAAAGACTCCTCCCTCCTCATACAGACCACGGGGGCAAGTGGACTCCGAACTATGAAGGGCCATTCGTAGTAAAGAAAGTTTTCTCTGGTGGAGCACTGATGCTCAGTACTATGGATGGTGAAGACTTCCTGTCCCCTGTGAATTCAGATGCAGTTAAAAAATACTTCGCATGAAAATGACCCGCTGGACATAAAAACAGAATGTAAGTCCAGGCAAAAATAGGGCATCCCGGCGAGTCAAAAACAGAATAAAAGACTCGGGCAAAAATAAGGGAAAATAAATAAAAATGTACACCCGCTGAGTTGAAAAGCCGCATTGGACAACTCAGGCAAAAATGGGTATCCTGGTGGGTCGAAAACCTGGAAAGGAGATCCACGCAAAATAAGGGAATAAGCAAACAACTGCATTCTGAATTCGTTTGTATCACTTACAACATGGTAAGCTCCGGAAGGTTCGAGCGTCGGTCAGAATCAGCCTCCCTCGGAAAGCAAGATGAAAAGAAGGTCAAAAGTCATACGAGTCATAGCCCAAGGGAAGCTCCTTGAAGCGTCATCAGCATTGCCAACACTTTTTTGTCTTTCAATTTGTAACGATCTCCTCATTTCAGGGGATCTGTTTCTTTGACTATATCTTGCCAATTCAGGGCACACGAATTAATAAAATCAGATTTTCAGTCATGTTCGTCTCGTACATTTTATTTTCGTTTGCAAAAATGTCCGATGTCTTTAAGATATTGATTGCATGAATACAGATGCTTCCTTTCTAAAGAATACATGCTTACAGGAAATATGTTTGCTCCTAGGATTGCCTGAACTCCTATGACAGAATCCAATAAGGGATATCTCGGGATGCTTGTACGTTTCTTTGTCTTTACAGGATTGCAGGTGTTCAGAGCACAGCATGGGGCATGAAAGTTTCTCCCCAGCAAGCTGGCAAATCATTATCTACTCAATCTACTTTCCGATTAACACCGGAGGTGCTTTCTCCCCGGCTGAGTTGCCGGTCATCATTCCTCCTCAGCCAAAAGCAAAAGCCAGGGAACCATCTCCCCACAGAGTTTCAACCTCTATCCAGAAGAGCAACGCCTAAAGATCTCACAACAGAGTGACGAAAGCTTCTACAAACCCTAGCTGGGTCCCTCATCACCAAGATAGGTCTATCAGTGACCTATTTCCCCACGCAGAGTCATATATGACAGATCTATCAATGATTTTATTCCCAGCTGGGAAATCCACTTCAAATAGATCAGCCAGAGATCTCCACAGCAGCAGGATCCGAATCCCGGATCGGTATCTTTGTATAATCATAGCATTCGCATCACATTTTCCCCCACAGAGCGTAGCATTCCGTCTAATACGGAGCATTACGGCAAAAATCAAACATATTGCATAATCACAAGCCATGGGTTGAACTGAACACTTGTAAATACTGACAACCCATCAGACAATATACAGAATATTTCCCCAATTCCTCACCGGAGAGCCAAAACATTTCCCTTACAGATACACACTCCCTTTGGCACTCGTCCGTGTCATCATTCCTCAGTAAAGTCGCCCGAGCATTCTTTACAAACAGACGACTCATATATTACAAAAGCTTCCCGACACTCGTCTGTGGCATTTCCCCAGCAGAAAACCAAAGCGTCCCCTTTGCACTCACAGATACATATTTATACAATTCCTTGACATCCGTCCGTGTCACCCCCTAGCATAGTTGCCTAAACACTTTGGAAATCATACACTTGTTTGTAATACACTTTTTCCGACACCCGTCCGTGTCATGCTCTCCTCAGCAAGTTAAACACTCGTCCGTGTTTCACTCATACTTGTTGCTCATCATCTTTTTACTTATACAGATACTCGTCCGTACCTTGTATATACCACTTAAATCCCCTCAGATCCGACACTCGTCCGTGTTCTTTGTTAACCAGTTGGTACTCGTCCGTATCATCATCTCTGAACATACGTCAAGCGTTTGTTTCTACCTGATACCCGTCCGTATCATTGTCTTAAGGATGCTCGTCCGCATCTTTAATCTATACACCATGTCAAACACTTATACCTTCATCTCTTGGATTTAGACACTCGTCTTTGTCTACCCTTCCCCAGAAGAATCCCCAACAAATCTTGTTGATTTATTTTATTTCTATCTGACATTCGTGCTATGTCATGATACCTTTCGGCAACCGTACCCTGCCAGGCGATCGTCCTTCACCTTTTTGATGATCGTCCTTCATCACCCCCAGTGGAGTCTCTATTCATTAGAACCCCTTCTATCCGACATTCGTCCTGTGTCGTGACTTTTTTAGCAGCCGTCCCCTGCTAGGTGATCGTCCTTCACCTCTTGACAATCGTCCTTCATCATGCTTATCCGATGGCCGTCCCCATCGTCGACCTTTCCTATCCGACATTCGTCCTATGTTGTGATACTTTCGGCAGCCGTACCGTACCAGGTGATCGTCCTTCACCTTAGATGACCGTCCCTCATTTTATCCCCAACAGAGCAGCCGTCCCCTGCTAGGTGATCGTCCTTCACCTCTGATGACCGTACCTCATCACTTATTTCATTTATGCCTTAAGCTTGATGGTCGTCCCCATCATTTACCTATAATCCTTAGAGAGTCTTATAGCTTTACCTGATGGCCGTCCCTATATCCCCAGCTTGTCGGTCGTACCCGTCATTGCTTTATTTCCTGCATTTTCCCCAGCACGTCGGCCGTCCCCGTCATTGCTTCATCCCCAGCAGTCGTCCTCTGCTCGACGGTCGTCCTCCGTCGCCCAAACTTTATAAACATACTTTATTTTCCTTTACAATCTATATCCCTTTTCTTCTTCATTCTGTAAGTGCAAATTTTGGACTGTCTTTGGTATTCAACCACAAGTTATCTTGTTTGCCTGTTAAGCCGTTGCTTACATCCTGCACAGCTAACTCATGTTTGAATAGGGGCAGCTGTAAACACCCCAAATTTTCCCTCACCCATTCACACCATGGCTTTGTGATAGTTTCATATGCATAAAGTCAATCATGGCACCTCATATTGCATATTTGCTTCACTACATTGATTCAAAGTCATCTGCATCTAGGGTTTGTGATCTGAGCCATCCCTGAGTCATTTGAGCCACTCCAAAGGTCATCAATCACTTCAAAGTGGTCCATGCATGTTCAAACATCATATCATATCCTCACCAAGTCAAGAAAGTCAAAGAATCACAAGAACTGAGAAAGGCATGGAAGCAAAGTCAGGTTTAACTGCACAGATGACCTAGAATTAGGGTTTTGGTTTCAGAGGCCATAACTCCAAATTTTTTGGTCATTCTTGTTTCTATTGGTATCTATATGTTATGAGGATCATGCATATCAATTTTCATGAAGAAATTCCATGGGGAAGGCATCTGATCAATAGATGACTTCTTGAGCAAGTCAGTGCAAAATCAGGGCATCTGAGGCCCCCAATGACCCAACCAAAAGGTGTTCTTCATCATTTTTAATGTATTTGATCTTTATTTGATCATAGAAGGTGTTGTAAGTTCACAAAATTGAAGAATTTCAAGCCATTTGCAAAATTGCCTTTTTGGGAAAGTGACTTGTAATGTAAACTTGCCATTTTGGGAAAGTTTTTCAACCTCCTCAAATTGATTCAAAAATGCTTCAAATGAGAAAACTTTGGTCATGAAAGTTGTAGAATGGATCATTCCCTTTTCAAAAAGTACAAGAACTCATTCTAATTCATTATGGATCAAAAGTTATGGCTTGCCAAAGTTGGACAAAATCACATAATTTCAAGTTTTACACCAAAGAGGCAAAGTTGCAAAACCTCTTGCCAAGGCAAAATGTGATTTCAAAGTGACTTCTAACCTTTGCACAAACATGAACCATGACCTAAAAATCAGATTGCACAAAAGAACCTCCCATTTTCATGACTTATGCTTCAAGTAATCACAAAAGGGCCAAAAGATCACAAAGTTGCAAAACCTCACACAAACCCTAATCCACTTGCTGCATTGCCTCTAATCCATTTCCATGGTTCTCCTTGATTCAAGCTGAAGCCAATCCATGCCTTGTACCTTGACAGAATTGACCCATACCTCTCTTACACAAAAAGTTGACTTTATGCATTTTGCTCCATACCAATCACACTGCTCCACAACAACTCTCTGACCTATCAAGGATTGATATGTGTACCAAAAGCAACCCAACACATAACACAACACAGCCTTAAACATCTCACAAGCCAGCATTCTCAAAACTCACCTCTTATGCATTTTAATTCGAATCTCCTCGCACAAGCTTCAAACATCAAAATAAACTTCACAGAAACACTCACCATGATCCACTGACCAATTACCAACCATTACTTTGCCCTGAAACCCTACATATCAAAAACACGATTCTCATCCCTCACTGAACAGAACTTCATCAATCTCACAAACTAGGCACAATAAACTCCATACAAGCTTTGCAAGCTCCTCAGGAGGTTCATTGGAGTCATTTTGAAGCAAGGAAGCAGTCAAAAAGCTCCTGGATTGAAAGCTCCATCTCAGGTAGCCATGTGAAAACATTTTTCCAGAACTCTTGTTTTAAGTTTCTAAATGATTAAGCTTGCTTCCCTGGTCACACTGAACTTTAAATTTTCGAAAATGGTTGAGAAATGAGTGTGTATGGCTTGTCTGAAATTTCTGCCATTTTTGTACCTTGCTTCGAATCTTGTTAATGGTTAGGAATAAATTGTTTTTGAGGTCAGGGATGAGTTTAGGGAGGTGAGAGGAAGTGATCTGGAGCTTTAGAGCTCCAGAAATGACCTAGGGAGTGAGTTTGGAATTTTCAGAGAGAGATGTCACCGAAGAAGACGACCGGAGCTCTTCTCCGGTGACCTGAATGTGATTAGGGCTTAATCTGTGATTAGGGCAAAGTTTGAATATGGACCATAGATCTGGCTGACTTTTGTTGACTCCCGCGTGTTTGAATGGCCTGGATCATTTCATTAAACCCTAATCCTATTTAATTGAATTAATTAATTAGGTTTAGTTTAATTTAGTCAGTTTGAATGAGGACCACAGGATTTGGCGCGGGTCAACTCCCTCCAAAACCAGTTTAAACCACAGCCCTTAGATTTGCATACTTCTCATATTTTCATTTTAATTTCATTTTCTTTTCATTTAATTTGTACGAATTATTTAAAATAGTAAAATACATTTAAAAATTCTGAAAATTTTTGTCAAACATTTCATTAATTTTCTAAACCCAAAAATATTTTTATTTTTATTTTTTGCATTAAAAATTATTTTTAAATCATTTAAATGTTTATTTTTAATTAGTTAATGAAAATTAATTAATTAAAAATGCATTTAGGTATTTAAAAATCACCAAAAAATTCACATTGCATTTAAAAACATTTAGAAACATTATCCAACTCTCAAAACAAATTTCTTTTTGGTTCTTGAGGCATTTTGAACATTTTCTTTGGAATTAAATTCATTTTAAGGAAATATTTTTGTGCAAACTTTGAAAAATCCATTCTGCCTAACCTTTGAGAGTTTGATGATGGTTCTTCTTGCATTGCATCCTTCATGGCATGTAGTTTATAGGATAAATTTGGTTTGAATTGATCTCCCATTTTCAATTTGTTTTGCATTTTTCATGATGAGGTACCTTAAAACCCTAATTGACTTGAGAAATTCATAACTTTCACTAGGTTAAGAGTTAGATACCCTCCTTTGGGAAGTGAACTTGTATAGGTTTAGGGTATCTTTGATTGCATTTTCAATTTTTTATCATATCATTTGCTTCTGATTTTGAATTTTGCTTTGTGTGTTGATCATAAACCCTAATTTGTGTCTTCCTTTGCATCCATCTTTCATTTGCTTGCATCCAACAACTTGCTATGCAATTTTGTGCATCCACATGATTCATAATACATCTTAGGACATATTAGAATCATGTTTGATCATTGCATCTTCCATTTACCATGTTATATGTCCATTGCATTTCATAAACTTTTCTTGAACTTCCATGGTTCAAGCATGCTTCATCTGCATCCATATCCTTGTATGATCATTCTCATGTCTTGCCATGTGTTTGCATCATCTCTTAGCATCATTGAAATCATGTCTATGCTTTTGGTTTTGGTTTGCATCATGACATTTCATCTCATTTGCATTGCATCTCATTTCTTTTGCTAACCTTTTCAGGTGGTAAGTAATTTGAGAAGTGAATTTGCCTTCACTTCTCACAATTTATTCTCATCTATCTTGCATCATTGCTGCATTTTATCTTTGTATTTGAGTGAGCTTGCTCATTCATGCTCTTCCCCACTTTCTTTCTTCAAGCAACTTGTCTTCTTAAGTGAAGCAAGTTGTTTTGCTTCTCTCTGCTTCCTCCTCCTTTCATCTGCTTCTTTCCTGGTGGCTTCTCTCCTGAAGATCTCTTGAAAGCCTCATAAACCCTAGGAATACCCAAGCATGATCACAATTAGGGTTTGATTAGTCCCCCCATTAGTTTTACCTTTGTGTCATCTTTGAGTCTTCTCTCCTCATCTCATAATCAAGGACTAAACCCTAAAGGTTTTAAGGCTTTGTGATTAAGCTTATGCCTGCATCCTTCTATTAGGATGGAGTGTATAACTTTAATCCTAAGTGTTAAATCCTTAATGTGTTTAACTCCTTTAATTAATTCACATAATAATCATCAAGACATCAAGCTTGTAACTTGGGCCTTGCATTAGGGTTCTAATTCTTCCTTAATTGGTTAAGAAGGACTAACCCTAGTGTTAATGGACAAGTCCCCCTCAAGTTGTCTTACCAACCATAAAACTCACTTCTTAATCTTAACATTAACTAAAATCCACTTTAATAAGGGCTTTGTTTTGTCATGAGGTTAATCCCTAATCATGGATTAAGTTGAGGAGCCTTCCTCAACTTAAATGTTCCCATCTATTATCCTTCTATTAGGATGGTGTAATGAGTTCATTAAATCCTTGATTTCTTTTTCATTGACACTCGCATTCTTTCCAGCCTTGATACACAAATTGCACTAACACTACCCCTTTAAAACACAAATCTTTTAAGCGTGGTTCCTGTCGAGTACGACGGACAATCTGGGTGCTAATACCTTCCCAGGTTGTAACCAACCCCCTTTCTCAGTATCTCTGGTTCGCGACCGTCTTATCCATATCTTTTCTAGGTCTATGCAGCATTACCTTTCCTCCGGGATAAAAATGCCTAGCTGGCGACTCTTGTCTTTCTGAGTTCACCCTTGTGTGTACTCTCCTCCCTTTCGCCGACCGTTCGCGTCTGTACCCCTCTTGGCCCTGTGTCATCTGGTGGGAGCGACACCAACCACCTTCGTTGCCTCATATTCGACTCTTTCTGATCAAACAAATACTTTAAACTTTTATGGTTGCTAAACACTTCAAATCTAGAACCATAAAGATAATTCCTCCATATTTTCAATACAAAGATAACTGCAATAAGCTCTAAATCATGCATAGGATAGTTCTTTTCATGAACCCTCAACTGTCTCGACGCATAAGAAATTACTTTACCATTTTGAATTCAGTTCTTCTAAACCCATCAACGAAGCATCACAATACACTACAAACGGTTCTCCTGAATTCGGTAAATTCAAAACCGGAGCCGACGTCAATCTCTTCTTCAACTCTACAAAACTTTCTTTGCATTGGACATCCCACACAAAAGCTTTACTCTTACAAGTCAAACGAGTCAACGAAAGTGCCAACTTAGAAAATCCTTCAATGAACCTTCGGTAATATCCAGCTAATCCCAAGAAACTTCTAATCTCAGTAGCCGACTTTGGAGTTTCCTATTGCAATACAACATCTATATTAGAAGGATCCACAATGATACCACTACCTGAAATCACATGGCCAAGAAAACTGACTTCCTTCAACCAAAATTCACACTTGGACAACTTTGCATACAACTTCTTATCCATAAAAACTTCTAATATTGTTCTCAAATTCTCTGCATGCCATTCTTTTGACTTGGAATAAATTAGAATATCATCAATAAACACAACCACAAAACGGTCCAGATAAGTATGAAAAATATGATTCGTGTACTCGATGAATACTCCCGGTGCATCAGCCACACTGAAAGGCATCACCGAATACTCGTAATGTCCATACCGTGTTCCGAACACTGTCTTCTGAATATCCTCATCTTTCACCTTAATATGATGATATCCTGATCTTAAATCAATCTTGCTAAACACACAAGAAATTACCAACTGATCCTTCAAATCATCTATTCTTGGTAACAAATACTTTTTCTTAATTGTCACCTTGTTCAACTGTCTATAATCTACATAAAGCCTCACACTTCAACCCTTCTTCTTAACCAACAAAACTGGAGCTCCCCACGGCGATACACTTGGTCTTACAAACTTCTTCTCAAGAAACTCTTCCAACTACTTCTTTAATTCATCCAACTCAGAGGCAAACATCCTGTATGGTGCCACATAAATATGTTTAGTACCAGGTACAAGATCAATTACAAACTCAACTTCTCTTTCTGGCGGTACATCGGGAATTTCATCAGGGAAAACTTCAGGAATTTCATCTGGGCTTCTTCTTTCACCAACTTCTGCAACTCTCTAAACGACAACAAGTAAACTCCTTCCTCCTCTGGAGTAGAAAACCTCACTTCATACCTAGGATTACGTCCATCCCAGTTAATGCAAACATACCAGATCAACATAAAATTCTTTATCAAAGATAGATAACGAACACCTCGAACACACTAGAGAAGTAGTCACCGATCCCTTAGCCGAAATCTCTACAACCATTTCTCCTTTCATAGCAGACAACTCAAGACTCACTCTCTTAGCACATGCATCAACAATAAAATAATAGGTAGCACTTGTATCTATAATAGTAATTAAAGGAATACTATTAATGAAACATGTACCTCTGATGAGCTTTTCCTCATTAGCCGTCTGAGTCCCAGCTAAAGCAAACACTTTTCCTCCAGACTTTGCTTTCTTTGGCTTCTGGAACTGGCTACCAATGTGCCCTTCTTCACCGCAGTTAAACCAAATCATTTCTTTGTGCGTGCAATTAGATATTGCATGCCCAGCTTTTCCATAACAGAAACATCGCTTCACCTCGACAATACACACATTACTCTTGTGTCCAGCTTGTCCACACTTGAAACAAACAATACCAGAAGGAGCATCTCCCCCACTAGTTCTCTGACCCGAAGCAACTTTCTGCTTACCCTTACCAGCTGGAGTATCATAAGGCTTGCCACAGTTCTTCTGATTTTTGCCTCTTCTATCAGTAACAATCTTATAGTGAGCATTGTTATCTTCTTCGAAGATCCTGCAACTATCAACCAGATCAGCAAACACACGAATCTTCTGATACCCTGAAACCTTCTTAATCTCGGAGCGCAACCCATTCTCAAACTTGATGCACTTTGAGAATTCAGCACTCACCGTATCATGGTGCGTGTAAAACTTCGAAAACTCTATAAACCTTTCAATAAGATCAGTCACTGACATATTTCCCTGTTTCAGCGCAAGGAATTCAATCTCCTTCATACCATGCACATCTTCAGGATAATACTTCCTCATAAACTCTCTACGAAATACATCGCAAATGATCTCCTCACATATAGCTTCCAAAATTTCTCTAGTTTCCAACCACCAATCATCAGCCTCAACTGCCAACATGTGGGTTCCATAGTGAACCTTCTGCGCTAGAGTGCAATCTATCCCACTGAAGATTCTCTCAATTTACTTCAACCAAGCCAATGCTACATCAGAGTCATACTTGCCCTTGAAAGTATGTAGATTCTCTCTCTGAAAAATCACCAAGGTACGAGACTCATCATTCCCGCCAACATTCAGTAAGTTCTACACAGCCTGAGCCATTACTTGCATAACAATAACCATTGCAGCATCGTTCCTTCTAGCCATCCCAACTTAACACCACAACATAACAAGAGTTAAAACCACTTAACAACACTCGATTGTTAAACAACTACGACTCGATAAATTAATCAGAAAGATCGACCTAATTTGATACCACTAATGTAACACCCAATTTCTACCAGAGTTTAAAATTAAACCAGAGTTATAAAAATTCTCCAAAAACATGGGATATCACATTTTTCAACTTTAAAACCAATCAACATAAACTTCATTAAGTAATATAAGTACTTCAAAAACTACGCAGCGAATTGATCAAAATTACAACTTTAAAACAACATTTTTCGTGTTCAACATTAAACTACTTCAACATGGTTTTCAAAATAAATAACTTTATCAAATTCATCAACTAAGTATAATTCAACACAAAAGACAAGACATGCGTTCATCCCCCCGAAGTACTATGTATCTGAGTGACAAGCACCAATTCGAAGCTACTAAGTACTCGACTCTTGATTACCTTCACGTTACCAATATAAGGGTAACATTCAAATAGAAGGGGTGAGATATCGAATAATATAAACAAGAGTATGATAATCAATACGTAGACGAGAAATCATACAATCACACCACTTCAAGCAACATCAATATACAACTTCAATCAACAACGATGAACAACACGTAAATAATGCGACAAAAATGTGACTCAACTTATGTATATGCATGTGGTACCATTTGGAGTAAGACTCTCAACTTAAAATCTTGCCAGTTTATCGAGGCATCAATAACTTATTTGCCAATCCATGCCAACTTGAATTGAGTATTTGCTCCAACTTGAAAATATGAAAATGTATGCAACTTATGCATGACATACAATAACATCGACATAAATATCAACTTAACAACGCAACAACGTATATCAACATTGGTCAATCGACTTGCAACTTAATATTTCCCAAGATCGGGACAACACAACTTATATCGACTTCACACAACTACAACACGGAAAACAACCCATTACGACTTAAGTAATTAAATTTCTAAATTTATTATTTTAGTCATCAACTCTACTAAAATTAACTTATTTTATCTCTAATCAATTTCTAGAATCAACTCAGTTCGACTTGGATGCAAAAACAGGACGAATTGCCAAAAATTGCATTTTCTGTACACCAATATGCTCATACGCATATAGACTTGCTCATACTCCTATCACTCTTCTTTCTACGCAACTCATTACGCATAATACTTGCCATTACGCGTAATGCATGTACTCCCTACGTGTAGTCTACGTAAATGTCCAGAGGGACCTGTCATAACCTCATCCATACGTGTTACGCCAACGTAAGAGTCATGTGTTACGCGTAAGGCCTCCCCTGTTACGCTTCTCACCAGATCTACTACGCTATTCACCATACTTCACACCAGTCCCACTTCTGCTATGAGTTACACAACTTCAACACTCAATTCCAACCTAATTGGGTTTCTACATTGATTCTAGAACTATAATATTTTGTATACACATCATCTAACAATTACTACATTTGATTACAAGTCCTAAATCTTCTTCCAACATGAATTTCCTGCAACAAACCATTCCAGCAACAACAACAAAAGACATCAACATGAACACATTATGACAGCAACATAACAATCATAACATATTCTTCATGACAGATCCACACGAATTCAACAACAACTTATCATACAAAAACGCAACAACAATCATACGAAACTCAATCTACATACGAATTATCCTAATCCCGGTTATAGAATTCGAACCCCACCCTTACCTTGGATTGAAGACAACTCGAATTCACAACAAAAATCTCCACGAAAATCCAAAACCTAGCCTCATTGGTCTTCCTCAAAATTATGATTAACTATTCTAATTAGGTTTTCATCTTAGTAATACTATAATTCACTAATTAATCCAATTACTAATGGGTCTAAAATAGCACCCCACCTTTTCTTCTCTCACAGTACCACTAAGCCCACTTACCAATATTATTTAATTAATAATTCTATTATTATCTCGACTTAGTTAACTCGACCAACCCAAACACGCCTTAATCATCATCTTAGTACCAACTTAAACAACTTCATAACACACTCGACAAAACAACATATATCAACACTTAATCAGGAAAAATACGCGAGAATATTCAATTAAATTAATTAAATACGGGTGTTACACTAGGGGTCGGGAACACACAAAAAATCATTCTTCTTCTTGAGGTAGCTATTTTCGAAAGGCACCCTCTGGCTGAAGTTCTCTAGACTCATTTCCCTCCTTCACCTCACTCTCATCCTAAATAATCTTAAGGGAGGCAGAATCCCCATGATTTGGAGAGGCCATTACCTCCTCATCCACAAAATTTCTGCCATGAATGACTTTGATAAATTTCATGGGACTCAAATCTTGGTCAGGGTAGATGAACATGACATGCTCCTTGGTGCGCTCAAAGTAGGCGCTAGAAATAGACGTCGCCTCATAAGGATTACTTCTTAACAAATATTTCCTAGCCTTGGATTGTACCTCTTCCAACCACTCCTCCCATTTCTCCTTGTCCTTCTGGAGATACTACAACAACCTTTGGCTCTTATTAAAAGCATGCAACTACTTATGGAGATTCACGCCGGTTCTTTCTCATCCCTATCACACTTTCATGATTGACTTCCTACAACATAAATTCCTTCATAAATAAACTATTTTCATGTTCACAACGATTAACGGTGATTTAGAATGAAGGCCTATATAATCAGTAAGAAACTCTTTGTAAAAAAGGAGGTGAGACCTCTTTAATCGTAGGATGTCAAAACCAACGTCTCTCTATAAAGTCTCAAAAGCCACAACTATAAGAGGTTCCTGAGAACCCGCCTCCATCGCAACAGGAGAAGGGCCATCCTCTAGACTTTGGTCATTCACATTAGACGAGTCAGAGAGTGGGTCCTCAGGTTGCCATTTCTTCCACTTACTTTGAAGCCTCTGGACTGACTCTAGAGGCTGTTGGTACCCGAACTAACACTTTTGAGTTTCTTCCACCTCTTCCTCCTCTTCTCAACATAAATATTTGATACCAGATTTACAAAAAAATAAGTAAAATATCATATGGAATGCCTAGAAACACCTATAAAAGGAAAATCACTATGCATTATCTAAGTAGAATGAAAGGTCTTTTCCACCATTTTACCATAATCTAATCACTTCACAAAAGTTTATAAACTCGAACTACCATAAAAAGAGAATTATCCTCTTCTCCTCAAGGGTAAGAAGCGCGTGATCATATCAATTGATCTCCACAAGATCATTCGTCCAAGATAATGGAAGAGTGGGGGTGTCGTCATCTCCCAACACACCAAGAGAATCATTTCACCCCTCACTCGTACAAACTTGTCTTACAAATACTTATAATGATTGGAATGTGACGCAAAGAGGGCCTTTCCAAGTTGAGTACTCAAATACCCACTAGCCCTTCACTAGTTTGGTGGTATAGAAAGAGAAAAAGACTCCCACGATCTGAGTAACATCCAGATCCTCACAGACCATCCTGAAATCCCTAATATAACCCCAACTGTGAGGGAACAATTGAAAGGATGCAACATTAAGAACCCTAAAAACCTCCATATAAAAGGGGGAAGAGGTAAAATGACCTTCATATCCTTGTTAAAAGGGAGATAAAATTAGAATTATGGAGAATGAGGATCGGAGGAGACGTGTGTGGTCACCCTTTTTGACAGAGAACAAGTTTCCATAATGATCTGGTCTTCATCATCTTAAAAAGAAGCATCCATTCCCAAACAAAAATGGAAGATCTGTTCGGAAGAGGTGTAACTAGATCCAAAATATATAAGTTAAAAGATTCAATCGAACTATCCTATAAATTGTTATATGTATGTTGGTTAGTGCATGATTGAAGAAGGTGTTTTAGGATGAGGCTGCATTGACTCACCATACCTGATAAATAAGTGTCCTTCGATTGCCTTAGGAATGAAAACACCTAAAGAATTATGGTCGAAACATCCACATGATCTCGACAGACTTAGAGTATTTGATTGTTTAGCCTATACTCATATATAGGAAAGACAAAGTCAAACCTAGAGCTCTGAGATGTATGATTCTTAGATACCCTTAAGAAGTCAAAGCTTATAGATTATGGTGCCTAGAGCTAGGTCACATGAGGTGTATCACAAGTCGAGTTGTAGTTTTCGATGAAGCTGAGATGACTTTCAAGAAAGTCGATGACGTTAGTCGAAGTACGAAGATCTCTGGAGAGGAGTTGGAACATGAAGGGAATACTATTGAGCTTGAGCATAGTGACGATGATTATGTGACCCAGATGAAGTCGAAGAATAAAAACAAGTTTTAATGAAAATGAGAAGCCTAATAATGACTACCTACTTGTAAGAGACAGGTCGAGAAGAGTTATCAAGCCACCACAAAGACTTGGTTATGAAAACCTCATAACTTTTGCCTTGATCTTTACAAGTGAGGTTCTTGATGAAGAACCTAAAAACTACAAGGAAGCTGCTAGAAGTTGAAATAAGACTGAATGACTAAAAACCATGGATGATGATATGAAATCTCTTCATGATAATAACACCTGGGAGGTGATCGAGAAACCTGTGGGGACCAGGTTAGTCAGTTGTAAGTGGATTTTCAAGGTTAAGGAAGGAATCAAATGGGTGATGTCTAACCTATATGAATAGTATTTCATATGCGAGAATAGTAGGTTCTTTGATGTATGTTATGATTTGCACAAGGCCAAACATAACATATGCAGTGATCCTTGTAAGCTGGTACATGGTCAATCCTAGAAAGGCGCACTGACAAGCATTGAAGTGGATTCTAAGGTACATAAATGGGTCTCTAAACAGATTCCTGATTTATGATGGAGCCTATGGTGATGATAGCAAAGTAGAAATCTATTTCTAGATATGTATTCACTATGTTTGGCATAACAATAAGTTGGAAAGCAACACTTCAAAAGGTTGTTGGCTTATCAACCACTAAAGCGGAACATATTGTCCTCACTGAAGTTGTGAAATAAGCATTGTGGCTTGAAGGCTTTGCTAAGGAGCTGGAATTTCAAGGTCAAAAATCATTATTAAATGTGATAGTCAAAGTGCAATACACCTGTCAAAGAATTCATCATATCATGAGTGAGCTAAGCACATCGATGTGAGGTTACGTTTCGTTAGAGATAATCGAGCGTGGAGAAGTCTAAGTGTTGAAGGTTTCGACTATAGGCAGCTGATAGGACTACATGATGACAACTAGTTGGTTTTGTGGTTCAGAATTTGTTCCAAGATGGATATTTCTAGCTTATGGATTATAAGTTAGTATTGTAGCAAACTCTGTTGAAGTCAGAGAGTTAGTGTAGCTGTCAAAATATGCTAGGTTGATAGCATGTCAAATTGGGTCAATTACTTAGTATGTTAGTTGAAATTTAGAGTTTAATTTTCTTATAAATAACATACTAGTTCTCAGTTCTTCATCAATTCCTAGTAATCCTAATTAGAGGGAGAAAATTGTGTGGTTGAGATTCAATTCCAAACATTGTTCCATAATGTGTAATTGATTCAAGAATCCAGAGTTTTAAATCACTTTGAATTGTCTTTCTTTTTCTTCTCTCTTTTTCTTTACTTTATAGTTTTCTTGTTGACCAAGAAATTGATCATACTCTATTTTTCATGCATCGATTTCACAACATTACACTAATACATACAAAAACTCAAACATCTCTTAGAGACTAGTTTAAAATAATCAATAAAATTTCAATTTAGTTATAGATTTTTTAATTTAAGCCTAACATATAATTAGGAAATTCCAACAAAAAGTAAGAATTTTGTTGCTTACAAGTTGAAGAAGAAAAACAAAAGTTGAGAAAAAGAGAAGCAACAAATTACTATTTTGGTCTTGCTGGGACGAGAGTAATAGTATCCTCGGACAATTTTAGAATTTTTTAGGTTTGATTTTGTAGGAAGATGATGAAGTTGGTGAATAAAAATACGATGAATATATTGAAGATGATAGAGAGCACGAAGAATATTAAGATATTTATTTTTGATTTTTAAAAAATAGATTTTATTAACTAAATAACACATGTATTTAAAATGACACATGAATAAAAAAAAATCAAAATTAAAAATACCAAAATGATAGGTCATTTCATAAATTTTCCATTTCAAAAGGTCTAAAACAAAATAGTCATAAATTACAAGAGCAAAATCTCAAAAAAAAATTTTAAATGCGTAAATCGAAACTCATTCATATAATACAAATAAAAACAATAAAAACCCTACTCCTATTTATTATACCTTATATAAATAATTAATTAATAATGATAAAAATTTTAATAGATCTTATAAATAGGACAAAGAATAAACTAATCATAATCCCCTTTTATTCTAGGGAGAAATTCTACCTTGATTTAAGGTCCAATTCATTATTGTATCTTCACCAAGAATGCCAATGAGTCAAAGAACTTATTCTTCATTTTTGGATAGATACTATACTCCATAATGATTTTAGTACATGACAACAAGTTGAACCTTTTGAGGTCATGGGTTTTTTGTCAGCAAAGCAATACCAATCAATCACAACGTGGCAGCAAGGTGTCATAATGTGATAGATGTTTCATGGTGGCTAAATAATTGACTGTGGAGAATTTATGCTATACCTCTTTTCTCAATTTGTGTGTCTTGAAGAACAAATGTCATAGAATTTAAACCTAGTTGGAGGAGCCAAGTCATTTGTTTTGTCCATATCTTCTCCGGCAATTTTACTAGCACAAGATAACTAAAGTGAGAGTTTAATGTTATTCTCTTTTGTGGCTCATGTATCTGTTTTTGTTGTTGTTGATAAAGTATGTCGATTTATGTTTTGTATAGTACTACTTGTCAAGAATAAATATACTCATTTCAAAAGTAAACCATCTTTGGCATATGCTTCACTAAATTGTTGAGCTAGTACCACTTTCTTCCCTGACTATCTCTATCTCATGCTTAGTATTCCCTAACTATCACTTTCTCATACAAAAATTACAGAATCAATTTAATCCCTGAGATAAAAAATATGTTATTTTTTTTTTATAAAATTTAATCGGATTATATTAATCCCTTTGTTAATAGTTTTTTCAAATCGTTTTTTTTTTCTTTTTATTTTTGAATTGTATCCTCTCATGTATATTATTCACGCCATCTGTATTTTTTAATAATTTAAAAAAAAATACATGAACAACCACATTGTATTTTATTTTTAATTTTTAATTTTTTAAATATTAAATTAATTTTTTATTATTAATTTCAATTTTATTTTTAACCAATTCATATTTTAAAATATAAAGCTAAAATTTGTCATGGAAGGAATGTAACCCATGAACATATCAATATCATGTTAAATGGAAATCACTTTACCTATGGATCAATCAATTTTTGTTCTTAATATTTCTGTTGAATATTTCAAATAACACACAAATGAATATTTAGTAATTTCAAATTAATTAAAATTAAATGATAATCAATTAATTTAATAGTAATTCAATTAACTATTAAAATATTTAATCAATTAAAATTAAATAATTAATTTTTTAAAGTATCTAATTAATTCAAATTAAATAAAAATCAATAAATTTAATAGTAATTCAATTAAATATTACTCAATTTTTTATATTTGATTAATTATATTTAGGGTTTACATTTTACTAATTTTATTTTTAAATTTGTGTATTATTTAAAATAAATAAATAATTATTTGTGTGATATTTGAAATAAATAAATATTTATATTGAATTATTAAGTTAAGATGGAAAAAATTGTTCTAGTGGTATAGTAATTCCTATTTAACGTGAAAGTAGGTTCGAGACCATAAATTTTGTATTATTTGTCTTAAATTTAGAATTATATAATATTATTATATGAGATTAATAATATTTTATCCTCTGTCATGTACTAATTCTGGTTTATCTTTTTTTTTTTTTTTATAAAACTAGTTGTGTCATACGAATATTCTGTTGTTTTAAACACCTATAAAATTGTTTTTTATAAAATTAATTTTATCATAAGAAGATTCTGTTGTTTTAGACTTTGTAAAATTGTTTTTTTTAAACTAATCTTGTAAAACTAACTCTGTAAAATTGTTTTTTTTTAAAACTAACTTTGCCATATAAAATGACAAGATTAGTTATAAAAAAAATAATGAGCTTAAAACAACAAAATCTTCGTATGACAATGTTAGTTTTAAAAATATCAATTTCACAGGGTCTAAAACAACAGAATCTTCGTATGACAGAGATAATTTTATAAGAAAATCTTTTATATGGGGATAAACTAGAATTCTCATATATGATAGGGAGTAAAATGATATTAACCCTATTATAATTCATGAGGATTATCTATCAACAGTGTATATTAACCATCATGTGAGGTTTCCTATGGAAAAATGCTCAGTCCAATTGGATCATGAAGTGGAAGTTTGCATAGATAATGGTCGTCTATAAGAAAGACGAAAGTACCTCAACCAAGGTCTCAAAAAGGTTAATGATCAATTTTTGGGATAGTGAAAAGATCGAGGGAATCCTGAATAATATCTTCCCATTGGTCATAAATACCACAACTAGTCTCATATACTGATTGTATGTGAAAGCTCTTGTGAAATAATGTACTTAAATCTTTTTGAGATTATGAATTAAAAAAAAACTCATGGTTGTACGAAGGATTCGGTTTACAGGACTTCAATGCCACAACGACGTTCCCTTAGGGGTACATTGAATTAGCGATTACAATGGGGAAGGGGAGAGATGTCAAAATTGTCGACTCAACATTTCCTAGTGGTCCCTTAAAACATTATATTCAATTGCATCCTTGACATACCTTTCGCGGAGGCCCTATACGTTGTAGCATCCCCGATTCACCGCAAGTTGAAGTTTCATAACCTTCACAATGAACCAGACATGATCAATGACGACCTTGGTGGATCCAAGAGAATTTACTAGGAATTTCAACAAGATCACAAGGAAGGGGAATGCAAGGCTATGAAGATCAATGTAGCCTTCATCATCGGCCAACTAAAGGACATGAATGTCTGTACCCCCTTAGGTTAAACATATTACATTATCCAATGGAGCAAATATGACTAACTCCAACAAACTACAAATGATGGGGTGAATAACTGGTGGCAAGCGTGCCTAGTTATGTTAATGGTTTTATTATATTAATGATTTTCTATAAAATTGAATCACATCATCATGATGTACAATGATATTTGTATAAAGAATCATAGGAGTTGTGATAAATGCCACATGTGTATGACTAAAGTAATAAAAACCAAAAATTTAAATTGAACACACACAAAGAAAGTGACAAAACCATTAAATTGGCAATATTTGATCTGCTTCCCTCTTGGTTTCTAACCACTCTAGAGACCGCGGTGTGTCTGCCACACGTCAACCTCGAACAATGTTTACACAAAGGTGGGGGAGGGATATCGACCCTTGGCCGGGCATGGCCCCTGAGACATTCAATAAAATTTAAGCAAAACACTTGTAAAGTTAAAGCAAAACACGAAGCAATAAACGCGATATCTAACACACACACACACACCTTAATCATGTAACTAATGATATCCAAATTTCAAATTCACTTATACACATTCTTCGATGTAGGGTGTTACACTTACATAAACAAACCAAGCAGGAAAGTAAAAAAAAAATAGGAGAATGGCATGACTAATCAATGAGCGAGACAATTTCTCATCTTTAACTATCTGGTCTGACCCTAATTTCTCCCTCAAAATACACAAAAGAGAGTAAAAAGGCTCCACCTATAATAAAGAATTCTCAAAAGAAACAGAAATATATGAAAGGCCGACGTCAGTTGCTTCATCCAAATTTTTTGCCAAAAGATATTCTCATAGTGCAAATTCTTGAGATATCCTTAAGTTGATGAAAGGGATGCATTTGTAGACGACAATGACGCCTGGGCAGAAGCTAGAGTTTTATATTTCGTTTCCTTTTCTCTCACTAGTAACTTTACCTGATCAACAAAAGAGTCGAGAAGGTTGAAAGGACTCAAGGCACCACCCACCTCAATAAGAGAAACATAAACCTTTTTTACTTCTTACATGTTAAAGCTACAAATCACATACATTATCCTACAACAATTAATCACATACATTATCCTACAACAATTGTCTCTCCTTACCGTGTCAACAAGCCAAAAGAACATCTCTATGGTTGACTCCACCAATGTTTAGAAGGGAAGACACTCGTTGGATATAGTACACTATATTTGATAATTCTTCCTCCAAAGCCTCATCAATTATGCTTGCAAAGTAAGAGAAATATTTTCCCGAAGTAGACGTCCGATACTCCGTTGAAATTGCAGGTCTTAACCAAGCTAAAAAGACAGGACTTGGAAGGCTCAAAATGCGCGACACCCTTAGTGTATTTTAAAGAATCTTAACATCTGAATTGGGTACTAGGGCAATCCCTCTTCGTGACCGCGGTAAATCTAGTTGAGAAAACCATGTTAATATCTTTATTACTCATACTAAAGTAGGGACAATGGCATGTGTTGGGGCGTTTGAAAGGTCGACAATCGTCAAAATAACTCGGACTCCCCTCTTCATTTGATGACTTATTTCTCGACACTTTATTGAATATACATATGGCAATTGTCAAAATGTTATGAAACATTTTAGGCAAAAAAAAAAAAAACTAGCATTAAAGGATAGAGATATTGAAATCTTACTAATTTTTGAGACATTAACTAATACAATTTTAAGAGAAAATGAATCTTGTTTTTTAAAATAAAGTATATAACATGTCAATAATAAAAATAGAAATAATTCATGACTTATCATCGTTTTAATAAAAAATATAAAGATATTTTTCTTAAATTTTTTAATAATATTAAATCAAAGTTGTCTTACAAATAAATAGGAAGTGAAAAGTTAAATAAAAAATTCCTAAGTTCAAAGCTCTTTTCCTTTTACTACCCAAGTACACACCCTAATTGTTTTTTCTTACCGACGTCATAATTGGTCATAACTTTGAAAGTTTGTAATAAATTCCCTCCACATGACTAACATCAATGTCCACAATTGTTGGATCCTCCCATGTCACAACAAAATGTTCTTCACGTTTCTCTTAATAAATGTACTCCACACAACACAAGGATTTCATACATGAATTCAACACACCATAAACATAACATAAATTTATAAAATAAAAATATGGTAAACAAAAAAAAAGATGGGAACCCTCATTATGACATATTTACTTACTTGAAACAAAATGTGTTCTCTTTACAGGCCAAAATCTATCCTAATTCAAAGGTTAACAAAGGGATACTCCCAATTATACAATGAAGGGTTTGAAAAAAGATCGATATATCGTCACTTCTCTCTTTTATGTTTTCCCATAAGTAGTTTTTATCGTTCCAAGTTCAAAATTATACATATAATTAAATTAGGAGGGGAGATAGTTTGTAACTTGTAAGTCATATTGTACGTAAATGGGAAAATGTAACTAAATAGAATGAGAAAAGATGGTTATATTTGTTTTTAATCTATTTCCATATTTCTTATTCAACAAATTATATGCAACAACTAATTGTGCCTTGGTTACTCTAATCCCAAAAACACCCGTTGCAAAAACAATGAAGGAGATGAGATTTATAACTTGTTGTACATATATCAGTTAAGATTATGATGTTAGAATTCAAGAAATTTTCTGATGAAGCTGGATTGAAAGCATGTCGTACAAAATGCAAGCTTTATTTTGGAGGAATGCAAGAAACAGATCAACAAGTAATCATAGCGGCAACTGGATTATCTGTTAGTAAACTACCCTTCAAAAATTTGTCTAGATCCTCTAGATCGATTGTGAGTCCCATAGAAGTATGAAGATATTGAAGAATATAGGAATTCTAAGTTTGGATTTCCAAATACTATAACATTATGTGATATACTTTAGTTTTATTTAGACCTAAAAAATTAAGCGAATTGAAACGCGACCACTCATAAATAATTGATTAACTCCATCCTAATTGTCTAAAGGGGATGAAGACCCATCACTTTGAAGATGACTTCATACATGGAGAGAGTTGAATTCTTGTACTCACTACATATCATCTTAGATGGTTTGGACAATAGATCACTCATTCTCCTTTATCACCAACCTCGAGACCACCATAAGGGTATAAACTCCAAAGTATTTCATATATAGGTGACCCACATTTCAAAAGTAGGGAAACTGAAAGTCACTTTGAATCAAATCATCATAATTATTATGTGTTTTGAGATCACATACCAGTTGTCATTCGAATTCTCACTCAAGAATCAGACCCAAAATATTTTTCAAATTCATCAAAAAATAACTCTAGGGCATGTGACATCTCTGAATTGAAATCAATAATCAATAATCAAAGACATCAACATGGCTAGCAATGATCAGATCGGTCCTGACTTTTTAGAGGTCCGAGGAAAATAATAGAAATTGAATCCTAATAAAATATTCAGTAATTAATCTTAAATTTTTAAATATATAATTATAAATAATATTAAAATTTATAAAAAAATTAAAATTAAAATTAGAAATTATAATTAATAATTCTAAAGAACAAAAAACTTGACTTAATGACCTATTATCAAGTTGGATTTTTTTGGGGGGAAACATACAAGTTGGCTTCTCTATTTAGTAAGATAAAAAGATAAATTTGGAAAAACCAAAATACAAGATAAAAATATTAAGTTGGAAATAATGCTTTTATTGAAGAATCAATTGCAAAATCAAGGTTGTAACCACAAGGCTAGCACTAAACAAAAACATTTATTAGCATACAAAATATTTATTTCTTATACTATATTATAATTTTTAATTCATTCCTCGATTTTGAGGTCCCCAATTTTTTTGAGGTCGTGGACCTGATTGGCCTAGTCCAAGGCCGGGCCTCGCTATGGTCACATAAATTTGTATATCTAATAGCAAAGATATTGTCATTCCACTACATATGCAATCATATAACACACACACACACACACACACACACACACACACACACACACACACACACACACATATATATATATATATATATATATATATATATATATATAGTTAGATAAAAATTCAAAATTGAATGGATACACAAAATTATTTTTCTTATAGTATTTCAAGCATTATCGAATGCCTGTCTTAAAGTTTATATGCAGGAATACGCAGGATAATTCAACCTATACTCGAGTTTGCACAAGACGAATGAAAACTCGAATGTAGGGAAGAAAATCTGAAATTTTCTAAAGAGGATATGACTTATTTATAAGCCATATTTGTAATGTGATTTATGAATTCGGAATGACTTATTTATAGCCCATATTTGTGTTGTTTCACAAGGGACCCTTGATGAAACAACATCTTTACAACAACACTTTCACCAACAATTGTGTTGTTTCACCTACTACAACAACACTTTCATAAAATCAAACTCAAACAACAATAAAAACAAGAGCAAAAATCATTTACCATATGTTGCCTGAAGGTCGGCCATCAAATATAGGGGTTTTCATTGTTGCTGGTGGACCCACGAACTCCCTGACCCAAACAACCCAACCCATAAATTACGCAAACCAATTCATTTACGGGTGTATCCAACCTAAATCACAACAACCCGTACAATTTTGGTTCGGGTATCGGGTTTGAGTTTCACAACCCGCAAACCCATTGACTCAACCTATTGATGTGACATTAGATTTTTTTTTATTATTTCAAATAAAAATATAAACTTAATATCTCACTAATAGTCATAATTTTGCCAAAAAAAATTATTTTTCACCAATAATACTATTAGACTAATTAGCTTACGTAATTCTAAGAATAAATGTTGTTTCTTATTTTCTTTTGTGTCATTTCCAACTTACTTAATGTGTCTAGTGGATTTTATACTATTATCAAGTGTTATATCGTGTTGATGAATTTATTAGACATTATACGATATATGATGTGTTTAATCCAATTTGAGTGTTAGAAATGAGAGTATTTTGATAACACGAATTTGTATCGATTAATTAGCATGGTTTTCGTTTATTTAAGTTATTAATTTCTTTATTTCAAACAATATTATGCGAAGTTTGTGTTTATTTTGCAGGTATTTAGTTACACTTGACTTGTGGAAGAAAAGAATGAAAATGAGACAGAAACAAGACTTCTAGCACAAGAAATGAGGCAAACTGCAGAAGAAATGAAGATTATGCTATTTTACTGTAGGATGACCGACCGTCATAGAAGCAAGATGGTCGTCTCACATCCCAGACGATCGTCACAAGCCCAAGACGACCGTCCCAAGGCTTATATCAGAAACTTAAATACACGCCTCAGTTCAGTCAAATTCAAAGAGAGTCGTTAACGGGTTCTTCTCATTCAGCAAATATTTTTCCTCAACCCTACTTAGTCTCAGTCCAACTCAAGTTGTCAAGGCCCAACAAATATGATTCCGTAGCATTCTCAACCAAATAAAGTTACAAAAACTATAGATATCAGCTACCACAAGTTCCAAATGGAGCTTCGTTTACCATATTAAATTGCTGTCAAATTTCCGATCGAAGCCGTATTTTTATGTTCAGAGCTTTCTAGTATTTTATTTTTCAGTATTTACTTTATTTCCATTACTGAACCAAAGTAATAGTCTCCTTCCTTGGGAAGCTATCACCATTTATTTTCTTTCTAGCCAATTCATTTTGTTTTTACTTTAAGTTACTTCAAGATTGATTGATCAAGATACTTCAACCATGTTTCCTAATTTAATGCTTTACCATTTAATTATTATGTTATTTATTTGTATGCATTTCTCATTCTACCTTTCTTCGCAATGATTTAGTATGTCTAGCTAAACTGTCTAATCAGTATTTATTGTTGCATAACTATTAGTGTGATTGTTGTATATGTCGTTGTGAGTGAGAACTACCATTAAAGATGTTATATGCACCATTTATATTTGAATTTATTTCTCACTCCTTTGTTGTTTGTTGTTGCGCTTGTGCTTCTTTTGGAGTACCGATAATCCAGGTACTTGAGAGTGCATGGAGTTGTGTTACTTGTTTGAGTCTTAGGTGTCGCTCCCGGGATTTTCATCCTAGTACAAACGAGAAAGTGGCGCGGAAAAGGTAGAGTCGCCAGCCAGGCATTTTTATCCCGAAAGAGTGAGAAAGGTAATGCTGCACAAACCTAAGGAAGAAGGAAAGGACAAGGTCCTGCGAACCAAAGATCTGGGTTCGGGAGTCGGTTACGACCTGGGAAGGTATTAGCATCCCAGATCGTCCGCAGTACCTGACGGGATCCACGCTTGTTAGTTTGTTTCAAAGGGTGAGAAAAATAGAACTTCTGCTGAGCAAATGAACTGCTAACTAGAATGAGAATGAGAAATGAGAAGGGAACTGGAAAAGAGAACAAAAAGAAAGAATGGAGAAAATGTAGGGAAAATAAAGAATGTGTTCGAATGGGCCATACCCCGCTGCCTATGTACCTCATCGGGAAAATGAGGATCAGAGTCGACGTAGTTCGCCTAACTAAGGCGGGAACTATTTGTTTGTGTTTTTTATAGTTGGAACTGCGTATGTCTATGCTCAGGTGTTGCAGGCTCGTCTGTTACGAGTGCGTTTACCGTCTTGCATGCGAGACAAGTCGTCGCGAGTCTGCGTTGTGAGTGAGTGAGGTGAGAAGAGAAGTTCCTGCAGGATAGTCGCTTATTGTTTGTTTTTTCTTTTTTAGAGTTTTGTATGAATTTGGCAAAAGGAAGTAAATTCAAACTCTTTTCCATGGAATGTGTACTTGCTACTACATTCCAAGATGGAATAATAGAACAAGCACACCCAGCAAGGAGAATTTATCCAAGACTGGTTTCCATGAATTAGGGTCTAAGTTCACTAGCTTGTTGAATTTAATTAAATGTTTTTGTTGCTTTTGTGAAGAAGTATCTTTTATGTTTTCTTTGTGAAACAATCCCTTGATGAGACTTGTACATCATGCTAGACAAGCTTACACCACTCCAAGATGGAATGAGTGCAAGTGTTTCATGGGATAAGGCTATACACAAGGGATCCTTTCATGCATTTATTAAGTCTTTGTTTGGATTTTGCTTGAAGATGAGGAAGAAGGACTCAAGTTTCAAAAGATAAAAATTAAGGGACTAAGACTCAATCCTAATTTTAGTTATTTATTCAAAAGTGGTCCTAATGGTTTATGTGATTTTCTAAGCCTAATGAATGAAAGGGGACTAGAAACTACTAGAATTCAACTTACTTTCTAAGGAAGTTAAGTTGATTCTAAGAATAATGGGGAAGCTTATACAAGTGAGAAATTCAAATAGCAAGGCAAAGCATTAAAATTGGAATAAAGAAATGAAATCTAAAAAATGCATATTAAGGTATAAAACCAAAAACAAGCCTAAACTTCACCTAAATTTATTTATTAGAAATTCTAAACATAAGTACTCAAACTAAGGGAATTATCTAATATTATCATTATAAAATCAGTAATTAAACTATAATAAGTCATTTTTATATCCTAAGGCTAAGCCTAATGAAACTAGTCCTTAATGAACCATAATATCCTAAGCTAAACTACATGAATTTATCATATAAAAATGGCCTAAAGATTAATACACTAAAAATATTAAAAGTCCAGGAAAAAATATGAAATTAATTCTCTAAGGTCCTAAACCTGACTATAGTATTGTGCTAAAAAATATCCTAAAAATTCAGAATTTAACTATGCTTAAAAGTCACTTAAATCTACCTAAGAATTAACTACAATCTTTCATGAATTAAGCTACCAAAAAAAAAAGGATAAATGGCCTAAAAATCTACCAAAAAATATCCTAAGTTCTATTATTAGTCCTCTAAACATAGCAAAAAGAATGGGCTAAAACTCCCACAGGAAGTGGAAGAATAAAAATGAACAAAACCATGTGCAATTAAAGAAACTCAATAAAATTTTAATTACATGAAAAATCGAAATTAAATCAAAAATAGCCAAAATTCAGAAAATAAAAATGTCAAAAATTTCTAAATTGGATTATCAAGCTACTGAATTTTTTGTAGAATTTTATTATGATTTTTACTATTTTTTATTGATTTATTTCTAACCTATATTAAAACTAAAATTATAAAGAAAGAAATAAAAGGAGGGGGGTGCGTTTAGTGGTTTTTCTTAGTTGAAATCCTAATTAGGCTTAAGAAAGGGGGTGCAGAAAGCGAAAGGCCAGGGCCCATGCACTATGCTTTGAGGGTGCATGCCATGTGTCGCTCCTTGAATTTCCATCCTGGTACAAACGCGAAAGTGGCGCAGAAAAGGTTAGAGTCGCCAACCAGGCATTTTTATCCCGAAGGAACGAGAATGGTAATGCTGCACAAACCAGAGGAAAAGAAAAGGAAGGACACGGGTCCTGCGAACCAAAGAAACTGAGCTCGGGAGTCGGTTACGACCTGGGAAGGTGTTAGCACCCCAGATCGTCCTCCGTACCCGACGGGATCCACGCTTGCAAAGAAATTGTTTCAAAGGGTGAAGGAATGAAAACTGCTGCAAAAAGAAAGACCGGAAATGGAAATGAAAAGAAAAGAAAGGGGGAAAATGTAGGGAAAATAAAAGATTGTGCTCGAACGGGCCCTACCCTGCTGCCTACGTACCTCATCTGGACAATGAGGATCAGAGTCGCCGTAGTTCCCCTAACTAGGGGTAGAAAAGATTGTTTGTGTCTTAAGGCTTGAACTGCTTATGTCAATGCTCAGGTGTTACAGGCTCGGACGATGAGTGCGTAACCGTCTTGCAAAATGACAAGTAGGAGCAAGTTCGCGGACGGAGCGAAAGAAATGAGAAAAGAATTCCCGAAGGAAAGACGCTTATTGTTGGTTTGTGTTTTTTAGAAGCTTTTTATGAGTGTGTCACAAGAAAGTGAACTCAAGCTCTTTTCCATGGAATGTGCACTTGTCACTACATTCCAAGATGGAATAATAGAACAAGCACACTCAAGTAAGGAGAAGATCCCCAAAACTTGAACCCAAATATTAGGGCTTAAGCTCACTAACTCATTAACTTATTAAGTGTTTTTGGTATTTACAATGAAGAAGTGTTTTTTATGACTTTCTTGGTGAAGATGATATCCTGATCAGATTTGTGCATCACAAGACAAGCTTGTACTATCCCAAGATGGGAAGACTACAAGTATCTCATGGGATAAGGCTATTTCTCAAGATATCACTTCATTCTTTATTTAGTGTCTTTTTAGGGTTTTGAGATGAGAAGAGAAGAAGAACCAAAAGATCACAAACGTAAAAGTCTAATGGGGGACTAATGAATCCTAATTGTTGTCATGCATGGAAAATCCTAGGTTAGTGAGGTTTACTATCCTAAAGAAGGAAGAAAGAAGAAGAGAAGGAGAAGAAAGAAGAATAGAAGAGGGAAGAAGTAAGGCCTAAGCCCAACAAACACAAGGTTAGAACAAATAATAAGAAGAGAAGAGATAAGATTTGGAGATGTGGGAATCATATCCACACCTCTCACTTACCAAAGCCCTTGAAATGCTTAGTGACACAAGTATAAAGGCAATACAAAATGAACATAATGCCATACCAAAGCTACACAACCAGAAGTGAAGTCATACACATAAATGTCAAATGCAAACTCAAGGCACAAGAATAAGAAAAGAAACACACAACTCAACATGAAGCAACATGAATCACTTATGGCAAATCAAAGCAAACATGATAAGATGCAAAGCAAAATAACCAAAGCACAACCTCAAGGTACCAAACCAGAACCCTAACATGCTAAAATAATGTCTAAGGAACATGTGAGACGAAGAGAAGAGGTGTACTTAACCAAATATTCACATCATGAGAAGAAAGAAGCAATGGAAGTGAGGTGGATATACATAGAAGTGAATGAACTTCACAGGCAACCAAACACAAAGTTTCCAAAGGCACAAACAAAAACTCAAGATCAGAGAGGGATCAACAATCTAAGATGGCCCTAAACAAGTTGGAGAAGTTGGCACAAGTGCCCTTCTAAGCTAAGGAGAGAACAAGTGATCCAAAAGAAGCAAAAAGGGACAAGTGAAGAACCAAAATTCAAAACAATTCAAGTGAACATCCAAAAATTCCACAAACTTGCACAAATGATCTTCAATCATACCATAACAAAATACCAAAAGGAGGGAATCAAATTCAGAAGTTAAGCAAGTCAAATGAGGGTACAAACATGGATTAGGGTTAGAAAGCTTCCTTCACAAGTTAGAGACCAAAAATATTTAAACAAAATTGTAAAAAATCAGAACAAAAATCACCAATAAATTACATCTCATCATGAATCCAGAGAAAAAAGAATCACTTAAGAATTCCAAATAATGACCAAGATAGAAAATGGACAAGTCAACATGCTTCAAAATGAAATAAAATGAATTATTTAAAAGGAACAATTAATTTCCACGTGCCAAATAAAAATAAATGGAAAAAAATAAAAAATCAGAAATTAAAGAAAACTCAAAGGAACCTTCATGATTTTTTTTATAATTTTTGGAGACCTAAAACTATTTTTAAAAATTGAAAACCAAACTGTAAATTAAAATGAAAACAAAAAGAAATAAAAATAAAAGAAACAGACTGGGGGTGCGAATAGAAAGCAATTCCAGTTCATTTTAACTGGGCTCAAAGTCAGGGGGGTGGGAATAGCCATGGAGGCCCACTGGATCATGCGCATCTGACAATAATTAACATGGATATTCAATTATATTCAGGAAAAATGAAAAACCATTAGATCAAACCAACGCACCAGATTAGTCAACTCATTAAAACAAGTAATCAAAAAGATTTGCCATAAAGGATGCGCACATTAGTTATTGTGAGGTGAGAAACAAATGGATTAAATCAGAAAACATAAAACCACGTGAGAGAGAGAACACATCATTAATGTGCTGGCACCATATGCAGCGTTCAGATTGTAGATCCGATGGTCCTGCTTCATCTTCTTCAAGCAAACTCAGGCAAGGCAATTTCCAGAATCCGGTGACCAGAGCTAGGGCTCAGGCACCGGAAAACTCAAACTATGAACAAATCACAATATAAATGGCTCAAACTTTCCAGATCAAACAATTAAACCACACTGAATCCAAAAATGCTCATGAAAATCACAATGGATCAAAGAATAGCCTGGATCGAAGAAGAGCAGATCTAACCATAAAACTTCAAATCATCAAAAAACACTCAATTCTCAAGCATTTTAAAATCTAAAAGGTGCAGAATACTCAACAATGTTCACAGATCACAATGCACACAATAAACACAAGTTTCAGATCCATGGATTTCAGAGCATACCTGAGATGGAACCGCTTCAAAATCACCAAGATAATGCTCCAGATGCTGCAAATCTACTCCTTTTGATCTCCTCTTGCAAAATAAATGCAAGAGGAAGCTTGAGAGAGCTTGAATTTGCAGCTTCGAATCAACCTGCCCTTGAATGGCACCTCTCCAATTCTTCACTTTCAGCTTGAATGAATGGTGGATTAATGATCCTTATGCTTCAAGGATTCAGAATATGCAAAGAGTTTGTGAAGAGAGTGAGGGAGTGATGAGATTCGAAGAGAAATGCTTGAGGTGCAAAAACTCTAGAATGAACAAATGTGATGGATCTGGGGTGAAATGAAACCCTAGTTTTCTTTTATATCATCCCAATATGCAATGCTGAAAGAATGAATAGAATTGCACGTGAGAGGAGAGTGTGAGGATCAAATTGCAAAATTTGCAAGATTTGTGTGAAGTCATGATACACTCGTGCATCCTTCTCATTCATTGTACAGGTTCAATCATAATCCCACCCTTGATTCAAAACTGAAATCATCTTGGCCCTTGGATGTGAGGGTCATGCATTTCTCATGATCATGCAAATTTGCAACTTATGAACTACACCACATCCTATGCACGAATTTGCTTGCTTACATGGGCAAATATTCTTCTCATGCCTTGCATTGAAACATTATGACCTTATTTTGTCCATCAAACCACTTGGAAACAAGTTAAATGAGATTTTGCCTTTGTGGAAAGCTTGAAAATCATGCCATGCCCTAAAAAAACATCAACTTTCGAAGGGCTTTCCTCTCAAACCATGAGGGCTATGAAAATGCTCTTGTACTTTTTAAAAATGGGAGGCTTTAATCTTCAACTTTCATGTTTGGTGGTGATCCATTTGAAGCTTTTTTCACCAAGTTATGCTCACTTGAAAATAAGGGCAAAATGTTACTAAAAATGGAAATTTCCATGACCAAACTTATGCCAAAAATGCAAAACACCTCAAAACCTCTTGATTCTTGATTTTTGACTTTTCCAAACCTCTTCTAAGGTTATAAGAACATCCCTTGGCTTGAAAAATAGGGTTGGACCCTTTGAAATCTCACAGTTGACTTCTAGAATGCACAGTTGACTAATTTCTTCATTTACAAGCAACTGAAGAAATAATTGACTTCCACAAGGAAGTTTTTCACCAAATTACATCCCTAGGATACTCTTAACATATGAGAGACTTTTCCCAAATGAAATGGCCAAAGTCACAAAGTTTTCATGCCTGAAACTCAAACCCTATTTTGGGATCATTGTGTAGGAGCTTTACCCTAGCTTGAATTCCCTGATGATCCTCCAACCTCCTGGGCTTTTGTGAATGCTCTTAAGCTTGTGAATGCAATGTAGACTCCTCATAGGACTTGAGAATATCCATTGGGCCCCTTGTCATAGCTTGTGATGCTTCAAAACCCTCCAAAGATGATCATATGCCTAATGCTAGGTCATGAGGATATTATGCCTCATCTTTCCATGCTAAGATGCCAAGAATATGATATGCTTATAATGATTATGATGTGATATGATGATTAAAAAGAAGAGGGCAAATTTGGGGTGTTACAGCTGCCCCTATTCAAACAACTGTTAATATGAAAAGGACGGTAGCATGGGCTATCGACCGTTCAAGATAAACTGTGGTTGAATACCAAGAAAACCTGAAATTTGCACTCTGCTGGAGAATGCAAGAATTGGGAAATAAACCCAACCAAATGACGCTTTGGTAGCTGAAGTGGCGAGAAAGAAGACGAGCTCCTTCCAAGTTGAAACTGTTATATGGAATCAGAAAACTTTGACAGAAGAGTCTTCTTCGAACAATCCTGTTACGCCAGGAACTGGACATATGGGCCCTCACATACTTTGCAAAATATATGACTTGAGACAGATGAATCTCCTTCGGATAAACCTGTTACGCCAGGACCGGTGATGCACTTGAGTCTGTGGGATAGACATGCATAATCAAGGTAGAGGAACCCTCCTCATATATTATCCGTGGATATATGGCCTAAGACAGACAAGCCTTCTTCGAGAAAACCTGTTACGCCAGGTGCAACATTAACAAGTGGTACTGGAGACAGACGAGCCTCCCTCGGATATACCTGCTACGCCAGGACCGGTAACCATTTTGACGTTCAATCCCACCGTCAGGACTTCAAACCTCTTCAACACAGACGAGTATTGGATGATCATCAAGAGAATGAGAAGATGAGAGGATTGATTCCTATCCTTCTGATATTGTCAAGCTGTACGAAACGATGATTTGGTTCATATTACTCGGATCACAGTTGTTCGCTTATTCCCTTATTTTGCGTGGATCGCCCTTTTGGGTTTTCAATCCACCGGGATACCTTTTTTTGCCTGAGCTGTCCAATGTGGCTTTTCAACTCAGCGGGTGTACATTTTATTTATTTATTTTTCCTAACTTTTGCCCGAGCTTTTTATTCTGTTTTTAGCTCGCCGGGATGCACTTTTCTTGCCTGGACTTTAATTCTGTTTTTGTGTCCAGCGGGTCTATTTATGCGAAGTATTTTTTAACTGCGTCCGAGTTAACAGGGGATTGGAAATCTTCTCCATCCATAGTGGTGAGCATCAGTGCTCCGCCTGAAAAAACTTTCTTCACTATGAATGGTCCTTCGTAGTTTGGGGTCCACTTGCCCCTTGTCGCTCCCGACAAATGAAACTGGATCAGATGAAGGTACAAACGCGAACGGTCGGCGAGAGGGACAATGAGAACACACAGCCGTGAACTCACTGTAGAATGAATAGAGTTGCCAGCTAGGCATTTTTATCCCGGAGGAAAGGCAATGCTGCATAGGCCTAGAAAGATACGGATAAGACGGTTGCGAACCAGAGAGACTGAGAAAGGGGGTTGGTTACAACCTGGGAAGGTATTAGCACCCAGATTGTCCGTCGTACTCGACGGGATCCACGCTTAAAAGATTTGTGTTTTAAAGGGGTAGTGTCAGTGCAATCTGTGTATAAAGAGCTGGAAAAGATGTACAGGTGTCAGTGTAAAAGAAGTGTGAAGTGTATAAATGTACAGTGTCAGTGTAAAGATAGGAGTGAAATGCTCATGATAATGAGGCTAAAGAATGATACTGAAAGAGGGGGGAATGTACAGAGACTTTTGTTCGATAACCGTTAAGTTATGCCTACGTATCCTCTCGTGCAATGAGGAAGTCAGAACACCGTAGTTCGACCCAAAGAGACTGAAAGATGAATTGACTTGTGAACTGCTTACTTGCCTATGCTCAAGTGTATGACCTGTCTGGCTCAGGTGCTAACTGTCTTGCATTAGACGGAAGAAGCAAGTTCTCGTTTGTGAGTGAATGAGATGAGAAAAGAATCCCGGAGGAGACGATTATTGTTTGTTTTTGTGTTTTCAGTCTTTTATTGCTTTTGGAAGTTTGTCATAAGTTAATGAGCTTAAGCCTAAACCAATGGGTTAGTAAACTCATCACATCTTCCCTCTGATTAGGGGTAATGAGAATTACCTTAAGTGTGAAGTCAGATTCTCACACTTAATCACCTTTGGTGTAGGATTAAGATCATTAACCTACTTGTGATTAATTAGATGTTTTTGTGATTTTTGTTTAGTGTTAAGTAATGAGGTTAAGCCATAATCAAGGATTAAACAGACTCATTACACCATCCTAATAGAAGGATAATAGATGAGAATGTTTAAGCTGAGGAAAGCTCCTCAACTTAATCCATGATTAGGGATTAAACTCATGACAAAACAAGCCTTTGATTAAGTGGATTTTATTTGATGATATGATGATGAAGTGTTTTTTATGGTTTGTAAGACAACTTGAGGGGGACTTGTCCATTAACACTAGGGTTAGTCCTTCTTAACCAATTAAGGAAGAATTAGAACCCTAATGCAAGGCCCAAGTTACAAGTGTGATGTCTTGATGATTATTAAGTGAATTGATTAAGAGATTTAAACACATTAAGGGTTTAACACTTAGGATTAAAGTTATACACTCCATCCTAAGAGAAGGATGCAGGCATAAGCTTAATCACAAAGTCTTAAAGCCTTTAGGGTTTAGTCCCTGATTATGAGATGAGGAGAGAAGACTCAAAGAGAGACACAAAGGTAAAAACTATGAGGGGGACTAATCAAAACCCTAATTCATTGTCATGCTTGGTTGATCCTAAGGTTTATGAGGTTTTCAAGAACAATCTTCAGAAGAACCAACAGGAAGCAGATGAACAAGATCAAGAGAAGCAAAGTGACTTGCTTCATTCAAGAAGTCAAGTCACTTGAAGAAAGAAAGTGGGAGGAACAAGAATGAGCAAGCTCAATCTCAAACACAAATAGAAATGCAGCAATGGATGCAAGAAAGATGAAAAGAAAAGTTATGAGGAGTGAAGGCAAATTCACTTCTCAAGTTCACTTACCACCTGAAAAGTTAGAAAAGAAATGCAATGCAATGCAAAATGGAGTGAGATGGTGTGATGAGGAACAAAACCAGAAGCATGTTAATGATGATAATGATGCTATGAAGTGCTATAAACATGACACAAGGCATGGAGATGATCATACAAGTTCATGGATGCAAATGATGCAAGCTTAGAAGCATGGATATACATGAAAAGTTAAGGAGCATACAAGGCAAATGACATGGCAAATATGTGATGAAATGATCAAACATGCTTCCTACATGTCTTAAGATGTCAAATGAAACACAAGAATGTATAAAATGCAAAGACAAGTCATGTTATGCAAGAGAATGCAAGAAGGATGCAAGAGGGAGCCCAAATTAGGGTTTATGGATCAAACACCAAACAAAAACCCAAAACAGAAACAAACCCTAAGATAAAAAATGGAAAATGCTACCCAAAGAAACCCTAAACCTATAATGAACCACTGCCCAAAGGGGAGCTCTCAACTCTTAACCAATCTCAAGATATGAATTTTCTAAGTTATTAGGGTTTTTTAGGGTTCTTAACAAAAGAAATGCCAAACAATTAGAAAATTCAAGATCAAATCATGGCCATTTTACCCTAGAAACTACATGCTAAACACAAAACAAAGCAAAAAGAATCAATGTCCAAACCTTCTCCAATAGGCAGAAATGAATTTTTAAACTTATGATCAAATTAATGCATAAAAAATGATTTAATTCAATGAAAAATCCTCAAAATGCATCAAGATCAAAAAAGAAATTTGGTTTGAAGGTTGGACAATGTTTCTAAATGTCTTAGAACATTTCATGAATTTTTTTGTAATTTTTAAATACCTAAAAGTATTTTTAATTAATTAATTCCCATTAATCAATTAAAAATAATCTTTTAAATATTTAAAAATAATTTTTTAATGATAAAAAATAAAATAAAAATATTTTTGTGTCATAAAAATTAATAAAACTCAGAGGAAAAAGTTTCATAATTTTTATGTATTTTTTGCTATTTTAAATTAAATATGCAAGTTAATTGAAAAGAAAATGAAATTAAAATAAAATAAAATGAAGTATGCAGCATGGAAGGCCAGGATTCAATCTGGAAAGGGGACCATTGACTTGGCGCGTGATCTTGTGGCTCACATTTAAACTGACTTAATCTTAATTAATTAAATAAATCAAAGTGATTAGGGTTTAATGACCACATCTGGACCCTTCATGCGCGCGGCAAGTCAACGGGTCAGAGCAATCCTACGGGTGAAATTCAAACTAGCATTAATGACCTGAGATTAGGGCTTAATGACTCAGGCTGCCGGAGAAGACCTCCGGTCGTCTTCTCCGGCCAGCACCTCACCTGAAAACTCCCCAACTCCCTCAAAACGTATCAAAAATGAAAACTAAAAACTGGGAAATGATCCTCAACCTCTCACGAATCAAACCCCTCTCTCAAAACAAATTTATATTTCCTAAATAAGCTGAATCGAAGAGAAAAAGAACTAGGGCACGCAAGCTTCAGAAGCAAATTAAATACTCAAATCAAAACCATTTTCAAAACCAATGACATCAGGATAATCAGTGAATCACATAGAACAAGTTTGTAACAAGAAAAATGATTTCTGGAAAAATGAATTTCAAGCTACCTGAGATTTGGAGCTTTCAACCTGAGAACTTTCTGGCCACCTCTCCTTGTGCAATCTACTCTACTTGATCCCCAGATGATGTTTGAATGCTCAATGAGAGTTTAAGTTGGCTGGATAGTGAGTTTCGAAAGCTCCTGCTCAAGCTTGGTCAGAAATGGCAATGGAGTTTCTGGGGGTTTCAGGCCATTGTGAATGATGGTTTGTGGTCCTGAGGATGAATGGAGAAGGTCTGTGGTGTTTGTTAGTGTGTTTGTGAGCTATGGTGAGAGTTTCGAATGAAACTGCAAAATGAAGTGAGAAATGGCAGTGAGATGTTCAGGCTGTTTCAGGCTTGTGTTCTTGGTGCTTTTGGTCTATGGAACAAGGTGAGTTGAATGGTGAAAATGGTTGAAGTGTTTGCAGGCTGTGGAGGCAGATTCGAAGCAAGTTGCAATGTGGTGTGTTTTTGTGAATGTCATTGTGTAGAGTGTTTCAGCCTTGCTTAGTACATGGAATGGCTTGCAAAATGATATGTTATTTTAATCCAAGTGGCCAGAAGATGTGACATGGCCTGTGGTGATTGGGATGTTTGCTTTTGCAAAAAGGTCAACTTTTGTGCAAGGCAAGTATGGTGAGGTGCTAGGCAAGTACAATGAGCATGGGCTGCGCAGCATGATGAGTGTGTGAGGCTAGCTTGATTCAAGGACCAATGCAGCAAGTTGGTGAGGAGAAATGAGTGGTTTTGCAAGTTGTTGTAACTTTGGTTCACATGTGATTCTTTGTCCAACCAAACATGAAACCATGGGCATTCTTGGTTCATTTCTGATTTTTAGGACTTAGAGAAAGTTTATGTGCTGGTTTGAAATGAATTAGAGGCTGCAATATGCATTGGTCCAAGATTTTGCAAAATTCTCACTTAGGGCATGCCTTGAAAATCAATGATTTTAGCCAACTTTGCATTGCCATAACTTTTGATTCAAGAAGAGTTTGATCATGTTCTTGTACTTTTTGAAAAGGGAAAAATGAGATCTACAACTTTCATGACCAAAGTTTTTTTATTTGGAGCATTTTTGGATTAAGAATCATGGCTTGAAAAATGACCTAAAATGATGCATTCTTGAAAAGTCAACTATGCCCAAAAAGTCAACATTTGCAAAAACCCTAAATTCTTGATTTCTATGAACTTCAACCTTCTTCTATGATCAAATAAAGATCATATACACTCAAAATGATGAAGATCACCCATTGGTTGGGTCATTGGGGGCCTCAGATGCCCTGATTTTGCACTGACTTGTCTGAAAAGTCAACCCTTGATCAGATGACTTCCCCGTGGAATTTCTTCATGAAAATTGATATGCATACTCCCTATACCATATAAAGAGCAATGGAAACAAGAATGACCAAAAAATTTGGAGTTATGGCCTCTGAAACCAAAACCCTAATTTTCAGTCAACTGTGCAGTTTGACCTGGCTCTGCATCCACTCAAACCCTAGTCCTTGTGATTCCTCTGCAATTTTGGCTTTGAGGAGATGGAATATGACATAAGAACACACATGGACCCCTTTGAGATGATTGGTGGCCTTTGGAATGGCTCAAGATGCCTTGGGATTGCTCAGATCACAAACCCTAGGTGCAGATGCCTTAGAAACTATGCAGTGAATCAAAAAATGAGATGTGAGATGATATGATTGTGTTTATGCATATGAGGATGATCACAAGCCATGGTGTGAATGGGTGAGGGCAAATTTGGGGTGTTTACAGCTGCCCCTATTCAAACATGAGTTAGCTGTGCAGGTTGTAAGCGACGGCTTAACAGGCAAACAAGATAACTTGTGGTTGAATACCAAAGACAGTCCAAAATTTGCACTCACGGAATGAAGAAGAAAAGGGATATAGATTGTAAAAATAACACATATTGCAAAGTGTGGGCGACGGAGGACGACTGCTGGGTGAATAGCGATGACGGGGACGACCGACATGCTGGGAAAAGTGAGGAAAATAAAGCAATGACGGGGACGACCGACATGCTGGGGATAAAAGGTAAAGCCAAGACGGGGACGACCGACTAGCTGGAAAAAAAAATAAGAAATTATGATGGGGACGGCCATCAAGATAAAGCTGTAAAATTCTCTGGGGATTAATGAAACATGACGGGGACGGCCATCAAGTTCATAAAGGTAAAGTAACCAACGATGGGGACGGCCATCGGGCTAAAAGGAAAAGGGACCACGACGGGGACGGCCATCGGGTTAAAGAATAAATGAAAAAACAGATGATGGGGTACGGCCATCAAAGGTGAAGGACGATCACCTAGCAGGGGACGGCTGCTCTGTTGGGGATAAAAGAAGATATGATGGGGACGGCCATCAAAGGTGGAGGACGACCACCTGGCAGGGTACGGCTGCCGAAAATATCAACGATGGGGACGGCCATCGGATAGAAAAGGTCAACGATGGGGACGGCCATCGGACAAGCATGATGGAGGACGACCATCAAGAAGTGGAGGACGACCACTCAGCAGGGGACGGCTGCTCTCGAGGCTTATCATAACACAAGACGAGTGTTAGATAACCAAAAATCAACAATGGGGACGGCCATTGGATAAAGTGATGAAGGACGATCATCAAGAGGTGGAGGACGACCACCTAGCAGGGGACGACTGCTAAAAAGATCAACGATGGGGACGGCCATCGGATGAGCATGATGGAGGACGACCATCAAGAAGTGGAGGACGAACACTCAGCAGGGGACGGCTGCTCTCAAGGTTTATCACAACACAGGACGAGTGTTAGATAACCAAAAATCAACAATGGGGACGGCCATTGGATAAAAATGATGAAGGACGATCATCAAAAGGTGGAGGACGACCACCTAGCAGGGGACGGCTGCTAAAAACAACGATGGGGACGACCATCGGATGAGCATGATGGAGGACGACCATCAAGAAGTGGAGGACGACCACTCAGCAGGGTACGGCTGCTCTCAGGGTTATCATGACACAGGACGAGTGTCAGATAAAAGAAAATGCTTTGTTGGTGATCTACTGGGGGTATAGTGAACACGGACGAGCGTTCACAACCGAGAAAAGAAAGTATAAGCGTTTGGTATTATATAGATTAAAGATGCGGACGAGCATCCTTAAGGCTATGATACGGACGGGTATCATGTAGAAACAAACTGACACATGCTCAGAGATGATGATACGGACGAGTATCAACTGGTTAACAAAGAACACGGACGAGTGTTGAATCTGAAAGAGTCCTTTTGGGGAATAACAGACACAGACGAGTATCTATATTCAAGAAGACACAAGTGTTTGACACGGTGTATGGGTTAAAGATGCGGACGAGCATCCCTAAGACTATGATACGGACGAGTATCATGTAGAAACAAACACTAGACGCACTGTTCTGAGATGATGGTACGGACGAGTACCAACTGGTTAACAAAGAACAAGGACTACTGTCGAATCTGTGGGGATATAGATGACGTATACAAGATGCGGACGAGTATCTGCATAGGTGTACCATTGAGTAGTGAGTATATATATATAAGTGTTTATCTGCTGGGGAGAGTGACACAGACGAGTGTCAAAAGAGAAAAGTATAATATTAACAAGTATATGGGTGATAAAGGTGTAAGCGACTGCGCTGGGAATATGACACGGACGGGTGTCAGGAAAGTGTATATATAGATATGTGTGGGTGCAAAGAGGATGTCTTTGGCTTTCTGCTGGTAATATGACACGGACGGGTGTCATGAAGTATCTGTAATACGGGTGATCTTGTTTGTAGAGAAAGTTCAGGCGACTTTACTGGGGAGTGATGACACGGACGGGTGCCAAAAGGTGTATATACTGGTATTTGTGATTTGTGAGGCAACTGCTTTTGCTGGGATTCTGGTGGGGTTTTTTTTCTGTTCAATGATGATGAACGGTTATTATTCACAAGCGTTAATTCATAACATGGCTCATGATTATGCTATGCGTTTGATTTTTGCCGTAATGCTCCGTATTAGACGGAATGCTACGCTCTGAGGGGATAATATGGTGCGAATGCCATGATTATGCAAAGATACACAGATCCGGGACTCGGATCCCGTGGCTGCGGAGATCTCTGGTTGATCTGCTTGAAGTGGACATCCCAGCTGGGGATGAGATCATTGGTAGATCTAATAAGAGGATATTTGCTTGGGGATATAGGTCACTGGTTGACATCTTTATAATACGGGACCCAGCTGGGGTTTGTAGAAGCTTTCTTCACTCTGTTGTGATCTTCTATGCGCTGCTCTTCTGGATAGAGGCTGAAGATTCTGTGGGGAGATGATTCCCTGACTCCTGTACTCAGCTGAGGATGGAATGGCAACTCGGCTGGGGAATTATGAGAGGCAACTCAACTGGGGAGAGCAACAAGAGGCCACTCGGCTGGGGATAGAGCATTTCGGATGCCGAGATTGAGTGTATGTCGATTTGGCAACTTTGCTGGGGAAGTGGGCACTCTCCAGTGCCACGTAGAAGACAGACCGAGTTGATAATGATTCACCAGTTTGCCGAGACGTGACTTGCATGCCCCAGGTTGCGTTCTGGATACCTGCAATCCTGCAAAGACAAGGAAACGCACAAATGGCCCCGAGGTATCCTTCACTGAATTCCTTCAAAGGAGTTAAGCATTCTCACGAGTAAGTATATTCCCTGCAAGCATGTGTTTCATTTTCTTTCTTTTTAGTGAAAAACATCTGTACTTATGCAATTAGTTTTTTAGAGACATCAGACATTCTTTGCAAATAAAATGTACAAAACGAAACATGACTGAAAAATCTGATTTTATTAATTCATGTGCCCTGAATTGGCAAGATACAGTCAAGGAAACATATCTCCTGAAATGAAGAGACTATTACAAATTGAGAAACAAAATGCTGGCGATGTTGACGAGGTTTTCAAGGAGCTTCCTCTTCTGCTATGACTCGTATGACAATGACGTTCTTCTCGTCTTGCTTTCTGGAGAGAGTTGATTCTGATTGAAGCTTGATCCTTCGAAGCTTTCTAAGTTGTGACAATACAGACGAATTCAGAATGCAGTTGTTCGCTTATTCCCCTTATTTTGCATGGATCGCCCTTTCGGGTTTTCAATCCATCGGGATACCCATTTTTGCCTGAGTTGTCCAATGCGGCTTTTCAACTCAGCGGGTGTACATTTTTCATTTATTTCCCTTATTTTTGCCCGAGTCTTTTATTCTGTTTTTGACTCGCCGGGATGCCCTATTTTTGCCTGGACTTACATTCTGTTTTTATGTCCAGCGGGTCATTTTATGCGAAGTATTTTTTAACTGCATCTGAATTCACAGGGGACGGGAAATCTTCACCATCCATGGTGCTGAGCATCAGCGCTCCACCAGAGAAAACTTTCTTTACAACGAATGGTCCTTCATAGTTTGGAGTCCATTTGCCCCTGTGGTCTGTATGAGGAGGGAGGATTCTTTTCAGTACAAGATCTCCCACTTGGTACTCTCGGTGCCTGACTTTCTGATCGAAGGCTCTCTTCATTCTTTTCTGATATAACTGCCCATGACAAATTGCAGCCAATCTTTTCTCTTCAATCAGACTCAGTTGTTCGAATCGGGACCGAACCCATTCTGCTTCACTCAGTTTAACATCCATTAATACCCGTAACGAGGGTAGTTCAACTTCAACAGGTAGGACTGCTTCCATACCATATACAAGCTGATACGGTGTTGCCCCAGTGGATGTCCTGATCGACGTGCGGTACCCATGCAAGGCAAACGGTAGCATTTCATGCCAGTCTTTATATGTGATTACCATCTTCTGCACAATCTTCTTAATATTCTTATTCGCTGCCTCAACAGCGCCATTCATCTTTGGCCTGTAAGGAGAAGAATTGTGGTGTTGGATCTTGAAGTCCCGGCACAGCCCTGCCATCATTTTGTTGTTTAAATTGGAACCATTATCAGTAATGATTCGCTCGGGCACTCCATACCGACAGATGATATCTCTCTTCAGAAATCGGGCTACCACTTGTCTTGTAACATTTGCATATGAGGCTGCTTCAACCCACTTGGTGAAATAATCAATGGCGACCAGGATGAATCTGTGACCATTCGAAGCAGTTGGCTCAATCTTGCCAATCATATCAATGCCCCACATGGCAAAGGGCCACGGTGAAGACATTATGTTCAAAGGATTGGGAGGCACATGCACCTTATCTGCATAGATCTGGCATTTGTGACATTTTCTGGCGTAAGCGCAACAGTCTGCATCCATTGTAATCCAGTAATAGCCTGATCTTAACAACTTCTTAGCCATGGCATGCCCTCCTGCATGGGTACCAAAAGATCCTTCGTGCACTTCATGCATCAACAAATCTGCTTCCGTCTTGTCAACACATCTGAGGAGTACCATATCAAAGTTCCGCTTATATAAAGACCCATCAGTGTTCAGAAAGAAACTCCCAGCAAGCCTTCTCAAAGTCTTCTTATCATTGGCAGATGCCCTAGGTGGGTATGTTTGATCCTCCAAGAAGCTTTTAATGTCATGGAACCAAGGCTTATCATCTTTGACAACGTCTGCTGCAAATACGTATGCTGGTCTGTCTAGTCTGGACACTGAAATCTGAGGTACAAAGTTGGCGGCTTGAACTTTGATCATGGATGAAATGGTAGCAAGAGCATCTGCAAACTGATTCTCGTCTCGAGGGATATACTCAAGCTTGACTGTTGTAAAGAAAGTCAGTAACCTCCTTGTATAATCCCTGTAAGGTATCAGATGATCTTGGTGTGTATACCATTTCCCGTTGGTCTGATTGACTACCAAAGCTGAATCCCCGAATACGGTCAATGTCTTGATCCTGAGGTCAATGGCTTCCTCAAGACCCATAATGCAAGCTTCGTATTCAGCTTCGTTGTTAGTGCAGTTGAAAGTGAGTTTTGCCGAGAAAGGCATGTGAACTCCTTTAGGTGTAATGAGTACTGCACCAACACCGCGACCATTCATATTAACAGCCCCATCGAACATCATAATCCATTCTTCCTCCGGGTCAGGCCCTTCAGTGTGAATAGGCTCTTCGTGATCTTTTGCTTTAATGAACATGATGTCCTCATCGGGGAAGTCAAACCTCATAGGCTGGTAGTCATCAATGGGTTGCTCAGCAAGATATTCAGATAGTACACTGCCCTTGATGGCTTTCTGAGATGTGTACTGTATGTCGTATTCTGTGAGAATCATCTGCCATCTTGCAACCCGTCCGGTAAGAGCTGGATTCTCGAAAATGTACTTAACTGGATCCATTTTTGAGATTAATAAGGTAGTGTGGGTCAACATATACTGTCTCAGTCGGCGAGCAGCCCACGCTAAAGCACAGCAAGTCTTCTCGAGCAGTGAATAACGCTGTTCACAGTCGGTAAACTTTTTGCTTAGGTAGTATATTGCATACTCTTTTCGACCAGACTCGTCATGCTGGCCCAGCACACACCCCATTGACTCCTCTAATACTGTCAAGTACATAATCAGAGGTCTTCCCTCAACTGGCGGTATGAGGACTGGAGGTTCTTGTAGATATTCTTTGATCTTGTCAAAAGCCTTCTGGCAATCTTCGTTCCACCTGACCGTCTGTTCTTTTCTTAACAGCTTGAACAAGGGTTCACAGGTCGCTGTAAGGTGAGATATGAACCGCGAAATGTAGTTCAATCGACCTAAGAACCCTCGGACTTCTTTCTCAGTTTTCGGTGCAGGCATCTCTTGGATGGCTTTGACTTTATCAGGGTCCACTTCAATCCCTTTCTCGCTTACAATAAAGCCCAGCAGCTTACCAGATCGCACCCCGAACGTACATTTGTTGGGGTTCAGCTTCAATTGGTACTTCCTCAGACGCTTGAACAACTTCAGCAGATTCACCAGATGATCTTCTTCAGTAAGGGACTTGGCGATCATATCATCCACATAACATTCTATTTCTTTATGGATCATATCGTGGAATAATGTCACCATAGCCCGTTGATATGTTGCACCAGCATTCTTGAGCCCAAATGGCATTACCTTGTAGCAGAACGTGCCCCAGGGTGTGATGAATGTTGTCTTCTCCATGTCTTCAGGTGACATTTTGATCTGGTTGTATCCTGAAAATCCATCCATGAAGGAGAATACCGAGAACTGAGCCGTATTATCAACCAATACATCAATGTGAGGTAGAGGGAAGTCATCTTTCGGGCTGGCTCTGTTCAGATCCCGGTAATCAACACACATTCTTACTTTGCCGTCCTTCTTAGGCACAGGTACTATATTAGCAACCCACGGTGGATAGCTAGTCACAGCAAGGAACCCGGCGTCCCATTGCTTTTGTACCTCTTCCTTGATTTTCATAGCCATGTCTGGACGAGTACGGCGCAGCTTCTGTTTGACTGGAGGGCATTCTTCTCTCAGAGGCAGCTTGTGCACAACCATGTCGGTATCCAACCCTGGCATGTCTTGATACGACCAAGCAAACACATCAACATACTCTTGAAGCAGATCTATCAGTTGTCTCTTTACTGAGTCTTGCAGGCAGACCCCGATTTTAACTTCCTTCACGTCTTCGTCTGTACCAAGATTAATCACTTCAATCTCCTCCTGGTGAGGAGTAATAGCCTTCTCCTCTTGTCTTAACAACCTGGCTAGCTCTTCAGGAAGCTCATATTCTTCTTCAATCCCTTCATCAGCTTGATTGATTGGATTGTCAAAGTCATACGATGTCATAGCCGTGCTGTTGTCGGTGCTGTCAGGAAGGCACTCTCTGCAAGGGTTAAGTTTGTTTATTTTAGTGATTGATTTTAATCTTGCTTTAGAAAAAAAAGTGAAATGAAGTTATCATTTTGAAAACACCGCCATTTATTTTTGTACAAAAAGAAAAATGGAAAAACAGTGAGCAGAAAAGGAAAAGACTTGTTTGCAAAAAGATGTCTGATATTTCATTAATTTAATCTTGTTTGCACAAAAGTACAGATGGCCCTGATTACAAAATGAGTCTTGTCATCTTGGGCAAGATGCAAGACTTTGATGCATGCTATAAAAAACACAGGAAATAATAATTACTCTGCATGAGTAACTCTTATAATTTCCTGGGAAGACCAGTTCGAGACACTGCTCCCCGGGATCTTTGGACGAATCCAGCTTTCCAGTTTGCGCTCCTCTTCCAGCTCGTCTTCCAAACAGTTGATAGCATCGGGGGTGAGCATCCCCCCACTGTCAAAACCTGGCTCTGCAGCAGCCTTTGCTTGATGTTGAGTTGGTCTGTAACCCAACCCAAACTTGTCTTCTTTTTTCTCCACCGACAGCAGTTTGCCCCAGCCTTGGGCAGTTCCTTCCTCAACAACCTTCCGGGCTTGTTGGTATGATGACATTGGAGTACCAGATACAGCAGATGCCTCATGCACATTCAAAGCTTCAAACCCCTGGCTCATTGTTTCATGGATCTCCCCATCCATTTCAATGTACTTATAGGTTGCCAGGTGGCTGACAAAAATGTCCTCCTCTCCACAGATTGTGACAACTTGGCCTTCCCACTCAAATTTTAACTTTTGGTGAAGGGTAGACGTTATTGCGCCGGCGGCGTGAATCCAGGGTCTACCCAACAAACAGCTGTAGGCGGGCTGAATGTCCATCACATAAAAGATAGTTTTAAAAGTCTGTGGGCCAATTGTCACAGGCAGCTCAATCTCCCCCAGAACCGACCTCTTCGAACCATCAAAGGCTCTTACCACCAGGTTGCTGGGTCTCAATGCCAATCCATCATATTCTAACTTCACCAGAGCCTTCTTTGGTAAGACATTCAGGGAAGAACCTGTGTCCACCAGCACATGAGAAAGGACAGCTCCTTTGCATTCCATGGTTATGTGCAAGGCTTTGTTGTGGTTGCGGCCATCCGCTGTCAAGTCAGAATTGGTAAACCCTAGCCCATTGCTAGCAGTAACATTCCCAACCACGGTTTCCAATTGGTTGACAGTAATCTCCTCAGGCACGTAAGCTGCGTGCAAGACTTTAAGTAGTGCATTCCGATGGGCTTCGGAGCACATAAGTAGTGAGAGGATGGAGATTTTGGATGGCGTCTGGTGAAGCTGATCCACAACTTTATAATCGCTCTTTTTGATGATTCGCATAAACTCATCAACTTCCTGATCGAACGGAGTCTTCAAGGCTTCTTTGGCAGCTTGATCCTCCTGCACCGGGCTCTTTCCCTTTGCCTTGGCAGCAGCTTCTGCTTCGGCAGTGGGTCTTTGGACTTGTGAAGCAAAGAGACGTCCGCTTCGAGTGAAGCCTCCGCCTCCCCCCACATTATCTACTTGTGGTGCAGGTGTTGATGTTTCAAGAGTGATTCTTTTCCCTTCACAGTACACGTCAGAGCCATAGTGCCAAGGGATGGCCCTATTGCTTTCATATGGTACTGGTCCAGGCACTGTGACAGTGACTGGACTGATTGCTGCTGCTGAAGGGACTGTAATTGTTTGTGGATCATAAAAGATTGTAACCGGTGCTCTGGCGGGAGCAACACCTTCTGAATGGTAGGCGGAGTTATTTTCAGGATCGTAGAATATGGTAACAGTGGAGACATCTTCATGATTGATTGCTGGTGTTGTAGGAGGTGTTGTTGGAAGGACTAATGTTGTTGTTGATGGAGATTCGAAATGGAATGAAGCTGAAGTTGTAGCAGGAGAAACTGTTGAAAACTGATCATTTGGGAGGATAGACGAAGTACTTGTTGATGTTGCTGGTGAATTGTCGAGAACAATAGTTGCTGCATTTGTAGGAGGTTCTGGAACCGTTGTTGATGAAGTTGCCGGATTTGTCGGAAATGATGTAGTGATCTGTAGCAGGCCACTCTGAATAAGGCTGTCAATGCCATTCCTCAGGTCCTCACACCCATTCCATGAAATATTACAATAGGGACACCCTAGTTCACACCCCGGAAATATTTGGTTTTCGCGGAGTTGAGCTTTGATTTCCACCAATGGTGTCCTGATCTGATCCACACTGGTTATTAAATAAGACGGTCTGTCTTCTTCAATAGCGTTAATTCGAGGACCACCATGGTTTGGCATTGGGTTTTTATTGACATTGGGCGGCGGTGCAAAATTCAGAGCCTTGGAGTCTACCAAGTCTTGTACCTTCATATGCAGAGCCCTGCATTTTTCTGTACTGTGACCAGGTGCGTTCGAATGAAAAGCACACCTAGCATTGGAGTCATAGTTCCTTGGTAGACTGTTGGGATCCGGAGGTGCCAACGTTCTTAGCTCAACTAGGTTGAGTTTCAGAAGTTGTGGCAGCAAGGCAGCATACGGCATTGGGATCGGGTCGATCACTCTGTTAGCTTGAGAAGGCCTTTGCTGAAATGGCCTCTGTTGACTGTTGTTGCTGTTATTGTTGTTGTAGTTCCTTGGAGGATACTGATTCTGCTGATACTGAGGTTGTTGTTGGAAGTTTTGTTGCGGAGGTTGATAGACTGGCTGAGGATGAGCTGGAGCAGGGATAGTGACTGCTGCTATTGACCTTTGAACATATTGGGGCCTACCCCTGTTGGCGTGGATGGCATTGGTCTCGCCAGTTCTTCTCGGGCCTGCAAAAGGCTTTTGTGTACTACTGGACGAGCTGGCACCATTATCGGAAATTTTGCCCATTTTCAACAGGCTTTCAATTCTCTCCCCAGCTATGACAACATCTGCGAAGCTAGTGGAAGAGAAAGCAGCCAACCTGTCAATATACGTTCCCTGGAGAGTGTTCATAAACATGTCTGCCATTTCTCTCTCAGACATTGGTGGTTGAACGGCAGCAGCCAATTGCCTCCATCTCTAGGCATATTCTCGGAAACTTTCCCTTGACGACTGTGTCATTCCCATCAGGAGGGTCCTGTTGGGTGCCATGTCTAAGTTGTATTGATACTGTCTAATGAAGGCCTCTGCCAGGTCCTTCCAGCATCTAATTGTTGCTCTTGTCAGATGGGAATACCACTCCCTCGAAGCTCCAGTCAAGCTATCTTCAAAATAGAACATCCACAATTTCTCATCCATTGTATAGGCCTTCAGCCTTCCCAGAAATGATTGTAGATGAGTCCGGGGGCATGAAGTCCCATTATACTTTTCGAAACAAGGTGGCTTGAACTTATGGGGGATCCTGACCCCGTCTACCAAACCCATGTCCATAACGTCGAAGCCCAAAGAGTTTTGAGATTCTAAGGACCTCAACTTCTCAGCTATTTCATCCAATCTTCTATCATAAGCCTCTTCTCCAGCACCCATTACTGTGAACTGGTCTTCTTGAGGGTCTTCCTGTAGTACCCTCCCTGCTGTGGCAGTCCCTTGTATATTGACAGGGATGTTAGTCTCTGGATGGAGATGGGGTCCAAAAACTGGGGGATTGACATGAGGTTGGACCCTCTCGTTGTTACTTGTGCCAGCAGTTCCCACATGGGGCTCCTCTTGATTCCTCCCTTCTACCAAAGCTCTGAGCCTCTCCTGGCTTTGAGCTAAGTTGTTCATTACTTCCATGAACTGTGTTATCTGAGTTCTCATCTCCAACCTTTCGTTGCTCTCAAGGTATCCGTTTTGGCTTTCAGTTTTGACCCTTCCAGACCCTTGAAGATGATGCTGTTGAAGTTGCTTTTGAAGTAACCCAGATGGAAACTAACACAAATATATTACAAAAGGCGAAGCAATACAATTTGTTCTTTTTTACAACACAAGCCCTCAAAGGGGTCAAAATACATCACAACAAGCAAAAGTACATGAAAAGGAATAACAACAAGCAAATGATCAAACCCCAAGGCCAAACTCATCCTCACGAACTTCCTTAAGAAGTGCTTCGGTCACAGGATCAGCCGGACGCTCCGTGAGACCTCTGATGAGAAGGTTTCTTGTTGCAACAGCTGCAGTCAACTTCTTGTTCTGACTTTGGTCTTTAGACCTCTTCACTCCAGTTCTGATTTTTAGCTCTGATATTTCCTTCTGGGCTGCTGCCAGGGCTTCTTCCATCTGTTCCATCTTGTCCTGGACTCTCTTGTCTTCTAGAGTACGGGCCTCAGTGATCCGGACCCACCTGGCCTGACTCTCTTTCAGGTACAAGTCTGTTCTTGCTCTCTGGAACTGGGCTTCTTTACAAGCATTCTTCAGAATCTGTTCACCAGCTTTAGACTTGTTGATATAATCTCCAGACTTCTCAATTTTAGTCAAGTGTTCCACTCTTAATTTCTCCAATCTCTCAATCTCCCTCACACCTTCACTCCTCTCCCAGAGGGTCTTCTGCAAGGCCTGGGTTAGCTTCTCATTTCTTTCCTTCAAGCTCTCAAACTCCTCCAAACTGATGGTGGCAGGGGGTGGTGCTGAAGATGACTCAGGCATGTCTTCTATGGTGAAGGGCATTCCAGAGAATTGGGCCCTGGCATGGGACCACTCATAATATTGGACTGATGCCACATTATTGCACTTCCCCAGAGTGGTGATTCCCTTGGTTTGAACATGATCCCAGGCCCAGGCAGCCTGCCTAACAATTGCCAGACTAATCTTGTTCTCACAGTAGAGGGTCTCAACCAAGTCTTGCTCCCTAGGAGTATGGACCAGTGCATAGCCCAGTTGCCTCCTGAACAGCAGAGGGTTGTAATTGATACTTCCCTTAACTCCTATTAAGGGCACATTGGGAAAGTGCCCACAGCTGGTGATGATATCTCTACCCTTGGTGCTTTGAGTACACCATCTGATATCTGCTGAAGTTAGGTTAGTGAGCCTCTTAGCCCAGTTGCTCTGCTGATGAGGATTGAGAAATGTATCTGTCCTGGGTAGATGCTTGAGAAGCCAAGTATGAAATAAGGGAGCACAAATCCTCACTAATCTTCCCCTCTGTTTCTCATTCCTCTGATGCACTGAATAGTAAAGATCCCCCAATAAAGTTGGCACTGGGTTCTTCAGGATGAACAGATGGATTGCATTTTTGCTAATGAATCGAGGCTCATCTGCAAACAACACAATTCCATATATGCACAAGGCCAGCAGGGCACAAACAGCTCTCCACTCCCCCAAGGAGGCCTTCAGACTAGCTTGGGAAATCAGGAAGTCAAGATGAAAACCAGGGATCCCAGCTTTAGAGGTCATATGCTGCTCAATCAAAGCAGGTTCCAGATGCAAAGCTTTTGCCACCTCTCCATTGCTGGGAAAGACCATTTCAGGGTTGAAAGGAATTTCTCTCCTGATAGGCATGCCAACTAATGAGGAGTACTCTTCCAATAAGGGGCCTAACTGAAAGTCTTGAAAAGTAAAACATCTCAGTGGAGGATCATAAAACTGAATGCAGGTGTGGATGAGGCTCCTCTGTGAAGGGTCTAGATCCATAACCATGTCCAGTATATCTCCATAACTCTCCCTGAACAAGGGTATGTGATCTGGAGTGATCAGGGTTTGGATCCTCCTGATGTCTGATAAGTCTGGCTGGAAGAAGTGATAGGTGATGTTGCTTTTCTTTGGAGCCATAAGTGCTGAGACTGAGTAGAATAAGTGCTGATGAAGATGCTGAGGAGTGGGCCAATGGCTGGCTAGTGCAAGTAACTGAAGTATATGGCTGACAAGCTGAAGCAAGTGCTGGTGGAGACAAGTCAAAACTGCAGATGGGGTCAAAACCAAAACCAGATGAAAATGGATACCCTGAAACACAAATAAGCACATGTTAATATGATGCAATGGGTATGTATGCAAATGAAATGCAAGGGTCTGTGACTGAGCCGGATCTGATTAACTGCCTTGGTATAGATCCATGTGTGTTCTAGAAATCCAGATGGAGGTCTATAAATCCAGTAACCAGGGTAGGGGACTCAAATAAAGAGCCACATGTCCAGGGTTTTAGAATCACAAGAACTGTCCAACATGGAGTACTCTTAACAAAGTCAAAGTAACAGGGTATTCTGAGGTCAAGGTACCTGCAAACCTGTAAACAGCCCAACCCCCTCACAGGTGATGATCTAGAACAAGGATCCTCAGACTTGGATCAGTTATGAGAAGTGTAAACACTTCTAACCCGGAGGTACAGTGTTTACAATAACCATAAAAATTCCTCCTCTAATTCATCTCAGTTTCTGAAGGTCAATACTAAAAGGTCATCCAGACTTAGCAGGCTTCCCAGATAGCCCTAGCATTGCAGGAAATCTGCAACACAGAGTTCTCAAGAAGAAACCCATATCTGAACCGTGTTTCATATTCCCGCACCAGACCGAAATGGAATGGGAAAGAATATGATTCACTCTAGCCTAGGTGTCACTCAGGTCCCAGGTATAGGACCTTAACTCTCAATGAATTACCCACCCACCAAGGCAAACAACAGATCCAGCCAGCAACAATGACAGTATGATATATAAATGCAATAAAGAAAGCAGTAAAGTAACTGTACATAAAGCAATAAACAAGCAAAAACAAGCACATAACACCCCAGTAAACACAAATCAAACAAGCGCTAGGAGGAACCCACCAAAAGAACCAGAAGCCCTGGTTGCAGTATAAGGTTCCCCAGCAGAGTCGCCAAGCTGTCGCTCCCGACAAATGAAACTGGATCAGATGAAGGTACAGACGCGAACGGTCGGCGAGAGGGACAATGAGAACACACAGCCGTGAACTCACTGTAGAATGAATAGAGTCGCCAGCTAGGCATTTTTATCCCGGAGGAAAGGCAATGCTGCATAGGCCTAGAAAGATACGGATAAGACGGTTGCGAACCAGAGAGACTGAGAAAGGGGGTTGGTTACAACCTGGGAAGGTATTAGCACCCAGATTGTCCGTCGTACTCGACGGGATCCACGCTTAAAAGATTTGTGTTTTAAAGGGGTAGTGTCAGTGCAATCTGTGTATAAAGAGCTGGAAAAGATGTACAGGTGTCAGTGTAAAAGAAGTGTGAAGTGTATAAATGTACAGTGTCAGTGTAAAGATAGGAGTGAAATGCTCATGATAATGAGGCTAAAGAATGATACTGAAAGAGGGGGGAATGTACAGAGACTTTTGTTCGATAACCGTTAAGTTATGCCTACGTATCCTCTCGTGCAATGAGGAAGTCAGAACACCGTAGTTCGACCCAAAGAGACTGAAAGATGAATTGACTTGTGAACTGCTTACTTGCCTATGCTCAAGTGTATGACCTGTCTGGCTCAGGTGCTAACTGTCTTGCATTAGACGGAAGAAGCAAGTTCTCGTTTGTGAGTGAATGAGATGAGAAAAGAATCCCGGAGGAGACGATTATTGTTTGTTTTTGTGTTTTCAGTCTTTTATTGCTTTTGGAAGTTTGTCATAAGTTAATGAGCTTAAGCCTAAACCAATGGGTTAGTAAACTCATCATATCTTCCCTCTGATTAGGGGTAATGAGAATTACCTTAAGTGTGAAGTCAGATTCTCACACTTAATCACCTTTGGTGTAGGATTAAGATCATTAACCTACTTGTGATTAATTAGATGTTTTTGTGATTTTTGTTTAGTGTTAAGTAATGAGGTTAAGCCATAATCAAGGATTAAACAGACTCATTACACCATCCTAATAGAAGGATAATAGATGAGAATGTTTAAGCTGAGGAAAGCTCCTCAACTTAATCCATGATTAGGGATTAAACTCATGACAAAACAAGCCTTTGATTAAGTGGATTTTATTTGATGATATGATGATGAAGTGTTTTTTATGGTTTGTAATACAACTTGAGGGGGACTTGTCCATTAACACTAGGGTTAGTCCTTCTTAACCAATTAAGGAAGAATTAGAACCCTAATGCAAGGCCCAAGTTACAAGTGTGATGTCTTGATGATTATTAAGTGAATTGATTAAGAGATTTAAACACATTAAGGGTTTAACACTTAGGATTAAAGTTATACACTCCATCCTAAGAGAAGGATGCAGGCATAAGCTTAATCACAAAGTCTTAAAGCCTTTAGGGTTTAGTCCCTGATTATGAGATGAGGAGAGAAGACTCAAAGAGAGACACAAAGGTAAAAACTATGAGGGGGACTAATCAAAACCCTAATTCATTGTCATGCTTGGTTGATCCTAAGGTTTGTGAGGTTTTCAAGAACAATCTTCAGAAGAACCAACAGGAAGCAGATGAACAAGATCAAGAGAAGCAAAGTGACTTGCTTCATTCAAGAAGTCAAGTCACTTGAAGAAAGAAAGTGGGAGGTACAAGAATGAGCAAGCTAAATCTCAAACACAAATAGAAATGCAGCAATGGATGCAAGAAAGATGAAAAGAAAAGTTATGAGGAGTGAAGGCAAATTCACTTCTCAAGTTCACTTACCACCTGAAAAGTTAGAAAAGAAATGCAATGCAATGCAAAATGGAGTGAGATGGTGTGATGAGGAACAAAACCAGAAGCATGTTAATGATGATAATGATGCTATGAAGTGCTATAAACATGACACAAGGCATGGAGATGATCATACAAGTTCATGGATGCAAATGATGCAAGCTTAGAAGCATGGATATACATGAAAAGTTAAGGAGCATACAAGGCAAATGACATGGCAAATATGTGATGCAATGATCAAACATGCTTCCTACATGTCTTAAGATGTCAAATGAAACACAAGAATGTATAAAATGCAAAGACAAGTCATGTTATGCAAGAGAATGCAAGAAGGATGCAAGAGGGAGCCCAAATTAGGGTTTATGGATCAAACACCAAACAAAAACCCAAAACAGAAACAAACCCTAAGATAAAAAATGGAAAATGCTACCCAAAGAAACCCTAAACCTATAATGAACCACTGCCCAAAGGGGAGCTCTCAACTCTTAACCAATCTCAAGATATGAATTTTCTAAGTTATTAGGGTTTTTTAGGGTTCTTAACAAAAGAAATGCCAAACAATTAGAAAATGCAAGATCAAATCATGGCCATTTTACCCTAGAAACTACATGCTAAACACAAAACAAAGCAAAAAGAATCAATGTCCAAACCTTCTCCAATAGGCAGAAATGAATTTTTAAACTTATGATCAAATTAATGCATAAAAAATGATTTAATTCAATGAAAAATCCTCAAAATGCATCAAGATCAAAAAAGAAATTTGGTTTGAAGTTTGGACAATGTTTCTAAATGTCTTAGAACATTTCATGAATTTTTTTGTAATTTTTAAATACCTAAAAGTATTTTTAATTAATTAATTCCCATTAATCAATTAAAAATAATCTTTTAAATATTTAAAAATAATTTTTTAATGATAAAAAATAAAATAAAAATATTTTTGTGTCATAAAAATTAATAAAACTCAGAGGAAAAAGTTTCATAATTTTTATGTATTTTTTGCTATTTTAAATTAAATATGCAAGTTAATTGAAAAGAAAATGAAATTAAAATAAAATAAAATGAAGTATGCAGCATGGAAGGCCAGGATTCAATCTGGAAAGGGGACCATTGACTTGGCGCGTGATCTTGTGGCTCACATTTAAACTGACTTAATCTTAATTAATTAAATAAATCAAAGTGATTAGGGTTTAATGACCACATCTGGACCCTTCATGCGCGCGGCAAGTCAACGGGTCAGAGCAATCCTACGGGTGAAATTCAAACTAGCATTAATGACCTGAGATTAGGGCTTAATGACTCAGGCTGCCGGAGAAGACCTCCGGTCGTCTTCTCCGGCCAGCACCTCACCTGAAAACTCCCCAACTCCCTCAAAACGTATCAAAAATGAAAACTAAAAACTGGGAAATGATCCTCAACCTCTCACGAATCAAACCCCTCTCTCAAAACAAATTTATATTTCCTAAATAAGCTGAATCGAAGAGAAAAAGAACTAGGGCACGCAAGCTTCAGAAGCAAATTAAATACTCAAATCAAAACCATTTTCAAAACCAATGACATCAGGATAATCAGTGAATCACATAGAACAAGTTTGTAACAAGAAAAATGATTTCTGGAAAAATGAATTTCAAGCTACCTGAGATTTGGAGCTTTCAACCTGAGAACTTTCTGGCCACCTCTCCTTGTGCAATCTACTCTACTTGATCCCCAGATGATGTTTGAATGCTCAATGAGAGTTTAAGTTGGCTGGATAGTGAGTTTCGAAAGCTCCTGCTCAAGCTTGGTCAGAAATGGCAATGGAGTTTCTGGGGGTTTCAGGCCATTGTGAATGATGGTTTGTGGTCCTGAGGATGAATGGAGAAGGTCTGTGGTGTTTGTTAGTGTGTTTGTGAGCTATGGTGAGAGTTTCGAATGAAACTGCAAAATGAAGTGAGAAATGGCAGTGAGATGTTCAGGCTGTTTCAGGCTTGTGTTCTTGGTGCTTTTGGTCTATGGAACAAGGTGAGTTGAATGGTGAAAATGGTTGAAGTGTTTGCAGGCTGTGGAGGCAGATTCGAAGCAAGTTGCAATGTGGTGTGTTTTTGTGAATGTCATTGTGTAGAGTGTTTCAGCCTTGCTTAGTACATGGAATGGCTTGCAAAATGATATGTTATTTTAATCCAAGTGGCCAGAAGATGTGACATGGCCTGTGGTGATTGGGATGTTTGCTTTTGCAAAAAGGTCAACTTTTGTGTAAGGCAAGTATGGTGAGGTGCTAGGCAAGTACAATGAGCATGGGCTGCGCAGCATGATGAGTGTGTGAGGCTAGCTTGATTCAAGGACCAATGCAGCAAGTTGGTGAGGAGAAATGAGTGGTTTTGCAAGTTGTTGTAACTTTGGTTCACATGTGATTCTTTGTCCAACCAAACATGAAACCATGGGCATTCTTGGTTCATTTCTGATTTTTAGGACTTAGAGAAAGTTTATGTGCTGGTTTGAAATGAATTAGAGGCTGCAATATGCATTGGTCCAAGATTTTGCAAAATTCTCACTTAGGGCATGCCTTGAAAATCAATGATTTTAGCCAACTTTGCATTGCCATAACTTTTGATTCAAGAAGAGTTTGATCATGTTCTTGTACTTTTTGAAAAGGGAAAAATGAGATCTACAACTTTCATGACCAAAGTTTTTTTATTTGGAGCATTTTTGGATTAAGAATCATGGCTTGAAAAATGACCTAAAATGATGCATTCTTGAAAAGTCAACTATGCCCAAAAAGTCAACATTTGCAAAAACCCTAAATTCTTGATTTCTATGAACTTCAACCTTCTTCTATGATCAAATAAAGATCATATACACTCAAAATGATGAAGATCACCCATTGGTTGGGTCATTGGGGGCCTCAGATGCCCTGATTTTGCACTGACTTGTCTGAAAAGTCAACCCTTGATCAGATGACTTCCCCGTGGAATTTCTTCATGAAAATTGATATGCATACTCCCTATACCATATAAAGAGCAATGGAAACAAGAATGACCAAAAAATTTGGAGTTATGGCCTCTGAAACCAAAACCCTAATTTTCAGTCAACTGTGCAGTTTGACCTGGCTCTGCATCCACTCAAACCCTAGTCCTTGTGATTCCTCTGCAATTTTGGCTTTGAGGAGATGGAATATGACATAAGAACACACATGGACCCCTTTGAGATGATTGGTGGCCTTTGGAATGGCTCAAGATGCCTTGGGATTGCTCAGATCACAAACCCTAGGTGCAGATGCCTTAGAAACTATGCAGTGAATCAAAAAATGAGATGTGAGATGATATGATTGTGTTTATGCATATGAGGATGATCACAAGCCATGGTGTGAATGGGTGAGGGCAAATTTGGGGTGTTTACACCCCTGTGATCTGAACCTGGAGGAATGATCCTTTTGAGTACGAGCTCTCCTACTTGATACTCCCGAGTACGCACTCGTTGGTCAAATGCTCGCTTCATTCTCCTTTGATAAAGCTGACCATGACAGATAGCCGCTAATCTCTTTTCCTCAATTAGGCATAGCTGATTGTATCAAGAATGTACCCACTCAGCCTCATCAAGCTTCACATCCATCATCACACGTAATGAATGAATTTCTACTTCAATAGGCAAGACGACCTCCATACCATATACCAATGAGAAGGGAGTTTCCCCAGTTGACGTCCTGACTGACGTTCGGTACCCATGCAATGCAAATGGTAATATCTCATGCCAATCTTTGTAAGTGACAACCATCTTCTACACAATCTTCTTGATATTCTTATTCGCCGCCTCTACCGCACCATTCATCTTTGGTCGGTAAGGAGAAGAGTTGTGATGTTGAATCCGAAAGTCCCGACACAATTCTGCCATCATCTTGTTGTTCAAGTTAGAACCATTGTCAGTGATGATTCTTTCGGGCACTCCGTATCTGCAAATAATGTCTCTCTTCAAAAATCTAGCTACCACTTGACGAGTGACATTGGCATAAGATGCTGCTTCAACCCACTTAGTGAAGTAATCGACCGGGACCAAGATGAAGCGATGACCATTTGAAGCAGTAGGCTCTATTTTCCCGATCATGTCAATGCCCCACTTAGAAAAGGGACAAGGAGATGACATGACGTTGAGCGGGCTTGGAGGAACATGCACTTTGTCTGCATAAATCTGGCACTTGTGGCACTTACGGGCGTATGAACAACAGTCTGCATCCATTGTCATCCAATAATACCACGATCTCAACAACTTCTTAGCCATAACATGCCCTCCTGCATGAGTACCGAAAGATCCCTCGTGGACTTCCTGCATTAACAGGCTTGCTTCGTGTCTATCCACGCATCTGAGCAAGACCATGTCAAAGTTCCTCTTATACAAAACCCCATCTGTATTCAAGAAGAAACTAGCAGCAAGTCGTCTTAAGGTCTTCTTGTCGTTGGATGATGCCCCAACTGGGTATTCTTGCTTTTCCAGGAATAGCTTGATATCAAAGTACCAAGGTTTCTCATCAGACACTGCGTCTACAGAGAAAGCATGAGCTGGTGTGTCAAGCCTAGAAATATCAATCCTGGGCACATAATTCCAACACAAGACTTTGATAGACGAAGAAAGAGTAGCCAATGCATCGACAAATTGATTCTCATCACGTGGTATGTATTGAAGCTTAACTGTCGTGAAGAACGTCAACAGTTCTTTGGCATAATCCCTATAAGGAATTAAATGCTCTTTATGCGTATACCACTTGTCGGTAATCTGATTGATAACGAGGGCTGAATCTCCAAATATATCGAGGGTCTTAATCCGAAGATTAATAGCCTCCTCTATTCCCATTATGCATGCCTCGTATTCCGCTTCATTGTTGGTGCAACCAAAAGTAATTCTGGCAGCGAAGGGAAAGTGAACACCTTCAGGAGTAATAAGAACGGCACCAACTCCACATCCGTTGATATTGAGTGCCCCATCAAACATCAACTTCCATTTGGATTCAGGGTCTGGCCCCTCCTCTGGAAGTGGTTCCTCGCAATCGTTTGCTTTGAGGTACATGATGTCCTCATCAGGGAAATCAAACTTCATTGGCTGATAGTCATCTTAAAGAGGTTGCTGTGCAAGGTAATCCGACAATACACTCCCCTTGATGGCTTTCTGAGAAGTATACTGTATGTCATACTCTGTTAAGATCATTTGCCACCTAGCAACCCTTCCTGTTAACACTGGTTTCTCAATGATATACTTGACAAGATCCATTTTTGAAATTAGCAGTGTGGTATGGGTCAACATGTACTGTCTCAGTCGGCGAGCATCCCATTCCAAAGCGCAGCAAGTTTTCTCGAGCAGTGAGTAACGGGATTCACAGTCGGTAAACTTTTTGCTAAGGTAATAAATAACGTACTCTTTTAGACCAGACTCGTCATGTTGGCCTAGAACACACCCCATTGACCCTTCTAGCGCAGTCAAGTACATGATAAGCGGCCGTCCTGGAACTGGAGGCATTAGAATCGGAGGCTCGTGCAAATATTCTTTTATCTTATCAAAGGCTCTTTGACAGTCCTCATTCCACCTGACCGTTTGCTCTTTTCTTAGCAATTTGAACATTGGCTCACACGTGGCAGTTAGATGAGATATGAACCGTGAAATGTAGTTCAACCTCCCTAAAAACCCGCGCACTTCTTTTTCTGTTTTCGTTGCAGGCATATCTTCTATTGCTTTTACTTTAGCAGGATCCACCTCAATTCCTTTCTGGCTAACAATGAAACCCAACAGTTTTCCGGAACGCACTCCGAAAGTGCACTTGTTTGGATTCAACCTCAGCTTATACTTTATCAGTCTATCAAACAACTTCTTGAGATTGACCATATTCTCTTCTTCGTCTCGGGACTTGGCAATCATATCGTCCACATATCATTCTATCTCCTTGTGTATCATGTCGTGGAACAATGTGACCATAGCCCGCTGATATGTTGCCCCGGCGTTCTTCAAACCAAAGGGCATAACCTTGTAGCAGAATTTACCCCACGGGGAAATGAACGTTGTTTTCTCCATGTCTTCCGGTGCCATCTTAATCTGATTATATCTGGAGAAGCCATCCATGAAGGAAAATACCGAGAATTGAGCGGTGTTGTCTACCAGCACGTCAATGTGAGGTAATGGAAAGTCATCTTTTGGACTCGCTCTGTTTAGATCCCGGTAATCAATGCACATCCGGACTTTGTCTTCCTTCTTTGGTACAGGCACAATGTTAGCTACCCAAGGTGGGTAACTAGTTACGGCAAGGAATCCGACATCCCACTGCTTCTGAACTTCCTCCTTGATCTTCATCGCCATGTCAGGACGAGTTCTTCTCAACTTCTGTTTCACAGGAGGACAATCTTCTCTCAATGGTAGCTTATGCACAACAATGTCGGTATCCAGCCCTGACATATCTTGATACGACTAGGCAAAGATATCCACATACTCACGCAGCATACCAATAAACTCTTTCTTTACTTCGGCCTGCAGACTGGCCCCAATCTTGATCTCTTTCTTCACATCTTCAGTTCCGATGTTGATGACCTCTATTTCTTCCTGATGAGGCTGAATGACCCTTTCCTCTTGTTTCAACAACCTGACCAATTCTTCTGGGAGTTCACAGTATTCCTCAACCCCTTCATCAGCTTGGTAGATAGGATTGTGAAAAATTTAAAACGAAAGAAAGAGAACACAATGTGTCTGAAAAATGTCCTTTATTTCATGGTAAAATAAAAATGCATTCAAAGCATGGTGGCCCTACAAATGGATCTTTGCACCTTCGGCAGAGTGCAGGATTGACAATGCAGCATGATAAAAAAAGGAAACAAGTAAATTACTTTGGTTGCCAGGTAACTTGGACGATGTCTTCAGCAGACCAGTTCTTGAGCTCCTCTCCAGGCGCACATGGATGAATCCAGTTGTCCCAGTTGCCATCACTATTTCCATCTTCACTTGTTGCACAAATATGGTTGCGGTCGAGCATCCCGGCGCTTGTGAAAGTAATAGCTTTACCACTTGGAGTCCAGTTGGACCCATCGGGTTGATAACCAAGCCCAAACTTGTCATCTTTCTTCTCTAATTCCAGCAACTTGCCCCAGCCTTGGGCGCTTCTCGACTGAACCACTTCCTTAGCCTGCTTGTAGGAGTGAATGGAGGTACCTTATTTCTCATTGTTCCTCTCTATCGGAGCCAAAATGCTGACATTAACCTCCTCGAAATCCTGACACATCGTTTCATGGATCTCTCCGTCCATCTCCACATATTTGAAGGTTGATAAGTGGCTCACAAAGATGTCTTCCTCTACGCACACAGTGATTACTTGGCCATCAACCACGTACTTGAGCTTTTGATGCAATGTGGAAGTTACTGCTCCGACAGCGTGAATCCAAGGACGTCCCAGTAAGCAACTATATGCAGGCTGAATGTCCATGATGTAGAAGGTGCTCTTGAATACTTGAGACCCTATTTTCACAGGTAACTCAACTTCTCCGAACACTGACCTTCTGGACCCATCAAAAGCTTTCACTATCAAATCACTGTGTCGTAGGACGATACCATCAATATTCAACTTCATTAATGCTTTCTTCGGGAGTACATTAAGAGAAGAGCCTGTGTCAACCAGGACATGCGACAAAAAAACACCTTTACACTCCATAGTAATATGCAGTACTTTGTTATGGTTATGGCCCTCTGAAGTAAGGTCTCTATCTGTGAAGCCCAACCTGTGGCTTGCATTCACACTGCCCACTACAACCTCCAGTTGATTAACAGTTATCTCTTGAGGAACGTATGCCATCTGCAATACTTTCAGCAAGGCTTCTCTATGTGCTGGAGAACACATCAGCAAAGACAGAATTTATATTTTGGACGGCGTCTGGTTCAACTGTTCAACCACCTTGTAATCACTCTTTTTTATTATCCGCATAAATTCTTCCACTTCTTTCTCAAAGGTACCCTATCCAGCAGCAGGAGTTGTTGTTTCTTCAGTCACTGTTTGCTTTCCTTTAGCCTTTGCCGCAGCTTCAGCCTCAGAATCTCCTCTCAGAACTGGGGGAGAAAAAAGACGACCACTTCTTGTAAAACCTCCAACCCCTCCGACGTTCACTACAGTCGGGTCAATAGCTACTGACTTACTCTCTACCCTCTGTCCTTCCACGTACACATCTGAGCCGTAATTCCAGGGAATGGCTTTATCATCTGTATAAGGAACAGGCCCAGGAACAGTGATAGTAACAAGATTGACTTCAGGAGCATAAATAGTCACAGGTTCTCTTCTAGCAGGCATCTCAGCTGGATCATAAAAGATGGTTATAGTGGACACACAATCACCTTCATTATCAACTTTGTCAAACTGCAATGACCCTTCATCAATCAAATTCTGCAACCCCATCTTCAGGTCTTCACAACCATTCACTGAATTCAAACATTCCTCACAATCGGAACCACATCCCGGAAACACTTGTCCTTTTAACAGCCTTTCCTTCACTACCAACAACGGAGTCTTCACTTCTTCTATGTTCAGAATCAAACTTAACTTCTCACCTCCGTCGACATCATTTATTCTAGCCCCTCCATGGTTTGGAATAGGGTTTGAAGTAATGTTAGGCGGTGGTGCAAAGTTAATCGCCTTGGAGTCTATCAGATCTTGAACTTTATGCTGTAGCGCCCTGCACTTCTCAGTTGAGTGCCCGGGTGCCCTTGAATGGAATGCGCATCTAGAATTGGCATCGTACCCCACTGGAAGCTCTCCAGGTGGTGGTGGTGCTAAGGTCCTCAGTTGTATCAAATTCAGGTCTAGCAATCTCTGCAGCAATGCAATATATGTCATGGGAATTACTTCAAGTACCCTATCAGCCGGACGAGCTTGTCTTGGCTGATAAGGCCTTTGTTGATAGTTGTTACGTTGTGGCTGCTGTTGTTGTTACTGTTGAGGTTGAGTCTGTACCTGTTGCACAGGGCTGGAAGGGATAGTGACAGCTGCCACTTGCTCATATGATCTTCTATATCCTCGACCCCATCCTCGGCCATACACAACATTGGTTTCACCTTCTCTCCTTCTCGGAGGCCCGCTGAAAGCTTTTCTTACGCCACTCGAACTGCTCGCACTGGTATCCTGAATCTTTCCCATCTTCAACAGAGTCTCGACCCTCTCACCTGCAATTACTATATCATTGAACTTGGTAGCCAAACAAGACGCCAATCTTTCGATAAACACCCCTTGCAACGTTCCCATGAACATATCCGCCATCTCATTCTCCAGCAATGGTGGTTGCACTCTGGCAGCAAGCTGACGCCACCTTTGAGCATACTCTTTAAACCCCTCCTTAGCAGTTTGAGACATATTTTGCAGTTGAGTGCGATTTGGAGCCATGTCCAAATTGTACTGGAATTGCTTCACGAACGCCTCTGCCAAGTCCTTCCAGCTCTTAATGTTGACCCTACTTAACTTCATATACCATTCCAAGGAAGCCCCAACCAGGCTGTCCTGGAAATAGTACATCCATAGCTTCTCGTCTTCAGTATGGGCATCAATCCTTCCTACAAAGGACTGAAGGTGAGTCTTTGGACACGCTGTGCCCTTGTACTTCTCGAAAGTCGGGACCTTGAACTTGTAAGGGATTCTAACCCCTGGAACCAAGCCCAAGTCAATACTGTAGAAGTGTCTGAACAACCTTCTAGCCAACCATCTTCTACTGATATCCCTCCTGAACAAATTCCTGATCCTGAACCACCTCAGAATATTAGTCCCATTCAAACTGAAGTTCCTGCAACTTCTGCTGTTGCATCCATCCTATCCACATTATATCCACCAGAAACAGAAACAGAAAACCATCAACCCCAAACTTTTGCTGATTTTGACATACCAATTGATGACACTCCACCTTCTGATGTTGACTGTTCCCCTACAAATGAAACACAATCTGCCTTGAAAGCTGCTCTTGATCTTGATCTTGAACACTATCAAGACTCAGATGCTGCCTCAATTTCCCATAACATTTCAACACCCCAAAATTCACCTTCTATCATAAACATTCCTGATTCACCCGAAGAAACTTTGACTGAAAATGAAAATCCCCTTAGAACTACAATTAACTTTGAAGCACTCCAAAAACTTTCCTCTGTATCCAACAAAAGAGCTATTCCCGTCCCAAAACCTAAACCATCAAAATCAGACATTTCCACTTTACTGCTGGCTTTCGAAACAGTTTTGAAATTAAAATTAGAAGATCTGAAGACTGCTTGTGCAGAGCTTACTGATCCTGCTGCGTCTGATTTTCTATGGGCTGACCTCAGAAAATGGTTTAATGCTGAGTCCAAAAGACTCAAAGACATCTGCTATGATGTTGCTCATCAGAACTTCTGTGAGTACCTTCAAGCAGTAGTCTCAAATGTTGCACAAACTAAACCACTTCTGCTGGACAACAAGCCCTGGAAAGAATCAGAACCTCTGGATAAACTCTCAGCACTTCAAATGGTTTTAGTATCTTCTGTAGAAGACAATGCTGATGGTCCTGATAATCAAGCTGCTCCACAAACTGAAGAACCTCTGGAAACAAATTTTGTTCTACAAACTCTGCAAGAATTGAAGAAGGAAAATCAACTAGTGAAAGAACGTCTAGACAAGCAAGAAGAAACAACTGCTGAAATGAAGACTCTACTCACCAAGCAAGTGGAATCTTCATCAGACATTAAATCCTTGCTGGAGACTTTAGTCACTAAGATGAACACCTGATTTTCTTATCTTCTGCATTAATTTTTTTTGCCATTTTAACTTCTGTTTATGCATCACTCTTTGAACTTCTACTGGTTTTTGCGTTTGCTTCTAGTACTTTATATCAATTGGTTTTGGTTTATACTTTCTTTTCTCTCTTGCTCTACATCTTCTTGATTATGACAAAAAGGGGGAGAAACGTAAATGATTCTGATCCATAGCAGTTTACCATAATCTGCCTCTTACATATTCTGATAAAATTATTTGAGTTATTACCATGGAAAGAAACAGGTCAAGTAATCAACTCAGGGGGAGCTAAGGATCATAGAACATCTGAAAGAAGTTTCTCTTCTAATCTAAGGGAGTTCACTTAAATTCATTAAACTTTACTCTCTTAAAGTAAAATGTTTTGTCATCATCAAAAAGGGGGAGATTGTTAGAACAAATATGGTTCTGAACCTCTAAGTGTTTTGATGATAACAAAGTCCTTCATATTAGAAGTTCTAATGAATATACTTATTTTATGTAGAAGTAAATCTTATTTAAGTAATCCGTACAAGCTAAGGAGAACCATTATAGAAGATACGCTCAAAGAAGAATCCAGCATTAAATGACACATTTATTGGCTGCGCATCTCTTATTCATTATCTCTGATTTCCGCTTAGAAGATGCTGGTATCCTTATTAAAAGACTTTAATTAAAGAATATGCTCTTTAATATACTAAGACAAGTATCTCTTCTTATGGAAAGAAATTAAGGTATTAAAGTATATCCTAATTTGGTTCAAGATGTCTCCAACGACTACTTTATCAAGAACTATATATAAAGGACATCATTTGAAGAAATGAGCAACGAACGCAACGCATTACAACGTATCTCATATATTCAAGCTAGTCATTTTATCTTGTGCTTATTGTTGTAACTATCACTTAGTGATACCTGCTTATCTAGAAGCATTTTCAGTTACGTCTTTATTATTATTCTTGTAATAATTAATTTTTTCCTTGAGTGACTAAGTTTAGTCAGAAGACTCAAGAAGACATTGATTATAGGTCTTTGTGTGTATTCTTATTGAATAGTGGATTAAGACCTCAGTAGAGGCAAAATCACCTTGGCGGGTGGACTGGATGTAGTTTGAGTTCAAACGAACCAGGATAAAGTAAACGTGTCATTAGAAGTTAATTTTAATTATTCCAGAAAACCCAATTCCAACCCCCCTTCCTTGTGTTTTGCCACCTTCAATTGGCATCAGAGCGCTAGGTTCTGAGTATTACACTTAACCATGTCAGTAAAAGATCCAGAAGATAAACACATGGCAGAAACTGGAATTAACAATTACTATCAGAATGACAAGATCAATGCTAAACCACCAATGTTCAATGGTGACAACTTTGACTACTGGAAGGATGTTCTAGAGAGTTTCTTTCTAGCTCTAGATGGAGATCTCTGGGACATGGTGACAGATGGATATATTCATCCTGTTGGAGAAGATGGTCAGAAGATTGAAAGAAAAAATATGACAGTTCAACAGAAGAAGGAATTCAGAAATCATCACAAAGCTAGGACTATACTTCTAAGCGCCATCTCATACACAGAATATGAGAAGATCACAAACAGGGATTCAGCCAAACACATGTTTGATTCTCTAAGGATGACACATGAAGGCAACTCTCAAGTCAAGGAGACCAAAGCTCTAGCTCTCATCCAGAAGTATGAAGCTTTCAAGATGGAAGAAGATGAAACCATTGAAAAAATGTTTTCAAGGTTCCAAATTCTGGTTGCTGGACTAAAAGTTCTGGACAAAGGCTACTCAACAGCAGATCATGTGAAGAAAATCATCAGAAGTTTACCAAAAGCCTGGAGACCCATGGTCACTGCTTTAAAATTATCAAAAAATCTGAATGAAATTTCCTTAGAAGAACTGATCAGCTCCTTGAGAAGTCATGAGATTGAATTAGAAGAAGATGAGCCCCAGAAGAAAGGTAAGTCTGTAGCTCTTAAATCTAACAAACATGTCTCTAAAGCTTTACAGGAAGAAGAAGAAGAAAGCTCTGGATGCTCATCAGAAGAAAATGAATTATCTCTCCTGTCAAGAAGAGTTCAACAACTCTGGAAGCATCGTCAGAAGAAGTTCAGAAATACCAGAAGATCAAACAATTATTCTGAATCAACATCCAGTCACAAGAAACCCAGAAGCAAAGAAGTTGTGTGCTACGAATGCAAAGAACCAGGACACTATAAAAGTGAATGTCCAAAACTTCAGAAAGACAAACCCAGAAACAGATTCAGCAAAGAAAAGAAAAAGAGTCTCATGGCAACATGGGATGATTCTGAATCATCTGAAGCAGAGTCAGATTCTGAAGATGAACAAGCTAATATTGCATTAATGGAAAATATACCAGAAGATGATCACTCATCAGAATCAGAGTTAGAATCAGACTCAGAAGAGGTATTTTCTAAATTCTCTAGATCTGAGTTAGAAGCTAGTCTTTCAGAAATTCTTGAAAAATATCAGAAGCTTCAATTCAAATACAAAGACGTTAAACAAAGTCTAGTGTCTGAATTAGAAGATGTTAGAAAACTAAAAACAGAAAACTCTGAGCTGAAAGAAAATCTCTTTGAATGTAAAAACTCTTTTGAGAAGATCAAAGCTCAGAAGAAATCTGAATTAGAAGATCTAATCAATTCTGATAATATCATAAAACAATATGATTATAGTTTTCAACAATTTCTTACTAAAAGCTTAGATAGAAGTAAGATTGCTTCTATGATCTATGGTGTTAGCAGAAATGAAAGAAGAGGCATAGGCTATGTGAAAAATAATGAAACTCTGAAACTAAAAAATATTGATGACATTGTCATAAATACTAATACCCCTCTAAGTTCTCATTTCACCTACGGTCATAATCATGATCTTATATACACTAGTGAGTCATCTTGCTCTACAAGTTCTGATTTAAAACCCAAAATAAATCAGAAGTTTGTAAAATCTAACAAACAAGGACCCAGAAGAATATGGGTACCCAAGGATAAAATTGTGTATGTTGCAGATGTCTTTAACAGCAAAACTGAAACACCAATCATGGTACCTGGACTCTGGATGCTCACGTCACATGACGGGAAGAAAGCATATGTTCCAAAGTCTTGAATTAAAAGATGGAGGCCACGTAGGTTTTGGGGGCAATCAAAAAGGAAGAATTATTGGCTCCGGAACTATTGGTAATGGAAATCTTCCTTCTATATCTAATGTTCTACTTGTAGAAGGATTAATGCATAATTTATTATCCATAAGTCAATTAAGTGATAATGGCTATGACATAATCTTTAATCAAAAGTTCTGTAAAGCTGTTAGTCAGAAAGATGGAACAATCCTTTTTGGTGGAAAGAGAAAGAACAACATTTATAAAATAAAGCTCTCAGAATTAAAAATTCAAAATGTAAAATGTCTAATGTCTGTGGAAACTGAGCAATGGGTCTGGCACAGAAGATTGGGACATGTTAATATGAGAAGATTATCTCAACTTAACAAACTCAATCTAGTCAGAGGACTTCCAAATTTGAAGTTCAACTCAGAAGCTCTATGTGAAGCATGTCAGAAAGGCAAATTTTCAAAAACTGGATTCAAAGCTAAAAATGTTGTATCTTCCTCTAGACCATTAGAACTTCTGCACATTGACTTATTTGGACCAGTGAAAACTGCTTCTGTCAGTGGTAAGAAGTATGGATTGGTGATCGTAGATGACTTCAGCAGATGGACATGGGTAAAGTTTCTTAGACACAAGGATGAGTCAATTGCTGTATTTTCTAACTTCTGCAAACAAGTTCAAAATGAAAAAGAATCAAAGATCATAAAAGTCAGAAGTGATCATGGTGGAGAATTTGAAAATAAACAATTAGAATCATTTTTTAATGAAAATGGCATCTCTCATGATTTTTCCTGTCCTAGAACTCCACAACAAAATGGGGTTGTAGAACGTAAAAATAGAACTTTACAAGAGATGGCCAGAACCATGATCAATGAGACTAATATGGCTAAACATTTTTAGGCAGAAGCAGTAAATACAGCATGTTACATTCAGAATAGAATCTCTATAAGACCTATTCTTGAAAAGACTCCTTATGAATTGTGGAAGAACAGAAAGCCCAACATTTCTTATTTTCATCCTTTTGGATGTATTTGTTTTATGTTAAACACTCTTGATACTCTGAATAAATTTGATTCTAAGGCACAAAAGTGTTATATGTTAGGATACTCTAAACGTTCTAAGGGATACAGAGTATACAATACAGAAACACGTATTGTGATAGAATCAATTCATGTCAGATTTGATGATAAGCTTGGTTCTGAAAAACCAAAGCAGAATGAATTTACTGCAGATATAGAAGTAGAAATCTCTACAAACAGAACTTCTAAAGATCAATCTTCTAAAGTTCAAAACAATACAACTGCTCCATCAACACCTGAAGAACCCATCCAGAAGAAGCTTTCCAGAAGCAATATTAATCACCCAGAAGATAAAATCTTGGGAAAGAAAGATGAACCAATCAGAACAAGATCCTCATTCAAAAACTCTGAAGAGACGCTACTAGGACTTGTCTCTCTGATTGAACCATCTTCTGTAGAAGAAGCTCTATCAGAAAATGATTGGATTCTGGCTATGCAAGAAGAACTTAATCAATTCACCAGAAATGATGTGTGGGATCTAGTTCCTAGACCCAGAGGATTCAACATCATTGGCACCAAATGGGTATTCAGAAACAAACTCAATGAGCAAGGAGAAGTTGTCAGAAACAAAGCAAGACTGGTTGCACAAGGTTATAGTCAACAAGAAGGAATTGACTATACAGAAACCTATGCACCAGTAGCCAGGTTAGAATCAATAAGACTTCTAATATCATTTGCTGTAAATCACAATATCATTCTATATCAAATGGATGTCAAAAGTGCATTTTTAAATGGTTATATTGATGAAGAAGTGTATGTACATCAACCCCCTGGTTTTGAAAATACAAAATTTCCAGAACATGTTTACAAACTCAAAAAATCTTTATATGGTTTAAAACAAGCTCCCAGAGCTTGGTATGAAAGGTTAAGTAATTTTCTACTGGAAAATAAATTCATCAGAGGGAAAGTGGATACAACTCTTTTCAGTAAAAACATTAAAAATGATCTTCTGATATGTCAAATTTATGTAGATGATATAATTTTTGGTTCCACTAAAAGTGCCTTGGGAAAGGAATTTGCTAACTCTATGCAGGCAGAATTTGAAATGAGCATGATGGGAGAATTAAAGTTCTTTCTGGGAATTCAAATAAATCAAACATCTGAAGGAACATATATCCATCAAAGCAAATATGTAAAAGAACTTCTGAAGAAATTTGATTTATCAGAAAGCTCAATATCCAAAACTCCCATGCATCCTACGTGTATCTTGGAGAAAGAAGAGGTAAGTAAGAAAGTAGATCAGAAGCTCTACAGAGGTATGATTGGATCACTTCTCTATCTTACTGCTTCTAGACCAGACATTCTATACAGTGTATGTTTATGTGCTAGATTCCAATCAGATCCTAGAGAAACTCACTTAACAGCAGTTAAGAGAATCTTTAGATATCTGAAAGGTACTACTAATCTTGGTCTGTATTACAGAAGATCAGAAAAGTATAAACTTGTAGGATATTGTGACGCTGACTTTGCTGGAGACAGAACAGAAAGAAAAAGTACTTCTGGAAGTTGTCAATTTCTAGGAGACAATCTAATCTCTTGGTCTAGCAAAAGACAACCAACCATAGCATTATCAACTGCAGAAGCTGAATACATTGCAGCTGCTGGATGCAGTACTCAGATGCTCTGGATGAAAAATCAGCTTGAAGATTTCAATATCTATGAGAGTAACATTCCAATCCTCTGTGACAATACTTCTGCTATTTGTCTCTCTAAAAATCCCATTTTACATTCTAGAGCTAAACACATAGAAGTTAAACATCACTTCATTAGGGACTATACTCAGAAGGGAATTTTAATGTTAAAATTTATAGACACAAATCACCAATGGGCTGATATTTTTACAAAACCCCTCTCTGAAGATAGATTTAATTTCATTCTAACCAACCTTAGCATGAAATTATGTCCAGAATGAAAATGACTTAATCATATGTTTTATCTCTCGAAGTTCTGATATTTATCTTCTATATGATTATCTCAGAAGATTCTATGCTCTAACTTTTTACTCTTAGAACTTCTGTTCAAAAGATTAACTTGCAGATCTTCATATCAAACAACTGTCAACAAAGCTCTAAGGACTTCCATCAAAATCAAAACACGTGTCCAAATTCTACAGAGTGACAGAACGTGCCTTGGCAACTGTTCGCTCAGAAGGATAACTGTTGAGATTCTGGAATCTGATACGGCTAGGTTTGACACCAAAAAGGCAAGAAAATCTCTTGGGTAACTGTTCCAGAATCGTTTACGCTTTACCCCATGTCAGCGCATTTAATGTTGTTAATCATTATGTTTTCAAACTTAATTGTTTCCCACTAATTTCTCAATTAATTAATTGCTTTATAAATGTCAAGTGTATTTCTCATTTTCAAATTTTACCCGCATCTTACTCTCTTTGAATTTTTCTCAGTCTCTTGTGCTTCCTCATTTTGTTCTCTAAAAACCCTAAACCCTAACAGTTCATCTTAGTAACTAAATGGCTTCATCATCTCAACGCAAAGATTTCTCTGATGATCACTATGTTGAACCCTCAAAGACTCTTTCCATTCCTGCTGATAAACTGGAAGTACTGTGTGAGTTGTTCGTGGATTTCGCAAGCTTGAAGGAAAATGGTTTTGACCTCCTCCCTCAGGTTGAAGCTCAGGGCTGGGACAAATACTTTGACAGGCTAATGGGACCAGTCTTCCCTAAACTGGTTAAAGAATTTTGGATGTATGCCTATTCAAATGACGCACAAGTTACCTCTTATGTGCTTGGTAAACAGATTATCATCTCTGAAGATCACATTTCCAAACTCTTTGAAACTGATGGCAATGGTATCAAATGTAGTGATATGGATAGAGTATCTGATGCTGTTGTGATTGCTAAAGAAATTTTCACCGCTGGTAAACCATCAAATAAGATCAAAGACCTAAAGACTCCTCTGCGTATTTGGGCAAAAATAATTCTTGGGACAATCTGTCACAGGAAACCTACCAACTCTCCAGACTACATCAATCTGGATCAACAATTCCTCATTTACTTCATCTCCAAGCAAAAGAAAATCAATCTTGCCCACACACTCTTTCAGAATCTCAGAGTTGCTGTGAAAGAAACAAGGGATGGGGAGAAGACCAAACGGGATTGGATTCCTTTTGGACGATTAATTTCTGATATTCTCTGTCAGAACAAGCTAGTGGACTTCCTAGCAGAATTAAAACAAACTAAACTTTTGGAAACAGACGTTGGAAAACCCTTGAATTCTAAAAACCTGAAGAAGATGAAGTTCATCACATCTATTCAGCAAGAACCCACTCTTCAATCTAGAGAAGTTATCAGCACCAGAAGAATCCCTCTGGAAGGCTTTCCTCTCTTTTCCTCTGATACACCAGCAGATGTTGTTCTCAACTATATGGATATCTGCAAGCGTCAAGGTACGGTACCTGATTTCAACCCAAAAGAACTCCAACAACAAATTCCAGATGTTGCCTCTCTCAGATTAAAGAAAAGGAAGACTGCTGAAGACCCTTCTCAGAAGATGCAAAAATCATCTAAGACAACAGGTAAGTCTTCTGCTTCTAATCCTGATTCCATTACTGTAGTAGAAGCTGTAACTGTAGAAGTGTCTGAACAACCTTCTAGCCAACCATCTTCTACTGATATCCCTCCTGAACAAATTCCTGATCCTGAACCACCTCAGAATATTAGTCCCATTCAAACTGAAGTTCCTGCAACTTCTGCTGTTGCATCCATCCTATCCACATTATATCCACCAGAAACAGAAACAGAAAACCATCAACCCCAAACTTTTGCTGATTTTGACATACCAATTGATGACACTCCACCTTCTGATGTTGACTGTTCCCCTACAAATGAAACACAATCTGCCTTGAAAGCTGCTCTTGATCTTGATCTTGAACACTATCAAGACTCAGATGCTGCCTCAATTTCCCATAACATTTCAACACCCCAAAATTCACCTTCTATCATAAACATTCCTGATTCACCCGAAGAAACTTTGACTGAAAATGAAAATCCCCTTAGAACTACAATTGACTTTGAAGCACTCCAAAAACTTTCCTCTGTATCCAACAAAAGAGCTATTCCCGTCCCAAAACCTAAACCATCAAAATCAGACATTTCCACTTTACTGCTGGCTTTCGAAACAGTTTTGAAATTAAAATTAGAAGATCTGAAGACTGCTTGTGCAGAGCTTACTGATCCTGCTGCGTCTGATTTTCTATGGGCTGACCTCAGAAAATGGTTTAATGCTGAGTCCAAAAGACTCAAAGACATCTGCTATGATGTTGCTCATCAGAACTTCTGTGAGTACCTTCAAGCAGTAGTCTCAAATGTTGCACAAACTAAACCACTTCTGCTGGACAACAAGCCCTGGAAAGAATCAGAACCTCTGGATAAACTCTCAGCACTTCAGATGGTTTTAGTATCTTCTGTAGAAGACAATGCTGATGGTCCTGATAATCAAGCTGCTCCACAAACTGAAGAACCTCTGGAAACAAATTTTGTTCTACAAACTCTGCAAGAATTGAAGAAGGAAAATCAACTAGTGAAAGAACGTCTAGACAAGCAAGAAGAAACAACTGCTGAAATGAAGACTCTACTCACCAAGCAAGTGGAATCTTCATCAGACATTAAATCCTTGCTGGAGACTTTAGTCACTAAGATGAACACCTGATTTTCTTATCTTCTGCATTAATTTTTTTTGCCATTTTAACTTCTGTTTATGCATCACTCTTTGAACTTCTACTGGTTTTTGCGTTTGCTTCTAGTACTTTATATCAATTGGTTTTGGTTTATACTTTCTTTTCTCTCTTGCTCTACATCTTCTTGATTATGACAAAAAGGGGGAGAAACGTAAATGATTCTGATCCATAGCAGTTTACCATAATCTGCCTCTTACATATTCTGATAAAATTATTTGAGTTATTACCATGGAAAGAAACAGGTCAAGTAATCAACTCAGGGGGAGCTAAGGATCATAGAACATCTGAAAGAAGTTTCTCTTCTAATCTAAGGGAGTTCACTTAAATTCATTAAACTTTACTCTCTTAAAGTAAAATGTTTTGTCATCATCAAAAAGGGGGAGATTGTTAGAACAAATATGGTTCTGAACCTCTAAGTGTTTTGATGATAACAAAGTCCTTCATATTAGAAGTTCTAATGAATATTTTATGTAGAAGTAAATCTTATTTAAGTAATCCGTACAAGCTAAGGAGAACCATTATAGAAGATACGCTCAAAGAAGAATCCAGCATTAAATGACACATTTATTGGCTGCGCATCTCTTATTCATTATCTCTGATTTCCGCTTAGAAGATGCTGGTATCCTTATTAAAAGACTTTAATTAAAGAATATGCTCTTTAATATACTAAGACAAGTATCTCTTCTTATGGAAAGAAATTAAGGTATTAAAGTATATCCTAATTTGGTTCAAGATGTCTCCAACGGCTACTTTATCAAGAACTATATATAAAGGACATCATTTGAAGAAATGAGCAACGAACGCAACGCATTACAACGTATCTCATATATTCAAGCTAGTCATTTTATCTTGTGCTTATTGTTGTAACTATCACTTAGTGATACCTGCTTATCTAGAAGCATTTTCAGTTACGTCTTTATTATTATTCTTGTAATAATTAATTTTTTCCTTGAGTGACTAAGTTTAGTCAGAAGACTCAAGAAGACATTGATTATAGGTCTTTGTGTGTATTCTTATTGAATAGTGGATTAAGACCTCAGTAGAGGCAAAATCACCTTGGCGGGTGGACTGGATGTAGTTTGAGTTCAAACGAACCAGGATAAAGTAAACGTGTCATTAGAAGTTAATTTTAATTATTCCAGAAAACCCAATTCCAACCCCCCTTCCTTGTGTTTTGCCACCTTCAATTGGCATCAGAGCGCTAGGTTATGAGTATTACACTTAACCATGTCAGTAAAAGATCCAGAAGATAAACACATGGCAGAAACTGGAATTAACAATTACTATCAGAATGACAAGATCAATGCTAAACCACCAATGTTCAATGGTGACAACTTTGACTACTGGAAGGATGTTCTAGAGAGTTTCTTTCTAGCTCTAGATGGAGATCTCTGGGACATGGTGACAGATGGATATATTCATCCCGTTGGAGAAGATGGTCAGAAGATTGAAAGAAAAAATATGACAGTTCAACAGAAGAAGGAATTCAGAAATCATCACAAAGCTAGGACTATACTTCTAAGCGCCATCTCATACACAGAATATGAGAAGATCACAAACAGGGATTCAGCCAAACACATGTTTGATTCTCTAAGGATGACACATGAAGGCAACTCTCAAGTCAAGGAGACCAAAGCTCTAGCTCTCATCCAGAAGTATGAAGCTTTCAAGATGGAAGAAGATGAAACCATTGAAAAAATGTTTTCAAGGTTCCAAATTCTGGTTGCTGGACTAAAAGTTCTGGACAAAGGCTACTCAACAGCAGATCATGTGAAGAAAATCATCAGAAGTTTACCAAAAGCCTGGAGACCCATGGTCACTGCTTTAAAATTATCAAAAAATCTGAATGAAATTTCCTTAGAAGAACTGATCAGCTCCTTGAGAAGTCATGAGATTGAATTAGAAGAAGATGAGCCCCAGAAGAAAGGTAAGTCTGTAGCTCTTAAATCTAACAAACATGTCTCTAAAGCTTTACAGGAAGAAGAAGAAGAAAGCTCTGGATGCTCATCAGAAGAAAATGAATTATCTCTCCTGTCAAGAAGAGTTCAACAACTCTGGAAGCATCGTCAGAAGAAGTTCAGAAATACCAGAAGATCAAACAATTATTCTGAATCAACATCCAGTCACAAGAAACCCAGAAGCAAAGAAGTTGTGTGCTACGAATGCAAAGAACCAGGACACTATAAAAGTGAATGTCCAAAACTTCAGAAAGACAAACCCAGAAACAGATTCAGCAAAGAAAAGAAAAAGAGTCTCATGGCAACATGGGATGATTCTGAATCATCTGAAGCAGAGTCAGATTCTGAAGATGAACAAGCTAATATTGCATTAATGGAAAATATACCAGAAGATGATCACTCATCAGAATCAGAGTTAGAATCAGACTCAGAAGAGGTATTTTCTAAATTCTCTAGATCTGAGTTAGAAGCTAGTCTTTCAGAAATTCTTGAAAAATATCAGAAGCTTCAATTCAAATACAAAGACGTTAAACAAAGTCTAGTGTCTGAATTAGAAGATGTTAGAAAACTAAAAACAGAAAACTCTGAGCTGAAAGAAAATCTCTTTGAATGTAAAAACTCTTTTGAGAAGATCAAAGCTCAGAAGAAATCTGAATTAGAAGATCTAATCAATTCTGATAATATCATAAAACAATATGATTATAGTTTTCAACAATTTCTTACTAAAAGCTTAGATAGAAGTAAGATTGCTTCTATGATCTATGGTGTTAGCAGAAATGAAAGAAGAGGCATAGGCTATGTGAAAAATAATGAAACTCTGAAACTAAAAAATATTGATGACATTGTCATAAATACTAATACCCCTCTAAGTTCTCATTTCACCTACGGTCATAATCATGATCTTATATACACTAGTGAGTCATCTTGCTCTACAAGTTCTGATTTAAAACCCAAAATAAATCAGAAGTTTGTAAAATCTAACAAACAAGGACCCAGAAGAATATGGGTACCCAAGGATAAAATTGTGTATGTTGCAGATGTCTTTAACAGCAAAACTGAAACACCAATCATGGTACCTGGACTCTGGATGCTCACGTCACATGACGGGAAGAAAGCATATGTTCCAAAGTCTTGAATTAAAAGATGGAGGCCACGTAGGTTTTGGGGGCAATCAAAAAGGAAGAATTATTGGCTCCGGAACTATTGGTAATGGAAATCTTCCTTCTATATCTAATGTTCTACTTGTAGAAGGATTAATGCATAATTTATTATCCATAAGTCAATTAAGTGATAATGGCTATGACATAATCTTTAATCAAAAGTTCTGTAAAGTTGTTAGTCAGAAAGATGGAACAATCCTTTTTAGTGGAAAGAGAAAGAACAACATTTATAAAATAAAGCTCTCAGAATTAAAAATTCAAAATGTAAAATGTCTAATGTCTGTGGAAACTGAGCAATGGGTCTGGCACAGAAGATTGGGACATGTTAATATGAGAAGATTATCTCAACTTAACAAACTCAATCTAGTCAGAGGACTTCCAAATTTGAAGTTCAACTCAGAAGCTCTATGTGAAGCATGTCAGAAAGGCAAATTTTCAAAAACTGGATTCAAAGCTAAAAATGTTGTATCTTCCTCTAGACCATTAGAACTTCTGCACATTGACTTATTTGGACCAGTGAAAACTGCTTCTGTCAGTGGCAAGAAGTATGGATTGGTGATCGTAGATGACTTCAGCAGATGGACATGGGTAAAGTTTCTTAGACACAAGGATGAGTCAATTGCTGTATTTTCTAACTTCTGCAAACAAGTTCAAAATGAAAAAGAATCAAAGATCATAAAAGTCAGAAGTGATCATGGTGGAGAATTTGAAAATAAACAATTAGAATCATTTTTTAATGAAAATGGCATCTCTCATGATTTTTCCTGTCCTAGAACTCCACAACAAAATGGGGTTGTAGAACGTAAAAATAGAACTTTACAAGAGATGGCCAGAACCATGATCAATGAGACTAATATGGCTAAACATTTTTAGGCAGAAGCAGTAAATACAGCATGTTACATTCAGAATAGAATCTCTATAAGACCTATTCTTGAAAAGACTCCTTATGAATTGTGGAAGAACAGAAAGCCCAACATTTCTTATTTTCATCCTTTTGGATGTATTTGTTTTATGTTAAACACTCTTGATACTCTGAATAAATTTGATTCTAAGGCACAAAAGTGTTATATGTTAGGATACTCTAAACGTTCTAAGGGATACAGAGTATACAATACAGAAACACGTATTGTGATAGAATCAATTCATGTCAGATTTGATGATAAGCTTGGTTCTGAAAAACCAAAGCAGAATGAATTTACTGCAGATATAGAAGTAGAAATCTCTACAAACAGAACTTCTAAAGATCAATCTTCTAAAGTTCAAAACAATACAACTGCTCCACCAACACCTGAAGAACCCATCCAGAAGAAGCTTTCCAGAAGCAATATTAATCACCCAGAAGATAAAATCTTGGGAAAGAAAGATGAACCAATCAGAACAAGATCCTCATTCAAAAACTCTGAAGAGACGCTACTAGGACTTGTCTCTCTGATTGAACCATCTTCTGTAGAAGAAGCTCTATCAGAAAATGATTGGATTCTGGCTATGCAAGAAGAACTTAATCAATTCACCAGAAATGATGTGTGGGATCTAGTTCCTAGACCCAGAGGATTCAACATCATTGGCACCAAATGGGTATTCAGAAACAAACTCAATGAGCAAGGAGAAGTTGTCAGAAACAAAGCAAGACTGGTTGAACACCTGATTTTCTTATCTTCTGCATTAATTTTTTTTGCCATTTTAACTTCTGTTTATGCATCACTCTTCGAACTTCTACTGGTTTTTGCGTTTGCTTCTAGTACTTTATATCAATTGGTTTTGGTTTATACTTTCTTTTCTCTCTTGCTCTACATCTTCTTGATTATGACAAAAAGGGGGAGAAACGTAAATGATTCTGATCTATAGCAGTTTACCATAATCTGCCTCTTACATATTCTGATAAAATTATTTGAGTTATTACCATGGAAAGAAACAGGTCAAGTAATCAACTCAGGGGGAGCTAAGGATCATAGAACATCTGAAAGAAGTTTCTCTTCTAATCTAAGGGAGTTCACTTAAATTCATTAAACTTTACTCTCTTAAAGTAAAATGTTTTGTCATCATCAAAAAGGGGGAGATTGTTAGAACAAATATGGTTCTGAACCTCTAAGTGTTTTGATGATAACAAAGTCCTTCATATTAGAAGTTCTAATGAATATACTTATTTTATGTAGAAGTAAATCTTATTTAAGTAATCCGTACAAGCTAAGGAGAACCATTATAGAAGATACGCTCAAAGAAGAATCCAGCATTAAATGACACATTTATTGGCTGCGCATCTCTTATTCATTATCTCTGATTTCCGCTTAGAAGATGCTGGTATCCTTATTAAAAGACTTTAATTAAAGAATATGCTCTTTAATATACTAAGACAAGTATCTCTTCTTATGGAAAGAAATTAAGGTATTAAAGTATATCCTAATTTGGTTCAAGATGTCTCCAACGGCTACTTTATCAAGAACTATATATAAAGGACATCATTTGAAGAAATGAGCAACGAACGCAACGCATTACAACGTATCTCATATATTCAAGCTAGTCATTTTATCTTGTGCTTATTGTTGTAACTATCACTTAGTGATACCTGCTTATCTAGAAGCATTTTCAGTTACGTCTTTATTATTATTCTTGTAATAATTAATTTTTTCCTTGAGTGACTAAGTTTATTCAGAAGACTCAAGAAGACATTGATTATAGGTCTTTGTGTGTATTCTTATTGAATAGTGGATTAAGACCTCAGTAGAGGCAAAATCACCTTGGCGGGTGGACTGGATGTAGTTTGAGTTCAAACGAACCAGGATAAAGTAAACGTGTCATTAGAAGTTAATTTTAATTATTCCAGAAAACCCAATTCCAACCCCCCTTCCTTGTGTTTTGCCACCTTCATGATCGACTGTTCTCGAACCTTCTTGGAAGCTATAGTGCCTGAAACGACATAAACGTTAGAAACTGAAGAACTACCTGGAAAACAAACAAACACATTATATGCATGCAATGTAACTGTTCATGTTTCCAAATTTTAGGCATTTGCATGCTCCAGTTCTGGTGTTTGCTCCAGATAGCCACTTTGAATATTAGTTTTCAATCTTTCCCTTTGAAGAGTGTTAAGATATTAGCAGTATCAGACAAATAAGCTTTGCATATTCAAAAATGGTAATTTGCATATTAACACTGTATATCATGGATAACCCACTGCCGGCCAAAAGTTAGAGCACAAACAAAAATTCCCCGAAGGGTTACAAGTCATTACATGAACAAAAGACAAAAAATAAAGCAAGACTCCTACAACAAGCCTGTAGGTAGTCTGAACAAAATAAATAAAAACTAAACTAAAAACCCAGGTTCTTCTGCAGCAACCTCTGCCCTGTTCTTCTTCACACCTGCTCTCAGCTTGAGCTCTTCAATCTCTTTCAATGCCTCCTCTAAGGCCATCTGGCTTTGTGCCAACTGTTGAGTCTTTTCCCTTCGTATGTTGTGGACCTGCTCCACCTCTTCCTTCTTGAAGGCCATTTGTACCTCGAAAAACTCTTCTTTTTCTTTAAACTTCTTCTGCTCCTGTTCCCTTTGGCCTTGCAACCAAACAATAGACTGGCGAGCTTCTTTGAGAGTCTTCAAAGTCTTTTTACGCTCCGCTTATCTTTTTGCCTCCATCAGACCCAACCTTTGAAAGTGAGCTTCTCTTCCAGAAAACTCTTTCTCTTTAGCTTCCAAGGAGGCTTGCATCTTCTGCAGCTTTCCCTCTGCTTCATTTTTGGCCCGGTTGGCAAGATGGTATAAGTTGACCATTTCAGCATTCTCCACTCGGACTTCATGCAGCTGAGCTTCCAATTTCTTATACGCTTCAAGGGAGACTGTACTCTGGCATGGCACTTCCTTCGGATATAATGGAGCTTCTACTGAGAACGGCATGAGAACTTCCTCTACACGTGTCTGCAACCATGTAGCAAAAGGAGGATACGTCTTGGGATCTACTCTGCCAAAGTCTTTCTTACCTTTCCTCACTCTGTGAGCCCAAGCCTGAGATGCTTGTAGAACTAACTCCTTGTTTCCCTCCACAGGAAAATACAAAGACTCAGCAAATTCTTCCATAGTTGGTGGATCTCTCAGAGGATAACCAAATTGCTTCCTGGCTAATGTTGGATGACAACTGATCACACTCTTCCTTCCTAGCAAAGGCACTCCAGCAAATCTTCCACAACTGACCAGCAATTCTTTTCCCAGCAGATCTCTGTCATATCCCCAAGCTATATCCTCAGAAGTTAGCCCTATCAGCCTTATAGACCATCTTCAATCATCTCTCATCTCCTTGAAAGCACCTGATTTTGGCAATTGCCTAGCAAACCACTCAACAAACAATGAAGCACAACAACCCACTGGTCCACCTCTACCTTTCTCATTCCGGTAGTGAACGTTGTAGTAGAAATCTCCCAACAGAGTTGGCACAGGATTGTCTTTAGCAAAGATAGAGATCACTTCCAAGCTCACAAACTCTTTTCTCCTGGGAACAGGTTGGACCCATACACCATCAAAACCAGCACAACACCAAAATCCCCCCATTTACCCTCTTTGGCATATTCCTCAACCTCTGGTATAAGCACATTCCAAGGGAGTCCTCTGCCGTCATTGTCCTTCAGAGCCTTTTTAACTTTAGCAGCTGGTAAATGACAGACTTTGGCTATGTCTTCTTCCTTAAGAACCATCTCAGACCCATAGAAAGGCAAGGTATCTCTGACTGGAACGCCCAAAATGCTGGAAATCTCCTCCAAGGTAGGAGCCAAGATGTAATCTGGAAACACGAAACACCGCAACAGGGGATCATAAAACTGAAGCAAGGTGTGCAAGCTGTCCTTCTGGTCTGTAGTAGATTTGTCCATGTACTTCAATATCTGGCCATACCTCTCTCTGAAATTCCCCAAGACTTGGTCATTCATCAAACCTGCTAATTTCTAAACACTCCTGACTTCAGGTTGAAGAAAAGTATAGTGAACATTCTTTTTCCTTGTAATTCTTTTGACTTCTGCCATCTGGAGATAAGATTACCAGAACTGGGTGCTAACTGTGAACAATAACCTGAAAAATGGAAACATAAACAGTTAATGCAAGAATGATGCAATGCAAATGCAATGCAGGCATATGATCAATCTGGGACTATCTGGATACTGGACACTTAATATAAGGACCCTCTGAATAGCTGAAAACCAAGAACCTCTGAGTCACAACCCTCTGATAGAAATTCTCAGAACCATAGCACTAAGAAAACCAGAGCCATAAGGACCAAATATCAACAAGGACCATACTGATAATAAGGGTATATAGATGCCAAGGGTTCCTGCAAACCTGTAAACCCCTCCCAATCTCACTGGTGTGCTTCGGGTCAAACATCACGGACTCTCAAAGCCGAATAACAATAATACTTTCACCATTTTCAAGAAATGGCTCATGACCAGATCAGGGAATCAGTTTGGTATTATATACTACGCAGGGAGGCCTCAGCTGAGTCCGGTAAAACAAGGTCATCCTATGTAAGTCCCAGGTGGGCCCTCAGATGCGAATGGGTTTGCCACAAAATGTGGTCTGCCACTGTCATCACTAGAGAGGGATGTTTCCACAAGGTTCTCAATGATCGGTCCCCAGCTGCACATAACTGTCAGGGTTATGAAATGAGAGAGGAAGATCCCCAAATCAAAACATTTCCAAGACAGTCGCAAATCTGGGTGTGGAACTCACTACTACCCCCATGACAAGATCTCATGAGGCCAAAGTGGAACCACTCTAATTTCTAGGGTGTACTCGAGCCGTGGTAATGAACTCATCTCTCAGAAACAGTATCACCCAAGCCCACCAAACAGAAAATCCAGTCCAGACAGTCCAGTAATAATATGATGCGGAAAATAAATACTGAAAACTGTAAATAAAGCTGTAAATAAAACTGTAAATAAACAACAGTAAAATACAACACACAACAGCAAGCAATCAACACCCAGAGAAACAAAAACACGCAAGCGCTAGGAGAGACTCTCAAGGGAACCAGGGATTCTGGTTAGGAAGTACCCAGCAGAGTCGCCAGTTGTCGCTCCCCGAATTTCCATCCTGGTACAAACGCGAAAGTGGCGCAGAAAAGGTTAGAGTCGCCAGCCAGGCATTTTTATCCCGAAGGAACGGGAATGGTAATGCTGCACAAACCAGAGGAAAAGAAAAGGAAGGACACGGGTCATGCGAACCAAAGAAACTGAGCTCGGGAGTCGGTTACGACCTGGGAAGGTATTAGCACCCTAGATCGTGCGTGGTACCCGACGGGATCCATGCTTGCAAAGAAATTGTTTCAAAGGGTGAAGGGATGAAAACTGCTGCTAAAAGAAAGACTGGAACTGGAAATGAAAAGAAAATAAAGGGGGAAAATGTAGGGAAAATAAAATATTGTGCTCGAACGAGCCCTACCCCGCTGCCTACGTACCTCATCTGGACAATGAGGATCAGAGTCGCCGTAGTTCCTCTAACTAGGGGTAGAAAAGATTGCTTGTGTCTTAAGGCTTGAACTGCTTATGTCAATACTCAGGTGTTGTAGGCTCGGACTACGAGTGCGTAACCGTCTTACAAAATGACAAGTAGGAGTAAGTTCGCGGACGGAGCGAAAGCGGTGAGAAAAGAATTCCCGAAGAAAAGACGCTTATTGCTGGTTTGTGTTTTTTAGAAGCTTTTTATGAGTGTGTCACAAGGAAGTGAACTCAAGCTCTTTTCCATGGAATGTGCACTTGTCACTACATTCCAAGATGGAATAATAGAACAAGCACACTCAAGTAAGGAGAAGATCCCCAAAACTTGAACCCAGAGATTAGGGCTTAAGCTCACTAACTCATTAACTTATTAAGTGTTTTTGGTATTTACAATGAAGAAGTGTTTTTATGACTTTCTTGGTGAAGATGATATCCTGATCAGACTTGTGCATCACAAGACAAGCTTGTACTATCCCAAGATAGGAAGACTACAAGTATCTCATGGGATAAGGCTATTGCTCAAGATATCACTTCATTCTTTATTTAGTGTCTTTTTAGGGTTTTGAGATGAGAAGAGAAGAAGAACCAAAAGATCACAAAGGTAAAAGTCTAATGGGGGACTAATGAATCCTAATTGTTGTCATGCATGGAAAATCCTAGGTTAGTGAGGTTTATTATCCTAAAGAAGGAAGAAAGAAGAAGAGAAGGAGAAGAAAGAAGAATAGAAGAGGGATGAAGTAAGGTCTAAGCCCAACAAACACAAGGTTAGAACAAATAATAAGAAGAGAAGAGATAAGATTTGGAGATGTGGGAATCACATCCACACCTCTCACTTACCAAAGCCCCTGAAATTGTTAGTGACACAAGTATAAAGGCAATATAAAATGAACATAATGCCATACCAAAGCTACACAACCAGAAGTGAAGTCATACACATAAATGTCAAATGAAAACTCAAGGCACAAGAATAAGAAAAGAAACACACAACTCAACATGAAGCAACATGAAGCAACATGAATCACTTATGGCAAATCAAAGCAAACATGATAAGATGCAAAGCAAAATAAACAAAGCACAACCTCAAGGTACCAAACCAGAACCCTAACATGCTAAAATAATGTCTAAGGAACATGTGAGACGAAGAGAAGAGGTGTACTTAACCAGATATTCACATCATGAGAAGAAAGAAGCAATGGAAGTGAGATGGATATACATAGAAGTGAATGAACTTCACAGACAACCAAACACAAAGTTTCCAAAGCACAAACCAAAACTCAAGATCAGAGAGGGATAAACAATCTAAGATGGCCCTAAACAAGTTGGAGAAGTTGGCACAAGTGCCCTTCTAAGCTAAGGAGAGAACAAGTGATCCAAAAGAAGCAAAAAGGGACAAGTTAAGAACCAAAATTCAAAACAATTCAAGTGAACATCCAAAAATTCCACAAAATTGCACAAATGATCTTCAATCATACCATAACAACATACCAAAAGGAGGGAATCAAATTCAGAAGTTAAGAAAGTCAAATGAGGGTACAAACATGGATTAGGGTTAGAAAGCTTCCTTCACAAGTTAGAGGCCAAAAACATTTAAAAAAAATTCTAAAAATCTGAACAAAAATCACCAATAAATTACATCTCATCAAGAATCCAGAGCAAAAAGAATCACTTAAGAATTCCAAATAATGACCAAGATAGAAAATGGACAAGTCAGCATGCTTCAAAATGAAATAAAATGAATTAATTAAAAGGAACAATTAATTTCCACGTGCCAAATAAAAATAAATGGAAAAAAAATAAAAAATCAGAAATTAAAGAAACCTCAAAGGAACCTTCATGAATTTTTTTATAATTTTTGGAGACCTAAAACTATTTTTAAAAATTGAAAACCAAATTGTAAATTAAAATGAAAACAAAAAGAAATAAAAATAAAAGAAACAGGCTGGGGGTGCGAGTAGAAAGCAATTCCAGTTCATTTTAACTAGGCTCAAAGTCAGGGGGTGGGAATAGCCATGGAGGCCCACTGGATCCTGCGCATCTCACAATAATTAACATGGATATTCAATTATATTCAGGAAAAATGAAAAACCATTAGATCAAACCAACACACCAGATTAGTCAACTCATTAAAACAAGTAATCAAAAAGATTGGCCATAAAGGATGCGCACATTAGTTATTGTGAGGTGAGAAACAAATGGATTAAATCAGAAAACATAAAACCACGTGAGAGAGAGCACACATCATTAATGTGCTGGCACCATATGCAGCGTTCAGATTGTAGATCCAATGGTCCTGCTTCATCTTCTTCAAGCAAACTCAGGCAAGGCAATTTCCAGAATCCGGTGACCGGAGCTAGGGCTCAGGCACCGGAAAACTCAAACTATGAACAAATCACAATATAAATTGCTCAAACTTTCCAGATCAAACAATTAAACCACACTGAATCCAAAAATACTCATGAAAATCATAATGGATCAAAGAATAGTCTGGATCGAAGAAGAACAAATCTAACAATAAAACTTCAAATCATAAAAAAACACTCAATTCTCAAGCATTTTAAAATCTAAAAGGTGCAGAATACTCAGCAATGTTCACAGATCACAATGCACACAATAAACACAAGTTTCAGATCCATGGATTTCAGAGCATACCTGAGATGGAACCGCTTCAAAATCACCAAGATAATGCTCCAAATGCTGCAAATCTACTTCTTTTGATCTCCTCTTGCAAAATAAATGCAAGAGGAAGCTTGAGAGAGCTTGAATTTGCAGCTTCGAGTCAACCTGCCCTTGAATGGAACCTCTCAAGTTCTCCACTTTCAGCTTGAATGAGTGGTGGATTAATGATCCTTATGCTTCAAGGATTCAGAATATGCAAAGAGTTTGTGAAGAGAGTGAGGGAGTGATGAGATTCGAAGAGAAATGCTTGAGGTGCAAAAACTCTAGAATGAACAAATGTGATGGATCTGGGGTGAAATGAAACCCTAGTTTTCTTTTATATCATCCCAATATGCAATGCTGAAAGAATGAATAGAATTGCACGTGAGAGGAGAGTGTGAGGATCAAATTTCAAAATTTGCAAGATTTGTGTGAATTCATGATACACTCGTGCATCCTTCTCATTCTTTGTACAGGTTCAATCATAATCCCACCCTTGATTCAAAACTGAAATCATCTTGGCCCTTGGATGTGAGGGTCATGCATTTCTCATGATCATGCAAATTTGCAACTTATGAACTACACCACATCCTATTCACGAATTTGCTTGCTTCCTTGGGCAAAAATTCTTCTCATGCCTTGCATTGAATTATTATGACCTTATTTTGTCCATCAAACCACTTGGAAACAAGTTAAATGAGATTTTGCCTTTGTGGAAAGCTTGAAAATCATGTTATGCCCTATAAAAAACATCAACTTTCGAAGGTCTTTCCTCTCAAACCATGAGGGCTATGAAAATGCTCTTGTACTTTTTAAAAATGGGAGGCTTTAATCTTCAACTTTCATGTTTGGTGGTGATCCATTTGAAGCTTTTTTCACCAAGTTATGCTCACTTGAAAATAAGGGCAAAATGTTACTAAAAATGGAAATTTCCATGACCAAACTTATGCAAAAAATGCAAAACACCTCAAAACCTCTTGATTCTTGATTTTTGACTTTGCCAAACCTCTTCTAAGGTTATAAGAACATCCCTTGGCTTGAAAACTAGGGTTGGACCCTTTGAAATCTTACAGTTGACTTCTAGAATGCACAGTTGACTAATTTCTTCATTTACAAGCAACTGAAGAAATACTTGACTTCCACAAGGAATTTTCTCACCAAATTTCATCCCTAGGATCCTCTTAACATATGAGAGACTTTGCCCAAATGAAATGGCCAAAGTCACAAAGTTTTCATGCCTGAAACTCAAACCCTAATTTAGGATCATTGTGTAGGAGCTTTGCCCTAGCTTGAATTCCCTGATGATCCTCCAACCTCCTGGGCTTTTGTGAATGCTCTTAAGCTTGTGAATGCATTGTAGACTTCTCATAGGACTTGAGAAAATCCATTGGGCCCCTTGTCATAGCTTGTGATGCTTTAAAACCCTCCACAAATAATCATATGCCTAATGCTAGGTCATGAGGATATTATACCTCATCTTTCCATGCTAAGATGCCAAGAATATGATATGCTTATGATGATTATGATGTGATATGATGCTTAAAAAGAAGAGGGAAAATTTGGGGTGTTACACCATGGAATTTTCGGTCAACCTCTTTTGACTAAACGTGGTCCGCATGATCCATTCTTTGCATTAGTATTCAGATCATGTGAATCCTGGGGCGAAGAACACAATAACCATGGTGAATGGCCTACACCTGATCAACCGCAAAAAGAGCCTACCGGACGGTGACAAGTGTCACCTCCGATGTGGCCGGAATGCCAAAAAATCTTATCCTCATCTCATAGCATCTTCAAACGGCTTTTTTATGGGAATTATAAAGATTATTATGCTTTAATGGTAGATTAAATCCTCTTAAACACCCAAGATTATATTAATTACTCTTGATTAACTTAAATATTCTTAATTATAATTTACAAACACACAAATAAATCAAAACACAAAAAATGCTTGAAGATGAAACCTAAACCCTAATCCTCATTCTCCATTTCTTCTCCCGCCGCCGCTTCTCCCTCTTCTTCTTCTTCTCTACTCTTTCTTTTTCTTTGTTCCGCCACCTTCATCACTTTCCTCCGTAAATTACCTTTTCCTCTCTTCGAAACGAAACCGCAACACAACAAACCTAACCTAACTCTCTTCCCCAATCCGAACCTAATCTTCTTCTCTCCTCTGCCACCTCCAAACGGAGGCGGGGTTCTCCATGGAGGAACTCGGTACTTCCCTCCATTATACTCTTAATTCGAACTCAAAAACAAGATTCTCACATAATCCCCAAAAGTAGATCGGCAAAGCTGATACGGAGAAAGACGAACATAACGCCATCACAGGCAAACACGTTTCAACAGAAAACTCTAAATCTTACCTTATCAGTTGGAGACAAATAGGCAGAAATCCACAGTGAGACTTGAACTCAAATTCTCCTTGTATTTTTCCTCTTCACTTCGTGAGTCCGATTCAGTTTTGTTAGTTTTGAAACTGATACTTGATTGTGTTGGTACAGCTGCCACAAAGACGCAGTTATAGTTGATGAAAAGTTACAATGGTCGCTTATGCCGAGAACGTGTTGCGATCCATGAAGAAGTTCGATCTTCCGCTTCTGTTTTAATACAGGACGATGCAGAATCTCGACCCTTTGATCGTTATATGTGATATTTATTTCACGTAATCATTGATTGCTTCGTATTGATCTTGATTCAACTGCAAATTACAAGTAGCATATTGGATGAGGATGATTGATGAAGAATTTGGTTGAAGATTGAAGCATAACAGATGACGGAGAATGAGGTTCAGACCAATTGATCTTTGAAAAATTCAGACACCATGGTGGAGTATGAAGAATGGAGATCAGAAGAATGGTGAAGAAGAAGAACAATGAAGGAGGGAAAGATTGTTATGAGAAAAAATTGAAGAAAATGATTGAGAGAGATTGAAGAAGAAGAAGAATTTGTGTGAGCAGAATGTTGAATGAATTGAAGTTGTCAAGAAGAATCGAAGTAAAAGAAGTTCTGATTTATATAGGATTTCAGATGAAACTTCCAGAAGAAAAATCGGTTAAGCAAGTTAGTTATTTTTCAGTTATTCATTTTTGATTTCTGAAATTCTGTTTTAGATAGTTTTGCTCATTGGTTAGAGTTTCTGACTTTTCTTGGTTGTATGGATTTTCAGAAGAATGGAGGGTGGAGATCAAAAGCTGAAAAGGAGATTGAATGTAAAGTTTGATCAAGAATGAGAGCCATGAAGTATTGAAGTCCTTTCCGGATTTCGGTTCAAGAAGGTGAGGTTGAGGGACTCGTCTGTTTATCTTTGCTTCTGAGGTTTGTTACAAATTTTTCACCATGACTAAATTCTTCTTTTCTTTTGTCCTGTAACTGTTTTTTTCTCACTATAATTGTTTTTCCGTTTCTGTTGTTGTGTTCTTGAATGACACGAATCATTGATTTTGCAGATTGGATTGAAGATCCTTGAACTGTGAATTGTGACCCATGTTGTCGCATTGATGAAGAGTGATGAACCATGAATCCTGTTTGCATATTATTGTTCAAGTCAGATTGTGGTTGAAAACATGACGAGACGATATGGATGTTAATGCGGAAATCTCGGTTGTTGCCGGCTCTGGATGAAGAACACGGATGATCGATGAAGAAATGTTGAAATTATGATGAGAGTGATGAAGAGTTCAATGAAGTTCTGCATTTTTTGTAACGGATTTTCCGATTTATTATCAGTTATGCAGTTTGTGAATGGAATTGTAACTGTATTTTTCTTCTATGATTCTATTGATATCCCAAATTTTCCTTGCATCACATTTCTTATCATATCAAGAACAACTTTCCCAGGTTTTAAAACCACCAATTTGGTTAAGAAATTCACCTCATCCCGAGGTAGAGTAGAAAATCCACGGTCATTTCTTTTATCCAAAATCCCCCCTCCCATCATATCACGAGCTTCTTCTCTAATCAAAACAAGCCTTGCAAGCAGTTTTCAATCAGGCACAACGGGATGAATTTCCATTGTCTCCAATAAATCATCAGCTTGGTTAGCTATATCATTTAGATTTTCCCCTTGGGATATGAACCTTCAAGTTATTCTCCCCTTTAAATGCGCCGTCACCAACTGCTACTCGGCGTAACAATTCATATCTACTTTCCTTTTTAGGAGTTCTACATAGAATACCAATTACTTGAACTTGGGGTGGGAAATTTTTTATTTAGATGTGATAATATTGTCTCTTTGATAACTTCCAATTTTTTGGTTTTAGCTTCTGCTTCGGATATAGATAATGTTGGTGAGTGGAAGTTGAGTTTCGCAAGAATTAACATGAAATTGGCTCAATGAAATATAGTTAAGGATAATAACTTGGATAATAAAAACACATATGAATTGGATAATTGACTTTTCATTTGAATAATGTAATTAAAAAGGAAATCGTTGGATCTTTAAGATGGAGAATGAAATTCCGAAATGAATAATGGATTGACTTTAGAAAAGAAATGGGCTTAATGTTGAAAAGAAATGGTGGATATTTAGAGACAAGTGATGTGAAAAATGGAATGTTAGAAATATGAATATGGACACAAAAAATGACTTTGGCTAGCAAAACGGGATAAGATCATGGTGAATCAAAAATGGTGAATTAAATTGAATCTGAAAGTGGATATGTAAAATGGCGATGGCTTGTATTTGAAATGAATATCAAGAACTAGAATTTGAACTTGAAAGATGTCTTCCAAATAAACCAATAACTGCGCATCCTCTTTTAACCTAAATCGAATCCTTCCATATAATCCACTCTTAAGAACTTTGATGCCATACTAAACTCCGCACAATCTCAGATTATTGTTCTGTGAACAAATGGATCCGAACCAATATTTAATACACTGGACCTCAATTGGTGAAGTGCCCTTCAAATCAAATCATTAACAAGAACTCCAAATTCTCCTTGAGATATTCAATTGATGAAGGATACAACTTGAGACGTTAAAAAGAGCCCATACTCTCACTCAAAGCCAATCTGATTGAACACCTCAATAATGGGTTAGATGCACCAGTGAATATTCTCCACAAGTTCAATCCATGATAGATACGGATACAGTACGAAACCCTAATTTCCAAGGGCCTTGATCACATGCCTCAGGAGCCTGTGCAATGCATGATTGAATGCTATAACCGATGCGAATGAATGCGAAGCGATAAGCCACTGTAGGTGGTAAATAAATATGAGGGAAAATTTTGAGGTATTACATTAGGATGCTCTGATACATAACACGGGACTGAGATTTTTGTTGTTTTATTTACATTTGTTACGTATCTATCTTACAAACTGAGACTATTTTTGAGGAATTATTGTTGATGTTGTTTCGATCATAAATTGTAATGAATCATATATTTTCCACTATTTTTAATAAAGAATTTCATGTTGGTTATTTAAGTTGAAATATGGCATTCCACTTGTGAACTCTAGTTTACGTATTAAACCGGGATTTTACTATTTAGGAAAAGTGGGGTGTTACAATTGGTATCAGAGTAGGTCGGTCTAACTGGCCAGATTTTATGTCGAGTTAGTCCTTAGAATAGGGGTTGTTATCATGTTCTAACCTGAGGTGTTTGTTGTATTAGTATGGCAAGAAGAAATGATGTTGCATTTTCTGCTGCTATGCAAGCCAGACACAAGTGTTGCTCCCCGGAATTTCATCCCGGTGCAGACGCGAACGGTCAGTGATGTTGGAGGTTGAGGTTGAATAGAGTCGCTAGCTAGGCATTTTTATCCCGAAGGAAAGGTAATGCTGCATAAACCTCGAAGGGTATGGATAAGACGGTTGCGAACCAGAGAAACTGAAAAAGGGGGTTGGTTACTACTTGGGAAGGTATTAGCACCCAGATCGTTCGTCGTACTCGACGGGATCCATGCTTACTTGATTGTGTTTAAAAGGGTAGTGTATATGCTGACTGTGTATGAAAGGCTAGGAATGAATGTACAGTGTGTCAGTGCAAAAAGAGAGTGAGATGCTCAAGACTGAGGCTTAGAAAGAAAGATGGAAGGAGGAGAGGGGTAAGACACAAAGACTTTTGTTCGATAACTGTTAAGTTATGCCTACGTATCCTCTCGTGCAATAAGGAAGTCAGAACATCATAGTTCGACTCAAAGAGACTTGGATGTTTTGTGTGAACTGCTTGCTTGTCTATGCTCAAGTGTGTGACTCGTCTGGCTCGAGTGCTAATTGTCTTGCATTAGACGGAAGAAGAGATTTCTCGCTTTCAGAGTGAGTGTGATGAGAAAAGAATCCTGGAGGAGACGTTTATTGTTTGTTTTTGTGTTTTTCAGTTTTTATTGTTTTTGGTGTTTTGCGTAAGATAATGAGCTTAAGCCTAAATCAAGGGTTGTAAACTCATTATATCCTCCCTGATTAAGGATAATGAGCATACTCAAGTCTGAGATGGAAATCTCAACTTAATTACCATGATGATATAGGATTAAGATCATTAACCTACTTGTGATTATTAAGTGTTTTTGGATTTTTGTTTAGTGTTAAGTAATGAGTTTAATCTCTAATCAGGGATTAGTGAACTCATTACACCATCCTAAGAGAAGGATGATAGATGAGAACACTTAAGCTGAGGAAGACTCCTCAACTTAATCCATGGTTAGGGATTAAATTCATTATATAACAAGCCTTTATTAAAGTGGATTTTAATTAAAGGGTGAGATTAAGAAATGAGTTTTATGTTTGTAAGACTTTAGCATGAGGGGGACTTGTCCATTAAACACTAGGGTTAGTCCCTCTTAACCATAAGGAAGAGATGTAACCCTAATATAAGGCCCAAGTTACAAGCTTAAGTCTTAATCATTATTAGGTGTTTTGATTAGAAGGTGTAAACAAATTAAAGGTTTAACACTAAGGATTAAATTTATACACTCCATCCTAAGATAAGGATGCAGGCATAACCCTAATTCAAAGTCCTAAAGCTTTAAGTGTTTAGCCTCTGATTATGAGATGAGAAGAGAGACTCAAAGGTAAAAGAATAGGGGAGACTATATACAACCCTAAAATTATCATGCTTGGTTGTTCCTATGGTTTGTGAGGCTTAAAGAAAGATCTTTAGGAGGCCACTAAGGAAGAGAAGTAGATTAAAAGAGAAGAGAGAGGAGAATAGGTTACTTACTTCCTAAAGAAGATAAGTAACCTAAAAGGAAGAGATAAGAGCAAGGGAGTACAAGTGAAACAAGTTAACTTCAAAGACAAATAAGATATTCAAATGAAAAGATGAGAAGAGGTGGGATGTGAAGGCAAATCTACATCCCAAACAACTTACCATAAGCCCCTGAAATGTTAGTATGAATGCAAAAGATGCAAAGAAAAAGGAAATAAATCAAATGAAGGTGCAAAGACCAATACCAGAAGTGAATGTGCTATGAGATGATGCAAAGACATGTGAGATGCTTATGAATGTTCATACATGGGATGAGATGCAAAACAAGGCATGTTAGGAGCTTAGAAACACATGGATAAACATGAAATGTAATGAATGCAAAGCATACTAAATGAATGAATAAATGATCAAGCAATGTTCATACATGTCCTAAGATGTCTAGGATGTCATACAAGTGAATGAAATGCTATGACAAGTTCATATGATGAAGCTATGTAAAGATGAATGCAAATGAACATGAGAAATTAGAGTTTTATGAATGTATGAGATGCACATGATCAAAACAGAAGCATACATCATGATAAAAAATTGAAAATGAACTCAAACAAAACCCTAAACACACATAAGATCACTACCCAAAGATGGAAGTCAGAAGCTAAACCTAGAGAAAGTTATGAATTTTCTAAGTTTTAGCTTGATAGACACATTGCTATACGAAATAAGCCTTCACTCAACACACTTGGGATTTCCATGTTATTTAATATGGTTTATAAGGAGGTGAATGTTGATGCTTGGGGAGCTGTGATTATTTTTATTAACAAAGAACGCGAGGGAAAAGAAATTGATAAATAGTTTCTTAAAAGTGTATTTGATACATTTATTGAGATGGTTATAGGGGAAATGCAGCAGTCTAAACAGGATTTTGAAGAACAGATACTTGACGAGACCGACGATTACTACAAAAGTAAGGCTAAATCTGGATTAAGTCTCACTCCTGCTCATCTCATACAAAACAAAATGTTGCTCTAAAGTTCATCAAAATGTTATACACAAAACGTTATACACAAAAGTTCATTAAAAGTTCATCCAAAAGTTCATCAAAAGTTCATCCTAAAGTTCATCTAAAGTTCATCCAAATGTTATACACAAAATGTTATACACAAAAGTTCATCAAAAGTTCATCCAAAAGTTCATCCTAAAGTTCATCAAAAATTCATCAAAATGTTATACACAAAATGTTATACACAAAAGTTCATCCTAAAGTTCATCAAAAATTCATCATAAATGTTATACACAAAACAAAGTATTGCTGCATTCATGAGCAGAATCCCTTATTTCTTTGTTGTCTCAGCTCGGAACTTCCTTGGTATGGTAAGCTGCAAGCTCTTTGCATCCATCGTGCTTCACAAGAATGTTGACAACCGAATTGCCCAAGTTCCATCCGAACCTCATCCAGTGGCAGTATGTACATGAAGTCATTAAAAAAAACTAAGTTAGATAATGATAGTAAGAGGACCCTCCATCCGCGGTGCAAGTGGTAAAGATCAAAACAGAAATCTCAGTAGAGGATATTGGCTAAAATTATTTACCAATTGATGATAGAAAAACACTTATAGCAGGATCAATATTTATTCAAAAAGCTCAGAACCGAAATCCCAACAGAATTTTAACCATTCTAACAAAAATCTCTAACCAGTTCAAAACCGAAAAACCATCACAATTCACAAAGGAAAAAGAAGAAAGCTCATAATAGGAAGATTATCAGAACAAAATAACCAGCTCATAACTGAATTCCAACAAACTTTTAACCATTCTAACAAAATTTCATAACAAGTGCTAACAAAATTTCACAAGAACCAAAACTCAGCAGTGAAAAGCAAGAGGAAATTTCAGAATTGAAAATCAGTTACAAACTCTAACAACCACAATTGAATTCTAACCAACTTTACAATAGAATTCTAACTGAAATTTACCTGAGGAACATTCCAGAATTTGATCCTTTGTTATAAATTAGAGCCATACAGTTGCTTCATTTTTTCGACTCTTCTCAATTTGCCATTCTGCAACCCACCATTCCACTTCTCCTTCAACCTTTTCCAATCTTCATCTTCTTCCACAATTCCTCCATCACCAACCTTCAATCTCCTTCAGCCATTTGCACCTCCTTCACCCTGCACACGATCATTGCTCATCTTCTACCCTGACCCCATTCTTCAATCATTTATGTTCTACAATCATATATGTTCTACAATCACTCATCCCACAGCTATCTCAATCTCCTCCTTCCACATCAATCTGAATCCCTCTCCTTCACCATTCCTCCTTCCCCTCTCATAACTACTCCTCTTCTCTTCTTCTTTTTCTGCACAAGACTCCTCCAATCTCAACCTGCAACCCCTCCAGCAAAAAGAATGGCATCCATCAATAAAATAGTAATGATGAGAGAGTGATATGGATCCATGAATCAGAAGGAAACAAAGAGGGAGAGGATGGAATCAAACCATACCCGAGGCCTTTGATTCACCAAAATCATCCCTATCTTTGTACGACGAGCTTCAGAATTCGGTTTCTCCGCAAATCTCCAACATCTCCACCATCGTTCTGAAACTGTCGTCAACCTGCACACACGGGAGCATATCAAGATCGTACGCACGAAAAGAAGAGTGAACCAAGAAGGAAGGAACAAGAGACGATACCTGTGAAGCTGCGATTTCAGAAAGCATTTGAATCTTGCATCATCTTCATCAACTTATTCTCCATTCATCAATCAAGACTTCGATACGTCTTCACCTTCATGGATTCGAACGCGGCACCTCATCGTCTTTTTTCCCTCATAATCCCTGACAAAGCCTCTTCACTTCCAGGTACGACATCTTCCTTTTGTTTGTAGGCTTCGTTTCGTTGCGGTCGACTTATTGAGATAGAGCTGTGAGGGATTCACTTCCAAATTGGGGATTAGGTTAATAATTAGGGTTTTCGTTCGGTTGAATCGAGAGGTGTTATGGTTAGCTTGGGTCGAATAAGGAAATCGAAGGGAGAGATGAAGCGGATGGTGGTTGTTCGGACGAAGGAGAATTTTAGAGTTAGGGAATCAAGATGACAGAGAGAGTGAGAGATTAAGGTGATGATGGCGGCGGAAGATGAAGGTGGGAAAGGAGAAGAAGGAGGGTATCAAGTTCGCGGCGTGGGGTGTTGAGAAGAAGGGGATTAGGGTTCATGAACTCTTCAGCTTTTGTTTTTGTTTCCTCTTTTTTTTATGTTAGTCATAATAGGTAATTAATAGAAAGATTAGGAGGATTTTCAAGAGATTGTTGAGATAATTAAGGCAAATTAAGAGCCATTAATCCATTAAATCCCATTTAATTGTTACCGTTAATGATTCTAGGAGTGGATAAGTTTTGAATTCCCGGCCACTCCGGCGGTGACACTTGTCACTGTTCGGTAGGCTAGTTTGGCGTTAGATCTCATCGGTGTAGTACACAGTATCAATCACGTGCCTGCACTTTAGAACCACATGATCCGAATACAATAAGAAACCCTTGATCGTGCGGCCCAGATTTGGGTCAAAATGGTTGACTGAAGCCTCATGGTACACCTCATTATCCAGCGGAAATGGGCCCAAAAACATTACTAATTTCACCCCCATTTGGGGCCCATCATGAAAAACAACTAATAAAAAGTACTAAATCTACCCCCCTGTTATTTTCTTTAGAATTAATTCTTTAGTTTAGCATGGTTAGAAAATAATTCATAAAAAAATAGAAAATGCCTAGAAAAATTCTATAAAAATTTAAGTAGACTTCTAATTCATATTAGAAATAGTTGGCATTTTATTTTTCTGATTTTGCTTTATTTTTGATTTTATTGTGAATTTTTCATGTAAATAGTTCTTAATGAATTTTCATCAATTGTACATAAATTTGTAGATTTTATTTTTAGGTCTTCCAGTAACTTTTTTTGCCCATTATTTTTACCATAGTTAGAGGACTCATAGTAGTACTTAGGGTAATTTTAGTGGATATTTTAGGACATTTTATCTTAGGTTTTAGTGGCTTAATCCTTAGAAAATAATGACTAATTCTTAGGTAGAAATAAACATTTTTTAGGCATAGCAAAATTCTGTTTTTTTTAGGATTCCTTTTAATATAATATTATAGGTAGTTTTAGGACCCTATAGATTAAATTTAATAATTTTTTTCAGAAGTTTTACTATTTTTTAGGATATTAATTCTTAGGCTTTATGCATGTAAATTCCATTAGTTTAGTTTAGGATGTTAAGTTTCAATAAAAAAATAGTTTAATTAGATTTAATCTTAGGATTTAATATGGACTTAGGCTAGTTTAGATTATGATTTTTTAGAATGAAAATATTAGGAAATAACCTTAGTTTAGAACTTAGGCTTAGGATTCATGTTAATTAGACTTAGAATAAAATTAGGACTATTTTAGGTTTATGCCTTTAATTGTGTTGATTTGAATTTTATTTCTTTTATTCAATTTTAATGTTTTGTATATTGATTGATGTTTCACTTGTATAGGGTCCCCTTGGCTTTAGAATCGACTTATCTGCCTTAGGATGTAAGTTGCTTTCTATTAGTTTTAAGTCCTTTCTCCATTAAGTTTAGAAAACTTCACAAACCATAGGACTTCCCTTGTAAATAAATCAATAAAATTAGGGTTGTGTCTTAGTCCCCATTATATTTTCCCTTTTTTTTTGCAATTTGAGTCATTCTTTATCACCTCATGAATAAAAGCAATAAAACATTTAATGGAAAATCGAACATTCTTGTACGACACGAGACTTTGTTGCGGAGTGTTTATACGCGTCCTGTTTCGGGGCGAGGTATAAATACTCACCGCGATGGATAGGTCTTAGTACGAGAGTGTTCACAAACAAATTCAAAACACTTCTCATAAAAGACAAAAACAAATAATAAGCGACTATCCTGCGAGAACTTCTTTTCTCATCTCATTCACTCACAACGCGAACTCGCGACGACTTGTCTCGCATGCAAGACGGTAAACGCGCTCGTACCAGACGATCCTGCAACATATGAGCATAGACATACGCAGTTCCAATGGTAAAAAACACAAACAAATAGTTCCCTCCTTAGTTAGGCGAACTACGTCGACTCTGATCCTCATTATCCCGATGAGGTACGTAGGCAGCGGGGTAGGGCCCGTTCGAGTACATTCTTTATTTTCCCTACATTTTCCCCCTTCTGTTCTTTCTCTTTTCCAGTTTCCTTTCTCATTCCATTCCAGTTAACAGTTTTGTTCAGCAACAATTATTTCTCACCCTTTAAAACAAGCAAACAAGTGTGGATCCCGTCGGGTACGATGGACGGATTGGGGTGCTAATACCTTCTCAATTCGTAACCGACTCCCAAACCCAGATCTTTGGTTCGCAAGGCCCCGTACTTTCCTTCTTCCTCAGGTTTGTGCAGCATTACCTTTCCCATTCTTTGGGGATAAAAATGCATGGCTGGCGACTCTACCTTTTCCGCGCCACTTTCGCGTTTGTACTAGGATGAAAATCCCGGGAGCGACAGCTGGCGACTCTGCTGGGGATATAACCTGATTCTTCTGGTTTCCCTCGTAGAGTCAATCCTAGAGCCTGTTTGGTTTTGTTTCTTTGGGTGTTTATATGTTTGTTGATGTGTGCTTTAGTTTAGCTTTACTGTTTTCATTTACAGTTTTTATTTACAACTTTACTTTGCCGCATTTATTTACCGCTTTCAGTATTTATTTTCCATGCATCATATTATACTGGACTGTCTGGCTGTGCTGGTTTTCATTTTTTCTATGGGATGGGAGTTACTGTGAGATAAGCCAAATACCCGCTTGAGTGCACTATAGGATTAGCGTGGACACGTTGTGCTTGCATGGTTACATGATGAGCGGCAATGTTTTCCACACCCAAATTGCGACCGTCTTGGGACTATTTTGTGTGGGGGTTCTTCTCCAGTTCAGGGTACAACCTTGATAGTTATGTGCATCTGGTGACCAATCTTCGAGGACCTTAATGGGAACACCCCTCTCCAGTGATGACAGTGCCAGGCCACATTTGTTGGCAAACCCACTTGCATCCGAGGGTCCATTGGGAACTCGCATAGGATGGCCTGGTTCTCTCATAGGAAACCAGTTAAAGCAAACTGATCGTATGACGATAGTATTGTACCCTTCGGGATGAATGTACTATTGTTTCTCGATTCAGTTCTTGAAGCTGGAGACTTGTGAGGGATGCTTATTTTTCCGGACTCAATTGAGGCCTCCCTGAGTAGTACATAATGCCAAACCGATTCCCTGATTTGGTCATGAGCCATTTCTCGGAAATGGTGAACGTATTATTGCTATTCGGATTTGAGAGTCCGTGATGTTGACCCGAGTAGCACACCCATGAGATTGAGAGGGGTTTACAGGTTTGAGGGAACCCTAATACCTTTAGCATACCCATTTTGCCTTTGGTTCAGTTTTGTGATCTGGATTTCTGGTTCTAAGATATGGATCCCGGATCAGAGTGTCGCACCCCGAAAAATACGACCTCACGCGATCTAAAGAGAGAAGAGCCACGCGCTGGACAGACTGAAGAGTCGCCACCTAATTCTATTTATTCCCGAATAGGGAAAGGGAAGATATAGATAAAACCCGGGAAGAGAAAGATGAGGACAAAGGTCTCACAACCATTACCCGGGTTCGGGAGTTGGTTATGCAGGGGGAAGGTATTAGCACCCCCTACATCCATCGTACTCGATGGGAACAATCTAAGTTATCACGCGCGAAAGGATGTCTATGCTTAAACGAATTACTTGCTAGAGGGAAATAAGTTTAAATTATAAGTTAAATTGATCCTAGGTGCTCGGCAAGGATTGAGATCCTTGTGCCTACGTACTCCCGCGTGCAATGGGAAAGTCAGAGCCTCGTAGTTTGGCCTGATACGGGTGATGGTTGTTGATTTTATTACCTTTCTTCGATGAAAGGATTTTAGGAGTCGAATTGAACTAGACTATGGATAGTTTTATTCCGTCCAACAAGACGAGCGTCTTGCGTCGAAATAATCAGAGCGAGTAACGAGAGCTCGTTATCCTCCTTTCTACCACTTAAGGCTCGTAGCGTGCAATTTTCCTCGTGTTTATTGAAGTATTTTATTTCCTAAGACCGCTAGATGTTGGATCAAGGGTTTGGATCTAAAAAGTAACATTTCGGTTTTTTGAAGTTTGAGGTGAATATAAATGGAAGCTTATTTGTTGGTTTGTTAGCGAGGCACAATGCACTCGTCTCGCAAGGTGAAGCGGGTCTTAATAAAAGAAACGATAACTGGAAAATAAAGTGTAAGTGTGCGAGTGAAATCGCTTGGCGTTGGACCAAGGATTCGCGAACTAAACTAAATCGAAAAAAACGGAAAATAAAATTCATACAAAATAATGGGAGAGGGATACATGATAAATAAAAGGGATTGCGAGAAATAAAGGGGTCTCGTTGTAATTCGCCCAAGAGAAAGCGTGTGTGCAGTGTTTTTGAACTGTTCGAAGGCGTTCGGCCTTTTTATTCGGATGCAACTGTTTGAAGGCGTTGGACCTTTTCGGACGCGTCGAAATTTGGTTCGTTCACTTCCTTAGAGCCGGTTTAAAGAAACCGTTCTATGAGGAGTCGAAACATTTTATGTTGGAATGCGATAATAAATAAATAAATTGAATTGAATCGCAAAAATTAAATTAGAATAAAATAATAAATACAAATTATTAAATAAATTGGTAATATTGAAAATAATGAATAAAATAAATTAAATTAAAAGTTATTGGTCAAAATAAAATAATAAGATAAAAACTAACTAAAAAGAGGGCCTCATATTGACCGAGTATCACAGATTTAACGAAATCGGGCGAAATATCGGCCTTTTGTTATGTCATTGGCCCAAAAATATAAAATTAGAGGCTAATTTAAAATAAATAAAAAATAAAATAAAATTAGGTTAAAGAACATTATAATAATTTATTTTAACTAAACAAGAGAAATTAATAATAAAAAAAACGGGGGGTTTGGAATTAAAACAGGGTGTGCCAAAGTGAAACTCAGGTCATGGGCCTTCGGGCCCAATAACAAAAACAAAACAGATTTTCTAAATGAGGGTGTATGTGTGAGATTGTGTGGTGTGAGTAGTGAGAATCAAATGGGTTTAGGACCCAACAACAATCATTATCAGAAAAATAAAAAAAAAGAATAAAAATTAAAACGCAGCAGTGCAAGGTGCATCCCCTAAAATCCATGGTTCAGGAACATAGCAACCCAAAAAAATAAATAATAAGAAAAAAAAATTTCATCACCACAACACAAATCAAAACCAGATTGAAAAGACAAAGTCGTCTGCAACCCACCCTCAAAAAGTGAATCGTGACGATAGTGGATAGGTGCTGCGTTCTTGGTCAAACAGAATCTCTCTCGGTGGTTGATGAGAAAAGGGGCGTTTCACAGCGGTTCACGACTCGTCTTAGCACTCTCTCCATTTAACTCGGCTTCGATTTCTCGTTCAACCGCACTCAGATTCTCGGATTCGGAAGGTTTGTGAGTGTTTTGGCTTTGTGATTTGGAAGGGTTTTGGAGTTGTTTCGGGTCTGAGTTCCCAGACGGTTTTGGTGTTTTGTGATTGAGTTTTATGGCGGTAGCTTGGCTCGGTTTTGCGAAAGTGTTGAAGTTTTGTGGTAGTTTCCGGCGTGGCTTCCGGTTGTGAGAGGGTGATTTCGTTTTCATTGTTTTCGCGTTTTTTTTGGGTTGTTTAAATCGAGGGTTTGAGGTTGGATTCAAGAGGGTTATTGAAGAATTGTTATGTTTTTTTTTTTGATTCTGGTTTCGGTTCGTTTCTGGTTTTGGATTTGTTTTTTTTTAGTGAAGTTTGATGACGGATTAGGGAGCTGAAAGAGTAATGTTATTGAAGGTTGAATAAAAATATTGAAGAAGGTGGTGCGATGGAAAATTGATGTGGAAAGAAGAAGGTAAGTGTTTATGTTCTGTGTGAGGAGTTTGTGAGTATGCAATGAACACAGTAAATGAATTCGCAGATTTTTGGTTTATTATTTGTTTGTTGATTTTTTGAAACTTGGTATGTGTATTGATTTTGCAGAGGTTTTATTTGAGTGTCCAAGCCCCCCTTGCTATGAATTAAAGGTGGATTTTATAGGTGACATTAGATGAGGGTATTTTGGGTGATTTTGTCATTGATTTTTTTTGACAGGTTGGAAAGGGTTTTGTTGAGGTTGCATTGTGTACTGCAATGTGGGATTTGTTACAACTTTTGAGTGGGATGCATTTTGTACGTTTGGAGTGCTAGAGGTTGTACTCTATGTGCTGTGAAAAAAAAAGCTAGCTGGTGAAAAATGGTGTATTAACTTAATTATAAAAACAAATAGTAATAAATATAATAATAATAATAATAATAGTAAACTAATAAAGATAATAGAAATAGTAAAAAAAGAAAAAAAGAAATAATAATAATAATAATATAAAAGTAAAAAATAATAAATTTTTTTTAATGATAATAGTAATAATGAAAAATTGTTTAGTAATGAAAAATTAAAATAGAAATGGTTATAATGATAGTAATAATAATAAAAAAAAAGAAGAGGAAAATGAAACATGCTAACAATAATATAAGTGATAATAATAGAAACCATAGAAAATGTAAATACTAATAAAACTAATAATAAAAAGTATTAATAATAACAATAAGAAATAGTTTTTTTTTAAATTTTGAATAATGACTGAATAACTAAAATAAAATAAATAAAATGCTCATAATATTAAAGATAAAAGAAGATATGAATTTTTAATTTTAAAGAGAAATAAACACATGTTTTTTTCCGAATATCACACAGAAAAATAAAATGGTATGTAATTTTTGGTTTTTTTTTAATATGGTTAAATAAATAAAATAGCACAGATAGGACAAATTTGGGGTATGACAGATGCCCCTATCGAATTGGCTTAGACCGAGTAAGATGAACTGGCTCGCGTTCAATCTTTCAAGGTATAAGATAATTAGATATTAACAGACTCCAAATTTGTCCGACAAAGAAAGAAATTGTGAAAATAGCAAATGAAATAAACTGGAAATGATGGGTGACACAACAAGAAACAAATTGACAAAATAAATCAATTATCACCAGAGGATGATAAGGCGAGTAACCGAAAATAAAATCTCTTATCACCGAAGAATGATAAGGCGAATGATTGAAAATAAAATCATTTATCACCAGAGGATGATAAGGCAAATGACTGAAAATTAAATCGCTTACCCCCGAAGGATGATAAGGCGAATGACAAAAAATAAAATCACTTATCACCAGAAGATACAACAAGAATAATGTGCAATCGAGATTGAAGAGTAGCAAATATATGGGAGTCAGTTTACACAACCTTGTTGGTAGCATGCTTTCAGAATAAACCGTGCCTCAATTAGGACTTTCGAGGGTTGTAACGTGGTCTGGTTAATGGTTTGAGAAACAAAGGATAATAGGCTCAAAGTTTGATTTGTACCTACCCCTTTTCGTGATGTTCTCCATTCCTACGTTCAGTTAACTCCACACATGCATTTGTTTTCGGCGTTGCAAGAGCGAAGATGAAGCTTCAAAGTTTGATTGAAAATGGCAGTCATCTTATTTTGCTGGTGACCCTTTGATTCTATATTTGGTGGTCACTTGCTATTTGTTTTTGTTTTTGCTGAGGATTTGAGCTCCTCTTTTGATTTGTTCTTTTTTTTTGTCGACTAAGTCTCCCTTCGGGTGCTCAACTTAGTGGTTTTATTTTCTATTTTTTTGTATTTTGTTGAATATTGTGACTGCCAAGTCATTTGTTGATGGTCCTCCGACAAGATGTCTCATCTTGCAATTTGAAGGTGTAGTCAGGTTAATTGAACAACTACCCTGCCCCGGGTTAAGCGTAAAGGTTTGTATCTGAAAGAAACTCATACTTTTAGGCTCGAAGTGGTTGACTAAGGATTAACTCCTTATATCTCCAGTGTTTGGGGATTTGAAAAAAATTGCCTGTACATCTTCGACGAGGTTTTATCTGAAAGCATACCGCCACAGTTATGGGTATTTCTATTTCATCATCCTCCCTCAAATATTTGCTAAAGTGAAGTGAGGGAATATTTCTGTGATTTTTGTGATAAATGATAAATAATGAGCGAATGCGAATAGACTGATTCAAAACATGCATAAACATAATATTAACAAAACCAAGTACAAATGACAATGTTCAGAGCAAATAATACTTCAACAAACATTACAAAAATAACAAGAGTGCGAAAATGATAAATGGTGACGACTGCCTTGATTTGAGGAATGAACTTCTCTTGATTTGACATGCTTCAAAGTTGGAGACTATTCAGGTCGATTTTCAACAACCCCTCAAAAGCTTTCACTTGCTGGCACCGTGCGGCGGCATTGGATTGTTCTGGACATTTGGATTTCTCAGAGTGAAGGTGAGATCCTTAGAGTCGATCATGTCTTGAACTTTATGCTTGAACACTCTACAGTTCTAGATCGCGTGACCTGGAGCACCCATGTGATACTCACAGCAAGCATTGGCATCATAATCTCGGGCGGTACCAGTTTGTGGTGGCATATCCCTCAAAGTAAGAGATCCCGTTGCCATCAGCCCATTAAAGATTTCTCCATATGACATAGTGTAGGATCAAAATGCAACTAAGAGGGGGGGGGGGTGAATTAGGTGTTATAATTTTTCTCGATTCTTTTTCTTTGATGGATAGAATTTTTCTTTTAAATGTGTATGGAAGGAAAGCAGTAAGGCAGAAAATAAAAGTGACACTAAGAATTATCCTGGTTCCCTTCACAGTCCGAAGGTACATCCAGTCCCCTTTCAATTTGAAAGAGATTTCCACTAGTTTTTAGAAAAAGTACGACCTATCACACCTTCAATGGTGAGGCCTACTTTGTAAACAACTAAGCAACTTTGTGTGCAAGAACAATCCTCTTGCCACACAAACCCTTGTGTCCAACAATCCTGGATCACAAGTCACAGATAGAAATACCTTTCTATATTTTTTGTAATTTTGAGTGAGTAATACAAAGATTGGATATCAATAATGATCTTCTCCTATGTACACAAATCACTTTTCAAATATCAATACAAGTGTTCAAACATGCAATATGAAAGATGATGATCTTATGAACACTTTTTAGAAGTATACAAATATTTGAATTTTTAGTGAATTTGATTTAAGTGATTTTCATAAAAATTGTAGGAGGTGTTTTTGAATTTGAAAAAAAATTCAGAATTTATAATATTCAAGACACCCTTTTGAAAAGGTATGACAATTATGAAACAAAATAATTTATGAAGAGATATATTCAAAAGGTGTGAGTTGAAATTCAAAAGAAATATTTTTCAAAAATCTTACAGTGTTAACCGGTTAACCAAATGGTTAACCGGTTAACGCCTATAAACGTTAATAGGTTTTCTGAAATTTTGAAGCCGTTAACCGGTTAACCAAATGGTTAACCGGTTAACACTGTTAAAAACAGAAATAAATTGTTTTCAAAAAAGTGTTAAACGGTTTGAAAAAATAATCAAAGTTTTTTATGCATTATGCTAACATGTGATTGAATGAGTGAACACTTGTACATCAATTTAAAAGAGGGATTGATGTACCTAAACAAAAACGTCCAAGCTTTAAGTAAAACGATGATGCATAAGAAGCTTTATCGCCATGCCGGTTGTTGTAGCTTGATCAGTTGGAGCTCTTGACTTTTTGCAGATCTGAAATGCATATGGCGTGTTGTCTTCATCAAAATCTTCGAGGTTGAAGGCGTGCTTCTACATTCTCCCCCTTTTTGATGATGACAGCCGAAAATTCTGCGAGAGCTTTGATCAATGTTTCTCTAAGCAAATCCTCCCCCTATGGACAACAACTCCCCCTAAATGATAGCGGCCGTAGCAAAAGAATTCTGCATCGAGAGGCATTAGAGAAACAAGGTCTTCTCCCCCTTTGGCATTAGCAAAAAGGAAGGGACCAACAAGCAAGCATAGATATGAAAAGTATAACATCACACAAGCAAACATACAAGCAAACACATATAGAACTAAACATAATGCAAGTAAACCAAAAATGCCTAAAAACTTAGGACTTGAGTTTGAGAGTACAAAGCATAACATGATTAAAAGAGAAAGCAACATAATAAAAACAGCATGGAAACATGGTCCTCATTCCTCATCCGATACATCCTCATCATCTTCTTCCTCCTCTTCAGTACCGTCCACATCCTCATCAACATGCTCGGTGGTGGTTCGGGAGCTTAAGACAAGGTTCCGAAGGCTTTTGATGGCACGCATGGCTTCATGGTGGTGTGATATCATGGTTGAGTAGAGGAAGTCATTGGTAACGTCAGTTTCCGGAATAGGTGGGATGGAAGTGGAGGATCCGTCATCATACTTATAAGTTCCATCATTGGCTTGAACAATGTCGGTGTTCTTGATGATTGTGACTCCGTTGATTTCATTTCCCGTATTAGTCATAGCAATAAACGGTTCTCTACCGATTTCCATATCGGTAAGTTCCAAAATCCTTGAGAGGAGGAGACCATAAGGTAATCGAGTCTTCAAAGAGAGTTGTTGCTTCAAATGATATAGCTTGGTAGGGAGCCAATTAATCCTAATCTTGTTCTTGATGGCAAAGAGCACTTGCATTTCCAAATCATTGATTTGGGATTGATTGGAGTCCTTGGGCAGCAAGACATGTCAAATGACATAATGAAGCATCCGATCATCCACGGAGAGATTCTTTGCATAGCAAAGCACCCGAGAGGTACGCTGGCCGGATATCACGGCTGCCTTTGGAAACCTACAAATGTGATAGTAGTATTCCATCTTATCATAATTGGCCCATTTACCTTCATCATGGTTGACACCCTTTCAGAGAAACACTCCTGAGTAAGGTAAAGACAAAGAGGTAGCAAGAGTACCTAGGTCAACCTCAATCTCACAATCTCTAACAGTAGCAAATAGTTGATGCTTATCCATATCATCACAATTGAGAGTCATGTTGTTCATGAAAGACTTCACAAAATCCGGATATACCTTTCCATTATCGGCAATAAAATCTAGCATTCCTTGATATTCTAGTAAAGCTGGAAACTTAAACGATTCAAAAGATTTCAGGTTCACATACTTACCCTTGAGGAGATGTCGAACCCGAACTCGGAAATCCAATCGTATCTTCTTGGTAGATTCCATAGGCATGTCTTCTTTACTGCTAGACCTGGATGCTGACACTGGAGCTTTTCCCTTTCTTGAAGCCATGAAGATGAAGCTTAGGTTTTAGGGTGAGTGAGAGTATTTTCGGATTAGGGTTTGATGTAGTGGAGAGTGAAGTGAAAGAGTTGGAGTTTTTATGAGAGTTTCAATGTAGTGGGTTTTAATGGAGTAGATGGAGAGTTTGAAAATGAGTAAGTGGTGTTTAATGGTAAGTCAAAGTAAGAGGAATTGATTTATGAGGTGTTGGAAAGAGGTACCATGCACCAATTAAACATACAAATAACAAGACAACATAAAAGAAGAAAAAAGAAAAACAATTTTTTTTTTTTGAAAAAAACAGAGACTGTCACGCAACCAGGGACTGCTGTTTTGGAGGTGTTAACCGGTTAACCGATCCGTTAACCGGTTAACGGACAAAAACAATTTAAAAAGTCCAGCAGCTTTGTGGGAGAAAATGGAGGGAAATTTTCAAATTTTTTTTCATAAAGTGTTAGCACTTGTCATTCCGCAACTTTCGATCAAAAAATATTTTGAAACCGATTGATTTCGGGTATACGAAAGTGAGAAAAACCGAAAACGGTGAAATGTGAGTGCTAGCATTTTATGACACAAAAGTGAGCAAAAACACATATAAACACATATAATGCAATAAAAACATATAACAACCAATTTTTAGGTTAAGGTTAGATGTCACCATCATTGAGAATACCAAGTTCTCGTCGAATCTTGAAAAATTGCTCCTTAGCCAACGGTTTTGTAAATATATCGGCGAGTTGGTTGTGTGTATCCACGAAAGTAACATCTACATCTCCGTTTAAAACATGATCTCGAAGGAAGTGATGTCGGATATCTATATGCTTTGTTCTTGAATTAATGACCGGGTTCTTCGTGATATTGATGGCACTTGTGTTGTCACACCGGAGAGGGATACGACCGAGATCTATACCGAAATCGAGAAGTTGTTGTTTAAGCCACAAGATTTGAGCACAACAACTTCCTGCTGCAATGTACTCCGCTTCGGCCGTGCTAAGTGCAACGCATACTTGCTTCTTACATGCCCACGACACTAGTGCATTCCCGAGAATGTGACAAGTACCACTTGTACTCTTTCTATCAGTCTTACATCCTGCATAATCAGCGTCAGAATAACCAATTAAAGAACATGTACTACCTTTAGGATATCATAGTCCGACGTGCATAATTCCTTTGAGATACTTCATGATCCTCTTCACGGAAGTGAGATGTGATTCCTTCGGATTATCTTGAAAGCGGGCACACAAACAAACACTAAACATAATGTCAGGACAGCTCGCCGTCAAATATAAGAGTGAACCGATCATACCTCGATACTTTGTAATATCTATTGAAGTGCCGGAAAGATATTGATCAACATACATTCCGGATCCCATTGGAGTAGACATTTCTTTGCAATTGTCCATATCAAATCTTTTCAATAACTCCTTGCAATACTTGGATTGGTTGATGAAGATGCCATCCTTTGTTTGCTTGATTTGTAAACCAAGGAAGTAGTTCATCTTTCCCATCATGGACATCTCGAATTTGCCTTGCATCATAAGAGAGAATTCTTCGCAAAGATCTTTGTTTGTTGAACCGAAGATGATGTCGTCGACATAGACTTGAAAAAGTAAGGTGTTGCCCTTGAGATTCTTGATGAACAAAGTCTTGTCAACCTTTCCTTTCGTAAAACTTTTCTCACATAGGAAGTTGCTAAGGCGATCATACCAAGCCCTTGGTTCTTGCTTTAAGCCATAAAGAGCCTTCTTCAACTTGTAGACATGAGACGGGTTCTTGAAGTCTTAAAAACCCGGATGTTGTTTGACGTAGACTTCTTCATTGATGTAACCGTTTAGGAAAGCGCTTTTGACATCCATCTGGTACAACTGAAAATTCATAGAACAAGCGTAAGCAAGTAATAATATAATTGCTTCTAACCTTGCTACCGGAGCGAATGTTTCATCAAAGTCGATTCCTTCTTCTTGGTTGTAGCCTTGTGCGACCAATCTTGCTTTGTTACGAACTATGATCCCATTCTCGTCAAGTTTGTTCTTGAACACCCATTTTGTGCCTATGATATGTTTGTTGTCCGGTCTTGGTATAAGAGTCCAAACTTGGTTCCTTTCGAATTGGTTGAGTTCTTCTTGCATAGCTATTATCCATTGATCGTCGCCTAAGGCTTCATCGATTTTTGTTGGTTCAATTTGAGACACAAACGCCATGTTGAGGCAAGCATCCTTGAGATTGAGTCGAGTTGCAACGCCTTGGCTAATATCACCAATCACTTTATCTATCGGGTGATCTCTATGAGTTCTCCATTCTTTTGGAAGATCTTGATGTTCTTCAATGGTTGGTGACTTATCTTCTTGTGATATGGCTTGTTTTTTTGATATCTCCTTTTATTGTTGTGATAGATCTACTATATCATCATCATCATCCACAATAATATTATCCTCTTTCGAGAAACATGTATGGATTCTTCAATAGTAAGAGTACGGTTATTGAAAGTTCTAAAAGCTTTACTTGATAGAGAATATCCAAGAAATATACCTTCATCGGATTTCTCATCAAACTTACCAAGGTTGTCCTTGCCGTTGTTGAGAACGAAGCATTTGCATCCGAATATGTGGAAGAAAGATATGTTGGGTTTCCTTCCCTTGAACAACTCATATGGGGTCTTCTTGAGAATAGGTCGAATATTGACACGGTTACTTACAAAACAAGCCGTGCTAACCGCATCCGCCCAAAAATATTTAGGAAGATTTGAGTCGCTAAGCATTGTCCTTGCAAGTTCCACTAGTGCCCTATTCTTCCTTTCTACGACACCGTTTTGTTGAGGAGTCCTTGGTGCAGAAAAGTTGTGAGAGATTCCATGCTCTTCACAAAAATCTTCAAATGATGAATTTTGAAATTCGCCACCATGGCGCTTCTTATGGAAACAATTGAGAGTGACTTCTAGTTTTGAATTTGCTTGGCATAATTCTTGAATGCTTTAAAGGCATCACTTTTCTGCACTAAAAACAAAGTCCAAGTGTATCTAGAGAAATCATCAACAATAACTAGTGAAAAAACGTTACCTCCGAAGCTTTTTGTTCTTGATGGACCGAAAAGATCCATATATAACAATTGTAGTGGTGTTGAAGTAGATATCACTTTCTTGGTCTTGAAGGATGTTTTGGTTTGCTTCCCCTTTTAACATGCGTCACAAAGCTTGTCCTTGATAAACTTCATCTTTGGAAGACCAACAACTAGATCATGCTTTAATAATTTATTCAAATGCTCCATGTGAATGTGAGAAATCCTCTTATGCCAAAGCCATGCATCGTTGTTGTTTGCCATTAAGCACTTCACCTTCAAGAGAGAGTCATTAACTCTAATGAAAACAACTGAGCACACACGCCAAGAGCTTGACGGTCATCAGTATTCTCATCAGAATCTACTCCAAGTGAGGTTTTCATATCGAAAACCCACGAGAGAGGTTCCCTCGGGAGCCCATACTACACAACCTCGCTAACTTATGTTTGTACTTGTAAGCCCGGGTATAGAGCCTTTCCCTCAAGATTCTTTTGCAAAGTATCGATCAAATATCATAGTACCAAGGAGCCACAAGATATATAATATGGAATGCAATAAAGAAACCAATAAAAAGACAAGTAAGACATAAAAGCAAACATCCAAACAAGCGTAGAAACCTAGACTATGCTTGACTCGCATAGGGGTGAACCAGTCCCCAGCAGAGTCGCCAGCTGTCGCACCCCGAAAAATACGACCTCACGCGATCTAAAGAGAGAAGAGCCGCGCACTGGATAGACTGAAGAGTCGCCACCTAATTCTATTTAATCCCGAATAGGGAAAGGGAAGATATAGATAAAACCCGGGAAGAGAAGGATAAGGACAAAGGTCTCGCAACCATTGTCTGGGTTCGGGAGTCGGTTATGCAGGGGGAAGGTATTAGCACCCCCTACATCCATCGTACTCGATGGGAACCATCTAAGTTATCACGCGCGAAAGGATGTCTATGCTTAAACGAATTACTTGATAGAGGGAAATGAGTTTAAATTATAAGTTAAATTGATCCTCGGTGCTCAGCAAGGATTGAGATCCTTGTGCCTACGTACTCCCGCATGCAATGGGAAAGTCAGAGCCTCGTAGTTTGGCCTGATACGGGTGATGGTTGTTGATTTTATTACCTTTCTTCGATGAAAGGATTTTAGGAGTCGAATTGCACTAAAGACTATGGATAGTTTTATTCCGTCCAACAAGACGAGCGTCTTGCGTCGAAATAATCGGAGCGAGTAACGAGAGCTCGTTATCCTCCTTTCTACCGCTTAAGGCTCCTAGCGTGCAATTTTCCTCGTGTTTATTGAAGTATTTTATTTCCTAAGACCACTAGATGTTGGATCAAGGGTTTGGATCTAAAAAGTAACATTTCGCTTTTTTGAAGTTTGAGGTGAATATAAATGGAAGCTTATTTGTTGGTTTGTTAGCGAGGCACAATGCACTCGTCTTGCAAGGTGAAGCGGATCCTAATAAACGAAACGATAACTGGAAAATAAAGTGTAAGTGTGCGAGTGAAATCGCTTGGCGTTGGAACAAGGATTCGCGAACTAAACTAAATCGATAAAAACGCAAAATAAAATGCGTACAAAATAATAGGAAAGGGATACATGATAAATACAGGGGATTGCGAGAAATAAAGGGGTCTCGTTGTAATTCGCCCAAGAGAAAGCGTGTGTGCAGTGTTTTTGAACTGTTCGAAGGCGTTCGGCCTTTTTATTCGGATGCAATTGTTCGAAGGCGTTGGACCTTTTCGGACGCGTCGAAATTTGGTTCGTTCACTTCCTTAGAGCCGGTTTAAAGAAACCGTTCTTTGAGGAGTCGAAACATTTTATGTTGGAATGCGATAATAAATAAATAAATTGAATTGAATCTCAAAAATTAAATTATAATAAAATAATAAATACAAATTATTAAATAAATTGGTAATATTGAGAATAATGAATAAAATAAATTAAATTAAAAGTTATTGGTCAAAATAAAATAATAAGATAAAAACTAACTAAAAAGAGGGCCTCATATTGACCGAGTATCACCGATTTAACGAAATTGGGCGAAACATCGGCCTTTTGTTATGTCATTGGCCCAAAAATAGAAAATTAGAGGCTAATTTAAAATAAAAAAATAAAAAAAAATAAAATTAGGTTAAAAAACATTATAATAATTTTTTTAACTAAACAAGAGAAATTAATAATAAAAAAAACGGGGGGTTTGGAATTAAAACAGGGTGTGCCAAAGTGAAATTCAGGTCATGGGCCTTCGGGCCCAATAACAAAAACAAAACAGATTTTCTAAATGAGGGTGTATGTGTGAGATTGTGTGGTGTGAGTAGTGAGAATCAAATGGGTTTAGGACCCAACAACAATCATTATCAGAAAAATAAAAAAAAAGAATAAAAATTAAAACGCAGCAGTGCAAGGTGCATCCCCTAAAATCCATGGTTCAGGGACATAACAACCAAAAAAATAAATAATAAGAAAAAAAACTTCATCACCACAACGCAAATCAAAACCAGATTGAAAAGACAAAGTCGTCTGCAACCCACCCTCAACAAGTGAATCGTGACGACAGTGGATCGGTGTTGCGTTCTTGGTCAAACAGAATCTCTCTCGGTGGTTGATGAGAAAAGAGGCGTTTCACATCGGTTCACGACTTGTCTTAGCGCTCTCTCCCTTTAACTCGACTTCGATTTCTCGCTCAACCGCGCTCAGATTCTCGGATTCGAAAGGTTTGTGAGTGTTTTGGCTTTGCGATTTGGACGGGTTTTGGAGCGGTTTCGGGTCTGAGTTCCCAGACGGTTTTGGTGTTTTGTGTTTGAGTTTTATGGCGGTAGCTTGGCTCGGTTTTGCGAAAGTGTTGAAGTTTTGTGGTAGTTTCCGGCACGACTGCCGGTTGTGAGAGGGTGATTTCGTTTTCTTTGTTTTCGCGTTTTTTTTGGGTTGTTTAAATGGAGGGTTTGAGGCTGGTTTCGGTTCGTTTCTGGTTTTGGATTTGGTTTATTTTTTTTAGTGAAGTTTAATGATGGTTTAGGGAGCTGAAAGAGTAATGTTATTGAAGGTTGAATAAATATATTGAAGAAGGTGGTGCGATGGAAAATTGATGTGGAAAGAAGAAGGTAAATGTTTATGTTCTGTGTGAGGAGTTTGTGAGTATGCAATGAACAAAGTAAATGAATTCGCAGATTTTTGGTTTATTATTTTTATGTTGATTTTTTGAAACTTGGTTTGTGTATTGATTTTGCAGAGGTTTTATTTGAGTGTCCAAGCCCCCCTTGCTATGAATTAAAGGTGGATTTTATAGGTGACATTAGATGAGGGTATTTTGGGTGATTTTGTAATTGATTTTTTTTAACAGGTTGGAAAGGGTTTTGTTGAGGTTGCATTGTGTACTGCAATGTGGGATTTGTTACAACTTTTGAGTGGGATGCATTTTGTACGTTTGGAGTGTTGGAGGTGGTACTCTATATGCTGTGGAAAAAAAAGCTAGCTGGTGAAAAATGGTGTATTAACTTAATTATAAAAACAAATAGTAATAAATATAATAATAATAATAATAGTAAACTAATAAAGATAATAGAAATAGTAAAAAAAGAAATAATAATAATAATAATAATAATATTAATAATAATATAAAAGTAAAAAATAATAAAAATATTTTAATGATAATAGTAATAATGAAAAATTGTTTAGTAATGAAAAATTAAAATAGAAATGGTTATAATGATAGTAATAATAATAAAAAAAAGAGGAAGATGAAACATGCTAACAATAATATAAGTGATAATAATAGAAACCATAGAAAATGTAAATACTAATAAAACTAATAATAAAAAGTATTAATAATAACAATAAGAAATATTTTTTTTTAATTTTTGAATAATGACTAAACAACAAAAATAAAATAAATAAAATGCTCATAATATTAAAGATAAAAGAAGATATGAATTTTTAATTTTAAAGAGAAATAAACGCATGTTTTTATTCGAATATCACACAGAAAAATAAAATGGTATGTAATTTTTGGATTTTTTTTAATATGGTTAAATAAATAAAATAGCACAGATAGGACAAATTTGGGGTATGACACAGAAGGATTGTTATTGTGATCTCTGGATTTTGAGACCTTGCACCGACACCTGATTATATGATTGGCACATCACAGACACTTCACTAATCACATGCCTTGCCTTGCATAAGCATCATATCATCATTAATCATTTGTGTTTCTTTTATTCTCAGGGTCTGCATTACTCCCAGTTCCTAGTCATATCATTGCTTCAGAATGGAAGACGTCAGAAAGAGAACTGTGCACTACAAATTCTTTGATACCATGACGGACCTGATCAACCAATTGGTGTCTTTGATTAAATGCGATAAGTCGTGCAGATGGCGATCACATAGGTGACCGACTTACGTGTGTGCAGTGTAGGCGTACGAATTGTTCGCATGCTGTTGAACCAAGAATTCTATTATTTTGAAGTGATTAATCTAAGTGCTTGCATTTTTTTATTTATTTATTATTATAGACGTCTTTTATTTAACAAAAATCTAGTCGAAAAATGACAAAACACGAACAAGTTTGTACGAAGCATACATCATATGAGTAAAATCGATTCGCAAGATAACACATTAACTAAGTTAAATATAGCAACAAGATGACTAGTTAAATTAAATAAATAAAATAAATAACATATTTCTAGATCTCTTTTTTTTAAATAATTGTTTTGTGTTTGAAAGAAAATATAGAAACATATAATAAAAAAAAAGGTGAAACTAGTTTCATATATTATAATAAAATAAATATAAAATAAAATAAAATAAAGAAATAACATAAAAGAATAAAGCAATAAAGGCTGGAGTAGAGAAGCAAATGCAGGGTGCTAATAAAAGCAGACCCGGGCCCAAAGCATCAGGGGGGGCCCAGAGTCACAGGTGCTTGGTAGCCTGATAGTCAAACTGTTGACCGAAAAACAAATCTGGCCATTGGTTCCTAACGAGTTGACCTGAAGGCGGATCTAAAGGTGGTGATATTGTGAAGTTGATGGGGTTACACGCATGGAATCCAGGAGGTTATTGGAAATGGAACATCAATGAATATTTGGGAATATCAACACTTTTAAAAGGCATTAATTATGGAAACAGAAAAAAACAATAAATAAAATAAAAGGAAATTAAGGAAATCCCTATCTCCTCATTCTCGCTTCTCAAAGGACAGAAGCGTGCTTCGCGCTCTGACCCTCTCTTTCTCCCTCAAAACTTTTCAGAATTTCTCACATCTCAACAAATAAAATCAAACACGTTTTCTTCTCAAATTTTTTCCCTTTCTTTCTCTTTTGTTTCAAACCAGATCCTGATCTAAACCCTAAATCCCTCAATCGAAGGAAAAAACATGCCCCAAAAGCAAAGAAATCAAAACGAAAAGGGAAGAAGATGCTTACAGAAATGATGGCGTCGAGAGAGGTCCGACAATCATTATGGCAATGGTACTCGTTTCAGTACTCACAAACTTCTTCAACTCAGATCATCTCCGTCTCTCTTGTACTTACTCGCGGATGGCGGCGGCTTTACTCTTGGCCCTGGTGGTGATGAAGCGATGATCTTCTGGATTCGGGGGATTCAACGGAAGGGTTAAAGGTGACGAGCTCGACGGTTAGGTTTCCTACTAATTGATTTTGACGTTTTGTTTAGGGTTTGCGTAGTGGTATTTCTGCAACTACCATTCTTGTGTGTTTGGTCGCTTCTGATAATGATTTCTAGGGTTTTTTCTTGTGTTTTTTTTGGATGCGGCTCCCCTCTTCTCCTTTTTATATAGTGCAAAAATTAGGGTTTTCCGTTTTGAAAATCTGCTGAGAAAACCATTTTTGTTATGACTGCCATGGTCTTTTTGCGTTAGAAAATCTTTTTGCCATTTTCGTGAAAAAACTTGGTCTTGCAATTCTGCCATACTTCTGTCCATTTCTACCTTGATTACTGCACTATTTTAACTTGATTTTCTTGTTCAAAACAAACCGAATTAGTTGAATTTGGATTGAATGGAGTTTTCCTTGTTTTTTTTGTTAAATATTTGTCTGTTAGTGAAAATTGTGGTGGTCCCAACTGTTTCCTAATAAATTGTTTTTTTGTTTTTTTTATGAGTTCTACCAATGCATACAGAATAATTTCAAGGTCGTAAATCGCTCGGTGGGAATCAGAATGCAATTGTATGGTTGCACAAAAATTGCTGGTGAGAGTTCTTACAAACTTTGTTTTTTTTAAAAATGAAACCATGACACTGAGTTCTTGTTATTATGTCGTGTAGAAGAAAAAGAATGGGCGTGGAGGATTGTAGTTCGCTGGGAGTGGATCTGGTGGAGCTTTGTTTGCTGCCGTTGATGAAACTAAGGCTGCATAAACGAGGGAAATGTCGAAGAAGGTTGCTGTCGTTACGACTTCTGTAACAGTTACACTTGTCTCAACCTGTTTTACCAATGATGAAACTCTAAATTCTGTCAATATGCATTTACCAATGATGAAACTCTAAATTTGGTCAATTCGCCATAGTTCTTCACTAACTGTCTTTTCCTTCTTGCAGGTATGAAATGTTGTTGATTCAAGTATGACCCCGAGAGCATCCTATGCCTTGCTGTGATATTAATACAATATCCTCACCGCCGGCTTTGTTCAAGGTTTGGTTTGGCATTCAAAAACGATATTTCCTTCTTGTTATTGTTGAATGACTGATCACCCTTTTGTCTAAAGGTGTCTGTGGACGGTTTAACTAAGATTGAACTGCGTTCTTTGCAGTAGACCAATATACGAACAAAGGATTTGTTCTTGAGAAAAGCAGAATCTGTTTTGGATAATGACAGGACTGGAGGACTAACACAACGGCAAGCATGAAGAGATGATGAACCAATCGGTGGTTCGTAACATGGTGAAATTTTCTCTGATCTTGTTCGACTCTATCCCTGTTTAGATATTGTTTTTTTTGTTGCACTTGATAATTTAATTATGCTTTTTCTGTTTCTTGCCAATATCTTTGCAAACTTAACCTTTGTTTTAACAATAGCCTTAGGCTTGGCGGATATAACATGGCCTTAACCATTGTCACTCAGCAAGTCTGTTATACTTCACATTGCAATAAGTCTGGATTTTTATGACTGTGTGTGAATTGTTCTCATTATCCTTATGAATGCTGACCTCTCTTTAACATGTGTTGTAGGCGTGTGAATGGCTTCATATTTGGTCTTGTTGGTCTGGTGCATATGTGCTCGAAGGGTGTGACAAGGAGGAATATCAGCTGCTCATCAGTTGTTTGAAGCATTGCCTTCAGTTCCCTAGTAGCCAACCTAAAGCACGCTGACTCCCCTTAAGTCATGTTACAGCTTTTCAATCGTATCATTATGCCTTGTAATGCAATATTTTTTTATATCATGTAATATTCCAATGCCCGGATGCTTGTAAATGACACCAATGAAAGATATTTGGATGAATTTGATTTTTTTAGATTATTTGAGAGAAAAAACAAACTAAAGATTGACAACCTGAAATCACAAACTCAAGTTTTGAACTTTGACATGATTTCACAATGACGTGTGAACCTGGGGATTGATAACTTAAAATCTAGTTTGAAATTGTAAATGAAATGGATTTGAAGTGAATTTGGAAATAATAACTAAAAAAAGTGAGTTGAAGTTATAACTTGAACTTTGAAAATGACTAAAAAAACTTGAAATTGAATTTGGTGGGAGCTTTGGAAAGTAGTGACGGGTTTGAGACTTGGAACTTGAAACATTGAAAAAAACGGATGATAGAATTGGAACATAAGATTTGAGAGCATAAATTGGAATTAAATTTGAACTTAATAATTGGAATGGAAATTAAACATTTGGGATAAACTTGAGAAGGTAAGAACTAAAACTTGGGAGAGAAAATAAAATAGATTAGAAATTGAAGTTAAATTAGGAATAGAAACTAAAAATTGAATTAGAAATAAAAATTTAAATTAGCAATAGAATCTTGAAAAATGGATTAAAATAAAAATTTAGAATTAAAATTAAATTAGGAAATAGGGACTTCTCTCTCTTTTTTTTATTAAAAAAAGTAAATTAAAATAAGATTAGAAATTAAAATTAAACTAGAAATAAAAGTTACAAAAAGAAGTGTGTAGAAGTTAAAAAACATTTGGAAATAAAACTTTGAAAATGAAGTTAGAAATGGAAAATAGAAATTGAATAAAAAGAAGTTTGGAAGTGAATAAAAATTAAATTTATAAATAACTTGAAAATGAGTTGGAAGAGACAGAAAAAATAAATCTGGGAATTTTCTGTATGATGCGAGCAGTTAGGGGTAAAATTTGGGTGTGACAATTGCCCCTAATTAAATAACTTTACCAGATACAATGAGTGATGTTAATCCTCATAAAATCAGAGTGAAAGGTATTTAAATATAGAAATAACCGAAAATTTTTCCCCTAAATGCAATGACATGCTATGAACTTATGAGGGACTTTTGTCGGGGACATGTGAGATGCAATGAAACCTAGCATGCTGATTTTTTTGAATATGCTGCAAATGGTATGATGAAGATAAATGCAACAGTGATCCACAGAAACACAAATGAGGGTGAAGACTCCCTGGGGATGAAAAGACGGAAACAGGGTGTATTCAAAAGGATAGATCAACAGGCTCAAGTGTAACTGCTGGCACTAAGAATGACAAAAGACGGGAAAGAACGAAAATCCTGAACATAGGAAAATAGTTCAAAGTGAAAACGTAATGGCTTGATGCGACCACCTGACACTATGACCAAGAACAGACTATCTGAAGTGATGAGTTAGCAAGCTCAAGGTGGATGCTGGGGATCCCAATACGACAAATCGGTAATTGAGAAAAAATTGAAATGACATCGACTCGGCAGTCAGGAGAATAAAATAGCAGACATCGACACATCGGTCAGGAATAAACAAACATCGACACAGTGATCAAGAAATAAAAATAACAAACGTTGACACGGTGGTCGGAAAATAAAATGACAGACATAGACACGGTGATCGGGAAGTAAAATAACATGCATCGACAAAAGCGGTCGGGAAATAAAATAACAGACATCGACAACGGTGGTCGGGAAATAAAATAGTAGGCATCGACAACGGTGGTCGGGAAAATAAAATGACAGGCGTCGACAACGGTTGTCGGGAAATGAAATAACAGACATCGACAACGGTGGTCTGGAAAATAAAATGACAGACATCGACAATGGTGGTCGGGAAATGAAATAACAAACATCGACAACGGCGGTCGGGAAATGAAAAAATAGACATCGACAACGGTGGTCGGGAAATGAAATGACAGGCGTCGACAACGGCGGTCGGGAAAATAAAATAACAGACATCGACAATGGTGGTCGGGAAAATAAAATGGCGTCGACAACGGCGGTCGGGAAATAAAAATACAGACATCGACAACGGTGGTCGAGAAATAAAATAGCAGGCGTCGACAACGGTGGTCGGGAAAATAAAATGACAGGCGTCGACAACGGCGGTCGGGAAAATAAAAAAAAACAGAAAAATAATCCCAAGTGATAAATCAACAGGTTCAAGTGTAACTATTGATACCGAGGATAAAGAAAACAAACACAGTGTTTGGGCAGTGGTCCTGTGCGAACAACTGATATTGGGAGTAGAATGCGAAGCATTTAAAGATAAATCAAACGGCTCTAAGTGACCAGCTAACAAATAAGAGTAAATGTTGGAGTTTTCAACGAGATAAACAACCAACCTCTGGAAATTCCTTACATGAAGAGTTCAAAGAATAACTTTAGGAACTGTCAGGAAAACACGGATGTGTGTTTAATTAAACAGCCTTAAATCCTAAGCAAACAACTTAAAGGATTTATGAGAATGATAATTGGGCTTAAAAGAAATATTGGTGGTAATAAAATACATATAATGAAGGCCTCTGCGGGGGATACTAGTGTTATTGGAATAAGACTTTGGTTAACCACACTTCAGGGTGCCCACAACAATAGATTTCAAAATGAAAATTGACAGATAATCTGGACTTGGAGTCAGACAGACGACAACTGGGAAAGGACAAATGATTATGTCAAATGCGTATGATTGAGCATGATGCGAATGAGTATGATATGCAAATGCTGACTCAAGGGAGACAGAGAATTTGGTAAAGCAGGGGAGAGCAAGATCTCAACGCCAATACTTAGACGAGCAAATAAAGATGCTGGGGAGATGTCTTCAAACTTGGAAATTGATGTTTGGTCCAAGGATCCATCCAAGAGTGCTACCAGCTCTTAATCCTCTATAGGGAATTTCTTTAATAATGGCATGAGAGTGTTGCGGCAAACCCATGGGTTTTTTAGAAGACAGGAGATTTTTCAGTATTTCCAAAGTCAAAGAAATTTGAAAGTTTTTCATGTGTTTCCAAAAACAATTTTCTAAAATATTTGTCATTTTTAGAGTTAAATGGTAATTCAGTAAAGACATTTTGCATAACAAAAGAAAAATAAGAAACTGTAAGGTAAAGTTTGAAGGAAAAGGTGGTATTTCATTCAAGAATAGTAGCTTGCCAATAGCAAAACTCCATGGAAAATTACAATTTGAAAATGGAAATGGGGAAAGGTCTACATTGAATCCAATGACCACTATAATCCCTAATAACTAAGACCGTTCCACACCTCGCATTTGACAAGAGTAACTGGATTAGTCTTCAAGTAATAATCTCCGATAATGGTAATCACTATCTGATACAGTCAAATGCCTTTGTCCCTAACTTTTGCCTGGACCGCCCTTTCGGGTTTTCAATCCACCGGGACGCTCTTTTTTGCCTAAGCCGCCCTTTCGGGTTTTCAACTTAGCGAGCTCTTATTTTTGATTTTATCCCTAACTTTTTCCTAGATCTCCTTCATAGGTTATGATCCACCGGGATACCCATTTTTGCATAGGTTGCCATTTCTGGTTTTCGACCTATCGGGCTTTATTTAGGCATAATATATTTTGACTGCATTAGAGTTCACCGGGTGCTTCAGTTGATGACCATCCATAGTTGTGAGGATTAGGGAACCTCCAGAGAATGCCACCTTCACAACATACGGGCCTTCATAGTTAGGGCTCCATTTTCCACGTGTGTCTTTGTGGACTGGCAAGATTTTCCTGAGTACAAGATCTCCTTCTTTGAATTCTCGGAGACGAACTTTCTTTTCAAATGCCCTCTTGATGCGCTTTTGGTACAACTGGCCATGGCACATGGCGGTCATTCTCTTTTCTTCAATGAGGTTCAGTTGGTCATATCTGTTCTGGACCCACTCAGCTTCTTCCAGTTTGGTTTCCATCAAAATCCTCAAAGAGGGAATCTCTACTTCGATAGGGAGAACTGCATCCATCCCATACACCAAAGAGAAAGGGGTTGCCCCTGTTGAAGTGTGAAATGATGTTTTGTATCCGTGCAAAGCATATGGTAACATCTCGTGCCAGTCTTTGTAAGTCTTCACCATCTTCTGCAAGATCTTCTTGATGTTTTTGTTCGCAGCTTCGACAGCTCAATTCATCTTCGGACGATAAGGAGAAGATTTATGATGTTCAATCTTGAACGTCTCGCATAACTCCTGCATCGTCTTGTTATTCAAATTGGTCCCATTATCTGTGATGATTCGGCTTGGGATCCCATAACGGCAGATAATTTGGTTCTTGATGAAACAGACGACCATTTGCTTTGTCACATTGGCATAGGAAGCTGCTTCTACCCACTTGGTAACGTAATCGATGGAAACCAAGATAAACCGGTGACCATTGGAAGCTTTAGGCTCAATTGCCCCTATCGTGTCAATGCCCCACATTGAGAAAGGCCAGGGTGATGACAAAATGTTCAAAAGGGTCGGAGGCACGTGCACCTTGTCGACATAAATCTGGCATTTATGACACTTCCTGGCATATTTGAAACAATCTGATTCCATGGTCAACCAGAAGTATCCAGCTCTTAAGATTTTCCTGGACATGGCATGTCCATTAGCATGTGTTCCAAATGATCCTTCATGGATTTCTCTGATCAATAAGTCTGCTTCACGCTTGTCTACACATTTGAGCAGAACAATATCGTGATTTCTCTTGTAGAGCACATTGTTGTTGAGGAAAAACTTGGATGCCAATCTCCTCAAAGTCTTCTTGTCTAAAGATGTTGCATCTGCTGGGTATACCTGATTTTTCAAGTAGTTCTTGATATCATAGAACCACTGTTTCTCATCAGTTTCTTCTTGGACCAGTAGACAGTAGGCTGGTGTAGTTTTCCGCTCGATTGTAATGAGTGGAGCTTCATTAAGAAATTTGACTTGAAACATAGAGGCCAACATAGCCAAGGCATCTGCTATTTGATTCTCTACCCTTGGAACGTGATGGAAAGTGACTTCATCAAAGTATTTAATTAATTCTACAATGTAGGCACGGTACGTGATCAACTTCTCATCACGGGTTTCCCATTCACCTTGTACTTGGTAGATTACCAAAGCTGAGTCTCCATACACTTCAAGGATTTTGATTCTGGTATCAATCGCAGCTTCGATACCCAAAACACATGCTTCATACTCAACGATGTTGTTTGTACATTCAAAACATAATCTGGCTGTGAAAGGAGTATATCCACCATCAGGATTCATCAAAACAGCTCCTACACCATGTCCCATGTAATTAGAGGAACCATCAAACATAATCTTCCATCGAGAGCCTGGCTCGGGACCTTCATCTAGACCTAGAACTTCATAGTCCTTTATCAACATGATGTCCTCGTCTGGGAAATCGAATTTCAAAGGTTCATAATCTTCAACAAGTTGATCAGCAAGGTAATCAGACAGAACACTGCCCTTGATAGACTTCTGTGTTACATATTGTATGTCGTATTCAGATAACAGCATGTGCCAACGGGCAAGTCTTCCAGTCAAGGCAGGCTTCTCAAAAATGTACTTTATTGGATCCATTTTCGAGATCAACAAAGTAGTGTGACAAATCATATACTACCTGAGACGTCTGGCCGCCCATGCCAAAGCACATCAAGTCTTCTCTAAAAGTGAATATCTGCTTTCACTATCTGTAAACTTCTTGCTCAAGTAATAAATGGCATGTTCCTTGCAACCGGTTTCATCCTGTTGGCCTAATACACAACCCATAGATCCCTCAAGCACAATCAGATACATGAAGAGAGGCTTCCCTAGAGTAGGTGGGATCATGATAGGAGGTTCCTGTAGGTAAACCTTGATCTTCTCAAAAGCCTCCTGACAATCAGAGTTCCACTCAATTGCTTGATTCTTTTGGAGCAACTTGAATAAAGGCTCACATGTAGCAGTCATGTTAGAGATGAATCTGGAGATGTAGTTCAATCTTCCAAGGAAGCCTCTGACTTGCTTTTCTGTTTTTGGAGCTGGCATTTCTTGAATTGCTCTTACCTTATCTGGATCTACTTCAATTCCTTGCTGACTAACAATAAAACCAAGTAATTTTCCTGATCGGACACCAAAGATTCACTTAGCTGGATTCAGACGCAGTTGGAACTTTCTGAGACGCTCAAATAACTTCAGGAGATGATTCAAATGATCCTCCTCACTCTGTGATTTGGCAATCATATCATCTACGTAAACTTTTATCTCTTTATGCATCATATCATGGAAAAGGGTGACCATTGCCCTTTGATAAGTGGCTCCTTCATTTCTGAGACCGAATGGCATAACCTAGTAATAATAAGTGCCCCATGGCGTGATGAAAGTAGTCTTTTCCATATCGTCAGGATCCATCTTGATCTGGTTATATCCTGAAAATCCGTCCATGAAGGAGAAAACAGCAAACTTAGCAGTGTTGTCAACCAAAGTATCAATATGTGGAAGAGGGAAATCGTCCTTTGGACTGGCTTTGTTCAAATCCCGATAGTCCACGCACATTCTAACCTTGCCATCCTTCTTGGGGACTGGCACGATGTTAGCTACCCATTCAGGATACTTTGCAACAACGAGGAATCCAGCATCAAACTGTCTTTTGACCTCTTCCCGAATCTTCAGAGCCATGTCTGGCCTTGTTCTTCAGAGCTTTTTCTTTACTGGCGGGCAATCTGGTCGAAGCGGCAACTTATGAACAACTATGTCCGTGTCCAAACCGGGCATATCCTGATACGACCATGCAAACACATCCACATATTCTTTGAGAAGCGGGACCAATCTTTCTCTGACGTCTGCCCCAAGTGTTGTACCAATCTTGACTTCCTTCTTGTCTTCATCAATGCCAAGATTGATGGTCTCTACCTACTCCTTATATGGCTGAAGATCTGTGTGCTCATACTCAACTAATCTTGCCAGTTCTTCGGGAATGTCACAATCTTCCTTACTTTCATCTTCCGCTTGGTAGATGGGCGAATCGAAGTTAGGAGAGAATATAGAGTCATTGAATTCAACAGGGTATTCATTTGTTATGCATATGGGAATGATTTGCTTTTATTAAAAGTGAAAATAGAGGGATGCAAGAAAAACTTTTTATTGGTTTTGAAAGATTTCCATTTTCTTTTAAAAGTGAAAAGAGAAAAAGCAGTAAATAAAACAAGACAGGAATTTAACAAAATGCCTTCATTGATTGAATAACTTGAAAATGAGAAGGGCCCCTACAAAATGATCCCATAGCCTTGGGCAGAGCTAGGGAATTTTGAAAACATTAAAAACAATAAATTACTTTGACAGTGGAAAAAATTATGGGATCTCAACTGCCTCCCAATTGCCTAAAGCTGCTTCACACTGATAAACCAAATGTTCCACATCTTCATCTTCAGCATCCCCATTAAGTGCATTGATCTGATAGCCGGCACTGGAAAACACCTCTTGAATGGTCTTTGGACGTCCTATGACGGAGGTTGACGCTCCTTCCTTCACATGAGTTGGTTTGTAACCCAACCCGTAGCGATCTAGCTTCTTCTTGACTTCAATAACATCACCTAAACCTTCATAGCTTCCCTCTTCGATAGTGGAAATGGTACTTTTTAGTGATGCAAAAGATGGAATACCCCTCCCCTTTGGCTCCTCTACTTCCATAAGGACGACATTGACTATCTCCAGAGCTTGGAAAGCAGTTTCTAAAGCATCTTCATCAGCCTCAATATAGCTAAAGGAAGAAAGGTTACTGACCATGAGATCTTCATCTTCTGGTGTAAGGTAGAAGTGACTTCCCCAGCGGCATGGATCCAAGGTCTTCCCAACAAACAACTGTAATTAGGGTTAATGTCCATAACCTGGAAAGTGATCTTGAACACCTGTGGTCCAATCAAGATTGGCAGGTCTACTTCTCCAATAACAGTACTCCTTGATCCATCAAAAGCTTTCACAATCAGTGCACTGGGCCTCATCTCTTCCCCTTGATAAGATAACTTAGCAAGCGTTCTTTTCATCAAGACATTCAATGAAGATCATGTATCTACATGAACTCTTGCTAAAGTATCCTCTTGACTCTTTACATATATATGAAGAGCGCGGTTATGGTCCAAGCCATCCTTTGGAAGATCCTCCATACTGAAACTGAGATTATTACATGCGATAATATTGGCAATGACACCATCAAACTGATTCACAGTTATGTCGTGCGTAACATGAGCTTGGGCTAGTAATTTCTGGAGAGCACCTCGGTGGGCTGGCGAATGCATAAGAAGTGATAAGATAGATATTTTGGAAGGCGTTTGATGTAGCTGATCAATAACCTTATAATCACTCTTCTTAATGATTCTGAGAAATTCTGCATCCTATTCTTCCAAGACCAACCCTTTATCCTTATCGGCAACAGCGTGAATGACTTCTTTAGGTGGAACTAGTGGAGTGGTATTGACTTGCTGAGTGTAAACACGACCACTGCGAGTTAATCGACTGGCACCTGCTATGTCAGCACTTGCCACTTTTGAACTTTCCTTCTGACCAGCTTGTTCAAACTTTTGATGAACCCCACCTGTATCATTCTTCCATGGAACTGCTTTGGTATCTTCATAAAGGAAAGGGTTTCTCCTTTGCTCAATCCTCGGTTCGGGCATATTGAAAATGGGCACCACAGGTTCTGGCATATTGAAGATGGGTTGAACTCTTGGGGCTTCGAGCATGTTAAACACTAGTGCCATGGTAGAATCAGATTCGGGCAAGTTGAAAATGGGTTCAATCATTGCCACTTAATTCCTCTTCACACGACCGCTTACTTGTAAAACACCCAGATTAATCAAACTTTGAACATCTCTCAAAACCAGTTCACATCCCTTTGGATTATTCGCACAAGCTTCACAATTCTTATGATAGTTCTTCAGCATACCCATCTCTACTAACTTCGCATGGAAATCTCTAATTGGGGTTTTGATCTCTGTGGCGTTGAAAATCAAATCTTTGTCAGACTCGTCAACAATTGCATTTATGCAGTATTTCCGAACGACAAAATGTTTTTATCCATTAAATCCTTCACAACATACCTCAAAGCAATACAATTTTCCAAATCGTGACCCGGAGCACCTTCATGGAATACACAGTGGGAACTTGAGTTATATCTTGGTGGAAGCGGATCTGGTGGAGGACCCAGAGGCCTTGGAGTAACCAAGCCTTTCTTTAGTAGTGAGGGATACAATTCAGTATAGGTCATAGGGATCCGAGGATGGGGAGGCCTTCCTCCTGGTCTTCTATTCTGAAAGTTGGAATTCGGATGAGGAGCTGGAGTCCTCTGCTGGTAGGCTGAAGCATTGGGCGCCTGTTGATAGCCTGGATTGTTGAGCATTGGTTGATAAGCTGGAATCACTGGAGCCGCTTGCTGATACATCGGTACTGCTTGAGTTGGCCGATACATTGGAACTTGTTAACTATATGACGGTTGAACTGCCGCAACATAAGGATGTTGAACATACTGTGGTGGATAGGCATATTGCTGTTGAGCCATAGGTGGAGGCCTCTGCCAAACCTGATTTCTCCTTTGACTCGTCATTACTGCATTTGTCTCGCCCTCTTTCTCTTTGTGGATATTGCTGGTAAACTTCTTAACATTGCTTCCACTACTGTTGTTGGAACTGCTGGATGCACCACTCATCTTTCCATTCTTCAGACCCAGTCCGACCTTGATTCCCACAGCCACAAGATCAGAGAAGCTAGCAGTTATACTTCCCACCATTCTCTCAAAGAATTCTGGTCGCACCGTGTCAACAAACCAGTTAGCTAACTCCTTTTCAGTCAACGGGGGATCTACCTGAGAAGCGGTCCCTCTCCATCTTTGAGCATATTCTTTAAAAGATTCGGAATCTTTTTGGGACATACTCAACAACTGCCTCCTATCAGGAGCAAGGTCCATATTGTACTTATATTGCTGGATGAAAGCATCTGTCAGGTCTTGAAAACTGCGGATCTTTGACTGATCTAGCGTTAGATACCACTTGGAGGAAATTCCCTTTAGAATATCTTGGAAGCAGTGGATCATTAATTTGTCATTGTCCACCTACACAACCATTCTTCGATAGTACATTAAGGGATGGTTCTTAGGACACGTTGCGCCCCTCGTACATATCAAAAGTGGGTATCTTGAACTTTGAAGGTATTACCAGTCCAGACACCAGACACATCGCTCTAGCAGCAGCCCCAAAGATCTGGTCACCTTCAATTGCCCTCACCCTTTTTTCAAGGGTATCAAAATTCTCTTGCATCTTCTCATGTTTCTCATTTCCATTCTCTGACATATCTGGCACATCATACACCTGAGGGTCGTTAAAGTATGGTTGTACACGGGTGTGCACAATATCTAGTGTAAAATTAGTAACCACATGGTTCTCTTCAGTAGTCAAAGGAATAATCTGTTGAGCAGTAAATCCTTGAGGGGGAGGCACAAAGCCTTGGGAAGGAAAAGCAACACCCTGAGAAGGAGGTGCGAAACTTTGAGAAGAAAAACCTTGGGAAGGAGGGAAGAAACCCTGAGCAGCAAGTCCTTGGGAAGGAGGAATAAAACTTTGAGAAGCAAGTCCTTGAGAAGGAGGAATAAAACTTTGAGAAGCAAAACCCTGAGGAGGAGGTACAAATCTGTGAGGAAGTCCAAAAGGAGGCCATGTTACAGGGGTAGTCACTGATGGTGTAGGCTCAGTCGTTGCGGTGACAATCTCGGACACCACAGTTTGTTGGGTATCTAATTTTTCTCGAATGACTTGTAGCATTTCCATCATCTGACCCATATTTCCACGAAGATCAGAAAGCTCTTCATTAACATTTTCCATTTTTGGGTCTCTATCGGCCATCTTCTTCTTGGCCTGGGCTCAGATGGAATACTTGCGTGAGATCCTCAGTGTGACAACTGGAAAGGAGTTTACGAGAATGAGTTTTTGACAAATGCAGATGCAGAGATGCACTCATGAGTAGAAAAATGCAACTGCTTCAAGGGACTTAGGGAGTTATTGCAAAACATCAAAATGGATAAAGCTTTTCTTATTATTTTTTTTTTCAAAAACTAATAAACTAAAGTCCATTCATGGTAAAATATATGATGTTTGCAACAAAAACTTCTTTGTTCCTTGAAGCTCTTACTAAAATGATGCATATGATGCTGAAATGCAAAGATGCAGGGATGCAAGGATGCAAGGTGCCACAGGTAAATCCGGAACCTTCTTAATAGGTGGGCTGTAAGAGATTGGTTCTATGTTTTGTTACCCATAAGTCCCACTCACAGGATGGTTTCTATAGTGATGGTTTTAAGGAAACTCAAGGTCACGGACGTTTATCGTACTAACGCCCCGCCGCAGGCAAGCTGCATTTGGACAATAATAACGATAAGGTCTACCTTGAGTGGAGTTATCATGCTAGGCCCTCAAGAGGCGAGCCCTTGGAGACTAACATTACGCAACTACCAATATAAAAACTGGTTCTCAATAATGGATCCCAGAATCACAACCCTTTCATGAATCAGGTCACGCGACAGGCTAGCTGCGTTGTGACAAGATCTACGAAAAGTCTAACTATCTGGGAGAGCTTTCATGCTAGGCCCTCAAGAAGCGAGTTCTTGGAGACTAACAGTAATACTACCAATTCTAACCTAGGTGTTCCCTCTGCTTTTTCCACAACTCAGATTTACTTGCAATGTAACACCAATATCCCACAGGCAAGTAATATAATGAGCAATAAAGGGAAAGCAGTAAAAGAACAAATAAACAAACATAAATAATGAACATAGAGAAGACAAGAAGAGATAAGATCAAACAAATAAACACATAAAGCTAAGTTAGGCTCGACTCTCTCTAGCATGGAGCTATTCCTCAGCAGAGTTGCTAACTGTCGTACCTCGAAAAAATACGATCCTAAAACAAACAACTGAGTCGCCACATAATTCTATTTATTCTAATTAAAGAAAAGGGAGATATAGATACAACCTAAAGGAAGGATAAGAAATGGTCAATGAAACCAAATTCTAAGTTCGGGAGTCGGTTACGTAAGGGGAAGGTATTAGCACCCCTCACATCCGTTGTACTCAACGGGAACCTTTTAGCTAACTATGCGATTAAATGTTGATCTTAGTCTTTGTCTTCTAAATGGTTATTAATATGTTTGTTTTAAATAAAGTTTTAAATTATTATTATTAAGACGGAGAAAGATTAAAGTTTTTTATTATTGTGCTCGCGAAGGATAAAAATCCTTGTGCCTACGTATTCCCTTGTGCAATGGGAAAGTCAGAGCTTCGTAGTTCGTGCGACTACGGTTTGTGGTTGTTATTGAAAAATTGTTTAAAACGCATTCTACTGCTAAGCGTTGGCTTTTACTCGCGGTGGAGGCTGAAGCTCTATCTTGTTTGCGGAATAGAATGATTTGAACAATGTTCGTTTTGAAAAGGTGTTTGACCTTTGTTAAGTGTTTTAAACGAAAGGAGAATGAGCCACAACTCGAGGGCTGTCCTCAAGAGTGATTGCATTCAAGGACCCGTGGGGTGCTGGACTCCAGATTTCAGTTATTCGTTGATTATTTGTAAAGTGATTTGTGTTTGTTGGTAAGTTTTAAATTGTATTATTTCATTGTGAGAGGGTGAATGAATTACAAATCGAGGGCTAGCCCCAAGAGTAATTCAATTCAAAAACCCGAGGAATGCTAGATTCCTGAATTTAGTTCTTTCACGACTTTTAATTAGATATTTATGTTTCGAAAATGAAATAGCGAATGAACTACCAATCGGGGGCTAGCCCCAACAGTAATTCATAAAAAAACCCGAGGAATGCTAGATTCTTGAGTTTAGTTCTTGCGTTAATTAATTATGTTAATTAGGACATTTTGATTATTGGATAAATTAGGGTTTAATATTTTTAGAAACGAAGGAGTAAATGAAACACAACTCGAAGGCTAGTCTCAAGAGTGGTTCATTAAAGAACCTGCAGAATGCTAGATTCCGAAGTTCAATTCCTCGTTAGATTAATTTAAATGCGATAAGTCGTGTTGACGGCGATCACATAGGTGACCGACTTATGTGTGTGCAGTGTAGGCGTACGAATTGTTCGCTTGGCGTTGAACCAAGAATTCTATTATTTTGAAGTGATTAATCTTAGTGCTTGCATTTTTTATTTATTTATTATTATAGACGTCTTTTATTTAACAAAAACCTAGTCGAAAAATGAGAAAACACGAACAAGTTTGTACGAAGCATACATCATATGAGTAAACTCGATTCGCAAGATAACACATTAACTAAGTTAAATATAACAACAAGATGACTAGTTAAATTAAATAAGTAAAATAAATAACATATTTCTAGATCTCTTTTTTTTTGAATAATTGTTTTGTGTTTGAAAGAAAATATAGAAACATATAATAAAAAAAGGTGAAACTAGTTTCATATATTATAATAAAATAAATAAAAAATAAAATAAAATAAAGAAATAACATAAAAGAATAAAGCAATAAAGGCTGGAGTAGAGAAGCAAATGCAGGGTGCTAATAAAAGCAGACCCGGGCCCAAAGCATCAGGGAGGCCCAGAGTCACAGGTGCTTGGTAGCCTGATAGTCAACCTGTTGACCGAAAAACAAATCTGGCTATTAGTTCCTAACGAGTTGACCTGCAGGCGGATCTAAAGGTGGTGATATTGTGAAGTTGATGGGGTTACACGCGTGGAATCCAGGAGGTTATTGGAAACGGAACAACAATGAATATTTGGGAATATCAACACTTTTAAAAGGCATTAATTATGGAAACAAAAAAAACAATAAATAAAATAAAAGGAAATTAAGGAAATCCCTATCTCCTCATTCTCGCTTCTCAAAGGATAGAAGCGTGCTTCGCGCTCTGACCCTCTCTTTCTGCCTCAAAACTTTTCAGAATTTCTCACATCTCAACAAAGAAAATCAAACACGTTTTCTTCTCAAAAATTGTCCCTTTCTTTCTCTTTTGTTTCAAACCAGATCCTGATCTAAACCCTAAATCCCTCAATCGAAGGAAAAACATGCCCAAAAAGCAAAGAAATCAACACGAAAAGGGAAGAAGATGCTTACAGAAATGATGGCGTCGAGAGAGGTCCGACAATCGTGATGGCAATGGTACTCGTTTCAGTACTCACAAACTTCTTCAACTCAGATCATCTCCGTCTCTCTTGTACTTACTCGCGGATGGCGGCGGCTTTACTCTTGGCCCTGGTGGTGATGAAGCGATGATCTTCTGGATTCGGGGGATTCGACGGAAGGGTTGAAGGTGACGAGCCCGACGGTTAGGTTTCCTACCAATTGATTTTGACGTTTTATTTAGGGTTTGCGTATTGGTATTTCTGCAACTACCATTCTTGTGTGTTTGGTCGCTTCTGATAATGATTTCTAGGGTTTTTTCTTGTGTTTTTTTGGATGCGGCTCCCCTCTTCTCCTTTTTATATAGTGCAAAAATTAGGGTTTTCCGTTTTGAAAATCTACTGAGAAAACCATTTTTGTTATGACTGCCATGGTCTTTTTGTGTTAGAAAATCTTTTTGCCATTTTCGTGAAAAAACTTGGTCTTGCAATTCTGCCATACTTCTGTCCATTTCTACCTTGATTACTGCACTATTTTAACTTGATTTTCTTGTTCAAAACAAACCGAATTAGTTGAATTTGGATTGAATGGAGTTTTCCTTGTTTTTTTTGTTAAATATTTGTCTGTTAGTGAAAATTGTGGTGGTCCCAACTGTTTCCTAATACATTGTTTTTTTGTTTTTTTTGTGAGTTCTACCAATCCACACAGAATAGTTTCAAGTTCGTAAATCGCTCGGTGGAAATCAGAATGCAATTGTATGGTTGTACAAAACTTGCTGGTGAGAGTTCTTACAAACTTTGTTTTTTTTAAAAATGAAATCATGACACTGAGTTCTTGCTATTATGTCGTGTAGAAGAAAAAGAATGTGCGTGGAGGATTGTAGTTTGCTGGGAGTGGATTCAGTGGAGTTTTGTTTGCTGCCGTTGATGAAACTAAGGCTGCATAAGCGGGGGAAACGTCAAAGAAGGTTGTTGTCGTTGAGACTTTTGTAACAGCTACACTTGTCTTAACCTGTTTTACCATTGATGAAACTCTAAATTCTGTCAAAATGCATTTACCGTCCTTGATAATAGTCGCACATTCACCATAGTTCTTCACTAACTGTCTTTTCCATCTTGCAGGTATGAAATGTTGTTGATTCAAGTATGACCCCGAGAGCATCCTATGCCTTGCTGTGATATTAATACAATATTCTCACCGCTGATGTTGTTCAAGGTTTGGTTTGGCATTCAAAAATGATCTTTCCTTCTTGTTATTGTTGAATGACTGATCACCATTTTGTCTAAAGGTGGTTGTGGACGGTTTAAATAAGATTGAACTGCGTTCTTTGCGGCAGACCATTATACGAACAGAGGATTTGTTCTTGGGAAAAGCAGAATCTGTTTTGGATAATGTTGGGACTGGAGGACTAACACGGCGGCAAGCATGAAGAGATGATGAACCAATCGGTGGTTCATAACATGGTGAAACTTTCTCTGATCTTGTTCGACTCTATCCCTGTTTAGATATTGTTTTTTTTGTTGCACTTGATAATTTAATTATGCTTTTTCTGTTTCTTGCCAATATCTTCGCAAACTTAACCTTTGTTTTAACAATAGCCTTAGGCTTGGCGGATATAACATGGCCTTAACCATCGTCACTCAGCAAGTCTGTTATACTTCACAATGTAATAGGTATGGTTTTTATGACTGTGTGTGAATTGTTCTCATTATCCTTATGAATGTTGACCTCTCTTTAACATGTGTTGTAGGCGTGTGCATGGCTTCATATTTGGTCTTGTTGGTCTGGTGCATATGTGCTCGAAGGGTGTGACAAGGAGGAATATCAGCTGCTCATCTGTTGTTTGTAGCATTGCCTTCAGTTCCCTAGTAGCCAACCTAAAGCACGCTGACTCCCCTAAAGTCATGTTACAACTTTTCAATCGTATCATTATGCCTTGTAATGCAAAAAAAAAAATTATATCATGTAATATTCCAATGCCTAGATGCTTGTAAATGACACTAATGAAAGATATTTGGATGAATTTGATTTTTTAGATTATTTGAGAGAAAAAACAAACTAAGGATTGACAACCTGAAATCACAAACTCAAGTTTTGAACTTTGACATGATTTCACAATGACGTGTGAACCTGGGGATTGATAACTTAAAATCTAGTTTGAAATTGGAAATGAAATGGATTTGAAGTGAATTTGGAAATAATAACTAAAAAAAGTGAGTTGAAGTTATAACTTGAACTTTGAAAATGACTAAAAAAACTTGAAATTGAATTTGGTGGGAGCTTTGGAAAGTAGTGACGGGTTTGAGACTTGGAACTTGAAACATTGAAAAAAACGGATGATAGAATTGGAACATAAGATTTCAGAGCATAAATTGGAATTAAATTTTAACTTAATAATTAGAATGGAAATTAAACATTTGGGATAAACTTGAGAAGGTAAGAACTAAAACTTGGGAGAGAAAATAAAATTGATTAGAAATTGAAGTTAAATTAGGAATAGAAACTAACAAAATGAATTAGAAATAAAAATAAAAATTTAAATTTAAATTAGCAATAGAATCTTGAAAAATGGATTAAAATAAAAATTTGGAATTAAAATTAAATTAGGAAATAGGGACTTCTCTCTCTTTATTTTTATTTAAAAAAGTAAATTAAAATAAGATTAGAAATTAAAATTAAACTAGAAATAAAAGTTACAAAAAGAAGTGAGTAGAAGTTAAAAAACATTTGGAAATAAAACTTTGAAAATGAAGTTAGAAATGGGAAATAGAAATTGAATAAAAAGAAGCTTGGAAGTGAATAAAAATTAAATTTATAAATAACTTGAAAATGAGTTGGAAGAGACAGAAAAAATAAATCTGGGAATTTTCTGTATGATGCGAGCAGTTAGGTGTAAAATTTGGGGTGTGACAGGGTGTTTTAGGCTATGATGAAGGGTGGGAAATGATCCTGGGGTGATGCTGAGTTGATTGGTGGAAGAAGTTTGAAGTTTGAGTGGTTGGTTTTTGAGATTCGAAGAGAAGAAGTTTTTGAGGGATTTTGTGAATTCTGGCTTGTGGGATGATTCAAGCTCTTGTGTGTTATGAAATGGCTTGCATAATGTTTATTTAAGCCAATGGGATTGCTCAGATAGTTGTTGTGGCACAGGCTGATTGGTATGGGGATTTTTGCAAAAAAGTCAACTTTTGTGTACTTGAGGTATGGGCCATGGCAGGTCTGGTTTTTAGGGGTGTCTGGCCTCAGCAAGATTCATGGAGAGCCATAGAATCAGTTTGATGCAGCTGGCACAAGTGGATGAGAGGATCCAATGCATTTTGCAAATTTTGTGAGTTTTGGCCCTTTTGTGATTTCTTGAAGTTCAAGTCATGAAAACACTTGGTTCAATGCACAATTCTGATGTTTAGAAGTTCATTTGACATATTGTGAAATGTTTGTACACATTTGAAGTCATTAGAATGCTTGAACATGCCAAAATGCAAAATCCCTCTTTGACATGAAACTTGAAATTATAGGATTTTTGCCAACTTTGAAAGGCCATATCTTGAGTTCTATGATGAATCAAGACATGTTCTTGTAATTTTTGAAAAGGGAAATACCTAATATACAACTTTCATGACCAATAATTTTTCATTTGAAGCATATTTGGTCATGAAAGAGGAGGTTGAAAAACTTTCCCAAAATGGAAAGTTTGCATTTCAAGTCATTTTCAAAAATGGCAAGTTTGCAATTGGCTCAAAATTCTTCAATCTTGTGAGCTTCCAACCACTTCTAAGATAAAATAAAGATCATATAACTTCAATTTGATGAAAATAACCCTTTGGTTCCATTGTTGGGGGCCTCAGATGCCCTGATTTTGACTTAACTTGCTCAAGAAGTTACCCAGTAAACAGATGACTTCCACAATGAGTTTCTTCATCAAACTTGGTACACATGATCCTTATGCCATATTAAAAACATTAGAAGTAGAATGGCCCAAAAATTTGGAGTTAAGGCCTCTGAAACCAAAACCCTAAATTTGGTCATATGTGTAGTGAAAACCCTAGCTCTGCTTCCATGCCTTTGCCAGTTCTTGTGATTCCTTGACTTTCATGAACTTTGAGGAGTATAATATGATGATAGAACACACATGGACCCTCTTGGAAAGCTTTGAGGCCTTTGGGATGGCTTAGATGGATTCTTGGATTGCTCAGATCACAAACCCTAAATGCAGATGAACTTGAACTTATGCAGTGAAGCAAAAATGCAAAATGAGATGTAATGCTTATGTCAATGCAAACATGAAAGATCACAAGCCATGGTGTGATAAAAGGTGAGGGAAAATTTGGGGTGTTTACAAATGGGTAAAACTGCTTCCATACCATAGACAAGGGAAAAAGGGGTTGCCCCTGTTGAAGTACGTATTGTGGTACGATAACCGTGAAGAGCAAATGGTAACATCTCATGTCAATCCTTATATCTAACTGTCATCTTTTTCAAGATCTTCTTAATATTCTTATTGGCGGCTTCCACTGCACCATTCATCTTTGGATGAAATGGAGAAGAATTGTGATGCTTAATCTTGAACTACGTGCAGAGATCAATAATCATAGTGTTGTTCAAATTAGTACCATTATCTGTGATAATCCTTTCAGGGATGTCATACCTACATATAAGATTATACTTGATGAATCGAGCCACAACATTTTTGGTAACAGAAGAAAATGAATCTGCCTCTACCCACTTTGTAAAGTAATCAATGGCTACAAGAATGAAACGATGTCCATTGGAAGCAGTAGGTTTGATCTCACCAATCATATCAATGCCCCACATGGAAAAAGGCCAAGGAGCCGTCAGAACATTCAACGAAACTGGAGGCACATGAACCTTATCAGCATAAATCTGGCATTTGTAACAAGTTTTGGAGTGTTGATAGCAATCAACTTCCATGGTAGACCAATAATAACCTTCTCTAAGAATCTTCTTAGCCATAGTATGCCCACTAGAATGAGTGCCAAAGATCCCATCATGCATGTCTTCCATAATCTCTACTGCTTCTTTCTTATCCACACAACGAAGCAAAGTTGAATCATGATTGCGCTTGTACAAAATTCCATTACTTAGGAAAAACTTAGCAGAAAATCTCCTTAGAAATTTCTTATCATTAACAGATGCCCCTTCAGGGAACTCTTGAGCTTCAAGATACCTTTTCACTTCATAGAAGCAAGGATTTTGCTCTACCTCTTCTGTACCCACCTCATTGCAGTATGCAGGTTTATCAAATCGATCAATAATAATTCTTGGAGCTTCATCATCCCAACTGATTTCAAACATAGATGCCATGGTGGCTAATGCATCTGCCAACTGATTTTCTTCTCGTGGGATATGTCCAAAGGTGATCACTTCAAAGTACGGGATCAAAGACAACACATGCTCTCTGTAAGGGATGAGATTAGGATGCTTGGTGTCCCAATCTCCTTTAACTTGACTAACTACCAGGGCTGAATCTCCATACACATTCAAAAACTAAATCTTCATCTCAATAGCAGCCTTGATACCCATTATGCACGCTTCATACTCAGCCATATTATTGGTACAATTAAAACAAAGTCTTGCAGTAATTGGTGTATAACAACCTTTAGGAGAGATAATCATAACACCAACACCATTACCAAGCACATTAGAAGCTCCATCAAAAACCACAATCCATCGGGATCCTTGTCCAGGTCCTTCATATTGTCTAGGTTCTTTAGTAACAATCATAATATCCTCATCCGAAAACTAAAAAATTCATAGACTGATAATCATCCACTGCTTGATGAGCCAAATGATCAGCTACTACACTTCCTTTAATTGCTTTCTAAGTAGTATACTGTATGTCATATTCTGTTAAGATCATTTGCCATCTTGATATTCGTCCGAAGAGAGAAGGTTTCTCAAATATGTACTTGATTGGATCCATCTTTGAAATCAATAAAGTGGTATGAGTCAAAATATACTATCTTAGTCGGTGAGCAGCTCATTCCAAAGCGCAACAAGTTTTCTCGAGCAGTGAGTATCTTATTTCATAGTCGGTAAACTTTTTGCTAAGGTAGTAAATTGCTTGATCTTTTCGACCAGACTCGTCATGTTGCCCTTACACACACCCCATTGAGTTATCCAATACTGACAAATACATAATCAAGGGTCTTCCTTCAACTGGTGGCATCAATATAGGAGGTTCCTGTAGGTACTTCTTGATCTCATCAAAAGCTACCTGACATTCGTCATTCCATTCCATTACTTTATCTTTCTTCAACAACTTGAAGATTGGTTCACAAGTAGCAGTCAACTAAAAAATAAATCTTGCAATGTAATTCAGTCGTCTCGGGAAGCCTCTAACTTCCTTCTTGGTATGGGTAACAAGCATCTCTTGTATAGCTTTTACCTTTGCAGGATAAACTTCAATACCCTTACTACTGACAATGAAACCCAAAAGTTTACCAGATCTAACTCCAAAGTTACACTTGTTTGGATTTAATATTAACTTGTATTTCTTTAACCTCTCAAATAACTTGTGCAGATGATCAAGATGTTCTTCTTCAGTCTGAGTTCTGGCTATCATATCATCCATATATACCTCTATCTCATGGTGAATCATATCATGGAACTGAGCCACCATAGCACGCTGATATGTTGCCCCAACATTCTTCAAACCAAATGGCATTACCTTATAACAGAAAGTGCCCCATTGGGTAACAAATGTAGTCTTCTCCATATCTTTAGGTGCCATCTTAATCTGATTGTAACCAGAGAAACATACCATAAAAGAAAATACCTTATGTTGAGCAGTGTTGTCTACCAGAACATCAATATGTGGAAGTGGAAAGTCATCTTTGGGGCTGGCTTTGTTCAAATCCCTGTAATCTACACACATGCGTAATTTACCATCTTTCTTTGGTATTGGTACCACATTTGCAACTGTCGCTCCCGGGATTTTCATCCTAGTACAAACGTGAAAGTGGCGTGGAAAAGGTAGAGTCGCCAGCCAGGCATTTTTATCCCGAAGGAACGGGAAAGGTAATGATGCACAAACCTGAGGAAGAAGGAAAGGACGAGGCCTTGCGAACCAAAGATCTGGGTTCGGGAGTCGGTTACGACCTGGGAAGGTATTAGCACCCCAGATCGTCCGCCGTACCCGATGGGATCCACGCTTGTTTGTTTTGTTTAAAAGGGTGAGAAAAATATAACTGTTGTTGAACAAATGAACTACTGCTTGAACTGGAACTTAAATGAGAAATGGAACTGGAATGGAAAGAAAGAGGGAAATGTAGGGAAATAAAGAATGTACTCGAATGGGACCTACCCCACTGCCTACGCACCTCATCGGGAAAATGAGGATCAGAGTCGACGTAGTTCGCCTAACTAAGGCGGGAACTATCTGTTTGTGCTTTTTATGGCTGGAATTGTGTATGTCTATGCTTAGGTGTTGCAGGCTCGTCTGGTACGAGTATGTTTATCGTCTTGCATGCGAGACAAGTCGTCGCAAGTTCGCGTTGTGAATGAATGAGATGAGAAGAGAAGTTCCCACATGAAAGTCGCTTATTGTTTGTTTTTGCCTTTTAAGAGTTTTGTATGAATTTGGCACAAGGAAGTGAATTCAAACTCTTTTCCATGGAATGTGTACATGCTACTACATTCCAAGATGGAATAATAGAACAAGCACACACAGTAAGGAGAATTTATCCAAGACTGGTTCCTAAGGATTAGGGTTTAAGTTCACTAGCTTGTTGAACTTTATTAAGTGTTTTTGTATTTTGTGAAGAAGTGTCTTTTATGTTTTCTTTGTGAAATAACCCCTTGATGAGACTTGTACATCATTCTAGACAAGCTTACACTATTCCAAGATGGAATGAATGTAAGTGCCCCATGGAATAAGGCTATACACAAGGGATCCTTTCATGCATTCATTAAGTCTTTTTGGATTTTGTTTGAAGATGAGAAAGAAGACTCAAATAGGAAAAGGACAAAAACTAAGGGGGACTAAGACCAACCATAAGTTATTTATTATATACAAAAGGGAGATCCTAATGGTTTATGAGGTTTTCTAATCCTAAGGAAGAAAAGGAAAAGAAAGAAGAAAAAGGATGAAACTTACTTCCTAAGGAAGATAAGTTGGTCCTAACAAAGGGGAACCCTACCAACAACAAATATGGAAATAAAAGGTGAATTAAATGCATAAAGAAATGCATAAAAAATAAAAGGATAAAGTGTAAGGAAACATACCTTTCCCTCCCTACAAAACAAAGATTAGTGTGCCTTTTATTAAAATAATAAAGTAAACATACACCAATTAAATCCTAATAACTCTAGGACTCTATCTAAACTTTATCTTTATTTTAGAGAACTAACAAAAATGCTAAAAACAAAAATTCAGCACCTACTACAACCTCTAAACTAAAAAAAAACAGCTATGAAATGCAGCATACAAAGCAAACAGAATACTAGAACTATCAAATAGCATAAAAGTAGGTGTGAAAAGTCAAATACAACATGCAAACATAACAAACAACATGTATTCTACAACACCTATATGCAAAGTCAGCTATGAAATGTAAAATACAGATTTGATTATTTTCATTTTTAATGCACAAACTCAATGAAAAAATATACCAATTAATCATGAATGTGCATTTGAACATAGATTAACATACATAAATGAATGAACATGAGCATTTTTGGGAGAATTATGCAAGAATGCACCACATGATTGCTTATGCAACAAGTATGCAAAATATGGCACATGAGCATGGCATATGAACATAATGAGCATTGATCATGAATATGCAACATGCTAGATCAACAAGAATGCCAAGCTCAATGCAAAATTCAGAATTGAATTAATGTGAATGCTATGATCAAACATGCAACCAAATGCACATACATACATGATCATGTGAAATGCAACATACATTGATACAATGACATGCAAAATGATTTAATAGATTGTGCGAAAAATGTAAAAATAGAATGCAACATGATTATTCACATGTCAAATTATACATAAACATAGGAAATCAAATTATATACAAAGGAACACATAAATGCATAATATGCAATATGAACGGAAAAGCGTCGAAACAACTTGAAATGGGGGAACGAGATGTCGAAACCAACCTAAAAATTCCCTAAAATCAGTACTTAAACATGCATGAACATTAGAGGCACTAGAAAGCAAGACTAAGCTATCAAATAAGCTAAAATTCCACAATCCGACAGCGTTAACCGGTTAACCATTAACAGAATGGTTAACCGGTTAACGGACCTAAAACAACACTGATTTGTGGCCAAAATGCACGCGTTAACCAGTTAACCAAATGGTTAACCGGTTAACACTGAACAGAATGTGAAAAAAAGTTTTGAAATAAGTGCTTTTGGCTACAAACATACTTCTAATGATCTCCAACGCACCTAGGAACATGTTAACACGAATTTCTACTTAATTGGGGCTTATTTGCACATGCTAGAACCTATAACTATCTACACCTTAACTTTTAATCCATTAAAAATCACAAATCGCAAGCAACACATAACAAAAACGCAATCGATCACAAGCAATACGAAAAGCACTTAAAGAATGCCGAAATGGCGAGATGAAGAGAATAACTTAAAGGAGAAGTGATTTAGATCACCAACCTACGAAGCAGAGAAGTGCTTCAGTGGATGTTGCAAGAATCGGAGCTTGATCGAAGAGAAAACCAAGAAAACCGCGAATTCGCAAAATAAATGCGTTCTTGATGCTTGAACCTTCGTGCACTTCCGATAAGTCGAAATCTTTCACAAAACCAGTAGCTCCTTCTTCTACAATCCACAATTAAATGGAGGTTGGAGGCTAAGCTTCAAGGTCTTCAAGTTTCAATGTGAAACTCTAAGAGCTTCTTCACAAAAGTTTTGTTGAAAAGGGAAATGGAGGAAAAGTGAGAGAGAAAAAGTGATTCTAGAAATTGTGAGAGAGTGAAAAATTTGGAATCAAACTTGGGAACCTTTTGCATTAAAGTGATTATTGATTATATAGGGGCTAGGCTTGGAGCTAGGTATGGGAATGGAGTTAGGTTTAGGAATGGAGTTAGGTTAGTAGTTAATTAGGGTTAGGGTTGGAGAAGGAATATTCCTTGAATATTCCTTGGAATACTCTAGAAGATTGTGGAACATGGTAGAAGCATCCAAGGGAAAGGGAGTGGAATTAAAGTGGAAAAAACAAGAGGGAAAGAATGAAAGGAAATGTGGAAGGAAAGTGGAAGGAAAAGTGGAGGGAAAGGTGAAATTAACCCCTTTTCAAATGATTTTTTTCTTGATTTTTTTTTTGTTTCCTCCATAATTTCTTGACCAAATTTGAACAATAGGATCTTTGTAACCCTAATTTCATGGTATTGATCTTAAAAGTCAGGAGTCGACCTTTTTTTACCTAGCTCGATCGCCTTTTCTTCGATTCTCCGCTTTTCAGTCATCTGGCCAGTCTAACCTCTTCCAAAATGATTTTGTGGATGAAATTTGAACCCTAGGCACTTGACATCATATATAAGACAATGGAATTCTCCTTGAATCATAACTTCATGCAGAAGCCTCGTAGAAGTGAAACCCTGTTTTGGCCCTTTTCATCAAGAAATGTTGCACTGCTTGCCTTCTCTGATTAAATTAAATCTTTCCATGGCTTATGGCTTCAAATTAAGACTTGTGGGATATTGTGAGCCCTTAGCATGATGTTGAGAAGCTTTGTGACCCTTTGATTGCCTTTGTATAACCTTCAGTTGCTCCATCCATTGACCACATGCCTATGCCTTAGATATGATACACATGATGCAATGTTGTTGGTTTTTTCATGAACTATGTATGCAAAATGTTGGGGAAATGAAAGGGAAAATTTTGGGGTGTTACAGTTGCCCCTATTCAATCATTTGTAGACCTGAATGGATAATTGCAACAGCTTTTAGACATCCACGGTATGGAGTGATTGAATACTCGAATAAAACCTGAAAATTTGAACTCGGGGTAGTAAAATATCTCGGGAAGAATGCCATCCTCAAATGACAATTATCAAAAGATCCTCAGATCTAATACGAAACCATCCTCGAACAGAGACGCAATGGCATACCGGCCTCAGTCGATAATTAGAAACATAAAGAATGACCTTAGATAGACTTTGCAAAAGAGACAAATTGACCTCAATAAATAAGCTCAAAATGGTCTATCATCCTTGAATGATAGCCACAACAACAAGACCGACCTCAAAATGACTTGAAGAAAAGAATGCCATCCTCGAATGACAACTCACAAAAGATCCTCGGATCTAACACAAAACCATCCTCGAATGGAAACGCGATGGCATACCGGCCTCAGTCGATAACCTGAAACACAAAGAATGACCTCAGATAGACTTTGCAAATGAGACAAACTGACCTCAATCAATAAGCTCAAAATGGTCTATCATCCTCGAATGATAACCACAACAACAAGACCAACCTCAGAAGGACTTGAAGAAGAGAATGCCATCTTCGACTGACAACTCACAAAAGATCCTCGGATCTAACACGAAACCATCCTTGAATGGAAACGCAATGGTATATCGGCCTCAGTCGATAACCCAAAACACGAAGAATGACCTCAGACAGACTTTGCAAAAGAGACAAACCGACCTCAATCAATAAGCTCAAAATGGTCTATCATCCTCGAATGATAGCCACAACAACAAGACCAACTTCAGAAGGACTTGAAGAAGAGAATGCCATCTTCGAATGAAAATTCACAAAAGATCCTTGGATCTAACACAAAACCATGCTCGAATGGAAACACAATGGTATACTGGCCTCAGTCGATAACCCGAAACAACAAAGAAAATAGGACAAGGTGGAACGGGATCGTTGTACATAAACGAGAGCCCAGGCAAACAGGACCGTACAAAACAAGAGCCTGCGACGCGATTGTTGTACAAAACAAGACGCGGAATGGGTGACAAACATTGTCTTGAAAAGACAAGGATGTCTGGAAAATGATATTTGTATCCTCTGTGCGGAGTAATTCAGGTTGAGAATATGTTATAGGTCGTATGTAATATACCTCAAAATTGGCCCATGCTGGCATGCATATGTTTGGATTTTATGGTGTAATGCTCCATGATGATGGAAATGCTACGCTTTGGAGGATGCAAATGTAATGATGATTACTAAATGAAAATGCAAAGAGATCTCCTATTAATGAGACTGCAAGTATCCCAGATGGCTTGATTGGGGAGCACTGATGATCCCTGCATTGATCTGGTTAATCCTGGCAAGGAGGAAACACCTCTGTAGGGACAATTATTAATGATGCACCGACTCTGAACTGCCGCTAATGCCAAAAATAAATTGGACTTTAAGATTGGAGAGCCAAGACCCTGCTGGAGATGGACCCTTCTGTCGCTCCCACCAAATGACACCTGGCCAAGAGTGTAACAGACGCGAACGATCGGCGAAAGAGAGAACACAAGTGTGAACTGAAAAGAGTCGCCAGCTAGGAATTTTTATCCCGAAGTAAAGGTAATGCTGCATAAACCTAGGAAAAGATGGATAAGACGGTCGCGAACCAGAGAAACTGAGAAAGGGGGTTAGTTACAACCTGGGAAGGTATTAGCACCCAGATTGTCTGCTGTACTCGACGGGATCCACGCTTAAAATATTGTGTTTAAAGGGGTAGTGTATGTGCTTTTTGTGTGCAAAAGCTGGAAAAGAATGCAAGTGTCAGTGCCGGAAGAAAGTGTGAAGTGAACAAGAGAAGTGTCAGTGCAAGAAAAGAGTATGAAGCTCAAGACTATGAGGCTTAAAAAATAATGCTGGAAGAGGGGGGAATATATAGAGAATTTTGTTCGATAACTGTTAAGTTATGCCTACGTATCCTCTCGTGCAATGAGGAAGTCAGAACACCGTAGTTCGACTCAAAGAGACTGAAAGATAAATTGACTTATGAACTGCTTACTTTTCTATGCTCAAGTGTATGACCTGTCTGGCTCAGGTGCAAATTGTCTTGCATTAGACGGAAGAAGCAGGTTCTCGCTTGTGAGTAAATGAGATGAGAAAAGAATCCCGGAGGAGACGATTATTGTTTGTTTTTGTGTTTTCAATCTTTTATTGCTTTTTGAATTTTGTCATAAGTTAATGAGCTTAAGCCTAAACCAAGGGTTAGTAAACTCATCACATCCTCCCTCTGACTAGGGGTAATGAGAATACCTTAAGTATGAAGTAAGCACCTCACACTTAATCACCATGATGTAGGATTAAGATCATTAACCCACTTGCCATTATTTAGATATTTTTGGAGTTTTTGTTTAGTGTTAAGTAATGAGTTTAAGCCATAATCAAGGATTTAGTGGACCCATTACACCATCCTAATAGAAGGATAATAGATGAAAACATTTAAGCTGAGAAAGGCTCCTCAACTTAATCCATGATTAGGGATTAACCTCATGACAAAACAAAACCTTTATTAAATGGATTTTAGTTAGTGGTGAGATTAAGAAATGGATTTTAGGGTTTGTAAGACAACTCGAGGGGGACTTGTCCATTAACACTAGGGTTAGTCCTTCTTAACCATTTAAGGAAGAATTAGAACCCTAATGTAAGGCCCAAGTTACAAGTTTGATGTCTTAGTGATTATTAGATGGATTGATTAAAGGATTTAAACACATTAAGGGTTTAACACTTAGGATTAAAGTTATACACTCCATCCTAATAGAAGGATACAGGCATAACCCTAATCACAAAGCCTTAAAACTTTTAGGGTTTAGTCCTTGATTATGAGATGAGAAGAGAAGACTCAAAAGATGAAACAAAGGTAAAACTAATGGGGGGACTAATCAAACCCTAATTGTGATCATGCTTGGTTATTCCTAGGGTTTATGAAGCTTGCAAGAAGATCTTCAAGGGAAAGCCACCATGGAAGAAGCAGGATGAAGGGAAGGAGAAACAGAAAGAAACAAGACAACTTGCTTCACTTAAGAAGACAAGTTGTTTGAAGAAAGAAAGTGAGGAGAGAACATGAATGAGCAAGCTCACTCTAATTCACAAGTAAAATGCAGAAATGAATGCATAAGAGAGATGAGAAGAGATTATGAGAAGTGAAGGCAAATTCACTTCTCAAACACTTACCACCTGAAAAGTTAGCAAAAGGAAATGAAATGAAATGAAAATGAGATGAAATGCAAAGATGAAAACCAAAGTCAGAAGCATGTTCATGATGCTAATGATGCAAAGAGATGACATAAATGTATGTCATGAGATGGAGATGATCATACAAAGGATGAGAATGCAAATGGAGCATATAAGAAGCATGGAAGTTCATGAATGCATATGACATGAAATGGATGCCAAAAGCATGGCAAATGGATAATGCAATGATCAAACATGATTTCAACATGTCCTAAGATGTCTTATATGTCATTTGGGTGCACAAAAAGTCATGGAAAGTTCATGTATGCAAGCTTATGCCAGGTGGATGCAAATGAAGGCAAAAATTAGGGTTTATACACAACATGAGATGCAGAATTCTAAATCAGAAGCAAATGATAAGATAAAAAATTGAAAATGCAATCAAAGGGACCTTAAACCTATACAAGTTCACTGCCCAAAGGGGAAAGTCAGAAGCTAAACCCTAAAGGACTTATGATTTTCCTAAGTTTCTAAGGTTTTAAGGGTGATCCTAAAGGGAAAATGCCAAACAAATTGAAAATGATAGGTAAAATGAAATAAAAATGTTTTTAGATGCTTGGGAGGATGCACAACACAATGCAAAAAGAACCATTCACAAACTCAACTTGGATCAAAAGTTATGAATTTTTGAAGTTAGGGTTAAAAATATTCAAATTAAAGAAGCCTAATTCAAATGAAAATTGGCAAAATATGATCAAAACCAAAAAGAAATTTTTCTTGTGAGTTTGTAAATGTTTTAAAATGCTCTCTGAATTTTTTTTGTGATTTTTGGAAACCTAAATGCTATTTTAATTAATTAATCTTCATTAATCAATTAAAATAAACATTTAAATTATTTTTAAAATGTTTTTAAAATGCAAAAAATAAAATAAAAATTGTTTTTATGTCAAGAAAATTAATTAAAGTCAGCATGCAAAAACTAATTATTTGTGAGATTTTCTAGCTATTTTAAAATAAATATGCAAAACAAATAAGAAAAATATGAATTAAAATTGGATTTAATGGGAAGTCAACAGATCAAAGGGCCAGCATTTAAATGAAATGCGCGGGAGTTGACTAGCGCGTGTTTGGAGGGCTGGGATCAAACCTGGCAATTTGAATGTTTAAACATAATTAATTAAGTTAATGACTGGATTAGGGTTTTAATCAAGGAACCTGGGCCATTGGATGTGCGCGGGAAAAGGAAATCAAAGGCTCACATTCAAACTCAGCCTAAACCCTAACCCTAATTTAATCACTTTCAGATGACCGGAACAGTGGTTCTGGTCATCTTCTCCGGCGAGACGAAAACCAAACTTCCTCCGTAGGCAATTTCTGTAGCTCTAAAGCTCCAGATTTACTCCTCTCATCTCTCTGAATCTAACCCCAACCTCAAAATGAATTTCTTTTCACTCAAAAGCAAGATACGAATCAAAGAACAAAAAAGGTGAAACTTTCAGACAAGCCATACATGCTCAATTCTTCACCATTTTCAAAAATAACAAGTTCAGTGTGTTCAAGGAAGCAAGCTTAAGCATTTAGAAACTTAAAACAAGAGTTATGGAAAAATAAATTCCAAGGCTACCTGAAGCGAAGCATTCAATCCTAGAGCTTTCTGGTTGTCTTCCTGCCTCAAAACACCTCAAATGATCCTCCTCAAGAGTTTGCAAAGCTTGGTTGAAGTTTATATGGCCTCTATTTGAAAGTTAGTGAAGTTCAAGTCAAAGGGGGAGGGAAATCGTGTTTTTGATATGGGAGGTTTCAGGGCAAGGTGATGGTTGGGAAATGATCAGAGGGTGATGGTGAGTTGTTCTATGGAGTTTGTTTTGAGGTTTGTGGCTTGAGTGCTGAGTTTCGAAGATAAATGCATAAGAGGATGTTTTGGTGTGTGCTGAGTTGTGGGAGGATTTAGGTTATGTTGTTGTGTGTGTTGAGTTGCTTTTGGTCCATGTATCAATCCTTGATAGGTCAGAGAGTTGTTGTGGAATAGTTTGATTGGTATGGCTCAATTTGCATAAAGTCAAGAAAGTTGTCCTTTGAGGTATGGGCTCATGGCAGGCTGGTTGTGAGGTATGGCTCGAGTCAGCTGGCTTTAGGGAGGTCCATGGAAGCTGATTTGAAGAGCTGGCACAAGTGGATGTCAAGATTTGAGGCATTTTGCAATTTGTGAAGGTTTTGGCCCCTTTTGAAATACTTGATGATCAAGGCATGAAAGTGAGAGATTCTTTGGGCAATTCTGAATTATAGGTCATGCATCATGTTTGTGTAATGGTTATAAGTCAATTAGAGGTCACATTTTGCCTTGGTATGAGTTTTTGCAAGTTTCCCTCTTTGGTACATAAGTGAAATTTAGTGATTTTTCCAAACTTTGCAAGGCCATAACTTGAGTTCTATGATGAATTAGATCAAGTTCTTGTACTTTTTGAAAAGGGAATGATCCAATCTAAAACTTTCATGACCAAGAATTTTTCATTTGAAGCATTTTTGAATCAAAAAGAGGAGGTTGAAAAACTTTCCCAAAATGGCAAGTTTGCATTACAAGTCACTTTCCCAAAATGGAAACTTTGCAAATGGCTTGAAATTATTTAATTTTGTGAACTTCTAAACTCTTTTAAGATCAAATACAGACCATATACACCCAAAATGATGGAGAAGACCCTTTGGTTGGGTGATTGGGGGCCTCAGATGCCCTGATTTTGCACTGACTTGTTCAAGAAGTCATTTATTGATCAGATGCCTTCCCCATTGAATTTCTTCATGAAAATTGGTGTATAGGATCCTTATAACATATAGAGACCAATAGAAACAAGAATGACCAAAAAATTTGTAGTTATGGCCTCTGAAACCAAAACCCTAATTTTAGGTCATCTGTGTAGTTAAACTTGGCTCTACTTCCATGCCTTTCTCAGTTCTTGTGATTTTCTGACTTTCTTGATCTTGGGAGGATACAATATGATATTTGAACATACATGGACCCTCTTGATATGATTGAAGACCTTTGGAGTGGCTCAGATAGCCCATGGATTGCTCAGATCACAAACCCTAGATGCAGATGACTTTGAATCAATGTAGTGAAGCAAAAATGCAATATGAGATGATATGATTGAACTTATGCAAATGGAAAGATCACAAGCCATGGTGTGAACTTAGTGAGGGAAAATTTGGGGTGTTTACAGCTGCCCCTATTCAAGCATGAGTTAGCTGTGCAGGATGCAAGCGACAGCTTAACAGGCAAACAAGATAACTTGTGGTTGAATACCAAAGACAGTCCAAAATTTGCACTCACTGGGTGAAGAAGAAAAGGGATATAGATTGTAAAAGGAAGAAAAGTATGATTATAAAGTGCGGGCGAAGGAGGACGACCGTCGAGCAAAGGACGACTGCTGGGGATAAAGCAATGACGGGGACGGCCGACATGCTGGGGTGATGGAGGTATCATGATGGGGACGGCCATCAGGTTTATAAAGTAATGGGTAAACAACGATGGGGACGGCCTACGGGTTTATAAAGTAATGGGTAAACAACGATGGGGACGGCCACCGGGTTAATGAAATCAAAGGTGAAGGACTATCACCTAGAAGGGGACGACTGCTCTGTTGGGGATAAGATGAGGGACGATCATCTATTGGTGAAGGACGATCACCTGGCAGGGTATGGTTGCCGAAAGTATCACGACATATGATGAATGTCGGATAGAAAAGGTCGACGATGGGGACGACTATCGAATAAGCATGACGAAGGACGATCATCAAGAGGTGAAGGACGATCACCTAGTAGGGTACGACTGCTCTCGGGGTTCACCATGACATAGGACGAATGTCAGATAACAAGATCAACGATGGGGACGGCCATCGGATAATAATGATAAAGGACGATCATCAAAAGGGTGAAGGACGATCTCCTAGCAGGGTATGGCGGCTAAAAATATATCACGACATAGGACGAATGTCGGATAGGAAAGGGTTCCAATGATGGAGACTCCGCTGGGGGGATGATGAAGGACGATCATCAAAAGGTGAAGGACGATCACCTGGCAGGGTACGACTGCCGGAAGTATCATGACATAGGATGAATGTTAGATAGAAAGGAAATAATTTATTGGGATTTGCTGGGGACTCTTCTGGGGAATGGTAGACACAGACGAGTGTCTAAATTCAAGGAAGAAAAGGTATAAGTGTTTGACACTGTGTATAGATTAAAGATGCAGACGAGCATCCTTAGGACTACGATACAGACGAGTATCGGTAGAAACAAACGCTGACACATGTTCAGAGATGATGGTACGGACGAGTACCAACTAGTTAACAAAGAACACGGACGAGTATCGGAAGAAGTATATATCAATATGTATTAGTGAGTGCAAAAGGGAGGCTTTGGCTTTCTGTTGTGACTGTGGGTCTTTGTATATATATTGCTGATGGAATGTTGGTATAGACAGGTGTTTGATTCAAAACATGGATTATGATTATGCAATATGTTTGACTTTTTCCGTAATGCTCCGTATTAGACGGAATGCTACGCTCTGGGGGGAAAATGTTCCTCCTGGAAATTTGCTTTTAGCTCTGTTAGTAACACCTGTACCTGTACCTGCATAAACACAATCGATAGTGCCTGCAACATGGAGAGTTAGTTTGGGACCTGTATGTCCCAGGCTCATAGCATGAATCATTATCTAGGCATCTCGACACCCTTTCGGAGTTGTATTAAATGTTTTTGTCCTCCTGCGTGAGTTAGAGAGCATTCAAATATTCACAACACAATGTAAACACCCCAAATTTGCCCTCACTAAGTTCAAAACATGGCTTGTGATCTTTTCATTTGCATAAGTTCAATCATATCATCTCATGTTGCATGTTTTCACTGCATTGGTTCAAAGTCATCTGCATCTAGGGTTTGTGATCTGAGCAATCCATGAGCCATATGAACCACTCCAAAGGTCTTCAATCATCTCAAGAGGGTCCATGTATGTTCAATCATCATATTTTATCCTCCCAAGATCAAGGAAGTCAAAGAATCACAAGAACTGAGAAATCATGGAAGCTGAGCTAGGGTTTAACTGCACAGATGACCTAAAATTAGGGTTTTGGTTTCAGAGGCCATAACTCCAATTTTTTTTGGTCATTATAGTTTCTATGGGTCTCAATATGATATAATTATCATGCATACCAAGTTTGATGGAAAATTCATTGTGGAAGTCATCTGATCACTGGGTAACTTCCTGAGCAAGTCAGAGCCAAATCAAGGCATCTGAGGCCCTCCAATATGGAACCAAAGTGGATTTTTCATCAAAATGAGGTTATATGGTCTTTATTTGATCATTGAAGTGATTGAAGTTCACAAATTTGAAGAAAAGTGGGCTAAACCAAAAGTTGCCAAATATGGAAATGACTTGTAATGTAAACTTTCCATTTTGGGAAAGTTTTTCAACCTCCTCTTTCTCAACCAAAAATGCTTCAAATGAAAAAATCTTGGTCATGAAAGTTTTAGATTGGATCATTCCCTTTTAAAAAAGTATAAGAACAAGGTCTAATTCATTTTGGAACTCAAGTTATGGCTTTCCAAAGTTGGCAAAAATCACATAATTTCAAGTTTCATGCCTAAGAGGGATTTTTGCAAAACCTCATGCCAAGATATTTTATGACTTAAAATGGACTTCTACACCTCATAACATCATAATGAAATGCCTAAAAGTCAGAATTGGCCCAAGAATTTCCAAGTTTCATGACTTGTGCATGAAGAAATCAAGAAAGGGCCAAACTTTATGAAATTTGCAAAACCCCCCACAAACTACAATCTACTTGCTAATTGGCCTCAATCTGAATTCCATGGTTGCCCATGAATCAAGCTGCGCAGGACATGCCCTTGTCCTTGGCCTGAATTTGCCCATACCTCAAAGGACACCTAACCTTGACTTTTTGCAAAATGAACCATACCAATCAGCATAGGCCACCAACAACTCTCTGACCTATCAAGACTTGATACATGGACCAAATACAAGCCATTACATACAACAAGCAAGCCAGAAACCTCCCACAAGTTAGCATTCACCAAAACTCCCCTCTTTGCATTTTCATTCGAAACTCATCACACAAGCTACAAACCTTCAAACAAACTTCATAGAACAACTCACCATTAACCCCTGATCATTTCCCACCCTTCATCTTGCCCTTAAAACAGCCATATCAAAAACACGATTTTGGCCCCCCCTAGAAATGAACTTCAGCAAACTTCAAAAAGAGTCCACAAAAGCTTCAGTCAAGCATCCCAGAAGCAAGAGGGAGTCAAAAGAAGGGGAAAAACACCAAAGAGAGGACCAGATAGTGCCATTTTCGAAAGCTCCATTTCAGGTAACTTCAAGAACAAATTTTCCAGAAATGTAATTTCTTGTTATAGAAATATTATGTATGCTTTGATGATCATGATCTATTTAGTTTTGAAAATGAGTGAGAAACAAGCATGTATGAAGCTTCTAAATTTTTTGCGTGTTTTCCGTTTGCCTTTAATTATTGATCTTGAGTGAAAATAAATGATTTTGATTGCTGGATTCTTGTTTAGAGTTGTCTAATGATTAATTCTGGAGAGTTTAGTGAGGTTTCATGGCGTATTGAGAGAGATTGAGTGAGAGAGCAGCCGGAGAAGATGCTCGGAACACTGTTCCGGTCACCTGAATGTCATTAGGGTTCAGATTAGGGTTTAATTGTGTAATTAGTGAGATTTGAATTTCAGCCGTCCAGATGCGCGCGGGGTCAGTTCCCTCCAACCCAAATTTGAATCTCCACCCTAGGATTAGCTGACTTTCCATTTTTATTTCATTTAATTAGTTTTATTTCACATTTTTTCTTATTTATTTCATACGAATTTTAAAAAATAGTAAAACACATCAAAAAATTCTGAAAATTTTTATCAAACATTTTATAAATTTTCAGAACCCAAAAATAGTTTTATTTTTATTTTTTGCATTAAAAAATATTTTTAAATCATTTAAATGATTATTTTTAATTAGTTAATGAGAATTAATTAATTAAAAATACATTTAAGTATTTAAAAATCCCAAAAAAAATCAGAGATCCTTTTCAAACATTTAGAAACATTTACAAACTCACAATACAAATTTCTTTTTGGTTTTGATCACACTTTGACAATTTTCATTTGAAGTAGGGTTCTTTAATTTGAATATCTTTAACCCTAACTTCAAAAATTCATAACTTTTGATCCAAGTTGAGTTTGTGAATGGTTCTTTTTGCATTATGTTATACATGGTTTCAAGCATCTAAAAACATTTTTGTTTCATTTTTATAATGCATTTTCAATTTGTTTGGCATTTTCCCTTTAGAATCACCCTTAAAACCTTAGAAATTTAAGAAAATCATAAGTCCTTCTAGGTTAAGCTTCTGACCTTCCCCTTTGGACAATGAACTTGTATAGGCTTAGGGTCCCTTTGGTTCCATTTTCAATTATTTATCTTACCATTTGCTTCTGATTTTGAATTTTGCATCTCATGTTGTGCATAAACCCTAATTTGCATCTTCATTTGCATCCATCTTACATAAGCTTGCATATATGGACTTGCCATGACATTTTGTGCATCCACATGATATATAAGACATCTTAGGACATATTGAAATCATGTTTGATCATTGCATCATTCATTTGCCATGTTTTTGTTTTTATTTAATGTCATATGCATTCATGAACTTTCATGCTTCTTACATGTCTCATTTGCATTCCCATCCTTTGTATGATCATCCTCATCTCATGACATACATTCATGTCATCTCTTTGAATCATTAGCATCATTAATATGCTTCTGGTTTTGACTTTCACCTTTGCATTTATTTCATTTCATTTCTTTTTGCTAACTTTTCCGGTGGTGAGTGTTTGAGAAGTGAATTTGCCTTCACTTCTCATAATCTCTTCTCATCTCTCTTATGCATCATTGCTGCATTTTACTTGTGAATTAGAGTGAGCTTGCTCATTCATTCTCCTTCCTCTCTCTCTTTCTTCAAGCAACTTATCTTCTTAAGTGAAGTAAGTTGTCTTGCTTCTTTCTGATTTTCCTTCCTTCATCCTGCTTCTTCCTTGGTGGTTTTTCTCTTGAAGATCTTTTTGCAAACCTCGTAAACCCTAGGAACACCCAATCATGATCACAATTAGAGTTTGATTAGTCCCCCATTAGTTTTACCTTTGTGTCATCTTTGAGTCTTCTCTAGTCATCTCTTAATCAAGGACTAAACCTTAAAGGTTTTAAGGCTTTGTGATTAGGGTTATGCCTGTATCCTTCTATTAGGATGGGGTGTTGTAAACACCCCAAATTTGCCCTCACCCATTCACACCATGGCTTGTGATCTTTTCATATGCATAAGTTCAATCATAGCATCTCATATTGCATTTTTGCTTCACTGCATTGCTTCCAAGTCATCTGCATCTAGGGTTTGTGATCTGAGCCATCCCTGAGCTATTTGAGCCACTTCAAAGGTCTTCAATCACTTCAAAGGGGTCCATGTGTGTTCAAACAGCATATCATATCCCCACAAAGTCAAGAAAGTCAAAGAATCACAAGAACTGAGAATGGCATGGAAGCAGAGCCAGGTTTAACTACACAGATGACCTAGAATTAGGGTTTTGGTTTCAGAGGCCATAACTCCAATTTTTTTGGTCATTCTTGTTTCTATTGGTCCGTATATGTCATAAGGATCATGCATATCAATTTTCATGAAGAAATTCCATAGGGAAGGCATCTGATCAAGATTTGACTTCTTGAGCAAGTTGGTGTAAAATCAGGGCATATGAGGCCACCAATGACCCAACCAAAGAGTGTTCTTCATAATTTTGAATGTGTATGATCTTTATTTGATCATAGAAGATGTTATAAGTTCACAAAATTGCAAAATTTCAAGCCATTTGCAAAGTTGCCTTTTTGGGAAAGTGACTTGTAATGTAAACTTGCTATTTTGGGAAAGTTTTCAACCTCCTCAAATTGATTCAAAAATGCTTCAAATGATAAAACTTTGGTCATGAAAGTTGTAGAATGTATCATTCCCTTTTCAAAAAGTTCAAGAACTAATTCTAATTCATTTTGGATCAAAAGTTATGGCTTGTCAAAGTTGGGAAAAATCACATAATTTCAAGTCTTGCACCAAAGAGGCAAAGTTGCAAAACCCCTTGTCAAGGCAAAATGTGACTTCAAATGGACTTCTAACCTTTGAACAAACATAAACCAATGCCTAAAAATCAGAATGCATCAAAGACTTGTCCATTTTCATGACTTATGCTTCAAGTAATCACAAAAGGGCCAAAAGATCACAAAGTTGCAAAACCTCTCACAAACCCTAATCCACTTGCTAATTGGCCTCAAGACTGATTCCATGGCTCTCCTCAATCCTTGCTGCACGGGACACCCCTTTGTCCTTGGCCTGCCATTGACCCATACCTCTCTTACACAAAACATTGACTTTATGCAAAATGGCCCATACTAATCAAGCTAGGCCACACCAACTCCTCTGACCTATCCAAGTGTGATACATGTACCAAATGAGACTCAACACATAACACACACAAGCCTGAAACATCTCATAAGCCATAGTACACAAAACTCTCCTCTTATGCACTTTCCTTCGAAATTCATCACACAAGACACAAACATCAAAACAAACTTCATAGAATCACTCAGCATGTTCCCCTGATCATTTCCCAACCCTCATTTGTCCCTGAAACCACCTCAATCAGAAACACGATTCTCACCCCTCACTGAACAAAACTTCATCAAACTCTTGAACCAGCCACTTTAAACTCCAACCAAGCTATGCAAACTCCTCAGGAGGTTCACTGGAGTCATTTTGAAGCAAGGAAGCAGTCAAAAAGCTCCTGGATTGAAAGCTCCATCTCAGGTAGCCATGTGAAAACATTTCTCTAGAACTCTTGTTTTATGTTTCTAAATGATAAAGCATGCTCCACTGATCACACTGAACTTTGAAATTTTGAAAATGGTGTAGAAATGAGCTTGTATTGATTGACTGAAATTTCTGCCATTTTTGTTCTTCCTTTCGAATCTTGAGTTTGGGTGAGAATAAATTTGTTTTGAGAGTGGATTTGGATTCAGGGAGGTGAAAGGAGTTAATTTGGAGCTTTAGAGCTCCAGAAATAACCTAGGGAAGAAGTTAGCAATTTTCAGGTGAGGAGGTCACTTGAGAAGATGACCGGAGCTCTTCTCCGGTGACCTGAAAGTCATTAAGTCATTAATCACGTTTAGGGCAAAGTTTGAATCTGGACCTTGGATCTGGTTGACCTACGTTGACTCCCGCGTGTTTGAAGGGCTCAGATCACCCCATTGAGCCCTAATCCACGTCATTAGTTTAATTAATTAGGGTTTTATGTTAATTAAGTCAGTTTGAACCTAGGCCGTTAGATGACGCGCGCAGTCTACCCTCCATCTCCCAGTTTGAATCTCAGCCATGGATTGTGCATACTTTTTACTTTATTTGATTTTATTTCATTTTCTATTCATTTTATTTTTACAAATTATTTATAATAGCAAAATACCTTTAAGAATTCTGAAATTTTTTATCAAATCTTTCATTAATTTTCAGAACCCAAAAATATTTTTATTTTTATTTTTTGCATTAAAAATTATTTTTAAATCATTTAAATGTTTATTTTTAATTAGTTAATGAAAATTAATTAATTAAAAATACATTTAGGTATTTAAAAATCACAAAAAAATTCACATTGCATTTAGAAACATTTAGAAACATTATCAAACCCTCAAACCAAATTTATTTTTTGTTCTTGATGCCTTTTGATCATTTTCATTGGAATTAAATTCATTTTAAGGCAATATTTTTGTGCAAACTTTGAAAAATCCATTCTGCCTAACCCTTGAGAGTTTGATGATGATTCTTCTTGCATTGTATCCTTCATGGCATGTAGTTTATAGGATAAATTTGGTTTGAATTGATCTTCCATTTTCAATTTGTTTTGCATTTTTCTTGATAAGGTACCTTAAAACCCTAGTAATCTTAGGAAATTCATAACTTGCACTAGGTTAAGAGTTGGATCCCCTCCTTTGGGCAGTGAACTTGTATAGGTTTAGGGTATCTTTGATTGCATTTTCAATTTTTTTATCATTTCATTTGCTTTTGGTTTTGGATTTTTTGCATTGCATGATGCATGTAACCCTAATTTGTGCCTTCCTTTGCATCTATTTCTCATTTGCTTGCATCCAATGACTTGCCATGACATTTTGTGCATCCACATGATTCATAATACATCTTAGGACATATTAGAATCATGTTTGATCATTTCATATTTCATTTTCCATGTTATATGTCCATTGCATTTCATAACTTTTCATGTACATTCATGGTTCAAAGCATGCTTCATCTGCACCCATGTCCTTGTATGATCATTCTCATGTCTTGCCTCATGTTTGTATCATCTCTTAGCATCATTAACATCATGTAAATGCTTCTGACTTTGGTTTTCATCATGACATTTCATCCCATTTGCATTGCATTTCATTTCTTTTGGCTAACTTTTCAGGTGGTAAGTTGTTTTTAGAAGTGAATTTGCCTTCACTTCTCACAATCTCTTTTCATCTCTCTTGCATCTTTGCTGCCTTTTATCTTGTGTATTGGATTGAGCTTGCTCATTCATGATGATCTTACTTTCTTTCTTCAAGCAACTTGTCTTCTTAAGTGAAGCAAGTTGTTTTGCTTCTCTTTGCTTCTTTCTCCATTCATCTGTCCCTTTCCTGGTGGCTTCTCTGAAGATCTTTCTCTCTTAAGCCTCATAAACCCTAGGAACCCCCAAGTATGATAATTAGGGTTTGATTAGTCCCTCATTTAGTTTCACCTTTGTGTCATCATTGAGTCTTCTCTTCTCACCTCATAATCTAGGACTAAACCCTAAAGGTTTTAAGGTTTTGAGATTAAGCTTATGCCTGCATCCTTCTATTAGGATGGAGTGTATAACTTTAATCCTAAGTGTTAAACCCTTAATGTGTTTAAATCCTTCAATCAATCCATCTAATAACCATCAAGACATCAAGCTTGTAACTTGGGCCTTGCATTAGGGTTCTAATTCTTCCTTAATTGGTAAAGAAGGACTAACCCTAGTGTTAATGGACAAGTCCCCCTCAAGTTGTCTTACAAACCTTAAAAATCACTTCTTAATCTTACCATTAACTAAAATTCATTTAATGAAGACTTTTTTTGTCATGAGGTTAATCCCTAATCATGGATTAAGTTGAGGAGTCTTTCTCAGCTTAAATGTTCTCATCTATTATCCTTCTATTAGGATGGTGTAATGAGTCCATTAAATCCTTGATTATGGCTTAAACTCATTACTTAACACTAAACAAAAACAACAAAAACATCTAAATAATTACAAGTAGGTTAATGATCTTAACCCTACATCATGGTGATTAAGTGTGAGGTGCTTACTTCATACTTAAGGTATTCTCATTACCCCTAATCAGAGGGAGGATGTGATGAGTTTACTAACCCTTGGTTTAGGCTTAAGCTCATTAACTTATGACAAATTTCAAAAAGCAATAAAAGATTGAAAACACAAAACAAACAATAATCGTCTCCTCCGGGATTCTTTTCTCATCTCATTCACCCACAAACGAGAACTTGCTTCTTCCGTCTAATGCAAGACAGTTTGCACCTGAGCCAGACAGGTCATACACTTGAGCATAGACAAGCAAGCAGTTCATATGTCAATTCACCTTTCAGTCTCTTTGGGTCGAACTACGGTGTTCTGACTTCCTCATTGCACGAGAGGATACGTAGGCATAACTTAACAGTTATCGAACAAAAGTCTCTGTATATTCCCCCCTCTTCCAGCTTTATTCTTTAAGCCTCATAGTCTTGAGCTTCATTCATTTGGTGGGAGCGACAGCTTGGCGACTCTGCTGGGGACCCTTATACTGTAACCAGGGCTTCTGGTTCTTTTTGTGGGTTCCTCCTAGTGCTTGTTTGATTTGTGTTTACTGGGGTGCTATGTGCTAGTTGTGTTATATAGTTACTTTATTTATTGCTTTATGTACAACTTTATTTATTGCTTTCTTTACAATTTTATATATTTCATACTGTCATTACCATTGCTGGATCTGTTCTTCTGTCTTGGTGGGTGGGGTTTCATTGAGAGTATAAGGTCCTATACTTGGGACCTGAGTGACACCTAGGCTAGAGTGGTTCATGTTCTTTCCCATTCCATTTCGGTCTGGTGCGGGAATATGAAACACGGTTCAGATATGGGTTTCTTCTTGAGAACTCTGTGCTACAGATTTCCTGTAGTGCTAGGGCTATCTGGGAAGCCTGCTAAGTCTGGATGACCTTTATTATGACCTTCAGAAACTGAGGTGAATTAGAGGAGGGTCTTTTATGGTTATTTTAAACACTATACCTCCGGGTTAGAAGTGTTTACACTTCTCATAACTGATCCAAGTCTGAGGATCCTTGTTCTAGAACACCACCTGTGAGGGGGTTGGGATGTTTACAGGTTTGCAGGTACCATTGGCCACATCATACCCTGATACTTGTTTTGTTTGAGAATGCTTCACTTTGGACAGTTCTTGTGATTTAACCCTGGACACGTGACTCTTTATTTGAGTCCCCCACCTTGGTTACTGGATTTCTGAACCTCCATCTGGACTTCTTGAACATACATGGACTTTATATCAAGACAGTAATCAGATCCAGCTTGATCACAAACCCTTGCATATCATTTGCATACATCCTCATTGCATCATTTAACAATTGTTTATTTGTTTTTCAGGGTATCCACATTATATTTTGGCTTGGTTTTGACCCCTTCATCTGCATAGACCTCTGTTTCATCAGCTATCTGCTTCAGCTATCTTCCTCAGTTGTCTGCTTCAGTCATCTTCATCATCACCAGCATCAGCCCATCTCCAGTACCAGTCTTGATCTTCATCAGCACTTCCCTTCAGCTCTTCATCAGCAGCCATGGCACCCAAGAAGAGCAACATTTCATACCATTTCTTTGAGCCTGTGCTGACTGGCATCAAGCAGGTCCAATCACTTATCACTCCAGACCACATGCCATTATTCAGAGAGCATTATGGAGGTATCCTTGACATGGTTATGGACCTGGATCCTTCCCAGAGGAGCATGATCCACACTTGCCTACAGTTTTATGACCCTCCTTTGAGATGCTTCACTTTCCCAGACTTTCAGCTAGGACCTCTGTTGGAGGAATTTTCATCATTGATTGGAGTGCCTGTCAAGGGTGGGATCCCTTTCAACCCAGAGATGACTTCTCCCAGCAATGGAGAAGTGGCAAAAGCACTGTACCTGGATCCTGCTTTGATTGAGCAGAACATGACAACAAAAGCTGGGATCCCTGGTTTACACTTAGACTTCTTGATTTCTTAGGCCATCCTGAAGGCCTCTTTGGGAGAATGGAGGGCAGTTTGTGCATTGCTAGCTCTCAGCATATATGGGGTCATACTGTTTGCAGATGAGCCCAAATTTATCAGCAAGAATGCCATTCATGTTTTCCTCCTGAGGAACCCAATACCCACATTGCTGGGAGACTTCTATTACTCCATTCATCAGAGGAATGAGAAACAAAGGGGGAAGTTAGTGAGATGTTGTGCTCCTTTGTTTCACACCTGGCTGCTCATACACCTACCCAAGACAGATGCCTTCTTGAACCCTCACCAACAGAAGAATTGGGCTAAGAGACTTATTGCTTTGACTTCAGATGACATCAGATGGTGTAACCAGAGCACCAAAGGCAAAGACATCATCACTAGCTGTGGGCAATACCCAAATGTACCTCTGATAGGAGTAAAGGGTTGCCTCAACTACAATCCTCTGCTGTTCAAAAGGAAACTGGGCTATGCTTTTGTTCACCCTCCTAGAGTGCAGGATTTAGCTGAGACCCTGTATTGTGAGATAAAGCCTAATCTAGCTGCTGTCAGACAAGCATCCTGGGCTTGGGACAGCATCCAGACAAAAGGGATGGCTATTCTTGGAAGGTGCAATAATGTTGCTTCAGCACAGTACTATGACTAGTCTCATGCTAGGGCTCAGATTACTGGAATACCCTTCACCATTGAAGATATACCTGGACCATCTACAGTACCACCTCCAGCCACTGTCAGCCTGGAAGAGTTTGAGAAGCTGAAGGAAAGGAATGAGAATCTGTCTCAAGCTCTGAAGAAGACCCTTTGGGAAAGGAGTGATGGTCGTCTGGACATTGAGAGGTTGGAGAAGCTTAAGGTGGAGCATCTGGCCAAGATTGAGAAAACAGAAGACTATATCAGGAAAGCAAGGGCTGGGGAGCAAATATTGAAGAATGCCTGTAAAGAGGCCAAGTTTCAGAAGGCTAGAACTGATCTCTATCTGCAAGAAAGTCAGGCTAGGTGGGTCAGGATCACTGAAGCCCGAACACGAGAAGATAAGAAAACTCAATCCAGGATTGAGCAGTTAGAGGCCAATGAAAGGAAGCAACATGAAGCTTTGCTGGCAGCCCAGAAGGAGATTTCAGAGTTGAAGCTCAGGGCTGGTTTGAAGAGGTCAAAGGACCAGGACAGGCACAAGAAGCTGACCACTGCCATTGCCACCAGAAACCTCCTCATCAGAAACATTACAGAGCATCCAGCTGACCCAGTGATTGAGGCACTTCTGAAGGAGGTTAAGGAGGATGAGTTTGGACTATATGTCTGACCTTTTGATTGTTGTTGTTTTCATTTTGATGTACTTTTCTTTTGTGTTGTATTTTGACCCTTCAGGGGCATATGTTGTAAAACAAACTATGTATTGTTCAGTATTTGTAATATATTCTAGTTTGTTTCCATTTTTGGGATTTCCTTTCTAAACAAAGTCAAAAGCATCTTCCTCAGGGTCTGGAAAGGTCAAAACCAAGAACCAAGCAAGATACCTTGGTGTTAATGCTATTATTCTATGATTGGCATTATGTTTGGTAAAACTAATATGGCTGGAAAATGTTGAATAAGAAGTTCCATATTAACATGGTATAGATTCTGGAAGAACATGTCAAACATGATGTCCTGACATGGTGGCACAGATAAATGTGGAAGTTGTCAAAGAAGATGTTGAATTCAGTTCAGAATGTCCTATCAGATGTTGGGACATTATCAAACAGAGTATAAGAACTTAATTCAGGATGTCCCAACAGATGTTGTCATATGTCACAGTCAGATGTCAAAGAAGATGTTGAAGTATCTGCAAATGTCATGACAGAATGTTACAGACAGATGTCAAAGAAGATGTTGAAACATCTGCAAATGTCATGACAGAATTACTGTCATATGCTACAGACAGATGTCAAAGAAGATGCTGAAACATCTGCAAATGTCATGACAGATGTCAAAGAGAATGTTGAAACATCTGCAAATGTCATGACAGATGTCAAAGAGAATGTTGAAACATCTGCAACTGTCATGACAACATTACTGTCATATGTTACATATAGATATCAAACAAGAAGTGTTGAACTTAGTTCAGGATGTCACACCAAATGTTGTGACACTGTCAAACAGAGTAACAGTTAATGAACTTAAGTCAAGATATCAGGATGTCACACCAGATGTTAGGACATTGTATCAGTTGATGGAATAAGTTCAGTTTACAGGATGTCCCATCAGATGTTGTGACATTGTATCAGTAAATGAAGTAAGTTCAGTTTTTCAGGATGTCCCAACAGATGTTGAGACATCTCAGACCTGTTACCAGAATTAATTAATAACTAACTGATCTGAGATATTTAAGGAGAGTTATCTGGAATTAATTATGGATGGATAAAAACAGAACAAGGCGCATCTGTAGGGAGTTTTGTTATGAAGATTCAGATTAATCAGAAGAACAAAATCACCTAGAATCTAGGAAGTAACAAACCCTAATTCAAGGTGATGACATTGGATTTATCAGATCTGAATTATGCAGAATATTCTGGAGATATTATGCAATCATATGTGGTGCTGATCTAGAAGATCTTAAAGACTCAATTTAAATTGAAGACAAATATTGAAAAATATAGGTTTCTATATTTAGAGATATTTTAGAAGTTGAAGATCTTTTGGAATATTTGTAGCAGATATTTCTGCATATTTGTAGCAGATATTTCTGCATATTTGTAGCAGCTATTGTTGTGATTGTTTAGGCCCAAATCCAATTGGGAATAGGTTATAAAAGAAACCTTGTAACCTAGTTTAGATCAACCCAATGAACCGAAAATGTAAACATTATTAGGGTTGTGTCCTTGTGTCAGCCGTGCATAACAAGTAACACTATTGTGGCTGTTTCACTTGTGATTCTAGAAGCTTGTAAGCAAGAGAAGTATTGTGTCTTGATTGAAACTTCTAAGTAAGATCAAACTGTTGTGTTTGAAGTGTGACTTCAATTTTATTAATCATTGTAAAAGATCACTGTGTGATTGAGGGGGAGTGAGTAGGGTACTCATATCTAAGTTGTGTCTTAGGTAGAAATTGCATTGGGTAGTTATTAAGTGATAGATTAAACAGGGTGGTTTAAGTCTAGAATTAATATTACTTATAGTGGATTTCCTCCTGGCTTGGTAGCCTCCAGATGTAAGTGTGGTTATACACTGAACTAGGTTAACAAACTTCTGCTGTGTTCTTTTTATCTTTTATGTTTTATGCAGTACCTGAACTGAATGTCCTATCAGATGTCCCAACATCCTGAAGCATGTTTGACTCTAATATAACAGAATTATTTAAGTACTGATATGTATACCTTACCATGTTTATAAGTAACAGATAAGATGTCTCAACATCATATTAGACATCTGAGTCTGTCATACCAGAATTTCAATTGGTATCAGAGCAGGCATCCTGGTCTGTTTCTGGATGAGATCTAAGGGGGATACTTTCTGGTTCATGGTAAAGGAAGAAGGAGGATATAATGAAAAGCTGTTTGAACTTGAGAGGTTCATATTGGTGTTTGAATGGTCCCTAGAAGTGGAGGATGGACTATTCATCATATGGTGTATATTGGACCAGTCTGGTGTTATCAGGGCTGGAAATTTGCTGGTGAATTGTTGTGTAGCTATGATGTCAAACAGAATGTCCTGACATCTTGGTTCTGAGAATTCTATATTTGAAGGAGGCTTGTATTTTGTTTTCTGTGAGAATTGGAGAACACTTAGTTCAGAATGTTGTGGTTCTTGATGAAAGAAGAGGTTGGAGCCAAAACAAAAGAGTATAATTATCAAATCTTTCATGCGGGAGTGAAAATCTTGATAAGTTATCTCTTAAGCTTATTTATGGTGACCTAATGAGGATATCCTTCTTGGTTATGGTGTCCTATGTTGTTTAGGTATAGCTGGAGAAAATCTCTCGTGTGAAGATACATGTTTATGATTGTCTAAATCATGAACTGAAGGAAGTTTCATCAAGAAAGAAGCTGAATTGATATGTCAATCCTAATGGCTTAACACCACACTACACATCAACAGTTTATGAACCAAGCTTAGTTTTGTGTTCCAGAAGAAGGAAACTGGTGTGATGATGGATGCTTTGGGTGCTAGACAAATGTGTAATGATCACATATGTTTGGAACCTACTCCTAACCTGGAAGAGGAGGCATCTATGCTACATGTTGAAGACTTAGATAATGATCATTGCTTCTGTGGACCCTAGCATATCCAAAAGGCTTAGGGCTAGAAAGGAAAAGAAGACTACAGGACATTCATCTCCTGAAAAGAAGCAGCCTACTCCAAAGAAAGACAAGGTCAAAGTGATACTTGGTCCTACTAAACAATGGAGCAAGGTGAATACCCAAAAGAGGAAAGCTGTAACTCCACCAGATTCAGATGTTGAAGAGGATGTCCCAACATCCCAACCAAAGAAGAAACCAGCACCCTCAAGGTCCACCTCTGCTATTCCAGAAGCTCCTCTGGACAATGTTTCATTCCATCATGTGTCAAGTGTGAGCAGATGGAAATTTGTATACCAAAGAAGGGTAGCACTTGAAAGAGAGCTGGGCAGAAATGCACTTGAGTGCACTGAGGTAATTGACCTAATTTCTTCTGCTGGTTTATTCAAGACAGTATCAAACTTTTCACCTTGCTATGAGCTGCTAGTCAAGGAATTCATTGTCAACCTTCAAGAGGACTGTGATGATGGTAAATTAGATGACTTCAGAAAGGTGTATGTAAGAGGGAAATGTGTGGAATTCTCTTCTAGGGTTATCAACCACTATCTAGGAAGAGAATCTGATGGACCTAATGAGCTGGGAAAGATAAATAACCATGTGTGCAAGGTCATCACTGCTAATCAATTCAAAGCTTGGCCAGTCAAAGGGAAATTTTCTGTTAGCTTGCTGACAAGGAAGTATGCAATGCTGCATAGGATTGGCACTTCAAATTGGGTCCCTACCAACCATACCTCCTCAATAGCAACTGAATTGAGCAGGTTCATATATGCTGTGGGCACCCAAGCAAAGCTGTACTTTGGGGCTTATATTTTTTCAGACATTGAAGCATGTTGGAACATCTGCAACAAAGCTTCCCATTGCTTTTTCCTCTCTGCTATGTGGAATCATACTAAGCCAGTATCCAGGTATCCTCACTGAGAAGGATTCAGTATGCAAAAGAAAAAGTCCTCTGGCCTTCCATTACAAACTTTTCTTGAGCCATCATGCTGCTGATGTTGAAGCTTCCACTAGGACATCTGCTGGACCTTCAAAAGCAAAGACTCCCATATCCAAAGCTGCCTTGATTGCAGATCTGAAGAACACTTGCAAAAATCTGGATGCCAGGAAGAAAAAGCTTGAGGAAGTATTTCAAAGGCTGGAGCTGGAAGAGGTTACTCAGAATACTGATGAATCTAATGATGAATCTGAAGATGAAGAAGCTTCTAAATGTATTTACAAATGTGGGTGAAAAATGCATGACTTTGGTCATGATTAAAGCTATCAATGTGACCAACAATTGCTAGAAGCAAGGGAAGAATGTCAGATTGGGAAGTCTGATCAGAATGGTTGTTGAACTGGTAGTCTCTTCCACTACTAGTCATGGATAGTGGCAGTATAAACCCTTTGTAGCAAGCAAACTAAGAGCATCTGTTTTGGAATATAAAATCAAGTGTGGATATTTATCAGTTGTGCTCTTTGTATGTTCATCAGGGGTGTGAAATTGAGAATTAGTGGAGTACATGCTCAGCTGGAGTATTGTTTATCCATGACATGAGGAGATCTTGCTAATCTTATCTGGAGCTAACCTTAAAATCCTTCAAAAGTAAAAGATCAGATTGTGTAGAACTATCTGATAAGGTATTATACAAGGATTTAAGATCAATTGTTGTTTGTGGAATTCACAAATATTTGATTGATTATCCTTGTGATTCAAGATTGGTGATGTTCAAAAAGATGTTGGAACATCTTATCATCAGAGTTTGTGCAGAATCATGGGAGAGGTATTGCATAAGCTGTAGCATTGGCTTCAGTCTTGTGTGACAAGAGTTATGTATTTCTGGAAAGTTTCTTGGGAAGAACTTGTCTGGATATTGTTGATTCTGAAGATGGAGATGAAAGACCATGAACATATCATAATCTTGGTGACTACTTGGATTGGTTTATTTCTGATCTAGGTGTAGTCCAGAATGCTCATCATGGAGTTAAGATAGGTGGAGATATCATAAATTTGTTTAGACTGCTTTACTCAAGGAAAGGTGGCATCCTTGGTATAGTTTTGAGGTGTAGTTCTTAACTATTCCTTCTGAATAATCAGACAGTGGCAGGTTTGAAGACTTTGGAGAAACATTGGAAGTTTCTCATCAATATGTGTTATTGGTAAGAACTTCTGCAAAACCAATAGAATGGAGGTTGTCTACTCAAACTTGATGGATAAATCAAGTCTATGAGAGCATGTAACTCTTGTTCTATAAAGGAAGGAGGTTCTTTCAAGTGGCAGAAGAAGGAACTGAATTTAACAGATGGATGTGGGCTAATAATGTTTAAACATCTAGTTCAACATCAGAGTCTAATTGGTGAAGATCAACTTTTTTGATCAGGATATCTTTGGAAGCTTTATTATAAACGTGAAGAAGACAAAAGTGGCAATTGGCTTTTTCATATGAGGATTCATAAAAGAGGTTATCAAAATGTGGTAATTGGTTGATCTTTAAAGTGGATTCGAAGAATCAAGATAATCAGAGTGTGGCAGCTGGTTGTTCTTGAGGATTGTCTTGGAACAAATTGCTCTTGGGCAGAGGAGTGATGAGTTGAAGACTCAAGAGGATTTATTCTTCTTGAAGGTGGATGAGAGTTTATCACTCTTTCTGGATTTCTAATTCTAACTGGTGGCACAATGTAGTTGAAGATTTTCAGTTCTTGGATTACTATTCTATAGTAAGTCCAGTTGGTGGAGCACATCTAGGATCATGGTGATAAGGTCTTGGTGTATGAAAAAAAAAAATCTAACTAAGTGTTAGTACATTATCTGGGGTGTTTATCTACATGGTTTCTATTATTAGACTACCTAATCATATGGGAGAATGATGAAGTAGATGATCTATATTGGAAGAAACATGTAGAAGAGACTGGAAGTGTTCCTCGTGCTAAAAAGCCAAGAACTCCAAAAAGATCAAGTTTTCAGCAAGACCAAAGGCATACCTTCACCATTGTACAACACTCCAAAAGCTTCTGAATATGTGGATGATTCCATAAAGGAGTTGGTAACCAAGATCCTATCTGAGCAAAGAGTGGTAAGTGGCATATTTATCTCTCTGAACACTATGCCAGCTCCACAAGAAGATCAACAAACTCAGGCTGCAAAGGACACTCCTGCTATACAGGATGTCCCAATAGATGTTGAAACATCTGAGGACCAGCTCAAGGCCTCAACTGAAGAGCACATCTCTGTTGATCCACCAGAAGTATATCAGGTATTGATTGCTTGGAAGTTTGTTTGTGGACATTCATTCTAATTTCATAATCAGTTTGGATGTGTTTTATCTGGATTGTATGGCCTTTGGTGTGTAAAGGCTTAGTGTCAAGAACCTGTGTGCTATAAGATGTTCATCTTGTGTAGTATGTGGTAACTACAAACCCAGAAAGGAATCAAGTATGCTTTGGTACAAGAAGTGAATATGTTCAATTGGGAATTGAACAGAGGGTGAGCTCTTGAAGACATGAAGATGCGTCTTATGTTTTCCTTTCATCAATGTACAGAGAAGCATGGAGTATCCTAGATAGGGGGAGTGTGTTACAAGTATGTGCACTTGATTTTGTGGTGTTAAGGGGGAGTAATACCTTAACCAGATAAGGAGAATCCTAAGAGTCTAGAAGGCTATATTATATAAAGCTGCTCTTTGCAGTTTATGTTTGATTCTTGAGGAATTGTGAAGCTTGTGTTTGTTTCAAGCTTATGGAGATTATATACCTCTATTTTTATTATGGTACCTTTGTCTTTTTATGGCTAAAAAGGGGGAGAAGTAATAGTGTGAGGTCTGATATGAAGATGTGATGTTAAGGAACTTCTACATAAGGTACTACTACACCTGTATGTAAATTAGTTTTAGCCAAAATAAGCCAAAGGGGGAGATTGTTAATGCTATTATTCTATGATTGGCATTATGTTTGGTAAAACTAATATGGCTGGAAAATGTTGAATAAGAAGTTCCATATTAACATGGTATAGATTCTGGAAGAACATGTCAAACATGATGTCCTGACATGGTGGCACAGATAAATGTGGAAGTTGTCAAAGAAGATGTTGAATTCAGTTCAGAATGTCCTATCAGATGTTGGGACATTATCAAACAGAGTATAAGAACTTAATTCAGGATGTCCCAACAGATGTTGTCATATGTCACAGTCAGATGTCAAAGAAGATGTTGAAGTATCTGCAAATGTCATGACAGAATGTTACAGACAGATGTCAAAGAAGATGTTGAAACATCTGCAAATGTCATGACAGAATTACTGTCATATGCTACAGACAGATGTCAAAGAAGATGCTGAAACATCTGCAAATGTCATGACAGATGTCAAAGAGAATGTTGAAACATCTGCAAATGTCATGACAGATGTCAAAGAGAATGTTGAAACATCTGCAACTGTCATGACAACATTACTGTCATATGTTACATATAGATATCAAACAAGAAGTGTTGAACTTAGTTCAGGATGTCACACCAAATGTTGTGACACTGTCAAACAGAGTAACAGTTAATGAACTTAAGTCAAGATATCAGGATGTCACACCAGATGTTAGGACATTGTATCAGTTGATGGAATAAGTTCAGTTTACAGGATGTCCCATCAGATGTTGTGACATTGTATCAGTAAATGAAGTAAGTTCAGTTTTTCAGGATGTCCCAACAGATGTTGAGACATCTCAGACCTGTTACCAGAATTAATTAATAACTAACTGATCTGAGATATTTAAGGAGAGTTATCTGGAATTAATTATGGATGGATAAAAACAGAACAAGGCGCATCTGTAGGGAGTTTTGTTATGAAGATTCAGATTAATCAGAAGAACAAAATCACCTAGAATCTAGGAAGTAACAAACCCTAATTCAAGGTGATGACATTGGATTTATCAGATCTGAATTATGCAGAATATTCTGGAGATATTATGCAATCATATGTGGTGCTGATCTAGAAGATCTTAAAGACTCAATTTAAATTGAAGACAAATATTGAAAAATATAGGTTTCTATATTTAGAGATATTTTAGAAGTTGAAGATCTTTTGGAATATTTGTAGCAGATATTTCTGCATATTTGTAGCAGATATTTCTGCATATTTGTAGCAGCTATTGTTGTGATTGTTTAGGCCCAAATCCAGTTGGGAATAGGTTATAAAAGAAACCTTGTAACCTAGTTTAGATCAACCCAATGAACCGAAAATGTAAACATTATTAGGGTTGTGTCCTTGTGTCAGCCGTGCATAACAAGTAACACTATTGTGGCTGTTTCACTTGTGATTCTCGAAGCTTGTAAGCAAGAGAAGTATTGTGTCTTGATTGAAACTTCTAAGTAAGATCAAACTGTTGTATTTGAAGTGTGACTTCAATTTTATTAATCATTGTAAAAGATCACTGTGTGATTGAGGGGGAGTGAGTAGGGTACTCATATCTAAGTTGTGTCTTAGGTAGAAATTGCATTGGGTAGTTATTAAGTGATAGATTAAACAGGGTGGTTTAAGTCTAGAATTAATATTACTTATAGTGGATTTCCTCCTGGCTTGGTAGCCTCCAGATGTAAGTGTGGTTATACACTGAACTGGGTTAACAAACTTCTGCTGTGTTCTTTTTATCTTTTATGTTTTATGCAGTACCTGAACTGAATGTCCTATCAGATGTCCCAACATCCTGAAGCATGTTTGACTCTGATATAACAGAATTATTTAAGTACTGATATGTATACCTTACCATGTTTATAAGTAACAGATAAGATGTCTCAACATCATATTAGACATCTGAGTCTGTCATACCAGAATTTCACTTGGAAAACAAATAAGCATACTGCATTGCATACTAACTTTTGTTTTGTTTTGTAGGTTTTTGTTATTGGTTTGTTTGTTACTAACTCTGTTGTGGTTCAGGAATTATTGCTCGCCGCCGGGTGTTCCCTCTCAACCGTCCGCACCGGTATCCTACTCGCAACAACCTTCCTGGTATCCAAATGGACCAAGTATAGCAGGACCTGACAGAGGTCAGAACTCAAATGGCTAACGAAAGAGTGGAGATGAGGAACCAAATGGCCCAAATCATGACTGTAATGACTGGCTTGGCCCAGAGTCAGGAAAGGTTAAGGGCATTGGTAGAAAGACAAAACCCCGAGGAACCTCAACCTGGAACTGGAGGAACAAGTAATAATGAGGGAGGTCAGCCTCATGTTAACCCACCAGTATTTGGACCTCATCTAGATCCGGAAGTCAACATCCCAAGGAATGTACCGGGCAACACTACTGCAGGCAGGATCTTGCAAGAAGATCCTCAAGAGGAGCAGTTTACTGTAATGGGAGCTGGGGATGAAGTCTATGATAGGAGGTTTGATGAAATTGTTGAGAAGTTGAGATCTCTGGAGTCTCAAAATTCCTTAGGCTTCGATGTAATGGATATGGGGTTAGTGGATGGGGTAAGGATTCCCCACAAGTTTAAACCCCCGTGCTTCGAGAAGTACAATGGAACTTCCTGTCCACGAACTCACTTACAGTCCTTCCTGGGGAGACTTAAAGCATATACCATGGATGAAAAGCCGTGGATGTTTTACTTTGAAGATAGCTTGACTGGAGCTTCAAGATAGTGGAATTCACACTTGACCAGAGCTACTATCAGATGCTGGAAGAACTTAGCTGAAGCTTTCATCAGGCAGTACCAATACAACCTGGACATGGCCCCTAACAGGACCCTTCTGATGGGAATGTCTCAATCCTCCAGGGAAAGCTCTAGGGAATATGCCCAAAGGTGGAGACAGCTTGCTGCTGCTGTCCAGCCACCCATGTCGGAAAGAGAGATGGCCGACATGTTCATGAATACTCTGCAAGGAACATATATTGATAGGCTAGCTGCCTTTTCTTCCACCAGTTTCGCTGACGTAGTTATAGCTGGGGAAAGGATTGAAAGCCTTTTGAAGACGGGTAAGATTTCTGATAACAGTGCAAGTTCGTCCAGTAATCCCAGGAAGCCTTTTGTGGGACCTAGAAGAACCGGTGAGACAAATGCCATTCATGCCAACAGGGGCAGACCTCAGTATGTTCATAGATCAGTGGCAGCTGTCACTATTCCAGCTCCGATTCCTCAACAACCAGCATATCAACCACAACAGCAACCACATTATCAACAGCAGGTCCAGTATCCGCCACAAAGAACCTACAACAACAACAACAACAATCAACAACAAAGACCTTTTCAGCAAAGACCGTCACAGGCAAATAGGGTAACTGACCCTATCCCTATGCCTTATGCTGCCTTATTGCCACAACTCCTGAAACTCAACTTGGTTGAATTAAGGACATTGGCACCACCAGATCCCTCCAATCTTCCAAGGAATTATGATGTCAACGCCAGATGTGCTTTCCACTCCAATGCACCTGGCCACAATACTGAGGAATGCAGGGCTTTACAAATGAAAGTACAAGATCTGGTGGATTCTAAAGCCCTCAACTCCGCACCCCCTCCAAATGTCAACAAGAATCCTATGCCTAACCATGGTGGGCCAAGGATTAATGCCATTGAGGAGGGAAAGCACTCTACTTTGATCACCAGTGTTGCACAGATTCGAACACCTCTGGTTGAAATTAAAGCTCAGCTTCTAGAGTGCCAGATGTTCCCCGGGTGTGAGCTTGGTTGTGGGTATTGCAACATTACGGTCAATGGGTGTGATAATTTGAGAAGCGACATAGATAGTCTTATCAAGGACGGTATCCTTCAGATCTCAAAAACAGCGCCTACAAATCCAGCAATTCCTTTGACAACGATTCCTGATTCTCCTACAACTACAACAACAATCATTCCTACCGATTCATCAATATCATCAACAATGGCTCCATCCATCACTTTAACAAATCAAATGTCAACAACCCTTTCTTCTACAATATCATCATCCATTTATTCAGCCGAATCTTCTACAACATCAACAGAAATTAACGAAGATATCTCAGCAGTCACTATCTACTATGATCCATCAAATGTTCCTCCAAACAACAACTTTCAAACAGTGGCACCTCCTGCCAGGTCACCAGTCACAATTTACTACAATCCACACACCATCACAATACCCTCCTCTGCATCAATCAGTACAGTTACCATTACGGTGCCTGGACCAGTTCCATATGAAAGCAGTAATGCCATACCTTGGCATTATGGCTCTGATCTTTACTGCAACGGGGAGAAAATCACTTTGGGTTCTTCAACCTCTTCTCCACAAATTGATAATGTTGGGGGAGGCGGAGGCTTCACACAAAGCGGACGCCTTTTTGCCTCACAAACTCAAAGACCTAATGCTGAAGCAGAAGCTGCTGCCAAAGCAAAAGGAAAGAGTGTGGTACTTGAAGAGCAGGCTGTCAAAGAAGCTCAGAAGACGTCTTTTGAACAAGATGTAGACGAGTTTATGAGAATCATAAAGAGAAGTGATTACAAGATGGTGGATCAGCTTCACCAAACTCCCTCAAAAATCTCCATATTATCCATGTTGATGTGTTCTGAAGCTCATAGGAATGCATTATTGAAAGTCCTGCACGCAGCATACGTGCCAGAAGAGATTACCGTTAATCAGCTAGAAACTGTGGTAGAAAATGTCAACACCAGCCACGGACTGGGCTTTACCAATGCTGACTTAACAACTGAGGGACGTAACCACAATAAGGCTTTACATATCACCCTGGAGTGCAAGGGTGCTGTTCTATCTCATGTACTGGTGGACACTGGGTCGTCGCTCAATGTTCTACCAAAGAAAGCCTTAGTGAAGCTAGAGTATGATGGTTTGGCGCTGCGTCCGAGTAATTTGGTGGTGAGAGCATTTGATGGCTCTAAAAGATCAGTGCTTGGGGAGATTGATCTGCCTGTGATGATTGGCCCGCAGACTTTTAAAATTACCTTCTATGTGATGGACATTCAGCCGGCCTACAGCTGTTTGTTGGGTAGACCCTGGATCCATGCCGCTGGCGCTGTTACGTCTACCCTTCACCAGAAGCTGAAATTCGAGTGGGAAGGCCAGATCATCACCATCTGTGGGGAAGAAGACATCTTTGTTAGCCATCTGGCTACGTATAAGTACATTGAAATGGATGGAGAGATCCATGAAACTATGAGCCAGGGGTTTGAGGCCCTAAACATTAATGAAGCATTTGCTGTACTGGGAACTTCCATGGCATCTTATCAGCAAGCCAGGAAGGTTGTTGAAGAGGGTACTGCCCAAGGCTGGGGAAAGCTGTTGCCCATGGAGAAGAAGGAAGACAGATTTGGGTTGGGTTACAAACCAACTCAACAAGATCAATCAGAGCTGCCAAGAAGCCCAATTTTGTCAGCGGGGGAATGCTCACCCCGGATGCAGTGAACAACTTGGAAGACGAGGAAGAAAGCGACCGCAACCTGGAAAGTTGGATACGTCCAAGGATCCCGGGGAGCCAAGTCCTTAACTGGTCTTCCCAGGAAATTATAAGGGTTACTCCTGCAGAGTAATTATTATTTCCTGTATTTTTAAGCATGCATCAAGTCTTGCATCTTGCCCAAGATGTCAAGACTCATTTTGTAATCGGGTCATCTTGTAATTTTGTGCAAACAGATCAATCAATGAATATCGGACATCTTTTGCAAATGAGTCTTTTTCTTTTCCGCTCACTGTTTTTCATTTTTTCTTTTTGTACAAAAATAAAATGGCAATGTTTTCCAAAATGATAACTTCATTTCACTTTTTCTAAACAAGATTAAAATTGATCACTAAAATAAAAAATCTAAACCCTTGCAGAAAGTGCCTTCCAGACTGCACCGACAGCAACACTGCTATGACTTCATATGACTTTGACAATCCAATCAATCAAGCTGATGAAAGGGTTGAAGAAGATTATGAGCTTCCTGAAGAGCTAGCCAGGTTGTTAAGGCAAGAGGAGAAGGTTATCACTCCTCATCAGGAGGAGATTGAAACGGTTAATCTTGGTACGGAAGAAGACGTGAAAGAGGTTAAGTTCGGGACCTGCCTACAAGATTCAGTAAAGGAACAACTGATTGACATGCTTCGAGAGTATGTGGATGTTTTTGCTTGGTCTTATCAGGATATGCCAGGGTTGGACACCGATATCGTCATGCACGAGCTACCTCTGAAAGAAGACTGCCCGCCAGTAAAACAGAAGTTGCGCCGTACTCGCCCATATATGGCAATGAAGATAAAAGAAGAGGTACAAAAGCAGTGGGACGCCGGTTTCCTTGCTGTAACTAGCTATCCACCGTGGGTTGCTAATATTGTACCTATGCCTAAGAAAGATGGCAAGGTGAGGATGTGTGTGTATTACCGGGATCTGAACAGAGTCAGCCCGAAATATGACTTCCCTTTACCTCACATTGATGTATTGGTTGATAATACGACTCAGTTCTCGGTGTTCTCCTTCATGGATGGATTTTCAGGATACAATCAGATCAAGATGTCACCTGAAGACATGGAGAAGACAACTTTTATCACACCCTGGGGCACGTTCTGTTATAAGGTGATGCCATTCGGACTGAAGAATGCTGGTGCCACTTATCAACGGGCTATGGTAACATTATTCCATGACATGATCCATAAAGAAATTGAATGTTATGTGGATGACATGATTGCCAAATCCCTCACAGAAGAAGATCACCTGGTAAATCTGTTGAAGCTATTCAAGCGTCTGAGGAAGTACAAAGTGAAGTTAAACCCCAACAAGTGCACATTCGGGGTGAGATCTGGTAAGCTGCTGGGATTTATTGTAAGTGAGAAAGGGATTGAAGTTGACCCTGATAAGGTTAAAGCCATTCAAGAAATGCCTGCACCAAAATCAGAAAAAGAAGTTCGAGGGTTTCTAGGTAGATTGAACTACATTTCACGGTTCATATCTCACCTTAAAGCAACCTGTGAGCCTCTGTTCAAGCTGTTAAGAAAAGAACAAACGATCAGGTGGAATGAAGACTGCCAAAGGGCTTTTGACAAAATCAAGGAATACTTACAAGAGCCTCCAATCCTTATGCCTCCAGTTGAAGGAAGACCTCTAATCATGTACTTGACAGTATTAGAAGAGTCAATAGGGTGTGTGCTGGGCCAGCATGACGAGTCTGGTCGAAAAGAGTATGCAATATACTACCTAAGCAAAAAGTTTACCGACTGTGAACAACGTTATTCACTGCTCGAGAAAACTTGTTGTGCTTTAGCATGGGCTGCTCGCCGACTAAGGCAGTATATGTTGACCCACACCACTTTGTTGATATCCAAGATGGATCCAGTTAAGTACATTTTTGAGAAGCCAGCACTTACCGGACGGGTTGCAAGATGGCAAATGATCCTCACAGAATATGATATTCAATACACATCTCAAAAAGCCATCAAGGGCAGTGTGTTGTCTGATTATCTTGCTGAGCAACCCATTGATGATTACCAGCCTATGAGATTTGACTTCCCTGATGAAGACATCATGTTCATAAAAGCAAAAGATCATGAAGAGCCCGTTCACACTGAAGGGCCTGACCCAGAAGAAGAGTGGACTATGATGTTTGATGGGGCTGTTAATATGAATGGTCGTGGTGTTGGTGCAGTACTCATTACACCTAAAGGAGTTCACATGCCTTTTTCGGCAAAACTCACCTTTAACTGCACTAACAACGAAGCTGAATACGAAGCTTGTATTATGGATCTTGAGGAAGCCATTGACCTCAGGATCAAGAATTTGACTGTGTTCGGAGATTCAGCTCTGGTAATCAATCAAACCAACGACAAATGGTACACCCACCAAGATCATCTAATACCTTACCGGGATTATACAAGAAGGTTATTGACTTTCTTCACAACAGTCAAGCTTGAGTATATCCCTCGAGATGAAAATCAGTTTGCAGATGCTCTGGCTACCATTTCGTCCATGATCAAAGTTCAAGCCGCCAACTTTGTGCCTCGGATTTCAGTATCCAGACTTGACAGACCAGCATACGTGTTCTCAGCAGAAGTTGTTAAAGATGATATGCCTTGGTTCCATGATATCAAATGCTTCTTGGAGGATCAAACATACCCACCCGGGGCATCTTCCAATTATAAGAAGACATTAAGAAGGCTAGCTGGTAGTTTCTTCCTGAATACTGAGGTTCCCTGTACAAGAGAAACTTTGATATGGTACTTCTCAAATGCGTTGACAGGACAGAGGCAGACTTATTGATGCACGAGGTGCACGAAGGATCCTTTGGTACCCATGCTGCAGGGCATGCCATGGCTAAAAAGTTGCTAAGATCAGGCTATTATTGGATCACAATGGATGCAGACTGTTGTGCTTATGCCAGAAAATGTCATAAATGCCAGATTTATGCGGATAAAGTGCATGTGCCTCCGAATCCTTTGAATGTGATGTCTTCACCATGGCCCTTTGCCATGTGGGGCATTGATATGATTGGCAAGATTGAACCGACTGCTTCAAACGGCCACAGATTCATCCTGGTTGCTATTGACTATTTCACCAAGTGGGTCGAAGCAGCTTCTTATGCAAATGTTACAAGGCAAGTGGTAGCCAGATTTTTGAAGAGAGACATCATCTGTCGGTATGGAGTGCCTGAGCGAATCATTACTGATAATGGTTCCAATTTAAACAACAAAATGATTTCAAAACTGTGCCGGGACTTCAAGATCCAACACCACAATTCTTCTCCTTACAGGCCAAAGATGAATGGCGTTGTTGAAGCAGCTAACAAGAATATCAAGAAGATTGTGCAGAAGATGGTAGTCACATACAAAGACTGGCACAAAATGCTACCGTTTGCCTTACATGGGTACCGTACGTCAATCAGAACATCCACTGGGGCAACGCCGTATCAGCTTGTTTATGGTATGGAGGCAGTCCTACCCGTTGAAGTTGAATTACCCTCCCTGCGGGTATTGATGGATGTTAAACTAAATGAAGCAGAATGGGTCCGATCCCGATACGAACAACTGAGTCTGATTGAAGAGAAAAGATTAGCTCCAATCTGTCATGGGCAGCTGTATCAGAAAAGAATGAATTAAGCCTTCGATCAGAATGCTAGGCTCTGAGAGTACCAAGTAGGAGATCTTGTGCTGAAAAGACTCCTCCCTCCTCATACAGACCACAGGGGCAAGTGGACTCCGAACTATGAAGGACCATTTGTAGTAAAGAAAGTTTTCTAAGGTGGAGCACTGATGCTCAGTACTATGGATGGTGAAGACTTCCTGTCCCCTGTGAATTCAGATGCAGTTAAAAAATACTTCGCATAAAAATGACCCGCTGGTGTTGCACCCCAAAATTTGCCCTCACAATACAAGACTTTGTGTTCTAAGAAGGTTCACAAGGTTCACAAGCTTCTCAACATCTTCAAGACCTTTCATGAGGTTCATGAAGTCTACAAGTTACTTTATGAAGGTTCAGAAGGTTCACAAGTTTCACAATGATTACAAAGTTTTCCTGAGGTTTATGAGGTCTACAAAGTCACTTCATGAGGTTCACAAGGTTCAAAAGCTTCACAATACCTCCCATGAGTATCACAAGACATCTTATGAAGATTCACAAGGTTTACATAGTTCACAATTGGTCAAAGAAGTTGACAATTCCCTCAGACAATGCACCTCCTAAGCAGTGCATCCAAAACTAGGGTTTTGACTTTAATCAGGCTAAATGGACTTCCAATACCTCAAGTGAGTTTCATAACATCTTATATGTGTGTAAGAACCCCCATGACAAGTTTCAAGACTTTTCTCAAAAGTTTGCTCAGTCAGATGATCAGATAAGTCAAAATCAGTCAATGCAGTTAAAAAGTCAAACTGAGGTCAACTGTGGTCAAACCAAAGTCAAACTTCATGATTTTTTGCCAACATCAAGTATATGAAGTAAAATTCATCATTTGATCAAGGGTTGATCATGATTCATCAAGGAGATTCCAGATCATCAATAATCAGGAGTTTCTAAATTAGGGTTTCCTTAGTAAAAGTCAACTGAACTTTGACCAGCCATAACTTTCACATACTTCATCACCAAGTCTCCATCCAAAGCTCATTTAGAAGGAAATTGAATCCTCTACAACTTTTATGTTGAAGGTTAAGCCTAGAAATGCTTCATTTGGAAGATATGATCTAAGACATTATAGGTCATTTCAAAAGTCAACAAAAAGTCAACAACTTTAAAAGGGCATAACTTGAGATTGGTAAATGATATGGACCTGAAACCAATGGGGTTGTTTAGAGGACTCTTCAAGCTTTCCAAAAAGTCCAAGAACACCCTCATACCTTTAAAATTGAGGGAGATATGCCTTTGCAAAGTTGGGAAATTTTGTGATGGTTTATGTTGAAAATGGAGGTCTAAAAGTAATTCTTTCCAAATGGGCTTGTTAAGTTGTGATCCAATCCACCTCATAACATGGTGCACGACCCAATTGACCAAAATTCAGCATTTTTATTATTTTATTTTTATTTATTATTGATTTAATTCATAAAAATCATTTTAAATAAATATAAAATATGAAAATCTATTTTTGGGTGAAGATTGAGGTTCTAGAAATTCTTAATGGATGATTGAAGTTTAAAGAGAAAGAAATAATGTGATTGATCCAAAGATAGCAAGTCATAATACACAAATATTTGACTTTTAACACTTGATCAATTTCAATCTTTTTAGATCAAAGTTTCCACATGACTAATCAATGTTTTGACCTAGAATGATTCACATATATATATTAAACATAAACCAAACACAAGGGCACGAAATCCAGCAGCTCATAGGTAAGTTCAAAACTCAAAATTCAAGCAAAAAAGTGGGATTCGGATTCTTCAATCCAAGGCACTACAAGGTATTTTAAGGACATGGCTAGCTTCCCTGGACATCACTGGTTGTAAAGCATCCATCATATGCATCAATACTATCTCATGTTGCCTTACCCGAATCAAACTTTGCCATGGATTTCAAATTTTCGATTATGTTTGTTTATGCATTATTAACGAATTTTGTTTGTGCTTTTGTGTTTATGATGATCCAAGGAACAATTCTGGACAAATTAATTGGATTTTCCTTGCCTAGAACCGATTCGGCCATTGTTAGGGTTTAGCTTTTGAAATTAGGGTTTGGTGTTTTAATGAGTTTAAATAAATTCTAAGAACATGGGAGTGTTCTATGAGACCTAAGGATCATAAAACTGTAATCAATTTGATGAACCATTACTGTTTGGCATGAGTTTGGTTTTTCGCAGGTCAAGAAGCTTGAAGAACTCGCAGGTAAAATCATAGCTGAATTCGTAGGAAAAAACGCAGGGCATGAGGTTGAAGAAGGAGCTCTGGCGCGCATTTAAAAATTCAAATTATGTTAATATATTTTATGTTGTGTTGTTGTTTCGTTAACACACACGAGCGTGTGTCCTGGTGGTAAGCTCTGCCTGTGTATGTTGTAAGGGCCTTGGTTCGATTCTTGGCCAAATGCATTGTTTTGTTTTATTTTTCAGGTTAAAAGGAGATTGAATATATTATGTGTTCTTGTCATTCAATAGCCAGATGGGCTCTCCCAGCCAGGCGGTAGCGCGCGCATGCTTGCATTCATAAGGTCCTGGGATCAAATCCCACCCCAGGCCTTTTGTTTCTTTATTTTTTCTGAATTTTTCAAGACATGGCATAAAAGCAATTCCAGTCATCCTATGATTACCAACGCATGGTTGGTCCAGTGGAAGGTTTTGGTGTTGGCAAGCATGAGTACCTGGGTTCAAACCCAGCCAAGGTAAGTTCTATTTTTTTTATCACTTGTTTTTATTTTCTTTAATTAATTACTTTATTTACTTTATGTTCTTAATAAAAAAAAATAAAATAATAAATCATATATTCAAAATTCAAGATAATATATTGTTTTCTCAAAATATTCTACACCTCCTATTTTTTTTTCAAATATTTATTCTATATAATTATAATATATAGATGTATATTAATTCAAATATTTTTGTATATAAGTTAACCCTAATTTTCAAAACCCTAAAAAATATTTTCTAAATGAATTTTAATTTTAAAAAAAAATCTAATTTTCTAAATAATTTCTATTTTCTAATTCTTAGTATAGATATTATGTATATATTTATTTTGTAAATATGACCTAGTAATATGTAAATAGTTTTTATTATTTGTTATGTATGAATAATTTTTAATATATGCCTAAAAATAATCTAGTAATTTGTACATAAAAATATTACCTTAATTCCTTAATTGTTCAATGGTATTAAAAAATTTATCATGTCATTATAATCTTGATTATTTATTATTACTAATTTTTGCTTAGTATAATTTTCACTAACTTTGTTTTTTTTTATTGTTACATTCTTACTAACCATATTATTATTATATCTTATATTTTTTCTATTATTCCTCTAACCATGTTTTTTTTATTATTACTATTATTATTTTATTCTCACTAATCTTATTATTCTAATTATTATTATCACTAACCCATTTATAATTTAATTATGCTTATTATCATTATTTTGCTAATTTTACTTATTATTATTTACTAACCCCCTTATTTTTTATTATTTATTGTTTATTTATTTATTATTTACTTTGCTATTTATTTTGCTTATTATTATAATTTTGTAATTGCTTCTTGGATGTAAATTTGTAATTATTTAATTATTTTTATGGTTAGTAATTAGGGAGTGTAAAACATGTATGATATATTAAAATAAATTTAGATCACTTTTTAATCAAAGATAATTAAATTAACACTCACACACGTAAGTCGATTTTAATCGCCGTCTCACATTTCTAAGGTTATCCCTCAAGTTGCATACGAATAAGGTCAAGTGGGGTGTATAAAGCAAGTCCCTAAAAATAAAAATCATCAAGTCCCTTATGGTTGCCTTTACGAATCAAGTCCCTTCGAATAAATGATGATAGTCCCATATATATGCTTATTACACCCCACAGTTGCCTTCATAACCAGATTGTCCCTCACATGTCCCTTAACATCCAAGGTAATGACTACCTACTCCTTAATAGTAGGGATAGTCTTATCAAGGAAAGGAAAAAGAACAAGAAAGACCTTAAACAATAGGGTAGATACCTCTTAGTTGCTTGCTCACTATTCAAACTTTTCAAACACTTAAACAAATTTCAAACAAATTTTCAAACAAGTTTTTACACATCCGTACATGGATTATTATCAACTATTCTGAAAATTTTTCTATTCACACACTACACTTTCAAAAAACAATTTAAAGTGAGCTAAGTAACTAAGAGCCCATGGATAACCATGGATGTAAAGGGTGCTAACACCTTCCCTTTACATAACCTACCCCCCGGACCCAAAAATATCTCTAAGGTCTTTCCTGTTCTTTTATAACCTTTCCTTATGGATAAAATAAAAGTCGGTGGCGACTCTTGCTATCCGCAACATAACTTCAAGTCAGTTCTCCCACCGTGTTACAGAACTGGCGACTCTGCTGGGGATTTAAATTTAAGAGGGGTATCCTTAGGAATTAAGATCACTTTAAATTGTTTGCCTTGTTTGTTTTATATTACTTGTTGAGGTGCTCTTATGTGTGAAAGGTCCTAACCCGGATCTAGTGTACCTTAGGTAAATGGCAATAGACCAAGGATACTGTACGACGTATATCGATACGGTTGATCTGGTGGCCATAGTTAGTGCGACTTCTTGGTTGGTGCTTATATTCCTTAAGTCAAGTTGAGGATAATATTGAGGCTGCCATATGTTGTCAATGCACTATCTAACTTTTAGAACCCTAGTTAACTCATCTTGGCCTTTAGAAAGTAGTGAGGTAACCGGCTTTGGTGCAGACTGAAGATGGTTGACACTCGATACTACGCTCATTGAGATCTTAAACTTGGAGGGTTTTGGTTGGCAAGTAAGTTGCCTTCTGATCAACCACCCTTGTGAAGGATCAGTGATATTGAGATCCCTTAGAACCCAGTTACTTTTGTAGGACAGGATGAACCATCTAACTTCAGGGGAGGGTACTTACCTTTAAACCTCATGCAAGCCTTTAAACCTAGGGCTATGGTGTGACTTGTTTGTGTGTGCCATATGTTTGTGATTGAGCATAACATCATGACATCATCATGCATCATAAGCATAGCATTTTCACTAACCATTTCAAGGACCAAAGGATTTATCTTTGTTCTTTGTTGCAGGTCATGGCTTCTGCTCGTAGAAACACCATCAGGATCAACTTTGTGGGCATACCTGCCAAGCTTAAAGAGTTGGTTTCTCAAGTGTCTGATCATTCCCAGTTCATCAAGAGACATGGTCACCTATTGGATCTAGTCACTTCAGGGTTCAATGAAGACATGATGAGTGTTCTGTTCCAATTCTTTGATCCTAAGCACCATTGCTTTACATTCCCCGACTACCAGTTGGTTCCTACAATGGAGGAGTTCTCTAAACTTCTGGGTATACCTGTTCTTGATCAAAGACCCTTCACAGGCTTGGAGAAAGAGCTTAAGCCAGAGGTTATTGCTGCAGCCCTACATCTGAAGAAGTCTGACATTGTTCTAGAGACGAGAAGTGGAGTCAAGGGTATTCTTGCCAAGGTGCTAATGGATAAGGCTCAAATGTTCTTGAAGGCCATGAGCTATGATGCTTTTGAGGAGATCTTAGCCTTGCTGATATATGGTTTAGTATTATTCCCCAATCCAGATCAGTTCATAGATGTTCATGCCATCAACATCTTCCTGAGTCACAATCCAGTGCCTACATTGCTTGGAGACATCCTGCATTCTCTTCACACCCGTACTACAAGGCCAAGAGGAACTTTGATGTGCTGCATACCTTTACTATCCAGGTGGTTTATTTCTCACCTTCCTCGCTCAGTAATGAAGAATGAGCAAGGATTCAGATGGTCCAAGAGGATCATGTCACTTTCTCACTCAGACATCCATTGGTGCTCCAGATCTATGGAGAATGTCACCATCATTGACCGTTGTGGGGAGTTTCCTAATGTGCCACTTCTAGGCATAAGAGGAGGCATCACCTACAACCCATCTCTAGCTTTACGACAATTTGGTTACGCCCGAAGTGATGGTCCACATGACATGTTGATTCAGGGCATTGTGTTCGATTACGACAACGATCTTCAGGGTTACCGTCAGAGATTCATACGAGCTTGGGGAAAGGTAAACAGGGTTGACAGCAAGACACTGGAGCCTAAGTACACTATTCCTATGGAGGCTTATCTCAGATGGGTACGATCTCGTGCTCAGACACTCATGATGCCATATCCTGCCGTCCTACCAGTTACCATGGAACCTGTTGCTGAAGGAGACACCGCTTATACCATCCTTCACCCAGACATGCCTACTGATAAGGAAGACTTGCAGAGATCATGGATCCAACTGAAGGAGCAAAGGGATACTTTCGAGGCTCATTACAAAGCAAGCCAAGCAAGGATCCTAGAGCTAACAAAGAAACTTCATGAGGAACGAAACCTCAACTCATACCTCAATACAAAGAGGAAACGTCCATGGGAGACTTAAAACCCCATCTTTTGTATTTATTTCATTTTCATTTTTTTGTAAGCCTAAAAGGCAAAACGAGTTATTACTAATAAAAAGTTACTTTCTTGTTTGTTTAAGCAAATTTAAATCCTGCGGTCCTTGAAAACATTGCATATGCATTCCCGTACCATTTCATTGCATCACAGGTTTATAATTGTGCACAGGTTTCTCATCTTCTCGCTGTTTATTTCAGCAATGGCTCTTGAACAATCAGTTAAGGATCTTCAGGCACAGAATGCACAGTTCCAAGAGCTGATCCTGAACCTATCCAAGGGACAGGATGAATTGAAGGCACTGCTGGCCAAGAAGACTAAGAAGACAAGAAGGTCTGCTGGGTTGATCAACATGGGAAGGAGGTTCAAAGGTCTTGCCAAGACCAAGGAACCAGCTGAAGACTATGAATCTGAAGAATCTGAGCAAGAGGCAGGAAGTCTCCACAACACAATGGGGGACTCTGATTCTGAGGCTAACTACTACCATGAGCCTAATGAAGACAAATTCAAGATGCTGGTGGATAGAATGGATGCTATGGAATTGCAGAAATCATCTGGGCTGGATTTTGAGGATTTGAGTTTGATATCTGGGGTGGTGATACCCATTGGTTTCAAGGTTCCTACCTTTGTTGTTTATGATGGGGTCTCTTGTCCCAAGCTGCATTTGAGATCTTATGTAAGAAGGATTCAACCTCACACTGCTGATAAGAAGTTGTGGATCCATTTCTTTCAAGAGAGCTTATCTGGAGCTCAGCTGGAGTGGTATTATCAGTTGGAGAGTGTCAACATCAGAGACTGGAATGATCTTGCTGAAGCTTTCTACAAGCAGTATCAATATAATGCTGACTTAGCCCCCACTCGCATGCAGCTTCAGAGCATGTCTATGGGTGCCAAAGAAAGTTTTAAGGAGTATGCTCAGAAGTGGAGAGACTTAGCTGGAAGAGTTCAACCCCCTTTGACTGATAGGGAATTGGTTGATATGTTCATGTGTACGCTGAATGGTCCGTTTTACAGTCATCTCATTGGAAGCTCATCATCTGGCTTCACTGAGTTGATCATGACAGGAGAGCGGGTAGAGAATGGTATCAAGAGTGGTAAGATCCAAGTGGGCACTTCTTCATCAGGTGCTGCAAGGAAGCCTCCCACTGGGAAGAAAGAATCCAATGCTGTTTATGGTCAACCTGATCGTAATAGAAGGCATCAGTCTGTTAGTGCAGTTCATATTTCAAATCCAACTCCTGCAACAACAGAGCAGCCTCAAGGCAACCAACAGAGGGCTAGAAGACAGTTCACGAAGATCAACATGTCATTGGCTCAGGCATTGCAACACTTGTTGAAGGCTGAACTTATTACCCTGAGGGAGGCTCCTCAGAATCCCAATGTTACCTCTCCCAAGTACAATCCCAATGCACGATGTGCATATCATTCAAATTGTCCAGGACATGATACTAATAACTGCTGGGTCTTGAAGAACAAAATTCAAGATATGATTGATGCTGGAGAAATTGAGTTTGATCCACCAGGTACTCCAAATGTGATTACAGCTCCAATGCCAAATCACGAGAAGATTGTCAATGCCATTGATGAAGACATTGATGAAGATCTGCATGTCTATTCAGTTATGGAGTTAAGCACACCATTGTCTGTTATCAAAAAGAGGTTAGTACAAGATGGGATCTTTCCAGGTTGTCGTGAAGATTGTCTGTATTGTACCTATAAGCCGGATAGTTGCTTCATTTTGAGAGATGGAATTCAACGTCTCATGGATAAGTATACTATAGTGTTTGAAAGAAGACCAGTATCTGTAGAAAGTATGGTGGATCATCTGACTCGGGGTAAGAAGATTGAAGAGGTTGATATGGTTGACAAAGTACCGGTGAGAATCACTTCAAAGGGTCCCATCAAAATCACTCATCAGGGCCCAATCAAGATTACTGCTGAAGGTCCTGTGAAAGTTATTGCTGAAGCCAGAGTGGCTCCTCTGATCATTACCACTCCTGGTCCTATTCCTTATACATCTGACAAAGCTGTGCCTTGGCACTATGGGTCTGACGTTTACATCCATGGTGTTAAGCAAGAGCCTTTACCTGATGTGCCTGTTGACATTGATAATATTGCTGGATCTAGCAAGATCACTCGTAGTGGAAGAGTCTTCTCTCCTCCAGATACTTCCAAGAATGCAGTTACTCCTGCTGCTACTTCCACCACTGATGCTCGGGGCAAAGGTCCTGTTATTGAGCCCGTATCTACTGATGTGCCAGCTGCCGATGATCTCTCTAAGCAGATGGAAGAAGTATTGAAAATCATTCGCAAGAGTGATTATGACATTGTTGATCAGTTGGGGCATACTCCCTCAAAGATTTCTATGCTCTCCCTATTATTATGTTCTGAGGCTCATGCCAAGTCATTGATCAAGTTTCTGAAGATGGCTCATGTACCCAGTGCAATTTCTGTTGACCAGTTTGAGAATTGTGTTGCCCACCTGACCTATGATAATGGGTTAGGATTTTCTGACGCTGATTTGACCCCTGCCAAGAGGGATCATAACAGGGCCTTGCATATTTCAATTGAATGCAGGGGCACTACCCTGTCACATGTGTTGATAGACAATGGTTCCTCTCTGAATGTGTTACCCAAGGAAGTCCTGAATAAGCTGAGTCCTGAAGATACTGTGTTGAAACCCAGTAATATTGTGGTAAAGGCTTTTGATGGTTCTAGAAGAGTAGTGCATGGGGAAATTGATCTTCCAATCAAGGTTGGCTCTCAGGTGTTTACTGCTACATTCTATGTGATGGATATTCGTCCTTCATACTCTTGTCTGCTTGGTCGTCCCTGGATCCATGGGGCAGGTGCTGTGACCTCTACATTGCATCAAAAGTTGAGATTTCCGGTGAATGGAAAGGTTGTTACGGTCTTTGGAGAGGAAGAATACTTTGTCAGCCATGTAAACACTTTCAAGTATCTGGAAGTGGAAGGTGAATACATTGAGACTCCGTGTCAGTCATTTGAAGTGGTTCCCTGGGTTGTTAATGATTGTGTAGCTCCTCCTGCTGTGAAGAAAGGTCCTGTTGTCACCAGAAAACCTCCAACAATGGCAATGGCCTCCCTCAATGATGCTAGAGCTGTGGTGGATGAAGGTGGTTGTACTATTTGGGGTCAGCTTCCTGATATTCCATACAAGTCTGACAAGTTTGGTTTGGGTTTCACTGCAGAGTCCCAGAAGGTTGTTCGTCGTGCTCGTGCTGCTCGTATCACCAATCAAGGGGTTATCAATGCTGTGGGAGACTATGATGAAGACTACAACTTGGATGCATGGATTTTTCCTACTGTGGGTGCTGGACTCAATAATTGGAAAGCTGAAGATGTTATCCCTATCTCCTTTAGTCAGGAGTAAATACTATTACTGTGTTATGTTTTTAAATTTGTAATTTTCTTGAACAATAAAACTTTCAAGCCATGTGCCTTACCCGGGGCACAATGGTGTGCTTGTTACGGGCTGTCATTTCATTTGCATACTTCATTCAATAAAATCAGTGGACGTTTCGTTTTCGTAAATATTGTGTTCCTTGTCTTTCTTTTTCTTTTATTTTTGCTTTATCAGCTACGTGTTCTTACACACACCCACATCACTAAAATGCAGATCCTCATCCACTCTGGATCCTGTTGATAACAGTTCTACTATTGCCAATTATGATTTCGAGAATCCGATCTATCAAACTGAAGACGGAAATGAGGACGATTGTGAAATACCTGTAGAGCTTGCTAGGTTGTTACAACAAGAAGAGAAAGCTATACAGCCACATGAAGAGCCAGTCGAAGTTGTGAATTTGGGAACTGAAGAAAACAGAAAAGAGGTCAAGATAGGGGCTGATTTAGAGGACAGTGTCAAGAGCAGGTTGATTCAGATGTTACGTGACTATGTAGAGATCTTTGCTTGGTCTTATGAAGATATGCCAAGATTGGATACAGACATTGTGGTTCACCGTTTACCAGTGAAAGAAGATTGTCGTCCAAAGAAGCAGAAGGTTCGTCGTATGCGTCCTGAAATGTCAGAAAAGATCAAGGCAGAGGTAATGAAACAGTTCAATGCAGGGTTCTTAGCAGTGACTTCTTATCCTCAGTGGGTTGCAAATGTGGTACCAGTTCCTAAGAAAGATGGTAAGGTGCGTATGTGTGTAGACTACAGAGATTTGAACAAGGCTAGCCCTAAAGATGACTTTCCACTTCCTCATATTGATATTCTGGTAGACAACACTGCTCAGCATAAGGTATTCTCTTTTATGGATGGTTTCTCTGGTTACAATCAAATCAAGATGGCGCCTGAAGATATGGAGAAGACAACATTTGTGACACAGTGGGGCACCTTTTGCTATAAAGTGATGGCATTTGGTTTGAAGAATGCAGGGGCAACATATCAGCGTGCTATGGTGGCTTTGTTTCATGATATGATTCATCATGAGATAGAGGTATATGTGGATGATATGATAGCCAGGTCTCAGAATGAAGAGCAACATCTTGATCATCTGCACAAGTTGTTTGAGAGGTTGAAGAAATACAAGTTGAGATTGAATCCAAACAAGTGTACTTTTGGAGTTAGATCTGGGAAGCTCCTGGGTTTCATTGTCAGTGGAAAAGGTATTGAAGTGGATCCTGCAAAAGTGAAAGCTATACGAGAAATGCCAGCTCCCCGTACTGAGAAGGAAGTTAGAGGTTTCTTGGGACGATTGAACTACATTGCAAGATTTATTTCCCAATTAACTACCATCTGTGAGCCAATCTTCAAGCTGTTGAAGAAAGATCAGGTGATGGAATGGAATGATGAGTGCCAGAATGCCTTTGATGAAATCAAGAAGTATCTGCTGGAACCACCAATTTTGATGCCACCAGTTAATGGAAGACCCTTGATTATGTACTTAACAGTGTTAGATAACTCAATGGGGTGTGTGTTGGGGCAACATGACGAGTCTGGTCGAAAAGAGCAGGCAATATACTACCTTAGCAAAAAGTTTACCGACTGTGAAACAAGATACTCACTGCTCGAGAAAACTTGCTGCGCTTTGGCATGGGCTGCTCGCCGACTAAGACAGTATATGTTGACCCATACTACCTTATTGATTTCGAAGATGGATCCAATCAAGTACATATTTGAGAAATCTGCTCTCTCTGGAAGAATTGCAAGATGGCAAATGATCTTGACAGAATATGATATACAGTATACTACTCAGAAGGCCATTAAGGGAAGTGTTGTGGCAGACCATTTGGCTCATCAAGCAGTGGATGATTATCAGTCAATGAATTTTGAGTTCCCTGATGAAGACATTATGATTATTACCAAAGAATCTGGACAATATGACGGACCTGAACAAGGATCCCAATGGACTATGGTTTTTGATGGTGCCTCTAATGCACTTGGTAATGGTGTTGGTGTTGTGATTAGTTCCCCCGAAGGTTGTCATACCCCGATTACTGCCAGACTTTGTTTCCGTTGTACCAATAATATGGCTGAGTATGAGGCGTGTATCTTGGGTATTAAAGCTGCTATTGATATGAAGATTCAGTTCCTTGATGTGTATGGAGATTCAGCCCTGGTAATTAGTCAGATTAAAGGAGATTGGGATACCAAGCATGATAACCTCATTCCTTACAGAGAGCATGTGTTGTCTTTGATCCCACATTTCAAAGAGATTACCTTTGAGCACATTCCACGAAGAGAGAATCAGTTGGCAAATGCATTAGCCACCATGGCATCTATGTTTGAGATCAGCTGGGATGATGAAGCTCCTAAGATTACCATTGATAGATTTGAGAAGCCTGCATACTGCAATGAGATTGACACAGAAGGGGCAGAGGATAAGCCCTGGTTCTATGAAGTAAAAAGATATCTTGAAGCTCAGGAATTCCCTGAAGGGGCATCTGTCAAAGATAGGAAGTTTCTGAGAAGGTTTGCTGCTAAGTTCTTCTTGAGTAATGGGATTCTATACAAGCGTAATCATGATTCAACTATGCTCCGTTGTGTGGATAAGAAGGAAGCAACTGAGATTATGGAAGAGATGCATGATGGGACCTTTGGGACTCATTCTAGTGGTCATACTATGGCAAAGAAGATTTTGAGAGCAGGTTACTATTGGTCTACCATGGAAGCTGATTGCTATCAACACTCCAGAACGTGTCACAAATGTCAAATCTATGCTGATAAAGTACATGTACCTCCATCACCATTGAATGTGTTGACTGCTCCTTGGCCCTTTGCCATGTGGGGCATTGATATGATTGGTGAGATCAAGCCTACTGCTTCTAATGGGCATCGTTTCATCCTGGTTGCTATTGATTACTTCATGAAGTGGGTAGAGGCAGCTTCATTTGCATCTGTGACTAAGAATGTTGTGGCTCGGTTCATCAAGAATAATCTCATATGTAGGTATGGCATCCCTGAAAGGATTATCACTGACAATGGCTCTAATCTGAACAACACTATGATTACCGATCTCTGCACGCAGTTCAAGATTAAGCATCACAACTCTTCTCCGTATCGTCCAAAGATGAATGGGGCAGTTGAAGCTGCTAATAAGAACATTAAGAAGATTGTACAGAAGATGACTGTTACTTACAAGGATTGGCATGAGATGTTACCATTTGCTCTTCATGGTTATCGTACTACAATACGTACTTCAACAGGAGCAACCCCATTCTCTTTAGTTTATGGTATGGAAGCAGTTCTGCCCATTGAAGTTCAGATTCCTTCCTTGAGAATTATGAAGGATGCAGGTTTGGATGAAGATGAGTGGATTCAGACTCGACTGGACCAGATAAATTTGATTGATGAGAAGAGGTTAGCAGCAGTTTGTCATGGCCAGATGTACCAGAAACGGATGATCAAAGCTTTTAACAAGAAGGTTAAGCCAAAGGTATATCAGGCTGGTGACTTGGTAATCAAGCGTATCATATTACCACAGGGTGATCCTAGGGGCAAGTGGACTCCAACATATGAAGGACCATTTGTAGTCAAGACAGTGTTCTCAGGAGGTGCCATGATATTGACTACAATGGATGGTGAAGACTTCCCACAGCCTGTAAACGCAGACATAGTTAAAAAATACTACGCATAAAAAGAGACCCGCTAGGTTGACAGGCCTAGGCAAAAATAATGGCATCCCGGCAAACCAAAAGGGTTTGGGCAAAAATTAGGGATATATATAAAAAGATATACACCCGGCAAGTCGAAAACCTGAAAAGGCGGCTTGGGCAAAAAAGGGTATCCCGGTGGATTGAAAACCTGAAAGGGCAATCCAGGCAAAAGTTAGGGATTAAAGCGTATGACTATGTCTCGTTTGGATCACTCATGAAACTGCAACCAGTTGTACTACTTACTCAAGCTCGAACAGATAAGGCTCAATTCAATCATTTCCGTCTCAACAGCAAGAAGATGAGATACTTGAGTGGCAATAGTAGAATTGAAACTCAATAGGATTGTTTCCCACATAGCTGACTCTTTTGTAAACTTTTATGACAAAATCCTCTTACTAGGGTTTATGTCTCCTTGTACAAACTTACCCGTGTATGGGTCACTTTTTGATATAAATAAATTCCATCTTTTGAATCCAGATTTACTTTTACCCTATTTACATAAGCGAAACGTCCATTGGTTGTGTTTGAATGTGTGTATGCTTTTAATATGATTGATGTTTACCAGAAATGCATGTATGCTTTTAATATGATTGATGTTTACCAGAAATGCATGAAAATGCAGTAATAGTATTTACTAAGGACGAACGAGGGAAGGATTTCAACGAAGCTTCGCCGGTTCATCTCTACAAGACAGTTACAAAACCCTCAGTGGGACAAATCCATCTTCATAAAGTCTTATCTCCCCTGGAATTTATATCCATCTCTTTTATCCTCATACGGATGTACGGGAAATTACTTTCCAATAAGGGTACGACGAACGAAGACGGGATGTTATATTTATCCTACTATCAAACGAAGACGAAGGTTATATATACTCTACTATCCCCTGCAACGGGAGGTTATATCTATACCTTACTATCCCCAGCAGACAGAGGGTTATATATTCTTCAACAATGAATCGGGATTTATTTTCCCTGGCCAGCAGTTGTTATACAAGATATCCAGATGCTTCCGGCAGTATCATATCATACATACATCATTTACATCATACCATAACATATATATCCATAGACATATAGTACATTACCTAAGTGCATCATATCATACATGCATACATAAGGCATAAACTAATGTTATTATACAAAAGCTGCCTTGTTTCAGGTTAATTATCCAACAAACAAACTTATGATCTCCGGAACTGCTTTATCATAACCTCATGGTTATTTTATCCTCCTGATGAGCTTCTTATCATTTTGGGACTGCTTTATTGTCACCTCAGGGTTACTTTATCCTCCTGATAACTTCTCATGACTTCAAGACTGCTTTAGAGCTACTGATTGCTCTATCCTCCTGAAATCATCTTACTTATTTCAAGACTGCTTTAGAGCTACTGATTGCTCTATCCTCCTGAAATCATCTTATTATTTCAAGTCTGCTTTAGAGCTACTAATTGCTCTATCCTCCTGAAATCATATTATTTATTTCAAGACTGCTTTAGAGCTATTGATTGCTCTATCCTCCTGAAATCATGTTATTACCTCAAGGCTGCTTTAGAGTTATCATTATTGATTGCTCTATCCTCCTGAAGACATATCACATTATTATTTCAAGACTGCTTTGGAGTTGTCATTATTGATTGCTCTATCCTCCTGAAATCATATTATTTCTTCAAGACTGCTTTAGGGTTATCATTATTGATTGCTCTATCCTTATGAAGACATGATGTTACATCAGTACTGCTCCAGATTCCTGACAGCTTTCATTATACCTCCATATTTTGGACTGCTTTATCTTCCAAGAAATATATCTGAAGAACTTTTCCCCAGTGGCATCTTTAAGCCCACTCAATCATATTCAACTAGCCATCTGTATCACTCTATGCACTGGTGAGTGCAAATTTTTGGGCTTTTTGTGTTCAATCCCCTTCAACCTTCCAGGTCACGACTGGAAAATATACCAATCTAACCCCTCAGGTTTCAGAAAATTGAACAGGGGCAGCTGTTGCACCCCAAAATTTGCCCTCACAATACAAGACTTTGTGTTCTAAGAAGGTTCACAAGGTTCACAAGCTTCTCAACATCTTCAAGACCTTTCATGAGGTTCATGAAGTCTACAAGTTACTTTATGAAGGTTCACAAGGTTCACAAGTTTCACAATGATTACAAAGCTTTCCTGAGGTTTATGAGGTCTACAAAGTCACTTCATGAGGTTCACAAGGTTCACAAGCTTCACAATACCTCCCATGAGTATCACAAGACATCTTATGAAGATTCACAAGGTTTACATAGTTCACAATTGGTCAAAGAAGTTGACAATTCCCTCAGACAATGCACCTCCTAAGCAGTGCATCCAAAACTAGGGTTTTGACTTTAATCAGGCTAAATGGACTTCCAATACCTCAAGTGAGTTTCATAACATCTTATATGTGTGTAAGAACCCCCATGACAAGTTTCAAGACTTTTCTCAAAAGTTTTCTCAGTCAGATGATCAGATAAGTCAAAATCAGTCAATGCAGTTAAAAAGTCAAACTGAGGTCAACTGTGGTCAAACCAAAGTCAAACTTCATGATTTTTTGCCAACATCAAGTATATGAAGTAAAATTCATCATTTGATCAAGGGTTGATCATGATTCATCAAGGAGATTCCAGATCATCAATAATCAGGAGTTTCTAAATTAGGGTTTCCTTAGTAAAAGTCAACTGAACTTTGACCAGCCATAACTTTCACATACTTCATCACCAAGTCTCCATCCAAAGCTCATTTAGAAGGAAATTGAATCCTCTACAACTTTTATGTTGAAGGTTAAGCCTAGAAATGCTTCATTTGGAAGATATGATCTAAGACATTATAGGTCATTTCAAAAGTCAACAAAAAGTCAACAACTTTAAAAGGGCATAACTTGAGATTGGTAAATGATATGGACCTGAAACCAATGGGGTTGTTTAGAGGACTCTTCAAGCTTTCCAAAAAGTCCAAGAACACCCTCATACCTTTAAAATTGAGGGAGATATGCCTTTGCAAAGTTGGGAAATTTTGTGATGGTTTATGTTGAAAATGGAGGTCTAAAAGTAATTCTTTCCAAATGGGCTTGTTAAGTTGTGATCCAATCCACCTCATAACATGGTGCACGACCCAATTGACCAAAATTCAGCATTTTTATTATTTTATTTTTATTTATTATTGATTTAATTCATAAAAATCATTTTAAATAAATATAAAATATGAAAATCTATTTTTGGGTGAAGATTGAGGTTCTAGAAATTCTTAATGGATGATTGAAGTTTAAAGAGAAAGAAATAATGTGATTGATCCAAAGATAGCAAGTCATAATACACAAATATTTGACTTTTAACACTTGATCAATTTCAATCTTTTTAGATCAAAGTTTCCACATGACTAATCAATGTTTTGACCTAGAATGATTCACATATATATATTAAACATAAACCAAACACAAGGGCACGAAATCCAGCAGCTCATAGGTAAGTTCAAAACTCAAAATTCAAGAAAAAAAGTGGGATTCGGATTCTTCAATCCAAGGCACTACAAGGTATTTTAAGGACATGGCTAGCTTCCCTGGACATCACTGGTTGTAAAGCATCCATCATATGCATCAATACTATCTCATGTTGCCTTACCCGAATCAAACTTTGCCATGGATTTCAAATTTTCGATTATGTTTGTTTATGCATTATTAACGAATTTTGTTTGTGCTTTTGTGTTTATGATGATCCAAGGAACAATTCTGGATAAATTAATTGGATTTTCCTTGCCTAGAACCGATTCGGCCATTGTTAGGGTTTAGCTTTTGAAATTAGGGTTTGGTGTTTTAATGAGTTTAAATAAATTCTAAGAACATGGGAGTGTTCTATGAGACCTAAGGATCATAAAACTGTAATCAATTTGATGAACCATTACTGTTTGGCATGAGTTTGGTTTTTCGCAGGTCAAGAAGCTTGAAGAACTCGCAGGTAAAATCATAGCTGAATTCGTAGGAAAAAACGCAGGGCATGAGGTTGAAGAAGGAGCTCTGGCGCGCATTTAAAAATTCAAATTATGTTAATATATTTTATGTTGTGTTGTTGTTTCGTTAACACACACGAGCGTGTGTCCTGGTGGTAAGCTCTGCCTGTGTATGTTGTAAGGGCCTTGGTTCGATTCTTGGCCAAATGCATTGTTTTGTTTTATTTTTCAGGTTAAAAGGAGATTGAATATATTATGTGTTCTTGTCATTCAATAGCCAGATGGGCTCTCCCAGCCAGGCGGTAGCGCGCGCATGCTTGCATTCATAAGGTCCTGGGATCAAATCCCACCCCAGGCCTTTTGTTTCTTTATTTTTTCTGAATTTTTCAAGACATGGCATAAAAGCAATTCCAGTCATCCTATGATTACCAACGCATGGTTGGTCCAGTGGAAGGTTTTGGTGTTGGCAAGCATGAGTACCTGGGTTCAAACCCAGCCAAGGTAAGTTCTATTTTTTTTATCACTTGTTTTTATTTTCTTTAATTAATTACTTTATTTACTTTATGTTCTTAATAAAAAAAAATAAAATAATAAATCATATATTCAAAATTCAAGATAATATATTGTTTTCTCAAAATATTCTACACCTCCTATTTTTTTTTCAAATATTTATTCTATATAATTATAATATATAGATGTATATTAATTCAAATATTTTTGTATATAAGTTAACCCTAATTTTCAAAACCCTAAAAAATATTTTCTAAATGAATTTTAATTTTAAAAAAAAATCTAATTTTCTAAATAATTTCTATTTTCTAATTCTTAGTATAGATATTATGTATATATTTATTTTGTAAATATGACCTAGTAATATGTAAATAGTTTTTATTATTTGTTATGTATGAATAATTTTTAATATATGCCTAAAAATAATCTAGTAATTTGTACATAAAAATATTACCTTAATTCCTTAATTGTTCAATGGTATTAAAAAATTTATCATGTCATTATAATCTTGATTATTTATTATTACTAATTTTTGCTTAGTATAATTTTCACTAACTTTGTTTTTTTTTATTGTTACATTCTTACTAACCATATTATTATTATATCTTATATTTTTTCTATTATTCCTCTAACCATGTTTTTTTTATTATTACTATTATTATTTTATTCTCACTAATCTTATTATTCTAATTATTATTATCACTAACCCATTTATAATTTAATTATGCTTATTATCATTATTTTGCTAATTTTACTTATTATTATTTACTAACCCCCTTATTTTTTATTATTTATTGTTTATTTATTTATTATTTACTTTGCTATTTATTTTGCTTATTATTATAATTTTGTAATTGCTTCTTGGATGTAAATTTGTAATTATTTAATTATTTTTATGGTTAGTAATTAGGGAGTGTAAAACATGTATGATATATTAAAATAAATTTAGATCACTTTTTAATCAAAGATAATTAAATTAACACTCACACACGTAAGTCGATTTTAATCGCCGTCTCACATTTCTAAGGTTATCCCTCAAGTTGCATACGAATAAGGTCAAGTGGGGTGTATAAAGCAAGTCCCTAAAAATAAAAATCATCAAGTCCCTTATGGTTGCCTTTACGAATCAAGTCCCTTCGAATAAATGATGATAGTCCCATATATATGCTTATTACACCCCACAGTTGCCTTCATAACCAGATTGTCCCTCACATGTCCCTTAACATCCAAGGTAATGACTACCTACTCCTTAATAGTAGGGATAGTCTTATCAAGGAAAGGAAAAAGAACAAGAAAGACCTTAAACAATAGGGTAGATACCTCTTAGTTGCTTGCTCACTATTCAAACTTTTCAAACACTTAAACAAATTTCAAACAAATTTTCAAACAAGTTTTTACACATCCGTACATGGATTATTATCAACTATTCTGAAAATTTTTCTATTCACACACTACACTTTCAAAAAACAATTTAAAGTGAGCTAAGTAACTAAGAGCCCATGGATAACCATGGATGTAAAGGGTGCTAACACCTTCCCTTTACATAACCTACCCCCCGGACCCAAAAATATCTCTAAGGTCTTTCCTGTTCTTTTATAACCTTTCCTTATGGATAAAATAAAAGTCGGTGGCGACTCTTGCTATCCGCAACATAACTTCAAGTCAGTTCTCCCACCGTGTTACAGCTGGACATAAAAACAGAATGTAAGTCCAGGAAAAAATAGGGTATCCCGGCGAGTCAAAAACAGAATAAAAGACTCAGGCAAAAATAAGGGAAAATAAATAAAAATGTACACCCGCTGAGTTGAAAAGCCGCATTGGACAACTCAGGAAAAAATGGGTATCCCGGTGGATTGAAAACCCGAAAGGGCGATCCACGCAAAATAAGGGAGTAAGCGAACAATTGCATTCTGAATTAGTCTGTATCACTTACAACATGGCAAGCTCCGAAAGGTTCAAGCGTCGGTCAGAATCAGCCTTCTTCAGAAAGCAAAATGAGAAGAACGTCAAAAGTCATACGAGTCACAACAAAAGGGAAGCTCCTTGAAGCGTCATCAACATTGCCAGCACCTTTTTGTCTTTCAATTTGTAACGATCTCCTCATTTTAGGGGATCTGTTTCTCTGACTGTATCTTGCCAATTCAAGGCACATGAATTAATAAGATCAGATTTTCAGTCACGTCTCGTCTTGTACATTTCATTTTCGTTTGCAAAAATGTCCGATGTCTTTAAGATATTGATTCGCATAAATACAGATGTTTCCTTTCTAAAGAATGCGTGCTTACAGGAAATATACTTACTCCCGGGAGTGTCTAAGCTCCTATGATGGAATCCAGTAAGGGATACCTAGGGATACTTGTACGTTTCTTTGTCTTTACAGGATTGCAGGTGTTCAGAGCACGACATGGGGCATGAAAGTTTCTCCCCAGCAAGCTGTCTAATCATTATCTACTCAGTATATCTTTCGATTAGCACCGGAGGTGCTTTCTCCCCAGCTGAGTTGCCAGTCATCATTCCTCCTCAGCCAAGTGCAAAGACCGGGAACCATCTCCCCACAAAGTTTAAGCCTCTATCCAAAAGAGCAACGCCTGAAGATCTCACAACAGAGTGACAAAAGCTTCTACAAACCCCCAGCTGGGTCCGTTATTACTGAAAAGGATCTATTAGAGATCTACTTCCCCGAGCAGAGTCACAGATGTCAGATCAACCATTGATCTCATCCCCAGCTGGGAAATCCACTTCAAGCAGATCGGCCAGAGATCTCCACGGTATCGGGATCCGAATCCTGGATCGGTATCTTTGCATAATCATAGCATTCGCATCATATTTTTCCCACAAAGCGTAACATTTCGTCTAATACGGAGCATTACGGCAAAAAAATCAAACATGTTGCATAATCATAAGCCATGTTCTGAATCAAACACTTGTAAATTCTGACAATCCATCAACAAGATACAGAATATTTCCCCAATTCCTCACCGGAGAGCCAAAGTATTTTCCTTACCCCCACAAGTACAGATACAGTTACATGCTCCTTTTGGCACTCGTCTGTGTCATCATTCCCCAGTAAAATTGCACGGGCAAACAGATACTTCTTGACACCCGTCCGTGCCATATCCCCAGTAGAAAGCCAAAGCGTCCCCTTTGCACTCACTCACAAATGCATATATATACAATTACTTGACACCCGTCCGTGTCACCCTCCCCAACATAGTTACCTAAACATTTGGGAACCATATACTTGTTTAAAATACACTTTTTCCGACACCCGTCCGTGTCATGCTCTCCCCAGCAAGTTAAACACTCGTCCGTGTTTCACTCATACTTGTTACTCATCATCCTTTCACTCATACAAATACTCGTCCGTATCTTGTATATACCACTAAAATCCCCACAAATTTGACACTCGTCTGTGTTCTTTGTTAACCAGTTGGTACTCGTCCGTATCATCATCTCTGAACATGCGTCAAGCGTTTGTTTCTACCGATACTCGTCTGTATCGTAGTCTTAAGGATGCTCGTCCGTATCTTTAATCTATACACCGTGTCAAACACTTATGTCTTCTTGAGTTTAGACACTCGTCTGTGTCTACTATTCCCCAGAAGAGTCCCAGCCAATCTTGTTGACTTATTTTCTTTCTATCTGACATTCGTCCTATGTCATGATACCTTCCGGCAGCCGTACCCTGCCAGGTGATAATCCTTCACCTTTTTGATGATCGTCCTTCATCACCCCCAGTGGAGTCTCTATTCATTAGAACCCCGTCTTACCCGACATTCGTCCTATGTCGTGACTTTTTAGCAGCCGTCCCCTGCTAGGTGATCGTCCTTCACCTCCTGATGATCGTCCTTCATCATTTTATCCGATGGCCATCCCCATCGTTGATCTTCTTATCTGAGATTCGTCCTATGTCATGATAAGTCCCGAGAGCAGTCGTACCCTACTAGGTGATCGTCATTCACCTCTTGATGATCGTCCTTCATCATGCTTATCCGATGGCCGTCCCCATCGTCGAACCTTTTTATCCGGCATTCGTCCTATGTCGCGATACCTTTTGGCAACCGTACCTTGCCAGGTGATCGTCCTTCACCTTAGATGACCGTCCCTCATCTTATCCCCAACAGAGCAGCCGTACCCTGCCAGGTGATCGTCCTTCACCTTTGATGACCGTACCTCATCATTTATTTCATTTATGCCTTGAACCCGATGGTCGTTCCCATTATTCACCTTTAATCCCCAGAGAGTCTCGTTCCTTTTCCTGATGGTCGTTCCCATCATGATCTCTTATATCCCCAGCTTGTCGGCCGTCCCCGTCACTGCTTTATTTCCCGCATCTTCCCCAGCGTGTCGGTCGTCCCCGTCATCGCTTCATCCCCAACAGTTGTCCTCTGCTCGACGGTCGTCCTCCGTCGCCCGCACCTTATAATTATACTTTATTTTCCTTTTACAATCTATATCCCTTTTCTTATTCATTCTGTGAGTGCAAATTTTGGACTGTCTTTGGTATTCAACCACAAGTTATCTTGTTTTCCTGTTAAGCCGTTGCTTACATCCTGCACAGCTAACTCATGCTTGAATAGGGGCAGCTGTAAACACCCCAAATTTGCCCTCACCCATTCACACCATGGCTTGTGATCTTTTCATATGCATAAGTTCAATCATAGCATCTCATATTGCATTTTTGCTTCACTGCATTGCTTCCAAGTCATCTGCATCTAGGGTTTGTGATCTGAGCCATCCCTGAGCTATTTGAGCCACTTCAAAGGTCTTCAATCACTTCAAAGGGGTCCATGTGTGTTCAAACATCATATCATATCCCCACAAAGTCAAGAAAGTCAAAGAATCACAAGAACTGAGAATGGCAAGGAAGCAGAGCCAGGTTTAACTGCACAGATGACCTAGAATTAGGGTTTTGGTTTCAGAGGCCATAACTCCAATTTTTTTGGTCATTCTTGTTTCTATTGGTCCCTATATGTCATAAGGATCATGCATATCAATTTTCACGAAGAAATTCCATAGGGAAGGCATCTGATCAAGAGTTGACTTCTTGAGCAAGTCAGTGTAAAATCAGGGCATCTAAGGCCCCCAATGACCCAACCAAAGAGTGTTCTTCATCATTTTGAATGTGTATTATCTTTATTTGATCATAGAAGATGTTATAAGTTCACAAAATTGCAAAATTTCAAGCCATTTGCAAAGTTGCCTTTTTGGGAAAGTGACTTGTAATGTAAACTTGCTATTTTGGGAAAGTTTTTCAACCTCCTCAAATTGATTCAAAAATGCTTCAAATGAGAAAACTTTGGTCATGAAAGTTGTAGAATGGATCATTCCCTTTTCAAAAAGTACAAGAACTCATTCTAATTCATTTTGGATCAAAAGTTATGGCTTGTCAAAGTTGGGAAAATCACATAATTTCAAGTCTTGCACCAAAGAGGCAAAGTTGCAAAACCCCTTGTCAAGGCAAAATGTGACTTCAAATGGACTTCTAACCTTTACACAAACATAAACCAATGCCTAAAAATCAGAATGCATCAAAGACTTGTTCATTTTCATGACTTATGCTTCAAGTAATCACAAAAGGGCCAAAAGATCACAAAGTTGCAAAACCTCTCACAAACCCTAATCCACTTGCTAATTGGCCTCAAGACTGATTCCATGGCTCTCCTCAATCCTTGCTGCGCAGGACACCCCTTTGTCCTTGGCCTGCCATTGACCCATACCTCTCTTACACAAAACATTGAATTTATGCAAAATGGCCCATACCAATCAAGCTAGGCCACACCAACTCCTCTGACCTATCCAAGTGTGATACATGTACCAAATGAGACTCAACACATAACACACACAAGCCTGAAACATCTCATAAGCTATAGTACACAAAACTCTCCTCTTATGCACTTTCCTTCGAAATTTATCACACAAGACACAAACATCAAAATAAACTTCATAGAATCACTCAGCATGTTCCCCTGATCATTTCCCAACCCTCATTTGTCCCTGAAACCACCTCAATCAGAAACACGATTCTCACCCCTCACTGAACAGAACTTTATCAAACTCTTGAACCAGCCACTTTAAACTCCAACCAAGCTTTGCAAACTCCTCAGGAGGTTCACTGGAGTCATTTTGAAGCAAGGAAGAAGTAAAAAAGCTCTTGGATTGAAAGCTCCATCTCAGGTAGCCATGTGAAAACATTTCTCCAGAACTCTTGTTTTATGTTTCTAAATGATAAAGCATGCTCCACTGATCACACTGAACTTTGAAATTTTGAAAATGGTGTAGAAATGAGCTTGTATTGATTGACTGAAATTTCTGCCATTTTTGTTCTTCCTTTCGAATCTTGAGTTTGGGTGAGAATAAATTTGTTTTGAGAGTGGATTTGGATTCAGGGAGGTGAGAGGAGTTAATTTGGAGCTTTAGAGCTCCAGAAATAACCTAGGGAAGAAGTTAGCAATTTTCAGGTGAGGAGGTCACCGGAGAAGACGACCGGAGCTCTTCTCCGGTGACCTGAAAGTCATTAAGTCATTAATCACGTTTAGGGCAAAGTTTGAATTTGGACCTTGGATCTGGTTGACCTACGTTGACTCCCGCGTGTTTGAAGGGCTCAGATCACCCCATTAAGCCCTAACCCACGTCATTAGTTTAATTAATTAGGGTTTTATGTTATTTAAGTCAGTTTGAACCTAGGCTGTTAGATGACGCGCGCAGTCTCCCCTCCATCTCCCAGTTTGAATCTCAGCCATGGATTGTGCATACTTTTTACTTTATTTGATTTTATTTCATTTTCTATTCATTTTATTTTTACAAATTATTTAAAATAGCAAAATACCTTTAAGAATTCTGAAATTTTTTATCAAATCTTTTATTAATTTTCAGAACCCAAAAATATTTTTATTTTTATTTTTTGCATTAAAAATTATTTTTAAATCATTTAAATTTTTATTTTTAATTAGTTAATGAAAATTAATTAATTAAAAATACATTTAGGTATTTAAAAATCACAAAAAAATTCACATTGCATTTAGAAACATTTAAAAACATTATCAAACCCTCAAACCAAATTTATTTTTTGTTCTTGATGCCTTTTGATCATTTTCATTGGAATTAAATTCATTTTAAGGCAATATTTTTGTGCAAACTTTGAAAAATCCATTATGCCTAACCCTTGAGAGTTTGATGATGATTCTTCTTGCATTGCATCCTTCATGGCATGTAGTTTATAGGATAAATTTGGTTTGAATTGATCTTCCATTTTCAATTTGTTTTGCATTTTTCTTGATAAGGTACCTTAAAACCCTAGTAATCTTAGGAAATTCATAACTTGCACTAGGTTAAGAGTTGGATCCCCTCCTTTGGGCAGTGAACTTGTATAGGTTTAGGGTATCTTTGATTGCATTTTCAATTTTTTATCATGTCATTTGCTTCTGGTTTTGGATTTTTTGCATTGCATGATGCATGTAACCCTAATTTGTGCCTTCCTTTGCATCTATTTCTCATTTGCTTGCATCCAATGACTTGCCATGACATTTTGTGCATCCACATGATTCATAATACATCTTAGGACATATTAGAATCATGTTTGATCATTGCATCTTTCATTTGCCATGTTATATGTCCATTGCATTTCATAACTTTTCATGTACATTCATGGTTCAAAGCATGCTTCATCTGCACCCATGTCCTTGTATGATCATTCTCATGTCTTGCCTCATGTTTGTATCATCTCTTAGCATCATTAAGATCATGTAAATGCTTCTGACTTTGGTTTGCATCATGACATTTCATCTCATTTGCATTGCATTTCATTTCTTTTGGCTAACTTTTCAGGTGGTAAGTTGTTTTGAGAAGTGAATTTGCCTTCACTTCTCACAATCTCTTTTCATCTCTCTTGCATCTTTGCTGCCTTTTATCTTGTGTATTGGATTTAGCTTGCTCATTCATGATCATCTTACTTTCTTTCTTCAAGCAACTTGTCTTCTTAAGTGAAGCAAGTTGTTTTGCTTCTCTTTGTTTCTTGCTCCTTTCATCTGTCCCTTTCCTGGTGGCTTCTCTGAAGATCTTTCTCTCTTAAGCCTCATAAACCCTAGGAACCCCCAAGTATGATAATTAGGGTTTGATTAGTCCCCCATTTAGTTTCACCTTTGTGTCATCATTGAGTCTTCTCTTCTCACCTCATAATCAGGGACTAAACCCTAAAGGTTTTAAGGTTTTGTGATTAAGCTTATGCCTGCATCCTTCTATTAGGATGGAGTGTATAACTTTAATCCTAAGTGTTAAACCCTTAATGTGTTTAAATCCTTCAATAAATCCATATAATAACCATCAAGACATCAAGCTTGTAACTTGGGCCTTGCATTAGGGTTCTAATTCTTCCTTAATTGGTTAAGAAGGACTAACCCTAGAGTTAATGGACAAGTCCCCCTCAAGTTGTCTTACGAACCTTAAAAATCACTTCTTAATCTTACCATTAACTAAAATCCATTTAATGATGGCTTTGTTTTTTCATGAGGTTAATCCCTAATCATGGATTAAGTTGAGGAGTCTTTCTCAGCTTAAATGTTCTCATCTATTATCCTTCTATTAGGATGGTGTAATGAGTCCCTTAAATCCTTGATTATGGCTTAAACTAATTACTTAACACTAAACAAAAACAACAAAAACATCTAAATAATTACAAGTAGGTTAATGATCTTAACCCTACATCATGGTGATTAAGTGTGAAGTGCTTACTTCATACTTAAGGTATTCTCATTACCCCTAATCAGAGGGAGGATGTGATGAGTTTACTAACCCTTGGTTTAGGCTTAAGCTCATTAACTTATGACAAATTTCAAAAAGCAATAAAAGATTGAAAACACAAAACAAACAATAATCGTCTCCTCCGGGATTCTTTTCTCATCTCATTCACCCACAAACGAGAACTTGCTTCTTCCGTCTAATGCAAGACAGTTTGCACCTGAGCCAGACAGGTCATACACTTGAGCATAGACAAGCAAGCAGTTTATATGTCAATTCACCTTTCAGTCTCTTTGGGTCGAACTACGGTGTTCTGACTTCCTCATTGCACGAGAGGATACGTAGGCATAACTTAACAGTTATCGAACAAAAGTCTCTGTATATTCTCCCCCTTCCAGCATTATTTCTTTTAGCCTCATTATCTTGAGCATTACACTCTTGTTCTTACACTGGCACTTCTCTTATACACTTCACATTTCTTTTACACTGACACTTGCATTCTTTTCCAGCTTTGATACACAGATTGCACTGACACTACCCCTTTTAAACACAAATATTTCAAGCGTGGATCCCGTCGAGTTCGACGAACAATCTGGGTGCTAATACCTTCCCAGGTTGTAACCACCCCCCTTTCTCAGTCTCTATGGTTCGCAACCATCTTATCCATCTCTTTCCTAAGTCTATGCAGCATTACCTTTCCTTTGGGATAAAAATGCCTAGCTGGCGACTCTTGTCTTTCTGAGTTCACCCCTGTGTGTTCTCTCTTCCTTTCGCCGACCGTTCGCGTCTGTACCCCTTCTGACCAGGTGTCATTTGGTGGGAGCGACAGGTGTATAACTTTAATCCTAAGTGTTAAACCCTTAATGTGTTTAAATCCTTTAATCAATTCATCTAATAATCACTAAGATATCAAGCTTGTAACTTGGGCCTTGCATTAGGGTTCTAATACTTCCTTAATTGGTTAAGAAGGACTAACCCTAGTGTTAATGGACAAGTCCCCCTCAAGTTGTCTTACAAACCATAAAAGCTACTTCTTAATCTTACAATTAACTAAAATCCACTTTAATAAAGGCTTTGTTTTGTCATGAGGTTAATCCTTAATCATGGATTAAGTTGGGGAGCCTTCCCCAGTTTAAATGTTCCCATCTACTATCCTTCTATTAGGATGGTGTAATGGGCCCATTAAATCTTTGATTATGGCTTAAACTCATTACTTAACACTAAACAAAAACTCCAAAAACATCTAAGTAAATGCAAGTAGGTTAATGATCTTAATCCTACATCATGGTGATTAAGTGTGAGGTGTTTACTTCATACTTAAGGTTTCTCATTACCCCTAATCAAAGGGAAGATGTGATGAGTTTACTAACCTTTGGTTTAGGCTTAAGCTCATTTTCTTATGACAAACTCTAAAAACAATAAAAGATTGAAGATACCAAAAACAAACAATAATCGTCTCCTTCGGTATTCTTTTCTCATCATCTTCACTCATAAACGAGAACTCGCTTTTTCCGTCTAATGCAAGACAGTTTTCACCTGAGCCAGACAGGTCATACACTTGAGCATAGATAAGTGAGCAGTTCACAAGTCAATTTATCTTTCAGTCTCTTTGAGTCAAACTACGGTGTTATGACTTCCTCATTGCACGAAAGGATACGTAGGCATAACTTAACAGTTATCGAACAAAAGTCTCTGTATATCCCCCCCTCTTCCAGCATTATTCTTTAAGCCTCATAGTCCTGAGCTTTGGACTCTTTCCTTACACTGACACATCTCCATTTCATTTCACATTTCTTTTACACAAACACTTGCATTCTTTTCCAGCTGGTGCACACAAAATAGCACTGACACTTCCCCTTTAAGCACAAACTTCCAAGCGTGGATCCCGTCGAGTACGACGGACAATCTGGGTGCTAATACCTTCCCAGGTTGTATTCAACCCCCTTTCTCAGTTTCTCTGGTTTGCAACCGTCTTATCAATCTTTTTCTTAGGTTTATGCAGCATTACCTTTCCTTCGGGATAAAAATGCCTAGCTGGCGACTCTATTCATCTTCACTTCATTTCTTCCTTTCACCGACCACTCGCGTCTGTACCCTATCTGACCAGGTGTCTTTTCGGGGGAGCGACAGCTTGGCGACTCTCCTGGGGACCCTTATACTGCAACCAGGGATTCTGGTTCTTTTTGTGGGTTCCTCCTAGCGCTTGTTTGATTTTTGTTTACTGGGGTGTTATATGCTATGTGTGTTAATTTATTTTTGCTTTATTTATTGTTTTATGTACAGCTTTAGTTATTGCTTCTTTATAGTTTTTTGCATATTTCATATTGTCATTGCTGGATCTGGTTTTCTGTTTTGGTGGGTGGGGATCCATTGAGAGATTAAGGTCCTATACCTGGGACCTGAGTGACACCTAGGCTAGAGTGGTTCATGTTCTTTACCATTCCATTTCGGTCTGGTGCGTGAATATGAAACACGATTCAGATGTGGGTTTCTTCTTGAGAACTATGTGCTACAGATTTCCTGTAGTGCTAGGGCTATCCGGGAAGCCTGCTAAGTCTGGATGACCTTTATTTTGACCTTCAGAATCTGGGGTGAATTAGAGGAGGATCTTTTATGGTTATTGTAAACATTGTACCTCCGGGTTAGAAGTGTTTACACTTCTCATAACTGATCCAAGTCTGAGGATCCTTGTTCTAGAACATTACCTGTGAAGGGGTTGGGCTATTTACAGGTTTGCAGGAACCCTTGGCCACATCATACCCTATTACTATTTGGTTTAAGAGTACTCCACTTTGGACAGTTCTTGTGATTAACCCTGGACATGTGACTCTTTATTTGAGTCCTCCACCCTTGTTACTGGATTTTTGAGCCTTCATCTGGACTTTTGAAACTACATGGACCTTATATCAGGACAGATAATCAAATCCAGCTCTTGATCACAAACCCTTGCATATCATCTGCATATATCATCATTGCATCATTTAACATTTGTTTATTTGCTTTTCAGGGTATCCACCTCCTTGTATCTTGGTTTTGGTTTTGACCCTTTCTTCTGCATAGACCTCTGCTTCAGCTGTCTTCATCAGTTGTCTGCTTCTGCATGATCCACACATTTTTGCAGTTCTATGATCCTCCACTGAGGTGCTTCACCTTTCCAGACTTTCAGATTGGGCCTCTGTTGGAAGAGTTTTCTTTGTTGATTGGAGTGCCTATCAGAGGGGGAATCCCCTTCAACCCAGAAATGACTGCTCCTAGAAGTAAAGAGATAGCAAGGGCATTGTACTTGGAGCCTGCCCTCATTGAGAAAAGCATGACAACAAAAGCTGGGATTCCTGGTTTACATCTGGACTTCTTGATTTCTCAAGCCATCCTGAAGGCTTCATTGGGAGAGTGGAGGGCAGTCTGTGCACTTTTAGCCCTCAACATATATGGGGCTATACTGTTTGCAGATGAGCCTAAATTTGTCAGCAAGAATTCCATCCATTTATTTCTTCTGAAGAACCCAGTGCCTACATTGCTAGGAGATTTCTACTATTCCATTCATCAGAGGAATGAAAAACAAAGGGGGAAGTTGGTAAGGTGTTGTGATCCTTTGTTCTACTCTTGGCTACTCAGACACCTGCCTAAATCAGATGCTTTCTTGAACCCCCACCAGCAGAAGAATTGGGCCAAGAGGTTCATTGCCTTAACTTCAGATGATATCAGATGGTGCACCTAGAGCACCAAGGGCAAGGACATTATCACCAGCTATGGACAATACCCAAATGTGCCTCTGATAGGAGTGAAGGGTTGCATCAACTACAACCCCTTACTGTTTAAGAGACAATTGGGTTATGCTTTAGTTCACCTTCCCAGAGGACAGGATTTAGCTGAGACCCTATATTGTGAAGTGCAACCTAATTCAGCTGTTGTCAGGCAAGCTGTCTGGGCTTGGGAGAATGTCCAGACAAAAGGGGTAGCTATTCTTGAAAAATGTAACAATGTTGCTTCAGCTCAGTACTATGACTAGTCCCGTACTAGAGCTCATATTACCAGAATGTCTTTCACCTTGGAAGACATACCTGGGCCATCTACAGTATAGCTTGCAGCAACAGTTAGCCTGGAGGAATTCGAAAAGTTGAAAGAAAGGAATGAGCAGTTATCCCAGGCCTTGAAGAAGACTCTTTGGGAAAGAAGTGATGGTCGCCTGGACATTGAGAGGTTGGAAAAGCTCAGGATTGAGCATCTGACCAAAATTGAAAAGACAGAAGACTACATAAGGAAAGAAAGGGCTGGGGAATAGATATTGAAGAATGCCTGCAAGGAGGCCAAGATTCAGAAAGCTAGGGCTTAACACTATTTTCAAGAGAGCCAGGCTAGGTGGGTCAGGATCACCGAAGCCCGTGCACAAGAAGACCATAGGACTCAGGCCAAGATTGATCAGTTGGAGGCCAATGACAAGAAGCAGCGGGAAGCTTTGTTGGAAGCTCAGAAGGAGATATCATAGTTGAAGCTTAGAGCAGGATTGAAGAGATCAAAAGACCAGGACATGCATAAGAAGCTGACTACTGCCATTGCTACCAGGAATCTCCTCATTAGGACCATTACAGAGCACCCAGCTGGTCCGGTGACTGAGGTACTCCTGAAGGAGGTCAGGGAAGATGATTATGGATTGGATGTTTGATTCCTCTTTGCTTGTTGTTCTTTCCTTTTGATGTACTTTTCCTTTTGTTGTATTTTGTGACCCTCCATGGGCATGTGTTGTCATACAGACTATGTATGTTTCATCTTTTGTAATATATTTTAGTTGGTTTTTTATTTGGGCTTTCTCTCAACAACATCAAGCATCTTCCTCGAGGTCTGGAAAGGTCAAAACCAAGAACCAAACTAGATACCTTTGAAAACAAATAAGCATACTGCATTGCATACTAACTTTGTCTTTGTTTTGTAGGTTTTTGTTATTATTGTGTCTAACTTTGTTGTGATTTCAGGAAACATTGCTCGTCGCCGAGTGTTCCCTGTCAACCGCACACACCGGTACCCTACTCGTAACAACCTTCCCGGCATTCAAATGGAGCAGGTACAGCAGGACCTGAATGAGGTCAGAAATCAGATGGAAAACGAGAGAGTAGAGATGAGGAACCAGATGTCTCAATTCATGGTTGTCATGACTGGCTTAGCCCAGAGCCAAGAAAGACTGAGAGATCTGGTGGAAATACAGACACCTGAGGAGCCCCATCTTGGAACAGGGGGAACCAGCAACAATGAACGGGGGCAACCTCGTATTGACCCACCAGAATATGGACCCCATCTGAATCCAGAAGTTAACATCCCGAGGAATGTTCAAGGTAATACTGTTGGGGGCAGAATCCTGCAAGAGGATCCCCAAGAAGAACAGTTTACTGTTATATGGGCTGGAGATGAGGTATATGATAGAAGATTGGATGATATTGCTGAAAAGTTAAGATCTTTGGAATCTCAGAATTCTTTGGGTTTCGACGTGATGGATATGGGACTAGTAGATGGGGAGAGAATTCCCCACAAATTTAAACCTCCATGCTTTGAGAAGTATAATGGTACCTCCTGTCCGCGTACTCATCTGCAATCTTTCTTGGGAAGGCTCAAGGCTTATACCATGGATGAGAAGTTATGGATGTTCTACTTTGAGGACAGTCTGACTGGGGCTTCAAGAGAATGATATTCACATCTGACTAGGGCCACCATAAGGTGTTGGAAAGACTTGGCCGAGGCTTTCATCTGACAATATCATTACAACCTAGACATGGCTCCCAATAGAACTCTTCTAATGGGCATGTCGCAGTCTTCTAGAGAGAGCTTCCGGGATTATGCTCAAAGATGGAGACAGCTTGCTGCTGCTGTCCAACCACCCATGTCAGAAAGGGAAATGGCTGACATGTTCATGAACACATTGCAAGGGACTTATATTGATAGACTTGCTGCTTTCTCCTCTACCATTTTTGCTGATGTGGTCATAGCTGGTGAGAGGATTGAAAGTCTCTTGAAGATGGGCAAAATCTCCGACAATGGTGCAAGTTCCTCCAGCAACCCCAGAAAACCCTTTGTAGGACCCCGAAGGACGGGTGAAACTAATTCCATCCATGCAGGCAGGGGAAGGCCCCAATATTCTCACAGGTCAGTAGCAGCTATTACCATCCCAGCTCCAGTTCCACAACAACCATTGTATCCTCAACAACAACAACAACATCACTATCAGCAACCACCTCATTTTCCGCAACAGAGAACCTACAACAACAACAATAGCAACCAACAACAGCGTCCTTTCCAACAGAGGCCATCCCAAGCAAACAATGAAATTGACCCTATCCCTATGCCTTATGCAGCTTTATTGCCACAACTTCTGAAGCTCAACCTTGTTGAGTTAAGGACGTTGGCACCATCGGATCCTCTTAATCTCCCAAAGAATTATGATGTCAACGCCAGGTGTGCCTTTCACTCCAACGCACCTGGTCACAATACTGAGAAGTGCAGAGCATTACAGATGAAGGTTCAGGATTTGGTTGATTCTAAAGCCCTCAACTTCGCACCTCCTTCGAACGTTAATAGAAATCCTATGCCTAATCATGGTGGGCCTAGGATTAATGCCATTGAAGAGGACCAACCATCTACATTGATTGATAATGTTGCACAAATTCAAACACCACTGGCTGAAGTCAAAGTTCAACTTTTAAGATGCCAAGTGTTCCCAGGCTGTGGGGCCTGCTGTGAATTGTGTAAGACAGCTAGTAATGGTTGTGAGAACCTAAGGATTGGCATAGATGGTCTTATCCAAGATGGGATTTTGCAAATTATTTCAACAGCTCCTGCAGCAATTTTTGTCTCCACCACAATGGAATCTCCTACAACACAAACAGTTCTCCTTTCAACAGATTCTCCTACAACAGCAACAACAATCATTCCTACTGATTCATCAACAACACCAGCAATTACACCATCCATCAATTCAACAAGTCAAAATTCAACAACTATTTCTTCTACAACATCAGCATCCATCTTATTGACAGAATCTTCTACAACGCCAGCAAAAATTGACGAAGATGTCTCAACAGTTACAATCTACTATGACCCATCAAATGTTCCTCCCAGCAGCAATTTCCCGCAACAAACTGTGGCACCTCTTGCCAGATCTCCGGTCACTATTTACTATGATCCGCACACCATTACAGTACCTTCCTCTGTAGCAGTCAGCCCATTTACCATTACGGTACCTGGGCCTGTTCCTTTTGAAAGCAGTAATGCCATACCCTGACACTACGACTCTGATCTCTACTGCAATGGGGAGAAAATCACTCTGGATTCATCAACCTCTTCACCACAAATTGATAATGTTGGGGGAGGCGGAGGCTTCACTAGAAGCAGTCGCCTTTTTGCCTCACAAACACAAAGACCTAATGCTGAAGCAGAAGCTGCTGCTAAGGCGAAAGGGAAGAATGTGGTATCTGAAGAACCAACTGTCAAAGAAACTCAGAAGACATCTTTTGAACAAGATGTAGACGAGTTCATGAGAATCATAAAAATGACTGATTACAAGGTGGTGGATCAGCTTCACCAAACACCCTCCAAAATCTCCATATTATCACTGTTAATGTGTTCCGAAGCTCATAGGAACGCGTTGTTGAAAGTCCTGTACGCGGCATATGTGTCGGAGGAGATTACTGTTAATCAGTTAGAAACAATGGTTGCAAACGTCAATACCAGTCATGGATTGGGCTTTACAAATACTGATTTAACAACGGAAGGGCGCAACCATAACAAGGCTTTGCATATCACCTTGGAATGCAAGGGTGTTGTTCTGTCTCATGTACTGGTGGACACCGGGTCGTCACTCAATGTTCTACCAAAGAAAGCCTTAGTGAAGTTGAGCATGATGGCTTGGCATTACGCCCGAGTAATTTGGTGGTGAGAGCATTTGATGGCTCTAAAAGATCAGTGCTTGGGGAGATTGATCTGCCTGTGTTGATTGGCTCGCAGACCTTCAAAACTACCTTCTTTGTGATGGACATACAGCCGACCAACAGCTGTCTGTTGGGTAGACCCTGGATCCACGCCGCTAGCGCTGTTACGTCTACCCTTCACCAGAAGTTAAAATTCGATTGGGAAGGCCAAATCATCACCATCTGTAGGGAGGAGGACATCTTTGTTAGCCAGTTGGCTACGTATAAGTACATAGAAATGGATGGGGAGATCCATGAGACCATGAGTCAAGGCTTTGAGGCCCTTAATGTTAATGAAGCATCTCCTGTGTCTGGGACTTCCATCATATCATATCAACAAGCCCAAAAGGTTGTGGATGAGGGTACCGCTTAAGGCTGGGGCAAGCTGCTGCCAGTTGAAAAGAAAGAAGACCGATTCGGGTTGGGTTACAGACCAACTCAAAAGGATCAACCAGAGGCTGCAACGGAGCCCAAGTTTGTCAGCGGGGGAATGCTCACCTCGGATGCTATAAATAGTTTGGAAGATGAGTCAGAAGACGAACGCAACCTGGAAAACTGGATACGTCCAAGGATCCCGGGGAACCGAGTCTCAAACTGGTCTTCCCAGGAAATTATAAGATTTACTCCTGCAAAGTAATTATTATTTCCTGTCTTTAAGCATGCATCAAGTCCTGCATCTTGCCCAAGATGCCAGGGCTCATTTTGTAATCGGGTCATCTTGTATTTTGTGGAAACGATCAATTAATGAATATCAGGACATCTTTTGCAAATGAGTCTTTTCTTTTTCCGCTCACTGTTTTTCATTTTTCATTTTTTGTACAAAAAAAAATGGCAATGTTTTTCAAAATAATAACTTCATTTTCACTTTTTTTTAAGCAAGATAAAATTGATCACTAAAAAGAACAAATCTAAACCCTTGCAGAGAGTGCCCTCCAGATTGCACCGACAACAACACCGCTATGACTTCGTATGACTTTGACAATCCGATTAATCAAGCCGATGAAGGGGTTGAAGAAGATTATGAGCTACCTGAGGAATTAGCCAGGTTGTTGAGATAAGAGGAGAAGGTTATCACTCCTCATCAGGAGGAAGTCGAGACGGTTAATCTTGGTACAGAAGAAGACCTGAAAGAAGTTAAAATCGGGGCCTGTCTGCAAGATTCAGTAAAGGAGCAACTTATTGACATGCTCCGGGAGTATGTGGATGTTTTTGCTTGGTCTTATCAGGATATGTCAGGTCTGGATACCGACATCGTTATGCACAAGCTGCCTCTAAAGGAAGATTGTCCACCAGTAAAACAAAATTTGCGCCATACTCGCCCAGATATGGCAATGAAGATAAAAGAAGAGGTACAAAAACAGTGGGACACCGGCTTCCTTGCTGTAACTAGTTACCCTCCGTGGGTTTCTAACATTGTACCTGTTCCTGAAAAGGATGGAAAAGTACGGATGTGTGTGGATTACCGGGATCTGAACAGAGCCAGCCCGAAAGATGACTTCCAATTACCTTACATTGATGTATTGGTCGACAGTACGGCTCAGTTCTCGGTGTTCTCCTTCATGGATGGATTTTTAGGATATAATCAGATCAAGATGTCACCTGAAGACATGGAGAAGACAACTTTCATCACACCCTATGGCACATTCTGCTATAAGGTGATGCCATTCAGACTGAAGAATGCTGGTGCCACTTATCAACGGGTTATGGTAACATTATTCCATGACATGATCCACAAAGAAATCGAATGTTATGTGGATGACATGATTTCCAAGTCCCTCACAGAAGAAGACCACCTGGTGAATCTGTTGAAGCTATTCAAGCATCTGAGGGTGCGTTTCGGTAAGCTGCTGGGATTTATTGTAAGTGAAAAGGGAATTGAAGTTGACCCTGACAAAGTCAAATCCATTCAAGAAATGCCTGCACCGAAGACTGAAAAAGAAGTTTGAGGGTTCCTGGGTAGATTGAACTACATTTCGCGGTTCATATCTCATCTGACTGCAACCTGTGAGCCATTGTTCAAGTTGTTGAGAAAAGAACAAACGGTCAGGTGGAATGAAGACTGCCACAGGGCTTTTGACAAAATCAAGGAATACTTACAATAGCCTCCAATACTTATGCCTCCAGTCGAAGGAAGACCTCTAATCATGTACTTGACAGTATTAGAAGAGTCAATGGGGTGTGTGCTGGGCCAACATGACGAGTCTGGTCGAAAAGAGTATGCAATATACTACCTAAGTAAAAAGTTTACCGACTGTGAACAACGTTATTCACTGATCGAGAAAACTTCCTGTGCTTTAGCGTGGGTTGCTCGCCGACTAAGGCAGTATATGTTGACCCACACTACCCTATTGATCTCAAAGATGGACCCAGTCAAGTATATATTCGAGAAGCCAACACTTACTGGACGGGTTGCAAGATGGAAAATGATTCTCACAGAGTATGACATCCATTACACATCTAAGAAATCCATCAAAGGCAGTGTATTGTCTGATTATCTTGCTGAGCAACCCATTGATGATTACCAACCTATGAGGTTTGATTTCCCCGATGAAGACATCATGTTCATAAAAGCAAAGGATCATGAAGAGCCTATTCACACTGAAGGGCCTGACCCAGAAGAAGAATGGACTATGATGTTTGATGGGGCTGTTAATATGAATGGTTGTGGTGTTGGTGCAATACTCATTACACCTAAGGGAGTTCACATGCCTTTCTCGGCAAAACTCACCTTTAACTGCACTAACAACGAAGCTGAATACGAAGCTTGTATCATGGGTCTTGAGGAAGCCATTGACCTCAGGATCAAGACTTTGACTGTATTCGGAGATTCAGCTTTGGTAATCAATCAACCCAATGGCAAATAATACACTCATCAGGAGCATCTGATTCCATACCGGGACTATACGAGGAGGTTACTCACATTCTTCACAACAGTCAAGCTTGAGTATATCCCTCGAGATGAAAATCAGTTTGCAGATGCTCTGGCTACCATTTCATCCATGATCAAATTTCAAGCTGCCAACTTTGTACCTCGGATTTCAGTATCCAGACTCAACAGACCAGCATACGTATTCTCAGCAGACCTTGCCAAAGATGATAAGCCTTGGTTCTATGACATCAAATGCTTCTTGGAGGATCAAACATACCCACCTGGGGCATATTCCAATGATAAGAAGACATTAAGAAGGCTAGCTGGTAGTTTCTTCCTGAATGCTGATGGTTCCTTGTACAAGAGAAACTTTGATATGGTACTTCTCAGATGTGTTGATAAGGCAGAAGCAGACTTGTTGATGCACGAGGTGCACGAAGGATCTTTTGGTACCCATGCTGGAGGGCATGCAATGGCTAAAAAGTTGCTAAGATCAGGCTACTACTGGATCACAATGGATGCAGATTGTTGATCCTATGCCAGAAAGTGCCACAAATGCCAGATTTATGCGGATAAAATGTATGTGCCTCCGAATCCTTTAAATGTGATGTCTTCACCTTGGCCCTTTGCCATGTGGGGCACTGATATGATTGGCAAGATTGAACCGACTGCTTCAAATGGACACAGATTCATCCTGGTAGCCATTGACTATTTTACCAAGTGGGTTGAAGCGGCTTCGTATGCAAATGTCACCAGGCAAGTGGTATCCCGATTCCTGAAGAGAGACATCATCTATCAGTATGGAGTGCCCGAGCGGATCATTACTGATAATGGTTCCAATCTGAACAACAAAATGATGGCAGAACTGTGCCGAGACTTCAAGATCCAACACCACAATTCCTCTCCTTACAAGCCAAAGATGAATGGCGCTGTTGAGACAGCTAACAAGAATATCAAGAAGATTGTGCAGAAGATGGTGGTCACATACAAAGATTGGCATGAGATGCTACCATTTGCCTTGCATGGGTACCGTACATCAATCAGAACATCCACTGGGGCAACACCGTATCAGCTTGTGTATGGTATGGAAGCAGTCCTACCTGTTGAAGTTGAATTACCATCCTTGCGGGTACTGATGGATGTCAAGCTGAATGAAGCAGAATGGGTCCGATCCCGGTACGAACAACTGAATCTGATCAAAGAGAAGAGATTGGTTGCAATTTGTCATGGGCAGTTATATCAGAAGAGAATGAAGAAAGCCTTCGATCAGAAAGTCAGGCTTCGGGAATATCAAGTGGGAGATCTGGTGCTAAAAAGACTCCTTCCTCCTCATACAGACCACAGGGGCAAGTGGACTCCGAATTACGATGGTCCGTTCATAGTAAAGAAAGTTTTCTCTAGTGGAGCACTGATCCTTAGTACTATGGATGGTGAGGACTTCCTGTCCCCTGTGAATTCAGATGCAGTTAAAAATTACTTCGCATAAAAATGACCCGCTGGACATAAAAACAGAATGTAAGTCCAGACAAAAATAATGCATCCCGGCGAGTCAAAAATAGAATAAAAGACTCGGGAAAAAATAAGGGAAAATAATCAAAAAAATGTACACCCGCTGAGTTGAAAAGCCGCATTGGACAACTTAGGCAAAAATGGGTATCCCGGTGGATTGAAAACCCGAAAGGGCGATCCACGCAAAATAAGGGAATAAGCGAACAACTGCATTCTGAATTCGTCTGTATCACTTACAACATGGCAAAAATTCGCAAGGTTGGGGCATTGGTTGGAATCATTCTTCTTCAGATAGCAAGATAAGAAGAACGTCAATGTCATACGAGTCATAGCAAAAGGGAAGCTCACTGAAGCGTCATCAACATTGCCAACACCTCTTTGTTTCTCAATTTGTAACAATCTCCTCGTTTCAGGGGATTTTTTTCATTGACTGTACTCGCCAATTCAGGGCATACAGATTAATAAAATCAGATTTTCAGTCACCTTTTTTCTTGTACATCTTATTTCATTTGCAAAAATGTCCGATATCCTTGATATATTGATTACATACATACAGATGCGCCTTTTCTAAATCACATGCTTACAGGAAATATATTTGCTCTCGGGAGTGTCTAAACTCCTATGATGGAATCCGGTAAGGGATACCTCGGGGTACTTGTACGTTTCTTTGTCATAATAGGATTGCAGGTATTCAAAGTGCGACATGGAGTATGAAAGCTTCTCCCCAGCAAGTTGCCAAATCATTACTTCCTCATCTTTCAAAAAACATCAGAGCTGATGGGCATCACTTCTCCAGCACTTTCTCCAGAGCAGCATCAGAAGGGGCTCATTTCCCCAGCTAAGTTCATCATCCTCAGCAGGATCCCCAGAGATCTCTAGAAAGATCGTTTAGTGATCATTCCTCACCAGTCAAATGCCAGACATGGAACCATCTCCCCACAGAGCTCCAACCTCTGCCCAGGGGAGCAATGTCTGAAAATCCCACAACAAAGTGAAGAAAAGCTTCTACATCCCCAGCTGGGTCCCTCATCACTAAGAATAGGTCTATCAATGACCTATTTCCCCAAGCAGAATCATCTGTATCAGATCTACCAATGATCTCATCACTAGCTGGGATATTCCTTCAAGCAAGATCAATCAGAGACCTTCACAACAGCGGGATCCGGATCCCAGATCGGTATATTGGCATAATCATAGCATTCGCATCATATTCACCCTCAGAGTGTAGCATTCCGTCTAATACGGAGCATTACGGCAAAAATCAAACATATTGCATAAGTCACAAGCTATGTTTTGAATCAAACACCTGTATATACCAACATTCCATATCCGAAGATTCACAGTCCCCGCGGAAAACCAAAGTGTCCCCTTTGCACTCTCAAAATACAGATACATGATCCTTTTTTGGCTCTCGTCCGTGTCATTTTTCCCCAGTAAAGTCGCCCGAACGTTCTCTACAGACAGATATATCTATGTACACTCTTTGGACACTCGTCTGTGTCACCATTCCCCAGTATGGTCGCCAAAACACTCATTGTAAACCAAACACTTGTTTATAATACACTTCTTTCGACACTCGTCCGTGTCATTTTATCCCCACAGATCACCAGAATATCTTTTACACTTATAAGTACATAACTTACACACTTCCTCTTATGATACTCGTCCATGTCAAACTCTCCCCGGCAAGTTGAACACTCGTCTGTGTCACACTCATACTTTTTACTCATACAGATACTCGTCCGTATCTTGTATTCACCACTTATCTTTTCTCATATTCAACACTCGTCCGTGTTCTTTGTTAACCAGTTGATACTCGTCCGTATCATCATCTCTGAACATGCATCAGCAGTTGTTTCTACCGATACTCGTCCGTATCATAGTCTTAAGGATGCTCGTCCGCATCTTTAATCAATACACAACATCAAACACTTATACCTTTCCTTTCTTGAATATAGACACTCGTCTGTATCTACCACTCCCCAGAAGAGTTCCCAGCAAATTCCCAATAAAAAGCAAATTTCTCTTCTATCTGACGCTCGTCCTATGTCATGATACCTTTCGGCAGCCGTACCCTGCTAGGTGATCGTCCATCACCTCTTGATGATCGTCCTTCATCATGTTTATCCGATGGCCATCCCCATTGTTGATTCTGTTATCTGACATTCGTCATATGTCAAGATAAACCTTGAGAGCAGCTGTACCCTGCTAGGTGATCGTCCTTCACCTCTTGATGATCGTCCTTCATCATGCTTACCCGATGGCCGTCCCCATCGTCGACCTTTTCTACCCGGCATTCGTCATATGTCGTGGTACCTTCGGCAACCGTACCTTGCCAGGTGATCGTCCTTCACCTTAGATAACCGTCCCTCAACAGAGCAGCCATCCCCTGCTAGGTGATCGTCCTTCACCTTTGATGACCGTACCTCATCATTCATTTCTTTAACCCGATGGCCGTCCCCATCATTGACTTTACTTCTTAATCCTCAGAGAATCTTGTTACTTTCCTTGATGGTCGTCCCCATCGTGATCTCTTTATTTTCCCCAGCAGTCATCCTCTGCTCGACGGTCGTCCTCCGTCGCCCGCACTTTATAATCATATTATACTACCTTTTACAATCTATATCCCTTTTCTTCTTCATAACCAGCGAGTGCAAATTTTGGTCTGTCTTTGGTATTTAACCACAAGTTATCTTGTTTGTATGATAAGTCGTCGCTTACATCCTGCACAGCTAACTCATGTTTGAATAGGGGCAGCTGTAAACACCCCAAATTTGCCCTCACTAAGTTCACAACATGGCTTGTGATCTTTTCATTTGCATAAGTTCAATCATATCATTTCATGTTTCATTTTTTCACTGCATTGGTTCAAATTCATCTGCATCTAGGGTTTGTGATCTGAGCAATCCATGAGCCATCTGAACCACTCCAAAGGTCTTCAATCATCTCAAGAGGGTCCATGTATGTTCAATCATCATATTTTATCCTCCCAAGATCAAGGAAGTCAAATGTAAACACCCCAAATATTCCCTCACCCATTCACACCATGGCTTGTGATCTTTTCATATGCATAAGTTTAATCATATCATTTCATATTGTACCTTTTGATTCACTACATTGGTTCAAAGTCATCTGCATCTAGGGTTTGTGATCTGAGCCATCCAAGGGCCATTTGAGCCATTCCAAAGGTCATCAATCACTTAAAAGGGGTTCATGTATGTTCAAGCATCATATTGTATCCTCACAAAGTCAAGAAAGCCAAAGAATCACAATAACTGAGAATGGCATGGAAGCAGAGCCAGGCTTAACTACACAGATGACCTAAAATTAGGGTTTTGGTTTCAAAGGCCATAACTCCAAATTTTTTGGTCATTCTTGTTTCTATTGGTCTCTATATGGTATAGGGATCATGCATATCAATTTTCATGAAGAAATTCCATGGGGAATTCATCTGATCAAGGGTTGACTTCTTGAGCAAGTCAGTGTAAAATCAGGGCATCTGAGGCCCCCAATGACCCAACCAAAGGGTTTTCTTCATCATTTTGATTGTGTATGACCTTTATTTGATCATAGAAGATGTTGGAAGTTCACAAAATTGAAGAATTTCAAGCCATTTGCAAAGTTGCCTTTTTGGGAAAATGACTTGTAATGGAAACTTGCCATTTTGGGAAACTTTTTTAACCCTTGCTTTTTGATTCAAAAATGCTTCAAATGAGAAAACTTTGGTCATGAAAGTTGTAGAATGGATCATTCCCTTTTCAAAAAGTACAAGAACTCATTCTAATTAATTTTGGATCAAAATGTATGGCTTGTCAAAGTTGGGAAAAATCATATAATTTCAAGTTATGAACCAAAGAGGCAAAGTTGCAAAATCCATTGCCAAGGCAAAATGATACCTCAAAGTGACTTCTAACCTTTGTACAAACATAAAGCATTGCCTAAAAGTCAGATTGCATCAAAGGTTTGGCCATTTTCATGACTTGTAGATCAAGAAATTCCAAAAGGGCCAAAAGTTCACAAATTTGCAAAACACTACATAAACTTCATTCAACTTGCTGATTTACCTCAATCCCAATTCCATGGACATCCTTAATCTCAGCTGAGCCAAGACAAGCCAAAAAGCTAGCTGTACCATTGCCCATACCTCAAGTACAAGTCAAGTTGACATTTTGGCAACTTGCCCATACCAATCACAACAGGCCACCAACAACTCTCTGCCCAATCCAGACTTTACAAACACACTCCAAGGGTTCATTTTCATAAGACACACAAGCCTGAAACCTATCATAAGCCATAGTTCAAGAAACTCACCTCTTATGCACTTTCCTTCGAAACTGATCACACAAGCATCAAACATCAAAACAAACTTTACCAAATCACTCACCATGATCCTCTGATCATTTCCCAACCATTGTTTTGGCCTGAAACCTCCCACATCACAAATACGATTTTCACACTCCCTTGGCCTGAGCTTTTTCCAACTCTCTCTAGAGGCCATATAAACTCCAGCTAAGTGTCAAAAACTTCAAAGGAGGATCATTGGAGCTTGTTTGAACCAAAGAAGCAACCAGAAAGTCCTTGTTTCGAAAGCTCAATCTCAGGTAACATGATGAACAAATTTTCCAGAACCTTGTTTTCTTGTTAGAATGTTGTTTTACATGTTGCCCTGATCATGGGGATCTATTTATTTTTGAAAAAGAGCCGGAAATAAGCATGTTGTGATGATCTGAAAGTTTGCCCGTAAAAATGTTTTTACTTGTTTCCTTTGATTCACGAAGAATAAATGTTGTTTGTGTTAGGGTTTATGTTTATTGATGTTCATAGGTTGATTCTGGAGAGTTTTGTGAGGTTTTGATGCGTTTTGAGAGAGATTGAGATTTTGGCTAGCCGGAGAAGATGACCGGAACACTGTTCCGGTCATCTGAAAGTGATTAGGGCACAGGATTAGGGTTTAATCATAATTAGTGAGATTTAAATTCTGGCCGTTCATTCGCGCGCGCAGTCAATTCCCGCCCCCCTGACTTTGAATCTGGACCTTTGGATTGTTTGACTTTCCTATTTTCTCATTAAAATCATTATTAATTCATTTTCTTTTGATTTATTTTTCACGAATTAATTAAAATAGCAAAAAATGTTTAAAAATTATGAAAATTTTTGTCAAGATTTTCATTATTTTTCAGAACACAAAAATATTTTTATTTTTATTTTTTGCATTAAAAATCATTTTTAAAACATTTAAAAGATTATTTTTAATTAGTTAATGAAAATTAATTAATTAAAAATACTTTTAGGTATTTAAAAATCACAAAAAAATTCACATAGCATTTAGGAACATTTAGAAACATTGTCCAACTCTCATACCGAATTTATTTTTTGATCTTGATGCCTTTTGATAATTTTCTTTGGAATTAATTTCATTTCAAGGCAATGTTTTGTGTCAAACTTCAAAAATTCATTTCTGTCTAACCTTTGAGAGTTGGATCATGATTCTTTTTGCATTGCATCTTGTATGGCATGTAGTTTATAGGATAAAATTGGCTTGAATTGATCTTGCATTTTCAATTTGTTTTGAATTTATCTTGACAAGGTACCTTAAAACCCTAGCAATCTTAGGAAATTCATAACTTTCACTAGGTTAAGAGTTGGATCCTCTCCTTTGGGCAGTGAGTTTGTGTAGGTCTAGGGTACCATTGATAGCATTTTCAAATTTTTATCATGTCATTTGCTTCTGGTTTTGGATTTTGCTTTGTGTGTTGATCATAAACCCTAATTTATGCCTTCCCTGGCATCCATCTCCCATTTGCTTGCATACCATGACTTGCCATGACATTTTGTGCATCCATTTGATTCATTATACATCTTAAGACATATTAGAATCATGATTGGTCATTGCATCTTTCATTTGCCATGTTTTATGTCCATTGCATCTCATAACTTTTCATGAACATTCATGGCTCAATGCATGCTTCATTTGCATCCTTATGCTTGAATGATCATTCTCATCTCTTGCCATGTGTTTGCATCATATCTTAGCATCATTAACATCATGTTTATGCTTCTGTTTTTGCTTTGCATCATGACATTCCATCTCATTTGCATTGCATTTCATTTCTTATGCTAACATTTCAGGTGGTAAGTTGTTTGAGAAGTGAATTTGCCTTCACTTCTCACATTCTCTTTTCATCTCTTTCATAATTAATTTTCTGCATTTTTGTGTGTGTTTGGGTTTGAGCTTGCTCATTCTTGATCATATTACTTTCTTTCTTCAAGCAACTTGACTTCTTAAGTGAAGCAAGTTGTTTTACTTATCTTTGTTTCTTCCTCCTTTCATCTGCTTCCTTCCTGGTGGTTTCTCTGAAGACTCTTCTTGTAAACCTCACTAACCCTAGGAACAACCAATCATGATAACAATTAGGGTTTTGATTAGTCCTCCCACCCATTTAGCTTTTACCTTTGTGTCATCATTGAGTCTTCTCTTCTTCTCCCATAACTAGGGACTAAACCCTAAAGGCTTTAAGGCTTTGTGATTAAGGTTATGCCTGCATCCTTCTATTAGGATGAAGTGTATAACTTTAATCCTAAGTGTTAAACCCTTAATGTGTTTAAATCCTCTAATCAATTCATCTAATAATCACTAAGACATCAAGCTTGTAACTTGGGCCTTGCATTAGGGTTCTAGTTCTTCCTTAATTGGTTAAGAAGGACTAACCCTAATGTTAATGGACAAGTCCCCCTCAAGTTTGTCTTACAAACCATAAAACTCATTTCTTCATCTCATCATTAACTAAAATACACTTAATAAAGGCTTTGTTTTGTCATGAGGTTAATCCCTAATCATGGATTAAGCTGAGGAGTCTTCCTCAGCTTAAATATTCTCATCTATTATCCTTCTATTAGGATGATGTAATGAGTCTGTTTAATCTTTGATTATGGCTTAATCTCATTACTCAACACTAAAAAAAAGCACCAAAAACATCTAATTAATTACAAGTAGGTTAATGATCTTAATCCTACATCAGGGTGATTAGGTGTGAGATGCTGACTTCACACTTAAGGTATTCTCATTACCCATAATCAGAGGGAATATGTGATGAGTTTACTAATCCATTGGTTTAGGCTTAAGCTCATTTTCTTATGACAAATTTCCAAAAGAAACAAAAGACTGAAAACACAAAAAACAAATAATAATCGTCTCCTCCGGGATTCTTTTCTCATCTCATTCACTCACAAACGAGAACTTGCTTCTTCCGTCTAATGCAAGACAGTTTGCACCTGAGCCAAACTGGTCATACACTTGAGCATAGACAAGCAAGCAGTTCATCATGTCAATTTATCTTTCAGTCTCTTTGAGTCGAACTACGGTGTTCTGACTTCCTCATTGCACGAGAGGATACGTAGGCATAACTTAACAGTTATCGAACAAAAGGCTCTGTACATTCCCCCTCTTTCCAGCATTACTCTTTAAGCCTCATTGTAAACACCCCAAATTTGCCCTCACCAATTCACACCATGACTTGTGATCTCCTCATATGCATAAACTCAATCATAGCATCTCATATCACATTTTTGATTCATTGCATTGGTTCAAAGTCATCTGCATCTAGGGTTTGTGATCTGAGCAATCCAAGAGCTTCTTGAGCCACTCCAAAGGTCATCAATCACTTCAAATGGGTCCATGTATGTTCAAGCATCATATTATATCCCCTTAAAGTCAAGAATATCAAAAATCACAAGAACTGAGAATGGCATGGAAGCAGAGCCAGGTTTAACTGCACAAATGACCTAGAATTAGGGTTTTGGTTTCAGAGGCCAAAACTCCAAATTTTTGGTCATTCTTGTTTCTATTGGTCTCTATATGGTATAGGGAGCATGCATATCAATTTTCATGAAGAAATTCAATGGGGAAGTCATCTGATCAAGAGTTGACTTTCTAAGCAAGTCAGTGCAAAATCAGGGCATCTGAGGCCCCCAATGACCCAACCAAAGGGTGTTCTTCATCATTTTGAATGTGTATAATATTTATTTGATCATAGAAGATGTTTGAAATTCACAAAATTGAAGAATTTCAAGTCATTTGCAAAGTTGACTTTTTTGGGAGAGTTGACTTATAATGAAATTGCCATTTTGGGAACTTTTTCAACCCTTGCTTTTTGATTCAAAAATGCTTCAAATGGAAAAACTTTGGTCATGAAAGTTATAGAATGGATCATTCCATTTTCAAAAAGTACAAGAACTTGACCTAATTCATTTTGGATCAAAAGTTATGGCTTGTCAAAGTTGGCTAAAATCACAAAATTTGAAGTTTTCTACCAAAGAGGCAAAGTTGCAAAATCACTTGCCAAAGCAAATTGTGCTACCAAATGGACTTCTAATCATCATACAAACATAAGCCAATGCCTAAAGATCAGAATTCACCAAGAGTTTGATCATTTTTGTGACTTGTGGAACAAGAAATTTCAAAAGGGCCAAGAATGAAGCAAGTTGCAAAACCTCACTAAAAGATGAATCCACTTGCTTGCTGACTTCATAACCAATCCTAGGGCTCTCCACACTTCTTGCTGCGCAGGACACCCCATTTGTCCTTGGCTAGCTAGGAGCCCATACCTCTCTTTCACAAATTTGACATTTTGGCAACTTGAGCCATACCAATCACAGCAGTACACATCAACTCATCTGACCTATCACACTTGTTTATACAAACCAAAAGCAAGCCATTTCACTCAAGACACAAGCCTGAAAGTACCAAGAACACAACACTCTCATTTTCTACCCCATTTGCAAAACTCTTCGAAACTCATGACACAAGCTGCAAACACACAAACAAACTTCACAAACAAACTCAACATGCTTCACTGATCAAAAACCACTCATCACCATAGCTTGAAAGCCACTGAAACAAAAACACGATCACCACCCTCCCTTGAACAGAACTTCTGCCATATCTCAAACCAGCCATCAACAAGAGTTGTGAAGCATTCCATTGAGCTCAGGGGGACCAAAGGAGTGAGTTTGTATAGGAGAAAGGGTCAGAAAGCTCCTGTTCGAAGGACTTCAGTTCAGGTATCCATCAAGAACAAATTTTCCAGAACTCATTTTACTTGTTATAAATTGATTCTATATGTTATCATGATCATCATGATGTGTTTAAAAATGAAAATGGTGGAATATTGAGTATGTATGAGCTGTCTGAAACTTTTTGCCCTAAATGTGTTTTGCTTCGATTTGCTTGATTAATGGATGAAAAATGATGTTTGTTTGGGGGTTTTGATTCAGTGTTGCATCGGGATGGGTTCTGGGCAATTAGATTTCATTTTCATTGCGTATTCAGAGAGATAGAAGTTTTGGCCTGCCGGAGAAGATGACCGGAACACTGTTCCGGTCATCTGAAAGTCATTAGGGCATTTAATTAGGGTTTAATCATAATTAGGAGATTTTGAATGCTGGCCGTCCAGATGAGCGCCAAGTCAATTCGCGCGCGTGTGAGTTTGAACCTCAGCCATTGATTCTGTTGACTTTCATATTTTTCAGTTTAAATTCATTTTATTTGCATTTAAATTCATTTGTTTTCTACATTTTATTTAAAATAGTAAAAATCATTGAAAAATTCTGAAAATTTTTATTCAAGCTTTTATTAATTTTCAGAAACCAAAAACATTTTTATTTTTATTTTTTGCATTAAAAAATATTTTTAAATCATTTAAAAGATTACTTTTAATTAATTAATGAGAATTAATTAATTAAAAATACTTTTAAGTATTTAAAAATCACAAAAAAATTCATGAAACATTTAAAATCATTTAGAAACATTGTCCAACTCTCAAACCAAATTTCTTTTTTGATCTTGATGTCTTTTGACAATTTTACATGGAATTAATTTCATTTCAAGGCATTATTTTGATCCAATCTTCAAAAATTCATTTCTGCCTAGCCTTTAAGAGTTGGACAATGATTCTTTTTGCATTGCATCTTGTATAGCATGTAGTTTATTGGATTAAATTGGCATGAATTGATTTTGCATTTCCTTTTTGTTTGACATTTTTCTTGACAAGGTACCTTAAAACCCTAGCAATCTTAAGAAATTCATAACCCTCATTAGGTTAAGAGTTAGAACCCCTCCTTTGGGAAGTGAGTTTGTATAGGTTTAGGGTTCCTTTGAATGCATTTTCAATTTTTTATCATGATGTTTGCTTCTGGTTTTGATTTATGTTTTGTGCATTGATCATAAACCCTAATTTGGGCTTTCATTTGCATCCATCTTCCATTTGCTTGCATACCATGACTTTCCATGACATTTTGTGCATCCATTTGATTTATAATACATCTTAGGACATGTTAGAATCATGTTTTATCATTGCATCTTTCATTTTCCATGTTGTATGTCATTTGCATTTGATAACTTTTCATGTATGTCCATGATTCTAAGCATGCTTCTCTTGCATCCACATGTTTGTATGATCATCCTCATGCCTTGTTTCATGTTTGCATCATCTCATAGCATCATTATCATCATACTTATACTTCTGGTTTTGGTTTGCATCATGCCACTTCATCTCATTTTGCATTGCATTGCATTCCTTTCTCTAACTTTTCAGGTGGTAAGTTACTTTGAGAAGTGAATTTGCCTTCAATTCTCATAATCTCTTTTCATCTCCCTTATGCATCATTGCTGCATTTTGTCTTGTGTTTGAGATTGAGCTTGCTCATTCTTGCTCTTCTTACTTTCTTTCTTCAAGTGACTTGTCTTCTTAAATGAAGCAAGTTACTTTGCTTCTCTTTGCTCCTTTCATCTGCTTCCTGGTGGTTTCTCTGAAGATTTCTCTTGTAAACCTCATAAACCTTAGGGACAACCAAGCATGACAATGATTAGGGTTTTGATTAGTCCCCCATTTAGATTTTACCTTTGTGTCTCATTGAGTCTTCTCTTCTCATCTCATAATCAGGGACTAAACCCTAAAGGTTTTAAGGCTTTGTGATCAAGCTTATGCCTGCATCCTTCTATTAGGATGGAGTGTATAACTTTAATCCTAAGTGTTAAACCCTTAATGTGTTTAAATCCTTTAATCAATCCATTTAATAATCATTAAGACATCAAGCTTGTAACTTGGGCCTTGCATTAGGGTTCTAATTCTTCCTTAATTGGTTAAGAAGGACTAACCCTAGTGTTAATGGACAAGTCCCCCTCAAGTTGTCTTACAAATCATAAAAATCACTTCTCCATTTTATCATTATTTAAAATCCACTTAATAAAGGCTTTGTTTCGTCATGAGGTTAATCCCTAATCATGGATTAAGTTGAGGAGCTTTCCTCAGCTTAAACACTCTCATCTATTATCCTTCTATTAGGATGGTGTAATGAGTCTATTTAATCCCTGATTATGTCTTAATCTCATTACTTAACACTAAACAAAAACAACAAAAACATCTAAATAATCACAAGTAGGTTAATGATCTTAATCCTACATCATGGTGATTAAGTGTGAGATGCTGACTTCACACTTAAGGTATTCTCATTACCCCTAATCAGAGGGAAGATGTGATGAGTTTACTAACCCATTGGTTTAGGCTTAAGCTCATTAACTTATGACAAACTTTCAAAAGCAATAAAAGATTGAAAACACAAAAACAAACAATAATTGTTTCCTCCGGGATTCTTTTCTCATCTCCTCCATTCATAAACGAGAACTCGCTTCTTCCGTCTAATGCAAGACAGTTTGCACCTGAGCCAGACAGGTCATACACTTGAGCATTGACAAGCGAGCAGTTCACAAGTCAATTCACCTTTCAGTCTCTTTGGGTCGAACTACGGTGTTCTGACTTCCTCATTGCACGAGAGGATACGTAGGCGTAACTTAACAGTTATCGAACAAAAGTCTCTGTATATTCCCCCTCCTTCCAGCATTATTCTTTAAGCCTCATGATCTTGGGCATCTCATTCCTACTCTGACACTGTACATTTATACACTTTATTTCTTTCACACAGATACCTGTACATCCTATTTCAGCTCTTTTGTACACAAATTGCACTGACACTACCCCTTTGAAACACAAATCTTTTAAGCGTGGATCCCGTCGAGTACGACGGACAATCTGGGTGCTAATACCTTCCCAGGTTGTAAACAACCCCCTTTCTCAGTCTCTCTGGTTCGCAACCGTCTTATCCGTATCTTTCTAGGTCTATGCAGCATTACCTTTCCTTCGGGATAAAAATGCCTAGCTGGCGACTCTTTTCATTTCATCCTTTTGCCGACCGTTCGCGTCTGTACCTTATTTGAGCCAGCCTCATCTCTTGGGAGCGACAGCTTGGCGACTCTGCTGGGGACCCTTATACTGTAACCAGGGCTTCTGGTTCTTTTTGTGGGTTCCTCCTAGCACTTGTTTGATTTGTGTTTACTGGGGTGTTATGTGCTATTTGTGTTTGTATATTTTTTTTTATTGCTTTATGTATAGTTGTTTTATTACTTTCTTTATAGCTTTATATACATCATACTGTCATACTGTGTTTGGCTGGATCTGGTTTTGTCTTGGTGGGTGGGGTTCTATTGAGAGTTTAAGGTCCTGTACCTGGGACCTGAGTGACACCTAGGCTAGAGTGGTTCATGTTCTTTCGCATTCCATTTCGGTCTGGTGCGGGAATATGAAACACGGTTTAGATATGGGTTTCTTCTTGAGAACTCTGTGCTACATATTTCCTGTAGTGCTAGGGCTATCTGGGAAGCCTGCTAAGTCTGGATGACCCTTAGTATTGACCTTCAGAAACTGAGGTGAATTAGAGGAGGATCTTTTATGGTTATTGTAAACACTGTACCTCCGGGTTAGAAGTGTTTACATTTCTCATAACTGATCCAAGTCTGAGGATCCTTGTTTTAGAACACCACCTGTGAGGGGGTTGGGATGTTTACAGGTTTGCAGGTACCCTTGACCTCAGCATACACTGTTACATTGTTTTGATTAAGAGTACTCCATTTTGGGACAGTTCTTGTGATTTTAACCCTGGACATGTGACTCTTTATTTGAGTCCCCCACCTTGGTTACCGGACTTATGAACCTCCATCTGGACTTCTTAGACATACATGGACTTATATCAAGGCAGTTAATCAGATCCAGCTTGATCACAAACCCTTGCATATCATTTGCATACATCATCATTGCATCATTTAAAATTTGCTTATTTGTTTTTCAGGGTATCCATATTATATTTTGGCTTGGTTTTGACCCCTTCATCTGCATAGTCCCTTGTTCACCAGCTATCTGCTTCAGCTACATTCATCAGCTACCTGCTTCAGTCACCTGCATCACCAGCATCAGCCTATCAGTGGCCCATCTTCTAGTATCAGTCATCATCATCAGTATCTGTCTCAGCTCTTCATCAGCAGACATGGCACCCAAGAAGAGCAATATCTCATACCATTTCTTTGAGCCTGAGCTGACTGGCATCAGGAAGATCCAGGCCCTTATCACTCCAGACCATATACCACTATTCAGAGAACATTTTGGAGGCATTCTTGATGTGGTTATGGATTTGGACCCTTCTCAGAGGAGCTTGATTCACACTTGCCTACAGTTCTATGATCCTCCTTTGAGGTGTTTTACTTTCCAGGATTTTCAGTTGGGGCCTTTATTAGAGGAGTATTCATCACTGGTTGGAGTACCTGTCAGGGGTGGTATCCCCTTCAACCCAGAAATGGTTTTTCCCAGCAATGAAGAAGTGGCAAAGGCACTGTATCTGGAACCTTTTCTGATTGAGCAGAACATGACAACCAAGGCTGGAATCTCTGGTCTACACTTGGATTTCTTGACTTCTCAGGCTATCCTGAAGGCCTCCTTGGGATAATGGAAGGCAGTCTGTGCACTGTTAGCCCTCAGCATATATGGGGTTATACTTTTTGCAGATGAGCCTAAGTTTATTATCAAGAATGCCATTCACCTTTTCATTCTGAGGAACCCAGTGCCCACCTTACTGGGAGATTTCTACTACTCTATTCATCAAAGGAATGAAAAGCAAAGAGGAAGATTGGTGAGATGTTGTGCTCCCCTGTTCCATACCTGGCTGCTCAAACACTTGCCCAAGACTGATGCATTCTTGAATCCTCACCAACAGAAGAATTGGGTTAGAAGACTTATTGCTTTGACCTCAGATGACATTAGGTGGTGCACCCATAGCACCAAAGGTAGGGACATCATTACTAGTTGTGGGCAGTTCCCCAATGTACCTCTGATAGGAGTGAAGGGTTGCATCAACTACAACCCTCTGCTATTCAAAAGACAATTGGGCTATGCATTGGTCCACCCTCCTAGAGCACAAGACTTGGCTGAAACCCTTTATTGTGAGATTAAGCCTAATCTAGCTGTTGTCAGGCAAGCATCCTGGGCTTGGGACAATGTCCAGACCAAAGGGATGGCCATTCTTGGGAGATGCAACAATGTGGCCTCAGCTCAGTACTATGAGTGGTCTCATGCCAGGGCTCAAATTTCTGGGATGCCCTTCACCATTGAGGATGCACCTGGACCATCCGCAGCACCTCTTCCAGCCACTGTCAGCCTGGAAGAGTTTGAGAAACTAAAAGAGAGGAATGAGAATCTGACTCAAGCTCTGCAGAAGACCCTCTGGGAGAGGAGTGATGGTCGTCTAGACATTGATAGGCTAGAAAAGCTAAAGGTGGAGCATCTAGCCAGGATCGAGAAGTCAGAGGACTACATCAAGAAGTCAAGAGCTGGGGAGCAGATTTTGAAGAATGCCTGTAAAGAGACCCAGTTCCAGAAGGCTAGGACTGATCTCTATCTGAAAGAAAGCCAAGCTAGGTGGGTCAGGATCACTAAAGCTTTCACTCAGGAAGATAAGAGAACTCAGGACAAGATTGAGCAGTTGGAGGCTAATGCAAAGGAACAACAGGAAGCCCTGCTAGCAGCCCAGAAAGAGATCTCAGAATTGAAGCTTAGGGCTGGTGTGAAGAGGTCAAAGGACCAGGGCAGACTCAAGAAGCTAACCACTGCTATCACCACCGGGAATCTTCTTATCAGGAACCTCACAGAGCATCCAGCTGACCCTGTAACTGAAGCACTTCTGAAGGAAGTTCAGGAGGATGAGTTTGGTCTTGGTGTCTGACTTTTGCTTATTGTTGCTTTCATTTCTTGTACTTTGCTTTTTATGTTGTATTTTGATCCCTCAGGGGCATGAATTGTAAAAAACAAACTATGTATCATTCACTTTTTGTAATATATTCATTAGTTTGTTTCATTTGAATCTCTTTCTCCTAAGCAACATCAAGAGCATCTTCCTCAGGGGTCTGGAAAGGTCAAAACCAAATGCCAAGCCGGATACTTTGGAAACAAATAAGCATACTGCATTGCATACTAACTTTTGTTTTGTTTTGTAGGTTTTTGTTTTGTTCGTTACTAACTCTGTTGTGGTTCAGGAACTATTGCTCGACGTCGGGTGTTCCCACTCAATCGTCCGCACAGATATCCTACCCGTAACAACCTTCCGGGTATACGAATGGACCAAGTACAGCAGGACCTTACAGAGGTCAGGACTCAAATGGCCAATGAGAGGCTAGAGATGAGAAACCAGATGACCCAGTTCATGGAGGTGATGAATGGTTTGGCTCAAAGCCAAGAAAGATTAAGGGCATTGGTAGAAAGGCAGACCCAGGAGGAACCCCATCTAGGGACTGGAGGAACGAGCAACAATGAGAGGGTTCAGCCTCATGTTAATCCACCTGTGTATGGGCCTCATCTTCATCCAGAGATCAACATCCCTGCTAATGTACAAGGGAATGCTACTACAGGCAGAGTATTACAAGAAGACCCCCAAGAGGATCAATTCACTGTGATGGGAGCTGGAGATGAAGCCTATGACAGAAGGCTAGATGAAATTGTCGAAAAGTTGAGATCTCTAGAGTCTCAAAATTCCCTGGGCTTTGATGTCATGGACATGGGATTAGTGGACGGGGTAAGGATTCCCCACAAGTTTAAACCTCCGTGCTTTGATAAGTACAACGGAACCTCCTGTCCACGAACCCACTTGCAATCCTTTCTGGGGAGGCTGAAGGCATACACCATGGATGAAAAACTGTGGATGTTTTATTTCGAAGACAGTTTAACAGGAGCTTCAAGGGAATGGTACTCTCATTTAACCAGAGCAACCATCAGATGCTGGAAGGACCTAGCTGAGGCCTTCATCAGACAGTACCAGTACAACTTGGATATGGCTCCTAACCGGACCCTCCTGATGGGAATGTCTCAATCATCCAGGGAAAGCTTCTGGGAATACGCCCAGAGGTGGAGACAGCTTGCTGCTGCTGTCCAGCCACCCATGTCGGAAAGGGAAATGGCCGACATGTTTATGAACACCCTTCAAGGGACATACATTGACAGGCTAGCTGCCTTTTCTTCCACCAGCTTCGCTGACGTAGTCATAGCTGGGGAAAGAATTGAAAGCCTATTGAAGATAGGCAAAATTTCTGACAATGGTGCGAGCTCGTCCAGAAACCCAAGAAAGCCTTTTGTGGGCCCGAGAAGAACCGGTGAGACTAATTCTATTCAGGCTAACAGGGGCAGACCACAGTATGTTCATAGGTCAGTGGCAGCTGTCACTATTCCCGCTCCAATTCCTCAGCAACCAGCATATCAACAACAGCAACAACCCCACTACCAGCAACAAGTTCAATATCCGCCTCAGAGAAACTACAATAACAACAACAGCAACAATCAATAAAGACCTTTTCAGCAGAGACCATCTCAAGCCAATAGGGTGATTGATCCAATCCCTATGCCTTATGCCGCTTTATTGCCACAGCTCCTGAAGCTCAACTTGGTTGAGTTAAGGACGTTGGCACCACCAGATCCTTCCAGCCTGCCAAGAAATTATGACGCCAACGCCAGATGTGCTTTTCACTCCAATGCACCTGGCCACAGTACAAAGAAGTGCAGAGCTTTACAAATGAAGGTACAAGACCTGGTAGATTCTAAAGCTCTAAACTTTGCACCCCCGCCAAATGTCAACAAGAACCCCATGCCCAACCACGGAAGACCCAGAATTAATGCTATTGAGTAAGATAAGCCTTCTTTCTTAATAACCAGTGTGGGGCAGATTCGGACACCCCTGGTAGAGATTAAAGCTCAACTCCTTGAATGCCAGATGTTCCCGGGGTGTGAGCTCGGGTGCGGTTATTGCAACATTTCGGTAAATGGGTGTGATAACTTGAGAAGCGGCATAGATGGTCTTATCCAGAGTGGCCTACTTCAAATCACAACATCAACACCTCCAAATCCAGCAAATTCTTTGACAACAATTCCCGAGTCTCCTACAACTGCAACAACAATTATTCCAAACAATTCTTCGTTCTCATCAACAAATGCTTCACCTATCACTTCAGAAAACCAAATATCAACAAACATCTCTTCTACAACATCATCACCCCTTTATTCAGAATCTTCTACAACAGCAACACCCATCTAATCAACGAAATCTTCTACAACACCAACAAACATCTCAGTTGTCACCATTTATTATGATCCGTCATATGTTCCTCCTAACAACAATTTTCAACAACAAATAGTGGCATCTCCTGCCAGGCCACCAATCACCATCTACTATGATCCGCACACTATTCCAACACCCTCCTCTGCTGCAGTCAGTCCGGTTACCATCACGGTACCTGGACCAGTTCCATATGAAAGTAGTAATGCCATTCCTTGGCATTATGGCTCTGACCTTTACTGCAATGGGTAGAAAATCACTCTTGACTCTTCAACCTCTTCTCCACAGATTGACAATGTCGGGGGAGGCGGAGGCTTCACCAGAAGTGAACGCCTCTTTGCCTCGCAATCACAGAGACCTAATGCTGAAGCAGAAGCTGCTGCCAAAGCAAAGGGAAAGAGTGTAATATCTGAAGAACCCATTCTCAAGGAAACACAGAAGACATCTTTTGAACAAGATGTAGACGAGTTTATGAGAATTATCAAGAGGAGTGATTACAAGGTGGTGGATCAGCTTCACCAAACTCCCTCAAAAATATCCATTTTATCCCTGCTGATGTGTTCCGAAGCTCACCGGAATGCATTACTAAAAGTTTTGCACGAAGCATATGTGCCAGAGGAGATCACCGTTAATCAGCTGGAGACCGTGGTAGCAAATGTCAATACCAGCCATGGGTTGGGCTTTACCAATGCTGATTTAACAACTGAGGGGTGCAACCACAACAAGGCTTTGCACATCACCCTGGAATGCAAGGGTGCTGTCCTATCACATGTACTGGTAGACACTGGGTCTTCACTCAATGTTTTACCAAAGAAAGCCCTGGTGAAGCTGGAATATGACGGCTTGGCATTACGTCCAAGTAATTTGGTGGTAAGAGCATTTGATGGCTCTAAGAGATCAGTGCTAGGTGATATTGATCTGCCTGTGATGATTGGCCCGCAAACTTTTAAAATTACCTTCTACGTGATGGACATTCAGCCGGCCTACAGCTGTTTGTTGGGTAGACCTTGGATCCATGCCACTGGCGCAGTTACGTCTACCCTTCACCAGAAGCTGAAATTCGAGTGGGAGGGCCAGATCATCACCATTTGTGGCGAAGAAGATATTTTTGTTAGCCATCTGGCTACATACAAATATATTGAGATGGATGGAGAGATCCATGAAACCATGAGCCAGGGATTTGAAGCCCTGAACATAAATGAAGCATCTGCTGTACTTGAAACCTCCATGACATCTTATCAGCAAGCCAGGAAGTTTGTTGAGGAAGGGACTGCCCAAAGCTGGGGCAAGCTGTTGCCCGAGGAAAAGAAAGAGGACAGATTTGGGTTGGGTTACAAACCAACTCAACAAGATCAATCAGAGGCTGCTAAGAAGCCCAGTTTTGTCAGTGGGGGGATGCTCACCCCGGATGCAGTGAACAACTTGGAGGATGAGTCGGAAGATGAGCACAACCTGGAGAGCTGGATAAGTCCAAGGATCCCGGGGAGCCGTATCTCAAACTGGTCTTCCCAGGAAATTATAAGAGTTACTCCTGCAGAGTAATTATTATTTCCTATATTTTTAAGCATGCATCAAGTCTTGTATCTTGCCCAAGATGACAAGACTCATTTTGTAATCGGGCCATCTTGTAATTTTTGTGCAAACAGATCAATCAATGAATATCGGACATCTTTTGCAAATGAGTCATTTCCTTTTCCGCTCACTGTTTTTCATTTTTTTCTTTTTGTACAAAAAATAAAATGGCAATGTTTTCAAAATGATAACTTTACTTCACTTTTTTCTAAAACAAGATTAAAATCAATCACTAAAATGAACAACCTAAACCCTTGCAGAGAGTGCCTCTCAGACTGCACCGACAACAACACAGCTATGGCTTCGTATGACTTTGACAATCCGATCAATCAAGCTGATGAAGGGGTTGAAGAAGATTATGAGCTTCCTGAAGAGCTAGCCAGGTTGTTAAGGCAAGAGGAGAAGTTTATCACTCCTCATCAGGAGGAGATCAAAACGGTTAATCTTGGTACGGAAGAAGACGTGAAAGAGGTTAAAATCAGGGCCTGCCTACAAGACTCAGTGAAAGAACAGTTGATTAACATGCTTCGGGAGTATGTGGATGTGTTTGATTGGTCTTACCAGGATATGCCAGGGTTGGACACTAATATCGTCATGCACAAGTTGCCTTTGAAAGAAGACTGCCCGCCAGTAAAACAAAAGTTGCGCCGTACTCGCCCAGATATGGCAATGAAGATAAAGGAAGAGGTGCAAAAGCAGTGGGATGCCGGGTTCCTTGCTGTTACTAGTTATCCGCCGTGGGTTGCTAATATTGTACCTATGCCTAAGAAAGACGGCAAGGTGAGGATGTGTGTTGACTACCGGGATCTGAACAGAGCAAGTCCGAAGGATGATTTCCCTTTACCTCACATTGATGTATTGGTGGATAATACGGCTCAGTTCTCAGTGTTCTCCTTCATGGACGGATTTTCAGGATACAATCAGATCAAAATGTCACCTGAAGACATGGAGAAGACAACTTTCATCACACCCTGGGGCACGTTCTGTTACAAGGTGATGCCATTCGGACTGAAGAATGCTGGTGCAACATATCAACGGGCTATGGTAACATTATTCCACGATATGATCCATAAAGAAATAGAATGTTATGTGGATGATATGATTGCCAAGTCCCTCACGGAAAAAGACCACCTGGTAAATCTGTTGAAGTTATTCAAGCGTCTGAGGAAGTACCAACTGAAGTTGAACCCCAACAAGTGTACATTCAGGGTGCGATCCGGTAAGCTGCTGGGATTTATCGTAAGTGAAAAAGGGATTGAAGTTGACCCAGATAAAGTCAAAGCCATTCAAGAAATGCCTGCACCGAAAACTGAGAAAGAGGTTCGAGGTTTTCTAGGAAGATTGAACTACATTTCAAGGTTCATATCTCACCTTACAGCAACCTGTGAACCTTTGTTCAAGCTATTGAGAAAAGAAAAGACGGTCAGGTGGAACGAAGACTGCCAGAGGGCTTTTGACAAAATCAAGGAATACTTGCAAGAGCCTTCAATCCTTATGCCTCCAGTTGAAGGAATACCTCTAATAATGTACTTGACAGTATTAGAAGAGTCGATGGGGTGTGTACTGGGCCAGCATGACGAGTCTGGTCGAAAAGAGTATGCAATTTACTACCTAAGCAAAAAGTTTACCGACTGTGAACAACGTTATTCACTGCTCGAGAAAACTTGTTGTGCTTTAGCGTGGGCTGCTCGCCGACTGAGGCAGTATATGTTGACCCACACTACTTTATTGATATCAAAGATGGACCCAGTCAAGTACATTTTTGAGAAGCTAGCACTTACCGGACGGGTTGCAAGATGGCAAATGATCCTCACAGAATATGACATTCAGTACACATCTCAGAAAGCCATCAAAGGCAGTGTATTGTCTGAATATCTTGCTGAGCAACCTATTAATGATTACCAGCCTATGAGATTTGACTTCCCTGATGAAGACATCATGTTCATAAAAGCAAAAGATCATGAAAAGCCTGTTCACACTGAAGGGCCTGACCCGGAAGAAGGATGGACTATGATGTTTGATGGGGCTGTTAACATGAATAGTCGTGGTGTTGGTGCAGTACTCATTACACCTAAAGGAGTTCACATGCCTTTCTCGGCGAAACTCACTTTCAACTGCACTAACAACGAAGCTGAATACGAAGCTTGCATTATGGGTCTTTGTCGCTCCCAAAAGATGAGACTGGGCTCAAATATGGTACGGACGCGAACGGTCGGCGAGAGGAGGGTGTGAGGACACACAGGAGTGAACTCACAGGGAATGAAAAGAGTTGCCAGCTAGGCATTTTTATCTCGGAGGAAAGGCAATGCTGCATAGACCTAGAAAAGATATGGATAAGACGGTTGCGAACCAGAGAGACTGAGAAAGGGGGTTGGTTACAACCTAGGAAGGTATTAGCACCCAGATTGTCCGCCGTACTCGACGGGATCCACGCTTAAAAGATTTGTGTTTTAAAGGGGTAGTGTCAGTGCAATCTGTGTATAAGGAGGCTGGAAGAAAATGTACAGGTGTCAGTGTAAAAGAAGTGCAAAGTGTGATATATACAGTGTCAGTGTAAGGATAAGAGTGAAATGCTCATGACTATGAGGCTTTAAAAGAATGAAGCTAGAAGGAGGGGGAATATACAGAGACTTTTGTTCGATAACTGTTAAGTTATGCCTACGTATCCTCTCGTGCAATGAGGAAGTCAGAACACCGTAGTTCGACCCAAAGAGACTGAAAGATGAATTGACCTGTGAACTGCTTGCTTGTCTATGCTCAAGTGTATGACCTTTCTGGCTCAGGTGCAAATTGTCTTGCATTAGACGGAAGAAGCGAGTTCTCGTTTATGAGTGAATTAGATGAGAAAAGAATCCCGGAGGAGACGATTATTGTTTGTTTTTGTGTTTTCAGTTTTTTATTGCTTTTGAAAGTTTGTCATAAGTTAATGAGCTTAAGCCTAAACCAAAGGTTAGTAGACTCATCACATCCTCCCTCTGATTAGGGGTAATGAGAATACCTTGAGTGTGAAGTCAGCATCTCACACTTAATCACCTTTTGATGTAGGGTTAAGGTCATTATCTTACTTGTGATTATTAGATGTTTTTGTGATTTTTGTTTAGTGTTGAGTGATGAGATTAAGCCATAATCAGGGATTAAACAGACTCATTACACCATCCTAATAGAAGGATAATAGATGAGAATGTTTAAGCTGAGGAAAGCTCCTCAACTTAATCCATGATTAGGGATTAAACTCATGACAAAACAAAGCCTTTATTAAGTGGATTTTATTTAATGATATGATGATGAAGTGAGTTTTAGGGTTTGTAAGACAACTTGAGGGGGACTTGTCCATTAACATTAGGGTTAGTCCTTCTTAACCATTTAAGGAAGAATTAGAACCCTAATCCAAGGCCCAAGTTACAAGCATGATGTCTTGATGATTATTAAGTGGATTTGTTAAAGGAGTTAAACACATTAAGGGTATAACACTTAGGATTAAAGTTATACACTCCATCCTAATAGAAGGATGCAGGCATAAGCTTAATCACAAAGCCTTAAAGCCTTTAGGGTTTAGTCCCTGATTATGAGATAAGAAGAGAAGACTCAAAGAGACACAAAGGTAAAACTAAGAGGGGAGACTAATCAAAACCCTAATCATTGTCATGCTTGGTTGTCCCTAAGGTTTGTGAGGTTAACAAGAAAGATCTTCAATGAAACCACCAGGAAGCAGATGAAAGGATCAGGAGAAGCAAAGTAACTTGCTTCATTTAAGAAGTCAAGTCACTTGAAGGAAGAAAGTAAGAAGAAAAAGAATGGGCAAGCCCAATCTCAAACACAAAACAAAATGCAGCAATGATGCATAAGAGAGATGAAAAGGAAATGTGAGAAGTGAAGGAAAATTCACATCTCAAAGTTGCTTACCACCTGAAAAGTTAGTGAAAGGAATGCGATGCAATGCAAAATGGAATGAAATGGCATGATGCAAGTCAAAACCAGAAGCATATGTGAGATGATAATGATGCTATGAGATGATGCAAACATGAATCAAGGCATGAGAATGATCACATGAACAAAAGAATGCAAATGGAGCAAGTTTAGAACCATGAACATACATGAAAAGTTATGGAATGCAAATGGCATACAAAGTGGTAAATGAAAGATGCAATGGTAAAACATGCTACTAATATGTCTTAAGATGTCTAATGAACCAAATGGATGCACAAAATGCTATGGAAAGTCAAGGTATGCAAGCAAATGCAAGATGAATGCAAAAGCAAGCTCAAATTAGGGTTTATGATCAATGCATCAAACCAAAACCAAAATCAGAAGCAAACATCAAGATAAAAAATTGAAAATGCACTCAAAGGGACCCTAATCCTATACTAACTCACTGCCCAAAGGAGAGGTTCCAACTCTTAACCTAACTAGGGTTATGAATTTTCTAAGTTTTCTAGGGTTTTAAGGTACCTTAACAAGAAAAATGCCAAACAAATGGAAAATGAAAGATTAAATCAAACCAATTTAATCTCACAAACTACATGCTAAACACAATGCAATGCAAGAAGAATCAAAGTCCAACTCTCAATGGTTAGGCAGAAGTGATTTTTTGAAGTTTTGATCAAAATAATGCCTTGAAATGATTTTAATTCCATGAAAAATTCTCAAAAGACATCAAGATCAAAAAAGAAATTTGGTTTGAGGGTTGGACAATGTTTCTAAATGATTATGAAGGTTTCATGAATTTTTTGGTGATTTTTAAATACCTAAAAGTATTTTTAATTAATTAATCCTCATTAATTAATTAAAAATAAACTTTTAAATGATTTAAAAATATTTTTTAATGCAAAAAACAAAAATAAAAATATTTTTGGTTTCTAAAAATTAATGAAAGTTTATACAAAAAATTTCAGAATTTTTAAAATGATTTTGCTATTTTTAATAAAATGGAGAAAAGGAATGAATTAATATGAAAAAGAAAATGAATTTAATCTGAAAAATGGAAAAGTAATCAGATCCAAAGGCCCAAGTTTGAACTGGCTGCGCGCGCGTTTGACCTGGCGCCATATCTAATGGCTGACATTCAAACTCTCATAATTGTGATTAGCCCTAATTAATTATGCCCTAATGACTTTCAGGCGACCGGAACACTGTTTCGGTCGTCTTCTCCAGCAAGCTCAAACTTCTAACTCTCTCTACACGCAATGAAAACAAAATCCAACTGCCCAGAACTCATCCCCACTCAAAAACGAATCAAACCCCTCAATCAAACAACATTTATCATTCAAAATCAGAGAGAATCGAATCAAACATTTTTTAGGGCAAAAGTTTCAGACATTGCATACATCCTGGTTTCTCAACCATTTTCAAAAGTAAGCACATATTCATGATCAGGGAAGCATGTAGATTCATTTAGAAACTTAAAATACACGTTTTGGAAAAAAGTTCATGAAGCTACCTGAGTTTGAAGCTTTTCAGTTTGGAGCTTTCTGACCTCCTCTCTTGTGCAAAACCACTCCTATGACTTCCCTTGTGCTTCTGAAAGGCTTGGAGCAAGTTTATTTTGGCTGGTTTGAGAGTTTGCAGAAGTTCTGTTCAAGGTGGTGTGGTGATCATGTTTTTGATTCAGTGGGTTTCAGGCCATGGTGATGGGTGCTTTGTGATCAGGGAAGTGTGTTAAGATTGCAAATGAGGGTGAAAATGAGAATGCTGTCTTGTGTGTTGCTTCAGGCTTGGCTCTTGTTATGTTTGGCTTGCATTTGATTAGTATAAACAATTGCCATTGGTCAGATGACATGATGTGTGCTTTATTGATTGGTATGGGCCCTTTTGCCAAAATGTCAAAGTTGTGTAAGAAGGGCATGGGCTACTTGCTTGCTGAGTACAAAAGGCATGTCCTGTGCAGCATGATGTGAGGAAAGGCCTAGGATTTATCAGCAAGCTAGCCAGCAAGTGGATGAGAAGCTATGATGAGTTTTACAACTTGCCTTGCCTTTGGTTCTTTGTGAAATATCTTGATCCATGGGCCATAAAACATGTGATTCTTTGGGTGCAATCTAACTTTTAGGACTTATATGATCATGTGGTGAAGTTTAGAAATCCATTTGATGACTTAATTGGCCTTCAGAAGTGAATTTGCAACTTTGCCTCTTTGGTGCATGACTTGAAATTTAGTGATTTTTGCCAACTTTGACAAGCCATAACTTTTGATTCAAAATGAATTATGTCATGTTCTTGTACTTTTTAAAAAGGGAATGATCCATTCTACAACTTTCATGACCAAAGTTTTTCCATTTGAAGCTTTCTTGAATCAAAAAGTAAAGGTTGAAAAAGTTGCCTAAAAATGGCAATTTCATTAAAAGTCAAACTTGCCCCAAAAAGTCAACTTTGCAAAAAACTTGAAATTCTTGAATTTTGTGAACTTACAACATCTTCCATGATCAAATAGAGATCATATACAATCAAAATGATGAAAAATGCCCTTTGGTTGGGTCATTGGGGGCCTCAGATGCCCTGATTTTGCACTGACTTGCTTGAAAAGTCAACTCTTGATCAGATGACTTCCCCATGGAATTTCTTCATGAAAATTGATATGAATACTCCATATACCATATAGAGACCAATAGAAACAATAATGACCAAAAAATTTGGGAGTTATGGCCTTTGAAACCAAAACCCTAATTTCAGGTCATCTGTGCAGTCAAGCCTGGCTCTGCTTCCATACCATTCTCAGTTCTTGTGATTATTTGACATTCTTGACTTTGAGAGGATATAATATGATACTTGAACACACATGGACCCCTTTGAAGTGATTTATGGCCTTTGGAGTGGCTCAAGAGGCTCTTGGATTGCTCAGATCACAAACCCTAGATGCAGATGACTTTGAATCTATGCAGTGAATCAAAAATGTGATGTGAGATGGTATGATTCAGTTTATGCTTATGAAAATGATCACAAGCCATGGTGTGAATGGGTGAGGGCAAATTTGGGGTGTTTACAGCTGCCCCTATTCAAACATGAGTTAGCTGTGCAGGTTGTAAGCAACGGCTTAACAGGCAAACAAGATAACTTGTGGTTGAATATCAAAGACAGTCCAAAATTTGCACTCACAGAATGAAGAAGAAAAGTGATATAGATTGTAAAAGAAAATAAAGTATATTGTAAAGTATGGGCGACGGAGGACGACCGTCGAGCAGAGGACGACTGCTGGGTAAAGAGCAATGACGGGGACGGCCGACATGCTGGGAAAAGTGCGGGAAATGAAGCAATGACGGGGACGGCCGACATGCTGGGGATAAAAAGAATTATGATGGGGACGGCCATCAAGTAAAGTTGTAAAAATCCTCTGGGGATTAATGAAACATGATGGGGACGGCCATCAAGTTCATAAAGTAAAGTAACCAACGATGGGGACGGCCATCGGGCTAAACTGATGAAGGACGATCATCAGGAAAAGGAAAAGGGACCACGACGGGGACGGCCATCAGGTTAAAGAATAAATGAAATAAACAGGTGATGAGGTACGGTCATCAAAGGTGAAGGACGATCACCTAGCAGGGGACGGCTGCTCTGTTGGGGATAAGATGAGGGACGGTCATCTAAGGTGAAGGACGATCACCTGGCAGGGTACGGCTGCCGAAAGTATCACGACATAGGACGAATGTCGGATGGAAAAGATCAACGATGGGGACGGCCATCGGATGAGCATGATGAAGGACGATCATCAAGAGGTGGAGGACGACCACCTAGCAGGGGACGGCTGCTCTCAAGGTTTGTCTTGACATAGGACGAATGCCAGATAACCAAAATCAACAATGGGGACGGCCATTGGATAAACTGATGAAAGACGATCATCAAAAGGTGGAGGACGACCACCTAGCAGGGGACGGCTGCTAAATATCACGACATAGGACGAATTCGGATGGAAAAGATCAACGATGGGGACGGCCATCGGATGAGCATGATGAAGGACGATCACCAAGAGGTGGAGGACGACCACCTAGCAGGGGATGGCTGCTCTCAAAGTTTATCATGACATAGGACGAATGTCAGATAAAGAAATTTGTTTTGTTGGCGATCTACTGGGGAATAGTAAACACGGACGAGTGTTTACATCCAAGAAACAAAAGGTATAAGTGTTTTGATGTTTGTGTATAGATTAAAGATGCGGACGAGCATCCCTAAGACTACGATACGGACGAGTATCGGGTAGAAACAAATACTGACACGTGTTCAGAGATGATGATACGGACGAGTACCAACTGGTTAACAAAGAACACGGACGAGTGTTGAATCTGAAGGGACTCTTCTGGGGAGTAGTAGACACAGACGAGTATCTATATTCAAGAAGACAAAGGTGTTTGACATAGTGTATGGATTAAAGATGCGGACGAGCATCCTTAAGACTATGATACGGACGAGTATCAGGTAGAAACAAACGCTTGACGCATGCTCTGAGATGATGGTACGGACGAGTACCATCTGGTTAACAAAGAACAAGGACTAGTGTTGAATCTGCGGGGATATAAGTGCTATATACAAGATACGGACGAGTATCTGTATAAGTGTGATTGGTGTATAGATGAGTATTTAACTGTTGGGGAGAGTGACACAGACGGGTGTCAAAGAGAAGAGTATAGTATAAACAAGTATCTGATATACAAAGTGTTTATGTTACTGTATTGGGGAAAATGACACGGACGGATGTCAAGGAAATTATAAGTATATGTGAGTGCAAAGAGGATGTCTTTGGCTCTCTGCTGGGGATATGACACGGACGGGTGCCACAAAGAGTATATACTGGTGTTTGGGACGGTGAGGCAACTGTGTTTACCGGGGAATCTGAGGGGTATTCTGTATATTGTTGACGGATTGTCGATATTCACAAGTTTTTGATTGAGAACACGGCTTATGATTATGCAATATGTCGGATTTTTGCCGTAATGCTCCATATTAAACGGAATGCTACGCTTCGTGGGTGAATATGATGCACATGCCATGATTATGCAAAGATACCAAACTGGGATTCGGATCCCGTTGCTCTGAAGATCTCTGGCCGATCTGCTTGAAATGGACATCCCAGCCGGGGGTGAGATCATTGGTAGATCTGATGAGATGATATCTGCTTGGGGATATGGATCAATGATAGACCTATCTCGGTAATGAGGGGACCCAGCTGGGGTTTGTAGAAGCTTTTGTCACTCTGTTGTGATCCCTTCATGCGCTGCTCTTCTGGATAGAGGCTGGAGCTCTGTGGGGAGATGGTTCCCTGACTTTTGTACTCAGCTGAGGAGGAAACAAGGTTGGCACCTCGGCTGGGGAGAAATAGCAAGTGGAAACTCAGCTGGGGAGAAGACACTTGGGGTGCTAAGAATGAGTGTTGATTTGTCAGCTTGTTGGAGTGAAGCTTTCATGCCCCAAGTTGCGTTTTGGATACCTGCAATCCTGCAAAGATAGGGAAACGCACAAGTAATCCCGAGGTATCCTTTACTGGATTCCGTCCAAGAGTTTAGACACTTCCGAGTGTAAGTATATTTCCTGCAAGCATGTGACTTTTTATTATATATATTTTTGAAGATAAGCATCTGTATTTATGCAAACACTATTTTACAGACATCAGACATTTTTGCAAATAAAAATGTACAAGACGAAACATGACTGAAAATCTGCTTTTATTAATTCATGTGCCCTGAATTGGCAAGATACAGTCAAAGAAACAAATCTCCTAAAATGAGGAGATTGTTACAAAATGAGAAAACAAAAGGCTGGCAATGTTGTCGGCGTTCCAAGAAGCTTCCCTCTTGCTATGACTTGTATGACATTTGACATTCTTCTCGTCTTGCTTTCTGAAGAAGGCTGATTCTAAAAGAAGCTTGATCCTTTTGAAGCTCACCAAGTCGTAAACGATACAGACGAATTCAGAATGCAGTTGTTCGCTTATTCCCTTATTTTGCCTGGATCTCCCTTTCGGGTTTTCAATCCATCGGGATACCCATTTTTGCCTGAGTTGTCCAATGCGGCTTTTCAACTCAGCGGGTGTACATTTTTTGTTTATTTTCCCTTATTTTTGCCCGAGCCTTTTATTCTGTTTTTGACTCGCCGGGATGCCCTATTTTGCCTGGACTTACATTCTGTTTTTATGTCCAGCGGGGTCATTTTTATGCGAAGTATTTTTTAACTGTATCTGAATTCACAGGGGACGGGAAATCTTCACCATCCATGGTGCTGAATATCAGTGCTCCACCAGAGAAAACTTTCTTTACTAAGAATGGTCCTTCATAGTTCGGGGTCCACTTGCCCCTGTGGTCTGTATGAGGAGGAAGGATTCTCTTCAGCACAAGATCTCCTACTTGGTACTCTCGGTGCCTGACTTTATGATCGAAGGCTCTCTTCATTCTTTTCTGATACAGCTGCCCATGACAGATTGCAGCCAATCTCTTCTCTTCAATCAGACTCAGTTGCTCGTATCGGGATGGACCCACTCTGCTTCGTTCAGCTTAACATCCATCAATACCCGTAGGGAGGGTAATTCAACTTCAACAGGTAGGACTGCTTCCATACCATACACAAGCTGATACGGTGTTGCCCCAGTGGATGTCCTGATTGACGTGCGGTACCCATGCAAGGCAAATGGTAGCATCTCATGCCAGTCCTTATAGGTGACTACCATCTTCTGCACAATCTTCTTGATATTCTTATTAGCTGCCTCGACAGCGCCGTTCATCTTTGGCCTGTAAGGAGAAGAATTGTGATGTTGAATTTTGAAGTCCTGGCATAGCTCTGCCATCATTTTGTTGTTCAAGTTAGAACCATTATCAGTAATGATTCGCTCGGGAACTCTATATCGACAAATGATATCTCTCTTCAGAAATCTGGCTACCACTTGTCTTGTAACATTGGCATAGGAAGCTGCTTCGACCCACTTGGTGAAATAGTCAATGGCAACCAGGATGAATCTGTGGGCATTCGAAGCAGTTGGCTCAATCTTGCCGATCATGTCAATGCCCCACATAGCAAAGGGCCAAGGTGAAGACATCACATTCAAAGGATTGGGAGGCACATGCACTTTATCCGCATAAATCTGGCATTTATGGCATTTTCTGGCGTAAGCACAACAGTCAACATCCATTGTGATCCAGTAATAGCCTGATCTTAGCAACTTTTTTAGCCATGGCATGCCCTCCAGCATGGGTACCAAAGGATCCTTCGTGCACTTCATGCATTAACAAGTCTGCCTCTGTTCTATCAACGCATCTGAGGAGCACCATATCAAAGCTCCTCTTGTATAGGGAACCATCAGTATTCAGGAAGAAACTGCCAGCAAGCCTTCTCAAAGTCTTCTTATCATTGGAAGATGCCCCAGGTGGGTATGTCTGATCCTCCAAGAAAAACTTAATGTCATGGAACCAAGGCTTATCATCCTTGACAACATCTGTCGCGAACACATATGCTGGTCTGTCAAGTCTGGACACTGAAATTTGAGGTACGAAGTTGGCAGCTTGCACTTTGATCATTGATGAGATGGTAGCCAGAGCATCTGCAAACTGATTCTCGTCCCGAGGGATATACTCAAGCTTGACCGTTGTAAAGAAAGTCAATAACCTCCTTGTATAATCCCTGTAGGGTATCAGATGATCTTGGTGGGTGTACCATTTGCCATTGGTTTGATTAACTATCAGAGCTGAATCTCCGAATACAGTCAATGTCTTGATCCTGAGGTCATGGCCTCCTCAAGACCCATAATACAAGCTTCGTATTCAGCTTCGTTGTTAGTGCAGTTGAAGGTGAGTTTTGCCGAGAAAGGCATGTGGACTCCCTTAGGTGTAATGAGTACTGCACCAACGCCACGACCATTCATATTAACAGCCCCATCAAACATCATAGTCCATTCTTCTTCTGGGTCAGGCCCTTCAGTGTGAATAGGCTCTTCATGATCTTTTGCTTTAATGAACATGATGTCTTCATCAGAGAAGTCAAATCTCATAGGCTGGTAATCATCAATAGGTTGCTCAGCAAGATAATCCGACAATACACTGCCCTTGATGGCTTTTTGAGATGTGTACTGAATGTCATATTCTGTGAGAATCATTTGCCATCTTGAAACCCGTCCGGTAAGAGCTGGCTTCTCAAATATGTACTTAACTGGGTCCATCTTTGAGATCAACAAAGTAGTGTGGGTCAACATATACTGTCTCAGTCGGCGAGCAGCCCACGCTAAAGCACAACAAGTTTTCTCGAGCAGTGAATAACGTTGTTCACAGTCGGTAAACTTTTTGCTTAGGTAGTATATTGCATACTCTTTTCGACCAGACTCGTCATGCTGGCCCAGCACACACCCCATCGACTCTTCTAATACTGTCAAGTACATGATTAGAGGTCTTCCTTCAACTGGAGGCATAAGGATTGGAGGTTCTTGTAAGTACTCCTTAATTTTGTCAAAATCCTTCTGGCAGTCTTCGTTCCACCTGACCGTCTGTTCTTTTCTCAACAATTTGAACAAAGGCTCACAGGTTGCTGTAAGGTGGGAGATGAACCTTGAGATGTAGTTTAATCTACCTAGAAACCCTCGGACTTCTTTCTCAGATTTTGGTGCAGGCATTTCTTGAATGGCTTTGACTTTATCAGGGTCAACTTCAATCCCTTTCTCGCTCACAATAATACCCAGCAGCTTACCCGATCGCACCCCAAATGTGCACTTGTTGGGGTTGAATTTCAGTTGGTACTTCCTCAGACGCTTGAACAGATTTAGCAGATTTACCAGGTGGTCTTCTTCAGTGAGGGACTTGGCAATCATGTCATCCACATAACACTCGATTTCTTTATGGATCATATCGTGGAATAATGTTACCATAGCCCGTTGATATGTTGCACCGGCATTCTTCAGCCCAAATGGCATTACCTTGTAACAGAACGTACCCCAGGGTGTGATGAAGGTTGTCTTCTCCATGTCTTCAGGTGACATTTTGATCTGATTGTATCCTGAAAATCCGTCCATGAAGGAGAATACCGAGAACTGAGCCGTGTTATCCACCAATACGTCAATGTGAGGTAATGGGAAATCATCCTTCGGGCTGGCTCTGTTCAGATCCCGGTAGTCAACACACATTCTTACTTTGCCGTCTTTCTTAGGCACAGGAAAAATATTAGCAACCCACGGTGGGTAGCTAGTTACAGCAAGGAACCCGGCGTCCCACTGCTTTTGTACCTCTTCTTTGATCTTTATTGCCATGTCAGGGCGAGTACGGCGCAATTTCTGTTTAACCGGCGGGCATTCTTCTCTTAATGGCAGCTTGTGCACAACAATGTCGGTGTCCAACCCTGGCATATCTTGATAAGACCAAGCAAACACGTCCACATACTCTTGAAGCAGGTCAATCAGTTGTCTCTTCACTGAGTCTTGTATGCAGGCCCCGATTTTAACTTCTTTCACATCTTCATCTATACCAAGATTGATCGTTTCAACCTCCTCCTAATGAGGAGTGATAACCGTTTCCTCTTGTCTCAACAATCTGGCTAGCTCTTCGGGAAGCTCGTAATCTTCTTCAACCCCTTCATCAGCTTGATTGATTGGGTTGTCAAAGTCATACGAAGTCATAGCCGTGCTGTTGTCGGTGCAGTCTGGAAGGCACTCTCTGCAAGGGTTCAGTTTGTTCATTTTAGTGATTGATTTTAATCTTGTTTAGAGAAGTGAAATAAAGTTAACATTTTGAAAACACTGCCATTTATTTTTTGTACAAAAAGAAAAATGGAAAAACAGTGAGCGGAAAAGCAAAAAAAGAGACTCATTTGCAAAAAGATGTCTGATATTTCATTGATTAATCTTGTTGCACAACAATTACAGATGGCCCGATTACAAAATGAGTCTTGTCATCTTGGGCAAGATGCAAGACTTGATGCATGCTTAAAATATACAGGAAATAATAATTACTCTGCAGGAGTAACTCTTATAATTTCCTGGGAAGACCAGTTTGAGATACTGCTCCCCGGGATCCTTGGACGTATCCAACTCTCCAGGTTGCGGTCGCTTTCCTCCTCGTCTTCCAAATTGTTGACAGCATCAGGGGTGAGCATCCCCCCACTAACAAAGTTGGGCTTCTCAGCAGCCTCTGCTTGATCTTGTTGAGTTGGTTTGTAACCCAACCCAAATCTATCCTCTTTCTTCTCTACGGGCAGCAACTTGCCCCAGCCTTGGGCAGTCCCTTCTTCAACAACCTTCCGGGCTTGTTGATAAGATGTCATTGAGGTTCCAGGTACAGCAGATGTTTCATTAATGTTCAAGGCCTCAAACCCCTGACTCATCGTTTCATGGATCTCCCCATCCATCTCAATGTATTTGTAGGTAGCCAGATGGCTAACAAAAATATCTTCCTCTCCACAAATAGTAACGACTTGGCCCTCCCACTCGAATTTTAACTTCTGGTGAAGGGTAGACGTAACTGCGCCAGTGGCATGAATCCATGGTCTACCCAACAAACAGCTGTAGGCAGGCTGAATGTCCATCACGTAGAAGGTCGTTTTGAAAGTTTGTGGGCCAATCGTTATAGGCAACTCAATTTCTCCCAGAACTGATCTCTTAGAACCGTCAAAGGCTCTCACTACCAGGTTGCTGGGTCGTAATGCCAATCCTTCATACTCCAGCTTCACAAGGGCTTTTTTAGGTAAGACATTGAGGGATGACCCTGTGTCTACTAATACATGGGAAAGAACTGCACCCTTACATTCCATGGTAATGTGCAAAGCCTTGTTGTGATTGCTGCCTTCCGTAGTCAAATCAGTGTTGGTAAACCCTAGTCCATTACTAGCATTAACATTCCCAACCACAGCTTCCAACTGATTGACTGTGATCTCTTCTGGCACATAAGCTGCGTGCAAGACTTTTAGTAGTGCGTTCCGATGAGCCTCGGAGCACATTAACAATGATAGAATGGAGATCTTAGAAGGCGTCTGGTGAAGCTGATCCACTATTTTGTAATCACTTTTCTTGATGATTCTCATGAATTCATCAACTTCTTGATCAAAAGGTGTTTTCAAAGCTTCCTTAGCAGCTTGCTCTTCTTGCACCATGCTCTTCCCTTTTGCCTTGGCAGCAGCTTCTGCCTCAGCAGTGGGTCTTTGAATTTGCGGGGCAAAGAGACGTCCGCTTCGAGTGAAGCCTCCGCCTCCCCCCACATTGTCTATTTGTCGTGGAGAAGTTGATGATTCGAGCGTGATTTTCTGTCCTTCGCAGTATAGATCAGAGTCATAATGCCAAGGGATGGCATTACTGCTTTCATAAGGTACTGGCCCAGGCACTGTGATAGTGACTGGACTGATGGCAGCTGCAGAAGGGACCATGATAGTTTGTGGATCATAGTATATTGTGACCGGTGCTCTGATGGGGGTGGCATTTTGTGAGTTGTAGGCGGAATCATTTTCAGGATCATAATAAATTGTAACCGTTGAGACATTTGCTGCTGAAGTTGTAGGAGACATTGTTGAATGGATGGGTGTTGTTGTTGTAGGAGATTCTGAATGAAGGGGTGCTGAAGTTGTAGAAGGGATGTTTGTTGATATCTGGTCCGTTGAAGTAACAGATGAAGCATTTGTTGATGAGATTGAAGAGTTGCTTGGAACAATGGTTGTTGTATTTGTAGAAGACTCGGGGATTGTTGTTAAGGAGATTGCTGGATTGGTAGGTATTGATGTTGTGATTTGAAGCAGGCCACTCTGGATGAGACCATCTATGCCATCGCTCAAGTTATCACATCCATTCACTGAAATGTTGCAATAAGCACACCCTAGCTCGCATCCAGGGAACATTTGACATTCAAGGAGTTGAGTTTTGATCTCTACCAAGGGTGTCCGAATCTGACCCACACTGGTTATCAAGTAAGACGGCTTGTCTTCTTCGATAGCATTGATCCTGGGGCCACCATGGTTTGGCATAGGGTTCTTGCTAACATTTGGTGGTGGTGCAAAGTTTAGAGCCTTAGAATCTACCAAGTCATGTACCTTCATGTGCAAAGCTCTGCACTTCTCTGTACTATGGCCAGGTGCATTTGAATGAAAAGCACATCTGGCGCTGGCGTCATAATTTCTGGGCAGACTGGCAGGATCTGGAGGTGCCAACGTCCTTAGCTCGACCAGGTTGAGCTTTAGGAGTTGTGGCAGTAATGTGGCATAGGGCATAGGGATCGGATCAATCACCCTATTGGCCTGAGAAGGTCTCTGTTGGAACGGTCTTTGCTGATTATTGTTGTTGGTGTTGTTGTAGTTTCTCTGAGGAGGGTACTGAGTTTGTTGCTGATAATTTTGTTGCTGTGGTTGATAAGCCGGTTGTGGATGAATTGGAGCGGGAATGGTGACTGCTGCCACAGACCTATGAACATATTGGGGTCTGCCCCTGCTGGCATGGATAGCATTGGTCTCACCAGTTCTTCTTGGGCCCACAAAAGGCTTCCTTGTGTTGCTGGATGAGCTGGCACCGTTGTCAGAAATTTTGCCCATCTTTAATAGGCTATCAATTCTTTCCCCAGCTATAACGACATCTGCAAAGCTAGTAGAAGAAAAGGAAGCTAGCCTATCAATGTATGTTCCTTGGAGGGTGTTCATAAACATATCAGCCATCTCCCTTTCTGACATGGGTGGTTGGACAGCAGCAGCAAGCTGTCTCCACCTCTGGGCGTACTCCCGGAAGCTTTCTCTGGATGATTGTGACATTCCCATCAGGAGGGTCCTGTTGGGTGCCATATCAAAATTATACTGGTATTGTCTGATAAAGGCCTCAGCCAGGTCTTTCCAACATCTGATGGTGGATCTAGTCAGATGAGAGTACCATTCCCTTAAAGCTCCTGTCAAGCTATCCTCGAAATAAAACATCCATAGCTTCTCATCCATGGTATATGCCTTCAGCCTCCCCAGAAAGGATTGTAAGTGGGTCCGTGGGCAGGAAGTCCCGTTGTACTTCTCAAAGCACGGTGGTTTAAATTTGTGGGGAATCCTGACCCCGTCCACTAAGCCCATGTCCATAACATCAAAACCTAAGGAGTTTTGAGACTCCAAGGACCTTAATTTTTCAGCAATTTCATCTAGCCTTCTGTCATAGGCTTCTTCCCCAGCTCCCATCACTGTGAACTGATCTTCCTGGGGGTCTTCTTGCAGTACTCTGCCTGCGGTAGCATTCCCTTGAACATTAGCAGGGATGTTGATTTCTGGATGAAGGTGGGGTCCAAATACTGGTGGGTTGATATGAGGCTGAACCCTTTCATTGTTGCTTGTCCCACCAGTCCCTAGATGGGGATCTTCCTGAGCCTGACTCTCTACCAAGGCTCTTAATCTCTCTTGGCTCTGTTCCAATCCATTCATCACCTCCATAAATTGTGTCATCTGATTTCTCATTTCCAATCTCTCATTGGCCATTTGGTTCCTGACCTCTGTAAGGTCCTGTTGTACCTAGTCCATCTGTATACCCGGAAGGTTGTTACGGGTTGGATATCTGTGTGGACGGTTAAGTGGGAACACCCGACGTCGAGCAATAGTTCTTGAGATCACAACAGAGTTAGTAACAAAAACAAAACAAACCTACAAAACAAACAAAGGTTAGCATGCAATGCAGTATGCTTATTTGTCTCCAAGGTTTCCGGCTTGGCACTTGGTTTTGACCTTCCCAGACCCTTGAGGAAGATGCTTGTGACTTTGCTTGAAAGAAACTCAGATGAAACAAACTAATACATATATTACAGAAAGTGAATAATACACAGTTGTTTTTTATAATACATGCCCTCTGAGGGGTCAAAATACGACATAAGAAAATAAAAGTACATGAAATGAAAGCAACAACAAGCAAAAGTCAGACACCAAGACCAAACTCATCCTCCTGAACTTCCTTGAGAAGTGCCTCAGTCACAGGATCAGCTGGACGCTATGTGAGGTTCCTGATAAGGAGATTCCTGGTAGTAACAGCTGCAGTTAGCTTCTTGTGTTGACTCTGGTCCTTTGACCTCTTCACACCAGCTCTAATCTTCAACTCTGAGATCTCTCTCTGGGCTGCTAGCAGGGCTTTCTGTTGCTCCTTTGCACTAGCCTCCAACTGCTCAATCTTGTACTGAGTCCTCTTATCTTCCAGAGTACGAGCTTCGGTGATCCTGACCCACCTGGCTTGACTCTCTTTCAGATATAAATCAGTCCTGGCTTTCTGGAACTGAGCCTCCTTGCAGGCATTCTTCAAGATCTATTCTCCAGCCCTAGACTTCTTGATGTAATCCTCTGACTTTTCAATCCTAGCCAGATGCTCCACCCTTAGCTTTTCTAACCTCTCAATGTCCAAGCGACCATCACTCCTCTCCCAGAGGGTCTTCTGTAGAGCCTGAGTCAACTTCTCATTTCTTTCTTTCAAATTCTCAAACTCCTCTAAGCTGACAGTGGCAGGAGGTGGTGCTGAGGATGGTCCAGGTATATCTTCCATGGTAAAGGGCATCCCAGAAATTTGTGCCCTGGCATGGGACCACTCATAGTACTGTGCTGAGGCTATATTGTTGCATTTTCCCAGAATGGTTACTCCTTTAGTCTGGACATTGTCCCAAGCCCAGGACGCTTGCCTGACAATAGCCAGATTAGGCTTAATCTCACAGTAAAGAGTCTCAGCCAAGTCTTGTGCTTTAGGAGGGTGGACCAATGCATAGCCCAGTTGTCTTTTGAATAGCAGAGGGTTGTAGTTGATGCAACCCTTAACTCCTATCAGGGGTACATTGGGAAACTGCCCACAACTGGTAATGATGTCCCTGCCTTTTGTGCTATGAGTGCACCATCTGATATCAACTAAAGTTAAAGCAGTGAGTCTTCTGGCCCAGTTCCTTGGCTGGTGAGGGTTCAAGAATGCATCTGTCCTGGGCAAGTGCTTGAGCAGCCAGGTATGGAAAAGGGGAGCACAACACCTCACCAATCTTCCTCTTTGCTTTTCATTCCTTTGGTGAACAGAGTAGTAGAAATCTCCCAGTAAAGTGGGCACTGGGTTCCTCAGAATGAAAATATGGATTGCATTCTTGCTAACAAACCTAGGCTCATCTGCAAATAATATGATCCCATATATGCTAAGGGCCAATAAAGCACAGACTGCCTTCCACTCCCCCAAGGAGGCCTTCAGAATAGCCTGAGAGGTCAAGAAATCCAAATGTAGACCAGAGATTCCAGCCTTGGTAGTCAAATTCTGCCCAATCAGAACTGGTTCCAGATGCAATGCCTTTGCCACTTCTTCATTACTTGGAAAAGCCATCTCAGGGTTGAAAGGGACTCCACCCCTGATAGGTATACCAACCAATGATGAATACTCCTCTAATAAAGGTCCCAACTGAAAATCCTGAAAAGTGAAACACCTCAGAGGGGGATCATAGAACTGCAGGCAAGTATGAATCAGGCTCCTCTGTGAAGGGTCCAAATCCATAACCACATAAAGTATGCCTCCATAGTGTTCTCTGAATAGTGGTATATGGTCTGGAGTAATCAGGGTCTGAATCTTCCTGATGTCAGCTAGCTCAGGCTGAAAGAAATGATAGGAGATATTGCTCTTCTTGGGTGCCATGTTGCTGAAGAAGAGCTGAGACAGATGTTGATGATGGAGAATGACACTGATGATGGGCCACTGACAGGCTGAGACTGGTGACTGAAGCAGGTAGCTGATAGCTGAAGTAGATAGGTTTATGCTGATGATGGGGTCAAAACCAAGCCAAAATAAAGTACGGATACCCTGAAAAACAAATAAGCAAATGTTAAAATGATGCAATGATGATGTATGCAAATGATATGCAAGGGTTTGTGACTGAGCTGGATCTGATCAAGTGCTCTGATATAAGTCCAGGTATGTTCAAGAAATCCAGATGGAGGTTCAGAAGTCCAGTAACCAAGGTGGGGGACTCAAATAAAGAGTCACATGTCCAGGGTTAAAAATCACAAGAACTGTTCCAACATGGAGTACTCTTAAAACAAAGTAACAGGGTATGCTGAGGTCAAGGGTACCTGCAAACCTGTAAACAGCCCAACCCCCTCACAGGTGGTGTTCTAAAACAAGGATCCTCAGACTTGGATTAGTTATGAGAAGTGTAAACACTTCTAACCCGGAGGTACAGTGTTTACAATAACCATAAAAGATCCTCCTCTAATTCACCTCAATTTCTGAAGGTCAATACTAAAGGTCATTCAGACTTAGCAGGCTTCCCAGATAGCCCTAGCACTACAGGAAATCTGCAGCACAGAGTTCTCAAGAAGAAACCCATATCTGAACCGTGTTTCATATTCCCGCACCAGACCGAAATGGAATGGGAAAGAACATGAACCACTCTAGCCTAGGTGTCACTCAGGTCCCAGGTATAGGACCTCAACTCTCAATAGAACACCCACCCACCAAAGCAACAAAACAGATCCAGCCAGCACAGTATGACAGTATGATATATGCAAAGCTATAAAGAAAGCAGTAAACAAACTGTACATAAAGCAAAAATAAATACAAATATACAAACACAGATAGCACATAACACCCCAGTAAACACAAATCAAACAAGCGCTAGGAGGAACCCACAAAAAGAACCAGAAGCCCTGGTTGCAGTATAAGGGTCCCCAGCAGAGTTGCCAAGCTGTCGCTCCCAAAAGATGAGACTGGGCTCAAATATGGTACGGACGCGAACGGTCGGCGAGAGGAGGGTGTGAGGACACACAGGAGTGAACTCACAGGGAATGAAAAGAGTCGCCAGCTAGGCATTTTTATCCCGGAGGAAAGGCAATGCTGCATAGACCTAGAAAAGATATGGATAAGACGGTTGCGAACCAGAGAGACTGAGAAAGGGGGTTGGTTACAACCTGGGAAGGTATTAGCACCCAGATTGTCCGCCGTACTCGACGGGATCCACGCTTAAAAGATTTGTGTTTTAAAGGGGTAGTGTCAGTGCAATCTGTGTATAAGGAGGCTGGAAGAATATGTACAGGTGTCAGTGTAAAAGAAGTGCAAAGTGTGATATATACAGTGTCAGTGTAAGGATAAGAGTGAAATGCTCATGACTATGAGGCTTTAAAAGAATGAAGCTAGAAGGAGGGGGAATATACAGAGACTTTTGTTCGATAACTGTTAAGTTATGCCTACGTATCCTTTCGTGCAATGAGGAAGTCAGAACACCGTAGTTCGACCCAAAGAGACTGAAAGATGAATTGACCTGTGAACTGCTTGCTTGTCTATGCTCAAGTGCATGACCTGTCTGACTCAGGTGCAAACTATCTTGCATTAGACGGAAGAAGCGAGTTCTCGTTTATGAGTGAATTAGATGAGAAAAGAATCCCGGAGGAGACGATTATTGTTTGTTTTTGTGTTTTCAGTTTTTTATTGCTTTTGAAAGTTTGTCACAAGTTAATGAGCTTAAGCCTAAACCAAAGGTTAGTAGACTCATCACATCCTCCCTCTGATTAGGGGTAATGAGAATACCTTGAGTGTGAAGTCAGCATCTCACACTTAATCACCTTTTGATGTAGGGTTAAGGTCATTATCTTGTGATTATTAGATGTTTTTGTGATTTTTGTTTAGTGTTGAGTGATGAGATTAAGCCATAATCAGGGATTAAACAGACTCATTACACCATCCTAATAGAAGGATAATAGATGAGAATGTTTAAGCTCAGGAAAGCTCCTCAACTTAATCCATGATTAGGGATTAAACTCATGACAAAACAAAGCCTTTATTAAGTGGATTTTATTTAATGATATGATGATGAAGTGAGTTTTAGGGTTTGTAAGACAACTTGAGGGGGACTTGTCCATTAACATTAGGGTTAGTCCTTCTTAACCATTTAAGGAAGAATTAGAACCCTAATGCAAGGCCCAAGTTACAAGCTTGATGTCTTGATGATTATTAAGTGGATTTGTTAAAGGAGTTAAACACATTAAGGGTTTAACACTTAGGATTAAAGTTATACACTCCATCCTAATAGAAGGATGCAGGCATAAGCTTAATCACAAAGCCTTACAGCCTTTAGGGTTTAGTCCCTGATTATGAGATGAGAAGAGAAGACTCAAAGAGACACAAAGGTAAAACTAAGAGGGGAGACTAATCAAAACCCTAATCATTGTCATGCTTGGTTGTCCCTAAGGTTTGTGAGGTTAACAAGAAAGATCTTCAATGAAACCACCAGGAAGCAGATGAAAGGATCAGGAGAAGCAAAGTAACTTGCTTCATTTAAGAAGTCAAGTCACTTGAAGGAAGAAAGTAAGAAGAAAAAGAATAGGCAATCCCAATCTCAAACACAAAACAAAATGCAGCAATGATGCATAAGAGAGATGAAAAGGAAATGTGAGAAGTGAAGGCAAATTCACTTCTCAAAGTTGCTTACCACCTGAAAAGTTAGTGAAAGGAATGCGATGCAATGCAAAATGGAATGAAATGGCATGATGCAAGTCAAAACCAGAAGCATATGTGAGATGATAATGATGCTATGAGATGATGCAAACATGAATCAAGGCATGAGAATGATCACATGAACAAAAAATGCAAATGGAGCAAGTTTAGAACCATGAACATACATGAAAAGTTATGGAATGCAAATGGCATACAAAGTGGTAAATGAAAGATGCAATGGTCAAACATGCTACTAATATGTCTTAAGATGTCTAATGAACCAAATGGATGCACAAAATGCTATGGCAAGTCAAGGTATGCAAGCAAATGCAAGATGAATGCAAAAGGAAGCTCAAATTAGGGTTTATGATCAATGCATCAAACCAAAACCAAAATCAGAAGCAAACATCAAGATAAAAAATTGAAAATGCACTCAAAGGGACCCTAATCCTATACTAACTCACTGCCCAAAGGAGAGGTTCCAAATCTTAACCTAACTAGGGTTATGAATTTTCTAAGTTTTCTAGGGTTTTAAGGTACCTTAACAAGAAAAATGCCAAAAAAATGGAAAATGAAAGATCAAATCAAACCAATTTAATCTCACAAACAAAATGCTAAACACAATGCAATGCAAGAAGAATCAAAGTCCAACTCTCAATGGTTAGGCAGAAGTGATTTTTTGAAGTTTTGATCAAAATAATGCCTTGAAATGATTTTAATTCCATGAAAAATTCTCAAAAGACATCAAGATCAAAAAAGAAATTTGGTTTGAGGGTTGGACAATGTTTCTAAATGATTATGAAGGTTTCATGAATTTTTTTATGATTTTTAAATACCTAAAAGTATTTTTAATTAATTAATCCTCATTAATTAATTAAAAATAAACTTTTAAATGATTTAAAAATATTTTTTAATGCAAAAAATAAAAATAAAAATATTTTTGGTTTCTAAAAATTAATGAAAGTTTATACAAAAAATTTCAGAATTTTTAAAATGATTTTGCTATTTTTAATAAAATGGAGAAAAGGAATGAATTAATATGAAAAAGAAAATGAATTTAATCTGAAAAATGGAAAAGTAATCAGATCCAAAGGCCCAAGCTTGAACTGGCTGCGCGCGCGTTTGACCTGGTGCCATATCTAATGGCTGACATTCAAACTCTCATAATTGTGATTAGCCCTAATTAATTATGCCCTAATGACTTTCAGACGACCGGAACACTGTTTCGGTCGTCTTCTCCGGCAAGCTCAAACTTCTAACTCTCTCTACACGCAATGAAAACAAAATCCAACTGCCCAGAACTCATCCCCACTCAAAAACGAATCAAACCCCTCAATCAAACAACATTTATCATTCAAAATCAGAGAGAATCGAATCAAACATTTTTTAGGGCAAAAGTTTCAGACATTGCATACATCCTGGTTTCTCAACCATTTTCAAAAGTAAGCACATATTCATGATCAGGGAAGCATTTAGATTCATTTAGAAACTTAAAATACACGTTCTAGAAAAAAGTTCATGAAGCTACCTGAGTTTGAAGCTTTTCAGTTTGGAGCTTTCTGACCTCCTCTCTTGTGCAAAACCACTCCTATGACTTCCCTTGTGCTTCTGAAAGGCTTGGAGCAAGTTTATTTTGGCTGGTTTGAGAGTTTGCAGAAGTTCTGTTCAAGGTGGTGTGGTGATCGTGTTTTTGATTCAGTGGGTTTCAGGCCATGGTGATGGGTGTTTTGTGATCAGGGAAGTGTGTTAAGATTGTTTGTGAAGTTTGTTTGTGTGTTTGTGGCTTGTGCTGAGAGTTTCGAAGGCTCTTGCAAATGAGGGTGAAAATGAGAATGTTGTCTTGTGTGTTGCTTCAGGCTTGGCTCTTGTTATGTTTGGCTTGCATTTGATTAGTATAAACAATTGCCATTGGTCAGATGACATGATGTGTGCTTTATTGATTGGTATGGGCCCTTTTGCCAAAATGTCAAAGTTGTGTAAGAAGGGCATGGGCTACTTGTTAGCTGAGTACAAAAGGCATGTCCTGCGCAGCATGATGTGAGGAAAGGCCTAGGATTGATCAGCAAGCTAGCCAGCAAGTGGATGAGAAGCTATGATGATTTTTACAACTTGCCTTGCCTTTGGTTCTTTGTGAAATATCTTGATCCATGGGCCATAAAACATGTGATTCTTTGGGTGAAATCTAACTTTTAGGACTTATATGATCATGTGGTGAAGTTTAGAAATCCATTTGATGACTTAATTGGCCTTGAGAAGTGAATTTGCAACTTTGCCTCTTTGGTGCATGACTTGAAATTTAGTGATTTTTGCCAACTTTGACAAGTCATAACTTTTGATTCAAAATGAATTAGGTCATGTTCTTGTACTTTTTAAAAAGGGAATGATCCATTATACAACTTTCATGACCAAAGTCTTTCCATTTGAAGCTTTCTTGAATCAAAAAGTAAAGGTTGAAAAAGTTGCCTAAAAATGGCAATTTCATTAAAAGTCAAACTTGCCCCAAAAAGTCAACTTTGCAAAAAACTTGAAATTCTTGAATTTTGTGAACTTCCAACATCTTCCATGATCAAATAGAGATCATATACAATCAAAATGATGAAGAATGCCCTTTGGTTGGGTCATTGGGGGCCTCAGATGCCCTGATTTTGCACTGACTTGCTTGAAAAGTCAACTCTTGATCAGATGACTTCCCCATGGAATTTCTTCATGAAAATTTATATGCATACTCCCTATACCATATAGAGACCAATAGAAACAAGAATGACCAAAAAATTTGGAGTTATGGCCTTTGAAACCAAAACCCTAATTTCAGGTCATCTGTGCAGTCAAGCCTGGCTCTGCTTCCATACCATTCTCAGTTCTTGTGATTCTTTGACATTCTTGACTTTGAGAGGATATAATATGATACTTGAACACACATGGACCCCTTTGAAGTGATTGATGGCCTTTGGAGTGGCTCAAGAGGCTCTTGGATTGCTCAGATCACAAACCCTAGATGCAGATGACTTTGAATCTATGCAGTGAATCAAAAATGTGATGTGAGATGGTATGATTCAATTTATGCTTATGAAAATGATCACAAGCCATGGTGTGAATGGGTGAGGGAAAATTTGGGGTGTTTATAGTCTTGAGGAAGCCATTGACCTCAGGATCAAGACATTGACTGTATTCGGAGATTCAGCTCTGGTAGTTAATCAAACCAACGGCAAATGGTACACACACCAGGATCATTTGATACCTTACAGGGATTATACAAGAAGGTTATTGAATTTATTCACAACGGTCAAGCTTGAGTATATTCCCCGAGACGAGAATCAGTTTGCAGATGCTCTGGATACCATTTCATCCATGATCAAAGTTCAAGCTGCCAACTTTGTACCTCAAATTTCAGTGTCCAGACTTGACAGACCAGCATATGTGTTCGCAGCAGATGTTGTTAAGGATGATAAGCCTTGGTTCCATGACATTAAGTGCTTCTTGGAGGATCAAACATACCCACCTGGGGCATCTTCCAATGATAAGAAGACTTTAAGAAGGCTTGCTGGTAGTTTCTTTCTGAACACTGACGGTTCCCTGTACAAGAGAAACTTTGATATGGTACTCCTCAGATGTGTTGATAGAACAGAGGCAGACTTGTTGATACACGAGGTGCACGAAGGATCCTTTGGTACCCATGCTGGAGGACATGCAATGGCCAAGAAGTTGCTAAGATCAGGTTATTACTGGATCACAATGGATGCCGACTATTGTGCCTACGCCAGAAAATGCCATAAATGCCAGATTTATGCGGATAAGGTGCATGTGCCTCCCAATCCTTTGAATGTGATGTCTTCACCCTGGCCCTTTGCTATGTGGGGCATTGACATGATTGGCAAGATTGAGCCAACTGCTTCGAATGGCCACAGATTCATCTTGGTTGCCATTGACTATTTCACCAAGTGGGTCAAAGCAGCTTCATATGCAAACGTTACAAGGCAAGTGGTAGCCAGATTTCTGAAGAGAGATATCATCTGTCGGTACGGAGTCCCCGAGCGAATCATTACTGACAATGGTTCCAACTTAAACAACAAAATGATGGCAGAGCTATGCCGGGACTTCAGGATCCAACACCACAATTCTTCTCCTTACAGGCCAAAGATGAACGGCGCTGTTGAGGCAGCTAATATGAATATCAAGAAGCTTGTGCAGAAGATGGTAATCACTTATAAAGACTGGCATGAAATGCTACTGTTTGCCTTGCATGGGTACCGCACGTCAATCAGAACATCCACGGGGGCAACACCGTATCAGCTTGTGTATGGTATGGAGGCAGTCCTACCTGTTGAAGTTGAATTACCCTCCCTACGGGTACTGATGGATGTTAAGCTGAATGAAGCAGAATGCGTCCGATCCTGATACGAACAACTGAGTCTGATTGAAGAGAAAAGATTGGCTGCAATCTGTCATGGGCAGTTGTATCAGAAAAGAATGAAGAGAGCCTTCGATCAGAAAGTCAAGCACCGAGAGTACCAAGTAGGAGATCTTGTGCTAAAAAGAATCCTCCCTCCTCATACAGACCACAGGGGCAAATGGACTCCGAACTATGAAGGACCATTCGTAGTAAAGAAAGTTTTCTCGGGTGGATCTCTGATGCTCAGTACTATGGATGGTGAAGACTTTCCGTCCCCTGTGAATTCAGATGCAGTTAAAAAATACTTCTCATAAAAATGACCCGCTGGACATAAAAACAGAATGTAAGTCCAAGCAAAAATAGGGCATCCCGGCGAGTCAAAAACAGAATAAAAGATTCGGGCAAAAATAAGGGAAAAATAAAAAAAAAATGTGTGTGCACACCCGCTGAGTTGAAAATCCGCATTGGACAACTCAGGCAAAAATGGGTATCCCGATGGATTGAAAACCCGAAAGGGCGATCCATGCAAAATAAGGGAGTAAGCGAACAACTGCATTCTGAATTCGTCTGTATCACCTACAACTTGGTAGACCTCGAAAAGATCAAGCCTCTCTCAGAATCAGCCTTCTTCAGAAAGCAAGACGAGAAGAACGTCAAATGTCATACGAGTCATAGCAAAAGGGAAGCTCCTTGAAGCGTCGTCAACATTGCCAGCATTTTGTTTCTCAATTTGTAACAATCTCCTCATTTTAGGGGATATGTTTCTTTGACTGTATCTTGCCAATTCAGGGAACATGAATCAATAAAATCAGATTTTTAGTCACACGTTGTCTCGTACTCTTTTATTTGCAAAAATGTCCGATGTCATTAATATATCGATTGCATAAATACAGATGCGTCTTTCTGAAACTACATGCTTGCAGGAAATATACTTATTCCCGGGAGTGTCTGAACTCTCATGATGGGATCCAGTAAAGGATACCTCGGGATTACTTGTGCGTCCCTCTGTCTTTGCAAGATTGCAAGTATTCAAAAGCGCAACATGGGGCATGTAAGCTTCATCCCAGCAAGCTGGCAAATCAACACTCACTCAGTCTTAGCACCCGAAGTGTTCTCCCCAGCTGAGTTGCCACTTGTTATTTCTCCCCAGCCGAATTGCCATCTACTATTCCTCCGCATCCAGGTATAAAAGCCAGGGAACCATCACCCCACAAAGTGTCAACCTCTACCTGAAAAGAACAATACACGAAGGAATCACAACAGAGTGACGAAGGCTTCTACAAACCCTAATTGGGTTCCTCATTACCAAGGATGGGTCTATCAGTGACCTACTCCCCCAAGCAAATACATCTCATCAGATCTACCAATGATCTCACCCCCAGCTGGGATGTCCACTTCAAACAGATCGACCAGGGATCTTCGTGGTATCGGGATCCGAATCCCGGATCGTTATCTTTGCATAATCATAGCATTTGCATCATATTCGCCCCCACAAAGTGTAGCTTTCCGTCTAAAACGGAGCATTACGGCAAAAATCAAACATATTGCATAATCATAAGCCATGTTCTGAATCAAACACTTGTGAATAATGACAATCCATTAACAATATACAGAACGCTCCCCAGATTCCCCGACAGAGAACCCAAACATTTCTCTCACAAAACAAATTCCTCCCTGTGGCACCCGTCCGTGTCATATCCCCAGCAGAAAACCAAATCGTCCTCTTTGCACTCACAGATGCTTATATATATATAATTTTCTTGACATCCGTCCGTGTCACTTTCCTCAGCATAATTACCTAAACACTTTGTAAAGCATATACTTGTTTATAATATACCTTTTGACACTTGTCCGTGTCACTCTCCCCAGCAGGTTAAATACCCGTCTATAAACCACTCATACTTATTACTCTTATCTCGCTTATACAGATACTCGTCCGTATCTTGTATACACCACTTATATCATCTCAGATTTGACACTAGTCCATGTTCTTTGTTAACCAGTTGGTACTCGTCCGTACCATCATCTCAGGACATGCGTCAAGCGTTTGTTTCTACCTGATACTCGTCCGTATCATAGTCTTAAGGATGCTCGTCCGCATCTTTAATCCATACACGTGTCAAACACTCATGTCTTCTTGAATTTAGACACTCGTCTGTGTCTACTATTCCCCAGAAGAGTCCCCTCAGATGCGACACTCGTCCGTGTTCTCTGTTAACCAGTTGATACTCGTCCGTATCATCATCTCTGAACACGTGTCAGTATTTGTTTCTACCCGATACTCGTCCGTATCGTAGTCTTAAGGATGCTCGTCCGCATCTTTAATCTATACACAACGTCAAAACACTTATACCTTTATTTCATGGATATAAACACTCGTCCGTGTTTACTATTCCCCAATAGATCGCCAGCAAAGCAAAATTTCTTTTCTATCTGACATTTGTCCTGTGTCATGATAAACCCTGAGAGCAGCCGTACCCTGATAGGTGATCGTCCTTCACCTCTTGATGATCGTCATTCATCATGCTCATCCGATGGCCGTCCCCATCGTTGATCTTTTCTATCCGACATTCGTCCTATGTCGTGATATATTTAGCAGCCGTACCCTGCTAGGTGATCGTCCTTCACCTTTTTGATGATCGTCCTTCATCATTTTATCCGATGGCCGTCCCCATCGTTGATATTGTTATCTGACATACGTCCTATGTCATGATAAACCTTGAGAGCAGCCGTCCCTTTCTAGGTGGTCGTCCTTCACCTCTTGATGATCGTCCTTCATCATGCTCATCCGATGGCCGTCGCCATCGTTGACCTTTTATCCGGCATTCGTCCTATGTCGCGATATCTTCGGCAGCCGTACCCTGCCAGGTGATCGTCCTTTACCTTAGATGATCGTCCCTCATCTTACCCCTTTCAGAGCAGCCGTCCCCTGCTAGGTGATCGTCCTTCACCTTTGATGACCGTCCCTCATCATTATTTCATTTATCCTTTAACCCGATGGTCGTCCCCGTCGTGGTCCCTTTTCCTTTTCCTGATGAGCGTCCTTCATCAGTTTAGCCCGATGGCCGTCCCCATCGTTGTTTACATTACTTTATGAACCTGATGGCCGTCCCCATCATTTTTCATTAATCCCCAGAGATTCGTATAGCTTTACTTGATGGCCGTCCCCATCATAATCCCTTTATCCCCAGCTTGTCGGCCATCCCCGTCATTGCTTTATTTCCCGCACTTTTCCCAGCGTGTCGGCCGTCCCCGTCATTGCTCTTTCCCCAACAATCGTCCTCTGCTCGACGGTCGTCCTTCGTCGCCCGTACTTTATAATATACTTTATTTTCTTTTACAATCTATATCCCTTTTCTTCTTCATTCTGTGAGTGCAAATTTTGGACTGTCTTTGGTATTCAACCACAAGTTATCTTGTTTGCCTGTTAAGCCGTTGCTTACATCCTGCACAGCTAACTCATGTTTGAATAGGGGCAGCTGTAAACACCCCAAATTTGCCCTCACCCATTCACACCATGTCTTGTGATCTCCTCATATACATAAACTCAATCATAGCATCTCATATCACATTTTTGATTCATTGCATTGGTTCAAAGTCATCTGCATCTAGGGTTTGTGATCTGAGAAATCCAAGAGCTTCTTGAGCCACTCCAAAGGTCATCAATCACTTCAAAGGGGTCCATGTATGTTCAAGCATCATATTATATCCCCTCAAAGTCAAGAATGTCGAAAATCACAAGAACTGAGAATGGCATGGAAGCAGAGCCAAGTTTAACTGCACAGATGACCTAGAATTAGGGTTTTGGTTTCAGAGGCCATAACTCCAAATTTTTTGGTCATTCTTGTTTCTATTGGTCTCTATATGGTATAGGGAGTAGCATATCAATTTTCATGAAGAAATTCAATGGGGAAGTCATCTGATCAAGAGTTGACTTTCTAAGCAAGTCAGTGCAAAATCAGGGCATCTGAGGCCCCCAATGACCCAACCAAAGGGTGTTCTTCATCATTTTGAATGTGTATGATCTTTATTTGATCATAGAAGATGTTGGAAGTTCACAAAATTGAAGAATTTCAAGTCATTTGCAAAGTTGACTTTTTTGGGAGAGTTGACTTATAATGAAATTGTCATTTTGGGAACTTTTTCAACCCTTGCTTTTTGATTCAAAAATGCTTCAAATGGAAAAACTTTGGTCATGAAAGTTATAGAATAAATCATTCCCTTTTCAAAAAGTACAAGAACTTGACCTAATTCATTTTGGATCAAAAGTTATGGCTTGTCAAAGTTGGCTAAAATCACAAAATTTGAAGTTTTCTACCAAAGAGGCAACGTTGCAAAATCACTTGCCAAAGCAAATTGTGCTACCAAATGGACTTCTAATCATCATACAAACATAAGCCAATGCCTAAAGATCAGAATTCACCAAGAGTTTGATCATTTTTGTGACTTGTGGAACAAGAAATTTCAAAAGGGCCAAGAATGAAGCAAGTTGCAAAACCTCACTAAAAGATGAATCCACTTGCTTGCTGACTTCATAACCAATCCTAGGGCTCTCCACACTTCTTGTTGCGCAGGACACCCCATTTATCCTTGGCTAGCTAGGAGCCCATACCTCTCTTACACAAATTTGACATTTTGGCAACTTGAGCCATACCAATCACAGCAGTACACATCAACTCATCTGACCTATCACACTTGTTTATACAAACCAAAAGCAAGCCATTTCACTCAAGACACAAGCCTGAAAGCACCAAGAACACAGCACTCTCATTTTCCACCCCATTTGCAAAACTCTTCGAAACTCATCACACAAGCTGCAAACACACAAACAAACTTCACAAACAAACTCAACATGCTTCACTGATCAAAAACCACTCATCACCATAGCCTGAAAGCCACTGAAACAAAAACATGATCACCACCCTCCCTTGAACAGAACTTATGCCATCTCTCAAACAAGCCATCAACAAGAGTTGTGAAGCATTCCATTGAGCTCAGGGGGACCAAAGGAGTGAGTTTGCATAGTAGAAAGGGTCAGAAAGCTCCTGTTCGAAGGACTTCAGTTCAGGTATCCATCAAGAACAAATTTTCCAGAACTCATTTTACTTGTTATAAATTGATTCTATATGTTATCCTGATCATCATGATGTGTTTAAAAATGAAAATGGTGGAATATTGAGTATGTATGAGCTGTCTGAAACTTTTTGCCCTAAATGTGTTTTGCTTCGATTTGCTTGATTAATGGATGAAAAATGATGTTTGTTTGGGGGTTTTGATTCAGTGTTGAATGGGGATGGGTTCTGGGCAATTAGATTTCATTTTCATTGCGTATTCAGAGAGATAGAAGTTTTGGCCTGCCGGAGAAGATGATCGGAACACTGTTCCGGTCATCTGAAAGTCATTAGGGCATTTAATTAGGGTTTAATCATAATTAGGAGATTTTGAATGCTGGCCGTCTAGATGAGCGCCAAGTCAATTCGCGCGCGTGTGAGTTTGAACCTCAGACATTGATTCTGTTGACTTTCATATTTTTCAGTTTAAATTCATTTTATTTGCATTTAAATTCATTTGTTTTCTACATTTTATTTAAAATAGTAAAAATCATTGAAAAATTCTGAAAATTTTTATTCAAGCTTTTATTAATTTTCAGAAACCAAAAACATTTTTATTTTTATTTTTTGCATTAAAAAATATTTTTAAATCATTTAAAAGATTATTTTTAATTAATTAATGAGAATTAATTAATTAAAAATACTTTTAAGTATTTAAAAATCACAAAAAAAATCATGAAACATTTAAAATCATTTAGAAACATTGTCCAACTCTCAAACTAAATTTCTTTTTTGATCTTGATATCTTTTGACAATTTTACATGGAATTAATTTCATTTCAAGGCATTATTTTGATCCAATCTTCAAAAATTCATTTCTGCCTAGCCTTTAAGAGTTGGACAATGATTCTTTTTGCATTGCATCTTGTATAGCATGTAGTTTATAGGATTAAATTGGCATGAATTGATCTTGCATTTCCTTTTTGTTTGACATTTTTCTTGACAAGGTACCTTAAAACCCTAGCAATATTAAGAAATTCATAACCCTCATTAGGTTAAGAGTTAGAACCCCTCCTTTGGGCAGTGAGTTTGTATAGGTTTAGGGTTCCTTTGAATGCATTTTCAATTTTTTATCATGATGTTTGCTTCTGGTTTTGATTTATGTTTTGTGCATTGATCATAAACCCTAATTTGGGCTTTCATTTGCATCCATCTTCCATTTGCTTGCATACCATGACTTGCCATGACATTTTGTGCATCCATTTGATTCATAATACATCTTACGACATGTTAGAATCATGTTTGATCATTGCATCTTTCATTTGCCATGTTGTATGTCATTTGCATTTGATAACTTTTCATGTATGTCCATGATTCTAAGCATGCTTCTCTTGCATCCACATGTTTGTATGATCATCCTCATGCCTTGTTTCATGTTTGCATCATCTCATAGCATCATTATCATCATACTTATACTTCTGGTTTTGGTTTTCATCATGCCACTTCATCTCATTTTGCATTGCATTGCATTCCTTTCTCTAACTTTTCAGGTGGTAAGTTACTTTGAGAAGTGAATTTGCCTTCACTTCTCATAATCTCTTTTCATCTCCCTTATGCATCATTGCTGCATTTTGTCTTGTGTTTGAGATTGAGCATGCTTATTCTTGCTCTTCTTACTTTCTTTCTTCAAGTGACTTGTCTTCTTAAATGAAGCAAGTTACTTTGCTTCTCTTTGCTCCTTTCATCTGCTTCCTGGTGGTTTCTCTGAAGATTTCTCTTGTAAACCTCACAAACCTTAGGGACAACCAAGCATGACAATGATTAGGGTTTTGATTAGTCCCCCATTTAGATTTTACCTTTGTGTCTCATTGAGTCTTCTCTTCTCATCTCATAATCAGGGACTAAACCCTAAAGGTTTTAAGGCTTTGTGATTAAGCTTATGCCTGCATCCTTCTATTAGGATGGAGTGTATAAGTTTAATCCTAAGTGTTAAACCCTTAATGTGTTTAAATCCTTTAATCAATCCATTTAATAATCATTAAGACATCAAGCTTGTAACTTGGGCCTTGCATTATGGTTCTAATTCTTCCTTAATTGGTTAAGAAGGACTAACCCTAGTGTTAATGGACAAGTCCCCCTCAAGTTGTCTTACAAATCATAAAAATCACTTCTCCATTTTATCATTATTTAAAATCCACTTAATAAAGGCTTTGTTTCGTCATGAGGTTAATCCCTAATAATGGATTAAGTTGAGGAGCTTTCCTCAGCTTAAAAACTCTCATCTATTATCCTTCTATTAGGATGGTGTAATGAGTCTGTTTAATCCCTGATTATGGCTTAATCTCATTACTTAACACTAAACAAAAACAACAAAAACATCTAAATAATCACAAGTAGGTTAATGATCTTAATCCTACACCAGGGTGACTAAGTGTGAGATGCTGACTTCACACTTAAGGTATTCTCATTACCCCTAATCAGAGGGAAGATGTGATGAGTTTACTAACCCATTGGTTTAGGCTTAAGCTCATTAACTTATGACAAACTTTCAAAAGCAATAAAAGATTGAAAACACAAAAACAAACAATAATCGTTTCCTCCGGGATTCTTTTCTCATCTCCTCCATTCATAAACGAGAACTCGCTTCTTCCGTCTAATGCAAGACAGTTTGCACCTGAGCCAGACAGGTCATACACTTGAGCATTGACAAGCGAGCAGTTCACAAGTCAATTCACCTTTCAGTCTCTTTGGGTCGAACTACGGTGTTCTGACTTCCTCATTGCACGAGAGGATACGTAGGCATAACTTAATAGTTATCGAACAAAAGTCTCTGTATATTCCCACTCCTTCCAGCATTATTCTTTAAGCCTCATGATCTTGGGCATCTCATTATTACACTGACACTGTACATTTATACACTTTATTTCTTTCACACAGACACCTGTACATCCTGTTTCAGCTCTTTTGTACACAAATTGCACTGACACTACCCCTTTGAAACACAAATCTTTTAAGCGTGGATCCCGTCGAGTACGACGGACAATATGGGTGCTAATACCTTCCCAGGTTGTAACCAACCCCCTTTCTCAGTCTCTCTGGTTCGCAACCGTCTTATCCGTATCTTTCTAGGTCTATGCAGCATTACCTTTCCTTCGGGATAAAAATGCCTAGCTGGCGAATCTTTTCATTTCATCCTTTCGCCGACCGTTCATGTATGTACCTTATTTGAGCCAGCCTCATCTCTTGGGAGCGACACTCATGGCCATGAGCATTTCATTCTTGTTCTTGCACTGACATTTCTCTTATACACTATACTTCTTTTAACACTGACACTTGCATTCTTCCCAGCTTTGATACACAGATTGCACTGACACTACCCCTTTAAAACACAAATCTTCTAAGCGTGGATCCCGTCAAGTACGGCGGACAATCTGGGTGCTAATACCTTCCCAGGTTGTAACCAACCCCCTTTCTCAGTCTCTCTGGTTCGCGACTGTCTTATCCATTTTTTTTTAGGTTTATGCAACATTACCTTTCCTTCGGGATAAAAATGCCTAGCTGGCAACTCTATTCATTCCTTTTCTCCTTTCGCCGACCGTTCGCGTTTGTACCCCTCTTGACCTTGGGTGTCATTTGGTGGGAGCGACAGCTTGGCGACTCTGCTGGGGATCCTTATACTGTAACCAGGGCTTCTGGTTCTTTTTGTGGGTTCCTCCTAGCGCTTGTTTGATTTGTGTTTACTAGGGTGTTATGTGCTAATTGTGTTTATATAGTTTGCTTTATTTATGGCTTTAACAGTTATTTATTGCTTTCTTTACAGCTTTATATATCATACTGTCATACTATTATCGAGCTGGATCTGGTTTTTGTTTTGGTGGGTGGGGGTTCTACTGAGAGTTTAAGGTCCTATACCTGGGACCTGAGTGACACCTAGGCTAGAGTGGTTCATGTTCTTTCCCATTCCATTTCGGTCTGGTGCGGGAATATGAAACACGGTTCAGATGTGGGTTTCTTCTTGAGAACTCTGTGCTACAGATTTCCTGTAGTGCTAGGGCTATCTGGGAAGCCTGCTAAGTCTGGATGACCTTTATTATGACCTTCAGAAACTGAGGTGAATTAGAGGAGGAATTTTTATGGTTATTGTAAACACTGTACCTCCGGTTTAGAAGTGTTTACACTTCTCATAACTGATCCAAGTCTGAGGATCCTTGTTTTAGAACACCACCTGTGAGGGGGTTGGGCTGTTTATAGGTTTGCAGGTACCCTTGACCACATCATACCCTGATACTTTGTTTTGATTAAGAGTACTCCATTTTGGGACAGTTCTTGTGATTTAACCCTGGACATGTGACTCTTTATTTGAGTCCCCCACCTTGGTTACTGGAATTTTGAACCTCCATCTGGACTTCTTAGACACACATGGACTTATATCAAGGCAGTAATCAGATCCAGCTTGATCACAAACCCTTGCATATCATTTGCATACATCATCATTGCATCATTTAACATTTGTTTATTTGTTTTTCAGGGTATCCACATCATATTTGGCTTGGTTTTGACCCCTTCATCTGCATAGACCCCTGTTCATCAGTTATCTGCTTCAGCTAACTTCATTAGTTGCCTACTTCAGCTATTTTCATCACCAGCCTCAGCCTATCAGTGGCTTATCTCTAGTATCAGTCTTCATCATCAGCATTTGTTTCAGCTCTTCATCAGCAGTCATGGCACCCAAGAAGAGCAACATTTCATACCATTTCTTTAAACCTGTACTGACTGGCATCAGGCAGGTCCAGGCACTTATCACTCCAGACCACATCCCATTATTCAGGGAGCATTATGGAGGCATCCTTGATATGGTTATGGACCTAGACCCTTCTCAGAGGAGTTTGATCCACACTTGCCTACAGTTTTATGACCCTCCTTTGAGATGCTTCACTTTCCAGAACTTTCAGCTAGGACCTTTGCTGGAGGAGTTCTCATCTTTGATTGGAGTACCCGTCAGGGGTGGTGTCCCCTTCAACCCTGAAATGACTTCTCCCAGCAATGAAGAAGTGGCAAAGGCACTGTGCCTAGAGCCTGTATTGATTGAGCAGAACATGACAACAAAGGCTGGGATCCCTGGTTTGCACCTAGACTTTCTGACTTCTCAGGCCATCCTGAAGGCCTCCTTGGGGGAATGGAGGGCAGTTTGTGCATTATTAGCCCTCAATATATATGGGGTTATACTATTTGCAGATGAGCCCAAGTTTATCAGCAAGAATGCCATTCATCTTTTCCTTCTGAGGAACCCAGTGCCCACATTACTGGGAGATTTCTATTATTCTGTTCACCAAAGAAATGAGAAGCAAAGAGGGAGGTTGGTGAGATGTTGTGCTCCCCTGTTTCATACCTGGCTGCTTAAACACTTACCCAAGACTGATGCCTTTCTGAACCCTCACCAATAGAAGAATTGGGCTAGGAGACTTATTGCTTTAACTTCAGACGACATCAGATGGTGCACCCAGAGCACCAAAGGCAGGGACATAATTACTAGCTGTGGACAGTTCCCCAATGTACCTCTGATAGGAGTGAATGGTTTCATCAACTACAATCCTTTGTTGTTTAAGAGACAGTTGGGCTATGCTTTGGTTCACCCTCCTAGGGTGCAAGACTTGGCTGAAACCCTGTATTGTGAGATAAAACCTAATCTAGCTATTGTCAGACAAGCATCCTGGGCTTGGGACAACATCCAGACCAAAGGGATGGCCATTCTTGGGAGGTGCAATAATGTGGCTTCAGCTCAGTATTATGAATGGTCTCATGCTAGGGCTCGGATTTCTGGGATGCCTTTCACCATTGAGGATGCACTTGGACCATCCACAGCACCACCTCCAGCCACTGTCAGCCTGGAGGAATTTGAGAAACTAAAGGAGAGGAATGAGAATCTGTCTCAAGCTCTGAATAAGACCCTCTGGGAGAGGAGCGATGGTCGTCTAGACATTGAGAGGTTGGAAAAGCTTAAGGAGGAGCATCTAGCCAGGATTGAGAAATCAGAGGACTACATCAAGAAATCAAGAGCTGAAGAGCAGATTTTGAAGAATGCCTGTAAAGAGGCCCAGTTTCAGAAAGCTAGGACTGATCTCTATCTGAAAGAAAGTCAAGCTAGGTGGGTCAGGATCACTGAAGCTCGTACTCAAGAAGATAAGAGAACTCAAGACAGGATTGGGCAACTGGAGGCCAATGAAAAGAAACAACAGGAGGCTCTGCTAGCAGCCCAGATGGAAATTTCAGAGTTGAAGCTTAGGGCTGGTGTGAAGAGGTCAAAGGACCAAGACAGACACAAGAAGCTGACCACTGCTATTGCCACCAGAAACCTTATTATCAGAAACATTACAGAGCATCCGGCTGGTCCTGTAACTGAAGCACTTCTGAAGGAGGTTAAGGAGGATGAGTTTGGATTAGATGTTTGACTTCTTTGCTTGTTGTTATTTCCATTTCATGTACTTTTCTTTTTATGTTGTATTTTAACCCCTCAGGGGCATATGTTGTAAAAACAAACTATGTATGATCCACTATTTGTAATATATTTGTCAGTGTGTTCCACTAAGTTTTCTTTCTCCCAAGCAACATCAAAGCATCTTCCTCAGGGTCTGGAAAGGTCAAAACCAAGAGCCAAGCCGGATACCTTGGAAAATAAATAAGCATACTGCATTGCATACTAACTCTTGTTTTATTTTGTAGGTTTTTGTTTTGTTTATTACTAACTCTGTTGTGATTTAGGAATTATTGCTCGCCGTCGGGTGTTCCCTCTCAACCGTCTGCACCGGTATCCTACTCGCAACAATCTTCCTGGTATCCAAATGGACCAAGTGCAGCAAGATCTGACGGAGGTCAGGACTCAGATGGCTAATGAAAGGCTGGAGATGAGAAACCAAATGACCCAATTCATGGAGGTAATGAATGGCTTGGCCCAAAGTCAAGAAAGGTTGAGGGCATTGGTAGAAAGACAAACCCCGGAAGAACCTCCTCTGGGAACTGGAGGAACAAGTACCAATGAAAGGGGTCAGCCTCATGTTAATCCACCAGTATATGGGCCTCATCTACATCCGGAAGTCAACATCCCGGGTAATGTGCAAGGAAATACTACTGGAGGAAGGGTCTTACAAGAAGACCCCCAAGAAGAGCAGTTTACTGTAATGGGAGCTGGGATGAAGTTTATGATAGGAGGTTTGATGAAATTGCCGAGAAGTTGAGATCTCTGGAGTCTAAAAATTCCCTAGGCTTTGATGTGATGGATATGGGGTTAGTGGACGGGGTAAGAATTCCCCACAAGTTTAAACCCCCGTGCTTCGAGAAGTACAATGGAACTTCCTGTCCACGAACTCACTTACAGTCCTTTCTAGGAAGACTTAAAGCATACACAATGGATGAAAAGCTGTGGATGTTTTACTTTGAAGATAGTTTGACTGGGGCCTCAAGGGAGTGGTACTCACACTTAACCAGAACTACCATCAGATGCTGGAAGGACCTAGCTGAGGCCTTCATCAGGCAGTACCAATACAATCTGGACATGGCTCCTAACAGGACCCTTTTGATGGGAATGTCTCAGTCCTCCAGAGAAAGCTTCAGTGAATATGCCCAGAGGTGGAGACAGCTTGCTGCTATCGTCCAACCACCCATGTCAGAAAGAGAAATGGCCGACATGTTTATGAATACTCTGCAAGGAACATATATTGATAGGCTAGCTGCCTTTTCTTCCACCAGCTTCGCTGACGTAGTTATAGCTGGAGAAAGAATTGAGAGCCTTCTGAAGATGGGTAAGATTTCTGATAATGGTGCAAGTTCGTCTAGCAACCCCAGGAAGCCTTTTGTGGGACCTAGAAGGACCGGTGAGACAAATGCCATTCATGCCAACAGGGGCAGACCTCAGTATGTCCACAGATCAGTAGCAGCTGTCCCTATTCCAGCTCCGATTCCTCAGTGTAACACGGTGGGAGAACTGACTTTATGTTATGTTGCGGATAGCAAGAGTCGCCACCGACTTTTATTTTATCCAAAAGGAAAGGGTATAAAAGAACAGGAAAGACCTTAAGAGATATTTTTGGGTCCGGGGGGTAGGTTATGTAAAGGGAAGGTGTTAGCACCCTTTACATCCACGGTTATCCATGGGCTCTTAGTTACTTAGCTCACTTTTGAATTGTTTTTGAAAGTGTAGTGTGTGAATAGAAAAGTTTTCATAATAGTTGATAATGATCCATGTACGGATGCGTAAAAACTTGTTTTTTGAAAATTTGTTGGAAATTGTTAAGTATTTGAAAATTTGAAATGAAGTGAGCAAGCAACTAGGAGGTACCTACCCTAAAGTTTAAGTCTTTCCTGTTCTTTATCCTTTAAGTGGTAAGACTATCCCTATTATTAAGGAATAGGTAATCATTACCTTGGATGTAAGGGACATATGAGGGACATCTGTTTTTATGAAGGCAACTGTGGGGTGTACTAAGCATATTGGAGGGACTATCATCATTATTCGAAGGGACTTGATTTTTAAAGGCAACCATTAGGGACTTGATGATTTTTATTTTAAGGGACTTGCTTTATACACCCCACTTGACCTTATTAGTAGGCAACATTGAGGGATAACCTTAGGAATGTGAGATGGCGATTAAAAATCGACTTACGTGTGTGAGTGTTCAATATTATTTATCTTACAATTAAAGTGATCTAAATTAATTTTTAAATAGGATACATATTTGCACTCCCTAAATTACTAACCATAGCAAAAATTAAATATTTACAAAAATTTACATCCCGAAGCAATTACAAAATTATAATAATAAGCAAATTAAAAATAAATAGCAAAATATAAATAATAAGCAAAAATAAAGAAATAAGCAATAATAAATAAATAGGGGTTAATAATAATAATAATTAAAAATAGGGTTAGTAAAATTGTAATGAAAAATTAAATAATATTAGTGAAATAAGAATAATGGATTAGTGATAATGATAATTAGCAAAATATTATAAGAACAAAATTAAGACAATGAACAAAAGTTAGATTTTTAATATGAACAATTAAATAATTATAATAGCATTTTAATTTATGTATAAATTATTAATTTATTTTTTAGACATATTATAATTATAAAATTAAAATATTATAGGCTCAATTTAAAATTATTTACATATAATTTAGATTATGAACAAAAAACATTTACATATTATGTAAAGAAAATAAATTATAAGTATATTTACAAATTTTAATTATATTAAAGACTATATTAAATAAATATATTCATGACAATTATATTAAAAATTAGAGAATAACAATTAAGTTTTTTTAATAAGTATTTAGAAAATAAATTAGGGTTTTGAAAATTAGGGTTTGTTAGAAAAATATTTTTAGGGTTTAATTTAATAATTATAATTTATTTAAATAATACATATATACATTTTACATTTGAACTTTATAATAATGAAAACTAATTTTTTTAATTTACAAAATAAATTTTAGAAACTATAAAACATATTATACATATTTTATAATGTAGAATCTAATAAAACAATACAAATTTAATTTATTTTATATATAATAATAATAATTAAATAAATAAAAAACAAAGCAAAAGAAAAAGAAATCAAAACCTGATGGGGCTGGGGTTTGAACCCAGTCCCCTATGCTTGCCAATATCAACCTCCACCACTGGGCCATCAGTACGCAGGAAGCAAGAAAGTGAGGAGGATCAGTTTTATTCCTTGTAATGCAAAAATCCAGAAAAATAAAGAAAGCAAAAAGGCCTGGGGTGGTGTTGAACCCAGGACCTTTGATCATTCACACGCACGCTTAACCGCCTGGCTGGGAGAGCCCTTCTGGTAATTGAATGGCAAGAAATCATAATATATTAAGTTTACTTTTAACCTGAAAAAAAAGAACAAAAACAATGCACCAGCCAGGACTCGAACTAGGGTCCTCCCATGATACACATATGCACTTTACCACCAAACCACTTCTGCCTTGGTGATATCAACTAACATTAATATAATAAAATATTAAAACAATATTCAAATATCAGAGTGCGCGCCAAGCCCACTCCTTCTTCAACCTCATGACCTGCGAAATCAGCTGCGATAATTGCTTCCATTTTTCCTGCGAATTCACCATGGCAGCAAAACCTACAAAAATCAATAACCAACAAAACCGTATAATTTCACAAAATTAAGCACAGCATTATAATCCAGACATTCATACGATTCATCCTATGTTTTTAGAATCCATTTAGATTCCTTAAATCAAAAATCCCTAAACCTAGGTCCAAACCCTAACAATGGCGTTTCATGAATTAGCCACGGTTTCTTTGATTTTTCTGTCCAGAAACGATCTACACAACATTATAAACAATATTAGGCAAGCAAAATCCATTAATATGCAGTGAATTGATGTAATCGAAAAAAAGAAAATCAAAAACAACTATGGCTCGGGTTGAACAATATGGTGTATATGGGATGCATATGAGTGATGATTTCGCTTCATGGATACCCAAGGAACACGTCTATGATCTTGTTTTACCTTCAAATGCTTTGGAACTCAAAATCCGAATATGAGTTTTTTGGAGAATTTTTGATGTTTGGAACTTACACTTAGAGGCAGCCAATTTGTCCTTGGGCAATGGCAATGAGTTTAGTACTTATATGTGAATGAATTAGGTTAAGAAAATTGAATTGTTGTGTGGAGATTTTGATTCAAAAAGATTGAAATTGATCATGTCTTAAAAGTCAAATATTTGTGTATTATGGCTTGCTATCTTTGAATCAATCTCATGATTTCCTTCCCTTTCAATTCCAATCATCAATTAAGACTTTCTAGATGCCTAATCCACATAAAATCTCTTATTTTCATATTTTATTTTTATTTAAAATGATTTTTAATGATTTAAATCAAAATAAATAAAAACAAAATAATAAAAATTCTGAATTTTAGTCATTTGGGTCGTGCATGATGATAGTGTATGGGTTGGATCATAATTTGACAAGCCCATTTGGAGAAAATTGGTTCTAGACCTCCTTTTTCATCATAAACCATCACAAAATTTCCCAACTTTGCAAGGGCATATCTCCCTCAATTTTAAAGGTATGAGGGTGTTCTTGGACATTTTGGAAAGCTTGAAGAGTCCTCTAAACAAAACCATTGGTTTCATGTCCATATCATTTACCAATCTCAAGTTATGCCCTTTTGAAGTTGTTGACTTTTTGTTGACTTTTGAAATGACCTATAATGTCTTAGCTCATATCTTCCAAATGAAGCATTTTTGGGCTTGACTTGCAAGATCAAAGTTGTAGAGAATTCAATTTCCTTCAAAATGAGCTTTGGATGGAGACTTTTTGATGAAGCATGTGAAAGTTATGGCTGGTCAAAGTTCAGTTGACTTTTACTGAGGAAACCCTAATTTAGAAACTCCTGATTCTTGATGATCTGGAATCTCCTTGATGAATCATGATAAACCCTTGATCAAATGATGAATTTTACTTCATATACTTGATGTTGGCAAAAAATCATGAAGTTTGACTTTGGTTTGACCTCAGTTTGACTTTTTAACTGCATTGACTGATTTTGACTTATCTGATCATCTGACTGAGCAAACTTTTGAGAAAAGTCTTGAAACTTGTCATGGGGGTTCTTACACACATATAAGATGTTATGAAGCTCACTTGAAGTCTTGGAAGTCCATTTAGCCTGATTAAAGTCAAAACCCTAGTTTTGGATGCACTGCTTAGGAGGTGCATTGTCTGAGGGGATTGTCAACTCTTTTGACCAATTGTGAACTTTGTGAACCTTGTGAACCATCATAAAATGTCTTGTGAACCTCATGGGAGGTATTGTGAACCTTGTGAACCTTGTGAACCTTGTGAACCTTCAGGAAGTGACTTGTAGACTTCATGAACCTCATGAAAGGTCTTGTAAATGTTGAGAAACTTGTGAACCTTGTGAACCTTCATAGAGTGACTTGTAGACTTCATGAACCTCATGAAAGGTTATATAAACATTGTGAATCTTGTGAACCTTGTGAACCTTCATAAAGTAACTTGTAGACTTCATGAACCTCATGAAAGGTTTTGTAAATGTTGAGAAACTTGTGAACCTTGTGAACCTTCATAAAGTAACTTGTAGACTTCATGAACCTCATGAAAGGTATTGAATGCATTGAGAAATTTGTGAACCTTGTGAACCTTCTTAGCACACAAAGTCTTGTATTGTGAGGGCAAATTTTGGGGTGCAACAGCTGCCCCTGTTCAATTTTCTGAAACCTGAGGGGTTAGATTGGTATGTTTGCCAGTCGTGACCTGGAAGGTTGAAGGGGATTGAACACAAAAGCCCAAAAATTTGCACTCACCAGTGCATAGAATGATATTGATGTTTGGTTGTATATGCTTGAGTGGGCTTAAAGATGCCACTTAGAAGAACTGGAGATGGGCTTAGAGATGCCATCAGGAAGAACTGGTGATGGGCTTAGAGATGCCATCTAAAGTATCAGAATATGATGATGTCTTTATGTTGATACTGGATATCAGTACTAGGTCTTTGTATAGGCCGTCTCTGGATCATTTATGCAACATGATTTGAGTTGTTGGATGGACCAGTAGAAATAAATCTTGTGATGATTATCTCTTCTGGAAATATTTTGGATTAGGGAATGGATCTTTGTACAGACTGTTTGCCTATTCTCCAAGGACCAAAAGAACGTCAGGATTTGTTCTTAAGGATCAAAAGAACGTCAGGATTTGTTCTTCTGAGTGAAATGTCTTGAACCAGGGACCAAAAGAGCGTCAGGATTTGCTCTTCTGAAAAAGTCTTGAGCAAGGGGTCAAAAGAGCGTCAGGATTTGCTCTTAAGGGTCAAAAGAACGTCAGGATTTGTTCTTCTGAAGAAGTATCTTGAACAAGAGGCCAAAAGAGCGTCAGGATTTGCTCTTAAAGATCAAAAGAACGTCAGGATTTGTTCTTCTGAAAAATTATCTTGAACAAGAGGCCAAAAGAGCGTCAGGATTTGCTCTTAAGGGTCAAAAGAACGTCAGGATTTGTTCTTCTGAAGAAGTATCTTGAACAAGAGGCCAAAAGAGCGTCAGGATTTGCTCTTAAGGGTCAAAAGAACGTCAGGATTTGTTCTTCTGAAAGATGTTTTGAACCAGGGAATGGATCTTTTTACAGACCGTTTGCCTGCTATTCGAGGACATCTTGAGTAGAGTATGGATCATTTCTGACCTGTTGTAAATTGTTGATGCCGTTTTATCTGCATATAACTATCCTGCAAGGAGAATGTTAGTTTATGCAATATGTATGCATGCATAGTATGATGCACCTAAGTAAATGTATCATGTATTTATGGATATGTATGTTATGGTATGATGTAAATGATGTATGTATGATATGATACTGCCGGAGGCGTCTGGATATCTTCGTATAACAACTGCTGGCCAGGGAAAATAAATCCCGATTCGTTGTTGAAGAATATGAGGAACTCGTTCCAGTCTTGTTTGGTAATATATTATACATAACCTTCCGTATGCTGGGGATAACAAGGTATATATAACCTCCCGTCTGCTGGGGATAACAAGGTATATACAACTTCCCGTCTGCTGGGGATAACAAGGTATATATAACCTCCCGTCTGCTGGGGATAACAAGGTATATATAACCTCCCGTCTTCGTTCGTCGTACCCTTATTGGAAAGTAAATTCCTGTATATCCGTATGAGGATAAAAGAGATGGATATAAATTCCAGGGGAGATGAGACTTTATGAAGATGGATTCGTCCTACTGAGGGTTTGTAGCTGTTTTGTAAAGATGAACCAGTGAAGCTTCGTTGAAATCCTTCCCTCGTTCGTCCTTGCTAAATACTATTACTGTGTTTTCATGCATTTCTGGTAAACATCAATCATATTAAGCATACACGCATTTCTTGTAAACATCAATCATATTCAAAAGCATACATACATTCAAACACAACCAATGGACGTTTCGCTTATGTAAATAGGGTAAAAGTAAATCTGGATTCAAAAGGTGGAATTTATTTATATCAAAAAGTGACCCATACACGGGTAAGTTTGTACAAGGAGACATAAACCCTAGTAAGAGGATTTTGTCATAAAGTTTTTACAAAACAGAGAAAATCAGCTATGTGGGAAACAATCCTATTGAGTTTCAATTCTACTATTGCCATTATCTTCAAGTATCTCATCTTCTGCTGTTGGGACGGAAACAATTGGATTGAGCTTTATCTGTTTGAGCTTGAGTAAGTAGTACAACTGGTTGCAGTTTCATGGGTGATCCAAACGAGACATAGTCATACGCTTTAATCCCTAACTTTTGCCTGGATTGCCCTTTCAGGTTTTCAATCCACCGGGATACCCTTTTTTTCCCAAGCCGCCTTTCCAGGTTTTCGACTTGCCGGGTGTACATCTTTTTATATATATCCCTAATTTTTGCCCAAACCCTTTTGGTTTGCCGGGATGCCCTTATTTTTGCCTAGGCCTGTCAACCTAGCGGGTCTCTTTTTATGCGTAGTATTTTTTAACTATGTCTGCGTTTACAGGCTGTGGGAAGTCTTCACCATCCATTGTAGTCAGTATCATGGCACCTCCTGAGAACACTGTCTTGACTACAAATGGTCCTTCATATGTTGGAGTCCACTTGCCCCTAGGATCACCCTGTGGTAATATGATACGCTTGATTACCAAGTCACCAGCCTGATATACCTTTGGCTTAACCTTCTTGTTAAAAGCTTTGATCATTCGTTTCTGGTACATCTGGTCATGACAAACTACTGCTAACCTCTTCTCATCAATCAAATTTATCTGGTCAAGCCGAGTCTGAATCCACTCATCTTCATCCAAGCCTGCATCCCTAATAATTATCAAGGAGGGGATCTGAACTTCAATGGGCAGAACTGCTTCCATACCATAGATTAAGGAGAATGGGGTTGCCCCTGTTGAAGTACGTATTGTAGTACGATAACCATGAAGAGCAAATGGTAACATCTCATGCCAATCCTTGTAAGTAACAGTCATCTTCTGTACAATCTTCTTAATATTCTTATTAGCAGCTTCAACTGCCCCATTCATCTTTGGACGATACGGAGAAGAGTTGTGATGCTTAATCTTGAACTGCGTGCAGAGATCAGTAATCATAGTGTTGTTCAGATTAGAGCCATTGTCAGTGATAATCCTTTCAGGGATGCCATACCTACATATGAGATTATTCTTGATGAATCGAGCCACAACATTCTTAGTAACAGATGCAAATGAAGCTGCCTCCACCCACTTCGTGAAGTAATCAATAGCAACCAGGATGAAACGATGCCCATTAGAAGCAGTAGGCTTGATCTCACCAATCATATCAATGCCCCACATGGCAAAGGGCCAAGGAGCAGTCAACACATTCAATGGTGATGGACGTACATGAACTTTATCAGCATAAATTTGACATTTGTGGCAAGTTCTGGAGTGTTGATAGCAATCAGCTTCCATGGTAGACCAATAGTAACCTGCTCTCAATATCTTCTTTGCCATAGTATGACCACTAGAATGAGTGCCAAAGATCCCGTCATGCATATCTTCCATAATCTCAGTTGCTTCCTTCTTATCCACACAACGAAGCAAAGTTGAATCATGATTGTGCTTGTACAAAATGCCATTGCTCAAAAAGAACTTAGCAGAAAACCTTCTCAGAAATTTCCTATCTTTGACAGATGCCCCTTCAGGGAACTCCTGAGCTTCAAGATACCTTTTCACTTCATAGAACCAAGGCTTCTCCTCTGCCCCTTCTGTGTCAATCTTATTGCAGTATGCAGGCTTCTCAAATCTATCAATAGTAATCTTGGGAGCTTCATCATCCCAGCTGATCTCAAACATGGATGCCATGGTGGCCAAAGCATCTGCCAACTGATTCTCCCTTCGTGGAATATGTCCAAAGGTAATCTCTTTGAAATGTGGGATCAAGGACAACACATACTCTCTGTAAGGAATGAGGTTATCATGCTTGGTATCCCAATCTCCTTTAATCTGACTTACTACCAGGGCTGAATCTCCATACACATCAAGGAACTGAATCTTCATATCAATAGAAGTTTTAATACCCAGGATACATGCCTCATACTCAGCCATGTTATTGGTACAATAGAAACAAAGTCTGGCAGTAATCGGGGTATGACAACCTTCAGGGGAACTAATCACAACACCAACACCATTACCAAGTGCATTGGAAGCACCATCAAAAACCATAGTCCATCGGGATCCTTGTTCAGGTCCATCATATTGTCCAGGTTCTTTGGTAATAATCATAATGTCTTTATTAGGAAACTCAAAATTCATTGACTGGTAATCATCCACTGCTTGATGAGCCAAATGATCAGCAACAACACTTCCCTTGATGGCCTTCTGAGTAGTATACTGTATGTCATATTCTGTTAAGATCATTTGCCATCTTGCAATTCTTCCGGAGAGAGCAGGTTTCTCAAATATGTACTTGATTGGATCCATCTTCGAAATCAACAAGGTAGTATGGGTCAACATATACTGTCTTAGTCGGCGAGCAGCCCATGCCAAAGTGCAGCAAGTTTTCTCGAGCAGTGAGTATCTTGTTTCACAGTCGGTAAACTTTTTGCTAAGGTAGTATATTGCCTGCTCTTTTTGACCAGACTCGTCATGTTGCCCCAATACACACCCCATTGAGTTGTCTAACACTATTAAGTACATAATCAAGGGTCTTCCATCAACTGGTGGCATCAAAATTGGTGGTTCCAGCAGATATCTCTTGATTTCATCAAAGGCAGTCTGGCACTCATCATTCCATTCCATCACCTGATCTTTCTTCAACAACTTGAAGATTGGATCACAGATGGTAGTTAACTGGGAAATAAATCTTGCAATGTAATTCAATCGTCCCAAGAAACCTCTAACCTCTTTCTCAGTACGGGGAGCTGGCATCTCTCGTATAGCTTTCACTTTTGCAGGATCCACTTCAATACCTTTTCCACTAACAATGAAACCCAGGAGCTTTCCAGATCTAACTCCAAAGGTACACTTGTTTGGATTCAATCTCAACTTGTATTTCTTCAACCTCTCAAACAATTTATGCAGATGATCAAGATGTTGTTCTTCATTCTGAGACCTGGCTATCATATCATCTACATATACCTCTATCTCATGATGAATCATATCATGAAACAAAGCCACCATAGCACGCTGATATGTTGCCCCTGCATTATTCAAACCAAATGGCATTACCTTATAGCAAAAGGTGCCCCACTGTGTCACAAATGTTGTCTTCTCCATATCTTCAGGTGCCATCTTGATCTGGTTGTAACCAGAGAAACCATCCATAAAAGAGAATACCTTATGCTGAGCAGTGTTGTCTACCAGAATATCAATATGAGGGAGTGGAAAGTCATCTTTAGGGCTAGCCTTGTTCAAATCTCTGTAGTCCACACACATACGCACCTTACCATCTTTCTTAGGAACTGGTACCACATTTGCAACCCACTGAGGATAAGAAGTCACCGCTAAGAACCCTGCATTGAACTGTTTCATTACCTCTGCCTTGATCTTTTCTGACATTTCAGGACGCATACGACGAACCTTCTGCTTCTTTGGACGACAATCTTCTTTCACTGGCAAACGGTGAACCACAATGTCTGTATCCAACCCTGGCATATCTTCATAAGACCAAGCAAAGATCTCCACATAGTCACGTAACATCTGAATCAATCTGCTCTTGACACTGTCCTCTAAATCAGCCCCTATCTTGACCTCTTTTCTGTTTTTTTCAGTTCCCAGATTCACAACTTCGACTGGCTCTTCATGTGGCTGTATAGCTTTCTCTTCTTGTTGTAACAACCTAGCAAGCTCTACAGGTATTTCACAATCGTCCTCATTTCTGTCTTCAGTTTGATAGATCGGATTTTCGAAATTATAATTGGCAATAGTAGAACCGTTATCAACAGGATCCAGAGTGGATGAGGATCTGCATTTTAGTGATGTGGGTGTGTGTAAGAACACATAGTTGATAAAACAGAAAATAAAAGAAAAGAAAGACAAGGAACACAATATTTACGAAAACGAAACGTCCCCTGATTTTATTGAATGAAGTATGAAAATGAAATGACAGCCCGTAACAAGCACACCATTGTGCCCCGGGTATGGCACATGGCTTGAAAGTTTTATTGTTCAAGAAATTACAAATTTAAAATATAACAACACAATAATAGTATTTACTCCTGACTAAAGGAGATAGGGATAACATCTTCAGCTTTCCAATTATTGAGTCCAGCACCCATAGTAGGAAAAATCCATGCATCCAAGTTGTAGTCTTCATCTTGATCTCCCACAACATTAATCTGGTCCTTCACAACCCCTTGATTAGTGATACGAGCAGCACGAGCACGACGAACAGCCTTCTGGGACTCTGCAGTGAAACCCAAACCAAACTTGTCAGACTTGTATGGAATATCAGGAAGCTGACCCCAAATAGTACAACCACCTTCATCCACCACAGCTCTAGCATCATTGAGGGAAGCCATTGCCATTGTTGGAGGCTTTCTGGTGACCACAGGAACTTTCTTTGCAACAGGAGGAGCTACATAATCATTAACAACCCAAGGAACCACTTCAAATGTCTGACACGGAGTTTCAATGTATTCACCTTCCATTTCCAGATACTTGAAAGTGTTTACATGGATGACAAAGTATTCTTCTTCTCCATAGACAGTAACAACCTTTCCATCCACCGGATATCTCAACTTTTGGTGCAATGTAGAGGTTACAGCACCTTCCCCATGGATCCAGGGACGACCAAGCAGACAAGAGTACGAAGGACGAATATCCATCACAAAAAATGTAGCAGTAAACACCTGGGAGCCAACTTTGATTGGAAGATCAATTTCCCCATGCACTACTCTTCTAGAACCATCAAAAGCCTTTACCACAATATTACTGGGCTTTAGCACAGCATCTTCAGGACTCAGCTTATTTAGGACTTCCTTGGGCAACACATTCAAAGAGGAACCATTATCTATCAGCACATGTGACAGGGTAGTGCCCCTGCATTCAATTGAGATATGCAAGGCCCTGTTATGATCCCTCTTGGCAGGGGTCAAATCAGCATCAGAAAATCCTAACCCATTGTCATAGGTCAGGTGGGCAACACAGTTCTCAAACTGATCCACAAAAATTGCACTGGGTACATGAGCAGTCTTCAGAAACTTGATCAAGGACTTGGCATGAGCCTCAGAACATAGCAACAAGGATAGCATAGAAATCTTCGAGGGAGTATGCCCCAACTGATCAACAATGTCATAATCACTCTTGCGAATGATTTTGAATACTTCTTCCATCTGCTTAGAGAGGTCATCAGCAGCTGGCACATCAGTAGATACAGGCTCAATAACAGGACCCTTGCCCCGAGCATCAGTGGTGGAAGTAGCAGCAGGAGTAACTGCATTCTTAGAAGCAACTGGAGGAGAGAAGACTCTTCCACTACGAGTGATCTTGCTAGATCCAGCAATATTGTCAACATCAACAGGCATGTCAGCTAAAGGCTCTTGCTTAATACCATGGATATAAACATCAGACCCATAGTGCCAAGGTACAGCTTTGTCAGACGTATACGGGATAGGACCAAGAGTAGTAATGACCACAGGAGCTACTCTGGCTTCAGCAACAACTTTCACAGGACCTTCAGCAGTAATTTGGATTGGACCCTGATGAGTGATTTTAATAGGACCCTTTGAAGTGATTCTTACTGGTACTCTGTCAACCATGTCAACCTCTTCAATCTTCCTACCCTGAGTCAGATGATCCACCATACTTTCTACAGACGACGGAGTCCTCTCAAACACTATAGTATACTTATCCATGAGACGTTGAATTCCATCTCTCAATATGAAGCAACTATCCGGCTTATAGGTACAATACAAACAATCTTCACGACAACCTGGAAAGATCCCAGCTTGTACTAACCTCTTTTTGATAACAGACAGTGGTGTGGTCAACTCCATAACTGAATAGACATGTAGATCTTCATCAATAACATTGACAGCCTTCTCGTGATTTGGCATTGGAGCAGTAATCACATTGGGAGTACCTGGAGGATCAAACTCAATTTCTCCAGCATCGATCATATCTTGAATTTTATTCTTCAAGATCCAGCAGTTATTAGTATCATGTCCCTGACAGTTTGAATGGTATGCACACCGTGCATTGGGGTTGTACCTGGGAGAGGTAACATTAGGATTCTGAGGAGCCTCTTTCAAGGTAATGAGTTCAGCCTTCAACAAGTGTTGCAATGCCTGAGCCATTGACATGTTGATCTTCGTGAACTGTCTTCTAACCCTCTGTTGGTTGCCCTGTGGCTGCTCTGTTGGTGCAGGAGTTGGATTTGAAATATGCACTGCACTAACAGACTGATGTCTTCTGTTACGATCAGGTTGACCATAAACAGCATTGGATTCTTTCTTCCCTGTGGGAGGCTTCTTTGCAGCACCTGATGAGGAAACACCCACTTGGATCTTACCATTCTTTATACCATTCTCTACTCGCTCTCCTGTCATGATCAACTCAGTGAAGCCAGATGATGAGCTCCCAATGAGATGACTGTAAAACGGGCCATTCAGCGTACACATGAACATATCAACCAATTCCCTGTCAGTCAAAGGGGGTTGAACTCTTCCAGCTAAATCTCTCCACTTCTGAGCATACTCTTTAAAACTTTCTTTGACACCCATAGACATGCTCTGAAGCTGCATGCGAGTGGGGGCTAAGTCAGCATTGTATTGGTACTGTTTATAGAAAGCTTCAGCAAGATCATTCCAGTCTCTGATGTTGACACTCTCCAACTGATAATACCACTCCAACTGAGCTCCAGATAAGCTTTCCTGAAAAAAGTGGATCCACAACTTCTTATCAGCAGTGTGGGGTTGAATTCTTCTGACATAGGACCTCAGATGCAACTTGGGACAAGAGACCCCATCATAAACAACAAACGTAGGAACCTTGAAACCAATGGGTATGACTACCCCAGATATCAAACTCAAATCCTCAAAATCCAGTCCAGATGACTTTTGCAACTCCATGGCATCCATCCTATCCACCAGCATCTTGAATTTGTCTTCATTAGGATCATGGTAGTAATTGGCCTCAAAATCAGAGTCCCCCATAGTGTTGTGGAGACTGCCTCCCTCTTTTTCAGATTCCTCAGATTCATAGTCTTCAGCTGGTTCTTTGGTCTTGGCAAGACCTTTGAACCTTCTCCCCATGTTGATCAAACCAGCAGACCTTCTAGTCTTCTTAGTCTTCTTGGCCAGCAGTGCCTTCAATTCATCCTGCCCCTTGGACAGGTTCAAAATCAGCTCTTGGAACTGTGCATTTTGTGCCTGGAGATCCTTAACTGATTGTTCAAGAGCCATTGCTGAAATAAACAGCGAGAAGATGAGAAAACCTGTGCGCAATTATAAACCTGTGATGCGATGAAATGATATGTGAATGCATATGCAATGTTTTCAAGGACCGCAGGATTTAAATTTGTTTAGACAAACACGAAAGTAAACTTTTATTAGTAATAACTTTGTTTTGCCTTTTAGGCTTACAAAAAGTGAAATAAAATAAGTACAAAAGATGGGGTTTCAAGTCTCCCATGGACGCTTCCTCTTTGTGTTGAGGTATGAGTTGAGGTTTCGTTCCTCGTGAAGTTGCTTTGTTAGTTCTAGGATTCTTGCTTGACTTGCTTTGTAATGAGCCTCGAAAGTATCCCTTTGTTCCTTCAGTTGGATCCATGATCTCTGCAAGTCTTCCATGTCAGTAGGCATGTCTGGGTGAAGGATGGTATAAGCAGTATCTCCTTCAGCAACAGGTTCCATGGTAACTGGTAAGACGGCAGGATATGGCATCATGAGAGTCTGAGCACGAGATCGCACCCATCTGAGATAGGCTTCCATAGGAATAGTGTACTTAGGATCCAGTGTCTTGCTGTCAATCCTGTTTACTTTTCCCCAGGCTCGTATGAATCTCTGACGGTAACCCTGAAGGTCGTTGTCGTAATCAAACACAATGCCCTGAATCAACATGTCATGTGGACCATCACTCCGGGCGTAACCAAACTGTCGTAAAGCTAGAGAGGGGTTATAGGTGATGCCTCCTCTTATGCCTAGAAGTGGCACATTAGGGAACTCCCCACAACGGTCAATGATGGTGACATTCTCCATAGATCTGGAGCACCAATGGATATCTGAGTGAGAAAGTGACATGATCCTCTTGGACCATCTGAGCCCTTGCTCATTCTTCATTACTGAGCGAGGAAGGTGAGAAATAAACCACCTAGAAAGCAAAGGTATGCAGCACATCAAAGTTCCTCTTTCCCTTGTAGTACGGGTGTGAAGAGAATGCAGGATGTCTCCGAGCAATGTAGGCACTGGATTGTGACTCAGGAATATGTTGATGGCATGAACGTCTATGAACTGATCTGGATTGGGGAACAATACTAAGCCATATATTAGCAAGGCTAAGATCTCCTCAAAAGCATCATAGCTCATGGCCTTCAAGAACACCTGAGCTTTCTCTATCAACACCTTGGCAAGAATACCCTTGACTCCGCTTCTCGTTTCTAGAACAATGTCAGACTTCTTCAGATGTAGAGCTGCAGCAATAACCTCTGGTTTAAGCTCCTTCTCCAAGCCTGTGAACGGTCTTTGATCAAGAACAGGTATACCCAGAAGTTTAGAGAACTCCTCCATGGTTGGAACTAGCTGGTAGTCGGGGAATGTAAAGCAATGGTGCTTAGGGTCAAAGAACTGAAACAGAACACTCATCATGTCTTCATTGAACCCTGAAGTGACTAGATCCAATAGGTGACCATGTCTCTTGATGAACTGGGAGTGATCAGACACTTGAGAAACCAACTCTTTAATCTTGGGAGGTATCCCCACAAAGTTGATCCTGATGGTGTTCCTACGAGCAGAAGCCATGACCTGCAACAAAGAACAAAGATAAATCCTTTGGTCCTTGAAATGGTTAGTGAAAATGCTATGCTTATGATGCATGATGATGTCATGATGTTATGTTCAATCACAAACATGTGGCACACACAAACAAGTCACACCATAGCCCTAAGTTTAAAGGCTTGTATGAGGTTTAAAGGTAAGTACCCTCCCCTGAAGTTAGATGGTTCATCCTGTCCTACAAAAGTAACCAGGTTCTAAGGGATCTCAATATCATTGATCCTTCACAAGGGTGATTGTTCAGAAGGCAACTTACTTGCCAACCAAAACCCTCCAAGTTTAAGATCTCAATGAGCGTAGTATCGAGTGTCAACCAACTTCAGTCTGCACCAAAGCCGATTACCTCACTACCTTCTAAAGGCCAAGATGAGTTAACTAGGGTTCTAAAAGTTATTTAGTGCATTGACAACATATGGCAGCCTCATATTATCCTCAACTTGACTTAAGGAACATAAGCACCAACCAAGAAGTCGCACTAACTATGGCCACCAGATCAACCGTATCGATATACGTCGTACAGTTTCCTTGGTCTATTGCCATTTACCTAAGGTGCACTAGATCCGGGTTAGGATCTTTCACACATAAGAGCACCCCAACAATATAATATAAAGCAAACAAGGCAAACAATTTAAAGTGATCTAATTCCTAAGGGTACCCCACTTTTATTAAATCCCCAGTAGAGTCGCCAGTTCTGTAACACGGTGGGAGAACTGACTTTATGTTATGTTGCGGATAGCAAGAGTCGCCACCGACTTTTATTTTATCCAAAAGGAAAGGGTATAAAAGAACAGGAAAGACCTTAAGAGATATTTTTGGGTCTGGGGGGTAGGTTATGTAAAGGGAAGGTGTTAGCACCCTTTACATCCACGGTTATCCATGGGCTCTTAGTTACTTAGCTCACTTTTGAATTGTTTTTGAAAGTGTAGTGTGTGAATAGAAAAATTTTCATAATAGTTGATAATGATCCATGTACGGATGCGTAAAAACTTGTTTTTTGAAAATTTGTTGGAAATTGTTAAGTGTTTGAAAATTTGAAATGAAGTGAGCAAGCAACTAGGAGGTACCTACCCTAAAGTTTAAGTCTTTCCTGTTCTTTATCCTTTAAGTGGTAAGACTATCCCTATTATTAAGGAATAGGTAATCATTACCTTGGATGTAAGGGACATATGAGGGACATCTGTTTTTATGAAGGCAACTGTGGGGTGTACTAAGCATATTGGAGGGACTATCATCATTATTCGAAGGGACTTGATTTTTAAAGGCAACCATTAGGGACTTGATGATTTTTCTTTTAAGGGACTTGCTTTATACACCCCACTTGACCTTATTAGTAGGCAACATTGAGGGATAACCTTAGGAATGTGAGATGGCGATTAAAAATCGACTTACGTGTGTGAGTGTTCAATATTATTTATCTTACAATTAAAGTGATCTAAATTAATTTTTAAATAGGATACATATTTGCACTCCCTAAATTACTAACCATAGCAAAAATTAAATATTTACAAAAATTTACATCCCGAAGCAATTACAAAATTATAATAATAAGCAAATTAAAAATAAATAGAAAAATATAAAGAAAAATATAAATAATAAGCAAAAATAAAGAAATAAGCAATAATAAATAAATAGGGGTTAGTAATAATAATAATTAAAAATAGGGTTAGTAAAATTGTAATGAAAAATTAAATAATATTAGTGAAATAAGAATAATGGATTAGTGATAATGATAATTAGCAAAATATTATAAGAACAAAATTAAGACAATGAACAAAAGTTAGATTTTTAATATGAACAATTAAATAATTATAATAGCATTTTAATTTATGTACAAATTATTAATTTATTTTTTAGACATATTATAATTATAAAATTAAAATATTATAGGCTCAATTTAAAATTATTTACATATAATTTAGATTATGAACAAAAAACATTTACATATTATGTAAAGAAAATAAATTATAAGTATATTTACAAATTTTAATTATATTAAAGATTATATTAAATAAATATATTCATGACAATTATATTAAAAATTAGAGAATAACAATTAAGTTTTTTTAATAAGTATTTAGAAAATAAATTAGGGTTTTGAAAATTAGGGTTTGTTAGAAAAATATTTTTAGGGTTTAATTTAATAATTATAATTTATTTAAATAATACATATATACATTTTACATTTGAACTTTATAATAATGAAAACTAATTTTTTTAATTTACAAAATAAATTTTAGAAACTATAAAACATATTATACATATTTTATAATGTAGAAACTAATAAAACAATACAAATTTAATTTATTTTATATATAATAATAATTAAATAAAAAAAACAAAGCAAAAGAAAAAGAAATCAAAACCTGATGGGGCTGGGGTTTGAACCCAGTCCCCTATGCTTGCCAATATCAACCTCCACCACTGGGCCATCAGTACGCAGGCAGCAAGAAAGTGAGGAGGATCAGTTTTATTCCTTGTAATGCAAAAATCCAGAAAAATAAAGAAAGCAAAAAGGCCTGGGGTGGTGTTGAACCCAGGACCTTTGATCATTCACACGCACGCTTAACCGCCTAGCTGGGAGAGCCCTTCTGGTAATTGAATGGCAAGAAATCATAATATATTAAGTTTACTTTTAACCTGAAAAAAAAGAACAAAAACAATGCACCAGCCAGGACTCGAACTAGGGTCCTCCCATGATACACATATGCACTTTACCACCAGACCACTTCTGCCTTGGTGATATCAACTAACATTAATATAATAAAATATTAAAACAATATTCAAATATCAGAGTGCGCGCCAAGCCCACTCCTTCTTCAACCTCATGACCTGCGAAATCAGCTGCGATAATTGCTTCCATTTTTCCTGCGAATTCACCATGGCAACAAAACCTACAAAAATCAATAACCAACAAAACCGTATAATTTCACAAAATTAAGCACAACATTATAATCCAGACATTCATACGATTCATCCTATGTTTTTAGAATCCATTTAGATTCCTTAAATCAAAAATCCCTAAACCTAGGTCCAAACCCTAACAATGGCGTTTCATGAATTAGCCACGGTTTCTTTGATTTTTCTGTCCAGAAACGATCTACACAACATTATAAACAATATTAGGCAAGCAAAATCCATTAATATGCAGTGAATTGATGTAATCGAAAAAAAGAAAATCAAAAACAACTATGGCTCGGGTTGAACAATATGGTGTATATGGGATGCATATGAGTGATGATTTCGCTTCATGGATACCCAAGGAACACGTCTATGATCTTGTTTTACCTTCAAATGCTTTGGAACTCAAAATCCGAATATGAGTTTTTTGGAGAATTTTTGATGTTTGGAACTTACACTTAGAGGCAGCCAATTTGTCCTTGGGCAATGGCAATGAGTTTAGTACTTATATGTGAATGAATTAGGTTAAGAAAATTGAATTGTTGTGTGGAGATTTTGATTCAAAAAGATTGAAATTGATCATGTCTTAAAAGTCAAATATTTGTGTATTATGGCTTGCTATCTTTGGATCAATCTCATGATTTCCTTCCCTTTCAATTCCAATCATCAATTAAGACTTTCTAGAAGCCTAATCCACATAAAATCTCTTATTTTCATATTTTATTTTTATTTAAAATGATTTTTAATGATTTAAATCAAAATAAATAAAAACAAAATAATAAAAATTCTGAATTTTAGTCATTTGGGTCGTGCATGATGATAGTGTATGGGTTGGATCATAATTTGACAAGCCCATTTGGAGAAAATTGGTTCTAGACCTCCTTTTTCATCATAAACCATCACAAAATTTCCCAACTTTGCAAGGGCATATCTCCCTCAATTTTAAAGGTATGAGGGTGTTCTTGGACATTTTGGAAAGCTTGAAGAGTCCTCTAAACAACCCCATTTGTTTCATGTCCATATCATTTACCAATCTCAAGTTATGCCCTTTTGAAGTTGTTGACTTTTTGTTGACTTTTGAAATGACCTATAATGTCTTAGCTCATATCTTCCAAATGAAGCATTTTTGGGCTTGACTTGCAAGATCAAAGTTGTAGAGAATTCAATTTCCTTAAAAATGAGCTTTGGATGGAGACTTGGTGATGAAGCATGTGAAAGTTATGGCTGGTCAAAGTTCAGTTGACTTTTACTGAGGAAACCCTAATTTAGAAACTCCTGATTCTTGATGATCTGGAATCTCCTTGATGAATCATGATAAACCCTTGATCAAATGATGAATTTTACTTCATATACTTGATGTTTGCAAAAAATCATGAAGTTTGACTTTGGTTTGACCACAGTTGACCTCAGTTTGACTTTTTAACTGCATTGACTGATTTTGACTTATCTGATCATCTGACTGAGCAAACTTTTGAGAAAAGTCTTGAAACTTGTCATGGGGATTCTTACACACATATAAGATGTTATGAAGCTCACTTGAAGTCTTGGAAGTCCATTTAGCCTGATTAAAGTCAAAACCCTAGTTTTGGATGCACTGCTTAGGAGGTGCATTGTCTGAGGGGATTGTCAACTCTTTTGACCAATTGTGAACTTTGTGAACCTTGTGAACCATCATAAAATGTATTGTGAACCTCATGGGAGGTATTGTGAACCTTGTGAACCTTGTGAACCTTCATGAAGTGACTTGTAGACTTCATGAACCTCATGAAAGGTCTTGTAAATGTTGAGAAACTTGTGAACCTTGTGAACCTTGTGAACCTTCATAGAGTGACTTGTAGACTTCATGAACCTCATGAAAGGTTATATAAACATTGTGAATCTTGTGAACCTTGTGAACCTTCATAAAGTAACTTGTAGACTTCATGAACCTCATGAAAGGTTTTGTAAATGTTGAGAAACTTGTGAACCTTGTGAACCTTCATAAAGTAACTTGTAGACCTCATGAACCTCATGAAAGGTATTGAATGCATTGAGAAATTTGTGAACCTTGTGAACCTTCTTAGCACACAAAGTCTTGTATTGTGAGGGCAAATTTTGGGGTGCAACACTCAGCAACCAGCATATCAACCACAACAACAACCACATTATCAACAGCAAGTCCAGTATCCTCCACAGAGGGCCTACAACAACAACAACAACAATCAACAGCAAAGACCTTTTCAGCAAAGACCGTCACAGGCAAATAGGGTGATTGATCCTATCCCTATGCCTTATGCTGCTTTGTTGCCACAACTCCTGAAACTCAACTTGGTTGAATTAAGGACATTGGCACCACCAGATCCTGCCAATCTTCCAAGAAATTATGATGTCAATGCCCGGTGTGCTTTTCATTCCAATGCACTTGGCCACAACACTGAGAAATGCAGGGCTTTACAAATGAAAGTACAAGATCTGGTGGATTTTAAAGCCCTCAACTTTGCACCCCCTCCAAATGTCAACAAAAATCCCATGCCCAATCATGGTGGGCCAAGAATTAATGCTATTGAGGAAGACAAGCCATCTTTCTTGATAACCAGTGTTGGACAGATTCGAACACCTCTGGTAGAAATTAAAGCTCAGCTTCTAGAATGCCAGATGTTCCCCGGGTGTGAGCTCGGTTGTGGTTATTGCAACATTTCGGTCAACAGGTGTGATAATTTGAGAAGTGGCATAGATGGTCTTATCAAAAGTGGTATACTTCAGATCAAAACAACGGCTCCTACAAATACAGCAATCCCTTTGACAACAATTCCTGACTCTTCTACAACTGCAACAACAATCATTCCTACCAATTCATCAATATCATCAACAATGGCTCCGTCCATCACTTCAACGAATCAGATGTCAACAACCATTTCTTCTACAACATCAGCACCCATTTATTCAGCAGAATCTTCTACAACGCCAACAGAAATTAATGAAGTTATCTCAGCAGTCACCATTTATTATAATCCCTCAGATGTTCCTCCAAACAACAACTTTCAACAACAAACAGTGGTACCTCCTGCCAGGTCACCGGTCACCATTTACTACGATCCGCACACCATTTCAGTACCCTCCTCTGCTACAGTCAGTCCAGTTACCATCACGGTACCTGGACCAGTTCCATATGAAAGCAGTAATGCCATACCCTGGCATTATGGCTCTGATCTTTACTGCAACGGGGAGAAAATTACTTTGGATTCTTCAACCACTTCTCCACAAATTGATAATGTTGGGGGAGGCGGAGGCTTCACCAGAAGCGGACGCCTTTTTGCCTCACAAACTCAGAGGCCTAATGCCGAAGCAGAAGCTGCTGCCAAAGCAAAAGGGAAGAGTGTGGTGCCTGAAGAACCAATTATCAAAGAAACTCAGAAGACATCTTTTGATCAAGATGTAGACGAGTTCATGAGAATTATAAAAAGAAGTGATTACAAGGTGGTGGATCAGCTTCACCAAACTCCCTCAAAGATCTCCATATTATCCCTGTTGATGTGTTCTGAAGCTCACAGGAATGCATTACTAAAAGTCTTGCACACGGCATACGTGCCATAGGAGATCACTGTTAATCAGCTAGAAACTGTGGTAGCAAATGTCAACACCAATCATGGATTGGGCTTTACCAATACTGATTTAACAACTGAGGGACGTAACCACAACAAGGCTTTACACATCACTCTAGAATGCAAGGGTGCTGTTCTATCCCATGTACTGGTGGACACTGGGTCTTCACTCAATGTTCTGCCAAAGAAAGCCTTAGTGAAGCTGGAGTATGATGGCTTGGCACTGCGTCCAAGTAATTTAGTGGTGAGAGCAATTGATGGCTCTAAAAGATCAGTGCTTGGGGAAATTGATATGCCTGTGATGATTGGCCCGCAGACTTTTAAGATTACCTTCTATGTGATGGACATTCAGCCGGCCTACAGCTGTTTGTTGGGTAGACCTTGGATCCATGCCGCTGGCGCTGTTACGTCTACCCTTCACCAGAAGCTGAAATTCGAGTGGGAAGGCCAGATCATCACCATCTGTGGTGAAGAGGACATCTTTGTTAGCCACCTGGCTACGTACAAATACATTGAGATGGATGGAGAAATCCATGAAACCATGAGCCAGGGGTTCGAGGACCTGAACATAAATGAAGCATCTGCTGTGCTGGGAACCTCCATGACGTCTTATCAGCAAGCCAGGAAGGTTGTTGAAGAGGGTACTGCCTAAGGCTGGGGCAAGCTGTTGCCCGTGGAAAAGAAGGAAGACAGATTTGGGTTGGGTTACAAACCAACTCAACAAGATCAATCAGAGGCTGCCAAAGAGCCCAATTTTGTCAGCGGGGGAATGCTCACCCCGAATGCTGTGAACAACTTGGAAGATGAGTCGGAAGATGAGCACAACCTGGAGAGCTGGATACGTCCAAGGACCCCGGGGAGCCATATCTCAAACTGGTCTTCCCAGGAAATTATAAGGATTACTCCTGCGGAGTAATTATTATTTACTGTATATTTTAAGCATGCATCAAGTCTTACATCTTGCCCAAGGTGACAAGACTCATTTTGTAATCGGGCCATCTTGTAATTTTGTGCAAACAGATCAATCAATGAATATCGGACATCTTTTGCAAATGAGTCTTTTTCTTTTTCGCTCACTGTTTTCCATTTTTCTTTTTGTACTAAAATAAAATGGCAATGTTTTCCAAAATGACAACTTCATTTCACTTTTTTCTAAACAAGATTAAAATTGATCACTAAAATGAACAATCTAAACCCTTGCAGAGAGTGCCTTTCAGACTGCACCGACAACAACACAACTATGACTCTGTATGACTTTGATAATCCGATCAATCAAGCCGATGAAGGGGTTGAAGAAGATTATGAGCTACTTGAAGAACTAGCTAGGTTGTTGTGACAAGAGGAGAAGGTTATCACTCCTCATCAGGAGGAGGTCGAAACGGTTAATCTTGGTACGGAAGAAGATGTGAAAGAGGTTAAGATCAGGGCCTGCCTACAAGATTCGGTAAAAGAGCAACTGATTGATATGCTTCGGGAGTATGTGGATGTGTTTTCTTGGTCTTATCAGGATATGCCAGGGTTGGACACCGATATTGTCATGCATAAGCTGCCTTTGAAAGAAGATTGCCCGGCAGTAAAACAGAAGCTGCGCCGTACTCGCCCAGATATGGCAATGAAGATAAAAGAAGAGGTAAAAAAGCAGTGGGACGCCGGTTTCCTTGTCGTGACTAGATATCCGCCGTGGGTTGCTAATATTGTACCTGTGCCTAAGAAAGATGGCAAGGTGAGGATGTGTGTGGACTACAGGGATCTGAATAGAGCCAGCCCGAAAGATGATTTCCCTTTACCTCACATTGATGTATTGGTTGATAATACGGCTCAGTTCTCGGTGTTCTCCTTCATGGATGGATTTTCAGGATACAATCAGATCAAAATGTCACCTGAAGACATGGAGAAGACAACTTTCATCACACCTTGGGGCACGTTCTGTTACAAGGTGATGCCATTCGGACTGAAGAATGCTGGTGCAACTTATCAACGGGCTATGGTAACATTATTCCATGACATGATCCATAAAGAAATTGAATGTTATGTGGATGACATGATTGCCAAGTCCTTCACAGAAGAAGACCACCTAGTGAATTTGTTGAAATAATTCAAGCGTCTGAGGAAGTACCAATTGAAGCTGAACCCCAACAAATGCACATTCGGGGTGCGATCCGGTAAGCTGCTAGGATTTATTGTAAGTGAGAAAGGGATTGAAGTTGACCCTGATAAAGTCAAAGCCATTCAAGAAATGCCTGCACCTAAGACAGAAAAAGAAGTTCGAGGGTTCTTAGGTAGATTGAACTACATCTCACGGTTCATATCTCACCTTACTGCAACCTGTGAGCCTTTGTTCAAGCTGTTAAGAAAAGAACAAACGGTCAGGTGGAACGAAGACTGCCAGAGGGCTTTTGACAAAATCAAGGAATATTTGCAAGAGCCTCCAATCCTTATGCCTCCAGTTGAAGGAAGACCTCTGATAATGTACTTGACAGTATTAGAAGATTCAATGGGGTGTTTGTTGGGCCAGCATGACGAGTCTGGTCGAAAAGAGTATGCAATATACTACCTAAGCAAAAAGTTTACCGACTGTGAACAACGTTATTCACTGCTCGAGAAAACTTGTTGTGCTTTAGCGTGGGCTGCTCGCCGGCTAAGGCAGTATATGTTGACTCACACTACTTTGTTGATTTCAAAGATGGACCCAGTTAAGTACATTTTTGAGAAGCCAGCTCTTACTGGACGGGTTGCAAGATGGCAAATGATCCTCACGGAATATGACATTCAGTACACATCTCAGAAAGACATCAAGGGTAGTGTATTGTCTGATTATCTTACTGAGCAACCCATTGATGATTACCAGCCTATGAGATTTGACTTCCCTGATGAAGACATCATGTTCATAAAAGCAATAGATCATGAAGAGTCTGTTCACACTGAAGGGCCTGACCCAGAAGAAGAATGGACTATGATGTTTGATGGGGCTGTTAATATGAACGGTCGTGGTGTTGGTGCAGTACTCATTACACCTAAGGGGGTTCACATGCCTTTCTCGGCAAAACTCACCTTTAACTGCACTAACAACGAAGCTGAATACGAAGCTTGTATTATGGGTCTTGAGGAAGCCATTGACCTAAGGATCAAGACTTTGACTGTGTTCGGAGATTCAGCTTTGGTAATCAATCAAACCAACGGCAAATGGTACACACACCAGGATCATCTGATACCTTACAGGGATTATACAAGGAGATTATTGACTTTCTTTACAACGGTCAAGCTTGAGTGTATCCCTCGGGACGAGGATCAATTTGCAGATGCTCTGGCTACCATTTCATCCATGATCAAAGTTCAAGCTGCCAACTTTGTGCCTCGGATTTCAGTGTCCAGACTTGACAGACCAGCATATGTGTTCTCAGCAGATGTTGTCAAAAATGATAAGCCTTGGTTCCACGACATCAAATGCTTCTTGGAGGATCAAACATACCCACCTGGGGCATATTCCAATGATAAGAAGACATTAAGAAGGCTAGCTGGTAATTTCTTCTTGAATACTGATGGTTCCTTGTACAAGAGAAATTTTGATATGGTACTTCTCAGATGCGTTGATAGGACAAAAGCAAACTTCTTAATGCGCGAGATGCACGAAGGATCCTTTGGTACCCATGCAGGAGGGCATGCAATGGCCAAAAAGTTGTTAAGATCAGGCTATTACTGGATCACAATGGATACCGACTGTTGTGCATATGCCAGAAAATACCATAAATGCCAGATCTATGCGGATAAGGTGCATGTGCCCCCCAATCCTCTGAATGTGATGTCTTCACCCTGGCCCTTTGCCATGTGGGGCATTGATATTATTGGCAAGATTGAACCGACTGCTTCAAATGGCCACAGATTCATCCTGGTAGCCATTGACTACTTTACCAAGTGGGTTGAAGCAGCTTCCTATGCAAATGTTACAAGGCAAGTGGTAGCCCGATTTCTGAAGAGAGATATCATCTGTCGATACGGAGTTCCCGAGCGAATCATTATTGATAATGGTTCCAATTTAAACAACAAAATGATGGCAGAACTATGTCGGGACTTCAAGATCCAACACCACAATTCTTCTCCTTACAGGCCAAAGATGAATGGCGCTGTTGAGGCCGCTAACAAGAATATCAAGAAGATTGTGCAAAAGATGGTAGTTACCTACAAAGACTGGCATGAAATGCTACCATTTGCCTTGCATGGGTACCGTACGTCAATCAGAACATCCACTGGGGCAACACCGTATCAGCTTGTGTATGGTATGGAGGCAGTCCTACCTGTTGAAGTTGAATTACCCTCCCTACGGGTGCTAATGGATGTTAAGCTGAATGAAGCAGAATGGGTCCGGTCCCGGTACGAACAACTGAGTCTGATTGAAGAGAAGAGATTGGCTGCAATCTGTCATGGGCAGTTGTATCAGAAAAGAATGAAGTGAGCCTTCGATCAGAAAGTCAGGCTCCGAGAGTACCAAGTAGGAGATCTTGTGCTGAAAAGACTCCTCCCTCCTCATACAGACCATATGGGCAAATGGACTCCGAATTATGAAGGGCCATTCGTAGTAAAGAAAGTTTTCTCCGGTGGAGCACTCATGCTCAGTACTATGGATGGTGAAGACTTCCCGTCCCCTGTAAATTCAGATGCAGTTAAAAAATACTTCGCATAAAAATGACCCGCTGGACATAAAAACAGAATGTAAGTCCAGGCAAAAATAGGGCATCCCGGTGATTCAAAAACAGAATAAAAGACTCGGGCAAAAATAAGGGAAAATAAATAAGAAAATGTACACCCGCTGAGTTGAAAAGCCACATTGGACAACTCAGGCAAAAATGGGTATCCCGGTGGATTGAAAACCTGAAAAGGCGATCCACGCAAAATAAGGGAATAAGCGAACGACTGCATTCTGAATTCATCTGTATCACTTGGTAAGCTTCGAAAGGTTCAAGCGCCGGTCAGAATCAACCTTCTTCAAAAATCAAGACGAGAAGAACGTCAAAAGTTATACGAGTCATAGCAAAGGGAAGCTCCTTGAAGCGTCATCAACATTGCCAATACCTTTTATTTCTCAATTTGTAACAATCTCCTTATTTTAGGGGATTTGTTTCTTTGACTATATCTTGCCGATTCAGGGCACATGAATTAATAAAATCGGATTTTCAGTCATGTTTCGTTTCGTACATTTTATTTTCATTTGCAAGAATGACCGATGTCTTTTAAGATACTGATTGCATAAATACAGATGCTCCTCTTCTAAAAAATACATGATTGCAGGGAATATACTTGCTCCTAGGAGTGCCTAAACTCCTAAGATGGAATCCGGTAAGGGATACCTCGGGATTACTTGTACGTTTCTCTGTCTTTTCAGGATTGCAGTTATTCAGAGCACAGCATGGGGCATGAAAGCTTCACCCCAGCAAGCTGGCAAATCATTATCTACTCGGTCTTAGCACCGGATGTGCTTTCTCCCCAGCTGAGTGGCCATTTATTTTTCCTCCTCAGCCAAGTACAAAAGCCAGGGAACCGTCTCCCCACAGAGTTTCAACTCCTATCCAGAGGAACAACACATGAAGAAATCACAACAGAGTGAAGAAAGCTTCTACAAACCCCCAGCTGGGTCCCACATCACCAAAATAGATCTATCTGTGACCTATATCCCCAAGCAGAGTTTCATATGTCAGATCTACCAATGATCTCATCCCCAGCTGGGATGTCCACTTCAAACAAATCAACCAGAGATCTTCGCAGCAGTGGGATCCGAACCCCGGATCGGTATCTTTTGCATAATCATAGAATTCACATCATATTCTCCCCGCAAAGCGTAGCATTCCGTCTAATACGGAGCATTACGGCAAAAATCAAACATATTGCATAATCATAAGCCATGTTCTGAATCAAACATTTGTGAACATTGACAATCCATCAACGGTATACGGAAAACTCCCCAAATTCCCCACCGGGAGAACCAAAGCATTTGCCTTACACTCACAAATACCAGTACACACTCCTTTTGGCACTCGTCCGTGTCATATCCCCAGTAGAAAGCCAAAGCGTCCTCTTTGCACTCACAGATACATATACATACAACTCCTTGATACCCGTCCGTATCACTTCCCCTAGTACAGTTATCTAAGCTCTTTGTAATCATACATATTCATACACTTTTTCCGACACCCGTCTGTGTCATGCTCTCCCCAGCAAGATAAACACTCATCTGTACACCACTCATACTTATTACTCCTGTTTCACTCATACAGATACTCGTTCGTATCTTGTATGCACCACTTATACATCCTCAGATTCAATACTCGTCCGTGTTCTTCGTTAACCAGTTGGTACTCGTCCGTATCATCATCTCTGAACATGTGTCAGCATTTGTTTCTACCTGATACCAGTCCGTATCATAGTCTTAAGGATGCTCGTCCGCATCTTTAGTCTATACACAGTACCCAAACACTTATACCTCTCATTTCTTGGATATAGACACTCGCCCGTGTTTACTTGTCCCAGCAAATCCCAGTGAACTATTGCTTTTCTATCTGACATTCGTCCTATGTCATGATACTTTCGGCAGCCGTACCCTGCCAGGTGATCGTCCTTCGCCTTTGGATGACCGTCCCTCATCCTTTCCCCAGCGGAGTCTCCATTATTGGAACCCTTTTCTATCCGACATTCGTCCTATGTCGTGATATTTTTAGCAGCCGTCCCCTGCTAGGTGATCGTCCTTCACCTCTTGATGATCGTCCTTCATCATGCTTATCCAATGGCCATCCCCATCGTCGACCTTTTATCCGGCATTCGTCCTATGTCGCGATACTTTTGGCAACCGTACCTTTCCCGATGATCTTCCTTCACCTTAGATGACCGTTCCTCATCTTATCCCCAACAGAGCAGTCGTCCCCTGCTAGGTGATCGTCCTTCACCTTTGATGACCGTACCTCATCATTCTTTTTTACCTCTAATCCCTAGAGAGTCTTATATCCCCAGCTTGATGGGCGTCCCCATCATAATCTCTTATATCCCCAGCTAGTCGGCCGTCCCCGTCTTTGCTTTATCTCCCGCTTCTTCCCCAGCATGTCGGCCGTCCCCGTCATTGCTCCTTCCCCAAGCAGTCGTCCTCTGCTCGACGGTCGTCCTCCGTCGCTCTCACTTTATATTATACTTTATTTTCTTTTACAATCTATATCCCTTTTCTTCTTCATTCTGTGAGTGCAAATTTTGGACTGTCTTTGGTATTCAACCACAAGTTATCTTGTTTGCCTGTTAAGCCGTTGCTCACATTCTACATAGCTAACTCATGCTTGAATAGGGGCAGCTGTAAACACCCAAAATTTGCCCTCACCCATTCACACCATGGCTTGTTATCTTTTCATATGCATAAGTTTAATCATATCATTTCATATTGTACCTTTTGATTCACTGCATTGGTTCAAAGTCATCTGCATCTAGGGTTTGTGATCTGAGCCATCCAAGGGCCATTTGAGCCATTCCAAAGGTCATCAATCAATTCAAAGGGTTCCATGTATGTTCAAGCATCATATTGTATCCTCACAAAGTCAAGAAAGCCAAAGAATCACAAGAACTGAGAATGGCATGGAAGCAGAGCCAGGCTTAACTGCACAGATGACCTAAAATTAGGGTTTTGGTTTCAAAGGCCATAACTCCAAATTTTTTGGTCATTATTGTTTCTATTGGTCTCTATATGGTATAGGGATCATGCATATCAATTTTCATGAAGAAATTCCATGGGGAATTCATCTTATCAAGGGTTGACTTCTTGAGCAAGTCAGTGTAAAATCAGGGCATCTGAGGCCCCCAATGACCCAACCAAAGGGTGTTCTTCATCATTTTGATTGTGTATAACCTTTATTTGATCATAGAAGATGTTGGAAGTTCACAAAATTGAAGAATTTCAAGCCATTTGCAAAGTTGCCTTTTTGGGAAAATGACTTGTAATGGAAACTTGCCATTTTGGGAAACTTTTTCAACCCTTGCTTTTTGATTCAAAAATGATTCAAATGAGAAAACTTTGGTCATGAAAGTTGTAGAATGGATCATTCCCTTTTCAAAAAGTACAAGAACTCATTCTAATTCATTTTGGATCAAAAGTTATGGCTTGTCAAAGTTGGGAAAAATCACATAATTTCAAGTTATGAACCAAAGAGGCAAAGTTGCAAAATCCCTTGCCAAGGCAAAATGATACCTCAAAGTGACTTCTAACCTTTGTACAAACATAAAGCATTGCCTAAAAGTCAGATTGCATCAAAGGTTTGGCCATTTTCATGACTTGTAGATCAAGAAATTCCAAAAGGGCCAAAAGTTCACAAATTTGCAAAACACTACATAAACTTCACTCAACTTGCTGATTTACCTCAATCCCAATTCCATGGACATCCTTAATCTCAGCTGAGCCAAGACAAGCCAAAAAGCTAGTTGTACCATTGCCCATACCTCAAGTACAAGTCAAGTTGACATTTTGGCAACTTGCCCATACCAATCACAACAGGCCACCAACAACTCTCTGCCCAATCCAGACTTTACAAACACACTCCAAGGGTTCATTTTCATAAGACACACAAGCCTGAAACCTATCATAAGCCATAGTTCAAGAAACTCACCTCTTATGCACTTTCCTTCGAAACTGATCACACAAGCATCAAACATCAAAACAAACTTTACCCAATCACTCACCATGATCCTCTGATCATTTCCCAACCATTGTTTTGGCCTGAAACCTCCCACATCACAAATACGATTTTCACACTCCCTTGGCCTGAGCTTCTGCCAACTCTCTCTAGAGGCCATATAAACTCCAGCTAAGTGTCAAAAGCTTCAAAGGAGGATCATTGGAGCTTGTTTGAACCAAAGAAGCAGCCAGAAAGTCCTTGTTTCCAAAGCTCAATCTCAGGTAACATGATGAAAAAATTTTCCAGAACCTTGTTTTCTTGTTAGAATGTTGTTCTACATGTTGCCCTGATCATGGGGATCTATTTATTTTTGAAAATGAGCCAGAAATAAGCATGTTGTGATGATCTGAAAGTTTGCCCGTAAAAATGTTTTTACTTGTTTCCTTTGATTCACGAAGAATAAATGTTGTTTGTGTTAGGGTTTATGTTTATTGATGTTCATAGTTTGATTCTGGAGAGTTTTGTGAGGTTTTGATGCGTTTTGAGAGAGATTGAGATTTTGGCTTGCCGGAGAAGATGACCAGAACACTGTTCCGGTCATCTGAAAGTGATTAGGGCACAGGATTAGGGTTTAATCATAATTAGTGAGATTTGAATTCTGGCCGTTCATTCGCGCGCAGTCAATTCCCGCCCCCCTGACTTTGAATCTGGACCTTTGGATTGTTTGACTTTCCTATTTTCTCATTAAAATCATTATTAATTCATTTTCTTTTGATTTATTTTGCACGAATTAATTAAAATAGCAAAAAAATGTTTAAAAATTATGAAAATTTTTGTCAAGGTTTTCATTATTTTTCAGAACACAAAAATATTTTTATTTTTATTTTTTGCATTAAAAATCATTTTTAAAACATTTAAAAGATTATTTTTAATTAGTTAATGAAAATTAATTAATTAAAAATACTTTTAGGTATTTAAAAATCACAAAAAAATTCACATAGCATTTAGGAACATTTAGAAACATTGTCCAACTATCATACCAAATTTCTTTTTTGATCTTGATGCCTTTTGATAATTTTCTTTGGAATTAATTTCATTTCAAGGCAATGTTTTGTGTCAAACTTCAAAAATTCATTTCTGTCTAACCTTTGAGAGTTGGATCATGATTCTTTTTGCATTGCATCTTGTATGGCATGTAGTTTATAGGATAAAATTGGCTTGAATTGATCTTGCATTTTCAATTTGTTTTGCATTTTTCTTGACAAGGTACCTTAAAACCCTAGCAATCTTAGGAAATTCATAACTTTCACTAGGTTAAGAGTTGGATCCTCTCCTTTGGGCAGTGAGTTTGTGTAGGTCTAGGGTACCATTGATAGCATTTTCAATTTTTTATCATGTCATTTGCTTCTGGTTTTGGATTTTGCTTTGTGTGTTAATCATAAACCCTAATTTATGCCTTCCCTTGCATCCATCTCCCATTTGCTTTCATACCATGACTTGCCATTACATTTTGTGCATCCATTTGATTCATTATACATCTTAAGACATATTAGAATCATGATTGGTCATTGCATCTTTCATTTGCCATGTTTTATGTCCATTGCATCTCATAACTTTTCATGAACATTCATGGCTCAATGCATGCTTCATTTGCATCCTTATGCTTGAATGATCATTCTCATCTCTTGCCATGTGTTTGCATCATCTCTTAGCATCATTAAAATCATGTTTATTCTTCTGGTTTTGCTTTGCATCATGACATTCCATCTCATTTGCATTGCATTTCTTATGCTAACATTTCAGGTGGTAAGTTGTTTGAGAAGTGAATTTGCCTTCACTTCTCACATTCTCTTTTCATCTCTTTCATAATTCATTTGCTGCATTTTTGTGTGTGTTTGGGTTTGAGCTTGCTCATTCTTGATCATCTTACTTTCTTTCTTCAAGCAACTTGACTTCTTAAGTGAATCAAGTTGTTTTACTTCTCTTTGTTTCTTCCTCCTTTCATCTGCTTCCTTCCTGGTGGTTTCTCTGAAGACTCTTCTTGTAAACCTCACTAACCCTAGGAACAACCAAGAATGATAACAATTAGGGTTTTGATTAGTCCCCCCACTCATTTAGCTTTTACCTTTGTGTCATCATTGAGTCTTCTCTTCTTCTCCCATAACTAGGGACTAAACCCTAAAGGCTTTAAGGCTTTGTGATTAAGGTTATGCCTGCATCCTTCTATTAGGATGGAGTGTATAACTTTAATCCTAAGTGTTAAACCCTTAATGTGTTTAAATCCTCTAATCAATTCATCTAATAATCACTAAGACATCAAGCTTGTAACTTGGGCCTTGCATTAGGGTTCTAATTCTTCCTTAATTGGTTAAGAAGGACTAACCCTAGTGTTAATGGACAAGTCCCCCTCAAGTTTGTCTTACAAACCATAAAACTCATTTCTTCATCTCATCATTAACTAAAATCCACTTAATAAAGGCTTTGTTTTGTCATGAGGTTAATCCCTAATCATGGATTAAGCTGAGGAGTCTTCCTCAGCTTAAATATTCTCATCTATTATCCTTCTATTAGGATGGTGTAATGAGTCTGTTTAATCTTTGATTATGGCTTAATCTCATTACTCAACACTAAACAAAAGCACCAAAAACATCTAATTAATTACAAGTAGGTTAATGATCTTAATCCTACATCAGGGTGATTAGGTGTGAGATGCTGACTTCACACTTAAGGTATTCTCATTACCCCTAATCAGAGGGAAGATGTGATGAGTTTACTAATCCATTGGTTTAGGCTTAAGCTCATTTTCTTATGACAAATTTCCAAAAGCAACAAAAGACTGAAAACACAAAAAACAAATAATAATCGTCTCCTCCGGGATTCTTTTCTCATCTCATTCACTCACAAACGAGAACTTGCTTCTTCCGTCTAATGCAAGACAGTTTGCACCTGAGCCAAACAGGTCATACACTTGAGCATAGACAAGCAAGCAGTTCATCAAGTCAATTTATCTTTCAGTCTCTTTGAGTCGAACTACGGTGTTCTGACTTCCTCATTGCACGAGAGGATACGTAGGCATAACTTAACAGTTATCGAACAAAAGTCTCTGTACATTCCCCCTCTTTCCAGCATTACTCTTTAAGCCTCATGGCCATGAGTATTTCATTCTTGTTCTTGCACTGACATTTCTCTTATACACTATACTTCTTTTAACACTGACACTTGCATTCTTCCTAGCTTTGATACACAGATTGCACTGACACTACCCCTTTAAAACACAAATCTTCTAAGCATGGATCCCGTCGAGTACAGCGGACAATCTGGGTGCTAATACCTTCCCAGGTTGTAACCAACCCCCTTTCTCAGTCTCTCTGGTTCGCGACCGTCTTATCCATTTTTTTTAGGTTTATGCAGCATTACCTTTCCTTCGGGATAAAAATGCCTAGCTGGCGACTCTATTCATTCCTTCTCTCCTTTCGCCGACTGTTCGCGTCTGTACCCCTCTTGACCTTGGGTGTCATTTGGCGGGAGCGACATCAAAGAATCACAAGAACTGAGAAATCATGAAAGTTGAGCTAGGGTTTTACTCACAAATGACCTAAAATTAGGGTTTTGGTTTCAGAGGCCATAACTCCAATTTTTTTGGTCATTCTTGTTTCTATAGGTCTCAATATGATATAAGGATCATGCATACCAAGTTTGATGGAAAATTCATTGTGGAAGTCATCTGATCACTGGGTAACTTCCTGAGCAAGTCAGAGCCAAATCAAGGCATCTGAGGCCCTCCAATATGGAACCAAAGTGGATTTTTAATCAAAATGAGGTTATATGGTCTTTATTTGATCATTGAAGTGATTTGAAGTTCACAAATTTGAAGAAAATTTGGCTAAACCAAAAGTTGTCAAATATGGAAATGACTTGTAATGTAAACTTTCCATTTTGGGAAAGTTTTTCAACCTCCTCTTTCTCAACCAAAAATGCTTCAAATGAAAAATTCTTGGTCATGAAAGTTGTAGATTGGATCATTCCCTTTTCAAAAATGTACAATAACAAGGTCTAATTTATTTTGGAACTCAAGTTATGGCTTTCCAAAGTTGGCAAAAATCACATAATTTCAAGTTTCATGCCTAAGAGGGATTTTTGCAAAACCTCATGCCAAGATATTTTCTGACTTCAAATGAACTTCTACACCTCATAACATCATAATGCAATGCCTAAAAGTCATAATTGGCCCAAGAATTTCCAAGTTTCATGACTTGTGCATGAAGAAATAAAGAAAGGGCCAAACTTCATGAAATTTGCAAAAAAAACCCACAAACTACAATCCACTTGTTAATTGGCCTCAATCTGAATTCCATGGTTGCCCATGAATCAAGCTGCGTAGGAGATGCCCTTATCCTTGGCCTAAATTTGCACATACCTCAAAGGACACCTAACCTTGACTTTTTGCAAAATGAACCATACAAATCAGCATAGGCCACCAACAAATCTCTGACCTATCAAGACTTGATACATGGACCAAATACAACCCATTACATACAACAAGCAAGCCAGAATCTTCCCACAAGTCAGCATTCACAAAAACTCCCCTCTTTGCATTTTCATTCGAAACTCATCACACAAGCTACAAACCTTCAAACAAACTTCATAGAACAACTCACCATCAACCCCTAATCATTTCCCACCCTTCATTTTGCCCTAAAAACAGCCATATCAAAAACACAATTTTGGCCCCCCCTTGAACTGAACTTCAGCAAACTTCAAAAAGAGTCCACAAAAGCTTCAGTCAAGCATCCCAGAAGCAAGAGGGAGTCAAAAGAAGGGGAAAAGCACCAAAGAGAGGACCAGATAGTGCCATTTTAGAAAGCTCCATTTCAGGTAACATCAAGAACAAATTTTTCAGAAATGTAATTTCTTGTTATAGAAATATTCTGTATGCTTTGATGATCATCATGATCTATTTAGTTTTGAAAATGAGTGAGAAACAAGCATGTATGAAGCTTCGGAAATTTTTGCGTGTTTTTCGTTTGCCTTTGATTCTTGATCTTGAGTGAAAATAAATGATTTTGATTGCTGGATTCTTGTTTAGAGTTGTCTAATGATTGATTCTGGAGAGTTTAGTGAGGTTTCATGGCGTATTGAGAGAGATTGAGTGAGAGAGCAGCCAGAGAAGATGACCGGAACACTGTTCCGGTCACCTGAACACAGTTCCCTCCAACCCAGCTTTGAATCTCCACCCTAGGATTAGCTGACTTTCCATTTTTATTTCATTTAATTAGTTTTATTTCACTTTTTTTCTTATTTATTTCATACGAATTTTAAAAAATAGTAAAACACATCAAAAAATTCTGAAAATTTTTATCAAAAATTTTATTAATTTTCAAAACCCAAAAATATTTTTATTTTTTATTTTTTGCATGAAAAAATATTTTTAAATCATTTAAATGATTATTTTTAATTAGTTAATGAGAATTAATTAATTAAAAATACATTTAAGTATTTAAAAATCCCAAAAAAATTCAGAGAGCCTTTTCAAACATTTAGAAACATTTACAAACTCACAATACAAATTTCCTTTTGGTCTTGATCACACTTTAACAATTTTCATTTGAATTAGGGTTCTTTAATTTGAATATCTTTAACCCTAACTTCAAAAATTCATAACCTTTGATCCAAGTTGAGTTTGTGAATGGTTCTTTTTGCATTATGTTATAAATGGTTTCAAGCATCTAAAAAAATTTTTGTTTCATTTTTATAATGTAATTTCAATTTGTTTGGAATTTTCCCTTTAGAATCACCCTTAAAACCTTAGAAATTTAAGAAAATCATAAGTCCTTCTAGGTTAAGCTTATGACCTTCCCCTTTGGACAGTGAACTTGTATAGGCTTAGGGTCCATTTGGTTCCATTTTCAATTTTTTATCTTACCATTTGCTTCTGATTTTGAATTTTGCATCTCATGTTATGCATAAACCTTAATTTGCATCTTCATTTGCATCCATATTACATAAGCTTGCATATATGGATTTGCCATGAAATTTTGTGCATCCACATGATATATAAGACATCTTAGGACATATTGAAATCATGTTTGATCATTGCATCATTCATTTGACATGTTTTTGTTTTCATTTAATGTCATATGCATTCATGAACTTTCATGTTTCTTACATGTCTCATTTGCATTCCCATCCTTTGTATGATCATCCTCATCTCATGACATACATTCATGTCATCTCTTTGAATCATTAGCATCATGAACATGCTTCTGGTTTTGACTTTCACCTTTGCATTCATTTCATTTCATTTCTTTTTGCTAACTTTTCAGGTGGTGAGTGTTTGAGAAGTGAATTTGCCTTCACTTCTCATAATCTCTTCTCATCTCTCTTATGCATCATTGCTGCATTTTACTTGTGAATTAGAGTGAGCTTGCTCATTCATGCTCCTTCCTATCTCTCTTTCTTCAAGCAACTTATCTTCTTAAGTGAAGTAAGTTGTCTTGCTTCTTTCTGATTCTCCTTCCTTCATCCTGCTTTTTCCTTGGTGGCTTTTCTCTTGAAGATCTTTTTGCAAACCTCATAAACCCTAGGAACACCCAAGCATGATCACAATTAGAGTTTGATTATTCCCCCATTAGTTTTACCTTTGTGTCATCTTTGAGTCTTCTCTTCTCATCTCTTAATCAAGGACTAAACCTTAAAGGTTTTAAGGCTTTGTGATTAGGGTTATGCATGTATCCTTCTATTAGGATGGGGTGTATAACTTTAATCATAAGTGTTAAACCCTTAATGTGTTTATATCCTTTAATCAATTCATCTAATAATCACTAAGACATCAAGCTTGTAACTTGGGCCTTGCATTAGGGTTCTAATTCTTCCTTAATTGGTTAAGAAGGACTAACCCTAGTGTTAATGGACAAGTCCCCCTCAAATTGTCTTACAAACCATATAATCCACTTCTTAATCTTACCATTAACTAAAATCTACTTTAATAAAGGCTTTGTTTTGTCATGAGGTTAATCCCTAATCATGGATTAAGTTGGGGAGCCTTCCTCAGCTTAAATGTTCCCATCTATTATCCTTCTATTAGGATGGTGTAATGGGCCCATTAAATTTTTGATTATGGCTTAAACTCATTACTTAACACTAAACAAAAACTCCAAAAACATCTAAATAAATGCAAGTAGGTTAATGATCTTAATCCTACATCATGGTGATTAAGTGTGAGGTGTTTACTTCATACTTAAGGTATTCTCATAACCCTAATCAAAGGGAAGATGTGATGAGTTTACTAACCTTTGGTTTAGGCTTAAGCTCTTTTGCTTATGACAAACTCCAAAAACAATAAAAGATTGAAGATACCAAAAACAAACAATAATCGTCTCCTTCGAGATTCTTTTCTCATCATCTTCACTCATAAACGAGAACCCGCTTCTTCCGTCTAATGCAAGACAGTTTGCACCTGAGCCAGACAGGTCATACACTTGAGCATAGATAAGTGAGCAGTTCACAAGTCAATTTAGCTTTTAGTCTCTTTGAGTCGAACTACGGTGTTCTGACTTCCTCATTGCACGCGAGGATACGTAGGCATAACTTAACAGTTATCGAACAAAAGTCTCTGTATATCCCCCCCTCTTCCAGCATTATTCTTTAAGCCTCATAGTCCTGAGCTTTGTACTCTTTCCTTACATTGACACTTCTCCATTTCATTTCACATTTATTTTACACTGACACTTGTATTCTTTTCCAACTATTGCACACAAAATAACACTGACACTACCCCTTTAAGCACAAACTTCCAAGCGTGGATCCCGTCGAGTACGACGGACAATCTGGGTGCTAATACCTTCCTAGGTTGTAACCAACCCACTTTCTCAGTTTCTCTGGTTCGCAACCGTCTTGTCCATCTTTTCTTAGGTTTATGCAACATTACCTTTCCTTCGGGATAAAAATGCATAGCTGGCGACTCTATTCATCTTCACTTCATTTCTTCCTTTCACCGACCGTTCGCATCTGTACCCTATCTGACCACGTGTCTTTTCGGGGGAGCGACACACAATATAAATCACAATTTGCTGGACGTTTTCCCAATCAATCAATGCTAGATTCAAAACAAAAGCCAGAAGTGAATAGTCACTAGTTGACTGAAATTGAATTTTATTGATTTTGAAAAATGGCCATGAACAGGCATTACAAAGGAAGTAATTCCCTGGAAAGAGGAAATAGCCAAAAAGGAAAACAAACTATCCTATTGGCAATGTGAGAAGTGGATCTCATCAAGTTTCAACCCGGTTATGACTCGTATATCTTCTAGACAATCCGCTCGCTCTGCCCCTTGAGAAAGGTGATTGAACTGGTCTTCAACCTTTAGAATAACCTCACTTGCAGATGAGTTACGAATCTTGCAGTTCGTAGTCGTTCGTGTTAGTCCCTCTTTTGCGTGGACCGCCCTTTCGGGTTTTCAATCCACCGGGATACCCCTTTTTGCCTGAGCTATCCGATGCAGCTTTTCAACTCAGCGGGTGTACATTTTTTTTAAGATTTCCCTAATTTTTTCCTGAGCTTTTTATTCTATTTTTGGCTCGCCGGGATACCCATTTTTTCCTGGATCTTTATTCTGTTTTTATCCAGCGAGTCCTTTTTAGACGAAGTATTTTGTTATTGCGTCTGTGTTGACAGGGGATTGGAAGTCTTCTCCATCCATGGTTGTAAGCATCAAGGCTCCACTTGAGAAAACCCTTTTAACCACGAACGGTCCTTCATAATTAGGTGTCCATTTGCCCCTATGATCGTTAAGAGGAGGAAGAATCCTTTTCAGCACCAAATCACCTGGTATGTACCTCTGTGGTCGTACCTTCTTGTCAAAAGCCTGCTTCATCCGCCGCTGATACAACTATCCATGGCATACAGCTGCTAGACGTTTTTCTTCAATGAGGCTCAATTGATTATATCTGGATCGGAGCCACTCAATTTCATCTAGCTTAATGTCCATCATTAACCTCAACGAGGGGATTTCCACTTCAATTGGTAGGACTGCCTCCATACCATATACCAATGAGAACGGGGTTGCCCCTGTTGAGGTACGCACTGACGTTATGTACCCATGCAACGCAAATGGTAGCATCTAATGCCTGTCTTTGTATGTTACAACCATCTTCTGCATGATCTTCTTGATGTTCTTGTTGGCCGCTTCGACGACTCCATTCATCTTCGGGCGATATGGAGAAGAGTTGTGATGTTCTATTTTGAAATCCCGACACAAGTCGGCCATCATCTTGTTGTTGAGATTAGAACCATTATCAGTAATGATTCTTTCGGGAATTCCGTACCGGCAAATGATGTCTCTTTTAATAAACCGAGCTACCACTTTTTTAGTAATATTGGCATAAGATGCCGCTTCGACCCACTTCGTGAAATAGTCTATAGTAACCAGGATGAAACAATGACCGTTGGAAGTTGTCGGCTCGATCTTGCCAATCATATCAATGCCCCACATGGTGAACGACCATGGTGAAGACATGACACTCAATGGATTCAGAGGCACATGGACCTTATCGGCATAAATCTGACATTGGTGACATTTACGGGAGTATTTACAGCAATCGGATTCCATGGTGATCCAATAATATCCTGATCTCAACAATTTCTTGGCCATAGCATGTCCTCCAACATGGGTACTAAAGGAGCCTTCATGAACCTCTTGCATCAACAGGTCTGCTTCGTGTCTACCCACGCATCTGAGCAGAACCATGTCGAAGTTTCGCTTGTATATCACACCATCTTGATTCAAGAAGAAACCACTTGCTAGTCTTCTGAGGGTCTTCTTGTCTTTACTGGATGCCCTAGCCGGGTATTCTTGAGCCTTCAAGAATTGCTTGATATCATGATACCAAGGTTTATCATCTTCATTACTATCAACTGCAAAGACATAAGTAGGTCTTTCAAGACGGGGGGCCATGATTCGAGGCACAAAATTTTCTTGACAAACTTTAATCATAGACGACAAATTTGCTAGAGCATCGGCGAACTAGTTTTCATCTCGAGGAATATAATTCAACTTGGCCTCGGTGAAGAAAGTTAACAGCCTTCTGGTATAATCCTTGTAACGAACCAAGTGAGGTTGATGAACTAACCATTTGCCATTGACTTGGTTCACCACCAGAGCAGAATCTCCAAAGATCTCGAGGTTCTTGACTCGCAAGTTGATTGCCTCTTCAACCCCCATGATGCAAGCTTCATAATCTGCCTCATTGTTAGTGCATTCGAAAGTCAACCGAGCAGCTAAAGGTGTATGGACCCCTTCTTGTGAGATGATAACAACACCCACTCCACTTCCGTTCATGTTCACAGCTCCGTCAAACATCAACTTCCATTTGGATTCAGGGTCTGGCCCCTCCTGGAAGTGGTTCTTCACAGTCTTTCAACTTGAGGAACATGATGTCCTCATCAGGAAACTCGAATTTCATGGGTTGATAATCATCAATTAGCTGCTGAGCCAAGTATTCTAACAATACACTTCCTTTGATTACTTTTTGCGAAGTGTAATGGATATCATACTCTGTTAGTATCATCTGTCATCGGGCTACCCTTCCTGTCAGAGCGGGCTTCTTGAAAATGTATTTCACAGGATCCATCTTGGAAATTAAGAGAGTGGTGTGAGTCAGCAAGTACTGTCTTAGTCGGTGAGCAGCCCATGCCAAAGCGCAACAAGTTTTCTCGAGTAGTGAGTAGCGTGTCTCACAATCGGTAAACTTTTTTCTAAGGTAATAAATGGCGTGCTCTTTTCGACCAGACTCGTCCTGCTGACCCAACACACATCCCATTGATCCTTCAAGCACGATAAGATACATGATCAAAGGTCTCCCTGGTACCGGAAGCATGAGAATTGGAGGTTCTAGCAGGTATTCTTTGATTCTGTCAAAGGCTTGCTGGCAGTCTTCAATCCATTTAATGGCCTGATTCTTCCTCAGAAGTTTAAAGATGGGCTCACACGTGGCCGTTAGGTGAGAGATAAACCGTGAAATGTAGTTTAGTCTCCCTAAGAAACCACACACTTGCTTTTCAGTCTTTCGCTCAGGCATCACTTGGATGGCTTTTACTTTGGCTGGATCAACCTCAATTCCCCGCTCACTAACAATGAAGCCAAGTAGCTTGCCGGAACGGACCCCAAAGGTACACTTGTTCGGATTCTACCTCAATCTGAACTTCTGGAGTCTGTCAAACAACTTTTCTAGATTAACCAAGTGCTCTTCTTCTGTTTGGGATTTTGCTATCATATTGTCGCTCCCGGGATTTCCATACTGGTACAAACGCGAAAGTGGCACGGAAAAGAATAGAGTCGCCAGCCAGGCATTTTTATCCCGAAGGAACGGGAATGGTAATGCTGCACAAACCAGAAGAAAAGAAAAGTAAGGACACGGGTCCTGAGAACCAAAGAGACTGAGTTCGGGAGTCAGTTACGACTTGGGAAGGTATGAGCACCCCATATCGTCCGCCGTACCCGACGAGATCCGCGCTTGCAAAGAAATTGTTTCAAAGGGTGAAGAAAATGAAAGCTGCTGCGAAGAAAAGGAACTGAACTGGATAAAATAAAAAGAAAAGGGAACTGAAAAAGAAAAGAAAAGGAAAAATGTAGGGAAAATAAATGTTGTGCTCGAACGGGCCCTACCCCGCTGCCTACGTGTCGCTCCCGATAAGTGGGACTGGCCCAAATAAAGGTACAGACGCGAACGGTCGGCGCAAGGGACAATGAGAACACACAGCAGTGAACTCACTGGAGGTGAATAGAGTCACCAGCTAGGCATTTTTATCCCGGAGGAAAGGTAATGCTGCATGAACCTAGAAAGACATGGATAAGACGGTTGCAAACCAGAGAGACTGAGAAAGGGGGTTGGTTACAACCTGGGAAGGTATTAGCACCCAGATTGTCCGTTGTACTCGACGGGATCCACGCTTAAAAGATTTGTGTTTTAAAGGGGTAGTGTCAGTGCAATCTGTGTGTAAAGAGCTAGAAAGCAAAATGTACAGGTGTCAGTGTAAAGGAAGTGTAAAGTGTAACATATACAGTGTCAGTGTAAGAACAGGAGTGAAATACTCAAGATCATGAGGCTAAAAGAATGATGCTGGAGAGAGGGGGAATATACAGAGACTTTTGTTCGATAACTGTTAAGTTATGCCTACGTATCCTCTCGTGCAATGAGGAAGTCAGAACACCGTAGTTCGACCCAAAGAGACTGAAAGGTGAATTGACTTGTGAACTGCTTACTTGTCTATGCTCAAGTGTATGACTTGTCTGGCTCAGGTGCAAACTGTCTTGCATTAAATGAAAGAAGCGAGTTCTCGTTTGTGAGTGAATGAGATGAGAAAAGAATCCCGGAGGAGTCGATTATTGTCTGTTTTTGAGTTTTCAGTCTTTTATTGCTTTTGAAAGTTTGTCATAAGTTAATGAACTTAATCCTAAACCAATGGGTTAGTAAACTCATCACATCTTCCCTCTGATTAGGGGTAATGAGAGTACCTTAAGTGTGAAGTCAGCATCTCACACTTAATCACCATGATGTAGGATTAAGATCATTAACCTACTTGTGATTATTTAGATGTTTTTGTGGTTTTTGTTTTGTGTTAAGTAATGAGATTAAGCCATAATCATGGATTAAACAGACTCATTACACCATCCTAATAGAAGGATAATAGATGAGAATGTTTAAGCTGAGGAAAGCTCCTCAACTTAATCCATGATTAGGGATTAAACTCATGACAAAACAAACATTTATTAGATGGATTTTATTTAATGATATGATGAAGAAGTGAGTTTTATGATTTGTAAGACAACTTGAGGGGGACTTGTCCATTAACACTAGGGTTAGTCCTTCTTAACCAATTAAGGAAGAATTATAACCCTAATGCAAGGCCCAAGTTACAAGTGTGATGTCTTGATGATTATTAAGATGGATTTATTAAAGGATTTAAACACATTAAGGGTTTAACACTTAGGATTAAAGTTATACACTCCATCCTAATAGAAGGATGCAGGCATAAGCTTAATCACAAAGCCTTAAAGCCTTTAGGGTTTAGTCCCTAATTATGAGGTGAGAAGAGAAGACTCAAAAGAGACACAAAGGTAAAACTAAATGGGGAGACTAATCAAAACCCTAATCATTGTCATGCTTGGTTGTTCCTAAGGTTTATGAGGTTAACAAGAGAAATCTTCAATGGAGCCACCAGGAAGCAGATGAAAGGATCAGGAGAAGCAAAGTAACTTGCTTCATTCAAGAAGTCAAGTCACTTGAAGAAAGAAAGTAAGGAGAAAAAGAATGAGCAAGCTCAATCTCAAACACATACAAAAATGCAGCAAGGATGCATAAAAGAGATGAAGAGAAGTTATGAGAAGTGAAGGCAAATTCACTTCTCAAAGCCACTTACCACCTGAAAAGTTAGAAAAGAAATGCAATGCAATGCAAAATGGTATGTAATGGCATGATGAGAAACAAAACCAGAAGCACATACATGATGTTAATGATGCTATGAGGTGTTACAAACATGAAACAACACATGGGGATGATCATACAAACTAATGGATACAAATGAAACAAGCTAAGGAGCATGAACATACATGAAAAGTTATGAAATGCAAATGGCATACAACATGGGAAATACAAGATGCAATGATCAAACATGCTTTCAATATGTCTTATGATATCAAATGGATCACAAGAATGCATAAAAAGTCATGGCAAGTCAAATTATGCAAGCAAATGCAAAATGGATGCATATGGAAGCCCAAATTAGGGTTCATGATCAAAGCATCAAACAAAAACCAAAATCAGGAACAAACATCAAGATAAAAAATTGAAAATCCACTCAAAGGACCCCTAATCCTATACTAACTCACTGCCCAAAGGAGAGGTTCCAACTCTTAACCTAATTCAAGTTATGATTTTTCTAAGTTTTCTAAGGTTTTAGGGTTCCTTAACAAGAAAAATGCCAAAAAAATGGAAAATGGAAGATCAAATCATGGCCATTTAATATCACAAACTACATGATATGCTAAACACAATGCAAAAAGAATCAAAGTCCAACTCATCATGGTTAGGCAGAAGTGATTTTTGGAAGTTTGGATCAAAATAATGCATTAAAATGATTTTAATTCCATGGAAAATTCTCAAAATGCATCAAGATCAAAAAATAAATTTGGTTTGAGGGTTGGACAATGTTTCTAAATGTTTTTAAATGTTTCATGAATTTTTGGTGATTTTTAAATACCTAAAAGTATTTTTAATTAATTAATTCTCATTAATTAATTAAAAAGAAACTTTTAAATATTTAAAAATACTTTTTTAATGCTAAAAATAAAAATAAAAATATTTTTGTGTTCTGAAATTAAATAATAATTTGTATAAAAAATTTCAGAATTTTTGAAAAGGTTTTACTATTTTTAAATAAATGTACAAAACAATGTAATTAAATGAAAATAAAAATGAATTTAAACTGAAATAAAGAAAAGTCAACAGATCAAAGGGCCCTCATTTAAACTCACACACGCGCGCATTGACTTGGCGCCATATCCAAGAGCCAGCATTCAAACTCACTAACCCTAATTAATTAGCCCTAATCAGCCCTTAATGACTTTCAGGTGACCGGAACAGTGTTCCGGTCATCTTCTCCGATCACCCAAAACCACAAACTCCCTCTACACGCATCTAAAACAAATTCTAATTAAACAGAAATGATCCCCACTCAAAAACGAATCAAAACCCCCATTCAAACAACATTTATCCTTCCTAAACAAAGAGAATCGAATCAATCTAGTTCTAGGGCAAAAAGTTTCAGAGACTGCATACATACTCATCCCTTCACCATTTTCAAAACCAACAACATATTCATGATCAGGGAAGCATGTAGAAGCTATTAAGAACTTAAAAATTCATTTCTGGAAAAAAAGTTCTTGAACTACCTGAGTTTTGAAGCTTTCAGTTTGCAACTTTCTGGCTTCTTTCCTTTGTGCAATCCACTCCTATGACCTCCCTTATGAACTCTGGATGTTTAGAGAAGGTTTGTGCTGGCTGGTTTGAGAGTTTGAACAGGTTCTGTTCAAGCTCAGGTGAGAATCGTGTTCTTGATTCTTTGAGTTTCAGGTTGATTTTAAGGGTGCTTTGTGATCAGGGTGATGTGTTAAGAAGGTTTATGCAGTTTGTTTGAGTGTTTGTGAGTTGTATGAAGTGTTTCGAAAGCTTTTGCTTCAAGGGTGGAAAATGAGGATGCTGTGCTCTTGTGTGTTTCAGGCTTGCTCCTCTTGATGTTTTGCTTGCAAATTGTTTGTATAAACTAATCCTATTGGTCAGATGACATGACATGTCCTTTTGTGATAGGTATGGGTGCTTTTTGCAAATTGTCAACTTTGTGTAAGAAGGGCATGGGCTACTTTACTAGCTTGGTACAAGGGGCTTGTCTTGTGCAGCATGAGGTGAGGAGAGAGCTAGGGTGGTTCAGCAACCAAGGCAGCAAGTGGATGAGATGTTATGATGGATTTTGCAACATGGTTCACTTTGTTTCTCATGAAAAGATCTTGTTCCAAAAACCATACAAAAATGTAATTCCTTGGTCCAATCTGAACTTTAGATGCCACATTGTCATGTTATGTGAATTAGAAGTCCATTTGATAGCCTTAAAACACTTGATCAAGTCATTTTGCAAAATACCTCTTTGGTAGAAACTTTGAAATTTTGTAATTTTTGCCAACTTTGACAAACCATAACTTTTGATCCAAAATGAATTAGGTCATGTTCTTGTACTTTTTGAAAAGGAAAAGATCTAATCTACAACTTTCATGACCAAAGTTTTTCCATTTGAAGCATTTTTGGATCAAAAAGTAAGGGTTGAAAAAGTTGCATAAAATGACATTTTCATTAAAAGTCAAACTTGCCCAAAAAGTCAACTTTGCAAAAGACTTGAAATTCTTGAATTTTGTGAACTTCCAACTTCTTCCATGATCAAATAAAGATCATATACACCCAAAATGATGAAGATCACCCCTTGGTTGGGTCATTGAGGGCCTCAGATGCCCTAATTTTGCACTGACTTGTCCAGAAAGTCAACCATTGATCAGATGACTTCCCCATGGAATTTATTCATGAAAATTGATATGCATACTCCCTATACCATATAGAGACCAATAGAAACAAGCATGACCAAAAAATTTGGAGTTATGGCCTCTGAAACCATAACCCTAATTTTAGGTCATCTGTGCAGTCAAGCCTGGCTCTGCTTCCACAACAATCCCAGTTCTTGTGATTCTTTGGCATTCTTGACTTTGAGAGGATGTAATATGATACTTGAACACACATAGACCCCTTTTAAGTGATTGATGGCCTTTGGAGTGGCTCAAGAAGCTCTTGGATTGCTCAGATCACAAACCTTAAATGCAGATGACCTAGAATCTATGCAGTGAATCAAAAATGGGATATGGGATGTTATGATTGTGTTTATGCATATGAAATGATCACAAGACATGGTGTGAAATGGGTGAGAGCAAATTTGGGGTGTTTACAGCTGCCCCTATTCAAGCATGAGTTAGCTGTGCAGGTTGTAAGCAACGGCTTAACAGGCAAACAAGATAACTTGTGGTTGAATACCAAAGACAGTCCAAAATTTGCACTCACAGAATGAAGAAGAAAAGGGATATAGATTGTAAAAGAAAATAAAAGTATATTATAAAGTATGGGCGACGGAGGACGACCGTCGAGCAGAGGACGACTGCTGGGTAAAGAGCAATGGCGGGGACGGCCGACATGCAAGAGAAAGTGTGGGAAATGAAGCAATGACGGGGACGGCCGACATGCTGGGGATAAAAAGAGTTATGATGGGGACGGCCATCAAGGTAAAGCTGTAAAATTATCTGGGGATTAATGAAACACGACGGGGACGGCCATCAAGTTCATAAAATAAAGTAACCAACGATGGGGACGGTCATCGGGTTAAAAAGGAAAAGGGACCACGACGGGGACGGCCATCGGGTTAAAGAATAAATGAAATAAACAGATGATGAGGTACGGTCATCAAAGGTGAAGGACGATCACCTAGCAGGGGACGGCTGCTCTGTTGGGTAAAAGATGAGGGACGGTCATCTAAGGTGGAGGACGACCACCTGGCAGGGTACGGCTGCCGAAAATATCGCGACATAGGACGAATGCCGGATAAAAGGTCAACGATGGGGACGGCCATCGGATGAGCATGATGGAGGACGACCATCAAGAGGTGGAGGACGACCACCTAGCAGGGGACGGCTGCTCTCAAGGTTTATCATGACATAGGACGAACGCCAGATAACCAAAATCAACAATGGGGACGGCCATTGGATAAAGTGATGAAGGACGATCATCAAAAGGTGGAGGACGACCACCTAGCAGGGGACGGCTGCTAAATATCACGACATAGGACGAATGTCGGAAAGAAAATCAACGATGGGGACGGCCATCGGATGAGCATGATGGAGGACGACCATCAAGAGGTGGAGGACGACCACCTAGCAGGGTACGGCTGCTCTCGAGGTTTATCATGACATAGGACGAATGTCAGATAAAAGGAAATTGCTTTGTTGGCGATCTACTGGGGAATAGTAAACACGGACGAGTGTTTACATCCCAGAAACAAAGGGTACAAGTTTTTATATGTTGTGTATAGATTAGAGATGCGGACGAGCATCCCTAAGACTACGATACGGACGAGTATCGGGTAGAAAAAAATACTGACACGTGTTCAGAGATGATGATACGGACGAGTATCAACGGGTTAACAGAGAACACGGACGAGTGTCGAATCTGAAGGGATTCTTCTGGGGAATAGTAGACATAGGCGAGTGGCTATATTCAAGAAGACAAAAGTGTTTGACACAGTGTATAGATTAAAGATGCGGACGAGCATCCTTAAGACTATGATACAGACGAGTATCATGTAGAAACAAACGCTTGACACATGTTCTGAGATGATGGTACGGACGAGTACCAACTGGTTAACAAAGAACAAGGACTAGTGTTGAATCTGCGGGGATAGTGTATACAAAATACGGACGAGTATCTGTATAAGCGTGAGTATGAATAGTGTATAGATGAGTATTTAACCTGCTGGGGAGAGTGACACGGACGAGTGTCACAAGGAGAAAAGTATAGTATAAACAAGTATCTGATGTATAAAGTGTTTATGTTACTGTTCCGGGGAAAATGACACGGACGGATGTCAAGGAAAGTTATATATAAGTATATGTGAGTGCAAAGAGGACATTTTTGGCTTTCTGCTGGGGTTATGACACGGACGGGTGCCAAAGAGAGTATATACTGGTGTTTGTGAATGCGAGGCAACTGATTTTGCTGGGTAATCTCCGCTGGGTATTTGGGGGGAAGGTGTTCTGTATATTGATGGATTGTCATTATTCACAAGTGTTGATTCAAAACATGGCTTATGATTATGCTATATGCTTGATTTTTGCCGTAATGCTCCGTATTAGACGGAATGCTACGCTTTGTGGGTGAATATGATGCGAATGCTATGATTATGCCGAGATACCCAACCGGGATTCGGATCCCATTGCTACGAAGACCTTCGGCCGATCTGCTTGAAATGGACATCCCAGCTGGGGATGAGGTCATTGGTAGATCTGATGAGAAGCATTTGCTTGGGGATATAGATCACTGATAGATCCATCCTTATAAATGAGAGACCCAGCTGGGGTTTGTAGAAGCTTTCGTCACTCTGTTGTGATTCCTTCATGCGTTTCTCTTCTGGCTAGAGACTGAAACTCTGTGGGGAGATGGCTTCCTAACTTCGTATTTGGCTGATGAAATGGCAACTCGGCTGGGGGAAAGAGAGATCACTGAAAGATCTTCTTAGAGATTCTGTCGAGGAGGATTCTTGACTCAGCCGGGGATATGGGCGCCTTCTAGTATCGCCCTGTTGGAGAAGTGATGCCTGGCAACTCTGATGGGGATGAGTGATAAGTGGCAAACTCAGTTGGGAAGAAGACACTTCAGGTGCTAAGGCCGAGTGTTGATTTGTCAGCTTGCTGGAGTGAAGCTTTCGTGCCCCAAGTTGCGTTCTGGATACCTGCAATCCTGCAAAGATAGGGAAACGCACAAGTAATCCCGAGGTATCCTTTAATGGATTCCGTCATAGGAGTTTAAACACTTCTGAGAGTAAGTATATTTCCTGCAAGCATGTGACTTTATTATATCTTTTGAAGATGGGCATCTGTACTTATGCAATCAGTTTTTTTCTTAAGATATCAGACATTTTTGCAAATAAAAAGTGTACAAAATGAAACATGACTGAAAATCTGATTTTATTAATTCATGTGCCCTGAATTGGCAAGATACAGTCAAAGAAACAAATCCCCTGAAATGAGGAGATTGCTACAAATTGAGAAACAAAATGTTGGCAATGTTGATGACGCTTTAAGGAGCTTCCTCTTTACTATGACTCGTATGACTTTTGACGCTTTTCTCGTCTTGCTTTCTGAAGAAAGCTGATTCCGATTGAAGCTTGATCCTTTCGACGCTTACCAAGTTGTGAGTGATACAGACGAATTCAGAGTGCAATTGTTCGCTTATTCCCTTATATTGCATGGATCGCCCTTTCAGGTTTTCAATCCTTCGGGATACCCATTTTTGCCTGAGTTGTCCAATGCGGCTTTTCAACTCAGCGGGTGTACATTTTTTGTTTATTTTCCCTTATTTTTGCCCGAGTCTTTTATTCTGTTTTTGACTCGCCGGGATGCCCTATTTTGCTTGGACTTACATTCTGCTTTTATGTCCAGCGGGTCATTTTTTATGCGAAGTATTTTTTAACTGCATCTGAATTCACAGGAGACAGGAAGTCTTCACCATCCATGGTGCTGAGCATCAGTGCTCCACTAGAGAAAACTTTCTTTACTACGAATGGTCCTTCATAATTTGGAGTCCATTTGCCCCTGTGGTCTGTATGAGGAGGAAGGATTCTTTTCAGCACAAGATCTCCTACTTGGTACTCTCGATGCCTGACTTTCTGATCGAAGGCTCTCTTCATTCTTTTCTGATATAACTGTCCATGACAGATTGCAGCCAGTCTTTTCTCTTCAATCAGACTCAGTTGTTCGTATCGAGACCTGACCCATTCTGCTTCGTTCAGCTTAACATCCATCAATACCCGTAGGGAGGGTAATTCGACTTCGACAGGTAGGACTGCTTCCATACCATATACAAGCTGATACGGTGTTGCCCCAGTGGATGTTCTGATTGATGTGCGGTACCCATGCAAGGCAAATGGTAACATTTCATGCCAGTCTTTGTAGGTGACTACCATCTTCTGCACAATCTTCTTAATATTCTTATTAGCTGCCTCAACATCGTCGTTCATTTTTGGCCTGTAAGGAGAAGAATTGTGATGTTGAATCTTGAAGTCCCGGCACAGCTCTGCCGTCATTTTGTTGTTCAAGTTGGAACCATTATCAGTAATGATTCGCTCGGGAACTCCATACCGACAGATGATATCTCTTTTCAGAAATCTGGCCACCACTTGTCTTGTAACATTGGCATAGGAGGCTGCTTCAACCCACTTGGTGAAATAGTCAATGGCAACCAAGATGAATCTGTGGCCGTTCGAAGCAGTTGGCTCAATCTTGCCGATCATGTCAATGCCCCACATAGCAAAAGGCCAAGGTGAAGACATCACATTCAAAGGATTGGGAGGCACATGTACTTTATCCGCATAAATCTGGCATTTATGGCATTTTCTGGCGTAAGCACAACAGTCAGCATCCATTGTGATCCAGTAATAGCCTGATCTTAGCAACTTTTTAGCCATGGCATGCCCTCCTGCATGGGTACCAAAGTATCCTTCGTGCACTTCATACATTAACAGGTCTGCTTCTGTTTTATCGACGCATCTGAGGAGCACCATATCAAAGTTCCTCTTGTATAGAGAACCATCAGTATTCAAAAAGAAACTACCAGCAAGCCTTCTCAATGTCTTCTTATCATTGGAAGATGCCCCAGGTGGGTATGTTTGGTCCTCCAAGAAGCACTTAATGTCATGGAACCAAGGCTTATTATCTTTGACAATGTCTGCTGCGAATACGTATGTTGGTCTGTTAAGTCTGGATACTGAAATTTGAGGTATGAAGTTGGCAGCTTGAACTTTGATCATTGATGAAATGGTAGCCAGAGCATCTGCAAACTGATTCTCGTCCCGAGGGATATACTCAAGCTTGACTGCTGTAAAGAAAGTCAATAATCTCCTTGTATAATCTCGGTAAGGTATCAGATGATCCTGGTGGGTGTACCATTTGCTGTTGGTTTGATTAACTACCAGAGCTGAATCTCCGAACACGGTCAATGTCTTGATCCTGAGGTCAATGGCTTCCTCAAGACCCATAATGCAAGCTTCGTATTCAGCTTCGTTGTTAGTGCAGTTGAAGGTGAGTTTTGCCGAGAAAGGCATATGAACTCCCTTAGGTGTAATGAGTACTGCACCAACACCACGACCATTCATATTAACAGCCCCATCAAACATCATGGTCCATTCTTCCTCCGGGTCAGGCCCTTCAGTGTGAATAGGCTCTTCATGATCTTTTTCTTTTATGAACATGATGTCTTCATCAGGGAAGTCAAATCTCACAGGCTGGTAGTCATCAATGGGTTGCTCAGCAAGATATTCAGACAATACACTGCCTTTGATGGCCTTCTGAGAAGTGTACAGAATGTCATACTCTGTAAGGATCATTTTCCATCTTGCAACCCGTCCGGTAAGTGTTGGCTTCTCAAATATGTACTTGACTGGGTCCATCTTTGAGATTAACAAGGTAGTGTGGGTCAACATATACTGTCTTAGTCGGCGAGCAGCCCACGCTAAAGCACATCAAGTTTTCTCGAGCAGTGAATAACGTTGTTCACAGTCGGTAAACTTTTTGCTTAGGTAGTATATTGCATACTCATTTCGACCAGACTCGTCATGCTGGCCCAGCACACACCCTATTGACTCTTCTAATACTGTTAAGTACATTATCAGAGGTCTTCCTTCAACTGGAGGCATAAGGATTGGAGGCTCTTGTAAGTATTCCTTGATCTTGTCAAAAGCCTTCTGACAGTCTTCGTTCCACCTGACCGTCTGTTCTTTTCTCAACAATTTGAACAAGGGCTCGCAGGTTGCTGTAAGGTGTGATATGAACCTTGAAATGTAGTTCAATTGACCTAAGAACCCTCGAACTTCCTTCTCTGTCTTTGGTGCAGGCATCTCTTGAATAGCTTTGACTTTATCAGGGTCAACTTCAATCCCTTTCTCGCTTACAATAAATCCCAGCAGCTTACCGGATCGCACCCCGAATGTGCATTTGTTGGGGTTCAATTTCAGCTGGTACTTCCTCAGACGTTTGAACAACTTTAGCAGATTTACCAGATGGTCTTCTTCAGTAAGGGACATGGCAATCATGTCATCCACATAACACTCGATTTCTTTATGGATCATATCGTGGAATAATGTTACCATAGCCCGTTGATATGTTGCACCGGCATTCTTGAGCCCAAATGGCATTACCTTGTAATAGAACGTGCTCCAGGGTGTGATGAAGGTTGTCTTCTCCATGTCTTCAGGTGACATCTTAATCTGATTATATCCTGAAAATCCATCCATGAAGGAGAATACCGAGAACTGAGCCGTATTATCCACCAATACATCGATGTGAGGTAAAGGGAAGTCGTCTTTCGGGCTAGCTCTGTTCAGATCCCGGTAGTCAACACACATCCTAACTTTGCCATCTTTCTTAGGCACGGGCACAATATTAGCAACCCACGGTGGATAGCTAGTTACAGCAAGGAACCCGGCGTCCCATTGCTTTTGCACCTCTTCCTTGATTTTCATTGCCATGTCTGGGCGAGTACGGCGCAGTTTCTGCTTGACCGGTGGGCATTCTTCTCTTAAAGGCAGCTTGTGCATAACAATGTCGGTGTCCAACCCTGGAATATCTTGAGAAGACCAAGCAAACACGTCCACATACTCTTGAAGCAGGTCAATCAGTTGTCTCTTCACTGAGTCTTGTAAGCAGGCCCCGATTTTAACTTCTTTCAGGTCTTCATCTGTACCAAGATTAATTGTTTCTACCTCCTCCTGATGAGGAGTGATAACCTTCTCCTCTTGTCTCAATAATCTAGCTAGCTCTTCAGGAAGCTCATATTCTTCTTCAACCTCTTCATCAGCTTGATTGATCGGATTGTCGAAGTCATATGAAGTCATAGCCGTGCTGTTGTCGGTGCTGTCTGGAAGGCACTCTCTACAAGGGTTCAGTTTGTTCATTTTAGTGATTTGATTTTAATCTTGTTTAGAAAAGTGAAATAGAGTTGTCATTTTGAAAACATTGCCATTTATTTTTTTGTACAAAAAGAAAAATGAAAAAAAAAAACAGTGAGCGGAAAAGAAAAAAGACTTTGTTTGCAAAAGATGTCTGATATTTCATTGATTAATCTTGTTGCACAAAAATTACAGATGGCCCGATTACAAAATGAGTCTTGTCAACTTGGGCAAGATGCAAGACTTTGATGCATGCTATAAAAATACAGGAAATAATAATTACTCTGCAGGAGTAACTCTTATAATTTCCTGGGAAGACCAGTTTGAGATACTGCTCCCCGGGATCTTTGGACGGATCCAACTCTCCAGGTTGTGGTCGCTTTCATCCTCGTCTTCCAAATTGTTGACAACATCAGGGGTGAGCATCCCCCCACTAACAAAGTTGGGCTCCTTTGCAGCCTCTGCTAGATCTTGTTGAGTTGGTTTGTAACCCAACCCAAATCTATCCTCTTTCTTCTCCACCGGTAACAGTTTGCCCCAGCCTTGGGCAGTTCCTTCTTCAACAACCTTCCGGGCTTGTTGATATGATGTCATTGAGGTTCCAGGTACAGCATAAGTTTCATTTATGTTCAAGGCCTCGAACCCTTGACTCATTGTTTCGTGGATCTCCCCATCCATCTCAATGTATTTATAGGTAGCCAGGTGGCTAACAAAAATATCCTCCTCTCCACAGATAGTAACGACTTGACCCTCCCACTCGAATTTTAACTTCTGGTGAAAGGTTGAGGTCACGGCGCCAGCGGCGTGAATCCATGGCCTACCCAATAGACAGCTGTAGGCAGGCTGTATATCCATCACGTAGAAGGTCGTTTTGAAAGTTTGTGGGCCAATCGTTATAGGCAACTCAATCTCACCCATAACCGATCTCTTAGAACCATCAAAGGCTCTCACTACCAGGTTGCTGGGACGTAATGCCAATCCGTCATACTCTAGCTTCACAAGGGCTATTTTAGGTAGGACATTGAGGGATGACCCTGTGTCTACCAGCACATGGGAAAGAACTGCACCTTTACATTCCATGGTGATGTGCAAAGCCTTGTTATGATTGCGGCCTTCCGTAGTCAAATCAGTGTTGGTGAACCCTAGTCCATGACTAGCATTAACATTTCCAACCACAACTTCCAACTGATTGACGGTGATCTCTTCAGGCACATAAGCTGCATGCAAGACTTTTAGTAGTGCGTTCCGATGAGCTTCGAAGCACATAAGCAATGATAGGATTGAGATCTTGGAAGGCGTCTGGTGAAGCTGATCCACTATTTTGTAATCACTTTTCTTGATGATTCTCATGAACTCATCAACTTCTTGATCAAAGGGTGTTTTCAAAGCTTCCTTAACAATCTGTTCTTCCTGCACCAAGCTCTTCCCTTTTGCCTTGGCAGCAGCTTCTGCTTCGGCAGTGGGTCTCTGAATTTGCGGAGCAAAGAGACATCCGCTTCGAGTGAAGCCTCCGCCTCCTCCCACATTATCTATTTGTGGTGCAGGGGTTGATGATTCAAAAGTGATTTTCTGTCCTTTGCAGTATAGATCAGAGCCGTAATGCCAAGGGATGGCATTACTGCTTTCATAGGGTACTGGCCCAGGCACCGTGATGGTGACTGGACTGATGGCAGCTGCAGAAGGGACTGTGATAGTCTGTGGATCATAGTATATTGTGACTGGTGCTCTGATGGGAGTAGCACTTTGTGAGTTGTAAGCAGAATCATTTTCAGGATCATAATAAATCGTAACCCTTGAGACATTTGCTGCTGAAGTTGTAGGAGACATTGTTGGAAGGATGGGTGTTGTTGTTGTAGGAGGTTCTGAATGAAGCGGTGCTGAAGTTGTAGAAGGGATGTTCGCTGATATTTGGTCCGTTGAAAGAACAGATGAAGCACTTGTTGATGAAATTGAAGAGTTGCTTGGAACAATGGTTGTTGTATTTGTAGAAGACACAAGAATTGTTGTTGATGAGGTTGCTGGATTGGTAGGAATTGATGTTGTGATTTGAAGCAGGCCGCTCTGGATGAGACCATCTATGCCATCTCTCAAATTATCACAACCATTCACTGAAATGTTGCAATAAGCACACCCTAGCTCACATCCCGGGAACATTTGACATTCAAGGAGTTGAGCTTTGATCTCTACCAACGGCGTCCGAATCTGACCCACACTGGTTATCAAGTAAGACGGCTTGTCTTCTTCAATAGCATTGATTCTGGGACCTCCGTGGTTTGGCATAGGGTTCTTGTTAACATTTGGTGGTGGTGCAAAATTCAGAGCCTTAGAGTCCACCAAGTCTTGTACCTTCATGTGCAAAGCTCTGCACTTTTCTGTACTGTGGCCAGGTGCATTTGAATGAAAAGCACATCTGGCGTTGGAGTCATAATTTCTGGGTAGACTGGTAGGATCTGGAGGTGCCAACGTCCTTAGCTCAACCAGGTTGAGTTTCAGGAGTTGTGGCAGTAATGTGGCATATGGCATAGGGATCAGATCGATCACCCTATTGGCCTGAGAAGGTCTCTGTTGGAACGGTCTTTGCTGATTGTTGTTGTTGGTGTTGTTGTAGTTTCTCTGAGGAGGATACTGAGTCTGTTGCTGATAATTTTGTTGCTGTGGTTGATAAACTGGTTGTGGATGAATTGGAGCGGGAATGGTGACTGTTGCCACGGATCTATGAACATATTGGGATCTGCCCCTGTTGGTGTGGATAGCATTGGTCTCACCAGTTCTTCTTGGGCCCACAAAAGGCTTCCTTGTGTTGCTGGATGAGCTGGCACCGTTGTCAGAAATTTTGCCCATCTTTAACAGGCTCTCGATTCTTTCTCCAGCTATAACAACATCTGCAAAGCTGGTAGAAGAGAAAGCAGCCAGCCTGTCAATGTATGTTCCTTGGAGTGTGTTCATAAACATATCTGCCATCTCCCTCTCTGACATAGGCGGCTGGACAGCAGCAGCCAGCTGCCTCCACCTCTGGGCGTACTCGCGGAAGCTTTCTCTAGATGACTGTGACATCCCCATCAAGAGGGTCCTGTTGGGTGCCATATCCAAATTATACTGGTATTGTCTGATGAAGGCCTCTGCCAAGTCCTTCCAACACCTGATGGTCGCTCTAGTCAGATGGGAGTACCATTCCCTTGACGCACCGGTTAAGCTATCCTCAAAATAAAACATCCATAGCTTCTCGTCCATAGTATATGCTTTCAACCTTCCCAAAAAGTATTGTAAGTGGGTCCGTGGACAGGAAGTCCCGTTGTATTTTTCAAAACGAGGAGGCTTAAACTTATGGGGAATCCTGACCCCGTCCACTAAGCCCATGTCCATAACATCAAAACCCAAAGAGTTTTGGGACTCCAAGGATCTCAGTTTTTCAGCAATTTCATCCAGCCTTCTGTCATAGGCTTCTTCCCCAGCACCCATTACTGTGAACTGATCCTCCCGGGGGTCTTCTTGCAGCACTCTACCTGCAGTGGCTGTCCCTTGAACATTAGCAGGAATGTTGATCTCTGGATGAAGGTGGGGTCCAAATACAGGGGGGTTGACATGAGGTTGGACCCTCTCATTGTTGCTTGTGCCAGCAGTCCCTATATGGGGATCTTCCTGATTCTGCCTTTCCACCATTGCTCTCAATCTTTCTTGGCTCTGAGCCATGTTGTTCATCACTTCCATAAACTGCGTCATTTGAGTTCTCATTTCCAATCTTTCGTTGGCCATTTGGTTTCTGACCTCTGCAAGGTCCTGTTGTACCTGATCCATTTGTATGCCCGGAAGGTTGTTACGGGTTGGATATCGGTGTGGACGGTTGAGTGGAAATACCCGACGTCGAGCAATAGTCCTGAATATCACAACAGAGTCAGTAACAATAAAACAAAAACCTGCAAAACAAAACAAAAGGTTAGCATGCAATGCAGTATGCTTATTTGTTTTCAAGGTATCCGGCTTGGCATTTGGTTTTGACCCTTCCAGACCCTTGAAGATACTCTTGATGTTGCTTTGAGGGAAACTCGGATGGAACAAACTGATACATATATTACAAAAGGCAAATGGTACATAGTTTGTTCTTTTACAAGACATGCCCCCAGAGGGGTCAAAATACATCATAAGAAAATAAAAGTACATGTAATGAAAGCAACAACAAGCAAAATGTCAAACACCAAGACCAAACTCATCCTCCTGAACTTCCTTGAGAAGTGCTTCAGTCACAGGATCAGCTGGATGCTCCGTGAGATTCCTGATAAGGAGGTTCCGGGTAGTAATAGCTGCAGTTAGCTTCTTGTGTTGACTCTGGTCCTTTGACCTCTTCACTCCAGCTCTGATCTTCAGCTCTGAGATCTCCCTCTGGGCTGCTGCCAGGGCTTCCTGTTGCTCTTTTGCACTAGCTTCCAGCTGCTCTATCTTGTCCTTAGTCCTCTTATCTTCCAGAGTACGAGCTTCGGTGATCCTGACCCACCTAGCTTGACTCTCCTTCAGATACAAGTCTGTCCTGGCTTTCTGGAACTGGGCTTCCTTACAAGCATTCTTCAGAATCTGCTCTCCAGCCCTAGACTTCTTGATGTAATCCTCAGACTTCTCAATTTTAGCCAGATGCTCCACCCTCAACTTTTCCAACCTTTCAATATCCAACCTACCATCACTCCTTTCCCAGAGGGTCTTCTGCAAAGCTTGAGTCAACTTCTCGTTTCTCTCTTTCAAGCTCTCAAACTCCTCTAAGCTGACAGTGGCAGGAGGTGGTGCTGAGGATGATCCAGGCATATCCTCCATGGTAAAGGGCATCCCAGAAAATTGAGCCCTGGCATGGGACCATTCATAGTATTGTGCTGATGCCACATTGTTGCACTTTCCCAGAATGGTTACTCCTTTAGTCTGAACATTGTCCCAGGCCCAGGCTGCCTGCCTGACAATAGCCAGATTAGGCTTGTTCTCACAGTAAAGAGTCTCAGCCAAGTCTTGTGCCTTAGGAGTGTGGACCAATGCATAGCCCAGTTGTCTTTCGAACAGCAGAGGGTTGTAATTAATGCAACCCTTAACTCCTATCAGGGGTAGATTGGGAAAATTCCCACAACTGGTAATGATATCCCTTCCCTTGGTGCCTTGAGTGCACCACCTGATATCAGCTGAAGTCAAAGCAGTAAGTCTTCTAGCCCAGTTTCTCTGCTGATGAGGATTCAAAAATGCATCTGTCTTGGGCAAATGCTTGAGAAGCCAAGTATGGAACAAAGGAGCACAACACCTCACTAATCTTCCCCTATGCTTTTCATTCCTCTGGTGCACTGAGTAGTAAAAAATACCCCAATAAAGTAGGCATTGGGTTCCTCAGGATGAAAAGATGGATTGCATTCTTGCTAATGAATCTAGGCTCATCTGCAAATAATATAATCCCATATATGCTCAGGGCCAATAAAGCACAGACTGCTTTCCACTCTCCCAAAGAAGCTTTCAGGGTTGCTTGAGAGATCAAGAAATCCAGATGCAAGCTAGAGATTCCAGCCTTAGTAGTCATATGCTGCCCAATCAGAACTGGTTCCAGATGCAATGCCTTTGCTACTTCTTCATTACCAGGAAAGACCATCTCAGGGTTGAAAGGGACTCCACCCCTGATAGGTATACCAACCAATGATGAGTATTCCTCCAATAAAGGTCCCAGCTGGAAATCCTGAAAAGTGAAACACCTCAGAGGAGGATCATAGAATTGCAGACAAGTATGAATCAGGCTCCTCTGTGAAGGGTCTAGATCCATAACCACATCAAGTATGCCTCCATAGTGTTCCCTGAACAGTGGTATATGGTCTGGAGTAATCAGGGTCTGAATCCTCCTGATGTCAGCTAGCTCAGGCTGGAAGAAGTGGTAGGAGATGTTACTCTTTTTAGGTGCCATGTTGTTGAGGATGGGTTGAGACAAGTGCTGATGATAACACTGAAAATGGGCCACCGACTGGCTGGTGCAGGTGAATGAAGCAGATAGCTGATAGCTGAAGCAGATGCTGATGAAGATAGGTCTATGCTGATGATGGGGTCAAAACCAAGCCAAAAATAATGGATGGATACCCTGAAAAACAAATAAGCACATGTCAAAATGATGCAATGATGATGTATGCAAATGATATGCAAGGGTTTGTGACTGAGCTGGATCTGATCAAATGCTCTGATATAAGTCCAGGTATGTTCAAGAAATCCAGATGGAGGTCTATAAATCCAGTAACCAAGGTGGGGGACTCAAATAAAGAGCCACATGTCCAGGGTTTAGAATCACAAGAACTGTTCCAAGATGGAGTACTCTTAATCAAATCAAAGTAACAGGGTATGTTGAGGTCAAGGGTACCTGCAAACCTGTAAACAGCCCAACCCTCTCACAGGTGGTGTTCTAAAACAAGGATCCTCAGACTTGGATCAGTTATGAGAAGTGTAAACACTTCTAACCCGGAGGTACAGTGTTTACAATAACCATAAAAGATCCTCCTCTAATTCACCTCAGTTTCTGAAGGTCAATACTAAAGGTCATCCAGACTTAGCAGGCTTCCCAGATAGCCCTAGTATTGCAGGAAATCTGCAACACAGAGTTCTCAAGAAGAAACCCATATCTGAATCGTGTTTCATATTCCCGCACCAGACCAAGATGGAATGGGAAAGAATATGAACCACTCTAGCCTAGGTGTCACTCAGGTCCCAGGTATAGGACCTCAACTCTCAATAGAACACCCACCCACCAAAGCAGACAAACAGATCCAGCCAGCACAGTATGACAATATGATATACTGCAAAGCCATACAGAAAGCAGTAAAATAACTGTACATAAAGCAATAAATAAAACAAAAATACAACTACAGATAGCACATAACACCCCAGTAAACACAAATCAGTCAAGCGCTAGAAGGAACCCACAAAAAGAACCAGAAGCCCTGGTTGCAGTATAAGGGTCCCCAGCAGAGTCGCCAAGCTGTCGCTCCCGATAAGTGGGACTGGCCCAAATAAAGGTACAGACGCGAACGGTCTGCGCAAGGGACAATGAGAACACACAGCAGTGAACTCACTGGAGGGGAATAGAGTCGCCAGCTAGGCATTTTTATCCCGGAGGAAAGGTAATGCTGCATGAACCTAGAAAGACATGGATAAGACGGTTGCAAATCAGAGAGACTGAGAAAGGGGTTTGGTTACAACCTGGGAAGGTATTAGCACCCAGATTGTCCGTCGTACTCGACGGGATCCACGCTTAAAAGATTTGTGTTTTAAAGGGGTAGTGTCAGTGCAATCTGTGTGTAAAGAGCTAGAAAGCAAAATGTACAGGTGTCAGTGTAAAGGAAGTGTAAAGTGTAACATATACAGTGTCAGTGTAAGAACAGGAGTGAAATACTCAAGATCATGAGGCTAAAAGAATGATGCTGGAGAGAGGGGGAATATACAGAGACTTTTGTTCGATAACTGTTAAGTTATGCCTACGTATCCTCTCGTGCAATGAGGAAGTCAGAACACCGTAGTTCGACCCAAAGAGACTGAAAGGTGAATTGACTTGTGAACTGCTTACTTGTCTATGCTCAAGTGTATGACCTGTCTGGCTCAGGTGCAAACTGTCTTGCATTAAACGAAAGAAGCGAGTTCTCGTTTGTGAATGAATGAGATGAGAAAAGAATCCCGGAGGAGTCGATTATTGTCTGTTTTTGAGTTTTCAGTCTTTTATTGCTTTTGAAAGTTTGTCATAAAAGACTGAAAACTCAAAAACAGACAATAATCGACTCCTCCGGGATTCTTTTCTCATCTCATTCACTCACAAACGAGAACTCGCTTCTTTCGTTTAATGCAAGACAATTTGCACCTGAGCCAGACAGGTCATACACTTGAGCATAGACAAGTAAGCAGTTCACAAGTCAATTCACCTTTCAGTCTCTTTGGGTCGAACTACGGTGTTCTGACTTCCTCATTGCACGAGAGGATACGTAGGCATAACTTAACAGTTATCGAACAAAAGTCTCTGTATATTCCCCTTCTCTCCAGCATCATTCTTTTAGCCTCATGATCTTGAGTATTTCACTCCTGTTCTTACACTGACACTGTATATGTTACACTTTACACTTCCTTTACACTGACACCTGTACATTTTGCTTTCTTGCTCTTTACACACAGATTGCACTGACACTACCCCTTTAAAACACAAATCTTTTAAGCGTGGATCCCGTCGAGTACGACGGACAATCTGGGTGCTAATACCTTCCCAGGTTGTAACCAACCCCCTTTCTCAGTCTCTCTTGTTTGCAACCGTCTTATCCATGTCTTTCTAGGTTCATGCAGCATTACCTTTCCTCTGGGATAAAAATGCCTAGCTGGCGACTCTATTCACCTCCAGTGAGTTCACTGCTGTGTGTTCTCATTTTCCCTTGCGCCGACCGTTCGCGTCTGTACCTTTATTTGGGCCAGTCCCACTTATCGGAAGCGACACTACGTACCTCATCTGGACAATGAGGATCAGAGTCGCCGTAGTTCCCCTAACTAGGGGTGCAAAGGATTGCTTGTGTCTTAAGGCTTGAACTGCCTATGTCAATGCTCAGGTGTTGCAGGCTCGGACGACGAGTGCGTTACCGTCTTGTAAAATGACAAGTAGGAACAAGTTCGCGTACGGAGCGAATGAGATGAGAAAAGAATTCCCGAAGGAAAGACGCTTATTATTGGTTTGTTTTTTTTATGAGTTTTCTGTTTTGAAGTTTGCATAGGTAAGTGTACCTAAGTCTTACTCACTGGGATGTGTACGTCTCACATCATCCCGAAATGGAATACACAAGAGGCACACCTATCTATGGAGGAAATCCTCAAATCTAGTCCCACAAGTGAAGGTTCAGACACACTGACCTACTGGCATTTATTAAGTGTTTTTGTGATTTTTGGTTAAGAACTGTTTTTTATGCTTTTCTTTGTGAAGTAATCTCATGCTAAGACCTATCCACCACGAGGGATATCCTACACCTCGCCCCGAAACGGAACGCGTGAAAGTATCTCATAGCAAAGTCTCATGTCACATGAGAAAACTCAACCTTTATTAGAGTGGATTAAAATTAAGTTTGAAGATGAGAAGAGAGAGCACCAAAAGGATCTCAAAAGGTGAAAAATCTAAGGGAGACTAGAATCCTAAATGTTGGCATGCATGGATGAACCTAGGTTAGTGAGGTTTGAATTCTATCCTAAGGAAGAAGAAGGAAAGAAAAGAAGAAGAAGAAGAAGAAGAAGAAGAAGAGGAGGAAGAGAGGTAAGGCCTAAGCCCAATAATCACAAGGTTAGAACAAATAATGATAAGAAGAGAAGATATAAGATTTGGATATGTGGGAATCACATCCATACCTCTCACTTACCTAAGCCCCTGAAAAGGTTGGTAACACAAGTATAAAAGCAATACAAGAGGAACATAATACCATACTAAAACCATACAACCAGGAGTGAATTCATGCACATAAACATTCAATGCAAATACAAGTTACAAACATGAGAAGATAACCACACAACCACACATGAAGCAACATGAATTGCTATGGCAAAATAAAAGCAAACTTGAGAAGATGCAAAGCAAAATAAACAAATTACAAATTCAAGGTGCAAGACCAGAACCCTAATCATGTAAGAAAAGTGCTTAAGAAGCAAGAGAGATGAAGAGAAGAGAAGCATATGGTCAAGCAATCACATTATGGGAAGAAAGAAGCAAAGGAAGTGAGGTGGATATACATAAGAATGGAAGAACTCCAAAGGCAAACAAATTACATGATTTCCAAAACACAAACCCCAACCCAAGATCAGAGAGGTATCAATGCCCTAAAAAGACTCTAAACAAGATGAAGAAGTTGGCACATGTGCCCTTCTAAGCTAAGGAGAGGACTTATGATCAAAAAGAAGAAAAATGGGACAAGTCAAGAACAAAAATTCAAATCAAATCAAGTATGCACCCAAAAATTCCACAACCTTGGACAAGAGATCTTCAATCATACCATAACAACATGCCAAAAGGAGAGGAAGAAATTCAGAAGTTAAACAAGTCAAATGAGGGTACAAACATGAACTAGGGTTAAGAAGCTTCACTCAAAAGTTAAGGACCAAAACCAATTTATCAAGATTCTAAAAATCAGAACAAAAATCACCAAGAAACTACATCCTATCATGAATCCATAGCAAAAAGAACCAACCAAGAATTCAAAATGATGATCAAGATAAAAAATGGGCAAGTCAGCATGTTTCAAAATGAATTAAAATGAATTAATTAAAAGAAAGAATTAATTTCCACGTGTCAAATAAAAATAAATGAAAAATAAAAATGTCAAAAATTAAAGAAAACTCAAACAATCACTCATGAATTTTTTTAGAATTTTTTGAAACTTAAAACTATTTTTAAAAACTAAAATCCAAACTGAAATTAAAATGGAAATAAAAAAGGAAGAAAATAAAAAGAAATAGGCTGGGGGTATGAATAACAAGGCTTATCAGTTAAATTCAATGGGGTTATACGCATGGGGGGTGGGATTAACAACCCAGGCCCAATCAAAGTCAGCGCAAGCTTAGGATAATTAATGTGGAAATTCAATTAATCTGGAAAAAACAGGGACCATAGGATCAAATGGACAGACAGGATAGGTCAACTCATTAATCAAACTCATCAATTTCATTGGTTGGCAGTGAGGGAGCATATTAATTATTGTGAGGTGAGACACATGGGGCATTAAATCAGAAACACAAAACACGTGAGAGGGACGGTGCCTCATTTATGCGCTGGCAAGATGATGTGCGTCCAGATGAGATGATCCAAGGGTTTAGGTGTTGTCTTCTTCATTCAGCTCTGATCAAACAAGTTTCCAGAATCCGGTGACCGGAGCTAGGGCTCTGGCACATGAAAACACAGACTATGAACAAAACTCAATTAAAATGAATCAAACACTCCAGATCCAATAAGTAAACTATGTTGAATCCAAAAATGGCAATGAAAATCACAAAGGATCACTAAATCAATCAGATCGAAGCAAAACAGATTTCACCATGAAACTTCAAATCATCAATACATCCTCAATAATGCACCAAAATCAAATCTAAAAAGTGTAGTGCAATCAGCAAAGTTCATAGATCACATTGCATACCACAAATACAAGTTTCAGATCCAAAAGTTTCAGAGCTTACCTGAGATTGAAGATCTTGAAACAAGCCAAAAAATAGCTTCCAAAGATGCAGATCAACTCCTTTTATCCCCTCTTTGCAAAATAAATGCAAAAGAGAGGCTGTAACTCTCTAGATCTTGGAACCCGAAACCAACTGCACTTGAATGGCACTTGATGAAATCCTTCCTTTCAGCTTTAATTGATGGTATATTAATGATCCTTAGAGCTCACTGAACAAGAATATGGAAAGAGTTTGTGAAGAAAGTGAGAGAGTGATGAGATTCTAATGCTTTTGCTTTGGGTGCAAGAACTTTGGAGTGATGAAATGATATGGATCTGAGCCAAAATAAAACCCTAGTTTTCTTTTATATGACTTCACAATGCAATGCTGAAAGAATGAGGGTGATAGCACATGAGATGGGAGTGGGAGAGTGAAATTGCAAATTTGGAAAAATTTGTGTGATGAGGTGTTCTACTCATGCATTCCTCTCATTCCTTGCCCATGTGCTTTCAAAATCTCACCCTTAATTTAAAACAACAAATATTCTGGCCCTTGGATGTGAAGATCACACTTTTCTCATGATCATGCATGTTTTGCACCTTGTGAAATATCTTTCTTAACATGCACGAATTTGACACCATTCTTGGAGCAAAATGGACTCTTAGCATTTCTTTGTAATATTGTGATCATACTTGGCCCATAAAACAACTTTAAAATAAGTTTCATGACTTTTTGCACTTGTGGAAGTTTTAGAATTCATGCCATGCCCTAATTTTCCACCAATTTTCGAGGGGCCTGTCTCTCTAACCATGAGTGCTATGAAAATGCTCTTGTACTTTTTGAAAATGAGAGGCTTTAATCTTCAACTTTCATGTTTGGCTTTGGTTCATTTGAAGCTTTTTTCACCAAGTTAAATTTACTTGAAAATTAGGGCAAAAACTTACTAAAAATTGAAATTCTCATTACCACACTTATGCCAATTTTGCAAAATGCCTCAAAACCTCATGATTCTTGATCTTTGATCTTGCCAAACCTCTTATAAAGATATAAGAACACCCCTTGGCTAGAAAAATGTGGTTGGACCCTTTGAAATCTCACAGTTGACTTTTAGAATGCACAGTTGACCAATATCTTCATTTACAAGCAACTGAAGAAATACTTGACTTCCACAAGGAATTTTCTCACCAAATTTCATCCCTAGGATCTTCTTAACATATGAGAGACTTTGCCCAAATGAAATGGCCAAAGTCTTAAGGTTTTAATGCTTGAAACTCAAACCCTAATTTGGGATCATTGTGTAGGATCTTTGCCCTAGCTTGAATTCCCTGATGATCTTCCAACCTTCTGAGTTTTTGTGAATGATCTTGAACTTGTGAATGCAATATAGATCCCTCATAGGACTTGAGCAAATACATTGGGCTCCTTGTCATAGCTTGTGAAGCTTCAAAATCCTCCACAGATGATCATATGCCTAATGCTATGTCATGAGAATGTTATGTCTCATCTTTCCATGCTAAGATGCCAATAATATGATATTTTCATGATGAATATGATATGATATGATGCTTAAAAAGAAGAGGGCAAATTTGGGGTGTTACAGCTGCCCCTATTCAAACAACTGTTAATCTGAAAAGGACGGTAGCACGGGCTATCGACCGTTCAAGATAAAATGTGGTTGAATACCAAGAAGACCTGAAATTTGCACTCTGACGAAGAATGCAAAAACTGAGAAATAAATCCAAACAAATGACGCTTTGGTGACTGAAGTGAAGAGAAAGCAGACAAGCTCCTTCTAAGTTGAGATTGTTATTTGGAATCCGAATACTTTGACAGACGAGTCTTCTTCTAACAATCCTGTTACGCCAGGAACTGGACATATGAGCCCTCACATACCTTGCAAAAACATATGACTTGAGACAGACGAATCTCCTTCGGATATATCTGTTACGCCAGAACCGGTGATGCACTAAAGTTTGTGGGATAGACATGCATAATCAAGGTAGACGAACCCTCTTCATATATTATCCATGGATATATGGTCTAAGACAGACGAGCCTTCTTCGAGTGAACCTGTTACGCCAAGTGCAACATTAATAATTGGTGCTTGAGACAAACGAGCCTCCTTCGGATAAACCTGTTACGCCAGGACCGGTAACCATTTTGACGTTTATTCCCACAGTCAGGACTTTTAAACCTCTTCAATACAGACGTGTATTGGATGATCATCACGAGAACACAAACGAGTGTCATAAGTCAATGATACAAACGAATATCAGACGATGATCTAAGAAACACAGACGAGCGCTTCAGGCGATGATACATATGAATATCAGCCACTGGTAGAGACGAATACCAGAAATTCAAACACAGACGAGCATTTGGAGTAGCAATACAGACGAGTACTAGGGTAATTGTCAAATCAACATATGTGGATATAAGATAACACAGACGAGTGCTAAGGATGATACAGACAAGTATCCAAACAAATGCAGACGAGCTTCAAACAGATAATAAACACAGACGAGTGCTGGAGAATGCAGACGAGCAACAGCAAACATCACATATCAAACACAGACGAGTGCTGGAAAGCGCAGACAAGCAACATCAACTATTGCAACCATGGGTAACTGTTGGGGACAGCAAACGAGCAATATCAAAGTGATAACACATATGAGTGTTGAGAAATGCAGACGAGCAGCAAACGAGTGTCAGAGAAATGACGATCTTCCAACACGACTGGGGAGACGCTTCCTCAATCCTCTGTTAGTGAAAAGAGTTTTGACAGATAAACTCTGTGGGAAATGGGCCTCCCACTGCTTGCTGGGCATACTCCACTAGGGAGAATAAACTGCTTGGGGATCCCACCTACCATGACTTAGCTGGGGAAAATTCACTTTGGGAGAATGTGACGCCATCCTGCAAAACCTGCAACAACAGAAAACACATATGTGCCCCGGGGACTCGCATGGTATGATCTGTTCATCCATCGTCACCCGACACTCAAAGAAGATTTCAAATGTTTCCCTGCAATGTCATTTTTTTCAAATTATCACCATGTTTTAAATGCAATGCTATTTTTGCCAAAAATTCAGGACATTTTGCAAACAAAAATAAACACATAACAACTTTTGACTGAATATTCTTTTTATTGAAAGGCCTCTGAATAGGCAAAGTTTTACATCAGGAAGCAACCACCTGGAAAGAGGTAGCTACCATAAAATTGAGAAAATAAACTATCCTAATGGCAATGGACACGACATCCCAATGAGTTCCCTTCTTGCTATGACCAGCATGTCTTCAAAACTCTCCATTCTTGCCTTAGCTTTCTGAGAAGATGAGGGGACTGATTCCTATCCTTCTGATATTGTCAGGTTGTACTAAACGATGATTTGGTTCAGATTACTGGGATCGCAGTTGTTCGTTTATTCCCTTGTTTTACGTGGATCTCCCTTTCGGGTTTTCAATCCATCGGGATACCCTTTTTTGCCTGGGATGTCCGATGTGGCTTTTCAACTCAGCGGGTGTACATTTTTTTATTTATTTTCCCTAACTTTTTCCCGAGCTTTTTATTCTGTTTTTAGCTCGTCGGGTTGCCCTTTTCTTGCCTGGACTTTAATTCTGTTTTTGTGTCCAGCGGGTCTCTTTATGCGAAGTATTTTTTAACTGCGTCCGAGTTAACAGGGGATTGGAAATCTTCTCCATCCATAGTGGTGAGCATCAGTGCTCCGCCTGAGAAAACTTTCTTCACTATGAATGGTCCTTCGTAGTTTGGGGTCCACTTGCCCCTGTGATCTGAACCTGGAGGAATGATCCTCTTGAGCACAAGCTCTCCTACTTGATACTCCCGAGTACGTACTCGTTGGTCAAATGCTCGCTTCATTCTCCTCTGATAATGCTGACCATGACAGATAGCCGCTAATCTCTTTTCCTCAATTAGACATAGCTGATTGTATCGAGCACGCACCCATTCAGCCTCATCAAGCTTCACATTCATCATCACACGCAATGAAGGAATCTCTACTTCAACAGGCAAGACTGCCTCCATACCATATACCAATGAGAAGGGAGTTGCCCCAGTTGACGTCCTGACTGACATTCGGTACCCATGCAGCGCAAATGGTAACATCTCATGCCAATCTTTGTAAGTGACAACCATCTTTTGCAGAATCTTCTTGATATTATTATTTGCTTCCTCCACCATGTAAACACCCCAAATTTGCCCTCACCCATTCACACCATGGCTTGTGATCTCCTCATATGCATAATCTCAATCATAGCATCTCATATCACATTTTTTGATTCACTGCATAGGTTCTAAGTCATCTGCATCTAGGGTTTGTGATCTGAGCAATCCAAGAGCTTCTTGAGCCACTCCAAAGGTCACCTATCACTTAAAAGAGGTCCATGTATGCTCAAGCATCATATTATATCCTCTCAAAGTCAAGAATGTCAAAGAATCACAAGAACTGAGAATGGTATGGAAGCAGAGCCAGGCTTGACTGCACAGATGACCTAGAATTAGGGTTTTAGTTTCAGAGGCCATAACTCCAAATTTTTTGGTCATTCTTGTTTCTATTGGTCTCTATATGGTACAGGGAGTATGCATATCAATTTTCATGAAGAAATTCCATGGGGAAGTCATCTGATCAAGAGTTGACTTTTCAAGCAAGTCAGTGCAAAATCAGGGCATCTGAGGCCCCCAATAACCCAACCAAAGGGCATTCTTCATCATTTTGATTGTATATGATCTTTATTTGATCATGGAAGATGTTGGAAGTTCACAAAATTGAAGAATTTCAAGTCTTTTGCAAAGTTGACTTTTTGGGCAAGTTTGACTTTTAATGAAATTGCCATTTTAGGCAACTTTTTCAACCTTTACTTTTTGATTCAAAAAAGCTTCAAATGGAAAAACTTTGGTCATGAAAGTTGTAGAATGGATCATTCCCTTTTCAAAAAGTACAAGAACATGACCTAATTCATTTTGGATCAAAAGTTATGACTTGTCAAAGTTGGCAAAAATCACTAAATTTCAAGTTATGCACCAAAGAGGCAAAGTTGCAAATTCACTTCTCAAGGCCAATTAAGTCATCAAATGGACTTCTAAACTTCACAACATGATCACACAACACTTAAAAATCAGAATGGGCCAAGAAGTTTCTCATTTTTGTGGCCTATGGATCAAGATATTTCATAAAGATCACAAGCAAGGCAAGTTGCAAAACTCATCATAGTTTATCATCCACTTGCTGGCTAGCCTGCTGAGCCACCCTAGGCATCTCCCCTCATCATGATGCGCAGGACACACCCTTTGTCCTTGGCTAGAAAGTAGCCCATACTTCTCTTACATCAACTTTGACATTTTGGCAAAAGGACCCATACCAATCAATAAAGCACACATCACATCTTCTGACCAATCCCATTAGTTTATACAAGCCAAAAGTAAGCCAAAGCAACAAGAGAGCAAGCCTGAAACACTCCATAACTCAGCATTCTCATTTTCACCTCATCTTGCAAGAGCCTTCGAAACAGCCAGCACAAGCCTCAAACACACAAACAAACTTCACAAACAATCTCAACACTCTTTCCTGATCACAAAGCACCCATCACCATTGCTTTAAACTCCCAGAATCACAAATACGATTCTCATCCCACCTTGAGCAGAACCTCTGCCATCTTCCAAACCAGCCACCATAAACTTCTTCTAAGCATCAGGACTTCATCAGGGGCCTAAGAGGAGTGGTTTGCGCAAGGAGAGAGGGTCAGAAAGTTGCAAACTGAGAAAGCTCAAAGCTCAGGTATACCAAGAACTTTTTTTCCAGAAATGGATTTTTAAGTTTCTAAGTTGTTCCTCATGTCTTGCTGATCACTCTGGTGCTTTTACTTTCTGAAATGGTTGAGAAATAAGCATTTAATCTTGTTCTGAAACTGTTCTGACCTAAAAATGTTTGGTTTCGATTCGCACGATTAATGAAAGATAAATGAGTTTTGATTAGGGGTTTTGATTCAGTGATGTGTGGGGATGATTTCTGGGCTCTTAGTTTTCATTTTGGTGAAGTTTTGAGGATTTTAGAGATTTTCAGGTGGGATTCCCACCGGAGAAGACGACCGGAAGTCTTCTCCGGCCACCTGAAAACAATTAGGGCTAATCCCTGTAATTAATGCAAGTTTGAATTCTGAGCGTAGGATTGGTTGACCTTGGTTGACTGGCGCGTGTTTGGAGGGTCCAGATCTTCCATTAAACCCTAATCCAGTCATTTGTGTAATTAATCAGGATTAATTAAATTCAAATTTTGGAATGAATCTCAGCCATTCAAACGTGTGCCAGTCAATTCCCGCGTGTCAAGTTTAAACCCTGGCCATTGGATTAGCATACTTTTCATTTAATTCAGTTTTTATTTCATTTTATTTCATTTCTTTTCTCCATTTTATTTAAAATAGCAAAACAATCTTAAAAATTCTGAATTTTTTTATACACACTTTTATTAATTTTCAGAAACCAAAAACATTTTTATTTTTATTTTTTGCATTAAAAAATATTTTTAAATCATTTTAAAGTTTATTTTTAATTAATTAATGAGAATTAATTAATTAAAAATACTTTTAGGTATTTAAAAATCACCAAAAAATTCATGAAACCTTCATAATCATTTAGAAACATTGTCCAACCCTCAAACCAAATTTCTTTTTTGATCTTGATGTCTTTTGAGAATTTTTCATGGAATTAAAATCATTTCAAGGCATTATTGTGATCCAAACTTCAAAAAATCATTTCTGCCTAACCATTGAGAGTTGGACTTTGATTCTTTTTGCATTGCATTTTATTTAGCATGTAGTTTGTGAGATTAAATTGGCATGATTTGATCTTTCATTTTCAATTTGTTTGGCATTTTTCTTGTTAAGGTACCCTAAAACCCTAGAAAACTTAAGAAATTCATAACCCTAATTAGGTTAAGAGTTAGAACCCCTCCTTTGGGCAGTGAGTTTGTATAGGATTAGGGTTACTTTGAGAGCATTTTCAAATTTTTTTATCTTGATGTTTGCTTCTGATTTTGGTTTTTGTTTGATGCATTGATCATAAACCCTAATTTGGGCTTTCTTTTGCATTCATCTTGTATTTGCATTCATACCATGACTTGCCATTGCATTTTATGCATCCATTTGATTCATTAGACATCTTAAGACATGTTAAAGGCAAGATTGATCATTGCATCATGTATTTGCCATGTTGTATGTCATTTGCATCTCATGACTGTTCATGTGTGTTCATGGTTCTAAACTTGCTCCATTTGCATCCATTGGTCCATATGATCATCTTCATGCCTTGATTCATGTTTGCATCATCTCATAGCATCATTATCATCTCATATATGCTTCTGGTTTTGATTTGCATCATGCCATTTCATTCCATTTTGCATTGCATTGCATCTTTCTCACTAACTTTTCAGGTGGTAAGCAACTTTGAGAAGTGAATTTGCCTTCACTTCTCACCATATCTTTTCATCTCTTTCATGCATCCTTGCTGCATTTTGTTATGTGTTTGAGATTGAGCTTGCTCTTTCTTCTTCTTCTTACCTTCTTTCTTCAAGTGACTTGTCTTCTTAAATGAAGCAAGTTACTTTGCTTCTCCTGATCCTTTCATCTGCTTCCTGGTGGTTCCATTGAAGATTTCTCTTGATTAACCTCACAAACCTTAGGAACAACCAAGCATGACAATGATTAGGGTTTTGATTAGTCTCCCCACTTAGCTTTTACCTTTGTGTCTCTTTGAGTCTTCTCTTCTCATCTCATAATCAGGGACTAAACCCTAAAGGCTTTAAGGCTTTGTGATTAAGCTTATGCCTGCATCCTTCTATTAGGATGGAGTGTATAACTTTAATCCTAAGTGTTAAACCCTTAATGTGTTTAAATCCTTTAATCAATCCATCTAATAATCATCAAGACATCAAGCTTGTAACTTGGGCCTTGCATTAGGGTTCTAATTCTTCCTTAATTGGTTAAGAAGGACTAACCCTAGTGTTAATGGACAAGTCCCTCTCAAGTTGTCTTACAAACCCTAAAACTCACTTCATCATCTCATCATTAACTAAAATCCACTTAATAAAGGCTTTGTTTTGTCATGAGTTTAATCCCTAATCATGGATTAAGTTTAGGAGCTTTCCTCAGCTTAAACACTCTCATCTATTATCCTTCTATTAGGATGGTGTAATGAGTCTGTTTAATCCCTGATTATGGCTTAATCTCATTACTCAACACTAAACAAAAACCACAAAAACATCTAAATAATCACAAGTAGGTTAATGATCTTAATCCTACGTCAAAGGTGATTAAGTGTGAGAATCTGACTTCACACCTAAGGTATTCTCATTACCCCTAATCAGAGGGAAGATGTGATGAGTTTACTAAATCCATTGGTTTAGGCTTAAGCTCATTAACTTATGACAAACATTCAAAAGCAATAAAAGACTGAAAACACAAAAACAAACAATAATCGTCTCCTTCGGGATTCTTTTCTCATCACCTTCACTCATAAACGAGAACTTGCTTCTTCCGTCTAATGCAAGACAGTTAGCACCTGAGCCAGACAGGTCATACACTTGAGCATAGGCAAGTAAGCAGTTCATAAGTCAATTCATCTTTCAGTCTCTTTGGGTCGAACTACGGTGTTCTGACTTCCTCATTGCACGAGTGGATACGTAGGCATAACTTAACAGTTATCGAACAAAAGTCTCTGTATATTCCCCCTCCTTCTAGCATCATTCTTTAAGCCTCATGATCTTGAGCATTTCATTCTTGTTCTTACACTGACACATCATTTATACACTTTGCACCTCTTTTACACTGACACCTGTACATCCTTTTCCAGCTCTTTTATACACAGATTGCACTGACACTACCCCTTTAAAACACAAATCTTTTAAGCGTGGATCCCGTCGAGTACGACGGACAATCTGGGTGCTAATACCTTCCCAGGTTGTAACCAACCCCCTTTCTCAGTCTCTCTGGTTCGCAACCGTCTTATCCATGTCTTTCTAGGTCTATGCAGCATTGCCTTTCCTCCGGGATAAAAATGCCTAGCTGGCGACTCTTTTCATTCCCTGTGAGTTCACTCCTGTGTGTTCTCACATCATCCTCTTTCGCCGACCATTCGCGTCTGTACCCCTTTTGACCCGGTGTCATCTGGTGGGAGCAACAGCTTGGCGACTCTGCTGGGGACCCTTATACTGCAACCAGGGCTTCTGGTTCTTTTTGTGGGTTCCTCCTAGCGCTTGATTGATTTGTGTTTACTAGGGTGTTATGTGCTATTTGTGCTTGTATTTGTATTTATTTTTGCTTTATGTACAGTTGTTTTACTGCTTTCTTTATAGCTTCACATATATCATACTGTCATACTGTGCTGGCTGGATCTGTTTTGTTGCTTTGGTGGGTGGGTGTTCTATTGAGAGTTGAGGTCCTATACTTGGGACCTGAGTGACACCTAGGCTAGAGTGGTTCATGTTCTTTCCCATTCCATTTCGGTCTGGTACGGGAATATGAAACACGGTTCAGATATGGGTTTCTTCTTGAGAACTCTGTGCTGCAGATTTCCTGTAGTGCTAGGGCTATCTGGGAAGCCTGCTAAGTCTGAATGACCTTTAGTATTGACCTTCAGAAACTGAGGTGAATTAGAGGAGGATCTTTTATGGTTATTGTAAACACTGTACCTCCGGGTTAGAAGTGTTTACACTTCTCATAACTGATCCAAGTCTGAGGATCCTTGTTTTAGAACACCACCCGTGAGGGGGTTGGGTTGTTTACAGGTTTGCAGGTACCCTTGACCTCAGCATACCCTGTTACTTTGTTTTGATTAAGAGTACTCCATGTTGGAACAGTTCTTGTGATTTTTAACCCTGGACATGTGACTCTTTATTTGAGTCCCCCACCTTGGTTACTGGACTTATGAACCTCCATCTGGATTTCTTGAACATACCTGGACTTATATCAGAGCACTTGATCAGATCCAACTCAGTCACAAACCCTTGCATATCATTTGCATACATTATCATTGCATCATTTTAACATTTGCTCATTTGTTTTTCAGGGTATCCATACTCTATTTTGGCTTGGTTTTGACCTCATCATCAGCATAGACCTATCTACTTCAGCCATCAGCTACCTGCTTCAGTCACCAGTCTCAGCCTGTCAGTGGCCCATCATCATCATCATTCTCCATCATCAGCACCTGTCTCAACTCTTCTTCAACAACATGGCACCTAAGAAGAGTAACATCTCCTATCATTTCTTTCAGCCTGAGCTAGCTGACATCAGGAAGATTCAGACCCTGATTACTCCAGACCATATACCACTATTCAGAGAACACTATGGAGGCATACTTGATGTGGTCATGGATGACCCTTCACAGAGGAGCCTGATTCATACTTGCCTGCAGTTCTATGATCCCCCTCTGAGGTGTTTCACTTTTCAGGATTTTCAGTTGGGACCTTTATTAGAGGAGTATTCATCATTGGTTGGTGTACCTATCAGGGGTGGAGTCCCCTTCAACCCAGAGATGGCTTTTCCCAGTAATGAAGAGATAGCAAAGGCATTACATCTGGAACCAGTTCTGATTGGGCAAAATATGACTACCAAGGCTGGAATCTCTGGTCTACATTTGGATTTCTTGACCTCTCAGGCTATTCTGAAGGCCTCCTTGGGGGAGTGGAAGGCAGTCTGTGCATTATTAGCCCTTAGCATATATGGGGTTATTTTATTTGCAGATGAGCCTAAGTTTGTTAGCAAGAATGCAATCCATCTTTTCATCCTGAGGAACCCAGTGCCCACTTTACTGGGAGATTTCTACTACTCTGTTCACCAAAGGAATGAAAAGCAAAGAGGAAGATTGGTGAGGTGTTGTGCTCCCCTGTTCCATACCTGGTTTCTCAAGCACTTGCCCAAGACTGATGCATTTTTGAATCCTCATCAGCAGAGGAATTGGGCCAGAAGACTCACTGCATTAACTTCAGCTGATATCAGGTGGTGCACTCAAAGCACAAAAGGCAGGGACATCATTACCAGTTGTGGGCAGTTTCCCAATGTACCTCTGATAGGAGTAAAGGGTTGCATCAACTACAACCCTCTGCTATTCAAAAGACAACTGGGCTATGCATTGGTCCACCCTCCTAAAGCACAAGACTTGGCTGAGACCCTTTACTGTGAGATTAAGCCTAGTCTGGCTATTGTCAGGCAAGCGTCCTGGGCTTGGGACAATGTCCAAACTAAAGGAGTAACCATTCTTGGGAGATGCAACAATGTAGCCTCAGCACAGTACTATGAGTGGTCCCATGCTAGGGCTCAATTTTCTGGGATGCCCTTCACCATGGAAGATATACCTGGACCATCTTCAACACCATCTCCTGTCACTGTCAGCTTAGAGGAGTTTTAGAAATTAAAAGAGAGGAATGAGAAGCTGACTCAGGCTCTGCAGAAGACCCTCTGGGAGAGGAGTGATGGTCGGCTGGACATTGAGAGGTTAGAAAAGCTAAAGTCGGAGCATCTGGTCAGGATTGAAAAGTCAGAGGATTACATCAAGAAGTCCAGGGCTGGAGAACAGATCTTGAAGAATTCCTGAAAGGAAGCTCAGTTCCAGAAGGCCAAGACTGATTTGTATCTGAAGGAGAGTCAAGCTAGGTGGGTCAGGATCACCGAAGCTCGTACTCTAGAAGATAAAAGGACTCAGGACAAGATTGAGCAGCTGGAGGCTAGTGCAAAAGAGCAACAGGAAGCCCTGCTAGCAGCCTAGAGGGAGATCTCAGAGTTGAAGATTAGAGCTGGAGTGAAGAGGTCAAAGGACCAGAGTCAACACAAGAAGCTAGTTGCAGCTGTTACTACCAGGAATCTCCTTATCAGGAACCTCACAGAGCGTCCAGCTGATCCTGTGACTGAAGCACTTCTAAAGGAAGTTCAGGAGGATGAGTTTGGTCTTGGTGTCTGACTTTTGCTTGTTGTTGCTTTCATTTCATTGTACTTTTCCTTCTTTGTGTTGTATTTTGACCCCTCGGAGGGCGTGTATTGTAAGAAGAAACAAACTATGTATCAGTTACCTTTTTTTTGTAATATATGTGTTGGTTTGTTTTATCTGAATTCTTCAAGCAACATCAAAAGCATCTTCCTCAGGGGTCTGGAAAGGTCAAAACCAAGTGCCAAGCCGGATACCTTGGAGACAAATAAGCATACTGCATTGCATGCTAACCTTTGTTTGTTTTGTAGGTTTGTTTTGTTTTTGTTACTAACTCTGTTGTGATCTCAGGAACTATTGCTCGACGTCGGGTATTCCCACTCAACCTTCCACACAGATATCCAACCCACAACAACCTTCCGGGTATACAGATGGACCAGGTACAACAGAACCTTACAGAGGTCAGGAACCAAATGGACAATGAGAGACTGGAAATGAGGAATCAGATGACCCAGTTTATAGAGGTGATGAATGGATTGGCACAGAGCCAATAAAGATTAAGAGCATTGGTAGAGAGGCAGACTCAGGAAGATCCCCATCTAGGGACTGGTGGGACAAGCAACAACGAGAGGGTTCAACCTCATATCAACCCACCTGTATTTGGACCCCACCTTCATCCAGAGATCAACATCCCTGCTAATGTGCAAGGGAATGCTACTACAGGCAGAGTGCTGCAAGAAGACCCCCAGGAAGATCAGTTCACAGTGATGGGAGCTGGGGATGAAGCCTATGACATAAGGCTAGATGAAATTGCTGAAAAATTAAGGTCCTTGGAGTCTCAAAACTCCTTGGGTTTTGATGTTATGGACATGGGCTTAGTGGACGGGGTCAGGATTCCTCACAAATTTAAACCACCGTGCTTTGAAAAGTACAACGGGACTTCCAGTCCACGGACCCACTTGCAATCCTTTCTGGGAAGGCTGAAGGCATATACCATGGATGAGAAGCTATGGATGTTTTATTTCGAGGATAGCTTGACAGGAACTTCAAGGGAATGGTACTCTCATCTGACCAGAGCAACCATCAGATGTTGGAAAGACTTGGCGGAGGCCTTTATTAGACAATACCAGTATAATTTGGATATGGCACCCAACAGGACCCTCGTGATGGGAATGTCACAATCATCCAGAGAAAGCTTCCGGGAGTACGCCCAGAGGTGGAGACAGCTTGCTGCTGCTGTCCAGCCACCCATGTTAGAGAGGGAGATGGCTGATATGTTTATGAACACCCTCCAAGGAACATACATTGATAGGCTAGCTGCCTTTTCTTCTACCAGCTTTGCAGATGTCGTTATAGCTGGAGAAAGAATTGAGAGCCTATTAAAGATGGGCAAAATTTCTGACAACGGTGCCAGCTCATCCAGCAACACAAGGAAGCCTTTTGTGGGCCCAAGAAGAACTGGTGAGACCAATGTTATCCATGCCAGCAGGGGCAAACCCCAATATGTTCATAAGTCTGTGGCATCAGTCACCATTCCCGCTCCAATTCATCCACAACCAGCTTATCAACCACAACAACAAAATTATCAGCAACAAACTCAGTATCCTCCTCAGAGAAACTACAACAACACCAGCAACAACAATCAGCAAAGGCCGTTCCAACAGAGACCTTCTCAGGCCAATAGGGTGATTGATCCGATCCCAATGCCCTATGCCACATTATTGCCACAACTCCTAAAACTCAACCTGGTTGAGCTAAGGACGTTGGCACCTCCAGATCCTGCCAGTCTGCCCAGAAATTATGACGCCAGCGCCAGATGTGCTTTTCACTCAAATGCACCTGGCCATAGTACAGAGAAGTGCAGAGCTTTGCACATGAAGGTACAGGACTTGGTAGATTCTAAGGCTCTAAATTTTGCACCACCACCAAATGTTAACAAGAACCCTATGCCAAACCATGGTGGCCCCAGAATCAATGCTATTGAAGAAGACAAGCCGTCTTACTTGATAACCAATGTGGGTCAGATTCGGACACCTTTGGTAGAGATTAAAGCTCAACTCCTTGAATGTCAAATATTCCCGGGATGTGAGCTAGGGTGTGCTTATTGCAACATTTCAGTGAATGGTTGTGATAACTTGAGAGATGGCATAGATGGTCTCATTCAGAGTGGCCTGCTTCAAATCACAACGTCAATACCTACCAATCCAGCAATCTCCTTAACAACAGTTCCCGAGTCTTCTACAACTGCAACAACCATTGTTCCAAACAACTCTTCGGTCTCATCAACGAATGCTTCATCTGTTACTTCAACGGACCAAATATCAGCAAACATCCCTTCTACAACTTCAGCACCCCTTCATTCAGAATCTCCTACAACAGCAACACCCATCCATTCAACAGTGTCTCCTACAACATCAACAACAAACAATGAAAGCGTCTCAACAGTTACAATTTATTATGATCCTGAAAATGATTCTGCCTACAACTCACAAAATGCCACTCCTATCAGAGCACCAGTCACAATATACTATGATCCACAAACTATCATGGTCCCTTCTACAGCTGCCATCAGTCCAGTCACTGTCACAGTGCCTGGACCAGTACCTTATGAAAGCAGTAATGCCATCCCTTGGCATTACGGCTCTGATCTATACTGCGAAGGACAGAAAATCACTTTGGAATCATCAACTTCTTCACCACAAATAGACAATGTGGGAGGAGGCGGAGGCTTCACTCGAAGCGGACGTCTCTTTGCCCCACAAATTCAAAGAGCCGCTGCTGAAGCAGAAGCTGCTGCTAAGGCAAAAGGGAAGAGCATGGTGCAAGAAGAGCAAATTGTTAAGGAAGCTTTGAAAACACCTTTTGATCAAGAAGTTGATGAATTCATGAGAATAATCAAGAAAAGTGATTACAAGATAGTGGACCAGCTTCACCAGACACCTTCTAAGATCTCCATTTTATCATTGTTAATGTGCTCTGAGGCTCATCGGAACGCACTACTAAAAGTCTTGCACGCAGCTTATGTGCCAGAAGAGATCACCGTCAATCAGTTGGAAGCTGTGGTTGGAAATGTTAATGCTAGTAATGGACTAGGATTTATCAACACTGATTTGACTACGGAAGGCCGAAATCATAACAAGGCTTTGCACATTACCATGGAGTGTAAGGGTGCAGTTCTTTCTCATGTGCTGGTAGACACAGGATCATCCCTCAATGTCTTACCTAAAAAAGCCCTTGTGAAGCTGGAGTATGAAGGATTGGCATTACGCCCCAGTAACCTGGTAGTGAGAGCCTTTGACGGTTCTAAGAGATCAGTTCTGGGAGAAATTGAGTTGCCTATAACGATTGGCCCACAAACTTTCAAAACGACCTTCTACGTGATGGACATTCAGCCTGCCTACAGCTGTTTGTTGGGTAGACCATGGAGATGACATGAAGTTGAGCGGGCTTGGAGGAACCTGCACCTTGTTTGCATAAATTTGGAACTTGTGGCACTTACGGGCGTATGAACAACAATCTGCATCCATTGTCATCCAATAATACCCCGATCTCAACAACTTCTTAGCCATAGCATGCCCTCCTGCATGAGTACCGAAAGATCCCTCGTGGACTTCCTGCATTAACAGGCTTGCTTCGTGTCTATCCACGCATCTGAGCAAGACCATGTCAAAGTTCCTCTTATACAACACCCCGTCTGAATTCAAGAAGAAACTAGCAGCAAGTCGCCTTAAGGTCTTCTTGTCGTTGGAAGATGCCCCAACTGGGTATTCTTGCTTTTCCAGGAAGAGCTTGATATCAAAGTACCAAGGTTTCTCATCAGACACGACGTCCACAGAGAAAGTATGAGCTGGAGCGTCAAGCCTGGAAATGTCAATCCTGGGCACATAATTCCAACACAAGACTTTGAAAGACGAAGAAAGAGTAGCCAATGCATCGGCAAATTGGTTCTCATCACGCGGTATGTACTGAAGCTTAACTGTTGTGAAGAACATCAACAGTTTTCTGGCATAATCCCTGTAAGGAATTAGATGTTCTTGATGCGTATACCACTTGCCGGTAACCTGATTGATAACGAGGGCTGAATATTCGAATATATCGAGGGTCTTAATCCGAAGATTAATAGCCTCCTCTATTCCCATTATGCATGCCTCGTATTCCGCTTCATTGTTGGTGCAGCCAAAAGTAATCCTGGCAGCGAAGGGAAAGTGAACACCTTCGGGAGTGATAAGAACAGCACCAAATCCACGTCCATTGATATTGACTGCCCCATCAAACATCAACTTCCATTTGGATTCAGAGTTTTGCCCCTCCTTCGGAAGTGGTTCCTCGCAATTAGTTGTTTTGAGGTACATGATGTCCTCATCAAGGAAATCAAACTTCATTGGCTGATAATCATCTTCAAGAGGTTGTTGTGCAAGGTAATCCGACAATACACTTCCTTTGATGGCTTTCGTAGAAGTATATTGTATGTCATACTCTGTTAAAATCATTTGCCACCTAGCAACTCTTCCGGTTAATGCTGGTTTCTCAAAGATATACTTGACAGGATCCATTTTGGAAATTAGCAGTGTGGTATGGGTCAACATGTACTGTCTCAGTCGGCGAGCAGCCCATACCAAAGCACAACAAGTTTTCTCGAGCAGTGAGTAACAGGATTCACAGTCGGTAAAATTTTTGCTAAGGTAATAAATTGCGTACTCTTTTCGACCAGACTCGTCATGTTGGCCTAGATCAAACCCCATTGACCCTTCAAGCACAATCAAGTACATGATAATCGGCTGTCCTGGAACTGGAGTGTCGCTCCCACCAAATGACACCTGGTCAGAAGGGGTACAGACGCGAACGGTCGGCGAAAGGAGAAGGAAATGAATAGAGTCGCCAGCTAGGCATTTTTATCCCGAAGGAAAGGTAATGCTTCATAGACCTAGGAAAGATACGGATAAGATGGTTGCGAACCAGAGAGACTAAGAAAGGGGGTTGGTTACAACCTGGGAAGGTATTAGCACCCAGATTGTCCGCCGTACTCGACGGGATCCACGCTTAAAAGATTTGTGTTTTAAAGAGGTAGTGTCAGTGCTATTTGTGTATCAAAGCTGGAAAGAATGCAAGTGTCAGTGTATAAGAAGTGTGAAGTATATAAGTGAAGTGTCAGTGTAAGAACAAGAATGAAATGCTCATGACTATGAGGCTTAAAGAATAAGGCTAGAAAGAGGGGGAATATACAGAGACTTTTGTTTGATAACTGTTAAGTTATGCCTACGTATCCTCTCGTGCAATGAGGAAGTCAGAACACCATAGTTCGACCCAAAGAGACTGAAAGGTAAATTGACTTGTGAATTGCTTGCTTTCCTATGCTCAAGTGTATGACCTGTCTGGCTCAGGTGCAAACTGTCTTGCATTAGACGGAAGAAGCAAGTTCTCGGTTAAGAGTGAATGAGATGAGAAAAGAATCCCGGAGGAGACGATTATTGTTTGTTTTTGTATTTTCAGTCTTTTATTGCTTTTTGAAGTTTGCCATAAATTAATGAGCTTAAGCCTAAACCAATGGGTTAGTAAACTCATCACATCCTCCCTCTGATTAGGGGTAATGAGAATACCTTAAGTATGAAGTAAGCACCTCACACTCAATCACCATGGTGTAGGATTAAGATCATTAACCTACTTGTGATTAATTAGATATTTTGTTGTCTTTGTTTAGTGTTAAGTAATGAGTTTAAGCCACAATCAGGGATTTAATGAACTCATTACACCATCCTAATAGAAGGATAATAGATGAGAAAATTTAAGCTGAGAAAGACTCCTCAACTTAATCCATGATTAGGGATTAACCTCATGACAAAAAAAAAGCCTTTATTAAGGTGGATTTTAGTTAATGGTAAGATGAATAAGTGATTTTTATGATTTGTAAGACAACTTGAGGAGGACTTGTCCATTAACACTAGGGTTAGTCCTTCTTAACCAATTAAGGAAGAATTAGAACCCTAATGCAAGGCCCAAGTTACAAGCTTGATGTCTTGATGATTATTAAGTGAATTGATTAAAGGATTTAAACACATTAAGGGTTTAACACTTAGGATTAAAGTTATACACTCCATCCTAATAGAAGGATGCAGGCATAAGCTTAATCACAAAGCCTTAAAGCCTTTAGGGTTTAGTCCCTGATTATGAGGTGAGAAGAGAGGACTCAAAGATGACACAAAAGTGAAACTAAATGGGAGACTAATCAAACCCTAATTGTTATCATGCTTGGAGATCCTAGGGTTTATGAGGCTTAAGAGGAAAATATCTTCAGAGAAACCACCAGGAAGGAAGCAGATGAAAGGAGCAAGAAGCAAAGAGAAGCAAAACAACTTGCTTCACTTAAGAAGACAAGTTGCTTGAAGAAAAAAAGTAAGATGAACATGAATGAGCAAGCTCAATCCAATACACAAGATAAAATGCAGCAAAGATGCAAGAGAGATGAGAAGAGATTGTGAGAAGTGAAGGCAAATTCACTTCCCAAAAATAACTTACCACCTGAAAAGTTAGCAAAAGAAATGAAATGCAATGCAAATGAGATGAAATTTCATGATGCAAACCAAAGTCAGAATCATTTACAGGATGTTAATGATTCTAAGAGATGATACAAACATGAGGCAAGACATGAGAATGATCATACAAGGCAATGGATGCAGATGAAACATGCTTTGAACCATGAATGTACATGAAAAGTTATGGAGTGCACAGGACATATAACATGGCAAATGGAAGATGCAATGATCAAAAATGATTCTAATATGTCCTAAGATGTATTATGAATCATGTTTATGCACAAAATGTCATGGCAAGTCATTGGATGCAAGCAAATGAGCAATGGATGCAAAGGAAGGCACAAATTAGGGTTACATGCATCATGTAAAGCAAAAATCCAAAACCAGGAGCAAATGATATGATAAAAATTTGAAAATGCACTCAAAGATACCCTAAACCTATACAAACTCACATCCCAAAATAGGGGATCCAACTCTTAACCTAGTGTAAGTTATGAATTTCCTAAGATTGTTAGGGTTTTGGGGTACCTCATCAAGAAAAATGCTAAACAAATTGAAAATTGTCGCTCCCGGGATTTTCATCCTGGTACAAACGCGAAAGTGGCGCGGAAGAAGAATAGAGTCGCCAGCCAGGCATTTTTATCCCGAAGAAAGGGAATGGTAATGCTGCACAAACCAGAAGAAAGAAAGAGGAAGGACACAGGTCCTGCGAACCAAAGAGACTGAGTTCGGGAGTCGGTTACGACCTGGGAAGGTATTAGCACCCAGATCGTCCGCCGTACCCGACGGGATCCATGCTTGCAAAGAATACTGTTTCAAAGGGTGAGGGTATGAAAACTGCAGCAAAAGAAAAGAAAACGAAAAGAAACTGGAACTGGAAAAGAAATGAAATAAGAAAAGAAAAGGAAAAATGTAGGGAAAATAAAGATTGTGCTCGAACGGGCCCTACCCCGCTGCCTACGTACCTCATCAGGATAATGAGGATCAGAGACGCCGTAGTTCCCCTAACTAGGGGTACTAAAAGGAAATTGCTTGTGAATTAAGGCTTGAACTGCCTATGCCATTGCTCAGGTGTTGCAGACTCGGACGACGAGTGCGTAACCGTCTTGCAAAATGACAAGTAGGAGCAAGTTCGCGTACGGAGCGAAGGAGATGAGAAAAGAATTCCCGAAGGAAAGACGCTTATTGTTTGTTTTGTGTTTTTTAGAAGCTTTTATGAGTGTATCACAAGGAAGTGAACTCAAACTCTCACCAATGGAATGTGCACTTGTCACTACATTCCAAGATGGAATAATAGAACAAGCACACTCAAGTAAGGAGAAGATCCCCAAAACTTGAACCCAAAGATTAGGGCTTAGGCTCACTAACTTGCTTAATTATTAAGTGTTTTTTTTGGTTATTTACATGAAGAAGTGTTTTTTATGCTCTTCTTTATGAAGAAGATACCTTGATCAGACTTGTGCATCACAAGGTAAACATGTACTATCCCAAGATGGGAAGACTACAAGCATACCTCATGGAATAAGGCTATGGATCAATGCATCACTTCACATTTATTAAAGTGTTTTCTTTTTAAGAGTTATGAGATGAGAAGAGAAGAAGAACCAAAAGATCTCAAAGGAAAAATTCTAAAGGGGGACTAAAATAATCCTAAGTATTCACATGCATGGAAGTCCTAAGAGTTAGTGAGGTTTCTACCCTAATGAAGAAGGAAAAAGATAGAAAAAGAGAAGAGGAAACTAGAAAGGGGAAAGAGAACCACATGATGGCATAAAGCACATCAAACACCACAAAGAAAAAACAAAGCAAAAGAGGAAAGATGAAAAGTTGAAATGTGGATAAACATCCACACTTCTCTTACCATGAGCCCCTGAAATGTTAGCAAAAATCCAGCAAATTGACCAACACAATCATGGAATTAATCATGCTCAAAGGTTCTTGTAAACAAGAAACAAACAACATGCCAAGCATTGCAAATACACGACTTACGCGTCGAAAACATGAAAGCATACATCAACCAGCAAGCAAATCACCCTAAAATATCATGCTTAATGATCATGCAATGATCCAAGGCAATTAGAACAAGCAAAGGGATCAAACAAGCTCAAAACAACACTAAAAAAAGCCATTCTGCTTCAGTGTTAACCGGTTAACCAAATGCGTTAACCGGTTAACCAGCTCAAACCTGCACAAAATACGCACAAAACAGGGGCGTTAACCGGTTAACCATATACGTTAACCGGTTAACACTGATAAAACAGCAACAAATCCTGCAGAAAACAGCATCTCAAAACAGCTTATTCAAATAAGCTTGCACCAGACCAGCAATCAATTACACATGGAAAAATTAGATCAATTCACATTAATCCATATCATTAAGCTCATGAACAATAACATTCGGATCCGGATACAAATCAACCAATCAAATCAAACAACACAAGCAAATACACAAGCACATGGTGGATCTAAAGCACAAGCATGCAAATAAGCTAAAAACAGAGCTAGATCTGAAATTAACCAACCTACAAAGCTGAGGTATGCTTTGGTAATTGTTGATTGAGCTGAAAACGGTAGATCTCGCGCAAAACTTTAAAGATCCGATGCTAAGCTCCACACTCCATGCAAAATAAATGCAAGAACAAGCCCTTGATGCAGAATTTTGGATCCAAAAGCACTTCTAGATCTCAAACCAGATCTGAATCTCCAATAAAACCAGCAAAGAGATGCAAAGAAGCTATGAATGGAGGTTTAGTTCCAAGATCTACACACCTCAAGGCAAGGTTGTGTGATCTTCAAAGAGGAACTTTGAGTGATTTAGAAAATTGGGAGAGAAAAGTGAGAGAATTGTGAGTGAGAGGAATGAAAATTCAGAAATGAGAGTGAAAAATGAGTGGGAGCTCCTTTGGTTTGGAGGGAAATGGAATAAATATGGTTTAGGTTTGGGGCCCAAAATTTTGGTTTGGGATCCAAAATTATGGTTTGGGTAGTGTGATTAGGATGTAGCAATGGGATTAGGCTTGGATAAATGTTCTAGATCCTTCTCCCAAATTCAAATTAATTCAAATGAATAAAAATCAGAAAATTGGAAAATGGAACCAAAACACACATGCTGAAATTGCTGCTGGAAATTCAAATTTCGCAGCTGTTAACCGGTTAACCATATGCGTTAACCGGTTAACGCATGGAAAATTTGAATTTCCCTCCCTTTGGTGGGAACCTTCAAAAATAGACCTGCACCAACCGTTTCAAGCAAATTTTGATCCATCTTCTCTTTCTAGGGCTCTGAACATGATACCAGGCTTGTGCAAAATGATCCTGTGAGATTCTTGCTAGATCACCATGCTCTTGATTTTGACTTGCAGGTTCAGATTTTCCCAGATGACCGATCATATGCCTTATGCTAGAACATGTGAGTGTTATGCTTTATTTTTCTATGCAAAATGATAAGGATATGGTATGCTCATGATGATTATGATATGATAACGATGCTAAACAAGAAGAGGGCAAATTTGGGGTGTTACAGCTGCCCCTATTCAATCAACTGTTAATCTGAAAAGGATGAGAGCAACGGCTATCAGACATTCGAGATAAACTGTGATTGAATACCAAGAAGACCTGAAATTTGCACTCTGACGAAGAATGCAACACTGGGAAATAAACCCAACCAGATGACGCTCTGGGGATAAGAAGGAGAGAAAAAAGCAGACGAGCTTCTTCCAAGTTGAAACTGATATCTGAAATACTATCATGCTGACAGACGAGTCTTCGCATGACCTGTGACGCCAGGTACAGAGAGCGGACGAGCCCCTTAAGGATCTTCAAAGTAACCTGAGATGGACGAATCTCCTTCACTAATCCTTACGCAGATAAGTGGAATAAGACGGACGAGTCTTCTTCGGATAACCCTTACGCAGGCTCCGGGAATGCATATAAGTCTGTGGGATAGACATGCAATCAAGGTAGACGAACCTTCTTCATATATTATCCGCGGATATATGGCATAAGACAGACGAGTCTTCTGAGCAAACCTGTTATGCCAGGTGCAGCAACCATAATTGGTGCTTGAGACAGACGAGCCTCCTTCGGATTTACCTGTTACGCCAGGACCGGTAACCATTTCGACATTTAATTCCCACTGTCAGGATTTTAAACCTCTTCAATACAGACGAGTATTGGATGATCATCAAGAGAACACAAACGAGTGCCAATAGTCAAAGATACAGACGAGTATCGGACGATGATCTGAGAAACACAGACGAGTGCTTCAGGCGATGATACAGACGAGTATCAGCCACTGGTATAGACGAATACCAGAAATTCAAACACAGACGAGCATTTGAAGTAGTCACAGAGATATCAGGGTAAACAGCAAATCTTCACATTCAGGTGCAAGCTAGCACAGACGAGTGCTGAGGATGATACAGACGAGTATCCAGGCAAAGCAGACGAGCTTCAGAACACAAACGACTTCTGGGGGATAAAAGCAGACGAGCTTCAAACACACACAGACGAGTGCTGGACAGTTGCAGACGAGCAACAAGAGAGGATACATATCAAGGCACAGACGAGTGCAGCGAAGGATCCAATACCAAACACAGACGAGTGTTGGAAGGTTGCAGACGAGCAACAGCAAATATCATCTCAGAACACAGACGAGTGTTGAGGAGTTGCGGACGAGCAACAACGGAGGCATCATGACACAGACGAGTGTTGGAAATTGCAGACGAGCAATAATAAGGTAATCACTTCAAAACACAGACGAATGCCGAAAATTGCAGACGAGCAAACAGCAACACAGAGCTAACACAGACGAGTGTTGAAAGATGCAGTCGAGCAGCCATAAAGCAGTGATATGTCCTCGCTGGGGAAACTTGCTTAGGGATAACACATACGAGTGTTGAAGATTGCAGACGAGCGGTAAACAAATGCCTGATTGGCAGCAAGAGTTACAACTCTGCAGGGGAAGACAAGTCGAGAGGTCTGGATACCTAATTCTGACTGAGGTGATAAATACCTGCTCGTATCATCAAATTGACCCAGAAGTATGGCAACTTCACTGGGGAATATTTCACTGATTGGAAGAGAAAATCCAATATGAACTCTGTGGGGAATATCACCTAGTGACCTCTTGCATTTTCTGGACTAGTTGACTGCTTGAAGATCAACCTAAGAGGATTTTACAAAAGACCTGACATCCAAAAGGTCCAAGTCTTCAAACTCTTTAGAGATTCGTCGAATCTTGACATAACTGCCCCGGACTGCATAGACTATGGAAGAATTTGTCTCACAAGGATTCATGAAAAACCTCGTATCACTGCGAAGTATCGTGCCCTGTAAGCACAAAGATATGCACACCTGCCCCGGGCATAAATGGGTCCAAGTATGTCTGAACTTTGATGTTGTGATTTTGAACTTCCTTTTCTGACAAACTCACTGGATATCAACTCAAGGGTCGAAGGAGTGAAGACTATGATATCGACTCGAGGGTCGTAAGAAACGGAAATATCGACTCAAGGGTCGAAAAGAACACAACAACATCAACTCGAGGGTTGAAAAAAAAACGTCAACAACATCGACTCGAGGGTCGAGGATAACAAAGCAACATCAACTCGAGGGTTGAAGGAATAAAATAGCAACATCGACTCAAGGGTCGAGGATATGATGGCAACAATATCGACTCGAGGGTCGAGGAAAACGAAAACAACATCAACTCAAGGGTTGAGAAAACAAGATGACAATATCGACTCGAGGGTCGAAGAGAATAAAGCAACATCAACTCGAAGGTTGAAGGAACAAAAGAAGCAACATCGACTCGAGGGTCGAGAAACAGAAGCGATGATATCGACTCGAGGGTCGAAGCAAATCAAAGTGAAGATTGCCACACTCAGCTGAAGTGAGAGACTGAACGCATATAGATGCCAACTAGTCATAGTTGAAGAGATGCCAACAAAGATCGGACTCTAACCTTGAAGATGCCAATGACTATCGGACTTTAGCCGTGTATGATGATCAGGTGAAGTAACCATAGTGATTGAGGAGAAACTCTCTGATTAGGGAAGCACCCTACTGGGATCAATCATCAGATGTTCACTCTGGGAACGACCTTGCATACCATAATATCGTCTCAAGAGGATTTTACAGAAAACTTAGCATCTGAAATGCTTCAGTGTTTTCAAACTCTTATAGACCTCGAAGTAACCACTTCAAACTGTATGGTCCACGAAGGAAATTTCCCCAAGATCTTGCATCATCATGAGTTGTTCTGTCCCAGTATTCTGAACCTTGGGTAGGTGCATATGATCGACTGTCTTCTAGAGAGAGTAACTTCTAGTTCTTCTAGGGTGACCTGCCCCAGTACGAGTGTTGCTTTGGAAATAAACACCCAGACTATCTGCTTATTGAGAGATTTAAATCTCGAAGTGATTGCCCCAGTTTGGCTGAATCTGAAGAGATTAATCGACGTTATTGCCCCAGATTGGCTACCTTTAACCCAACTGGTTGGAAAAGGTCCTATTCAACGAAGTTTCTTGGAAAAATGCCCCTTGACATGAATGTCCTTCAGAAGTTTCCATCTGCTCCACTTGGCAAGATTAAGCTTCTATACTGAGGTTCCATATGTGAACTTCTTTGATGCCAAACAAATGTATACAAGCAGAAAATGTCTTATTCTGAGAATGAAATTTCTAATGCAACACATGTTAATCTTGAAGCTTTTATTGACAAAATGTCGTTTGTGAACGAATCACGGGTTAAGATAGTACAGTATTATTTTATGAAATAAACATGCATATGCAATACCAACAAGGGTCTGTTAGCACAACTCGTAGGAGTCAGGAACACTATCTCATGGTAGCACGCTCTCGAATTAACCCTGCTTCAATTAGGACTTTTAAGGGTTGTATCGTGGCCTGGCTCACGGTTATAGAAACAGGGGATATAGGCTCGAAATTTATATGTGCCCACCCATCTTCGTGATGTCCTTCCATTCCTATGTCCAACTAGTTTTCACAAGCGCTCACCTTTACTAAGGGTTTCGTATTGGTTGAGGAACCATTACTCTAACAGTTTAAGCACCATTGGGGTTATTGTTGGGTATAACAGTCACCCTTATTGTCTTTTGTGCCTGTATCACACGACTTGTTCTTGCTTAAGGATCTTTCTCATGTAATCCTTTCCATTTTTCGTTTTTTGTTTCATTTTTTGCTTATCCCTGACTTTTGCCTGGACTGATTCTTGTGAATCTTTTGTAATTGGAGTCCAGCGGGATGCCCTAATTTTTGCCTAAGTCGTTTGTTTTCAAGCTTCGACTTAGCGGGCTTCTTATTATTATTTTTTTCGAACAAGTCGTGTGACACTGTTTGCCTTGACTGTTTTGTAAGGGTTGTGACTGTCTCACTTTTTGGTCGTTGATGGATAACCATTGTGGTTTCTGGTCTTTATACCTCTTGATTTGGCACAATGAAATGTTAGGGATCCTCAGATACACTCCTTTATGGAATCATGAACGCCTGGTCCAACTAGCTGACACCTACCCTGCCCCGGGTTAAATGCGAGGGTTTTTCATGTGAAAAGAAAACTCCTACTTCAAGGCTCAAAGGGGTTAACGAAGGTTTATCTCCCTTATATCTCCGGTGTTTGGGATTTGAAACAAAGCCTGCACATCGTCAACAGGGTCTTATTCAAGAGCACACAAATGGAGATTTTTGCGTTTTCATTTCGTCATCCTCCATCACAGAGTTTAAGAACAACAGTTGGTATTGCAATGCACACATCAAATTAAAAAGTAAAATACGAATGCATTACTTCAAGAAAAACATGTGCATTTCATTATGATTAACATTCAAAAAGTAAACAAGTTTCATGCAAGCATACAAATGTTCAAACAAAAATATAAAAGCGACACATGAAAATGCAGTAAAGAAGCTGAGCAATGCCATTGTTGAGGAGACTTGACTCCGTCTGGACTTGATGATCTTGAATACTTTCAGTAGTCAACACTTTTCTTGATGATACATGCAGTCTTCAATCAAATGACCACGTGTCAGCACCATACTTCATTCTCAATTATTCTGACCTGAAGCTTCCGACGTTCAAACATTGACACAAGACGTCTGAAGAGAAGAGTGACACTGAGATGAAATTGCCACATAATTTTGACACCTGAGGTTGCTCGGAAAGACCTGACGATCTTCTGCCTACGTATCTCCATTGACCAAAGGCCAATGGAGAATCAGAGCGACGTAGTTCCCCTCAATTGGGATCAAAATGAGGTACACAACCGCTCTTCCGAATCAAACTGAGAATCACCTTCACATATATCTTCAACAAATTCCTCCATAACATGAGCTGACGAACCCACATGACCAAACGGAGACTTGTTAACTTGAATGCCTTGAGGTGTCACTGAAATCGACCCGGACTCAATCAAATCCTGGACCTTATCCCTGAGAGGCTTGCATTCTTCAGCTGAATGCCCTGGTGCGTTGCCATGGAATCCACATTGAACATTGGGATCAAAACTTGGTGGATATGGAAAAGGCACTGGACCCGGTTTCTTCGGCACTATCAATCCACTATCGATCAGGCATGGAAGTATCTGACTGTATGGTACTGGCAATGGATCAAAATACCTCTTGGATCTCTTAGTGTAGTAACGACGCCTTTGCGGAGTATGCTTCTGTTGGCATGGTATTTGTTGGTACTGAGGAGGTTCACTGTTAACTGAAATCTGACATACGGATTCAGAAGGTTGCTGACTCTGAGCAGCTGAAATGCATGGGTAATGTGGATAAGTCGATGGAGTTAAAGGATCTTCCCAGATTGCCTCAATCACATCCTTATCTTGGGAACTGACAAAAGATTCATTCTCTTCAGCTGAGCTATCTGACATGCCTTGGATCTTTCCCATCTTGATAAAACTCTCAATGCGTTCTCCAACTATCACCAAGTCCGAGAAACTCGACGTTCCAGTGCCACTCAACCTCTCCAAGTACGGCCCCTGTAAGGTCTCTATGAAAAGATCAACCAATTCTCTGTCTAATAGCGGGGGTTGCACTCGAGCAGCTACTTCTCTCCACCTCTGGGCATACTCTCTGAAAGATTCACCATCTCTTTGGGATAAAACTTGCAAATCCATGTGACTAAGAGCCCTGTCAAGATTGTAGTCATACTGCTTCACAAATGCATTGGCTAGGTCTGACCATGACTGAATACGACTGCTCTCTAACTGCATATACCAATTCGACGATGCCTCACTCAGACTGTATTGGAAACAATGGATCATCAATTTGTCATTATGCTCATGTGAGGCCATCCTTCTGCAAAACCTCACCAAATGCTGCCTTGGACAACTATCCCCTTTGTACTTTTCAAACTTCGGTATTTTGAATTTTGGAGGTATTTCCAGGCCATGCACCAGACACATGCTTGCAGCACTTAGATCCGTGACATTACGACTTTGAAGGGCTTTGATCTCTTCCTCCAACACACGGAATCTCTCCTCGCTCTCCATAACTCGTGGATCTTGGATTCTCACTACAGGGATTGCCTTTTGAGGATCTGGCATAGTGAAAGCGAAACTGTGATAATCTGCAGCATCGACAGAAGAAGAATGTCCACTTCGGGCGACCTGGCGCTCTTGAACATCTGGATTCCCAACAGGGGTCTGTACAGGCTGAGCTTGAGCGGAATTACGGTCATCCTGCCTTGCCAAAGTCATCATAGCCTCTATAAGTTGGTCCCACTGATCTTTTGTCAACCCAACACTTGCAGACTGGCTTTGCTCTCCAGGGTCCATGATCTTCTCAAAAGTTGCTTCAAGTCTGATACAAGAACTGGGGTCTCAACTGTAGATGGTGAACAAATAACGGATGAGCCCTACCTGCTGAACAGAAATGCAATGCAAATGCTATGAGATGCCATGTTCAGTTATTTCCAAAGAATCTATCTACTTCAATCCACATTATGATACAAAAATCCAACAACAATTATTCAGGTATGGGATTCTCGGAAATAACTGAACATGTATGCTAAAATGCCATGATGGCATGTATGCAACTGGCAAGTGATCGGGAACTGGTGTCTGTCTGGATACGAAACACTGAGTTAAGAACCGAGCAACTGATGATATATGCCCTCTGAATAATAACCATCTGATAAGAACTCAAAACCAAGGATCCAAAACCCCAAAATCATAATAACCGAATCAAAACATAAGATCGCACTGATGATGAAGGGTATGTTGAAGTTAAGGGTTCCTGCAAACCTGTACACACCCCCCAATCTCACGGGTAAAAGGCTCCGGGTCAGACATCACGGACTCTCAAAGCCACATAGCAATAATACTGTCACCATCTCCGAGAAATGGCTCATGACCAGATCAGGGAATCGGTTAGGCATTATGTACTATGCAGGGAGGCCTCAGCTGAGTCCGGGAAAAACAAGCATCCCTTATAAGTCCCTAGCTTCAAGCGCTGAAATCAAGAAACAATAGTACATTCAGCCCGTAGGATACAGTACTAATGTCATATGACCAGACGCTTTAACTGAGTTCTTATAAGAGAACCAGGCCATCCTATGCGAGTTCCCAGTGGACCCTCGGGTGCGAATGGGTTTGCCACAAAATGTGGTCTGCCACTGTCACCACTGGAGAAGGTTGTTTCCACAAAGGTTCTCAATGATCGGTCCCCAGCTGCACATAACTGTCAAGGTTATGTAATGAGAGAGGAAGATCCCCAAATCAAGACATTTCCAGGACAATCGCAACCTGGGTGTGGAACTCACTACTACCCTCATGACAAGATCTCATGAGGCCAAAGTGGAACCACTCTAAGTCCTATGGTGCACTCGAGCCGGGTACTTGGCTCATATCTCTCAAGAACCAGTAACTCCCATCCCACCAAAGAAAACCAGTCCAGACAGTCCAGTATGATATATGATGCAGAAAATAAATACTGAAAACTGTAAATAAAGCTGTAAATAATGCTGTAAATAAAGCAATAAACAAACAGCAATACAATACAACAAGCCACGACAAACAAACATCACCCAATGAAACAGCAACACACAAGCGCTAGGAGAGACTCACAGGGGAACCAGAGATTATCTGGTGTCGCGTCCCCAGCAGAGTCGCCAGCTGTCGCTCCCGGGATTTTCATCCTGGTACAAACGCGAAAGTGGCGCGGAAGAAGAATAGAGTCGCCAGCCAGGCATTTTTATCCCGAAGAAAGGGAATGGTAATGCTGCACAAACCAGAAGAAAGAAAGAGGAAGGACACAGGTCCTGCGAACCAAAGAGACTGAGTTCGGGAGTCGGTTACGACCTGGGAAGGTATTAGCACCCAGATCGTCCGCCGTACCCGACGGGATCCACGCTTGCAAAGAATACTGTTTCAAAGGGTGAGGGTATGAAAACTGCAGCAAAAGAAAAGAAAACGAAAAGAAACTGGAACTGGAAAAGAAATGAAATAAGAAAAGAAAAGGAAAAATGTAGGGAAAATAAAGATTGTGCTCGAACGGGCCCTACCCCGCTGCCTACGTACCTCATCAGGATAATGAGGATCAGAGACGCCGTAGTTCCCCTAACTAGGGGTACTAAAAGGAAATTGCTTGTGAATTAAGGCTTGAACTGCCTATGCCATTGCTCAGGTGTTGCAGACTCGGACGACGAGTGCGTAACCGTCTTGCAAAATGACAAGTAGGAGCAAGTTCGCGTACGGAGCGAAGGAGATGAGAAAAGAATTCCCGAAGGAAAGACGCTTATTGTTTGTTTTGTGTTTTTTAGAAGCTTTTATGAGTGTATCACAAGGAAGTGAACTCAAACTCTCACCAATGGAATGTGCACTTGTCACTACATTCCAAGATGGAATAATAGAACAAGCACACTCAAGTAAGGAGAAGATCCCCAAAACTTGAACCCAAAGATTAGGGCTTAGGCTCACTAACTTGCTTAATTATTAAGTGTTTTTTTGGTTATTTACATGAAGAAGTGTTTTTTATGCTCTTCTTTATGAAGAAGATACCTTGATCAGACTTGTGCATCACAAGGTAAACATGTACTATCCCAAGATGGGAAGACTACAAGCATACCTCATGGAATAAGGCTATGGATCAATGCATCACTTCACATTTATTAAAGTGTTTTCTTTTTAAGAGTTATGAGATGAGAAGAGAAGAAGAACCAAAAGATCTCAAAGGAAAAATTCTAAAGGGGGACTAAAATAATCCTAAGTATTCACATGCATGGAAGTCCTAAGAGTTAGTGAGGTTTCTACCCTAATGAAGAAGGAAAAAGATAGAAAAAGAGAAGAGGAAACTAGAAAGGGGAAAGAGAACCACATGATGGCATAAAGCACATCAAACACCACAAAGAAAAAACAAAGCAAAAGAGGAAAGATGAAAAGTTGAAATGTGGATAAACATCCACACTTCTCTTACCATGAGCCCCTGAAATGTTAGCAAAAATCCAGCAAATTGACCAACACAATCATGGAATTAATCATGCTCAAAGGTTCTTGTAAACAAGAAACAAACAACATGCCAAGCATTGCAAATACACGACTTACGCGTCGAAAACATGAAAGCATACATCAACCAGCAAGCAAATCACCCTAAAATATCATGCTTAATGATCATGCAATGATCCAAGGCAATTAGAACAAGCAAAGGGATCAAACAAGCTCAAAACAACACTAAAAAAAGCCATTCTGCTTCAGTGTTAACCGGTTAACCAAATGCGTTAACCGGTTAACCAGCTCAAACCTGCACAAAATACGCACAAAACAGGGGCGTTAACCGGTTAACCATATACGTTAACCGGTTAACACTGATAAAACAGCAACAAATCCTGCAGAAAACAGCATCTCAAAACAGCTTATTCAAATAAGCTTGCACCAGACCAGCAATCAATTACACATGGAAAAATTAGATCAATTCACATTAATCCATATCATTAAGCTCATGAACAATAACATTCGGATCCGGATACAAATCAACCAATCAAATCAAACAACACAAGCAAATACACAAGCACATGGTGGATCTAAAGCACAAGCATGCAAATAAGCTAAAAACAGAGCTAGATCTGAAATTAACCAACCTACAAAGCTGAGGTATGCTTTGGTAATTGTTGATTGAGCTGAAAACGGTAGATCTCGCGCAAAACTTTAAAGATCCGATGCTAAGCTCCACACTCCATGCAAAATAAATGCAAGAACAAGCCCTTGATGCAGAATTTTGGATCCAAAAGCACTTCTAGATCTCAAACCAGATCTGAATCTCCAATAAAACCAGCAAAGAGATGCAAAGAAGCTATGAATGGAGGTTTAGTTCCAAGATCTACACACCTCAAGGCAAGGTTGTGTGATCTTCAAAGAGGAACTTTGAGTGATTTAGAAAATTGGGAGAGAAAAGTGAGAGAATTGTGAGTGAGAGGAATGAAAATTCAGAAATGAGAGTGAAAAATGAGTGGGAGCTCCTTTGGTTTGGAGGGAAATGGAATAAATATGGTTTAGGTTTGGGGCCCAAAATTTTGGTTTGGGATCCAAAATTATGGTTTGGGTAGTGTGATTAGGATGTAGCAATGGGATTAGGCTTGGATAAATGTTCTAGATCCTTCTCCCAAATTCAAATTAATTCAAATGAATAAAAATCAGAAAATTGGAAAATGGAACCAAAACACACATGCTGAAATTGCTGCTGGAAATTCAAATTTCGCAGCTGTTAACCGGTTAACCATATGCGTTAACCGGTTAACGCATGGAAAATTTGAATTTCCCTCCCTTTGGTGGGAACCTTCAAAAATAGACCTGCACCAACCGTTTCAAGCAAATTTTGATCCATCTTCTCTTTCTAGGGCTCTGAACATGATACCAGGCTTGTGCAAAATGATCCTGTGAGATTCTTGCTAGATCACCATGCTCTTGATTTTGACTTGCAGGTTCAGATTTTCCCAGATGACCGATCATATGCCTTATGCTAGAACATGTGAGTGTTATGCTTTATTTTTCTATGCAAAATGATAAGGATATGGTATGCTCATGATGATTATGATATGATAACGATGCTAAACAAGAAGAGGGCAAATTTGGGGTGTTACAAAAATGCAAGATCAAATCAAACCAAATTTATCCTATAAACTACATGCTATGAAGAGTGCAATGCAAGAAGAATCGTCATCCAACTCTAAATGGTTAGGCAGAATGAAATTTTTTAAAGATTGAACCAAAACATTGCCTTAAAATGAAATTAATTCCAATGAAAATGATCAAAAGGCATCAAGAACAAAAAAGAAATTTGGTTTGAGAGTTGTACAATGTTTCTAAATGTTTCTAAATGCAATGTGAATTTTTTTGTGATTTTTAAATACCTAAATGCATTTTTAATTAATTAATTTCCATTAACTAATTAAAAATAAACATTTAAATGATTAAAAAATGATTTTTAATGCAAAAAATAAAAATAAAAATATTTTTGGGTTTTAAAAATTAATGAAATCTTTGACAAAAAATTTCATAATTTTTAAATGATTTTAGCTATTTTTAATAATTCGTGCAAAATAAATATGAAACAAATAAAATTAAAATGAATTTAAATGGAAAAAGGGAAAGTCAAACAATCTGAAGGCTGAGATTCAAATTCACAGAGGCGGGAGTTGACCTGGCGCGCAAACGAATGACCCACATTTAAACCTACGTAATTATGATTAAGCCCTAATCAGAAGCCCTAATGACTTTCAGATGACCGGAACAGTGTTCCAATCATCTTCTCCGGCAAGCTTTTCATGCTATCTCACTCCATACGCATCAAAACTTCACCAAAATCTCCAGATTCAATCCTTAGACATCACTAAACCTAAACCCCACCCCAAAAATCATTTATTTTCACTGAATCAGAAGAATCAAACCAAAACTCATTTCACGGGCAAAGTTTCAGAACAAGCATACATGGCAATTTTTCATTCATTTTTAAAATAAATCACATCATGATAATCAGTGAAGCATAAGGAAGCATTTAGAAACTAAAAATGGGAGTTCTGGAAAAATAAATGCCATGGCTACCTGAGCTTGAGCTTTCGAAACAGGGACTTTCTGGCCAGCTCTTTGCTTCAAACAAGCTCCAATGATCCTCCTCAGAAGCTTTTGACACTTAGCTGGAGTTTATATGACCTCTAGAAGAAGTTTGCAGTAGCTCAGGTCAAGGGAGTGTTGAAATCGTATTTTTGATTATGGTGGTTTCAGGGACAAGTGAGGGGTGGGAAATGATCAGTGGGTCATGGTGAGTTGAATGGTGAAAGAATTTTTAAGTTTGAGTTGCTGAGTTGAGAGATTCGATAGAAAATGCAAAGGGAGGGATTTTTGTGAGTGCTGGCTTCTGGGGTGTTTCATGCTCCAAGATGTTATGAAATGGCATGCTTGAAGTGTGTTTGTAAAGTCTTGATTGGTCAGAATAGTTGGTGTGGCACTGTGGGATTGGTATGGGGGTTTTTGCAAAAAGTCAAGTCTAGGTGTAAGAGAGGTATGGGCTATGGCAGTGAAGGTACAAAGCATGGCTTGGCTGCAGCTTGAATCAGGGAGAACCATGGAAATGGATTAGAGGCAATGCAGCAAGTGGATTAGGGTTTGTATGATGTTTTGCAACTTTGTCCAACTTTGGCCCTTTTGGAAATTCATGAAGTTCAAGGCATCAAAATGCATAATTCTTGGGCCAATTCTGATTTTTAGAAGTCATATGAGCATGTTGTGAAGAGTTTGTGCACATTTGAAGTCTTTAGAATGCTTGATCATACCATTTTGCAAAATGCCTCTTTGGTACAAAACTTGAAATTATGTGATTTTTCCCAACTTTGACAAGCCATAACTTTTGATCCAACATGAATTTGGACAAGTTCTTGTACTTTTTGAAAAGGGAATGATCCATTCTACAACTTTCATGGCCAAAGTTTTCTCATTTGAGGCATTTTTCAATCAATTTGAAAGGGTTGAAAAACTTTCCCAAAATGGCAAGTTTCCATTACAAGTCATTTTCCCAAAATGGCAACTTTGCAAATGGCTTGAAATTCTTCAATTTTGTGAACTTCTAACATCTTCTATGACCAAATAAAGATCATACACATTCAAGGTGATGAATAACACCCTTTGGTTGGGTCATTGGGGGCCTCAGATGCCCTGATTTTACACTGACTTGCTCAAGAAGTCAACTCTTGATTAGATGCCTTCCCCATTGAATTTCTTCATGAAAATTGATATGCATGATCCCTATACCATATAGAGACAAATAGAAACAAGAATGACCAAAAAATTTGGAGTTATGGCCTCTAAAACCAAAACCCTAATTCTAGGTCATCTGTGCAGTTAAGCCTGACACTTCTTCCATGCCTTTCTCAGTTCTTGTGATTCTTTGACTTTCTTGACTTTGTGGGGATATAATATGATGCTTGAACCTACATGGACCCCTTTGAAGTGATTGATGACTTTTGAAGTGGCTCAAATGGCTCTTGGATTGCTCAGATCACAAACCCTAGATGCAGATGACTTAGAAGCAATGCAGTGAATCAAAAATGTGGTATGAGATGCTATGATTGAATTCATGCATATGAAATGATCACAAGCCATGGTGTTAATGGGTGAGGGAAAATTTGGGGTGTTTACAGCTGCCCCTATTCAAACATGAGTTAACTGTGCAGGATGTAAGCGACGGCTTAACAGGCAAACAAGATAACTTGTGGTTGAATACCAAAGACAGTCCAAAATTTGCACTCACAAAATGAAGAAGAAAAGGGATATAGATTGTAAAAGAAAATAAAGTATGATTATAAAGTGTGGGTGACGGAGAACGACCGTCAAGCAGAGGACGACTGCTGGGGATGAAGCAATGACGGGGACGACCGACATGCTGGGGAAAATGCGGGGAATAAGGCAATGACGGGGGACGGCCGGCAAGCTGGGGATATAAGAGATTATGATGGGGACGGACATCAATTAAAGCTATAAAACTCTCTGGGGATTAAAAATAAATGATGGGGACGGCCATCGGGTTGAGGAAATGAATGACACAGATGATGAGGTACGGTCATCAAAGGTGAAGGACGATGCTCTGTTGGGGTATAAGATGAGGGACAGTCATCTAAGGTGAAGGACGATCACCTGGCGAGGTACGGTTGCCAAAAGTATCGCGACATAGGACGAATGCCGGATAAAAAGGTCGACGATGGGGACGGCCATCGGATAAACATGATGAAGGACGATCATCAAGAGGTGAAGGACGATCACCTAGCAGGGTACGGCTGCTCTCGGGGTTTATCAGACATAGGACAAATGTCATATAAAAGAATCGACGATGGGAACGACCATCGGATGAAATGATGAAGGACAATCATCAGGAGGTGAAGGACGATCACCTAGCAGGGGACGGCTGCTAAAAATATCACGACATAGGACGAATTTCGGATAGAAAAGGGGTTCTAATGAATAGAGACTCCAAATGGGGGTGATGAAGGACGATCATCAACAAGGTGAAGGACGATCACCTGGCAGGGTATGGCTGCCAAAAGGTACCATGACATAGGACGAATGTCATAAAGAACGGAAATATCTCAATGGGGTTTGCTGGGACTCTTCTGGGGAATAATAGACATAGTCGAGTGTCTAAATTCAAGAAGACACAAGTGTTTGACACGGTGTACAGATTAAAGATGCAGACGAGCATCCTTAAGACTATGATACGAACGAGTATCGGTAAAAACAAACGCTTGACGCATGTCCAGAGATGATGATACGGACGAGCATCAACTGGTTAACAAAGAACACGAACGAGTGTCGAATCTGAGGGGATTTAAATGGTATATACAAGATACGAACGAGTATCTGCACGAGTAAAACAGGAGTAACAAGTATGAGTTTGGTACAGATGAGTGTTTAACTTGCTGGGGAGAGTGACTCGGACGAGTGTCAAAAAGAGAAAAGTGTAATATGAACAAGTGTATGTGTACCAAAGAAGTTGTGTATAAGTATCTGTGAGTGCGAAGGGGACGCCTTGGCTTTCTACTGGGGACATGACACGGACGGGCGTCAGGAAGTATCTGTATCTTTAGGGAAAGTGCCTTGGCTTTCTGCCGGGGACTCTGGGGAGTTTTCTGTATATTGTTGATGGATTGTCAGCATTTATAAGTGTTTGATTCGATACATGGCTTGTGATTATTCAATATGTTTGATTTTTGCCGTAATGCTCCGTATTAGACGGAATGCTACGCTCTGTGGGGGAAAACATGATGTGAATGCTATGATTATGCAAAGATACCGATCAAGGATTCGGATCCCGTTGTGGAGATCTCTGGCTGATCTGCTTGAAGCGGATATCCCAGCTGGGGATAAGATCATTGATAGATCTGGCATACTCTGCTTGGGGAAGTAGGTCATTGATAAACCTATCTTGGTAATGAAGGACCCAGCTGGGGTTTGTAGAAGCTTTCGTCACTCTGTTGTGAGATCTTCAGGTATTGCTTTTCTGGATAGAGGTTTAGACTCTGTGGGGATCCTGCTGAGGATGATACTTGACGACTCAGCTGGGGATGTGAATACTTTCTGGTGCTGCTCTGAGGGAAGTGTTGGAGAAGTGATGCCTGGAAACCCTGATGGGGAGACCGCATCCTTGGTACTGTTTGGAAAGTGTGCTGAGGAGACAATGATTTGGCAGCCTACTGGGGAGAAGCTTCCATGCCCCATGTTGCGTTTTGAATACCTGCAATCCTGAAAAGACAGAGAAACGCACAAGTATCCCGAGGTATCCTTTACCGGATTCCATCATAGGAGTTTAGACACTCCCGGGAGTAAACATATTTCCTGCAAGCATGCAGTTTAGGAAAGACACATCTGTATTTATGTGATTAACAAAATAATGACATCGAACATTTTTGCAAATGAAAGAGTACGAGACAATGTGTGACTGAAAATCTGATTTTATTAATTCGTGTGCCCTGAATTGGCAAGATACAGTCAAAGAAACAAATCCCCTGAGATGAGGAGATTGTTACAAATCGAGAAACAAAAGATGTTGGCAATGTTGATGACGCTTCAAGGAGCTTCCTTTTGGCCATGACTCGTATGACATTTGACGTTCTTCTCGTCTTGCTTTCTGAAGAAGGTTGATTCTGACCGACGCTCAAACCTTTCAGAATTTGTCAGGTTGTAAGTGATACAGATGAATTCAGAATGCAATTGTTCGCTTATTCCCTTATTTTGCGTGGATCGCCCTTTCGGGTTTTCAATCCACCGGGATACCCATTTTTGCCTGAGTTGTCCAATGTGGCTTTTCAACTCAGCGGGTGTACACATTTTTTTATATTTTTTTTCCTATGTTTTTGCCCGAGTCTTTTATTCTGTTTTTGACTCGTCGGGATGTCCTATTTTTGCCTGGACTTACATTCTGTTTTTATGTCCAGCGAGTCATTTTATGCGAAGTATTTTTTAACTGCATCTGAATTCACAGGGGACAGGAAGTCTTCGCCATCCATAGTGTCGCTCCCCCGGATTTCCATCCTGGTACAAACGCGAAAGTGGCGCGGAAAAAGAATAGAGTCGCCAGCCAGGCATTTTTATCCCGAAGAGGGGGAATGGTAATGCTGCACAAACCAGAAGAAAGAAAGAGGAAGGACACAAGTCCTACGAACCAAAGAGTCTGAGTTCGGGAGTCGGTTACGACCTGGGAAGGTATTAGCACCCAGATCGTCCGCCATACCCGACGGGATCCACGCTTGCAAAGAAAACTGTTTCAAAGGGTGAGGGTATGAAAACTGCAGCAAAAGAAATGAAAATGAAAAGAAACTGGAACTGGAAAAGAACTGAAATAAGAAAATAAAGGAAAAATGTAGGGAAAATAAAGATTGTGCTCGAACGGGCCCTACCCCGCTGCCTACGTACCTCATCAGGACAATGAGGATCAGAGACGCCGTAGTTCCCCTAACTAGGGGTACCAAAAGGAAAATTGCTTGTGAATTAAGGCTTGAACTGCCTATGTCAATGCTCAGGTGTTGCAGGCTCGGACGACGAGTGCGTTACCGTCTTGCAAAGTGACATGTAGGAGCAAGTTCGCGTACGGAGCGAATGAGGTGAGAAAAGAATTCCCGAAGGAGAGACGCTTTTTGTTTGTTTGGTGTTTTTTAGAAGCTTTTATGAGTGAAGATTTGCATAGGTAAGTGTACCTAAGTCTTACTCAATGGGATGTGTACGTCTCACATCATCCCAAAATGGAATGCGCAAGAGGAACACCTATCTATGGAGGAAATCCCCAAAGCTAGTCCCACAGGTGAAGGCTTAAGCACACTGGCCTATTACCATTATTAAGTATTTTTTTGGTTTTTTGGTTAAGAAGTGTCTTTTAATTTTTTCTTTGTGAGGTACTCATGCTAAGACCTATCTACCACGAGTGATGACTTACACCTCGTCCCGAAATGGAACGCGTGCAAGCATCTCATAGCAAAGTCTCATGTCACATGAAATAACTCAACCTTTATTAAGTGAATTAAAATTAAGTTTGAAGATGAGAAGAGAAAGAGAACCAAAGGAGCAAAAAGGAAAAACTAGGGGGGAAGTTTCTATCCTAAGTTAGCATGCATGGAGTTCCTAGGGTTTGTGAGGTCTTTCTAACCTAAAAAGGATCTCAAGAGAAGAAGAAGAAGATAAAAGGAGAGATGAGAAAGGCCTAAGCCCAACAAGAAGATGTTAGTCCATATAAAAAATATGAGGAGAGATGAGAAATGGAGATGTGGAACTCAATTCCCACATCTCAAACTTACCATAGCCCCTGCAAGGTTAGTGTAACAACATAAAACCAAGGCATGAACCAACAAGTCAGAAGCTACACAAGCATATAGGCATGGCAAAGAGTTCACAAGATGATAAGCAAAGCAACACAAGATCATATTGAGATGACGGGAAGTGAAACAAGTGCAAAGAAGGCATGCATAACACTTAAAGAAATAAAGCACATAAAGGAGACCCAACACCAAGACTCAAGGAGACTCAAACCCTATCCTAAGACCAGGAGAAACCATAGACCTCTAAAGGACCCCAAAAGGAGAAGAGAAGTTGGCACAAGTGCCCTTCTAAACTTAAAAGAGACTAGAAGACTCAAAGAATGCAAAACAAGGCAAGGTGAGGAAGAAAATACCCAAGAAAAAGATCCAAGCATTTAAAAAAATCTACCCAACCAGAAAAGTACTCTCCAAACACAAAGAAATGAGAATCCAAAAGGGTTTGCAAAAATACAGCACCAAACTAGGTCAATGAAGCTCAAGGATGCAAGGTATCACCATTTAGGGTTTTGAAAATTAAGGCAAAGTAACTCAAGCAAAGTCCAGCAAGGAAATTTGTGAAAAATCCAAGATAAATCATGAAGATAGTAGAGTGTCTTAGGATTTGAATGAAAAAATAATGGGGTTCATAGCTTAAAGGATGAGAAAAATAGAATTTGGACAAGGCAGATTGGTCTATGAGGGTTCACAAGAAAACAATGCTCAATGTTGAATTTATTTGGCCACGTGGGATGAAAATAAAAATCTGGAAAAATTATGATAAAAAACTAGATGAATCAAGGAGTGAATATGAATTTTTTTGGATTTTTTAGAGTTAAAGAAATATTTTAAATGAACTAAAAGCAAATGGAATGAATTGGTAAAGAAAAAAAAATGAAAATAAAGCAAATGGGCCAAAGGGGGTGCAAGGAGCAAACATGCTAGTTGGAAAATGCAATGGGCCGCGCATGGGGGGGTGCTGATAGCGCTGAATATGCAACCCCTTCTTCTTCATGAAGAAACCCTAAAATTCTCACCACCATTAATGAACAAACCCTAACCCTAACTTCATGAAATCTCAAACCAAGCCACGGCCGGCCATGAAACTCTCCAGAATACATAATCTAACATCACTAAACACAAATACATGCTTGGATTGAATTAAAACTCAAAGAAACTCAAGATATGAATGAAAATAAAATTGTCCATGAAACTTTAAATCACCATAACTTTGTGAATACTCAACCATTTCACAAACTACAAAGAGCATTGTAACCAGCACAACATGAGGATTCTAAAACACACAACCAAACACATTTATATGAGATTCGAAATTTGAGTGTACCTAAGGTGGTGTTCAAAATTTGAAGTTAAGAATGGTATAGAATGATGGAAAATGATCTCCTTATCCCCTTAGATGCAAAATAAATGCATCTAAGGCTTTGCAAACTTGTAAATCCAGCAATGTGCTTCCTTGTGCTTCAAAGCTTCTCAAATGTCCACTTGAACAAACTTCACTATAAATCTAGATCCATGGGTGCTTAATGATCCTTGAGATGAGAGGAGTATGAATGTGGTCTTAGATTGAAGAAAGCTTGCCTAGATCAAAAGTTATGGCATAAAATGCAAATGTGCACAAGAAATGAGAAATGGATGATTCTTGAGGAATAATCCAAACAAATGGTATAGAAATGATCTATGAGTGATGAGGATTAAGAATCCAGCAAGAGTTTTGTGAATGGATTCTTGTAGAAAGAGTTTGTGGAGAATGAGCAATTTTGCATAAGAGATGAGAATGAGAGAATGGGTGTGTGTTCTGGCTGCCTCTAACCCTAATTCTGATTGTTATGGAATATATATGGCAATGCAAAAGGGTTAGAACAAATGCACGTGAGAGAGGGCTGATTTTTGTGAAAATGCAATTTTGGCCCAAGTGTGCCATAGGCATGCCAAGCTCATGATTTGCTGGCCTCTCTTGCATGTGCATTCACCATCCCACCAATGATTCCCAGCAAACAACTTCAGCCCTTGGATGTAAGCTATCACACCATTGCCATGCCTTGTGCAAATTCAAGGGTAAAATGCAAGTTTTATGGAACTTTTTCATGTGCATGAATTTTGCCACTTTTCTTTGAGCCAAATGACCTAAATGTGATGCATTTTGATTGTGTAAACTTACTTTGGACAGAGCATAGCAAACTATCCACTTTTGAGCCTTTGTGCAAATGGCTTGGCCTTGAAACTTGGAAATTTGCCCTAAAATACCTAAATTTTCGAGGGCCCTATCTCTCAAACCATAAATCCCATGAAAATGTAATTGTACTTTTTAAAAATGGCAGCCCTTACTCTCCAACTTTCATATTTACTTTGGGTCCATTTGAATATTTTTTGATCAAGTTAAGGCCTTGTGAAGTTTTAGGTCAAAATAGCCAAAAATATTAACTTTTCCATGACCAACTTTGTGCACTTTTGCCAAAAACCCTCAAACCACCAAAATTCTTGTACTTTAAGCTCACCAAACATCTTATAACATTGAATAGACCTCATTTGGCCAAAAAAAATTGGGTTGGACCCTTTGGAATGGCACAGTTGACTTTTTCTGGGCCCAGTTGACTTTCTGCTTCATCTGCAAGTAACTGAAGCAATGACTGACTTCCACTTGGAATTTTTCCTTGAAAATTGACATGTAGGAACCTATTATAATATAGAAAATATTTCCCAAAAGAGTTGGCCAAAATTATGAGGTTAAGGCCCTTGAAGCCAAAACCCTAATTTGGTTGCACTGCTTAGGAGCCTTGCATTGTCTTGAAACTTGTGATGATTAAGCAATCTTCTGAGCTTTTGCAAGTGAACTTGGCCTTGCCAAAGGAGTCTAGACTCATAATAAGCCTACGACAAATCCATTGGAACCCTTGCCTTGGCTTAAATGGCCTTCAACACCTCCCCAGATGGCCATATGCCTCATGCTAGGGCTTGATGTTTGTCATGATTTATTTTTCTATGCTATAATGCTATATATATGATATGCTTATGATGAAAATGGTGTATTATGATGCTTAAAATGAAGAGGGCAAATTTGGGGTTCTACAGCTGCCCCTATTCAAGCAACTGTTGATCTGAAAAGGACGATTGCTTCCGCTTTCGACCGTTCAAGATAAACTGTGGTTGAATACCCAAGAAAAACGGAAATTTGCGCTCTGATGCAGAAAACAAGAAATGGGAAATAAACCCAATCCAATGACGTTGCAACTTAGCTGAGAGATGAGCAGACGAGCTCCTTCCAACGAAACCAAAGGTTCTGATGAAACATGAAACAGACGAGTCTTCTTGTGACCTGTGACGCCAGGTGCAGAAAGCGGACGAGTCCTTAAGAATCTTCAAAGTAACCTGAGATAGACGAATCTCCTTCACTAATCCTTACGCAGATAAGCGGAATAAGATGGACGAGTCTTCTTCGGATAACCCTTACGCAGGTTCCGGTAATGCATATAAGTCTGTGGGATAGACATGCAGCTAGGATGGACGAATCCTCTTCGCGAATCCTTACGCAGATAAGCGGAATAAGAAGGACGAGTCTTCTTCGGATAACCCTTACGCAGGCTCCGGGAATGCATATAAGTCTGTGGGATAGACATGCAACTAGGATGGACGAATCCTCTTCACGAATCCTTACGCAGATAAGTGGAATAAGACGGACGAGTCTTCTTCGGATAACCCTTACGCAGGCTCCGGGAATGCATATAAGTCTGTGGGATAGACATGCAACTAGGATGGACGAATCCTCTTCATGAATCCTTACGCAGATAAGTGGAATAAGATGGATGAGTCTTCTTCGGATAACCCTTACGCAGGCTCCGGAAATGGTTTTGACGTTTTAATCCCACCGTCAGGATTTTCAACCTCTTCACGAATCCTTACGCAGATAAGTGGAATAAGACGGACGAGTCTTCTTCGGATAACCCTTACGCAGGTTCCGGGAATTGTTTTGACGTCTTGATCCCACCGTCAGGATTTTCAACCTCTTCAATGCGGACGAGCATTGGAATGATCATCAAAGAAACACGGACGAGTGTCATAAGTCGACGATACGGACGAGTATCGGATGATGATCCGAGAAACACAGACGAGTGCTTCTGATATTGATACGGACGAGTATCAGCTTATTCCAGACGATCTTCAAAAGAAAATACCAAACACGGACGAGTGTCAGGGCGTGCAGACGAGCACTAGATAAGTAATAGACACGGGCGAGTGTCGAAGGATGCGGACGGGCAATCTTCAAAGGAGTAACAAACACGTACGAGTGCTAAGAGATGCGGTCGAGCATCAAATAAAGATGCGAGTACGGATGAGTACTGGAGACTTCCTTGGGGATATGCCTCAAATAAAGTGGAATCGAAAAATGCACGGACGAGTGCTGCAGGGATGCGGACGAACATCAAATGAAGATGCGCACACAGACGAGTACATGCAATTTCACTGGGGAAAAACTTCAAAGAAATAATAAGCACGGACTAGTGCCGAGAGCTGCAGACGGTCATCAAATAAAGATGTTAGCACGGACGAGTGCTGATGAATACCTCAAATAAAGAGGGATCTGCTGAGGAAAAGGCACGGACGAGTGCTGAAATAGGATGAGCATCAAATAAAGATGCGAGCACAGACGAGTGCTAGTAGATATAGACTCTACTGGGGAAAGTGCACAGACGAGTGCCACCAGGTGCTAATCCTTCTGGAGACTGCGGATGAGCAAATTGAATCATCAGATAAGTGCCTAAGAGTGTGAATGAACATTGAAAGAGTATCAATAGAGACAGAGGCTGATTATGTTGGGGAAGTAGACAATTCCGCTCTGGCTGAGGAATGAAGTCCTGGCGGCCTGTGAGAGAAGATTTCGGCAACCTGCTGGGGACTCAAAGCTTTTAACTCTGATGGGAACGAAGCGTTGGCAACCTGATGCCTGTTGGAGAGGTTTTCACTGGAGGAAAGATGACTCTGCGTGAGGTATACTTCGTTTAACTGCTTTGAACATCTGCTGAGGATCTGATCATCCTGCTCTGACTCCACTGGGGAGAATTTCTTCTTGCTCTACTAGGGAAATCCCTTGGGAATGAGAATCCTGATGACTCTGTGGGGAAATGAAGTTACCTGCAACTCTGCTGAGCCAGGAGAACTTCTAGCGATACCTGAAGGTGCGCCAAACACAAGGAAGGAGGGGTTGGAATTGGGTTTGCTTTACCAATAAAAATTAACTTCTAATGACACGTTTAATTTATCCTGGTTCGTTTGAACTCAAACTACGTCCAGTCCACCCGCCAAGGTGATTTTGCCTCTACTGAGGTCTTAATCCACTATTCAATAAGAATACACACAAAGACCTATAGTCAATGTCCTCTTGAGTCTTCTGACTAAACTTAGTCACTCAAGGAATAGAATAACTATTACAAAAATATAAAAGAAGTAACTTAGAATGCTTCTTGATAAGCACGTATCACTAAGTGAAAGTTACAATAATAAGCACAATATGATTTAATGATTTGCGTGAATAATATCAGATGCGTTGCGCTTTTGCTGATTTCTTCAAATGGAGTCCTTTAAATAGTTCTTGAGAAAGTAGCCGTTGGAGACATCTTGAATTAAATTAGGATAGACTTTAATATCATAAATTCCTTCCATAAGTAGAGATACTTGTCTTTGTTCATTAATTAAAATATTCTTTAATTAATGTCTTTAATAGGGATACCAGCATCTTCTAAGCGGAGATCAGAGATAATAAGTAAAAGATGCGCAGCAAATAAATATGTTTATTTAATGCTGGATTCTCCTTTGAGAGTATCTTCTATAATGAATCTTCTTATCTCGTACGGTTTACTTAAATAAGATTGTCTTCTACACAAGAGTATATATATTCATTAGAACTTCTAATATGAAAAGCTTTGTTATCATCAAAACACTTAGAGGTTCAGAACCATAATTGTTCTAACAATCTCCCCCTTTTTGATGATGACAAAACGTTTTAAATAAAGAGAATAGAGTTTAATGAATTTAAGCGAACTCCCTTGATTAGAAGAATAATTCTTTCAGATGTTCCATGATTCTTAGCTCCCCCTGAGTTGATTACTTGACCTGTTTCTTTTCATGATAACAACTCAAATAGTTTTATTAGAATTATATGTAAGAGGCATATTATGGTAAACTGCTATGGATCAGAATCATTTACGTTTCTCCCCCTTTTTGTCATAATCAAAAATAATTATAGCAAGTGAAAAAAGATTAAAAGGTAACCAATATATTAAAAATTAAAAGCCAAAAACAAAACCAGCAGAAGTTCAAGGAGTTATGCAGAAGCAGAAGATAAAAACAACAGAACAGGTAATGCAGAAGATAAGCAAAAAAAATTTAGGAGTTCATCTTAGTGACTAAGGTCTCCAACAAAGATTTTATATCTGATGAAGATTCCACTTGCTTGCTAAGTAATGTCTTCATTTCAGCAGTGGTTTCTTCTTACTTATCCAGACGTTCTTTCACCAGCTGATTTTCCTTCTTCAGTTCTTGTAGAGTTTGCAGAACAAAATCTGTAACCAGAGGTTCTTCAGCTTCTGGAGCAGCTTGAGTATCAGGTTCATCAGCATTATCTTCTATAGAAGATACCAAGACCATTTGAAGTGCTGAGAGTTCATCCAGAGGTTCTGACTCTGTCCAGGGCTTGTTATCCAGCAGAAGAGGTTTAGCCTGTTCAACATTTGAGACTACTGCTTGAAGGTACTCACAGAAGTTCTGGTGAGCAACATCGTAGCAGATGTCCTTAAGTCTTTTGGACTCAGCATTAAACCACTTTCTGAGGGTAGCCCACAAAAAATCAGAAGCAGCTGGATCTGTAAGCTCAGAGCAAGCAGACTTCAGATACTCTAACTTTAATTTCAAGCCTGTTTCAAAAGCAAGAAGTAAAGCAGAAATGTCTGTTCTAGTTGGTTTAGGTTTTGGTATGGGTATTGCTCTTTTGTTTGATACGGAGGACAGTTTTTGTAGTGCTTCAAAATCAATAGATGTTCTGAGGGGATTTTCATTTTCAGTTTCTTCTGGAGTATCAGGAATGTTTATGACAGTAGGTGAGTTTGGTGGTCTAGACATATAAGAGGATAGCGAGCTTTCTCTTGTGGGTGATATTCTGGGTGCATGTTCAGGGGATGGAGGTTGGACAGTGTCTGAGTCTTGAAAATGTTCAAGATCAAGATCTATAGCATCTTGCAAAGCAGTTTGTGTTTCAGTTGTTAGAGAGCGATCAATATCAGATAATGGAGTATTATCAATGGGTATGTCAAAATCAGAAATAGTTTGTTGTTGATGGGTTTCAGTTTCTGGTGGATATAATGATGAGAGGATGGATGCTACTGCAGAAGTTGCAGGGATTTCAGTTTGAATGGGATTATCATTTTGAGGTGGTTCAGAAGCAGGAATTTATTCAGAGGGAATATCAGCAGAAGATGGTTGGCTAGAAGGTAAGGTGCTAGAAGGTAGTTCAGACACTTCTACATTTACTGCTTCTACTACAGAAATAAATTTAGAGTTAGAGGCAGAAGATTTACCTGATGTTCTAGATGATTTTGTCATCTTCTGAGAAGGTCCTTCAGCAGTCTTTCTCTTCTTGAGCCTTACAGAAGCAGCATCTGGAGCACTCTGTTTGAGTTCAGTAAGCTTGAACTGAGTTTCCATACCTTGTTGCTTGCAGATATCCAGGTAGTTAACTACAACATCTGCAGGTGTGTCAGAGGAGAAGAGTGGAAAGTCTTCCAATGGAATCCTTCTGGTGCTGATTACTTCTCTAGAATGAAGAACAGGTTCTTGCTGAATAGATGTGATGAACTTCATCTTTTTCAAGTTCTTAGTATTCAGAGGTTTGCCAACATCTGTTTCTAAAAGTTCAGTTTGTTTTAACTCTGCTAGGAAGTCTACCAGCTTGTTTTGGCAGATGTCGCTCCCGAAGATTTGCATCCCAGTACAAGCGCGAACGGTCGGCGAGGGGAACAGTGAGAACACACAGCCGTGAACTCACTGGAGAATGAATAGAGTCGCCAGCTAGGCATTTTTATCCCGGAGGAAAGGCAATGCTGCATAAACCTAGAAAAGATGGATAAGACGGTTTCGAACCAGAGAGACTGAGAAAGGGGGTTGGTTACAACCTAGGAAGGTATTAGCACCCAGATTGTCCGTCGTACTCGACGGGATCCACGCTTAAAAGATTTGTGTTTTAAAGGGGTAGTGTCAGTGCAATTTGTGTGTCAAAGAGATGGAAAAGAATGTACAGGTGTCAGTGTATAAGTGATGTGAAGTATGAAAGTGTCAGTGTAAGAAAGGAGTGAAATGCTCATGATAATGAGGCTAAAGAATGAAGCTGGAAGGAGGGGGAATGGACAGAGACTTTTGTTCGATAACTGTTAAGTTATGCCTACGTATCCTCTCGTGCAATGAGGAAGTCAGAACACCGTAGTTCGACCCAAAGAGACTGAAAGGTGAATTGACTGATGAACTGCTTGCTTGTCTATGCTCAAGTGTATGACCTGTCTGGCTCAGGTGCTAACTGTCTTGCATTAGACGGAAGAAGCGAGTTCTCGATTGTGAGTGAAGATGATGAGAAAAGAATCCCGAAGGAGACGATTATTGTTTGTTTTTGTGTTTTCAGTCTTTTATTGTTTTTGGAGTTTGTCATAAGATAATGAGCTTAAGCCTAAACCAATGGGTTAGTAAACTCATCACATCTTCCCTCTGATCAGGGGTAATGAGAATACCTTAAGTGTGAAGTCAGATTCTCACACTTAATCACCTTTTGATGTAGAGTTAAGATCATTAACCTACTTGTGATTATTTAGATGTTTTTGGTGTTTTTGTTTAGTGTTGAGTAATGAGGTTAAGCCATAATCATGGATTAAACAGACCCATTACACCATCCTAAAAGAAGGATGATAGATGAGAAGGTTTAAGCTGAGGAAAACTCCTCAACTTAATCCATGATTAGGGATTAAACCCATGACAAAACAAGCCTTTGATTAAGTGGATTTTAGATTAATGGTATGATGATGAAGTGAGTTTTATTGTTTGCAAGACAACTTGAGGGGGACTTGTCCATTAACACTAGGGTTAGTCCTTCTTAACCAATTAAGGAAGAATTAGAACCCTAATGCAAGGCCCAAGTTACAAGTGTGATGTCTTGATATTTATTAAGTGGATTAATTAAGAGATTTAAACACATTAAGGGTTTAATACTTAGGATTAAAGTTATACACTCCATCCTAAGAGAAGGATGCAGGCATAAGCTTAATCACAAAGTCTTAAAGCCTTTAGGGTTTAGTCCCTGATTATGAGGTGAGAAGAGAAGACTCAAAGAAGACACAAAGGTAAAACTATGAGGGGAGACTAATCAAAATCCTAATTCATTATCATGCTTGGTTGATCCTAAGGTTTGTGAGGTTTAAACAAGAAGATCTTCAATGGAACCACCAGGAAGCAGATGAACAGGATCAAGAGAAGCAAAGTGACTTGCTTCATTCAAGAAGTCAAGTCACTTGAAGAAAGAAAGTGGGAAGGAGAAGAATGAGCAAGCTCAAACTCAAACACACATAAAAATGCAGCAATGGATGCAAGAGAGGTGAAAAGAAAAGTTATGAGAAGTGAAGGCAAATTCACTTCCCAAGTTACTTACCACCTGAAATGTTAGAAAGAAATGCAATGCAATGCTAAATGAGATGAAATGGTATGATGCTAGACCAAACCAGAAGCATGGTGATGATGAAAATGATGTTATGAGGTGCTGCAAACATGAGGCAAGGCATGGGGATGTTCATACAAGATTATGAATGCAAATGATGCAAGTTAAGGAGCATGAACAAGCATGAAATGTTATGAAGCATACAAGACAAATGACATGGCAAATATGCAATGCAATGATCAAACATGTTTCCTATATGTCTTAATATGTCAAATGAATCATAAACATGTACAAAATGCAAAGACAAGTCATGTTATGCAAGAGAATGCAAGAAGGATGCAAGAGAAAGCCCAAAATTAGGGTTTATGGATCAAACATCAAACACAAACCAAAAACAGAAGAAAACCTCATGATAAAAAATGGAAAATTGTATCCAAAGAAACCCTAGACCTATAACAAGCCACTGCCCAAAGGGGAGCTCTCAACTCTCAACCAAACTCAAGATATGAATTTTGCAAGTTATTAGGGTTTTTTAGGGTTCTTAACAAAACAAATGCCAAACAATTTGAAAATGCAAGAACAATTCATGGCCTTTTTATCCTAGGAACTACATGCAAAACAAAAGACAATGCAAGAAGAATCAATGTCTCAACCTTCACCAATTGACAGAAATGAATTTTTGAATCCATGATCAAAATAATGCATAAAAAATGATTTAATTCAATGAAAAATTCTTAAAATGCATCAAGATCAAAAAAGAAATTTGGTTTGAAGGTTGGACAATGTTTCTAAATGTCTTAGAACATTTCATGAATTTTTTGGTGATTTTTAAATACCTAAAAGTATTTTTAATAAATTAATTTCCATTAATCAATTAAAAATAATCTTTTAAATATTTAAAAATACTTTTTTAATGATAAAAATAAAATAAAAAATGTTTTTGTGTCATAAAAATTAATAAAACTTTAAAGAAAAAGTTTCATAATTTTTAAGAATTTTTTGCTATTTTAAATTAATTATGCAATTTAAATGAAAGAAAAATGAATAAAAATCAAAATAAAAGAGAAAGTAATCTGATCCAATGATCCAGATTCAAAGTTGAAATGAAAAGGTTGACTGGCGCGCTAATGAATGGCCTAGATTTCACTTCAGCTAATTTTTGATTTATGAATTAATTAATCCAGATTAAAGAAAGTCAACTGGGATTAGGGCATAATGGGAGGATCCTGGGCGTCCAAACACGCGCGAGTCAACACATCCAAGGGACCAAATTCAAACTTCATTAATTACGTGATTAGGGCACAAATGACTCTCAGGTGGCCGGAGAAGACTTCCGGTCGTCTTCTCCGGCCAGCTCTCACCTGAAAACTACCCAAATCCCTCAAAACGCATCAAAAATGAAAAACAAGAACTGGGAAATGATCCTCACACCCTCACGAATCAAACCCCCATCCTAAAACACATTTATATTTCCTAAATGAGCTGAATCGAAGAAAAAGAAAACTAGGTCACGCAAGCTTCAGACACAAATTAAATGCTCATTTCGAAACCATTTTCAAAACCAATGGTACCAGAATGATCAGCAAGACATGAAGAACAAGTTTGTAACAAGAAGAAAGATTTCTGGAAAAATTATTTTCGAGCTACCTGAGATTTGGAGCTTTCAACTTGAGGACTTTCTGGCCACTTTTCCTTGTGCAAACCACTCCACTTGATCCCCCAAAGATGTTTGAGTGCTCAAAATGAGTTTGTGCTGGCTGGATAACGAGTTTCGAAAGCTTCTGCTCAAGCTTGATCAGAAATGTCAATGGAGGTTCTGGCTCTTTCAGGTCATTGTGAATGATGGTTTGAGGTCCAAATGATGTATGGAGAAGCTTTGCAAGGTTTGTTTGGCTGTTTGTGAGCTAGGATGGAAGATTCGAATGGAACTGCAAACTGAAGTGAGAAATGGCAGTGGGATCTCTTGGCTGTTTCAGGCTTGTGTTCTTGGTGTTTTGTGATCTATGAGGCAGGGTGAGTTGAATGGAGGAAAAGGTTTGAGTGTTTTCAGGCTGTATAGAGAAATTCGAAAGCTTATGCAAAATGGAAGGTTTTTTGTGAATGTGGTGAATGAGTTGGTTTCAGCCTTGCTTCTTGTTATGGCTAGCTTGCAAATTGATAACATAAACAAATCTGATTGGCTGGATGATGTGACTTGTGCTTTCGTGATTGGTAAGTTTGCTTTTGCCAAAAGTCAAAAATCTTGTAAGAGAAGCATGGGCTTGATACTAGCTTGGTACAAATCTAGGTCTGGCGCATCATGGTATGGTGAGAGAGCCAGCAAGGTCCAAAGGCCAAGGCAGCAAGTTGAGGGAAAGGTCATGAGTGTTTTGCAAGTTGTAACCTTTTTGCTCACATGTGACTTCTTTGCCTAACCAAACATGAAACCATGACATTCTTGGTTCATTTCTGATTTTTAGGACTTAGAGAATGTTTATGTAATGGTTTGAAATGAATTAGAGGTCACATGATGCATTGGTTCAAGGTTTTGCAAAATTTCCATTTGAAGCATGCCTTAGAAATTAATGATTTTTGCCAACTTTGCATTGCTATAACTTTTGATCCAAGAAGAGTTTGATCATGTTCTTGTACTTTTTGAAAAGGGAAAGATGAGATCTACAACTTTCATAACCAAAGTTTTTCCATTTGAAGCCTTCTTGAATCATGAATCATGGCTTGAAAAATGACCTAAAATGGTGCATTCTTGAAAAGTCAACTATGCCCAAAAAGTCAACATTTGCAAAAACCCTAAATTCTTGATTTTTATGAACTTCAATCTTCTTCCATGATCAAATAAAGATCATATACACTCAAAATGATGAATATCACCCATTGGTTGGGTCATTGGGGGCCTCAGATGCCCTGATTTTGCACTAACTTGTCTGAAAAGTCAACTCTTGATCAGATGACTTCCCCATGGAATTTCTTCATGAAAATTGATATGCATACTCCCTATACCATATAGAGATCAATGGAAACAAGAATGACCAAAAAATTTGGAGTTATGGCCTCTGAAACCAAAACCCTAATTTTCAGTCAACTGTGCAGTTCATCCTGGCTCTGCATCCACTCAAACCCTAGTTCTTGTGATTCCTCTGCAATTTTGACTTTGAGGAGATGAAATATGATATAAGAACACACATGGACCCCTTTGAATTGATTGGTGGCCTTTGGAGTGCCTCAAGAAGCTTTGGGATTGCTCAGATCACAAACCCTAGGTGCAGATGCCTTGAAAGCTATGCAGTGAATCAAAAATGAGATATGAGATGATATGTTTGTGCTTATGCATATGAGAATGATCACAAGCCATGGTGTGAATGGGTGAGGGCAAATTTGGTGTGTTTACAGCAGAGTATATCAGAAATAATACGTCCAAAAGGAATCCAATCCCTTTTAGTCTTCTCACCATCTCTGGTTTCCTTCACACTGACTCTAAGATTTTGGAAGAGAGTGTGTGCAAGGTTGATTTTCTTCTTTTTGGCAATGAAGTAGAGAAGAAATTGTTGGTCCAGGTTGATGTAATCTGGAGAATTGGTAGGTTTCCTGTGACAGATTGTCCCAAGAATAATTTTTGCCCAAATACGGAGAGGAGTCTTCAAGTCTTTGATTTTGTTGGAGGGTTTTCCAGAGGTAAAAATTTCTTTTGCTATCACAGCAGTATCAGACGCTTTGTCCATGTCACTGCATTTGATACCATTACCATCAGCTTCAAGAAGTTTAGCAAGATGGTCTTCAGAGATAACCACCTTTTTACCAAGCACATAAGAAGTAACCTGTGCGTCGTTTGATGATGCATAAACCCAGAATTCTTTAACCAGTTTAGGAAAGACTGGTCCCATTAATCTGTCAAAATACTTATCCCAGCCCTGAGCTTCAACATACGGGAGGAGATCAAAACCATTTTCCTTTAAGCTTTCGAAATCCACAAATAACTCACACAGGACTTCCAATTTGTCCGTAGGAGTTGAGAGAGTCTTTGTGGGCTCAACATAGTACACATCAGTAAAATCTTTGCTTTGAGAAGATGAAGCCATTAGTTACTAAGATGAAATTTGAATGTTTAGGGTTTTTGAAAAGAGTTTAAGGTTTTTGAAAATAATTCAGGCAATACGCAAGAGTGAGGTTAAGAAAATTCAGTAAGAGTAAAATACGGGTAAAAGTTGAAAGAGAGAAAGACACTTAACATATATAGAAAAATAAAGCATTTAATTAGTTGAGAAATTAGTGGGAAAATTTAAGTTTAAAAACATAATGATTAAAAGCATTAAATGCGCTGACATAGGGTAATGCGTAAACGATTCTGGAACAGTTACCCAAGAGATTTTCTTGCCTTTTTGGTGTCAAGTCTAGCCGTATTAGATTCCAGAATATCAACAGTTGTCCTTCTGTAGAGAACAGTTACAAAAGCAAGTTCTGTCACTTTTTAGAATATGGACACTTGTTTTAATTCTGATGGAAATCCTTAGAGCCTTGTTGACACTTGTTGATTTGAAGATCTGTATGTTAATCCTTTGAACAGAAGTTCTAAGAATGAAGCAATTAGAGCATATCATCTTCTGAGATAATCATATAGAAGATAAATATCAGAACTTCTAGATGATAAAAACATATGATTAAAGCATTTTCATTCTGGACATAACTTCATGCTAAGGTTAGTTAGTATGAAATTAAATCTATCTTCAGAAAGGGGTTTTGTAAAAATATCAGCTCATTGGTGATTTGTGTCTATAAATTTTAACATTGAAATTCCCTTCTGAGTATAGTCCCTAATGAAGTGATGTTTAACTTCTATGTGTTTAGCTCTAGAATGTAAAATTGGATTTTTAGAGAGACAAATAGCAGAAGTATTGTCACAGAGGATGGGAATGTTACTCTCATAGATATTGAAGTCCTCAAGCTGATTTTTCATCCAGAGCATCTGAGTACTGCATCCAGCTGCTGCAATGTATTCAGCTTCTGCAGTTGATAATGCTATGGTTGGCTGTCTTTTGCTAGACCAAGAGATTAGATTGTCTCCTAGAAATTGACAACTTCCAGAAGTACTTTTTCTTTCTGTTCTGTCTCCAGCAAAATCAGCGTCACAATATCCTACAAGTTTATACTCTTCTGATCTTCTGTAGTACAGACCAAGATTAGTAGTACCTTTTAGATATCTAAAGATTCTCTTAACTGCTGTTAAGTGAGTTTCTCTAGAATCTGATTGGAATCTAGCACATAAACATACACTGTATAGAATATCTGGTCTAGAAGCAGTTAGATAGAGAAGAGATCCAATCATACCTCTGTAGAGCTTCTGATCTACTTTCTTACTTACCTCTTCTTTCTCCAGGATACAAGTAGGATGCATAGGAGTTTTAGATATAATGCTTTCTGATAAGTCAAATTTCTTCAGAAGTTCTTTTACGTATTTGCTTTGATGGATATATGTTCCTTCTGATGTTTGATTTATTTGAATTCCCAGAAAGAACTTTAGTTCTCCCATCATGCTCATTTCAAATTCTGCCTGCATAGATTTAGCAAATTCCTTTCCCAAGGCACTTTTAGTAGAACCAAAAATTATATCATCTACATAAATTTGACATATCAGAAGATCATTTTTAATGTTTTTACTGAGAAGAGTTGTATCCACTTTCCCTCTGATGAACTTATTTTCCAGAAGAAAATTACTTAGTCTTTCATACCAAGCTCTGGGAGCTTGTTTTAAACCATATAATGATTTTTTGAGTTTGTAAACGTGTTCTGGAAATTTTGTATTTTCAAAACCAGGGGGTTGGTGTACATACACTTCTTCATCAATATAACCATTTAAAAATGCACTTTTGACATCCATTTGATATAGAATAATATTATGATTTACAACAAATGATATTAGAAGTCTGATTGATTCTAACCTGGCGACTGGTGCATAGGTTTCTATATAGTCAATTCCTTCTTGTTGACTATAACCTTGTGCAACCAGTCTTACTTTGTTTCTGACAACTTCTCCTTGCTCATTAAGCTTGTTTCTGAATACCCATTTGGTGCCAATGATGTTGAATCCTCTGGGCCTAGGAACTAGATCCCACACATCATTTCTGGTGAATTGATTTAGTTCTTCTTGCATAGCCAGGATCCAATCATTTTCTGAGAGAGCTTCTTCTACAGAAGATGGTTCAATCAGAGATACAAGTCCCATTAACGTCTCTTCAGAGTTTTTGAATGAAGATCTTGTTCTGATTGGTTCATCTTTCTTTCCCAAGATTTTATCTTCTGGGTGATTAATATTGCTTCTGGATGGCTTCTTCTGGATGGGTTCTTCAGATGTTGTTGGAGAAATTGTATTGTTTTGATCTTTAGATGATTGATCTTTAGAAGTTCTGTTTGTAGAGATTTCTACTTCTATATCTGCAGAAAATTTATTCTGCTTTGGTTTTTCAGAACCAAGCTTATCATCAAATCTGACATGAATTAATTCTATCACAATTCGTGTTTCTGTATTGTATACTCTGTATCCCTTAGAGCGTTCAGAGTATCCTAACATATAACACTTTTGTGCCTTAGAATCAAATTTATTCAGAGTATCAAGAGTATTTAACATAAAACAAATACATCCAAAAGGATGGAAATAAGAAATGTTGGGCTTTCTGTTCTTCCACAATTCATAAGGAGTCTTTTCAAGAATAGGTCTTATAGAGATTCTATTCTGAATATAGCATGCTGTATTTACTGCTTCTGCCCAAAAGTGTTTAGCCATATTAGTCTCATTTATCATGGTTCTGGCCATCTCTTGTAATGTTCTATTTTTACGTTCTACAACCCCATTTTGTTGTGGAGTTCTAGGACAAGAAAAATCATGAGAGATGCCATTTTCATTAAAAAATGATTCTAATTGTTTATTTTCAAATTCTCCACCATGATCACTTCTGACTTTAATGATTTTAGATTCTTTTTCATTTTGAACTTGTTTGCAGAAGTTAGAAAATACAGCAATTGACTCATCCTTGTGTCTAAGAAACTTTACCCATGTCCATCTGCTGAAGTCATCTACGATCACCAATCCATACTTTTTGCCATTGACAGAAGCAGTTTTCACTGGTCCAAACAAGTCAATGTGCAAAAGTTCTAATGGTCTAGAGGAAGATACAACATTTTTAGCTTTAAAACCAGTTTTTGAAAATTTGCCTTTCTGACATGCTTCACACAGAGCTTCTGAGTTGAACTTCAAATTTGGAAGTCCTCTGACTAGATTGAGTTTGTTAAGTTGAGATAATCTTCTCATATTAACATGTCCCAATCTTCTGTGCCAGACCCATTGCTCAGTTTCCACAGACATTAGACATTTTACATTTTGAATTTTTAATTCTGAAAGCTTTATTTTATAAATGTTGTTCTTTCTCTTTCCACTAAAGAGGATTGTTCCATCTTTCTGACTAACAGCTTTATAGAACTTTTGATTGAAGATTATGTCATAGCCATTATCACTTAATTGACTTATGGATAATAAATTATGCATTAATCCTTCTACAAGTAGAACATTAGAGATAGAGGGAAGATTTCCATTACCAATGGTTCCGGAGCCAATTATTCTTCCTTTTTGATTGCCTCCAAAACCTACGTGGCCTCCATCTTTTAATTCAAGACTTTGGAACATATGCTTTCTTCCCGTCATGTGACGTGAGCATCCAGAGTCCAGGTACCATGATTGGTGTTTCAGTTTTGCTGTTAAAGACATCTGCAACATACACAATTTTATCCTTGGGTACCCATATTCTTCTGGGTCCTTGTTTGTTAGTTTTTACAAACTTCTGATTCATTTTAGTTTTTAAATCAGAACTTGTAGAACAAGATGACTCACTAGTGTATATAAGATCATGATTATGACCATAGGTGAAATGAGAACTTAGAGGAGTATTAGTATTTATGACAATGTCATCAATATTTTTTAGCTTCAGAGTTTCTTTATTTTTCACATAGCCTATGCCTCTTCTTTCATTTCTGCTAACACCATAGATCATAGAAGCAATCTTACTTCTATCTAAGCTTTTAGTAAGAAATTGTTGAAAGCTATAATCATATTGTTTTATGATATTATCAGAGTTGATTAGATCTTCTAATTCAGATTTCTTCTGAGCTTTAAGTTTCTCAAAAGAGTTTTTACATTCAAAGAGGTTTTCTTTCAGCTCAGAGTTTTCTGTTTTTAGTTTTCTAACTTCTTCTAATTCAGATACTAGACTTTGTTTAATGTCTTTGTATTTGAATTGAAGCTTCTGATATTTTTCAAGAATTTCTGAAAGGCTAGCTTCTAACTGAGGTCTAGAAAATTTAGAAAATACCTCTTCTGAATCTGATTCTAACTCTGATTCTAATGAGTGATCATCTTCTGGTATATTTGCCATTAATGCAATATTAGCTTGTTCATCTTCAGAATCTGACTCTGCTTCAGATGATTCAGAATCATCCCATGTTGCCATGAGACTCTTTTTCTTTTCTCTGCTGAATTTGTTTCTGGGTTTTTCTTTCTGAAGTTTTGGACATTCACTTTTATAGTGTCCTGGTTCTTTGCATTCGTAGCACACAACTTCTTTGCTTCTAGGTTTCTTGTGACCAGATGTTGATTCAGAATAATTATTTGTTCTTCTGGTATTTCTGAACTTCTTCTGACGATGCTTCCAGAGTTGTTGAACTCTTCTTGAAAGGAGAGATAATTCATCTTCTTCTGATGAACATCCAGAGCTTTCTTCTTCTTCTTCCTGTAAAGCTTTAGAAACATGTTTGTTAGATTTAAGAGCTACAGACTTACCTTTCTTCTGGGGTTCATCTTCTTCTAACTCAATCTCATGACTTCTCAAGGAGCTGATCAGTTCTTCTAAGGAGATTTCATTCAGATTTTTTGATAACTTTAAAGCAGTGACCATGGGTCTCCAAGCTTTTGGTAAACTTCTGATGATTTTCTTCACATGATCTGCTGTTGAGTAGCCTTTGTCCAGAACTTTTAGTCCAGCTACCAGGATTTGGAACCTTGAAAACATTTTTTCAATGGTTTCATCTTCTTCCATCTTGAAAGCTTCATACTTCTGGATGAGAGCTAGAGCTTTAGTCTCCTTGACTTGAGAGTTGCCTTCATGTGTCATCCTCAGAGAATCAAACATGTGTTTAGCTAAATCCCTGTTTATGATCTTCTCATATTCTGTGTAAGAGATGGCACTTAGAAGTATGGTCCTAGCTTTGTGATGATTTCTGAATTCCTTCTTCTGTTGAGCTGTCATATTTTTTCTTTCAATCTTCTGATCATCTGCTCCAACAGGATGAATGTATCCATCTGTCACCATGTCCCAGAGATCTCCATCTAGAGCTAGAAAGAAACTCTCCAGAACATCCTTCCAGTAGTCGAAATTATCACCATTGAATATTGGAGGTTTAGCATTTATCTTGTCATTCTGATAGTCATTGTTGTTAATTCCAGTATCTGCCATGTGTTTAACTTCTGGATCTTTTACTGACACGGTTAAGTGTAATACTCAGAACCTAGCGCTCTGATACCAATTGAAGGTGTGCCAAACACAAGGAAGGGGGGGTTGGAATTGGGTTTTCTTTACCAATAAAAATTAACTTCTAATGACACGTTTAATTTATCCTGGTTCGTTTGAACTCAAACTACGTCCAGTCCACCCGCCAAGGTGATTTTGCCTCTACTGAGGTCTTAATCCACTATTCAATAAGAATACACACAAAGACCTATAGTCAATGTCCTCTTGAGTCTTCTGACAAAACTTAGTCACTCAAGGAATAAAATAACTATTACAAAAATATAAAAGAAGTAACTTAGAATGCTTCTTGATAAGCACCTATCACTAAGTGAAAGTTACAATAATAAGCACAATATGATTTAATGATTTGCGTGAATAATATCAGATGCGTTGCGTTTTTGCTGATTTCTTCAAATGGAGTCCTTTAAATAGTTCTTGAGAAAGTAGCCGTTGGAGACATCTTGAATTAAATTAGGATAGACTTTAATATCATAAATTCCTTCCATAAGTAGAGATACTTGTCTTTGTTCATTAATTAAAATATTCTTTAATTAATGTCTTTAATAGGGATACCAACATCTTCTAAGCGGAGATCAGAGATAATAAGTAAAAGATGCGCAGCAAATAAATATGTTTATTTAATGCTGGATTCTCCTTTGAGAGTATCTTCTATAATGAATCTTCTTAGCTCGTACGGTTTACTTAAATAAGATTGTCTTCTACACAAGAGTAAATATATTCATTAGAACTTCTAATATGAAAAGCTTTGTTATCATCAAAACACTTAGAGGTTCAGAACCATAATTGTTCTAACAATTCCGTTGCGGATAATAAACTTCTGACAACTCCACTGTGGATGGGAGACTTCTACTAACTCCTGCTGGGGATTGACCCGACTTCTGGGGAGTGCAGGTGTTCAGATATTTGCTGAGAATAAGTCACTTGTAAACAGGCGCTCTGTCGGGGAAATACCTCTGCTTGGATAATAACCCTCTGCTGCTTGGGGATACGGTGATAACCTGCAAATCCTGCAATAACAGAATACACACATATGTACCAAGATTGGTACGGCCTGATCTATTCATCTGCTGTCACCTGACACTCAAAGCGATGTTAAGTGTCTCTGCAATGTCATTTTTATCAGTTTGAAAAGCAACATGTTTCGCATGCAATGTTATTTGTCAAAAATTCAGGACATTTTTGTAAACAAAATAAACATAACACGGTGTTTGACTGAATATTCTTTTTATTGATTGGCCTCTGAATAGGCATAATTTTACATCAGGAAGTAAACACCTGGAAAGAGGTAGCTACTGTAAAATTGAGAAAAGAAACTATCCTAATGGCAATGGCACGACATTCCAAAGAGTTTCCTTCCTGCTATGACTGGCATATCCTCAAGACTTTCCGTTCCGTCTTCGGCCTTCTGAAGAGAATGAGGGGGCTGATCTCTACCCTTCTGATATGGTCAAGCTGTTTGAAGCGGTGATGTGGTTTAGATAAACCAGAGCGCAGTTGTTCGCTTATTCCCTGATTTTGCGTGGATCGCCCTTTCGGGTTTTCAATCCACCGGGCTACCCTTTTTTGCCTGAGTTGTCCGATGTGGCTTTTCAACTCAGCGGGTGTACATTTTTTTTAATTTTTCCCTAATTTTTGCCCGAGCTTTTATTCTGTTTTTAGCTCGCCGGGATGCCCTTTTTTTGCCTGAACTATAATTCTGTTTTTGTGTCCAGCGGGTCTTTTATGCGAAGTATTTTTTAACTGCGTCCGAGTTAACAGGGTATTGGAAGTCTTCGCCATCCATAGTGGTGAGCATCAGTGCTCCTCCTGAGAATACTTTCTTCACTATGAATGGTCCTTCATAATATGGGGTCCACTTGCCCCTGTGATCTGAACTGGGAGGATGATCCTCTTGAGTACAAGCTCGCCTACTTGGTACTCCCGAGTACGTACTCGCTGATCGAAGGCTCGCTTCATTCTCCTTTGATAAAGCTGGCTATGACAGATAGCTGCTAACCTCTTTTCCTCAATTAGGCATAGTTGATCGTATCGAGCACGTACCCATTCAGCCTCCTCAAGCTTGACATCCATCAACACCCGCAGTGAAGGGATTTCTACTTCAACAGGCAAGACTGCCTCCATGCCGTAGACTAAAGAGAAAGGGGTTGCCCCAGTTGACGTCCTGACTGACGTTCGGTACCCATGTAACGCAAACGGTAGCATCTCATGCCAATCTTTGTAGGTGATAACCATTTTCTGTACAATCCTCTTGATATTCTTGTTAGCTGCCTCTACCGCACCATTCATCTTTGGTCGGTAAGGAGAGGAATTGTGATGTTGGATTTTGAAGTCCCGGCACAGTTCTGCCATCATCTTGTTGTTCAGATTAGAACCATTATCAGTAATGATTCGCTCGGGCACTCCATATCTGCATATGATATCTCTTTTCAGGAATTTTGCTACCACCTGGCGAGTAACATTGGCATAAGATGCTGCTTCAACCCACTTAGTAAAATAGTCAATAGCGACCAGGATGAATCTGTGGCCGTTTGAAGCAGTTGGCTCAATCTTGCCAATCATATCAATGCCCCACATGGAAAAGGGACAGGGTGAAGACATCACATTCAGAGGATTTGGAGGCACATGCACTTTATCCTCATAAATCTGGCATTTATGACATTTTCTGGCATAGGCACAACAGTCTGCATCCATTGTGATCCAGTAATAGCCCGATCTTAGCAACTTTTTAGCCATTGCATGCCCTCCAGCATGGGTACCAAAGGATCCTTCGTGCACCTCGTGCATCAGCAAGTCTGCTTCCGTCCTATCAACGCATCTGAGAAGTATCATATCAAAGTTTCTCTTATACAGGGAACCATCAGTGTTCAGGAAGAAACTACCAGCTAGCCTTCTTAATGTCTTCTTATCATTGGAAGATGCCCCAGGTGGGTATGTTTGATCCTCCAAGAAGCATTTGATGTCATGGAACCAAGGCTTATCATCTTTGACAATGTCTGCTGAGCACATATATACTGGCCTGTCCAGTCTGGATACTGCAATTTGAGGCACAAAGTTGGCAGCTTGCACTTTGATCATGGATGAAATGGTAGCCAGAGCATCTGCAAACTGATTTTCGTCTCGAGGGATATACTCAAGCTTGACTGTTGTGAAGAAAGTCAACAACCTCCTTGTGTAGTCCCGACAAGGTATCAGATGATCTTGGTGCGTGTACCATTTGCCGTTGGTTTGATTAATTACCAGAGCTGAATCTCCGAACACAGTCAAAGTCTTGATCCTGAGGTCAATGGCTTCCTCAAGACCCATAATACAAGCTTCGTATTCAGCTTCATTGTTAGTGCAGTTAAAGGTGAGTTTTGCCGAGAAAGGCATGTGAACTCCCTTAGGTGTAATGAGTACTGCACCAACACCACGACCATTCATATTAACAGCCCCATCAAACATCATAGTCCATTCTTCTTCTGGGTCAGGCCCTTCAGTATGAATAGGCTCTTCATGATCTTTTACTTTTATGAACATGATGTCTTCATCAGGGAAGTCAAATCTCATAGGCTGGTAATCATCAATGGGTTGCTCAGCGAGATAATCAGATAATACACTGCCTTTGATGGCCTTCTGAGAGGTGTATTGAATATCATACTCTGTGAGAATCATTTGCCATTTTGCAACCCGCCCGGTAAGTGCTGGCTTCTCAAATATATACTTGACTGGATCCATCTTGGAGATCAACAAGGTAGTGTGAGTCAACATATACTGCCTTAGTCGGCGAGCAGCCCACGCTAAAGCACAGCAAGTTTTCTCGAGCAGTGAATAACGTTGTTCACAGTCGGTAAACTTTTTGCTTAGGTAGTATATTGCGTACTCTTTTCGACCAGACTCGTCATGCTGGCCCAACACACACCCCATTGACTTTTCTAATACCGTCAAGTACATGATCAGAGGTCTTCCTTCAACTGGAGGCATAAGGATTGGAGGCTCCTGTAAGTATTCCTTAATTTTTTCAAAAGCCCTCTGACAGTCTTCATTCCACCTGACTGTCTGTTCTTTTCTTAATAGCTTGAACAAGGGCTCGCAGGTTGCTGTAATATGAGATATGAACCTTGAAATGTAGTTCAATCTACCTAGGAACCCTCGAACTTCTTTCTCAGTTTTTGGTGCAGGCATTTCTTGAATGGCTTTAACTTTGTCAGGGTCAACTTCTATCCCTTTCTCACTTACAATAAATCCCAACAGTTTACCAGATCGTACCCCGAATGTGCATTTGTTGGGGTTTAGCTTCAATTGGTACTTCCTCAGACGCTTGAATAACTTCAACAGATTTACCAGGTGGTCTTCTTCTGTGAGGGACTTGGCAATCATGTCATCCACATAACATTCAATTTCTTTATGGATCATGTCATGGAATAATGTTACCATAGCCCGTTGATAAGTGGCACCAGCATTCTTCAGTCCGAATGGCATCACCTTATAACAGAATGTGCCCCAGGGTGTGATGAAAGTTGTCTTCTCCATGCCTTCAGGTGACATTTTGATCTGATTGTATCCTGAAAATCCATCCATGAAGGAGAACACCGAGAACTGAGCCGTATTGTCGACCAATACATCAATGTGAGGTAAAGGGAAATCATCTTTCGGGCTGGCTCTGTTCAGGTCCCGGTAATCTACACACATCCTCACCTTGCCATCTTTCTTTGGCACTGGAACAATGTTAGCTACCCAAGGTGGGTAACTATTCACGGCAAGGAACCCGGCGTCCCACTGTTTCTGTACCTCCTCTTTGATCTTCATCGCCATGTCAGGGCGAGTTCTTCTCAGTTTTTTCTTAACAGGAGGACAATCTTCTTTTAACGGTAGTCGATGCACAACTATGTCTGTATCCAACCCTGGCATGTTCTGATATGACCAGGCAAAGATGTCAACATATTCTCGCAACATTTCAATCAACCCCTTCTTAACTTCAGTATGCAGGCCGGCACCTATCTTGATTTCCTTCTTAACCTCTTCTGTGCCGATGTTGATAACCTCGATTTCCTCCTGATGAGGCTGAATAACTCTTTCCTCTTGCTTCAACAACCTGACCAGTTCTTCAGGGAGTTCATAGTCTTCCTCAACCTCTTCATCAGCTTGGTAGATTGGATTGTCGAAGTTATGCTCAGTCATAGCAGGAGAGTTGTCAATGGAATCCGGTTGATCGACACTGCACAAGTGATGTGCTCATTCAGAATCTTCTTAGAGAAAACGCACACCAAAAGCAAGAAAGAAAAACACATTGCCATTTTCTTTATTTGTGCAAAAAATTAAAATTGAAAGAAGAGGAACAATTTGATTGAAAAATGTCCTTTATTTATGACAAATAAATGCTTTCAAAACATGGAGGCCCATACAATGGATCCTTGTACCTTGGGCAGAGTACAGGATTTGACATGCAGTATGTAAAAAAATGACAAATAAACAATTACTTTGCGATCCAGGTGACTTCGACGATGTCTTCCGTAGACCAATTGGGCAGCTCCTCTCCCGGTGCACACGGGCGGATCCAATTATCCAGATTGCATTTGCTATCTCCGTCTTCACTGGCAGCACAGATATGGTTGCGGTCTAGCAACCCAGCACTAGTAAAGGTAATGGTCTTGTTGTCTGATGAACGGACGAGCCCATCAGGATGATACCAAAGCCCAAACTTGTCTTCCTTCTTTTCCAGCTCCAATAATCTGCCCCAGCCCTGGGCACTGCCTGATTGCACAACTTCCTTGGCCTGCTTGTAGGAGGTAATAGACGTACCTTCTTTATCTTCAGCTTTACTCAGAGGAGACAGGGAACTAACATTCACTGCTTCGAATGCCTGACACAGGATTTCATGAATTTCACCATCCATCTCCACATATTTGAATGTAGATAGATGACTCACAAATATGTCCTCTTCACCGCACACAGTCACAACTTGACCATCTGCTACGTACTTGAGCTTCTGGTGCAAAGTTGACGTCACAGCCCCTGCGGCATGAATCCATGGTCGACCAAGTAGACAACTATAAGCAGGTTGGATGTCCATCACGTAGAACGTGCTCTTAAACACTTGCGACCCAACCTTGATTGGCAACTCAACCTCCCCAAAGACAGACCTCCGAGAACCGTCGAAAGCCTTCACCACCAAATCACTTGGCCTCAAAACAACCCCTTCCACATTGAGTTTCATTAACGCCTTCTTCGGTAAGACATTAAGAGATGACCCAGTATCAACCAGGACATGAGACAACACAGCCCCTTTGCATTCAATTGTGATGTGGAGAGCCTTGTTATGATTCCTCCCTTCAGTAGTAAGGTCCCTATCAGTAAAGCCCAGACCATGGCTCGCATTCACACTTCCCACCACGGCTTCTAACTGATTCACGGTAATCTCCTAAGGAACATACGCCATCTGCAACACCTTCAGAAGGGCTTCTCTATGAGCTGGTGAGCACATCAGCAGCGACAAGATAGAGATTTTGGAGGGAGTTTGATTTAGCTGCTCGACTACCTTGTAGTCGCTCCTCTTAATAATCCTCATGAACTCCTCCATTTCCTTCTCGAAAGTACTTTGACCAGTAGCGGGAGTGGCATTATCGTCAGTTGATATTTTCTTCCCTTTGGCTTTAGCAGAAGCCTCAACATCAGTGTCTCCTCTCAAAGTTTGGGGAGCGAATAAGCGACCACTCCTCGTGAAACCTCCACTTCCCCCAACATTCACCACAGCTGGGTCCATGGTTACTGTCTTGTTTTCCACTTTCTGTCCTCCGACATACACTTCTGATCCGTAATGCCACGGAATAGCCTTCTCATCTGAATACGGAATAGGCCCAGGCACCGTGATGGTGACAGGACTTACTTCCGGGACATAAATAGTAACCGGCTCTCTTTGCACTTGAACTTCAGCAGGATCATAGTATATGGTCACCGTTGACACTTCATCAGTCCTCTTATCAGCCCTGTCGAACTGTAATAGCCCATCATCCATCAGTCTCTGTAAACCAGTCTTCAATCTGTCACAACCATTCTTTGACTCCACACAGTCTTCGCAATCAAACCCACAACCCGGGAAAACCTGACCCTTCAACAATCTCTCCTTGACCAGCAACAAGGAGGTCTTCACTTCTTCAACCCTCTCCACCAAGTTCAACCTCTCCTCCATCTCAATAGCATTAACCCTGGCTCCCCCATGATTAGGGATAGGGTTATTCGTGACATTTGGAGGCGGCGCAACATTGATTGCTTTGGAGTCGATCAATTCCTGAACTTTATAGTGCAAAGTCCTGCACTTCTCCGTTGAGTGCCCGGGCGCCCCAGAATGGAAAGCACATAGAACATTGGCATCGTAACCTGGAGGAAGAGTTCCAGTAGGTGGAGCCAAGGTCCTCAGTTGAATTAAGTTCAGTTCCAACAATCTCTGGAGTAATGCTGTGTAAGTCATTGGAATCACATCAAAAACCCTATCAGCTCGGCATGGCTGCCTCTGTTGATACGGTCTCTGTTGATAGTTGCGCTGCTGTTGTTGTTGAGGCTGTTGTAGAGCCTATTGAGCTTGTTGAATTGGTGTAGTGGGAATTGTGACTGCAGCCACCTGATTGTATTCTCGTCTATAACCTCTGCCTCTGTCTCGGCCATATACTGTGCTAGCTTCCCCTTCTCTTCTTCTAGGAGGTCCACCAAAGGCTTTCCTCGCTCCCCCAGAGCTACCAGCAGTATTAGGGTCCTGAATCTTCCCCGTCTTTAACAGAGTCTCAACTCTCTCTCCAGCAATCACTATATCATTGAACTCGGTGGCCGAGCTAGATGCCAACCTCTCTAGAAAAACACCTTGGAGAGTGCCCATAAACATGTCGGCCATTTCATCCTCTAAGAGGGGTGGTTGCACCCTGGCAGCTAGCTGGCGCCTGAGCCATGTGCTGCAACTGCGGGCGTTTCGGAGCCATGTCCATGTTATATTGATACTGCCTCACAAAGGCTTCAGCTAAATCCTTCCAACTCTTGATATTGACCCTATTGAGCTTCATGTACCATTCAAGAGAAGCTCCCACCAAACTATCCTGAAAATAATACATCCAAAGTTTCTCATCTTCTGTATGAGCGGCAATTCTCCCGACAAATGATTGCAGATGGGTCTTCGGGCAAGTAGTGCCATCATACTTCTCAAAGGTTGGAACTTTGAACTTATACGGGATCCTGACCCCAGGAACCAAGCCCAAGTCGGTTATGTCAAATCCCAAAGAGCTTTGGGACTGAATAGCTTTAATTTGCTCAGCCATCTCTTCGAACCTCTTGTTCATCTCTGCTCCTTGACCTTCAGTTTCATCAAGTAGAGTGAACTGGTCGTCATGATTGTCCATCTGAAGGTTGCGCAACTCATCGTTGATTATTGTCACTCCTGGCTGTGTAACAAGAGGTTCAACCTGACGTGCGCCCGCACCAGTATGATTGTCAGCAGTAGCAGCAGCCGCAGTGTTCCTGTTCTGATTCTCAACCATCTCCCGCAGACGCTCTTGGTTCTGCCCCATGCTAGCCATTAGTGTCATAAAATTATCCATCCTTTGTCTCAGATCTGTCAAGTCCGCTTGTAACTGGTCCATGACTCGTTCTCTGTTAATCTTGGTTGGATATCTGTGTACTGCTGGTTGTCCCCGAGCTTTACGAGGAGCTATAGTGCCTGAAACACAAAACACGTTAGTCCGAGACACTACCTGCAAAACAACAAACAGGTTATATGGATGCAATGCAGTTGTTTATGTTTCCAATCACAAGTCATTTATGCCCCGGTTCCGGTATTCAGCAAAGAAAACCAGATGGGCACTGATCCTCGACTTCCAGAAACCTTCGCGAGAGACCACATTCAAACCACAACAACAAGAAAACCAAGAAATAATGGAAAAACCAAAACGTAAATCAACCTATTAGGCAAATAACACAGAATTCCCCGTAGGGTACAAGTCTTTACAAGGAGAAACAATCAACTAGGACTCCTACAACATGCCTGTAGGTAATCCAGATACAATAAAAGTAAACTAAGAAGCAGAACCACCGCCTAAGGACCCTGAAGCTCCATCACTAAGCCCCCCATCAGATCTGACCTTCTTGACTCCCGCCATCAACTTTAAGTCTTCAATCTCTTTAAATGCTGCTTCGAGGGCTTGTTGACTGTCTACGAGTTGCTGGGTCTTCTCCCTGCGAATTTTGTGGACTTGCTCCACCTCTTCTTTTTTGTAAGCCATCTGAACTTCAAAGAACTCTTCTTTTTCTTTATATTGCTTCAGCTCTTGCTCTCTCTGTCCCTTCAACCAGACAATAGACTGACGAGCATCTCTGAGGGTCTTTGACTTCTTTTTGTGCTCATCTTCTCTTTGGGCTTCCATCATCCCCAACCTGCGGAAATGGGCTTCTCTTCCTGCAAAGTCCTTCTCCTTAGCCTCTAAAGTCGTTTGTATCTTCAGAAACTTCTCTTCAGCTTCAATCTTGGCCCTGTTAGCTTGGTGATACAAGCTTACCATCTCAGTATGTTCAACTCTAACCGCATGTAGCTGGGCTTCCAACTTCTTGAATTCCTCTAGAGGCACAGTATCAATGGACTCAGCAACTGGGGGAACTGGTGTTGAAAATGGTAACAAAACTCTTCTAGCTCTGTCTTTCAACCAAGCTTCGTACTTTGGGAATGTCTGATTATTACACTTCCCAAAGCTAGCTATCCCTTCTCCCTTAATGCACTTCCAAGCTCCCGCAACCTTCCTCACTAAGGGCATATTATCTTTCACTAAGAAGTAGAAAATAGGGGTCAGTTTCAAATCTTCAGGCACCTCTCTCAAAGCGTATCCCAATTGTCTTCTTAACAGGATTGGATTGTAATTAATCCCTCCGGTTATTCCCAACAAAGGCACACTATGATAACTCCCGCAGCTGGTGATGAAACGTGCACCTTGCAGCCTTTGAGTGAACCATCTAACATCTTTGGCCAGCAACCTTTCCAACTTCTGAGCCCATACTAGAGTGTGGTCACTAAACACTCCCGTACTAGGCAAATGCCTCATGAACCACATGTGAAATAATGGAGCACAGCAACGAACCAAACCTCCCCTCTTCTTCTCAGTTTTGTAATGAACTGAGTAATACAAGTCCCCGAGTAAGGTAGGCACAGGATTCTTCAGCAAAAAGAGATGTATGGCGTTTATATCTATGAACTTCTCCATATCAGCAAACAAGATAATTCCATAGATAGAAAGAGCCAAGATAGCACAGACAGCATCCCATTCTCCTTCAACAGCCAATTCTTCTGCCTTCTTCACCAGAGCCTCCAAAGAAAACCCAGACACACCTCCTTTAATAATGGTCAAAGACTTCACAGCAGAAGGGCTCAAATAAAGAGCCTTAGCAATAGCCTCAGGTGCCGGTCTACTCATCTCAGAATTGAAAGGAACTTGGTCTCGAACCGGCACACCCAGGATCAGAGCATATTCCTCCAGCATAGGGCCCAACTGAAAATCAGGGAAGGTGAAGCAACGGAGCTGAGGGTCATAATACTGAAGCAATGTATGAATGGCACTCCTCTCGGAAGGATCTAACTCTATTACCACATCAAGATTACTCCCGTAAGCTTTTCTGAATCTCTCTACCTGGTTGGGTGTAATCAGCTTTACCATCTTTTTTAACAAGCCAACCTTGATATCAAAGAACTTGAAATGAATATTCTGCTTGCGAGGATCTTCCATCTTTAAAGAGAATACCGGAACCGGAAGCAGAGAAATGAACCTGAATGAAAACAAAAACAATGATTAATGATGCAATGATGCAATGCAGATGCAAATGCAAAGACACATGGCCATCTGAGACTGTCTGGAATCTGGACACTGACAAAGGACCCTCTGAATAACTTGACAAACTAAAAGTCCACTGAGTCACACTCTCTGATAATCACAACTCTCTGAAGAAGATCTCAGGACCATAGTATCAAGAATACCAGAACAAGAAAACCAGATCTCCGAAACTGTATCATAATATGAACTGCACTGGTAACAAAAGGTATGATGAGGTCAAGGGTTCCTGCAAACCTGTAAACCCATCCCCAATCTCACAGGTGTGCTCCGGGTCAAACATCACGGACTCTCAAAGCCGAATAGCAATAATACTTTCACCATTTCCGAGAAATGGCTCATGACCAAATCAGGGAATCGGTTAGGCATTATATACTACGCAGGGAGGCCTCAGCTGAGTCCAGGAAAAACAAGCATCCCTTATAAGTCCCCAGCTTCAAGCGCTGAAATCGAGAAACAATAGTACATTCAGCCCGTAGGATACAATACTAATGTCATACGACCAGATGCTTTGACTGAGTTCCTATAAGAGAACCAGGCCATCCTATGCGAATCCCCAGTGGACCCTCGGGTGCGAATGGGTTTTCCACAAAATGTGGTCTGCCACTGCCACCACTGGAGAGGGTTGTTTCCACAAAGGTTCTCAATGATCGGTCCCCAGATGCACATAACTATCAAGGTCCTATCCCGAAGTGGAGGAAATCCCCACACAAGATATTTCCAAGACGGTCGCAATCTGGGCGTGAAACACACTGCCACTCATCATGTCACATGCGAGTACAATATGTCCATTCTAATCCTAGGGTGCACTAAAGCCGGGTACTTGGCTTATCTCTCAGAAATAATATCCCCCGAGCCCACCAAACAGAAAACCAGTCCAGACAGTCCAGTATGATATATGATGCGGAAAATAAATACTGAAAACTGTAAATAAAGCTGTAAATAAAACTGTAAATAAACAACAATAATATACAACACACAACAGCAAACAAACATCACCCAGTGAAACAGAAACACACAAGCGCTAGGAGAGACTCACAGGGGAACCAGAGATTCTGGGTTCGATCCCCAGCAGAGTCGCCAAGCTGTCGCTCCCCCGGATTTCCATCCTGGTACAAACGCGAAAGTGGCGCGGAAAAAGAATAGAGTCGCCAGCCAGGTGTTGGATTTATTAATTCAGCGTCACCCTTAGGGATTCGATGGGCTTAACATCCCAACCCATGGCGCTTAATAGGCGCAGCCCCTTGAAAGACTCTATACTATAAGGAATTAAAGTTGCGCCTTCACTAACAACAATTGCTTTTAGTGCAGTGGTAAGCGCTTGATCCTACAAGTGGTATCAGAGCCAGGTCATGGGTTCGAATCCCCCCGGCTGACACTGGGGGGGAGATTGTTGGATTTATTAATTCAGCGTCACCCTTAGGGATTCAATGGGCTTAACATCCCAACCCATGGCGCTTAATAGGCGCAGCCCCTTGAAAGACTCTATACTATAAGGAAATAAAGTTGCGCCTTCACTAACAGCAATTGCTTTTAGTGCAGTGGTAAGCGCTTGATCCTACACCAGGCATTTTTATCCCGAAGAGGGGGAATGGAAATGCTGCACAAACCAGAAGAAAGAAAGAGGAAGGACACAGGTCCTACGAACCAAAGAGTCTGAGTTCGGGAGTCGGTTACGACCTGGGAAGGTATTAGCACCCAGATCGTCCGCCGTACCCGACGGGATCCACGCTTGCAAAGAAAACTGTTTCAAAGGGTGAGGGTATGAAAACTGCAGCAAAAGAAATGAAAATGAAAAGAAACTGGAACTGGAAAAGAACTGAAATAAGAAAATAAAGGAAAAATGTAGGGAAAATAAAGTTTGTGCTCGAACGGGCCCTACCCCGCTGCCTACGTACCTCATCAGGACAATGAGGATCAGAGACGCCGTAGTTCCCCTAACTAGGGGTACCAAAAGGAAAATTGCTTGTGAATTAAGGCTTGAACTGCCTATGTCAATGCTCAGGTGTTGCAGGCTCGGACGACGAGTGCGTTACCGTCTTGCAAAGTGACATGTAGGAGCAAGTTCGCGTACGGAGCGAATGAGGTGAGAAAAGAATTCCCGAAGGAGAGACGCTTTTTGTTTTTTTGGTGTTTTTTAGAAGCTTTTATGAGTGAAGATTTGCATAGGTAAGTGTACCTAAGTCTTACTCAATGGGATGTGTACGTCTCACATCATCCCGAAATGGAATGCGCAAGAGGCACACCTATCTATGGAGGAAATCCCCAAAGCTAGTCCCACAGGTGAAGGCTTAAGCACACTGGCCTATTACCATTATTAAGTATTTTTTTGGTTTTTTGGTTAAGAAGTGTCTTTTAATTTTTTCTTTGTAAGGTACTCATGCTAAGACCTATCTACCACGAGTGATGACTTACACCTCGTCCCGAAATGGAACGCGTGCAAGCATCTCATAGCAAAGTCTCATGTCACATGAAATCACTCAACCTTTATTAAGTGAATTAAAATTAAGTTTGAAGATGAGAAGAGAAAGAGAACCAAATGAGCAAAAAGGAAAAACTAGGGGGGAAGTTTCTATCCTAAGTTAGCATGCATGGAGTTCCTAGGGTTTGTGAGGTCTTTCTAACCTAAAAAGGATCTCAAGAGAAGAAGAAGAAGATAAAAGGAGAGATGAGAAAGGCCTAAGCCCAACAAGAAGATGTTAGTCCATATAAAAAATATGAGGAGAGATGAGAAATGGAGATGCGGAACTCAATTCCCACATCTCAAACTTACCATAGCCCCTACAAGGTTAGTGTAACAACATAAAACCAAGGCATGAACCAACAAGTCAGAAGCTACACAAGCATATAGGCATGGCAAAGAGTTCACAAGATGATAAGCAAAGCAACACAAGATCATATTGAGATGATGGGAAGTGAAACAAGTGCAAAGAAGGCATGCATAACACTTAAAGAAATAAAGCACATAAAGGAGACCCAACACCAAGACTCAAGGAGACTCAAACCCTATCCTAAGACCAGGAGCAACCATAGACCTCTAAAGGACCCCAAAAGGAGAAGAGAAGTTGGCACAAGTGCCCTTCTAAACTTAAAAGAGACTAGAAGACTCAAAGAATGCAAAACAAGGCAAGGTGAGGAAGAAAATACCCAAGAAAAAGATCCAAGCATTTAAAAAAATCTACCCAACTAGAAAAGTTCTCTCCAAACACAAAGAAATAAGAATCCAAAAGGGTTTGCAAAAATACAGTACCAAACTAGGTCAATGAAGCTCAAGGATGCAAGGTATCACCATTTAGGGTTTTGAAAATTAAGGCACAAGTAACTCAAGCAAAGTACAGCAAGGAAATTTGTGAAATATTCAAGATAAATCATGATGATAGTAGAATGGGGTTCATAGCTTAAAGGATGAGAAAAATAGAAATTGGACAAGGCAGATTGGTCTATGAGGGTTCACAAGAAAACAATGCTCAATGTTGAATTTATTTGGCCACGTGGGATGAAAATAAAAATCTGGAAAAATTATGATAAAAAACTAGATGAATCATGGAGTGAATATGAATTTTTTTGGATTTTTTAGAGTTAAAGAAATATTTTAAATGAATTAAAAGCAAATGGAATGAATTGGTAAAGAAAAAAAAATGAAAATAAAGCAAATGGGCCAAAGCGGGTGCAAGGAGCAAACATGCTAGTTGGAAAATGCAATGGGCCGCACATGGGGGGGGGGTGCTGATAGCACTGAATATGCAGCCCCTTCTTCTTCATGAAGAAACCCTAAAATTCTCACCACCATTAATGAACAAACCCTAACCCTAACTTCATGAAATCTCAAACCAAGCCACGGCCGGCCATGAAACTCTCCAGAATACATAATCTAACATCACTAAACACAAATACATGCTTGGATTGAATTAAAACTCAAAGAAACTCAAGATATGAATGAAAATAAAATTGTCCATGAAACTTTAAATCACCATAACTTTGTGAATACTCAACCATTTCACAAACTACAAAGAGCATTGTAACCAGCACAACATGAGGATTCTAAAACACACAACCAAACACATTTATATGAGATTCGAAATTTGAGTGTACCTAAGGTGGTGTTCAAAATTTGAAGTTAAGAATGGTATAGAATGATGGCAAATGATCTCCTTATCCCCTTAGATGCAAAATAAATGCATCTAAGGCTTTGCAAACTTGTAAATCCAGCAATGTGCTTCCTTGTGCTTCAAAGCTTCTCAAATGGCCACTTGAACAAACTTCACTATAAATCTAGATCCATGGGTGCTTAATGATCCTTGAGATGAGCGGAGTATGAATGTGGTCTTAGATTGAAGAAAGCTTGCCTAGATCAAAAGTTATGGCATAAAATGCAAATGTGCACAAGAAATGAGAAATGGATGATTCTTGAAGAATAATCCAAACAAATGGTATGGAAATGATCTATGAGTGATGAGGATTAAGAATCCAGCAAGAGTTTTGTGAATGGATTCTTGTAGCAAGAGTTTGTGGAGAATGAGCAATTTTGCATAAGAGATGAGAATGAGAGAATGGGTGTGTTTTCTGGCTGCCTCTAACCCTAATTCTGATTGTTATGGAATATATATGGCAATGCAAAAGGGTTAGAACAAATGCACGTGAGAGAGGGCTGATTTTTGTGAAAATGCAATTTTGGCCCAAGTGTGCCATAGGCATGCCAAGCTCATGATTTTCTGGCCTCTCTTGCATGTGCATTCACCATCCCACCAATGATTCCCAACAAACAACTTCAGCCCTTGGATGTAAGCTATCACACCATTGCCATGCCTTGTGCAAATTCAAGGGTAAAATGCAAGTTTTATGGAACTTTTTCATGTGCATGAATTTTGCCACTTTTCTTTGAGCCAAATGACCTAAATGTGATGCATTTTGATTGTGTAAACTTACTTTGGACAGAGCATAGCAAACTATCCACTTTTGAGCCTTTGTGCAAATGGCTTGGCCTTGAAACTTGGAAATTTGCCCTAAAATACCTAAATTTTCGAGGGACCTATCTCTCAAACCATAAATCCCATGAAAATTTACTTGTACTTTTTAAAAATGGCAGCCCTTACTCTCCAACTTTCAAGTTTACTTTGGGTCCATTTGAAGATTTTTTGATCAAGTTAAGGCCTTGTGAAGTTTTAGGTCAAAATAGCCAAAAATATTAACTTTTCCATGACCAACTTTGTGCACTTTTGCCAAAACCCCTCAAACCACCAAAATTCTTGTACTTTAAGCTCAACAAACATCTTATAACATTGAATAGACCTCATTTGGCCCAAAAAAATTGGGTTGGACCCTTTGGAATGGCACAGTTGACTTTTTCTGGGCCCAGTTGACTTTCTGCTTCATCTGCAAGTAACTGAAGCAATGACTGACTTCCACTTGGAATTTTTCCATGAAAATTGACATGTAGGAACCTCTTATCATATAGAAAATATTGCCCAAAAGAGTTGGCCAAAATTATGAGGTTAAGGCCCTTGAAGCCAAAACCCTAATTTGGTTGCACTACTTAGGAGCCTTGCATTGTCTTGAAACTTGTGATGATTAAGCAATCTTATGAGATTTTGCAAGTGAACTTGGCCTTGCCAAAGGAGTATAGACTCATCATAAGCCTACCACAAATCCATTGGAACCCTTGTCTTGGCTTAAATGGCCTTCAACACCTCCCCAGATGGCCATATGCCTCATGCTAGGGCTTGATGTTTGTCATGCTTTATTTTTCTATGCTATAATGCTATATATATGATATGCTTATGATGAAAATGGTGTATTATGATGCTTAAAATGAAGAGGGCAAATTTGGGGTTCTACACATAGTACTGAGCATCAGTGCTCCAATGGAGAAAACTTTCTTTACTACGAATGGTCCTTCATAATTCGGAGTCCACTTGCCCCTGTGGTCTGTATGAGGAGGAAGGAGTCTTTTCAGCAAAAGATCCCCTACCTGGTACTCTCGGAGCCTGACTTTCTGATCGAAGGCTTTCTTCATTCTTTTCTGATACAGGTATCCATGACAGATTACAACCAATCTCTTCTCTTCAATCAGACTCAGTTGTTCGTATCGGGATCGGACCCATTCTGCTTCATTCAGTTTAACATCCATTAGTACCCGCAAGGAGGGTAATTCAACTTCAACTGGTAGGACTGCCTCCATACCATAAACAAGCTGATACGGTGTTTCCCCAGTGGATGTTCTGATTGACGTGCGGTACCCATGCAAGGAAAAAGGTAGTAATTTCATGCCAGTCTTTATAGGTAACCACCATCTTCTGCACAATCTTCTTGATATTCTTATTAGCTGCCTCGACAGCGCCATTCATCTTTGGCCTGTAAGGAGAAGAATTGTGATGTTGGATCTTGAAGTCCCGGCACAGTTCTGCCATCATTTTGTTATTCAAGTTGGAACCATTATCAGTAATGATTCGTTTGGGCATTCCATACCGACAAATGATATCTCTTTTCAGAAATTGGGCTACCACCTGCCTTGTAACATTTGCATAAGAAGCCACTTCCACCCACTTGGTAAAATAATCAATAGCAACCAGGATGAATCTGTGGCCGTTTGAAGCAGTTGGTTCAATCTTGCCAATCATATCAATGCCCCACATGGCAAAGGGCCAGGGTGAAGACATCACATTCAAAGGATTGGGAGGCACATGCACTTTATCCGCATAAATCTGGCATTTATGGCATTTTCTGGCATAAGCACAACAGTCTGCATCCATTGTGATTCAGTAGTAGCCTGATCTTAACAACTTCTTAGCCATTGCATGCCCTCCCGCATGGGTACCAAAAGATCCTTCGTGAACCTCGTGCATTAACAAGTCTGCTTCTGCCCTATCAACACATCTGAGAAGTACCATATCAAAGTTTCTCTTGTACAAGGAACCATCAGTATTTAGGAAGAAACTACCAGTTAGCCTTCTTAATGTCTTCTTATCATTGGAAGATGCCCCAGGCGGGTATGTTTGATCCTCCAAGAAGCATTTAATGTCATAGAACCAAGGCTTATCATCTTTAACAACATCTGCTGAGAATACGTATGCTGGCCTGTCAAGTCTGGATACTGATATCCGAGGCACAAAGTTGGCAGCTTGAACCTTGATCATGGATGAAATGGTAGCCAGAGCATCTGAAAACTGATTTTTGTCTCGCGGGATATACTCAAGCTTGACCGTTGTGAAGAAAGTCAATAACCTTCTTGTATAATCCCAGTAAGGTATCAGATGATCTTGGTGGGTGTACCATTTGCCGTTGGTTTGATTGATTACCAGAGCTGAATCTCCGAAGACAGTCAAAGCCTTGATCCTGAGGTCAATGGCTTCCTCAAGACCCATAATACAAGCTTCGTATTCAGCTTCGTTGTTAGTGCAACTGAAAGTGAGCTTTGCCGAGAAAGGCATGTGGACTCCCTTAGGTGTAATGAGTACTGCACCAACACCACGACCATTCATATTAATAGCCCCATCAAACATCATAGTCCATTCTTCTTCCGGGTCAGGCCCTTCAGTGTGAACAGGCTCTTCATGATCTTTTGCTTTTATGAACATGATGTCTTCATCAGGGAAGTCAAATCTCATAGGCTTGTAATCATCAATGGGTTGCTCATCGAGATAATCAGACAATACACTGCCTTTGATGGCTTTCTGAGATGTGTACTGAATGTCATATTCTGTGAGGATCATTTTCCATCTTGCAACCCGTCCGGTAAGTGCTGGCTTCTCAAATATGTACTTAACAGGGTCCATCTTTGAGATTAATAAGGTAGTGTGGGTCAACATATACTGTCTCAGTCGGCGAGCAGCCCACGCTAAAGCACAACAAGTTTTCTCGAGCAGTGAATAACGTTGTTCACAGTCGGTAAACTTTTTGCTTAGGTAGTATATTGCATACTCTTTTCGACCAGACTCGTCATGCTGGCCCAACACACACCCCATTGACTCTTCTAATACTGTCAAGTAAATGATGAGAGGTCTTCCTTCAACTGGAGGCATCAGGATTGGAGGCTCTTGTAAGTATTCCTTGATTTTATCAAAAGCCCTTTGGCAGTCTTCATTCCACCTGACCGTTTGTTCTTTTCTTAACAACTTGAATAAAGGTTCACAGGTTGCTATAAGGTGAGATATGAACCGTGAAATGTAGTTCAATTTACCTAAGAAACCCCGAACTTCTTTTTCTGACTTTGGTGCAGGCATCTCTTGAATGGATTTGACTTTATCAGGGTCAACTTCAATCCCTTTCTCACTTACAATAAATCCCAGCAGCTTACTAGATCGTACCCCGAAGGTGCACTTGTTGCGGTTTAACTTTAATTGGTACTTCCTCAGACGCTTGAATAACATCAACAGATTTACCAGGTGGTCTTCTTCTGTGAGGGACTTGGCAATCATGTCATCCACATAACATTCAATTTCTTTATGGATCATGTCGTGGAATAATGTTACCATAGCCCGTTGATAGGTTGCACCCACATTCTTCAGTCCGAATGGCATCACCTTGTAAAATGTGCCCCAGGGTGTGATGAAGGTGGTCTTCTCCATGTCTTCAGGTGACATCTTGATCTGATTGTATCCTGAAAATCCATCCATGAAGGAGAATACCGAGAACTGAGCCGTATTATCCACCAATATATCAATGTGAGGTAAGGGGAAGTCATCTTTTGGGCTGGCTCTGTTCAGATCCCGGTAGTCCACACACATCCTCACTTTGCCGTCTTTCTTAGGCACAGGTACAATATTAGCAACCCACGGCGGATAGCTAGTCACAACAAGGAACCCGGCGTCCCACTGCTTTTGTACCTCTTATTTAATCTTCATTGCCATATCTGGGCGAGTACGACGCAGTTTCTGTTTTACCGGTGGGCAATCTTCTTTCAGTGGCTGCTTGTGCATGACAATATCGGTGTCCAACCCTGGCATATCCTGATAAGACCAAGCAAAGACATCCACATACTCCCGAAGCATATCAATCAGCTGTTCTTTTACTGAATCTTGTAAGCAGGCCCCGATCTTAACCTCTTTCACATCTTCTTCCCTACCAAGATTAACCGTTTCGACCTCCTCCTGATGAGGAGTGATAACCTTCTCCTCTTGCCTTAACAACCTGGCTAGCTCTTCAGGTAGCTCATAATCTTCTTCAACCCCTTCATCGGCTTGATTGATTGGATTGTCAAAGTAATACGAAGTCATAGCTGTGTTGTTGTCGGTGCAGTCTGAAAGGCACTCTCTGCAAGGGTTTAGATTGTTCATTTTAGTGATCGATTTTAAACTTGTTTAGAAAAAGTGAAATGAAGTTGTCATTTTGGAAAGCATTGCCATTTTATTTTTGTACAAAAAGAAAAAATGAAAAACAGTGAGCGGAAAAGGAAAAGACTCATTTGCAAAAGATGTCCGATATTCATTGATTGATCTGTTTGCACAAAATTATAAGATGGCCCGATTACAAAATGAGTCTTGACATCTTGGGCAAGATGCAAGACTTGATGCATGCTTTAAAAATACAGGAAATAATAATTACTCTGCAGGAGTAACCCTTATAATTTCCTGGGAAGACCAGTTTAAGACATGGCTCCCCGGGGTCCTTGGACGTATCCAACTCTCCAGGTTGCGCTCATTTTCCGACTCATCTTCCAAGTTGTTCACAGCATTCGGGATGAGCATTCCCCCGCTGACAAAATTGGGCTCTTTGGCAGCCTCTGATTGATCTTGTTGAGTTGGTTTGTAACCCAACCCAAATCTGTCTTCCTTCTTTTCCACGGGCAACAGCTTGCCCCAGCCTTGGGCAGTACCCTCTTCAACAACCTTCCTGACTTGCTGATAAGACGTCATGGAGGTTCCCAGCACAACAGATGCTTCATTTATGTTCAGGGCCTCGAACCCCTGGCTCATGGTTTCGTGGATTTATCCATCCATTTCAATGTACTTATACGTAGCCAGATGGCTAACAAAGATGTCTTCTTCCCCACAGATGGTGATGATTTGGCCTTCCCACTCGAATTTCAGCTTCTGGTGAAGGGTAGACGTAACAGCGCCAGCGGCATGGATCCAGGGTCTACCCAACAAACAGCTGTAGGCCGGCTGAATGTCCATCACATAGAAGGTAATCTTAAAAGTCTGTGGGTCAATCATCATAGGCAGATCAATCTCCCCAAGCACTGATCTGTTAGAGCCATCAAATGCTCTCACCACCAAATTACTCGGACGCAGTGCCAAGCCATCATACTCCAGCTTCACCAAGGCTTTCTTTGGTAGGACATTGAGTGATGACCCAATGTCCACCAGTACATGAGACAGAACAACACCCTTGCACTCTAGAGTGATATGTAAAGCCTTGTTGTGGTTACGTCCCTCAGTTGTTAAGTCAGCATTGGTAAAACCCAGTCCGTGACTGGTGTTGACATTTGCTACAACGGTTTCTAGCTGATTAACAGTGATCTCCTCTGGCACGTATGTTGCGTGCAAGACTTTCAGTAATGCATTCCTGTGAGCTTCAAAACACATCAACAGAGATAATATGGAGATTTTTGAGGGAGTTTGGTGAAGCTGATCCACCACCTTGTAATCACTTCTCTTTATGATTCTCATAAACTCGTCTACATCTTGTTCAAAAGATGTCTTCTGAGTTTCTTTGACAATTGGCTCTTCAGGTACCACACTCTTTCCCTTTGCTTTGGCAGCAGCTTCTGCTTCGGCATTAGGTCTTTGCACTTGCGAGGCAAAAAGGCGTCCGCTTCTGGTGAAGCCTCCGCCTCCTCCAACATTATCAATTTGTGGAGAAGAGGTTGATGAATCCAAAGTGATTTTCTCCCCGTTGCAGTAAAGATCAGAGTCATAATGCCAAGGTATGGCATTACAGCTTTCATATGGAACTGGTCCAGGTACCGTAATGGTAACTGGACTGACTGCTGTAGAGGAGGGTACTGAAATGGTGTGCGGATCGTAGTAAATGGTGACTGGTGACCTGGCAGGAGATGCCACTGTTTGTTGTTGAAAGTTGTTGCTTGGAGGAACATTTGATGGATCATAGTAGATGGTGACTGCGGAGACGTCTTCATTAAGTCTTGCTGGTGTTGTAGAAGATTCTGCTGAATAAATGGATGCTGATGTTGTAGAAGAAAAGGTTGTTGTCATTTGATTTGTTGAAGTGATGGGTGGAGCCATCGTTGATGATATTGATGAATCGGTCGGAATGATTGTTGCTGCAGTTGTAGGAGACTCAGGAATTGTTGTCAGAGGAATTACTGGATTTGTAGGCGCCGTTGTTGAGATCTGAAGTACACCACTTTTGATAAGACCATCGATGCCATTTCTCAAGTTATCACACCCGTTGACTGCAATGTTGAAATACCCACAACCGAGCTCACACCCGGGGAACATCTGGCACTCTAGAAGCTGAGCTTTAATTTCAACCAGAGGTGTTCGAATCTGTCCAACACTGGTTATCAAGAAAGATGGCTTGTCTTCCTCAATGGAATTAATTCTTGGCCCTCCATGATTGGGCATGGGATTCTTGTTGACATTTGGAGGGGGTGCAAAGTTAAGGGCTTTAGAATCCACCAGATCATGTACTTTCATTTGTAAAGCCCTGCATTTCTCAGTATTGTGGCCAGGTGCATTTGAGTGGAAAGCACATCTGGCGTTGACGTCATAATTTCTCGGGAGATTGGAGGGATCTGGTGGTGCCAATGTCCTTAATTCAACCAAGTTGAGTTTCAGGAGTTGTGGTAATAAGGCAGCATATGGCATAGGGATAGGATCAATCACCCTATTTGCCTGTGACGGTCTTTGCTGAAAAGGTCTTTGTTGTTGATTGTTGTTGTTGTTGTTGTAGACCCTCTGTGGCGGATACTGAACTTGTTGTTGATAATGTGGTTGTTGTTGTGGTTGATATGCTGGTTGTTGAGGAATCGGAGCTGGAATAGTGACAGCTGCTACTGATCTGTGGACATACTGAGGTTTTCCCCTGGTGGCATGAATGGCATTTGTCTCACTGGTTCTTCTAGGTCCCACAAAAGGCTTCCTGGGATTACTGGATGAACTTGCACCATTATCAGAAATCTTACCCATCTTCAGAAGGCTTTCAATCCTTTCCCTAACTATGACTACGTCAGCAAAACTGGTGGAAGAAAAGGCAGCTAGCCTATCAATATATGTTCCTTGCAGAGTATTCATGAACATGTCGGCCATTTCTCTTTCCGACATGGGTGGTTGGACAACAACAGCAAGCTGTCTCCACCTTTGGGCATATTCCCTAAAGCTTTCCCTGGAGGATTGAGACATTCCCATCAAGAGGGTTCTGTTAGGATCCATGTCCAGATTGTATTGGTATCGTCTGATGAAGGCTTCAACTAGGTCCTTCCAGCATCTGATAGTAGCTCTGGTCAAGTGTGAGTACCACTCTCTTGAAGCCCCAGTCAAACTGTCTTCAAAGTAAAACATCCACAGTTTTTCATCCATGGTGTATGCCTTGAGTCTCCCTAGAAAGGATTGTAAGTGAGTTCGTGGACAGGAAGTTCCATTGTACTTCTCGAAGCACAGGGGTTTAAACTTGTGGGGAATCTTTACCCCATCCACTAACCCCATATCCATAACATCGAAACCTAAGGAATTTTGAGACTCCAGAGATCTCAACTTCTCAACAATTTCATCAAACCTCCTATCATAAACTTCATCTCCAGCTCCCATTACAGTAAACTGCTCCTCTTAAGGATCTTCTTGCAAGATCCTGCCTGCAGCAGTATTGCCCGGTACATTCCTTAGAATGTTGGCCTCTGGATCTAGACGAGGTCCAAATACTGGTGGGTTAACATGAGGTTGTCCTCCCTCATTGTTGCTGGTTCCTCCAGTGCCAGGATGATGTTCTTCGGGGGTCTGTCTTTCTACCAATGCCCTTAACCTCTCTTGACTTTGAGCCAGGTTAGTCATCACAGTCATGAACTGGGCCATTTGGTTCCTCATCTCCACTCTTTCGTTAGCCATCTGAGTCCTGACCTCCGTCAGGTCCTGCTGTACTTGGTCCATTTGGATACCAGGAAGATTGTTGCGAGTAGGATACCGGTGCGGACGGTTGAGAGGGAACACCCGGCGGCGAGCAATAATTCCTGAGGCACAACAGAGTTAGAAACAAATAAAGATAAAAACCTATAAAACAAAACAAAAGGTTAGTATGCAATGCAGTATGCTTATTTTCTTTCCAAGGTATCCGGCTTGGCTCTTGGTTTTGACCTTTCCAAACCCTGAGGAATATGCTTTGATGTTGCTTGAGAAAAGAAACTCATTGAAACAAACTAACAAATACATTACAAATGGTGGATCATACATAATTTTTTTTTACAACATATGCCCCTGAAGGGTCAAAATACAACATAAAAGGAAAAGTACATCAAGTGGAAATAACAACAAGCAAATAAGTCAAACATCCAATCCAAACCCATCCTCCTTAACCTCCTTCAAAAGTGCTTCCGTTACAGGACCAGCCGGATGCTCTGTGATGTTTCTGATGAGGAGGTTTCTGGTGGCAATAGCAGTGGTCAACCTCTTGTGCCTATCTTGGTCCTTTGACCTTTTCAAACCAGCCCTAAGCTTTAACTCTGAAATCTCCTTCTGGGCTGCCAGCAAAGCTTCCTGTTGTTCCTTTTCATTGGCCTCCAACTGCTCAATCCTGGCCTGAGTTTTCTGATCTTCTTGAGTACGAGCTTCAGTGATCCTGACCCACCTAGCTTGACTCTCTTGCAGATAAAGATCAGTTCTAGCCTTCTGAAACTTGGCCTCTTTACAGGCATTCTTCAATATTTGCTCCCCAGCTCTTGATTTCTTGATGTAGTCCTCTGCTTTCTCAATCTTGGACAGATGCTCCACCTTAAGCTTCTCCAACCTCTCAATGTCTAAACGACCATCATTCCTCTCCCAGAGGGTCTTCTTTAGAGCTTGAGATAGATTCTCATTCCTTTCCTTCAGCTTCTCAAATTCTTCCAGGCTGACAGTGGCTGGTGGCTGTACTGTGGATGGTCCAGGTATATCCTCAATGGTGAAAGGCATCCCAGAAATTTGAGCTCTAGAATGAGACCATTCATAATACTGAGCTGAAGCCACATTATTGCACCTTACAAGAATGGCCATCCCTTTGGTCTGGATGTTGTCCCAAGCCCAGGATGCTTGTCTGACAACATTTAGATTAGGCTTTATCTCACAATACAGAGTCTCAGCTAAGTCTTGCACTCTAGGAGGGTGAACCAAAGCATAGCCCAGCTGTCTCTTAAGCAGCAAAGGATTGTAGTTGATGCATCCCTTTACCCCTATTAGAGGTACATTTGGGTACTGCCCACAGCTAGTTATTATGTCCCTGCCTTTGGTGCTCTGGGTGCACCATCTGATGTCATCTGAAGTCAAAGCAATAAGTCTCTTAGCCCAATTCTTCTGCTGGTGAGGATTCAGGAAGGCATCAGTCCTAGGTAAGTGTTTGAGCAGCCAGGTGTGAAATAGAGGAGCACATCATCTCACCAACTTCCCTCTTTGCTTCTCATTCCTCTGATGAATGGAATAATAGAAATCTCCCAGCAAGGTGGGTACTGGGTTCCTCAGAAGGAAAAGATGAATGGCATTCTTGCTGATAAACTTGGGCTCATCTGCAAACAGTATAACCCCATATATACTGAGGGCTAACAATGCACAAATTGCCCTCCATTCTCCCAAGGAGGCCTTCAGGATGGCCTGAGAAGTCAGAAAGTTTAAGTGCAAACAAGGGATCCCAGCCTTTGTTGTCATGTTCTGCTCAATCAATATAGGCTCCAGGTATAGTGCTTTTGCCACTTCTCCATTGCTGGGAGAAGTCATCTCTGGGTTGAAAGGGACACCACCCCTGACAGGTACTCCAATCAATGATGAGAACTCCTCCAGCAGAGGTCCTAACTGAAAGTTCTGGAAAGTAAAGCATCTCAAAGGAGGGTCATAAAACTGTAGGCAGGTGTGGATCAAACTCCTCTGAGATGGATCCAGATCCATAACCATATCAAGGATGCCTCCATAATGCTCTCTGAATAATGGAATGTGGTCTGGAGTGATAAGTGCCTGGACCTGCCTGATACCAGTAAGCACAGGCTCAAAGAAATGGTATGAAATGTTGCTCTTCCTGGGTGCCATGACTGCTGATGAAGTGCTGAAGACAAATGCTGATGAAGATCAAGACTGGTACTGGGGATGGGCTACTGATAGGCTGATGCTGGTGAAGATAACTGAAGCAAACAACTGATGAAGATAACTAAAGTAGATAACTGATGAAACAGAGGTCTATGTAGAAGAAGGGGTCAAAACCAAGCCAGATATAATGTGGATACCCTGAAAAACAAATAAACAAATGTTAAATGATGCAATGATGATGTATGCAAATGGTATGCAAGGGTTTGTGATAAAGATGGATCTGATTAATTGTCTTGATATAAAGTCCATGTATGTTCAAGAAGTCCAGATGGAGGTTCAGAAATCCAGTAACCAAGGTGGGGGACTCAAATAAAGAGTCACATGTCCAGGGTTAAACCACAAGAACAGTCCCAAGTGAGGTACTCTTAATCAAAACAAGTATCAGGGTATGATGTGGCCAAGGGTACCTGCAAACCTGTAAACAGCCCAACCCCCTCACAGGTAGTGTTCTAGAACAAGGATCCTCAGACTTGGATCAGTTATGAGAAGTGTAAACACTTCTAACCCGGAGGTACAATGTTTACAATAACCATAAAGGATCCTCCTCTAATTCACCTCAGTTTCTGAAGGTCATAATAAAGGTCATCCAGACTTAGCAGGCTCCCCAGATAGCCCTAGCACTACAGGAAATCTGTAGCACAGAGTTCTCAAGAAGAAACCCACATCTAAACCGTGTTTCATATTCCCGCACCAGACCGAAATGGAATGGGAAAGAACATTAACCACTCTAGCCTAGGTGTCACTCAGGTCCCAGGTATAGGACCTTAAACTCTCAGTAGAACCCCACCCACCAAAACAAAAACCAGATCCAGCAAGATGACAATATGACAGTATGATGTATAGAGCTGTAAAGAAAGCAATAAATAACTGTACATAAAGCAGTAGATAAAGCAAATACATAAACATAATTAGCACATAACACCCCAGTAAACACAAATCAAACAAGCGCTAGGAGGAACCCACAAAAAGAACCAGAAGCCCTGGTTACAGTATAAGGGTCCCCAGCAGAGTCGCCAAGCTGTCGCTCCCACCAAATGACACCTGGTCAGAAGGGGTACAGACGCGAACGGTCGGCGAAAGGAGAAGGAAATGAATAGAGTCGCCAGCTAGGCATTTTTATCCCGAAGGAAAGGTAATGCTGCATAGACCTAGGAAAGATACGGATAAGACGGTTGCGAACCAGAGAGACTGAGAAAGGGGGTTGGTTACAACCTGGGAAGGTATTAGCACGCAGATTGTCTGCCGTACTCGACGGGATCCACGCTTAAAAGATTTGTGTTTTAAAGAGGTAGTGTCAGTGCTATTTGTGTATCAAAGCTGGAATGAATGCAAGTGTCAGTGTATAAGAAGTGTGAAGTATATAAGTGAAGTGTCAGTGTAAGAACAAGAATGAAATGCTCATGACTATGAGGCTTAAAGAATAAGGCTAGAAAGAGGGGGAATATACAGAGACTTTTGTTTGATAACTGTTAAGTTATGCCTACGTATCCTCTCGTGCAATGAGGAAGTCAGAACACCATAGTTCGACCCAAAGAGATTGAAAGGTAAATTGACTTGTGAATTGCTTGCTTGCCTATGCTCAAGTGTATGACCTGTCTGGCTCAGGTGCAAACTGTCTTGCATTAGACGGAAGAAGCAAGTTCTCGGTTAAGAGTGAATGAGATGAGAAAAGAATCCTGGAGGACACGATTATTGTTTGTTTTTGTATTTTCAGTCTTTTATTGCTTTTTGAAGTTTGCCATAAATTAATGAGCTTAAGCCTAAACTAATGGGTTAGTAAACTCATCACATCCTCCCTCTGATTAGGGGTAATTAGAATACCTTAAGTATGAAGTAAGCACCTCACACTTAATCACCATGGTGTAGGATTAAGATCATTAACCTACTTGTGATTAATTAGATATTTTGTTGTCTTTGTTTAGTGTTAAGTAATGAGTTTAAGCCACAATCAGGGATTTAATGAACTCATTACACCATCCTAATAGAAGGATAATAGATAAGAAAATTTAAGCTGAGAAAGACTCCTCAACTTAATCCATGATTAGGGATTAACCTCATGACAAAACCAAGCCTTTATTAAGGTGGATTTTAGTTAATGGTAAGATGAAGAAGTGATTTTTATGATTTGTAAGACAACTTGAGGAGGACTTGTCCATTAACACTAGGGTTAGTCCTTCTTAACCAATTAAGGAAGAATTAGAACCCTAATGCAAGGCCCAAGTTACAAGCTTGATGTCTTGATGATTATTAAGTGAATTGATTAAAGGATTTAAACACATTAAGGGTTTAACACTTAGGATTAAAGTTATACACTCCATCCTAATAGAAGGATGCAGGCATAAGCTTAATCACAAAGCCTTTAGGGTTTAGTCCCTGATTATGAGGTGAGAAGAGAGGACTCAAAGATGACACAAAGGTGAAACTAAATGGGAGACTAATCAAACACTAATTGTTATCATGCTTGGAGATCCTAGGGTTTATGAGGCTTAAGAGGAAAAGATCTTCAGAGAAACCACCAGGAAGGAAGCAGATGAAAGGAGCAAGAAGCAAAGAGAAGCAAAACAACTTGCTTCACTTAAGAAGACAAGTTGCTTGAAGAAAAAAAGTAAGATGAACATGAATGAGCAAGCTCAATCAAATACACAAGATAAAATGCAGCAAAGATGCAAGAGAGAAGAGAAGAGATTGTGAGAAATGAAGGCAAATTCACTTCCCAAAAATAACTTACCACCTGAAAAGTTAGCAAAAGAAATGAAATGCAATGCAAATGAGATGAAATGTCATGATGCAAACCAAAGTAAGAAGCATTTACATGATGTTAATGATGCTAAGAGATGATACAAACATGAGGCAAGACTTGAGAATGATCATACAAGGCAATGGATGCAGATGAAACATGCTTTGAACCATGAATCTACATGAAAAGTTATGGAGTGCACAGGACATATAACATGGCAAATGGAAGATGCAATGATCAAACATGATTCTAATATGTCCTAAGATGTATTATGAATCATGTTGATGCACAAAATGTCATGGCAAGTCATTGGATGCAAGCAAATGAGCAATGGATGCAAAGGAAGGCACAAATTAGGGTTACATGCATCATGCAAAGCAAAAATCCAAAACCAGGAGCAAATGATATGATAAAAATTTGAAAATGCACTCAAAGATACCCTAAACCTATACAAACTCACTTCCCAAAGGAGGGGATCCAACTCTTAACCTAGTGTAAGTTATGAATTTCCTAAGATTGTTAGGGTTTTGGGGTACCTCATCAAGAAAAATGCTAAACAAATTGAAAATGCAAGATCAAATCAAACCAAATTTATCCTATAAACTACATGCTATGAAGAGTGCAATGCAAGAAGAATCATCATCCAACTCTCAATGGTTAGGAAGAATGAAATTTTTTAAAGATTGAACCAAAACATTGCCTTAAAATGAAATTAATTCCAATGAAAATGATCAAAAGGCATCAAGAACAAAAAAGAAATTTGGTTTGAGAGTTGGAAAATGTTTCTAAATGTTTCTAAATGCAATGTGAATTTTTTTGTGATTTTTAAATACCTAAATGCATTTTTAATTAATTAATTTCCATTAACTAATTAAAAATAAACATTTAAATGATTAAAAAATGATTTTTAATGCAAAAAATAAAAATAAAAATATTTTTGGGTTTTAAAAATTAATGAAATCTTTGACAAAAATTTTCATAATTTTTAAATGATTTTAGCTATTTTTAATAATTCGTGCAAAATAAATATGAAACAAATAAAATTAAAATGAATTTAAATGGAAAAAGGGAAAGTCAAACAATCTGAAGGCTGAGATTCAAATTCACAGAGGCGGGAGTTGACCTGGCGTGCAAACGAACGACCCACATTCAAACCTACGTAATTATGATTAAGCCCTAATCAGAAGCCCTAATGACTTTCAGATGACCGGAACAGTGTTCTGGTCATCTTCTTCGGCAAGCTGTTCATGCTATCTCACTCCCTACGCATCAAAACTTCACCAAAATCTCCAGATTCAATCCTTATTTCACGGGCAAACCAAAACTCATTTATTTTCACTGAATCAGAAGAATCAAACCAAAAATCATTTATTTTCACTGAATCAGAAGAATCAAACCAAAACTCATTTCACGGGCAAAGTTTCAGAACAAACATACATGCCCATTTTTCATTCATTTTCAAAATAAATCACATCATGATGATCAGTGAAGCATAAGGAAGCATTTAGAAACTAAAAATGGGAGTTCTGGAAAAATAAATGCCATGGCTACCTGAGCTTGAGCTTTCGAAACAGGGACTTTATGGCCAGCTCTTTGCTTCAAACAAGCTCCAATGATCCTCCTCAGAAGCTTTTGACACTTAGCTGGAGTTTATATGACCTCGAGAAGAAGTTTGCAGCAGCTCAGTTCAAGGGAGTGTTGAAATCGTATTTTTGATTATGGTGGTTTCAGGGACAAGTGAGGGGTGGGAAATGATCAGTGGGTCATGGTGAGTTGAATGGTGAAAGAATTTTTAAGTTTGAGTTGCTGAGTTGAGAGATTCGATAGAAAATGCAAAGGAAGGGATTTTTGTGAGTGCTGGCTTCTGGGGTGTTTCAGGCTCCAAGATGTTATGAAATGGCTTGCTTGAAGTGTGTTTGTAAAGTCTTGATTGGTCAGAATAGTTGGTGTGGCACTGTGGGATTGGTATGGGGGTTTTTGCAAAAAGTCAAGTCTAGGTGTAAGAGAGGTATGGGCTATGGCAGTGAAGGTACAAAGCATGGCTTGGCTGCAGCTTGAATCAGGGAGAACCATGGAAATGGATTAGAGGCAATGCAGCAAGTGGATTAGGGTTTGTATGATGTTTTGCAACTTTGTCCAACTTTGGCCCTTTTGGAAATTCATGAAGTTCAAGGCATCAAAATGCATAATTCTTGGGCCAATTCTGATTTTTAGAAGTCATATGAGCATGTTGTGAATAGTTTGTGCACATTTGAAGTCTTTAGAATGCTTGATCATACCATTTTGCAAAATGCCTCTTTGGTACAAAACTTGAAATTATGTGATTTTTCCCAACTTTGACAAGCCATAACTTTTGATCCAACATGAATTTGGACAAGTTCTTGTACTTTTTGAAAATGGAATGATCCATTCTACAACTTTCATTACCAAAGTTTTCTCATTTGAGGCATTTTTGAATCAATTTGAAAGGGTTGAAAAACTTTCCCAAAATGGCAAGTTTCCATTACAAGTCATTTTTCCAAAATGGCAACTTTGCAAATGGCTTGAAATTCTTCAATTTTGTGAACTTCTAACATCTTCTATGACCAAATAAAGATCATACACATTCAAAATGATGAAGAACACCCTTTGGTTGGGTCATTGGGGGCCTCAGATGCCCTGATTTTACACTGACTTGCTCAAGAAGTCAACTCTTGATCAGATGCCTTCCCCATTGAATTTCTTCATGAAAATTGATATGCATGATCCCTATACCATATAGAGACCAATAGAAACAAGAATGACCAAAAAATTTGGAGTTATGGCCTCTGAAACCAAAACCCTAATTCTAGGTCATCTGTGCAGTTAAGCCTGGCTCTACTTCAATGCCTTTCTCAGTTCTTGTGATTCTTTGAATTTCTTGACTTTGTGGGGATATAATATGATGCTTGAACCTACATGTACCCCTTTGAAGTGATTGATGACTTTTGAAGTGCCTAAAATGGCTCTTGGATTGCTCAGATCACAAACCCTAGATGCAGATGACTTAGAAGCAATGCAGTGAATCAAAAATGTGGTATGAGATGCTATGATTGAATTCATGCATATGAAATGATCACAAGCCATGGTGTGAATGGGTGAGGGCAAATTTGGGGTGTTTACATGGAGGCATTAGAATCGGAGGTGTCTGCAAATATTCTTTTATCTTATCAAAAGCTCTTTGGCAGTCCTCACGTGACCGTTTGCTCTTTTCTTAGCAATTTGAATATTAGCTCGCACGTGGCTGTTAGATGAGGTATGAACCGTGAAATGTAGTTCAATCTCCCTAAAAACCCGCGCACTTCTTTTTCTATTTTCGGTGCAGGCATATCTTGAATTGCTTTTACTTTTGCAGGATCCACCGCGATTCCTTTCTGACTAACAATGAAACCCAACAGTTTCCCGGAACGCACTCCGAAAGTGAACTTGTTTGGATTCAACCTCAGCTTATACTTTATCAGTCTATCAAATAGCTTCTTGAGATTGACCAGATGCTCTTCTTCGTCTCGGGACTTAGCAATCATATCGTCCACATAACACTATATCGTGGAACAATGTGACCATGGCCCGCTGATAAGTTGCCCCAGCGTTCTTCAAACCAAAGGGCATGACCTTGTAGCAGAATGTACCCCACAGGGTAATGAACGTTGTATTCTCCATGTCTTCAGCACCATCTTAATCTGATTATATCCGGAGAAGCCATCCATGAAGGAAAATACCGAGAATTGAGCAGTGTTATCTACCAGCACATCAATGTGAGGTAACGGAAAGTCATCTTTTGGGCTCTCTCTATTTAGATCCTGGTAATCAACGCACATCCGGACCTTTCCGTCCTTCTTTGGTACAGGTACAATGTTAGCTACCCAAGGTGGGTAACTAGTTACAGCAAGGAATCCGACATCCCATTGCTTTTGAACTTCCTCCTTGATCTTCATTGCCATGTCAGGATGAGTTCTTCTCAACTTCTGTTTCACAGGAGGACAATCTTCACTCAATGGTAGCTTATGCACAATGATATCGGTATCCAACACTGGCATATCCTGATACGACCAGGCGAAGATATCCAAATACTCACGCAGCATACCAATCAATTATTTCTTTACCTCGGCCTGCAGACTAGCCCCAATCTTCATCTCTTTCTTCACATCTTCAGTGCCGATGTTGATGATCTCAATTTCTTCCTGATGAGGCTGAATAACTCGTTCCTCTTGTTTCAACAATCTGACCAATTCTTCAGGGAGTTCAAAGTCTTCCTCAACCCCTTCATCAGCTTGGTAGATAAGATTGTCAAAGTCATGCGTGGTCATAGCAGGAACGTTATCAATAGAATCCGGATGATCAACACTACACAGATGATGTGCTGATTTCAGAATCTGCTTATTTTTCAAAAGAAACGCAAACACCAAAACAAAAAGGAAAAACACATTGCCATTTTTATATTTTTTTGTGAAAAATTTAAAACGAAAGAAATAGAACACAATTTTTCTGAAAATGTCCTTTATTTCATGGTAAAATGAGTGCATAACAAACATGGTGGCCCATACAATGGATCGTAGCACCTTGGGCAGAGTGCAGGATTGAAAATGCAACATGATAAGAAAAGGAAACAAATAAATTACTTTGATTGCCAAGTAACTTGGACGATGTCTTCAGCAGACCAGTTCTTCAGCTCCTCTCCAGGTGCACACGGATGAATCCAGTTGTCCCAGTCACCATCACTGTCTCCATCTTCATTAGTTGCACAGATAAGGTTGCGGTCGAGCATCTCAGCGCTTGTAAAAGTAATAGCTTTACCATTCTGAGGCCAGTGGGACCCATCGGGCTAATAACCCAAACCAAACTTATCATCTTTCTTCTCTAATTCTAGCAATTTGCCCCAGCCTTGGGCACTTCCCGACTGAACCACTTCCTTCTCCTGCTTGTAGGAGTGAATGGAGGTATCTTCTTTCTCACTGTTCTTATCTACTGGAGTCAAAATGCTGACATTAACCGCTTCGAAGGCCTGACACAGAGTCTCATGGATCTCTCAATCCATCTCCACATATTTTAAAGTTGATAAGTGGCTCACAAAGATGTCTTCCTCTCCGTACACAGTGATTACCTGGCCATCAACCATGTATTTGAGCTTTTGATGCAGAGTGGAAGTTACAGCTTCGACAACATGAATCCAAGGACGTCCCAATAAGCAACTATACGCAGGCTGAATGTCCATGACGTAGAAGGTGCTTTTGAATACTTGAGACCCTATTTTCACAGGTAACTCAACTTCTCCGAACACTGACCTTCTGGACACATCAAAAGCTTTCACTATCAAATCACTGGGTCTTAAGACGATACCATCAACATTCAACTTCATCAATGCTTTCTTCGGGAGTACATTAAGAGAAGAGCCTGTGTCAACCAGGACATGCGACAAAACAACACCCTTACACTCCATAGTAATATGCAGTGCTTTGTTATGGTTACGGCCCTCTGACGTAAGGTCTCTATCTGTAAAGCCCAACCCGTGGCTTGCATTCACACTGCCCACTACAGCTTCCAGTTGATTAACAGTTATTTCTTGAGGAACGTATGCCATCTGCAACACTTTCAGCAAGACTTCTCTATGTGCTGGAGAACACATCAGCAACGACAGAATTGATATTTTGGACGGTGTCTGGTTCAACTGCTCAACCACCTTATAATCACTCTTTTTAATTATCCGCATAAATTCCTCCACCTCCTTCTCAAAGGTACCCTGTCCAGCAGCAGGAGTTGTCGTTTCTTCAATCACTGTTTGCTTTCCTTTAGCCTTTGTCGAAGCTTCAGCCTCAGGAACTCCTCTCAGAACTGGGGGATCAAATAGACGACCACTTCTCGTAAAACCTCCAACTCCTCCGACGTTCACTACAGTCGAGTCAATAACTACTGACTTATTCTCTACCTTCTGTCCTTCCACGTACACATCTGAGCCGTAATGCCATGGAATGGCTTTATCATCTGTATAAGGAACAGGCCCAGGAACAGTGATAGTAATAGGACTGACTTCATGAGTATAAATAGTCACAGGTTCTCTTCTAGCAGGCATCTCAGCTGGATCATAGAAAATGGTTATAGTGGACACATCATCAACTTTATTATCAACTTTGTCAAACTGCAATGACCCTTCATCAATCAGATTCTGCAACCCATCTTCAGGTCTTCACAACCGTTCGCTGAATTCACACATTTTTCACAATCAGAACTGCATCCCGGAAACACTTGTCCTTTCAACAGCCTCTCTTTCACTACCAACAGCGGAGTCTTCACTTCTTCTATACTCAGAATCAAACTTAACTTCTCACCACCCTCAACCGCATTTATTCTAGCCCCTCCGTGGTTCGGAATATGGTTTGAGGTAACATTCGGCGGTGGTGCAAAGTTAATTGCCTTGGAGTCGATCAAATCTTGAACTTTGTGTTGTAGCGCCCTGCACTTCTCAGTTGAGTGTCCGAGGGCCCCTGAATGGAAAATGCATCTGGCATTTGCATCGTGCCCCACTGGTAGCTCTCCAGATGGTGGTGGTGCCAAAGTCCTCAGTTGTATCAAATTCAGGTCCAGCAATCTCTGTAGCAATGTAGTATATATGTCATGGGAATTGCCTCAGGCACCCTATTAGCCAGACGAGCTTGTTTTGGATGATAAGGTCTCTGTTGATAGTTGTTACGTTGTAGCTATTGATGTTGCTGTTGTTGAGGTTGAGTCTGCACCTGTTGCACTGGGCTAGAAGGGATAGTGACAGCTGCCACTTACTCATATGATCTTATATATCCTCGGCCCCGTCCTCGGCCAAACACAACATTGGTTTCCCCTTCCCTCCTTCTTGGGGGTCTGCTGAAAGCTTTTCTTACTCCATTCGAGCTGCTCGCACTTGTATCCTGAATCTTTCCCATCTTTAACAAAGTCTCGACCCTCTCTCCAGCAATTACTATATCATTGAACTTGGTAGCCGAACAAGACGACAATCTTTCGATAAACACTCCTTGCAATGTTCCCATGAACATATCAGCCATCTCATTCTCCAGCAATGGTGGTTGCACTCTGGCAGCGAGCTGACGCCACCTTTGAGCATACTCTTTAAACCCCTCCTTAGCAGTTTGAGACATGTTTTGCAATTGAGTGAGATTTGGAGCCATGTCCAAATTGTACTGGTATTGCTTCACGAAATCTTCTGCCAAGTCCTTCCAACTCTTAATGTTGACTCTACTTAGCTTTATATACCATTCCAAGGAGGCCCCAACCAGACTATCCTGGAAATAGTACATCCATAGCTTTTCATCATCAGTGTGGGCAGCAATCCTTCCTACAAATGACTGAAGATGAGTCTTTGGACACGCTATGTCGTTGTACTTCTCGAAAGTTGGGACCTTGAACTTGTAAGGGATTCTAACCCCTGGAACCAAGCCCAAGTCAGTAATGTCGAACTCCCAAGAGTTCTAGGATTGAATGGCCTTGATCTGTTCTGCCATCTCTTCAAATTTCCTATTCATTTCAGCCCCCTGGCCTTCAGTGTCGTCCAGCAACGTAAAATGTTTGTCTTGACCGTCCATCTGTACATTGTTCAGTCCATCATTGATAATGGTGACTCCTGGCTGTGCTACAGGGATTTCAACTTGACGGGCGCCCGCACCATTATGATTACCTCCATCAGCAATACCATTGTTCCTGGCTTGACTATTTTCAACCAACTCACGCAGACGTTCCTGATTCTGACCCATCCCTGCCATAAGGGTCATAAAATTGTCCATCCTCAGTCTCAATTCAGCTAAATCAGCCTGCATTTGATCCATGACTCTCTCTTTGTTGACTCTTGTGGGATATCTGTGTATGACTGGTTGTTCTCGAACTTTCTTGGGAGCTATAGTGCCTGTTACAAAAAAGACATTAGGAACTTGTGGCCATACCTGCAAAACAAGAAAACAAGTGATATGTATGCAATGCAATTGTTTATGCTTTCAATACTAGGTCATTCATGCCCCGGTTCCGGTATTTAGCAAAGAAAACCAGATGGATACTGATCCTCGACTTTCAGAAACCTTCGCATAAAAACCACATTCAAACCATAACAGCAGGCACACAAAAATGGTGAACTGAAAAAAACTGCATAACATAAATCAGCCTATTAGGCAGAAATAATAGAATTCCCCGTAGAATACAAGTTTCTAAGAAGAAAAACAAACAACCAAGATTCCTACAACATGTCTGTAGGTAATCCAAATACAAGGGAAACAAACTAAGAAGCAAGACCACTGCCTGAGGACCCTGAACCTCCCTCATTAAGTCCCAACTCGGACCTAGCCTTCTTGACTCCAGCCATCAACTTGAGGTCTTCAATCTCTTTAAGTGCTGCTTCTAAGGCTTGCTGACTATTTGCTAACTGCTGAGTCTTTTCCCTTCGAATCTGGTGGGCTTGTTCCACTTCGTCCTTCTTGAAAGTCATTAGCACTTCGAAAAACTCTTGTTTTTCTTTATATCTCTTCAACTCCAGCTCTCTCTGGCCCTACAACCAGACAATAGACTAACGATCTTCCTTGAGAGTCTTCGAATTCTTCTTTCGTTCTGCTTCTCTTTTGGATTCCATCAGACCTAGTCTTTGAAAGTGAGCTTACTTTCCAGCAAACTCTTTCTCTTTAGCCTCCAAGGTAATCTGCATCTTCTGCAATTTCTCTTCTGCCTCATTCTTGGCCTTGTTGGCAAGATGCTACAAACTAACCATTTCAGTGTTCTCCACCTTGACTTCATGTAGCTGGGCTTCCAACTTCTTGAACTCTTCTAAAGACACAGTACCGTTAGACTCAGCAGCTGGAGGTGAGAATGGCAGCAATACCTTTCTGGCTCTGTCTTTCAACCAAGCCTCATACTCCGGGAAGGTCTGATTGTTGCACTTTCCAAAGCTAGCTATCCATTCTCCTTTGATGCACTTCGAAGCTCCAGCAGCTTTCCTCACTAAAGGAATATTGTCCTTTACCGGGAAGTAGAAAATAGGGGTAAACTTCAACTCTTCTGGTACCTCTCTCAAGGAATATCCCAACTGTTTTCTCAACAAGATCGGGTTGTAGTTGATCCCTCCAGTTACTCCCAATAAAGGCACACTAAGGTAACTCCCACAGCTAGTGATGAAACGTGCACCCTGAAGCCTCTGAGTAATCCACCTGACATCCTTGGCAAGCAACTTTTCCAGCTTCTGAGCCCACACCAAGGTATGGTTACTAAACACTCCAATACTAGGAAAGTTCCTCATGAACCACATATGAAATAAAGGAGCGCAACAACGAACTAAACCTCCCCTTTTCTTCTCAGTCTTGAAGTGCACCGAGTAATACAAGTCTCCGAGCAGCGTAGGCACAGGATTCTTCAGCAAGAAGAGATGTATGGCATTCATGTCTATGAACTTCTCCATATCTGCAAACAAAATAATGCCATAGATAGAAAGATCCAAGATAGCACAGACAGAATCCCACTCCTCCTCAACAGCCAACTCTTCCACTTTCTTTACTAAAGCCTCTAAAGAAAACCCAGGTACACCTCCCTTACTGATAGTCATAGAATTCACAGCAGAAGTGCTCAAATAAAGAGCTTTTGCAATAGCCTCAGGTGCAGGTCTACCCATCTCAGCATTGAACGGAATCTGGTCTCGAACAGGAACTCCCAAGATCAAAGCATACTCCTCCAGCAAAGGACCTAACTGAAAATCAGGAAAAGTGAAACATCGAAGCTGAGGATCATAGTACTGAAGCAGGGTGTGAATGACACTTCTCTCAGAAGGATCTAACTCTACCACCACATCCAGAATACTCCCATAAGACTTCCTGAACCTCTCTACATGATTGGGTGTGATCAGCTTCACCATCTTCTTTAACAGGCCAACCTTAGTGTCGAAAAACTTGAAATGAATATTCTGCTTGCGAGGATCTTCCATCTCTGAACAGGATACCGGAACCGGAAGCAAGGATATGAACCTGTGAATGAAAACAAAACATGATTAATGATGAAATGATGCAATGCAAATGACAAAGACATATGATCAATCTGGGACTGTCTGGAATCTGGATGCCAAAGCCAAGTGATCAGAAACCCAAATCCTTCGGATAACAACCCACATACACTCAGATAATCTTAGATACACCCAATCAAGAACCGGATAAACTCAAGAACTCCGGAACCAAAGTAACTGTATCAGAACATGAAACTGCACTAGTAACAAGGGTATGATGAGGTCAAGGGTTCCTGCAAACCTGTAAACCCCTCCCAATCTCACGGGTGTGCTCCGGGTCAAACATCACGGACTCTCAAAGTCGAATAGCAATAATACTTTCACCATTTCCGAGAAATGGCTCATGACCAAATCAGGGAATCGGTTTGGCATTATATACTATGCAGGGAGGCCTCAGTTGAGTCCGGGAAAAACAAGCATCCCTTATAAGTCCCCAGCTTCGAGCGCTAAAATCGAGAAACAATAGTACCTTCAGCCCGTAGGATACAATACTATTGTCATACGACCAGATGCTTTGACTAAGTTACTATAAGAGAACCAGGCCATCCTATGCGAGTCCCCAGTGGACCCTCGGGTGTGAATGGGTTTGCCACGGAATGTGGTCTGCCACTGTCACCACTGGAGAGGGTTGTTTCCACAAAGGTTCTCAATGATCGGTCCCCAGATGCACATAACTATCAAGGTCCTATCCCAAAGTGAAGGAAATCCCCACACAAGATATTTCCAAGACGGTCGCAATCTAGGCGTGAAACACATCGCCACTCATCATGTCACATGTGAGTACAATATGTCCACTCTAATCCTATAGTGAACACAATCCGGGTACTTGGCTTATCTCTCAGAAACAGTATCACCCGAGCCCACCAAACAGAAAACCAGTCCAGACAGTCCAGTATGATATATGATGCAGAAAATAAATACTGAAAATTGTAAATAAAGCTGTAAATAAAACTATAAATAAACAACAATAAAATACAACACACAACAATAAACAATCAACACCCAAAGAAACAGAAACATGCAAGCACTATGATAGACTCTCAAGGGAACCAGAGATACTCTGGATATGAAGTCCCCGGCAGAGTCGCCAGCTGTCGCTCCCGGGATTTCCATCCTGGTACAAATGCGAAAGTGGCGCGGTAAAGAATAGAGTCGCCAGCCAGGCATTTTTAACCCGAAGGAACGGGAATGGTAATGCTGCATAAACCAGAAGAAAAGAAAAGGAAGGACACGGGTCCTGCGAACCAAAGAGACTGAGTTCGGGATTCGGTTACGACCTGGGAAGGTATGAGCACCCCAAATCGTCCGCCGTACCTGACGGGATCCGTGCTTGCAAAGAAACTGTTTCAAAGGGTGAAGAAAATGAAAGCTGCTGCGAGGAAAAGGAACTGATTCGGATAAAAGAAAAAGAATAGGGAATTGAAAAAGAAAAGAAAAGGAAAAATGTAGGGAAAATAAAGATTGTGCTCGAACGGGCCCTACCCCGCTGCCTACGTACCTCATCTGGACAATGAGGATCAGAGTCGCCGTAGTTCCCCTAACTAGGGGTGGAAAGGATTGCTTGTGTCTTAAGGCTTGAACTGCCTATGTCAATGCTCAGGTGTTGCAGGCTCGGACGATGATTACGTTACCGTTTTGCAAAATGACAAGTAGGAGCAAGTTCGCGTACGGAGAGAATGAGATGAGAAAAGAATTCCCGAAGGAAAGACGCTTATTGTTGGTTTGTGTTTTTTATGAGTTTTCTGTTTTGAAGTTTGCATAGGAAAGTGTACCTAAGTCTTACTCACTGGGATGTGTACGTCTCACATCATCCCGAAATGGAATGCGCAAGAGGCACACCTATCTAGGGAGGAAATCCCCAAATCTAGTCCCACAAGTGAAGGTTCAGACAGACTGACCTACTGGCATTTATTAAGTGTTTTTGTTATTTTTGGTTAAGAACTGTATTTTTATGCTTTTCTTTGTGAAGTAATCTCATGCTAAGACCTATCCACCACGAGGGATATCCTACACCTCGCCCCGAAACGGAACGCGTGCAAGTATCTCATAGCAAAGTCTCATGTCACATGAGAAAACTCAACCTTTATTAGAGTGGATTAAAATTAAGTTTGAAGATGAGAAGAGAGAGCACCAAAAGGATCTCAAAAGGTGAAAAATCTAAGGGAGACTAGAATCCTAAATGTTGTCATGCATGGATGAACCTAGGTTAGTGAGGTTTGAATTCTATCCTAAGGAAGAAGAAGGAAAGAAAAGAAGAAGAAGAAGAAGAAGAAGAAGAAGAAGAAGAAGAAGAGGAGGAGGAGAGGTAAGGCCTAAGCCCAACAATCACAAGGTTAGAACAAATAATGATAAGAAGAGAAGAGATAAGATTTGGAGATGTGGGAATCACATCCACACCTCTCACTTACCTAAGCCCCTGAAAAGGTTATTAACACAAGTATAAAAGAAATACAAGAGGAACATAATACCATACTAAAACCATACAACCAGGAGTGAATTCATGCACATAAACATTCAATGCAAATACAAGTCACAAACATGAGAAGAGAACCACACAACCACACATGAAGCAACATGAATTGCTATGGCAAAATAAAAGCAAACTTGAGAAGATGCAAAGCAAAATAAACAAATTACAAACTCAAGGTACAAGACCAGAACTCTAATCATGTAAGAAAAGTGCTTAAGAAGCAAGAGAGATGAAGAGAAGAGAAACATATGGTCAAGCAATCACATTATGGGAAGAAAGAAGTAAAGGAAGTGAGGTGGATATACATAAGAATGGAAGAACTTCAAAGGCAAACAAATTACAAGATTTCCAAAACACAAACCCCAACCCAATATCAGAGAGGTATCAATGCCCTAAAAAGACTCTAAACAAGATGAAGAAGTTGGCACAAGTACCCTTCTAAGCTAAGGCGAGGACTTATGATCAAAAAGAAGAAAAATGGGACAAGTCAAGAACAAAAATTTAAATCAAATCAAGTATGCACCCAAAAATTCCACAACCTTGGACAAGAGATCTTCAATCATACCATAACAACATGCCAAAAGGAGAGGAAGAAATTCATAAGTTAAACAAGTCAAATGAGGGTACAAACATGAACTAGGGTTAAGAAGCTTCACTCACAAGTTAAGGACCAAAACCAATTTATCAAGATTCTAAAAATCAGAACAAAAATCACCAAGAAACTACATCCTATCATGAATCCAGAGCAAAAAGAACCAACCAAGAATTCAAAATGATGATCAAGATAGAAAATGGGCATGTCAGCATGTTTCAAAATGAATTAAAATGAATTAATTAAAAGAAAGAATTAATTTCCACGTGTCAAATAAAAATAAATGAAAAATAAAAATGTCAAAAATTAAAGAAAACTCAAGCAATCACTCATGAATTTTTTTAGAATTTTTTGAAACTTAAAACTATTTTTAAAAACTAAAATCCAAACTGAAATTAAAATGGATATAAAAAAGGAAGAAAATAAAAAGAAATAGGCTGGGGGTATGAATAGCAAGGCTTATCAGTTAAATTCAATGGGCTTATACGCATGGGGGGTGGGATTAGCAACCCAGGCCCATTCAAAGTCAGCACAAGCTTATGATAATTAATGTGGTAATTCAATTAATCTGGAAAAAACAGGGACCATAGGATCAAATGGACAGACAGGATAGGTCAACTCATTAATCAAAGTCATCAATTTCATTGGTTGGCAGTGAGGGAGCATATTAATTATTGTGAGGTGAGACACATGGGGCATTAAATCAGACACACAAAATACGTGAGAGGGATGGTGCCTCATTTATGCGCTGGCAAGATGATGTGCATCCAGATGAGATGATCCAAGGGTTGAGGTGTTGTCTTCTTCATTCAGCTCTGATCAAACAAGTTTCCAGAATCCGGTGACCGGAGCTAAGGCTCCGACACCGGAAAACACAAACTATGAACAAAACTTAATTAAAATGAATCAAATGCTCTAGATCTAATAAATGAACTATGTTGAATCCAAAAATGGCAATGAAAATCACAAAGGATCACTGAATCAATCAGATCGAAGCAAATCAGATTTCACCGTGAAACTTCAAATCATCAATACATCCTCAATAATGCACCAAAATCAAATCTAAAAAGTGCAGAGCAATCAGCAAAGTTCATAGATCACATTGCATACCACAAATACAAGTTTCAGATCCAAATGTTTCAGAGCTTACCTGAGATTGAAGATCTTGAAACAAGCCAGAAAATAGCTTCCAAAGATGCAGATCAACTCCTTTTATCCCCTCTTTGCAAAATAAATGCAAAAGAGAGGCTGAATCTCTCTAGATCTTGGAACCCGAAACCAACTGCACTTGAAGGGCACTTGATGAAATCCTTCCTTTCAGCTTGAATTGATGGTATATTAATGATCCTTAGAGCTCACTGAACAAGAATATGGAAAGTGTTTGTGAAGAAAGTGAGAGAGTGATGAGATTCGAATGCTTTTTCTTTGGGTGCAAGAACTTTGGAGTGATGAAATGATATGGATCTGAGCCAAAATAAAACCCTAGTTTTCTTTTATATGACTTCACAATGCAATGCTGAAAGAATGAGGGCAATAGCACGTGAGATGGGAGTGTGAGAGTGAAATTGCAAATTTGGCAAAATTTGTGTGATGAGGTGTTCTACTCGTGCATTTCTCCTATTCCTTTCCCATGTGCTTTCAAAATCTCACCCTTAATTCAAAACAACAAATATTCTGGCCCTTGGATGTGAAGATCACACTTTTCTCATGATCATGCATGTTTTGCACCTTGTGAAATATCTTTCTTAACATGCACGAATTTGACACCATTCTTGGAGAAAAATGGACTCTTAGAATTGCTTTGTAATATTGTGGTCATACTTGGCCCATAAAACAACTTGAAAAAAAGTTTCATGACTTTTTGCACTTGTGGAAGTTTTAGAATTCATGCCATGCCCTAATTTTCCACCAATTTTCGAGGGGCCTATCTCTCTAACCACGAGGGCTATGAAAATGCTCATGTACTTTTTGAAAATGGGAGGCTTTAATCTTCAACTTTCATGTTTGGCTTTGGTTCATTTGAAGCTTTTTTCACCAAGTTAAGTTTACTTGAAAATTAGGGCAAAAACTTACTAAAAATGGAAATTCTCATTACCACACTTATGCCAATTTTGCAAAATACCTCAAAACCTCATGATTCTTGATCTTTGATCTTTCCAAACCTATTCTAAAGATATAAGAACATCCCTTGGCTAGAAAAATGGAGTTGGACCCTTTGAAATCTCACAGTTGACTTTTAGAATGCATAGTTGACCAATTTCTTCATTTACAAGCAACTGAAGAAATAGTTGACTTCCACAAGGAATTTTCTCACCAAATTTCATCCCTAGGATCCTATTAACATATGAGAGACTTTGCCCAAATTAAATGGCCAAAGTATTAAGGTTTTCATGCTTGAAACTCAAACCCTAATTTGGGATCATTGTGTAGGAGCTTTGCCCTAGCTTGAATTCCCTGATGATCTTCCAACCTTCTGAGTTTTTGTGAATGATCTTGAACTTGTGAATGCAATATAGATCCCTAATAGGACATGAGAAAATCCATTGGGCTCCTTGTCATAGCTTGTGATGCTTCAAAATCCTCCACAGATGATCATATGCCTAATGCTAGGTCATGAGAATGTTATGTCTCATCTTTCCATGCTAAAATGCCAAGAATATGATATGTTCATGATGAATATGATATGATATGATGCTTAAAAAGAAGAGGGCAAATTTGGGGTGTTACATATATCATCAACATAAACCTCAATTTCATGATGAATCATGTCGTGAAATAGCGTCACCATTGCCTGTTGGTAAGTGGCCCCAGCATTCTTCAGACCAAACAGCATGACCTTGTAACAGAAAGTGCCCCAAGGCGTGATGAAGGTAGTCTTTTCCATATTATCGGGAGACATCGTAATCTGGTTATAACCTGAAAACCCGTCCATGAAAGAGAACACAAAAAACTGTGAAATTCTGTGATCAGGTATGAGATGTCCTAAGAGATGTCCCAACACTTAATAGGACATTTGACAAATTTAACCAAAACTTAAACAGCAAGAAAAGTAAACAACACAGAAGTTTGTTAACCCAGTTCAGTGTATAACCACACCTACATCTGGAGGCTACCAAGCCAGGAGGAAATCCACTATTAGTAATATTAATTCTAGACTTAAACCACCCTGTTTAATCTATCACTTAATACTTACCTAATGCAATTTCTACCTAAGACTCACTTAGATAAGAGTACCCTACTCACTCCCCCTCAATCACACAATGATCAAGTTTACAAGTTTACAGAAATTGAAGACATCCTTCAAACAATACAGCTTGATCTTACTTCACAGTTTCAATCAAGTCACAAATGCACTTTTGCTTAAAAGCTCATAAAGTGATACATAAAACAACCTGCTATTAAAAACACTAGACACCCTATTTTGACTTCTGAAATTCGTACTCAATTCTATGAGTTTCTGTTGATTAAATAGGTATCTGAATTTTGGGCTTTCTGTAGAATGGTCCAGCCCTAATGAGCAGCAGCTGTCACCTTGAATATAGGGTTTGTTACTTCCTATATTCTAGGTGATTTAGGTCTTCTGTTTTAATCTGAATCTTCAATATAAAACACCCTAAAGATGCGCCTTGTTCTGTTTTTATCCATCATTAATTAATTCCAGATACTTCTCCTTAAATATCTCTGATCTGTTAATCAATAATTAATTCTGGAAGCAGGTCTGAGATGTCTCAACATCTGTTGGGACATCCTGGAAAACTGAACTTAAGTTATTTACACAATGTCCCAACATCTGGTAGGACATCCTAAAATAAGTTCACATACTCTGTTTGCTAATGTCCCAACATCTGATAGGACATTCTGAACTGAATTTAACATTTCTTGTTTGGTCAAAAATTCTGCCAATTCTTAAACATCTACAAACTCCCCCTTTGGCTAATTTTTGGCTAACATCTTTTCTGGTTTTCAGAGTGCAGCAGAAGTTCTTTTTATCAGAGTATAGCATTACTTTTCTGTTGATTCTTATTTGAGATTACTCCCCCTCAAACATATATGTATCCAATTTTGTTGCAACAGAAGAAAAATTCCCTAATCAGTTCAGAAGCAAACACACAGATATTTCATTCATACTAACATACTAAAACAGCAATTACATTTGATGTTGTTCTCCCCCTTGATAGACACAAAATTAGGGTCCAAAGACACTACTACTGTCATTACATTGCTGTCAATACATTTGCCTCACATACATTGATCACTCAGATTCATCACTCTCAGTTGCTTCCTCCACCTCAGTTTCTTCATCTTTATCAGCTTCACTTTCTTCATCAGCCTCACTGTCTTCACCAGATGCAGCATTCTGATCTTCTTCACTTTCCAACCTTTTGATGATTTCCTCAAGCTTCTGCTTTCTAGCTTCAAGCTCTTTGCAGGTGCTTTTGAGTTCAGCAATTAAAGTCTTCCTGGAGATTGGATTCTTAGCAGTGGAGGGACCAGCAGATGTCCCAGAAGGTGCTTCAACATCTGCAGCATGGTGACTTAGGAATAATTTGTAGTGAAAAGCCAGAGGGCTCTCTCTCTTGTAGACTGTGTCCTTCTCATTTAAAATTCCAGGGTATTGACTTAGAACAATACCACACAGCAATGATGGAAAAGCTATTGGCAGCTTTGTTGCATTAGAGATGGCATGCTTCATAGTCTGATCAAAAATATATGCTCCATAATCCATCTTGGTTTGAGTTCCCACAGCATAGATGAATCTGGCCAGACCAGTTGAGATTGAAGAAGTGTGGTTGGTAGGCACCCAGTTAGCAGTTCCAATCCTGTTAAGCATGGCATACTTTCTGGTAAGCATGCTCACAGAGAGCTTTCCCTTCACAGGCCAAGCCTTGACCTGGTTTGCAGTGATCAGTTTACAGATTTGATTATCTGTCTTGCCTAGCTCATTGGGTCCATCTGTGTCCCTTCCTAGATACTGATTAATGATTTGGAGAGAGAACTCAACACACTTACCTCTCACAAATACCTTTCTGAACTCTGAGGACTTACCATTTGAGCAATCCTCCTGAAGATTCACAATGAACTCTTTGACAAGAAGTTCATAGCAGGGAGAGAACTCTGAGACTGTCTTGAATAGTCCTGCAGCAGAGATTAGGTCAATGAGTTCTGTGCACTCAAGTGCATTGCTGCTCAGTTCTCTTTCCAGGGCAACCCTTCTTTGGTACACATACTTCCATCTGTTGACACTAGAGACAAGATGGAATGATATGTTGTCCAAGGGAGCTTCTGGAACAGCAGTTGAAGCTCTTGCTGGTGTTGGTCTTTTCTTGGGAGGAGATGTTGGGACATCTGATTCAACATCTGAATCTGATGGTGTGGCAGCTTTTCTCTTCTAGGATTGGACTTTGCTCCAGGGTTTTGTTGGACCAAAGGTAGCTTTAGCTTTGCCTTTCTTTGGACTAGCCTTCTTCTTCTCAGGGATGACAGGTTTAGCTTGCATCTTTCCTTTCCTGGACCTTAGTCTTTTAGAAATGCTGGGTTTCACAGATGATATGATCTCTGCATCAGAGTCCTGCTCTAGATTGACCACTGGAGGAGATTGAGCAGCCTCCTCTTCAGCTGGTTGATCAGCAGGGATTTGATCTTCATTTGAGCCTTGAGCCTGTTCTTCAGAGACCTCTTCATCATTTTCTTTTGAGGCTTTGTCCTCAGTTTGTTCCAGATCAACATCAGATGAGTTCTTTTTCTTATCTTCAGATGTTCCAACATCTGTTGGAACATCTTGTTCTGCAGCAGTGTCCTCTGTATCTTGAGCTTCTTGAGGTGCAGGAATGGTGTTCAAAGGAACAGAGATCCCTTTCACCACTCTTTGTTCAGAGAAAACTTGGTTGACAATCTCCTTGATGGAATTATCAACATATTTGGAGTATTTTGAGGACATGTTAGCAGGAGAGGGAATGCCTTTAGCTTTGCTTCTGATTTGATCTTTACATCTCTTTGGTGTTCTTGCCTTTTTAGTGTGAGAGGCGCTTCCCCTGAGCTCGTCCAATGGTGTTGATGACATTGGCACAACAGAGATTGGAGTGGCATGAACCACGTCTTCCTTGTTGAGAATTTCCTCAGCTGTTTTAGGGTTTTGAGACATTGTTGAGGAAGATGAATGTGCAGCTTTAGGGTTTATGATTTCTGAAGGATTGCTGGTTAATGTGATTCGCTTGTGATAGTATGATGAGAATCTTGATGGCTGCTTATAAGTAGTTACTAAATAAGTAACCGTTACAGTGCAAATGATGAGAGATGGAATTCCCAAGGATTTTGTCCAGACTGATTTTGCCATCTGGACCTTATGCCATGCAATGTCATATGACATGTTGGCACATCTCATTAACTGCTAAATATCACATAAACAGATTCCAAGTTTGCCCCTTAAGTTCTCAAATTGTGTAGCATCCAATGCTTTGGTAAAGATATCAGCTAACTGCAGATTTGTAGCTACATGCTCCAATGAAATCACCTTTTCTTCTACAAGATCTCTAATGAAATGATGTCTGATATCAATATGCTTGGTCCTGCTATGCTGGATAGGATTCTTTGATATGTTGATTTCACTTAAGTTGTCACAGTACAATGTCATGACATCCTGTGGGACATTGTACTCAGTGAGCATTTGCTTCATCCAAACCAACTGAGAACAACTGCTACCTGCTGCTATGTACTCAGCTTCAGCTGTAGATAAGGATACACAATTATGTTTCTTACTGAACCAAGAAATCAGATTGTTTCCTAGAAAGAAGCATCCTCCTGAAGTGCTTTTTCTGTCATCAGCACTTCCTGCCCAATCAGCATCACAGAAGCCAGTGAGAATTGGTTTGCAACCATGAAAGTACATTATGCCATAGTCACAAGTACCATTAACATATTTAAGAATTCTCTTGACTTGATTGAGATGACTGACTTTTGGATCAGCTTGATATCTTGCACAAACTCCTACTGCAAATGCAATGTCTGGTCTGCTAGCAGTCAAGTATAACAAGCTTCCAATCATGCTTCTATATAAACTTTGATCTACATTCTCACCCTTTTCATCTTTAGTCAGCTTTAAATGTGTGGGAGCAGGAGTTCTTTTATGAGAAGCATTTTCCATTCCAAATTTCTTCACTATGTTCTTGGAGTACTTACTTTGGGAAATAAACATTGAGTCTTCCATTTGCTTTACTTGCAGACCAAGAAAGTAGGTTAATTCACCTACTAGACTCATTTCAAATTCAGATTCCATCTGCTTGACAAAATGTTTTACCATCTTATCAGACATCCCACCAAACACAATGTCATCAACATATATTTGTGCAATCATGACATTTCCTTCTTCATCTTTAACAAACAGGGTTTTATCAATCCCACCTTTTCTGTATCCTTGCTTGATAAGAAATGTGGTCAGTCTTTCATACCATGCCCTTGGAGCTTGCTTCAGACCATAAAGTGCTTTCTTTAATTTGTATACATGATTTGGACAGCTTGGATCAACAAATCCTTTAGGCTGTTCTACATATACCTCTTCATTAAGATAACCATTAAGAAAGGCACTTTTCACATCCATTTGAAATAGCTTGAACTTTAAGATACAAGCAATTCCCAACAGTAGTCTTATTGATTCAAGCCTTGCTACTGGTGCAAAGGTTTCATCAAAGTCTACCCCTTCAATTTGAGTGTATCCTTGAGCCACAAGTCTAGCTTTGTTCTTTGTAACAACTCCTTGTTCATTTGACTTGTTCTTATACACCCATTTTGTACCAATCACATTTATGTCATCAGGTCTAGGAACAAGATTCCACACTTCATTCCTTGTGAATTGACCTAATTCCTCTTGCATAGCACAAATCCAGTATTCATCAGTGAGAGCTTCCTTGACATTTTTAGGTTCTATTTTGGAAACAAAACAAGAACCTGAAATCACTTCTCTTGATCTAGTGCTTACACCTCTGTTGGGATCACCAATTATTAAGTCTTTGGGATGATCCTTCTGTATTCTGATGGAGGGAGGTTTGCTTGAATCTTCTGACCTTGTATCATTTTGAGTGAAGTTATATTGATCATTCTTTTCTCCAGCTTCAATCTTGATATCAGCAGATGTTCCAACATCTTCTGGGACATCTGTAGAAGCATCATCAATTATCACATTTATGGACTCCATGATAACCTTTGTTCTGTAATTAAATACTCTATATGCTCTGCTGTTTATAGAGTATCCAAGGAAAATCCCTTCATCACTTTTAGGATCCATTTTTCTCCTTTGCTCCCTATTTTCCAGAATATAGCATTTACTTCCAAACACATGAAAGTACTTCACAGTGGGTTTTCTGCCCTTCTAGACTTCATATATTGTGGACAAAGTTCCTTTCCTTAAAGTAACTCTGTTATGGATGTAACAGGCAGTGTTCATAGCTTCAGCCCAAAAGTATAGAGGCAACTTTTTAGCATGGATCATAGCTCTTGCTGATTCTTGAATGGTTCTATTCTTCCTTTCAACAATCCCATTCTGTTGAGGAGTGATAGGTGAAGAATATTCATGATTGATTCCTTCTGAAGAGCAGAAATCTAAGAACTTTTGGTTCTCAAATTCCTTTCCATGATCACTTCTAATTCTGATCACACAGCTGGATTTTTCCCTTTGTAATCTTTGACATAATTCTTTGAATACATCAAATACATCTGACTTTTCTTTGATAAAATTTATCCATGTATATCTTGAAAAGTCATCAACCACCACATAAGCATACCTCTTACCACCAAGACTTTCAACCTGCATAGGTCCCATAAGATCCATATGTAGAAGTTCCAAAACTTTGGAAGTTGTCAGATGTTGGAGCTTTGGATGGGACATCTTGGTTTGCTTGCCTATTTGACATTCACCACATATTTTGCCATCATCAATCTTTAGTTTAGGAATACCTCTTACAGCATCCATAGATATGATCTTCTTTATGCCTCTGAAATGAAGATGACCTAGTCTTTGATGCCACAGTTTCACTTCTTCTTCTTTAGCTAGAGAGCAGGTTGAAGTGAGACTAAGATTTTGGGATTCCCACATGTAACAGTTGTCTTTAGATCTGGCTCCTTTCATGACAACCTCTTGTTCTTTGTTAGTCACTATACATTCAGATTTGGTAAAGTTTACACTGTATCCTTGATCACATAGTTGACTTATGCTGATCAGGTTAGCAGTTAAACCTTTAACTAGCAGCACATCATCTAGTCTTGGAACATCTTGACAATCCAAGGTTCCAACTCCCTTGATTTCTCCTTTAGCTCCATCTCCAAAGGTAACATACCTGGATGAATGTGATTTTAAGTTTACTAGCAAATTCTTTAATCCAGTCATGTGTCTTGAGCATCCACTGTCAAAGTACCAGTCTTCTTTAGCTGATACTCTCAGAGATGTATGTGCTATGTATGCAGTACTTTTCTTTGACCAGATGAGATGAGATTTCTTTTGATGCCTCTGCTCTGAGTGTTGTTCAGCTGATCTCCAAGCTTGATTGTTGATCTTGTTCTTGGGTATGTGGCTTTGATCAGTCTGAATGTCAGCTTTTGGTCTCCAAACTTTCTTGATGACCTCTGTCTTCTGCTTAGGAGGTTGCTGATTTCTATGCAGCACTTTTTTTGTACCTTCTACTTTCTGCTTGGAAGGTTGCTGACACATCTGATTTGGATATCCATGAAGCTTATAACAGTGAGGTTTGATATGCCCAAACCTTCCACAGTGATGGCATCTCCATCTTTGATATTTTTTCTTCATTTTGTTCTTTCCAGAATGTTGAGACATCTGTTGGAACATTATGTTTGTCTTTGTGTTCTGATGTTGGAGCATCTGTTGGGACATCTTGTTTGACCGTGTAGTTTTTGAAGTAGTTCTGCTAGAGCTTGCTTCATCTCTGTCATATCCCAGTCTACTTTTGTCCCCTGAGTGTTTATTATTGCTGAGAATAACATCCAGTGTGTTTGAGCTGCTGTTCAACATTCTAACAGATTTGGACATATGTTCCAACTTAGAGTTGAGAAGGCTTACTTCACTTTTTAAGGCTTCAATGATCTCCTGATCATTTGCTTTGTCATCTTCTAAAGTCTCATTCTGCTTCTTTAGCTTTATAACTTCACTGCATATTTCAGAGCTTCTTTTGTATAGATCTTTGAATGCTTGCTCAAGTTCTTCATAAGTAAGTTCTTCACAACTGGAATCACTCTCATATTCACACATTCCAGCTAAAGCAGTAATATGCTTAGCTGATTCTTCTTCTGACTCTCCTGAGTCTTCATCAGACCAGGTCACAAAGAGTCCTTTCTTTTGCCTCTTTAAGTAGGTAGGACATTCAAACTTGATGTGTCCATATCCTTCACATTCATGACATTTGACTCCTTTATCTTGACTGGTCTTTTCAGCATACTTTAATCTTTTGTTAGCATCATAAGGTCTTCTGTTCTCAGAGTTTGTGTTTCTTCCACTAGGTTTGGATTTGCCTTCCATTCCTCTGAGAATTTGTTTGAACTGTTTTCCAAGCAAGGCAAGGTTTTCTGATAAGGTTTTATCATTTGCTGATTCATCATCCTCTTCTTCATCTGTATTTGACATTAAGGCTATGCTCTTGTTCTTTTTGGCATTTGTGTCATTCATTCACATCTCAAAAGTTTGAAGGGAACCAATGAGTTCTTCAACTTTCATGGAGCATATGTCTTGAGCTTCTTCTATTGCAGTGACTTTCATATCAAATCTTTTTGGCAAAGATCTGAGAATCTTTCTTACAAGCTTTTCATCAGTCATCTTTTCTCCCAAAGCTCCAGAAGTATTGGCTATATCCAAGATGTTCATATAGAACTCATGAATTGATTCATCTTCCTTCATTCTCAAGTTTTCAAACTTGGTGGTGAGAAGTTGAAGTCTTGACATTTTTACTTTTGATGTTCCTTCATGAGTTGTTTTGAGAGTATCCCAAACATCTTTGGCCAGCTCACAATGATGCACAAGTCTGAAAATATTCCTATCAATGCCATTGAATAAAGCATTTAAGGCTTTTGAGTTGCCTAGTGCTGAGTCTTCTTCCTCCTTACTCCATTCTTCTTCAGGTTTCAGCACTTTAGATCCATCTTTGGTGTCTTGGATAGGATGATCCCATCCAACATTGACTGCTCTCCATGCCCTGTTGTCAAGTGACCTTAAGAATGCAATCATTCTTGGCTTCCAGTAGTCATAATTAGATCCATCCAGAATAGGTGGTCTATTAACTGACACTAAATCTCTGTCCATGTTACAGAATTTGTATTCCCTAGATCTCACCCAGTATAAACAGGCAGGGTGCCTGCTCTGATGCCAATTGAAATTCTGTGATCAGGTATGAGATGTCCTAAGAGATGTCCCAACACTTAATAGGACATTTGACAAATTTAAACAAAACTTAAACAGCAAGAAAAGTAAACAACACAGAAGTTTGTTAACCCAGTTCAGTGTATAACCACACCTACATCTGGAGGCTACCAAGCTAGGAGGAAATCCACTATTAGTAATATTAATTCTAGACTTAAACCACCCTGTTTAATCTATCACTTAATACTTACCTAATGCAATTTCTACCTAAGACTCACTTAGATAAGAGTACCCTACTCACTCCCCCTCAATCACACAATGATCAAGTTTACAAGTTTACAGAAATTGAAGACATCCTTCAAACAATACAGCTTGATCTTACTTCACAGTTTCAATCAAGTCACAAATGCACTTTTGCTTAAAAGCTCATAAAGTGATACATAAAACAACCTGCTATTAAAAACACTAGACACCCTATTTTGACTTCTGAAATTCGTACTCAATTCTATGAGTTTCTGTTGATTAAATAGGTATCTGAATTTTGGGCTTTCTGTAGAATGGTCCAGCCCTAATGAGCAGCAGCTGTCACCTTGAATTTAGGGTTTGTTACTTCCTATATTCTAGGTGATTTAGGTCTTCTGTTTTAATCTGAATCTTCAATATAAAACACCCTACAGATGCGCCTTGTTCTGTTTTTATCCATCATTAATTAATTCCAGATACTTCTCCTTAAATATCTCTGATCTGTTAATCAATAATTAATTCTGGAAGCAGGTCTGAAATGTCTCAACATCTGTTGGGACATCCTGGAAAACTGAACTTAAGTTATTTACACAATGTCCCAACATCTGGTAGGACATCCTGAAATAAGTTCACATACTCTGTTTGCTAATGTCCCAACATCTGATAGGACATTCTGAACTGAATTTAACATTTCTTGTTTGGTCAAAAATTCTGCCAATTCTTAAACATCTACAAACTGAGCAGTATTATCAACAAGCACATCTATGTGAGGCAGAGGGAAATCATCCTTGGGGCTGGCCCTGTTCAAATCCCTGTAGTCTACACACATCCTGACCTTACCGTCTTTCTTAGGGATCGGCACAATGTTGGCAACCCACGGAGGGTAACTAGTCACGACCAAGAAACCAGCATCAAATTCCTTTTGTACTTCCTCTTTTATTTTGATTGCCATATCAGGGTGTGTGCGCCTCAACTTCTGCTTCATTGGAGGGCAGTATTCTCTCAGAGGCAGCTTATGTACCACAATGTCAGTGTCTAAACCAGGCATATCGTGGTAAGACCATGCAAAGACATCAACATACTCTCGAAGCATAGCAATTAGACGAGTCTTGATAGATTCTTCTAATGCGTCCCCGATCTTAACTTCTTTCTTGTCTTCTTCGGTACCCAGGTTTATCACTTCGACGGCCTCTTCATGCGGCTGAATAATCTTTTCCTCTTGTTTAAGCAGTCTGGCTAACTCTTCAGGTAGTTCGCAATCTTCTTCACCTTCCTCATCGGCTTGATAAATTGGATTGTCAAAGTCATACTTAGCCATAACAGGGTCGTCATTGATAAGATGCAGTGACGAGCACCTGCATGAATGGTGATTCATGCAAGGCTTTAGAAAAGGCTTGAGAAAATGAGAAACATTGCAATTTTAAAACTTTTTTTTCTTTTTGAAAAACAAAAGTAAAAATGAAAGGCAAAGAACAACATGGATGAATGTGAAATGTCAGCTTTATTTATGATTATGAATTGAGTTAGGAACAAAAGAACCCTTACAAAAAAGCTACTATGCCTCGAGCAAGACATAGTGCTTGAGTACAAGAAAGACAAAAAACAAAAATTATTACTCTTCGAAAGAGGTGATTGAGATAAGCCTTTCTGATGTCCAATTGCTAAGTTGAGTCCCTGGAACAGCAGGCCTGACCCATTCATCTAAGTCACAGTCACTGTCAATGGCATCATCCTGTACGGCATCGATGCTTCCATAATCCACCACTCCCGCACTAGTGAAAGTAATCGGGCCTTGACGACCTCTAACACTCGGTCTAGATGATGACTGCCTAGGATGGTAGTCAACCCCAAACATATATTTCTTTTCTGGCACTTCTACTGGACTGCCCCAGCCTTCTCGCATCCTATATTCTACTACATCAAGAGCTTGCTTATAAAAGGCTATGGAAACCCCCTTCTTTGGTTCTTCAGGAGAAGCTGCCAATGCAGATGGTTGTTCAGTGTTCAGGGGCTCAAAAGCCTAACATGGAGTTTCAACTATTTCACCATCCATCTCCACATACTTGAATGAAGACAGATGACTAACAAAAATATCTTCTTCCCTGCTGACAGTTACAATTTGACCCTCCCAGATGAACTTTAGCTTTTGATGAAGTGTGGATGATACTGCTCCTGCTGAATGTATTCAAGGCCTTCCCAACAAACAACTATATAAAGGCTGTATATCCATTACGTAGAACGTGTTATTGAAGATTTGTGGACTTATAATTAATCGGTAAATCCACCTCCCCGAACACTGATCTCCTCGACCCATCAAATGCTCTAACCACCAGGTCGCTAGGCTTTAGAACTACTCCATCGTAATCCAACTTCATCAATGCTTTCTTGGGCAGAATATTCAACGACGATCCGGTATCTACCAACACGTGAGAAAGTACTGCACCCTTACATTCTAAAGAGATACGCAGTGCCCGATTACGAGCACGCCCTTCAGATGTTAGATCCATGTCTATAAAGCCCAATCTGTGACTGGCATTGACACTAGATACCACCGCTTCTAACTGATTTACCGAAATATCCTGAGGCACATACGCCTTGTTCAGAATATTCAAGAGAGCCTTCATGTGGGAGTCAGAACACATTAACAAGGACAAGATGGAAATCTTCGACGGAGTCTGATGCAGATGGTCCACAATCTTGTAATCGCTCTTTTTGATAATTCTCAAAAATTCTTCAGCTTCTTTATCAAAGGCGATGTCTGGATCAGTCACTGGTGTGGGCTCATTAAAAACTACCGGTTGTTTCCCTCTTGCCTTAGCTTGGGCTTCTGCGGTGTCTCTGGGTGGTATCACACTACTTCTTAGTGTTTCCAGCGCAAACAACCTTCCACTTATAGTAAATCCCCCGACTCCAACATTTTCTACTTGAGTTGGGGTTGTACTAGACGTGGCCAACTCCTGCTTCTGGCCGTTACAATATACTTCGCCACCATAATTCCAGGGAATGGCTTTATCACTATGATACATTACTGGTCCTGTAGTGGTGATGGTTATCGGTGCCACTCTGGCCCGTGGAGGAACTTGAGATGGATCATAGAAAATGGTTACTGTAGAGACTTCGCTTTCCTTTACAACCTTGTTAAACTGCAACACTCCTTCATTAATCATACCTTGGATCTCTGCTCTCAACTGCTCACAACCATTTATAGCTTCAGCACATCCTGGATAATCAACTTCACACCAAGGAAAAAAACCCTTTTGTGACAAGCAAACTTTAACAGCACTCAACGGATTCTGCAGGTCGTTGACATCACCCACCAAGTTTAGATTCTCCCCTTCATCAACTTCCCCAACCGTACCCCCGTGAGGAGGCATGGAGTTCTGTATTACATTGGGAGTAGAAGCGAAATTAATCGCTTTGGAATCCAGTAGGTCTTGAACAACATGCTTCAGAGCTTTGCAGTTTTCTATGGTATGTCCGAGAGCTCTGGAATGAAATTCACATCTGGCGTTTGTATCATAACCCTCGGGGATTTGGCCTGGCTTCGGGGGTTGTAGAGTTCGGAGTTGGATCATCTGGAGCTGTAAGAGATTATTCAAAAGCTGTGAATAGGACATCGGCGGAGCTTCGAAATGTCTTTCTCTGGTTTTCTGGGGGTAATATAGACGAGGAGCTCTTCCTTGTTGGCGTTGCGGCTGCGGTTGTTGGACTTGGTGTTGAACAAGTTGAGCTGATATAGTGACAGGGGCCACTTGCTGATAAAACCCTCTTTTATTTCTTCCCCTCTGCGTGTACACTTCCCCAGTTTCTCCCTCTATCCTCTTCACGAAGGGCTTCTTGACACAAGAACTCAAAGCTCACCCATTCTGAATCTTCCCTTGCTTGATCCAGCTTTCTACCCTTTCACCCGTCAAGATGATATCTGAGAATCCACTTGAAGAACATCCAGCTAGCCTCTCCATGAAATGCCCAGGGAGGGTATCCAGGAACAGGTCTACCATTTCTCTCTCCAGTAAAGGTGGTTGCACTCTAGCGGCCACTTCATGCCACCTTTGTGCGTAATCTTTGAAGCTCTCGGAGTTCTTCTGAATCAAACTTTGAAGTTGAGTGCGGCTGGGCGCCATGTCGATATTATATTGATACTGCTTGAGGAATGCTTCTCCCAATTCCTTCCAGCTTCTCACAGAGCTTCTCTCTAGCTTCATATACCATTCCAAGGATCCTCCGGAGAGACTATCCTGGAAGTAGTACATCCAGAGCTTTTCATCCCTAGTATGGGCAGCAATTTTCTGGTATAATGCCTGCAAGTGAGTTTTAGGGAAGGAGCTACCGTTATACTTGTCAAAAATTGGTGGCATGAATTTGTGAGGAATAACCACCCCGGGGACTAGACCCATGTCAGACACATCTGTCCCCAAAGTATCTCTACACTCTAGGGATTTGACTTTCTCAGCAAGCATAAAAAAGTCTTGAAGATTTCCTTCTCCACCGAACCCCATGTCATTGTTGAAAGGAGGGAACTGGTCCTCCTGCCTGTCTTGTACTGGAATGAAAGTTGTTGTGCCCTGTTCTTGAACTTGAAGTCCACCCGGATCTTTGTTGGTGTTAGGAGGAGTCACTTGTACCTCAGGAGTGGTTACAGGAGGATTAGTCTGAGGAGGGTTGAGCTCCTGAATTGCATTTCTCAAATATTGTTGCCCCTGCGCCATCCCTTGCATCATGACAATGAATTCTCCCATTCTGGTGCGAAACTCATTAAGCTCAGTTTGCATAACATCCATTACTGTCCTCTGGTTGTTATGAGTTGTGTAACGATGCAGGATATTTTGTCAAAGATGTCGGGTCTTGGCGGCCCTCGCAATCTTTTCCTGTAATACAAATAAGTTAAGCAACCTGTAGAAAACCTGCAAAAAAAAAGAAAAAATGAAAATGATATGTATACAATGCAATGCGTTCCTTTTACTCCCAAGGCTTTAATTACTTTCCCATTCTGGTGTTGAGAAAATCCTGTGTAACATTCAAACTTGAAGTGGTGGCATTTATTTTGTGTCCGTGCAACAAATATAACCAGAGACTTCAGGTAAATCAGAAGACTGATAAGGAGAAATCGTATCGTTTTATTACTATGTTTCAATACCGTTTTATCGCACATTTATCGTATTAACACCCGATTCTTCGAGTTCTCTATGTCATTTTGCAGGTATAACAATTATAGAGCTAAATCATGAGCCAAAGGTGAAATGAACAAAAACAATCATGAAAAGAAGAAGAAGAAAGGAATTCTGCAAATGCTGCATAATTTGTAACAGCCACGATCGTCACCAAGCTGTCACGACCGTGACGCGCCTTAAATGAAGAAAATGAGCGTGACGCCTTTGTCACGAACGTGACAAAGGGAAAATAGGTTTACTTGGAATGAATTGGTCATGATACGTGCAACGTGAAGTAAAAAGTGTTCCTATTATTCTGCAGACTCAGTAACACATTTTCTCCTGGATTCTCTCTTCAACAACGAAACCCACGCAATGAACTTCAACTGCCAAGCCCAAATTATGTTTTCTATAAATAGCTTGATTACAAAGTAGAAAACACAGAGTATTATTTTAGCATTTCTCGCGGAAGCTCTGCCGTATTTTTGTTGCACCCTATTTTATTATTTTTCCAGCAATTGCTCTTGTTCTTGTTTTAATTTCTATATCCCAACCAAATCAAATAACAATTTCCAACATTAGGAAATTGTTATTATTTATTTTCTTTCAAGCCTTCAGAATTTCGTTTAAATTTTATTTTCGATTCCGGTTCGCACTCCGAGCTTGCCAGACTGTGGAAGAAGGAGTTTTACAATTTTTATTATTCAGGTTTTTAATAATTTCACATTTATATTAATTTAATTATTTATGTTAAGAATTTATTTTTATTATTTTATAATGCATATTTTAATTTATGTTCATCTGTTTCTGCATCTGTCTGGTACAACAAATATGAGTAGCTAATTAAATTAGGCGGTATGTAATTAAAATACACTAAATTGGTAAAATCGAATCTAGGCTAAAACAATTAAGAACTTAAAATTCTGGCTGTGACTTTTTATTATAAAAATTAATCTTTTTGTTACGAGAGTAAGGAAAGTGTAATAGGTTAGGTCGAGACCACGAGAGTGTGAGATTTTAACCAGATAGCTAAAGTTAGGCATTTAATTTAAATACAGCGAGAGCGCTTTAAAATGAATTAGACTTATTAAGTTTCCAAAAATTATCTTCTAAACACTTATGGGCTAGCGAGAGCAGGCATAGGGCTTTAGGAGTAAGATCCGAGATAAGACCACGAGAGTGTGAGTTAAAGATATTTAAACTGATAACCTCTACAGAATATATTAAGTGAACCATCCTTATAAGCTTAGGTTAGATTGATCCGCCTAGGTTAACATAATTACATACCGACCGCCTTCTTATTATTTCATTAAACTAAAATTTAATTCCCGTCTTTAATTCTTAAACACAAAATCGTGACAATCATCCACCTTAGCTAAACTAGTAAACCCTCTAGCACTAAGTGATCATAAAGTCCCGGTGGGATCGACAATCTTTTATATTACTTCGATAGGTTGTGCGCTTGCAGTTAAGATACCGCTAAACACATAACGCGTCTTCGCGCCCCATCAAGTTTTTGGCGCCGTTGCCGGGGACCTTAATTTAGTTACTAGTGCACTTTAGAGTAGCATTGTCTAGACTAAGGTAACAACTATTTCTTTTCTTAATCTAATTTCCCGAGTGTATGCCAAGTACTCGCTCTCAAGGCGAAGACTTGCAACCTCCAGTTCCAGAATCAGAACGCTTCTTACACGTAAGAAGACGAATATTCGACTACGAACGAAATTACAACATTCCAGATCTTCGAATTGATCCACCTAAACCGGTCGGAAGATCAAAGGACGCAGAGATGGCTGAAGAACCGAATCATCCACTCAAATATTACGCTAGTCCTTCGCAAGCTGAACAGCATTCCAGCATTGCCGCACCGGCTATCAACCGAAACGATTTCGAATTGAAACCTTCGCTGATATCAACCGTGCAACAAAATCAATTCACCGGAAATCCTACCGAGGATCCGAACCTTCATCTTTCGATATTTGTGCAGTACGTAGATACTGTAAAAGCTAATGGAGTTACCCAAAAAGCTATTAGATTACGTCTATTTCCTTTTTCACTTCGAGACAGAGCGAGAGCCTGGCTTCAGTCTCTACCCTCGAATTCAGTAACCACGTGGGAGGAACTAAAGAGAGTCTTCTTGACAAGATATTTCCCACCTAGCAAGACAGCTATGCTAAGAGCTCAAATCAACGGATTTAAGCAAAAGGAAAACGAGTCACTTTTCGAATCTTGGGAACGCTATAAAGATATGCTGAGACTTTGTCCACATCACGGATTAGTAGAATGGATGGTCATCCATACCTTCTACAATGGACTCTTGTACAATACAAGAATGACAATTGACGCTGCCGTAGGCGGTGCACTAATGGACAAAGAATATAACGATGCTTATGCACTTATCGAGAGTATGGCTCAAAACCATTACCAATGGGGAAACGAAAGAGTCGCAACTGAGAAACCAACAAAATGAGGTATGTACGAAGTAAGTAGTATGGACCAAGTCAATGCAAAGTTTGACCAACTTAACCAAAAGATCGACAACTTGGACATAACACCAACAGCCACCGTGGCTGCGGTAACACCTAACTGTGAGTTATGTGGAGTTCCAGGACATGCTGTCCCTGATAGTCAACTATTAGCAGGAATTCCCACAGATAAAGTGAATTATGCTCAAGGAAACCCGTACTCAAACATATACAACCCAAGTTGGAAGAATCATTCGAACTTCTCCTATAAGAACAATAATGCTTTATACGCACCAGGTCAAGCACCGGCTACACCACCAGGATATCAAAAGACTGCTCCTAACGTCCCTAGAAAATTGAACCTTGAGTTGATGATGGAAAACTTCATAGCTACCCAATCTCAGACGAACAAGGATTTCTTAAACCAAAACATACACACTAGTGAGCAGATTAAGCAATTAGTGAGCAAGGTAGATGCGTTAGCTACACATAACAAAATACTTGAAACTCAGATTTCACAAGTAGCTCAACAACAAGCACCTACCGCTGCACCAGCTGGAGTATTTCCTGGACAACCTCGACCTAATCCGAAAGGACAGGCCAATGCTGTGATATTAAGAAGTGGCAAGGAACTAGACGGACCTACCGATCCAAGACTTGACAATCCAGCCATGTACCAAAAACCGGATAAACTGAATGAAAAGGTTAATGAACCAGAAGAGAAGGAAGATAATAATCAAGAGGCAGTGGAGAAAGAAAAGCCTTATGTACCTCCACCACCTTATAAACCACCAATTCCGTACCCTCAGAGATTAACCAATTCTAAGACGATGGGCCAGTTTAAGAAATTTGTTGAACTTCTAAAACAGCTGAATATTACTATTCCGTTTACAGAAGCTATCACTCAAACGCCCTCGTATGCTAAGTTTCTAAAAGAAATCTTATCTAATAAGAAAAAGATAGAGGATAACGGAACCGTTACACTTACTGCTGAGTGTAGCGCAATAATTCAAAATAATATGCCTCCTAAGCTAAAAGATCCAGGAAGTTTCTCTATACCCTGTGTAATAGGAAAATTCGTCATTGACAAAGCTCTATGCGATTTAGGAGCCAGTATCAGTGTTATGCCCTTAACAATTTGCAAAAGGCTAGACATGGGAGACCTAAGACCAACTAAAATGTCTGTTCAACTAGCCGATCGCTCTATTAAATATCCTGTAGGCATACTAGAAAACGTCCCAGTACGTATAGGACAATTCTATATTCCTACTGATTTTATAATCATGGACATCTCTGAAGACTCCACTACACCTATCATACTAGGAAGACCATTCTTAGCTACCGCCGGAGCTATTATAGACGTAAAGAAAGGAAAGCTAACCTTTGAAGTAGGTGAAGAGAAAGTTGAATTTATTTTAACACAATTCTTACAATCACCAGCTATAGAGGATACATGTTATTTATTAGATGTAATTGAGGAATGTGTAAGAGAAATGGAAATGAAAGAAACTACCTATTCTGAAATTATGAAAATTCAAATCCCTCCGATTTTCGAAGATGATAATTGGCGTGAACCATATCAGGATGATAGTCTGAGCGAAAGTTTACCACTTACACCGGATCCCATGACAAGTAAGAATAAACCTACATTAGAGTTAAAAACTTTACCTAAGAACCTAAGATACGAATTCTTAGACACTGAATGTACAAGACCAGTTATAATCAATTCCAGTTTAGGAACAATTGAAATAAAGAAACTTTTAGATGTCTTAAAGAAATATCCAACTGCATTAGGATATAACATATCTGATCTCAAAGGAATATTCCCTTCAATCTGTATGCATCGTATTCTGCTAGAAGAAGATTGCAAAACCTCCAGAGAATCTCAAAGAAGAATTAACCCAATCCTTAGCACTGTAGTAAAGGAAGAAGTTAAGAAACTACTAGACGCTGGAATAATATATCCAATCTCTGATAGTAAATGGGTTAGTCCAGTACATGTAGTACCAAAGAAAGGAGGTATCACTGTTGTGAAAAACGCTAAAGGCGAATCGATATCACAAAGAGTAGTGACCGGACATAGAGTGTGCATCGATTATCGTAAACTAAACAAAGCCACTCGAAAATATCATTTCCCACTACCTTTTATAGATCAAATGTTAGAACGATTAGCCAAGCACTCGTATTTCTGTTATCTTGATGGTTACTCAGGATTTTTCCAAATCCCTATCCACCCAGATGATCAAGAGAAGACTACATTCACATGCCCTTATGGAACGTTCGCTTATAGACGAATGCCCTTTGGATTATGCAACGCTCCTGCAACCTTCCAAAGATGTATGATGTCAATCTTCGCAGATTTCATAGACAACATCATGGAAGTGATCATGGACGACTTCTCTGTATGCGGGCAAAGTTTTGAAGGATGTCTATAAAATTTAGAAATGGTGTTAGAATGATGTGTAAAAGTAAACCTCGTGCTTAACTGGGAGAAATGTCATTTCATGGTCAGAGAAGGAATCGTACTAGGACAGGTTATATCTGACAAGGGAATTGAAGTTGATAAAGCTAAGATAGAAGTCATAAAAGATATTCAACCCCCTAAGACCGTTCAAGAAATACAAAGCTTTTTAGGACACGTCGGTTTCTACCGACGATTCATCAAAGATTTCTCGAAAATCACTAAACCTCTTACCTGTTTATTAATGAAAGACGCTGAGTTCATATTCAATGAAGATTGTCTTAAAGCATTCGAAACTCTAAAAACAGCCCTCATCACCGCACCAATCATGCAACCCCCTGACTGGAGATTACCTTTCGAAATCATGTGCGATGCGAGTGACTATTCTGTAGGCGCAGTTCTAGGGCAGAGGAAGGACAAGAAACTTCACGCAATTTACTATGCCAGTAGAACCTTAGATTCTGCTCAGATGAACTACGCCACTACTGAAAAATAATTGTTAGTAGTGTTCTTTGCGCTTGACAAATTCCGTTCCTACCTAGTGGGAGAGAAAATAATCGTTTACACAGACCACACTGCTATCAGATATCTATTAACTAAGAAAGATGCTAAACCAAGACTCTTGAGATGGATTTTACTCTTACAAGAGTTTGATATCGAAATAAAAGATAAGAAAGGTACTGAAAACGTCGTAGCGGACCATTTATCTAGAATAGAAGGTATTAAACCCGAACAAGTGCCGATCAACGACGATTTTCCGTATGAACAGCTGATAGCACAAATAGGAAGCAACCCAGTTCAGTTAGATATAGATGAACCAGAACCCATGGAAACAATCCAAACAACTGTAGGACTGCCATGATACGCTGACATTGTCAACTACTTAGCTGCAGGAGCTCTTCCACCTGACTTAACCTATCAGCAGAAAAAGAAATTCTTTCACAATCTCAAACATTACTATTGGGATGAACCATTATTGTTCAAAAGAGGACCCGACGGAATCTTTCGTCGATGTATTCCAGAAGAAGAAATAGAAGATGTCATTGCTCATTGTCATTCATCTCCTTATGGTGGACATGCAAGCACTTCCAAGACTTGTGCAAAAATCTTACAAGCTGGCCTATTCTAGCCTAATTTATGGAAAGATGTCCACATTGCTGTTATAAATTGCGATCGGTGTCAACGCACCGGTAATATTTCAAGAAGAGATGAAATGCCTCAAAGAGGAATATTAGAAGTAGAAGTCTTTGACATCTGGGGAATAGATTTCATGGGACCATTCCCATCATCTTTCGGTAATAATTACATACTCGTAGCTGTCGATTATGTTTCAAAATGGATTGAGGCTATAGCTTCTCCTACAAATGACACACGAGTAGTAATTAAGCTTTTCAATAATATAATCTTTCCAAGATTTGGTGTGCCTAGACTTGTCATAAGTGACGGTGGCTCGCACTTCATTTCAAAAATCTTTGACAAATTACTATCTAAGTATGGAGTCAGACATTGTGTAGCAACACCATATCATCCACAAACAAGTGGACAGGTCGAAGTCTCAAATAGAGAAATTAAACAAATCTTAGAAAAGACTGTCGCCATATCTAGGAAAGATTGGTCATCTAAACTTAATGAAGCTTTATGGGTTTATAGGACAGCCTACAAGACACCCATGGGAACTACACCTTTCAAATTAGTATATGGAAAGTCTTGTCATCTCCCGGTAGAACTAGAACACAAAACATATTGGGAGATTAAAACTCTCAATATAAACTATAATGCCGCAGGAGAAAAGAGAATCCTCGATATTAACGAATTAGAAGAGTTAAGGTTAGATGCTTATGAGAATGCTAAGATATATAAAGAAAGAACTAAGAGATGGCACGATAAACGCCTATCTAGGAAATAATTTAGTGTGGGAGACGTTGTACTCCTCTTTAATTCAAGACTTAGGCTCTTTCCTGGAAAACTAAAATCTCGATGGTCAAGACCCTTTGAAATAACTAAAGTGTTCCCGAGCGGAGCAATAGAAATTAAGGGTAGGAATAGTGAACCGTTCACATTAAACGGACAACGTTTAAAAAATTACCATAAAGTTGAAAATAGAGATTATGCAAATAGTCTAAGGCTTTTAGAGTTGTCCACTAATTTCCCTGATTAATCTACCCCTAAGCATTACGTCAGGCTTATGACGATAAAAACAGCGCTTAGTGGGAGGCAACCCATTTTTATCATTTTAACCAATTTATCATTCTATGATTTTAATCAATTTATCGTTTTATCGTTTTATCATTTTATTGTTTTATTTCATTATTATCATTATTGCTTTTATTTTATTTTCTTATTTTCTTTATTTTAATTTTTATTTTCTAAATCACTTTTACAGATTTTCTAAAGTCTTTTCCACTTTCCTTCTCCCCCTGATTTGTTTCCTCCACATTTACACTAACTATGGCTAACCAACCGAGAAACATTATGGAAACCAAATTTAGAGGTAGGAACCAAAGAATGAAATTTGAAGAGTTATCACAGAGACCAATGGATTTGACTCTGTACCCAGATGATCTGACTATGGAAACTTTAGGTATACATGATAGCATCTATTACCTGTTTAACAACCTTGGATGTGAGAATGCTCTCATAAAACAAAAATTTGTGACTTACCGCGAGCTCACCCTTGAGTTCTTAAGCTCCTTAGTTTACTTACCCGAGCGCGGTTTTGGATTCAGGAAAGGATTTATCAGTTTCCGACTATTCAGAATAGAATATGACTTTAACCATAAAGAACTAGCTGACTTATTAGGATTCCCTAGTGGACCCTTTGCTTTTACTACCACACAGGTAGAATTGATGGACATTGAGCTGGACTTCTTTTGGGGAACCTTAACTGGAAATTACCATCCTGAGCCAAATAACATGAACAATGATGAGATACATAACCCTGCTATCCGTTATTTCCATAAGATCCTTGCCCACACCTTCTTTGGAAAGGAAGAAAACCTCACTGGAGTATCTAAAGATGAGATATTCATTATGTCCTGTCTAACCAATGGACAACCAATTAATGGTGTGCCTTTCATGATGAAAACCTTCACCCGAATCCAAGAAGAACCTGATCTACCCATATTGGTAGGAGGATGGTCACCATGATTGCTGATGCCTTAGGAATAAGATACCAATTACACAAGTGTAACCGTTTAGGTACCATCCGTCCTATGAATCTGAACTTTTGCTTTAACCGCCAAATCATAAGAAACTTAGGACAACCACCTTACGAGTACCTGATCAGGAATGAAGTAGTAACCTTGTTCACATTACCAAACCATGCTAGAGTCAGTGTTCACAATAAAGATAATTGGCTTTATGAGCTTACCCCTCCTGACTATCCATCCACTCCCGAAACACCACAATCTTACAAGATAAGGGATGACATAATGACCGATGTAGAAAGTGACCTTGAGACACCTCCTGGTTACCATGACATTGACCACACTGATGAAGTGATTGAAACCCCTGAAGTAAATCAAGTAGGATATGCTGACAACTTAAAGAAAATTATGAATACTCTTGAAGTTTACCAAGCCGATATTAATGTTGTTAAGGATGAGGTTAAAAGCATGCGATTGGACGTTATAGGTTTAACTGACATAACATGTGAACAATTCTACCATTTAAACTCCGCACTTGAAGATTTGAAGAAGCAACTTTGAAAATGCTCTAGTGATTTAATTTATTTTACTTCTCGCTTTTGTTTCTAGTTAGTTTTAACATTTTGCAAACATTTTCGTACCTTATTTTTATTAATGTAATTTTCCTTCCTTTATATCAAAAGCAAAGTACTTCTAGTTTAGCCACTTTCTAATTTAATCAATTTCCATGCTTTTTATTAATTACTGTTATATTTAAATTGCTTAATATTTTATGAATTCTCGTGTGATGAAATTACTGCTAATATATGTTGATCCAATATTATATATATTGTTTGTGTTGGAATTAAATGAGAAGTGATAAAGAAAAAAAAATTGCATTGAACGAAGTGAGATAATGCATTCTGTGAAAAATTATAAGTTTTTAAGCCATCACGGTCGTCATCCATCACTCACGATCGTGACAAGCTATTTAGTGCGTCACGACCGTGACCACCCTGTTATACGAATTCTGAGAAACAAAACCGTTCACCTTCGCAGAACCCACTCCTCCATTTTCACAAAAATAAGAAACCTCCCATTATCTCCTCATTATCCCGTAACCTCCCACTACCCTCAATCAATTTCATTAACCCTCTCCATTTATTCCAAACCTCTCACATTCACTCATTTCATTATAATCCGAACAAATTCTTCACATTTTTCATTTTCTCACAAAAACTCAAAAGCTCTCATCTCTCATTCCTGTACTTGCATGCAATGGAGAACATCCAATTTAGAAATGGTGACCAAGGAGAAACCCAAAGACAAAAGTTTATCAGGTTTCAGAACCGTGGCGTCCAACCCACTCTGTATGTCGACATTGACTGCTTGAGGGAGTTAGGACTGCTCAACGGCGTGAAGCTCCTGCTTAGGCATGTTGGTTTGTGGCACTTGTGCAGTTAACCACAGCCGACATTTGAAATCCTCACCTTGGAATTTCTGAGTTCGTTTCAGTATGTTACACCTCCCGGTTCATCAAGTCAACTCACCGGCGTTGCAAAGTTCAGAATGCTCGGACGAGACTTCGAAATCACGTAAACAAGGATCGCCGAACTGTTAGGTTTCGATCACGGCGACGATGCTCATCTCCGCGTGCCGGACAACTTCAGCGAAACTGCTTTCACCTTGTGGCACGACATCACCAACACCCGTGCTACTGCCTTTCAGAGTATGAATGCCACCCACATCCATAATCCAGCGATTCGGTATTTCCATCGCATCATCTGCAATACTATTTTCGCAAGAGAGAGCAATCACAAGCTTAATTCCAAGGAGCTCTTGTTATTGCACTGTGCCTTAAATGAGGAGCGCATCAATGCTTCCCCGTTCCTTTTATCCCATATCCAGTCTGTAGCGCATCGAGGCGCAACACCCTTCTACATTGGCGGGATTGTTACCACCCTTGCCATTTAGCTGGAGCTTGGTGACCAAATTATTCATTTGCCTCGCAGAGCCGCAGAGTTGCTTACAAAGAACTATTGCAGGTCCACCCATTTGATATCTCAGAGAGAGGATGGCAGGTTCAACCCTGTTATCCAAGGCACCGTTTATCATCACATCACCTTGCCTTGCCGTGACCACATCGATCCGTCCAACCGAGCCAATTGGCTATTTGCTTTACCAGATGCTGCAGGCCACGTCCCCATTATTGATGAGCAGACCGATGCACTAGTGGACTAGATGCAGGATACCATGGATGCTGCTGAGCCAGTACAGGACATCCCTGAGTCCTCCACCAGACAGCCACCTGTACCCGACATCACACTTGAAGACGTCCTCCGTGCCATTTATCAGCAGAATCAGATGAATGCTGCACTTGAGCGAAGGCAAAAAGAGCAATATGATGCACTGCTTTCAGCTGTTGCCAGTAACCAGAGGACAATAGACGAGAAGCTTGGAGAGATTTTTAGAGAGCTAGAGGCCTTGCGTATTGATATCACTGCTTTCACCACCACCGGTTCTGATTCAGAAGCGACTCCAACCAGACGCTCCCGCACCAGAAGTCGAGGTCGTGGTCGTCAACAGCCTTAGTTTATGTTTATGTTTTAGTTTTTCTCATTTCTGATTTTTGTATTGTATTTTCCCCGCTATTATATCACAACATTGAGGACAATGTCTGATATAGTGTGGGAGAGATACCTTTCCTTTTTCCGCATTTCCCTTTCCGCATTTTCCATTTCGTTGTATTTCCCTTTTTCGTATTTCAATTAAACAAAGTAATATTTGTGCTATTTCTTCAGTTTCGAATTTTCCCCGTTTATTTAGCCATATCGAAAATTTTTGTTTTATCTTCGCATTACCCGACTTACCTATGAAATCATAGTTAGGAAGCTAAGAAAGATCCAACAATATCAATACAATCTTGACACATTAGACTTCCTACTTAAGCATTCCGTTCCGATAATTGTTACGAATACACCTTAAGTTTCAGTTCTAAAGTAACCCCTAGTAGTTTATACTAGCAATCAGCACCGTCTGAACACAAACCACGTGGGGAGCCGATGAACATAAGTGTTTGATTCCTAATCTATAATGATCCTTCATATCTCGATGCCAGTAAAAAGAAAATTGCACCAAAGTACACAGTCGCATATAAGAAACGAGAAATATGAGAAGGACTCCATTGCGGGTTGGTTCAGAGGTACCTGGTTCTGAACTTGGTAGGGCGTGCTACGGCTCGATCCCCCACAACCTCCAATTCGGATAATATATATAGGGGTGCCACATTCGTGTACCAGACCCCATGCTTATAAAGGATCAAAGTCACTAACCGACTACTCCACTACGTGCGTGCTAAGGCAAAGGGCTTAATGTGATTGCGCTAGAATGAAACCGGGTGAAATAAGATCGAAAGACTCTAGGTAGAATCGCAACGCAATTACCGAATGTTTCATTTAACGGGAAGTCGACGACTTAGCTTGTTGCTTGTGTCATTAGTGTATCGTTAGTGTTTTATTCTAGTACCGGTTTATCTAGCTAAACGATTCCTCGTATGGTATGTTATGTGTATGCGTCCGATAGAAACTGTCCGATCATTTTTCAACCGACTATTTGCTTGAGGACAAGCAAAGGTTTAAGTTTGGGGAAGTTTGATAACGAGAAATCGTATCGTTTTATTACTATGTTTCAATACCGTTTTATCGCACATTTATCGTATTAACACCCGATTCTTCGAGTTCTCTATGTCATTTTGCAGGTATAACAATTATAGAGCTAAATCATGAGCCAAAGGTGAAATGAACAAAAACAATCATGAAAAGAAGAAGAAGAAAGGAATTCTGCAAATGCTGCATAATTTGTAACAGCCACGATCGTCACCAAGCTGTCACGACCGTGACGCGCTAACTGGACCACTCACGATCGTCACCAAGCTGTCACGACCGTGACGCGCCTTAAATGAAGAAAATGAGCATGACGCCTTTGTCACGAACGTGACAAAGGGAAAATAGGTTTACTTGGAATGAATTGGTCATGATACGTGCAACGTGAAGTAAAAAGTGTTCCTATTATTCCGCAGACTCAGTAACATATTTTCTCCTGGATTCTCTCTTCAACAACGAAGCCCACGCAATGAACTTCAACTGCCAAGCCCAAATTATGTTTTCTATAAATAGCTTGATTACAAAGTAGAAAACACAGAGTATTATTTTAGCATTTCTCGCGGAAGCTCTGCCGTATTTTTGTTGCACCCTATTTTATTATTTTTCCAGCAATTGCTCTTGTTCTTGTTTTAATTTCTATATCCCAACCAAATCAAATAACAATTTCCAATATTAGGAAATTGTTATTATTTATTTTCTTTCAAGCCTTCAGAATTTCGTTTAAATTTTATTTTCGATTCCGGTTCGCACTCCGAGCTTGCCAGACTGTGGAAGAAGGAGTTTTACAATTTTTATTATTCAGGTTTTTAATAATTTCGCATTTATATTAATTTAATTATTTATGTTAAGAATTTATTTTTATTATTTTATAATGCATATTTTAATTTATGTTCATCTGTTTCTGCATCTGTCTGGTACAACAAATATGAGTAGCTAATTAAATTAGGCGGTATGTAATTAAAATACACTAAATCGGTAAAATCGAATCTAGGCTAAAACAATTAAGAACTTAAAATTCTGGCTGTGACTTTTTATTATAAAAATTAATCTTTTTGTTACGAGAGTAAGGAAAGTGTAATAGGTTAGGTCGAGACCACGAGAGTGTGAGATTTTAACCAGATAGCTGAAGTTAGGCATTTAATTTAAATACAGCGAGAGCGCTTTAAAATGAATTAGACTTATTAAGTTTCCAGAAATTATCTTCTAAACACTTATGGGCTAGCGAGAGTAGGCATAGGGCTTTAGGAGTATGATCCGAGATAAGACCACGAGAGTGTGAGTTAAAGATATTTAAACTGATAACCTCTACATAATATATTAAGTGAACCATCCTTATAAGCTTAGGTTAGATTGACCCGCCTAGGTTAACATAATTACATACCGACCGCCTTCTTATTATTTCATTAAACTAATATTTAATTCCCGTCTTTAATTCTTAAAAACAAAATCGTGACAACCATCCACCTTAGCTAAACTAGTAAACCCTCTAGCACTAAGTGATCATAAAGTCCCTGTGGGATCGACATTCTTTTATATTACTTCGATAGGCTGTGCGCTTGCAGTTAAGATACCGCTAGACACATAACGCATCTTCGCGCCCCATCAAAGACAATTGGAAATAACAAAGATCCTCACAAGATACAAATTCAATATGTCAAGAAAGAAAACGTACATCAAGAAAGAGAGATTCCCACAACAAGCTTGTGGGTAATCCAAGTCATATGCATATACAACTAAAGCTTAGGAAAGTCCACATCCTGTAATCTCCAACTGAGGCGCTTGACATTTTGCAACATCTGAGCTACATCTGGATGTGTAGGTTCCTGTACGAGCTTCTGAATTAGGATATCCCTAAGGTCAAAGGAGGCATGAAATTCCTCAATTTGTTGTAGGAACTCTTTTCTACTTTTCGGGCTTGTAATAGGATCAACCTTGGCTCTCTTAACATCAGCTTTCACTTTTAATTCTTCTATTTCTCTTTGAGCTTCCTTTACTTCTTGTTGGCTTTCTGCTAAACTTTGGAGACGACTCTTCTCTTGATGATAAGCCTTCTGAAGGAGTTCTCTTTGTCCATCCAAAGAATCTTGAAGCCTCTTGATTTCTAGCTTATGCTTGACTTCCAGCTCTTTCTGCCTTTTCAAATTGTCTTCCCACTTCTCTTGCCATAAAATAACAGCTTCATTGGCTTCATTCAAATCCCTCCCCTCCTTCCGACGCTGGGCCACCTTGTGAGTTTCAGCTAATCCCTTTTTCTTGAAGTAAAGCTCTCTCTCCTGAAAGTCTTGCTGCTTGAGCCTGACCATCTTTTCAGCTTTGTGAGCTCTTTCCTCCAATTTTTTATTCTGCATCTTCAGCTTCTGACATGAATTGTAAGCTTCTTGATTCTCCAACCTGAGGTGTTGAACCAAGGCTTCCAACTTTTGATAATCTTGAAGAGGCACTAAAATTGTGGGTGCTACATCCTTAGGGTAGAGAGGTGTTTCTCTAGAAAATGGGAGCAACAAGGTCTTCACACGATCCTCCAACCAGCCGGCAAAAGGATCATAAGTGTAGGGATCTACTCTCCCGAAGTCTTTCTTCCCTTTCATCACTCTAACCTCCCAAGCTTGGGATATTAATATGCTCTTCTTGATATTTCCTTCTTCTAGAAAGTATAAAGACTCATTTGTATCCTCAATCAAAGGTACATCTCTTAAAGGATAGCCAAACTATTTCCTGGATAAAATAGGATTGTAGTTGATCCCACCTTTCCTCCCTATCAAGGGCACATTTGGAAAGCTACCACAACTGACCAACATTTCTTTGCCCACAAGATCTCTATTGCAACCCCAAGCAATGTCAGTTGAGGTTAAGCCCATTAATCTTTTGGACCACTTCCAAGACTGTTTCAAGTCCTGAAAGGGTCCTGATTTAGGGAGTTGCCTTACAAACTATTCAGCAAATAGGGGAGCACAACAATTTACATGTCCCTTCCTCTTTTCATTTCTATGGTGAACCCCGTGGTAAAAATCACCTAGCAAAGTTGGTACTGGATTTCTTCTGGAAAATATAGTGATAGCTTCCATGTTAATTAAACTTTTTTCTCCTTGAAACAAACTAGTCCCATACACTATCAAAGCAAGCAAGGTGCTGAACTTAGCCCATTTGTTCTCAGAGGCCAAGTCCTGAGCTTCCTTGATAAGAAAATCTAAGAAATGTCCTTTACCTTTGGTGGCATCCACTTCTCTGCTAACTTTGGATAAATCCAAAAGAAAAGACTCAACTATATCTTTGGATGAAGGAGTCTACTCTAAGCCATAGTAAGGAGCACCATTTTTGATGGGGATTTTGAGGATGCTGGATATCTCTTCTAATGTGGGAGCCAAGATGTAGCCAGGGAAAACAAAAACCCTCAGCTGTGGATCATAGAACTGTAGTAGAGAATGCAAGCTATCCCTCTGATCAGTGGTTGGCTTATTCACATAGTCTAGGATCTTTCCAAACTCTTTTCTGAAATCATCAAGCACTTTTTCGCCCATCAAGCCAATTATCTTCTGAATACCATCTGTCTCTGGATGTGGGAAAGTATAATGGACATTCCTCTTCCTTGGAATCTCCATGTTGAAGCAGCAAATATGACCAGAATAGGAGGTAATGAACCCTGAGAACAAAAAGAACACAAAATGATTAATGATGTTATGATGCTATGCAAGGAAAGGCATGTGATCAACGATGTGTCTGTGTAGTGAATCAGGTAATCAAGTGTCTGTGTAAGGCCACAACATCATCATAAGTATCTTTCTGATCAATAGTTCATGATTTCAGACTACATAATTAACAAAACAAGATCATATCACTGAAGTGTACTGGCTTACATGGGTTTGTTGAAGTTTTGGGTTCCTGCAAACCTGTAAACCCCTCCCAATCTCACGGGTGTGCTACTCGGGTCAACATCATGGACTCTCAAAGCCGAATAGGAATAATACGTTCACCATTTCCGAAAAATGCCTCATGACCAAATCAGGGAATTGGTTTGGCATTATGTACTACTCAGGGAGGTCTCAGCCGAGTCCAAGGAAACAAGCATCCCTCATAAGTCCTCAGCTTCAAGCACTGAATCGAGAAACAATAGTACATTCATCCTGAAGGGTACAATACTATCATCATACGAACAGTTTGCCTTAAATAGATTCCTATGAGAGAACCAGGCCATCCTATGCGAGTTCCCAGTGGGCCCTAGGATGCAAGTGGGTTTTCCAACAAATGTGGTCTGCCACTGTCATCACTGGAGAGGGATGTTTCCATAAAGGTTCTAAATGATCGGTCCCTTGACTGCACATAACTATCAAGGTAGTATATTGCCCCAGAAAGATTCTGACGTCAATACATTTCCGAGAAGGTCGCAAGTCAAGGCGTGGAACTCACTAATACCAACATAGCAAGATGCCATGAAGCCAAAGTGGAACCACTCTAAATCCTAGGTGCACTCAAGCCAGGTATTTGGCTTATCTCACAGTAACAAAGCCCATCCCACAGAAAAAAATGAAACCAGCACAGTCCAGTATGATGCATGTGAAATAAATACTGAAAGCAGTAAATAAAGCTGTAAAGTAAATTGTAAATAAAAACAGTAAATAAACATAACAACATACACATATAAACACCCAAAGAAAACAAAAACAAACAGGCACTAGGATTGACTCTACAATGGAAACCAGAGATTCTGGGTTCGGTCCCCAACAGAGTCACCAGCTGTCGCTCTCGGGATTTTCATCCTAGTACAAACGCGAAAGTGGCGCTGAAAAGGTAGAGTCGCCAGCCAGGAATTTTTATCCTGAAGGAACAGGAAAGGTAATGCTGCACAAACCTGAGGAAGAAGGAAAGGACGAGGCCTTACGAACCAAAGATCTGGGTTCGTGAGTCGATTACGACCTGGGAAGGTATTAGCACCCCAGATCATCCGCCGTACCCGACGGGATCCATGCTTGTTTGTTTTGTTTAAAAGGGTGAGAAAAATATAACTGCTGCTGAACAAATGAACTACTGCTTGAACTAGAACTGAAATGAGAAATGGAACTGGAATGGAAAGAAAGAGGGAAATGTAGGGAAAATAAAGAATGTGCTCGAATGGGCCCTACCCCACTGCCTACGTACCTCATCGGGAAAATGAGGATCAGAGTCGACGTAGTTCGCCTAACTAAGGCGGAAACTATCTGTTTGTGCTTTTTATGGCTGGAACTGCGTATGTCTATGCTCAGGTGTTGCAGGCTCGTCTGGTACGAGTGCGTTTATTGTCTTGCATGCGAGATAAGTCGTCGTAAGTTCACATTGTGAATGAATGAGATGAGAAGAGAAGTTCCCACAGGAATGTCGCTTATAATTTGTTTTTGCCTTTTAAGAGTTTTGTATGAATTTGGCACAAGGAAGTGAATTCAAACTCTTTTCCATGGAATGTGTACTTGCTACTACATTCCAAGATGGAATAATAGAACAAGCACACCCAATAAGGAGAATTTATCCAAGACTGGTTCCTAAGGATTAGGGTTTAAGTTCACTAGCTTGTTGAACTTTATTAAGTGTTTTTGTATTTTGTGAAGAAGTGTCTTTAATGTTTTCTTTGTGAAATAACCCCTTGATGAGACTTATACATCATGCTAGACAAGCTTACACTATTCCAAGATGGAATGAATGTAAGTTCCCCATGGAATAAGGCTATACACAAGGGATCCTTTCATGCATTCATTAAGTCTTTTTGGATTTTGTTTGAAGATGAGAAAGAAGGCTCAAATCGGAAAAGGACAAAAACTAAGGGGGACTAAGACCAACCCTAAGTTATTTATTATATACAAAAGGGAGATCCTAATGGTTTATGAGGTTTTCTAATCCTAAGGAAGAAAAGGAAAAGAAAGAAGAAAAAGGATGCAACTTACTTCCTAAGGAAGATAAGTTGGTCCTAACAAAGGGGAACCCTACCAACAACAAATATGGAAATAAAAGGTGAATTAAATGCATAAAGAAATGCATTAAAAATAAAAGGATAAAGTGTAAGGAAACATACCCTTCCTTCCCTACAAAACAAAGATTAGTGTGCCTTTTATTAAAATAATAAAGTAAACATACACCAATTAAATCCTAATAACTCTAGGACTCTATCTAAACTTTATCTTTATTCTAGAGAACTAACAAAAATGTTAAAAACAAAAATTCAGCACCTACTACAGCCTCTAAACTAAAAAAAAAAAACAGCTATGAAATGCAGCATACAAAGAAAACAACATACTACAGCTATCAAACAACGTAAAAGTAGGTGTGAAAAGTCAAATACAGCATGCAAACATAACAAACAACATGTATTCTACATCACCTATATGCAAAGTCAGCTATGAAATGTAAAATACAGATTTGATTATTTTCATTTTTAATGGACAAACTCAATGAAAAAATATACCAATTAATCATGAATGTGCATTTGAACATAGATTAACATACACAAATGAATGAACATGAGCATTTTTGGGAGAATTATGCAAGAATGCACCACATGATTGCTTATGCAACAAGTATGCAAAATATGGCACATGAGCATGGCATATGAACATAATGAGCATTGATCATGAATATGCAACATGCTAAATCAACAAGAATGCCAAGCTCAATGCAAAATTCAGAATTGAATTAATGTGAATGCTATGATCAAACATGCAACCAAATGCACATACATACATGATCATGTGAAATGCAACTTACATTGATACAATGACATGCAAAATGATTTAACGAATTGTGCGAAAAAAGTAAAAATAGAATACAACATGATTATTCACATGCCAAATGATACATAAACATAGCAACAAAATGCAAGAAATCAAAATATATACAAAGTAACACATAGATGCATAATATGCAATATGAACGGAAACGCGTCGAAACGACTCGAAATGGGGGAACGAGATGTTGAAACCAACCTTAAAAATTCCCTAAAATCAGTACTTAAACATGCATGAACATTAGAGGCACTAGAAAGCAAGACTAAGCTATCAAATAAGCTAAAATTCCACAATCCAACTGCGTTAACCGGTTAACAGAATGGTTAACCGATTAACGGACATAAAACAACACTGATTTATGGCCAAAATGCACGTGTTAACCGGTTAACCAAATGGTTAACTGGTTAACACTGAACAAAATGTGAAAAAAAAGTTTTGAAATAAGTGTTTTTGGCCACAAACTTACTTCTAATGATCTCCAACACACCTAGGAAAATGCTAACACGAATTTCTACTTAATTGGGGCTTATTTACACATGCTAGAACCTATAACTATCTACACCTTAACTTCTAATCCATTAAAAATCACAAATCGCAGGCAACACATAACAAAAACGTAATCGATCACAAGCAATACGAAAAGCACTTAAAGAATGTCGAAATGGCGAGATGAAGAGAATAACTTAAAGGAGAAGTGATTTAGATCACCAACCTATGAAGCGGAGAAGTGCTTCGGTGGATGTTGCAAGAATCGGAGCTTGATCGAAGAGAAAACCAAGAAAACCGTGAATCCCCAAAATAAATGCGTTCTTGATGCTTGAACCTTCGTGCACTTCCGATAAGTCTAAATCTTTCACAAAATCAGTAGATCCTTCTTCTATAATCCACAATTCAATGGAGGTTGGAGGCTAAGCTTCAAGATCTTCAAGTTTCAATGTGAAACTTGAAGAGCTTCTTCACAAAAGCTTTGGTGAAAAGGGAAATGGAGGAAAAGTGAGAGAGAGAAAAAGTGATTCTAGAAATTGTGAGAGAGTGAAAAATTTGGAATTCAACTTAGGAACCTTTTGCATTGAAGTGATTATTGATTATATAGGGGCTAGGCTTAGAGCTAGGTATGGGAATGGAGTTAGGTTTAGGAATGGAGTTAGGTTAATAGTTAGTTAGGGTTAGGGTTGGAGAAGGAATATTCCTTGGAATACTATAGAAGATTGTGGAACATGGTAGAAGCATCCAAGGGAAAGGGAGTGGAATTGAAGTAGAAAAAACAAGAGGGAAAGAATGAAAGGAAATGTGGAAGGAAAGTGGAGGGAAAGTTGAAATTAACCCTTTTTCAAATGATTTTTTTTCTTGATTTTTTTTTGTTTCCTCCATCATTTCTTGAACAAATTTGAACCATAGGATCGTTGTAACCCTAATTTCATGGTCTTGATCTTAAAAGTCAGGAGTCAACCTTTTTTTAGCTAGCTCGATCGCCTTTTCTCCGATTCTTCGCTTTTCAGTCATCTGGCCAGTCGAACCTCTTCCAAAATGATTTTGTGGATGAAATTTGAACCCTAGGAACTTGAAATCATATATAAGACAATGGAATTCTCCTTGAATCATAACTTCATGCAGAAGCCCCGTAGAAGTGAAACCCTCTTTTGGCCCTTTTCATCAAGAAATGTTGCACTGCTTGCCTTCTCTGATTAAACTAAATCTTTCCATGGCTTGTGGCTTCAAATAAAGACTTGTGGGATATTGTGAACCCTTAGCATGATGTTGAGAAGCTTTGTGACCATTTGATTTCCTTTGTATAGCCTTTAGTTGCTCCATCCATTGACCACATGCCTATGCCTTAGCTATGCTACACATGACGCAATGTTGTTGGTTATTTCATGAACTATGTATGAAATATGCTATGCAAAATGTTGGGGAAATGAGAGGGAAAATTCTGGGTTGTTACAGCAACCCACTGAGGATAAGAAGTAACAACTAGGAACCATGCATTGAATTGTTTCATCACCTCTTCCTTAATATTTTCTGACATTTCAGGACGCATGCGATGAACTTTCTGTTTTATTGGGCGACAATACTCTTTCCCTAGAAGACAATGAACTACAATATCAGTATCCAACCCTGGCATATCTTCATAAGACCGAGCAAAATTTTCCACATAGTCATGTAACATCTGAATCAACCTGTTCTTAACAACATCTTCCAATTCAGCACCTATCTTGACCTCTTTCCTGTTTTCCTCAGTTCCCAGATTCACAACTTCAATTGGTTCCTCATGTGGCTGTATAGCTTTCTCTTCTTGTTGTAGAAATCTAGCCAACTCTACAGGTACTTCACAATCTTCCTCCTTTCCATCCTCGGCTGGATAGATCGGATTCTCGAAGTCATAATTGGCAATAGCAGAACTATTATCAATAGGATCCAGAGTGGATGAGGATCTGCATTTTAGTGACGTGGGTGTGTGTAAGAACACATAGCTTTTTGATAAAAGGAAAAAGTAAGAGAAAGACAAAGAGCGCAATATTTACGAAAGCGAGAAACGTCCATTGATTTTATTGAATGAAAATATGCAAATGAAATGACAACCCTAACAATCACACCTTTGTGCCACGAGCAAGGCACAAAGCTCAAAAGTATTTAATTGTTCAAAGTTACAAAAATTAAATTTAGAAAAACATAATATCATTTACTCCTGACTAAAAGAGATAGGAATAACGTCTTCAGCCTTCCAGTTGTTGAGTCCATCACCAATGGTAGGAAAGATCCACTCATCCAGGTTGTAATCTTCATCATAATCTCCCACAACATTGACTTGGTCCTTTATGATTCCTTTGTTAGTGATACGAACAGTACGAGCACGACGAGGAGCCCTCTGAGACTCTGCAGTAAAACCCAAACCAAACTTGTCAGACTTGTAAGGAATGTTAGGAAGTTGACCCCAAATAATACAACCACCTTCTTCAACCACAACTTTAGTTGACCCCAAATGTACTCTGGTAATCACAGGAACTCTTTTAGTAGCAGGGATGACTTTAGTAGCAGGAACAGCTTGAGGAACCACTTTAAATGTCTGGCAAGGAGTCTCGAAAAATTCACCCTCCATCTCAACATATTTAAAAGTATTCACATGACTGACCATGTATTCTTCTTCACTATAAACAGTGACAATCTTTCCCTTCACTGGATACTTCAATTTCTGGTGCAAAGTAGAAGTTACGGCATCTACCGCATGGATTTGTAAGATCAAAGTGCGCCTAAGAGGGGGGGGGGGGTGAATTAGGTGTTATCAAATTTTTCGATTCTTTTTCTTCGATGGATGGATTTTGCTTTTTATGGTTTATGGAATGAAAACGGTAAAGCAGGAAATAAAAAAAAGACACGGAGGTTTATCCTAGTTCCCTTCACAATCCGAAGGTACATCCAGTCCCCTTTCAACACGAAAGAGGTTTCCACTAGTTTTTTTTAGAACAGTACAACCTATCACACCTTCAATGGTGGGGCCTACTTTCTAACATACTAAATAATCAAGTGTGCAAGAACAATCCTCTTGCCACACTAACCCTTATGTCCAAACAATCCTTGGAACACAGGTCACAAATAGAAAACACTTTCTATAATTTTTGTTTGAGTGAGTAATACAATGATTGGTATCAATATAAATTGATCTTCTCCTATATTCAAAATTCACTACTCAAAATTCAACACAAGTGTTCAAATGGAAATATGAAATATGATGAACTTATGAACACTTTTTGAAGTATGAAAAATATTTGAATTTAGTGATTTTGATTGTGTGATAATATTTGAAAATTCTTGGAGGTGTTTATGAATTTGAATTTTTTAAGAATTTATAAAAGTTGAAACACCTATTCAAAAAGGTATGAGAATTTATGAAAAAATTCTTTGAAAAGGTATAAAAAAGTTATGAAATAAAATCATGAAGAGGTATAACACTTAACAAAATATTTGAAATGAAGAGGAACAATTTTTCAAAAATCCTTCAGTGTTAACCGGTTAACCATATGGGTTAATCGGTTAACGCGCTGTAACATTACCAAAGAATTTGAAAATTGGGACCGTTAACCGGTTAACCCATATGGTTAACCGGTTAACACTGTTAAAACTCAGAAAAATAATTTTGTTTTAAGTGTTAAACTAGTTCCGATTATTTTCAAAATGTGCATATGCAAAGAATTAACATGATGAAATATTTTGAACACTTGTATATCATTCTAAGGAGTGAGTTTTGATATACCTAAGCCCTGTGTCCAAGCTTTGAAAATGTTGCACAAAGGCTTGATTCGAACGGTAGCATTCCATTGATGATGCATAGCCATGATCTTGATCTTTTTTGTCATCTCGACTTTTTGCAATACAAAATGAGCTTGAATAATGTTGACGTCATCAAAACATTGAGCTTGAAGTATGCTTCTACATTCTTCCCCTTTTTGATGATGACAACCAAACTAATTTTGCACAAGCTTGATCGATCGATGTTTTTTTCTAGGCTTGCTTCTCCCCCTATGTCCAGCAACTTCCCCTATCTAAACAGAGACAAAATTCTGCACAGAGATTTATTAGAAACCAAGCTCTTCTCCCCCTTTGGCATTAGCAAAAAGGAAGAGAGAATCAAGCATAATCATGAAAATACAGCATAAAATTCAGCATGATGCAACTTAGCATGAAAACATACACGATAGCACAAATATAACACAAACATAATTGGATTAAAACGAGAAAAAAGTACGGAAACATAACCGAAACGAAATCAAAAGTGCCTAACAAACTTAGGACTTATAACAGAATTTTTAAAACTAATTAAAACAATAAAAACAACAAGAAATGCATGTTCATTCATCATCAGACATTTCATCACTTTTATCTTCACCATCTTCACCATCTTCACAATCGGCTTCACTTTCATCATCCTCTTCGGTTTGGTTATGAGAACCGATAATAAGTTTCCGAAGACTTTTGAGAGTGCGTTGGGTTTCACGGTGGTTTTGTTGAGCTTCATGGTGGTGTGTCATGATGGTGGTGTAAAGGAAATCACTGGTTATGCCACCTTCGGGAATAGGAAAGGATGGATCGGAGGAACCATCAGCATATTCATAAGAACTATCGTTGCGTTGAACAATTTTGGTATTCTTCACAATTGTAATCTCATTAATTTCATTCGCCATAGCCTTCATCGCGATAAATAGTTCCCTACCAATAACCAAGTTGGTTTGCTCAATGATCCGAGAAATGAGCCTAGCATACAGAAGTCTTGTTTTGAGCGAGAGTTGTTGCTTCAAATGATACATCATTGTGAGAATCCAATTAATCTTCACCCTTTTCTTGATAGCAAACAACACTTGCATCTCTAAGTCATTGATTTGAGAGTAGTTTGAATCCTTGGGCAACAGCACATAGCAAATGATATAGTGTAACAACCGATCATCAACCGTCAAATTTTTCGCATAGCATAGTGTTCTTGAAGTGCGCTGTCCCGATGTCACAACATCCTTCGAAAAACGGAAGATTGAGTAATAATGCTCCATTTTGTTATAGCCGAACCAAATATCATCAATGTGGTTCACGCCTTTACGGAGAAACACATCGGAAAATGGAATGTTCAAGGATGCAGCCAAAGCACCTAAATCCTCCTTTATTTCACAGTTTCTAACAAGAGTATGCAGCTTATGTGTACCATGCCTATCCAAGTTAAGAGAGAAGTTATGCATGAAGGATTGGACCAAATCCGGGTAAACTCTCCCGTTGTCAGCAACAAAGTCACTCATCCCTTTAAATTCTAGCAATGCAGGAAACTTAAATGTTGGAGGTTTGAAGGATTTCAAAAGAACATATTTACCTTTAAGCAATGGTCTGACTCTGACTTTGAAGTCTAGCCTCCTTTTATTGGTGGATTCCATTGTTTCTGCACCTGGAGCTTCTTCTGACACTGAGGCAGGTTCCTTTCCTTTCCTTTGGGGTGCCATGAACAAATGATGGAGTTAGGGTTTGGAGGAGATGAGATTTTCGGATTTGATGTTGGGTGAGTTGAATGTAGTTTGAAGAGTGTTTATAAAGATGAATAGATAGTGGATTTTAATGGGGATTTAATTTGTTGAAGGTTGGAAGTTGGAAGAAGATGATAAATGAACCAAACATGCAATGCAATGTACTTGTAGAATATATTAAAGACATAGTAAAACAGAAAAGAAAAAAAAATAATAAAAACACAAATTCTGAAACTTGCGCTGGAAATCCAAATTTTGGATGTGTTAACCGGTTAACCTATTACGTTAACCGGTTAACGATTAAAATTTTTGAATTTTTTGAAAAATCCAGCAGCATGTTTTAGAGCAAAAATAAAAAGTTTTTCATAAAAAAAATTTCATAAAGTGTTAGCACTTATCAAAACGCAACTTTCGATCAAAAATTTTTTTGAAACCGATTATTTTCGGGTATACGAAAGTGATAAAAACGAAAACCGGTGAAATGGAAGTGCTAGCATTTTCTGACTAAAAAGTGTAATACCTCAAAATTTTCCCTCATATTTACTCCCTTTACTGGCTTATCGCTTCACATTTCATTTGCATTTCTCGTTAGATCATATCATTTGTAATCATGCATTTCATGGATTCATAATGCATGGGGTCGTAGTTTTCTTAGTCTTCATGGAACTTTCGGGTATTCACTATCTGAAGATCATTAGGTTAAAGGTTTATATATGTCCAGGACCTTTTGGTGGTCGTGTTTTTTTTCAGGCATTCCATCTTCAACAGTTCCTCGGGACATTAACTTTTGCAGTGAAATTGCATGCTATTATGTTGTGAATTCTTATTATGGCCTAGACATTGTTGCCTTCTCCAATACCCAAGTGATTACCGTTTGCCATGCAAGTTATATATGGAAGAGGAGGATTAAAGTTTATTCGAGGATGGTTACATTTGAGTTTGTGAGTTCGACTTAGTCACGGTTGGCAAGGTTTATTGTTTTCTTGGTAAAAGAGTTATTCGAGTTCAACTGGTTCCCATTTAATTTCAAGTTATATCTCCAGCGATTCTAAATGTTTCTTGTTCTTTACCATGCTCCAAAGTATCACCAAGGCCCATTAACAAAATTCTGAATAGAACTATTCCAAGCCCATTTGTTGTCATGTTTCTCAAACCCACCCCAAGTTTCTATCCAAATTCATTCAATAATCCATTTTTTAAATATAAGTTTTTACCAAGTTTCCTTTGTCTAATATTCACAAATTTTTCGTTAATCCAACTTCTAAACCACATTCATTATCCAAGTTATTTTCCTCAACTCATTCTTAATCCATCTCTTAGAGATTTTTATCCTATTATCCATTTTATTCAAAATTCAATTCAATAACCACTTGTCATTGTCATAAACAAATATCAATTTCTTTTCCTAAGCTTATGCTAATGTTTGGGTTAAAGTCCATATTTTTGCACATTTCCAAGCCCATGACCTTTAAGTCCATATCCAATTTTATTAACCAAATTCCATTTTGTTTTCCATTTTTAGACCATTTTTTAAATCTAATCTTTTTCTTTTACTATCAAATATATTCAAGTTTTCAATATCCACTAGCTCATCCATTTATAGTCATCACCAAATATTCACACAAAAAAAGAGGATCATGAAGATATCTGCAGTTGAAAAGGGCCCATAAAAATTAAGGAAAATAAAAGTACAGGATTCTCAGAAAAATACAAAGGACAGGGGATCCAAAACTGAATTAACAGAATTGATTTTGCTGCATTTTTCTAACAAAACTGTCATCGGGCTGAACTCATACAAGCGGATAAACCAGAAATCTAGTTACATAATTCAGATATATCAATTAGAAACTCAAAAAAATAAAGGGTGGCAGTTACAAAAAGAAAAAGATCTGAGAAGAAAATAACAGAAAATCAATTTATAGCATAACCATTCAATTACAACAGAAATAAAAACGGTTACAAAAAGGGAGAATGAGGGTAACTATAAAGGATATTTTTTCAGAATGTGCATCAGTTAGATCCTTTTTTTTAGGAGCTGCATCATCACCTTTCAATCCCATTTTCAATAAACTTCAACCTACTGCAACCGAAACCAAGCTTCATCCATTTCAATCTCCTTCATCAATATCCTATCCTCTCCAAAAACTCAAAAAAAAAACTCTCTCTCGATTCTCGCCAACACTTCATTATCTTCATCTACATCACTCTTCAACACCATTCATCACATTTCAACAAAACTTCCACAGCTTCAATCTTTTCCCTCAAAAAAATCTGCAGAATCGTGAATCATCATCACTCTTCAACCTTCGGTAATCAACATCGAAACAACCGAATCCTCACGCTTTCATCGATCTTCATCATCTTCGACAACATCCTTCATCAACAAGCAGCACCCATCTTCAATCTTCTTCACTTTTCATCATCACTGCATAACCTTCAAGGTCCTCTCATAAATCAGCTTCTCAATGTCAATCCCTCTCAATCACAAGAGCCTTCATTCCTCTTCACCGATCTGGAATCGAACAAACCTTTATCACTCAGCTTTAACTATATTCATTAACCGGCTTCTTCCGAATTCACCAACACCAACACCTGCAATGCAATATCAGGGAGATCACCGCGATTCAGAAGTATGAGTTTGTAACAAACTCCAACGATTCAGAACGAAAAAATGCAGATCAAGAAAAGAAATGACTGTGAATTAACCGTGCCGAGTGCGAACTGTGATATCGAATCAGAGGAGAGGAGGAGGCCATCACCACCGTGTTCATCAACATCCATGACAACTGAACCACCGTCAATCCGCAACGAATCCCCATCATCAGAACTTCCTCAACTCCTCTCCGTATCTTCTTTGTCAATCTCATCAAAACAACAATCTTCATCATCAACCACAATTTATATTTAACCTGCAAATAGAACATAATGCACTCAATGATTTCCAATGACAAGATTCAGCGATTCGCAAATCGATCAATACAGCACGATAGAAACTCAGAACCGCAGAGGAAGAAGAAGAAGTGAAGGATTTAATGATTGTCATCGAGAAGACGTACCTAAACCAGGTGTTGCTCCCACCAAATGACACCTCAGGTCAGAAGGGGTACAGACGCGAACGGTCGGCGAAAGGAGAAGAGAACACACAGAAGTGAACTCAGAAAAGACAAGAGTCGCCAGCTAGGCATTTTTATCCCGAAGGAAAGGCAATGCTTCATAGACCTAGAAAGATATGAATAAGACGGTCGCGAACCAGAGAGACTGAGAAAGGGGGTTGGTTACAATTTGGGAAGGTATTAGCACCCAGATTGTCCGCCGTACTCGACGGGATCCACGCTTAAAAGATTTGTGTTTTAAAGGGGTAGTGTTAGTGCAATTTGTGTATCAAAGCTGGAAAGAATGCAAGTGTCAGTGTATAGTGTATAAGTGATGTGAAGTATGAAGGTGTCAGTGTAAAGAATAGGAGTGTAAAGCTCAAGATATTGAGGCTTAAAGAATAATGCTGGAAGGAGGGGGATATACAGAGACTTTTGTTCGATAACTGTTAAGTTATGCCTACGTATCCTCTCGTGCAATGAGGAAGTCAGAACACCGTAGTTCGACCCAAAGAGACTGAAAGATAAATTGACTTGTGAACTGCTTGCTTGTCTATGCTCAAGTGTATGACCTGTCTGGCTCAGGTGCAAACTGTCTTGCATTAGACGGAAGAAGCAAGTTCTCGTTTATGAGTGAATGAGATGAGAAAAGAATCCCGAAGGAGACGATTATTGTTTGTTTTTGTATTTTCAGTCTTTTATTGCTTTTTGAAGTTTGTCATAAGTTAATGAGTTTAAGCCTAAACCAATGGGTTAGTAAACTCATCACATCTTCCCTCTGATTAGGGGTAATGAGAGTACCTTAAGTGTGAAGTCAGCATCTCACACTTAATCACCATGATGTAGGATTAAGATCATTGACCTACTTGTGATTATTTAGATGTTTTTTGTTGTTTTTGTTTAGTGTTGAGTAATGAGATTAAGCCATAATCAGGGATTAAACATCCTCATTACACCATCCTAATAGAAGGATAATAAATGAGAATGTTTAAGCTGAGGAAGACTCCTCAACTTAATCCATGATTAAGGATTAACCTCATGACAAAAAAAAAGCCTTTATTAGATGGATTTTAGTTAATGATAAGATGAAGAAGTGGATTTTATGATTTGTAAGACAACTTGAGGGGGACTTGTACATTAACACTAGGGTTAGTCCTTCTTAACCAATTAAGGAAGAATTAGAACCCTAATGCAAGGCCCAAGTTACAAGCTTGATGTCTTGATGATTATTAAGTGAATTGATTAAAGGATTTAAACACATTAAGGGTTTAACACTTAGGATTAAAGTTATACACTCCATCCTAATAGAAGGATGCAGGCATAAGCTTAATCACAAAGCCTTAAAGCCTTTAGGGTTTAGTCCCTGATTATGAGAAGAGAAGATAAGACTCAAAGAAGACACAAAGGTAAAAGCTAAGTGGGGGACTAATCAAACCCTAATTGTTATCATGCTTGGTCATTCCTAGGGTTTGTGAGGTTTAAGAAAGAAATCTTCAAGGAACCATCAAGGAGAGAAGCAGATGAAAGGAGAAGAAGAAAGGAGAAGCAAAACAACTTGCTTCACTTAAGAAGACAAGTTGTTTGAAGAAAGAAAGTAAGATGAACAAGAATGAGCAAACTCAATCCAAAGCACAAGATAAAGTGCAGAAATGATGCATAAGAGAGATGAAAAGAGATTGTGAGAAGTGAGGGCAAATCCACTTCTCAAAACAACTTACCACCTGAAAAGTTAGCAAAAGAAATGAAATGCAATGCAAATGAGATGCAATGTCATGATGCAAATCAAAACCAGAAGCATAAGTATGATGTTAAGGATGCTAAGAGATTATGTAAACATGGAACAAGGCATGAGGATGATTATACAAACATATGGATGCAAGAGAAGCATGCTTTGAACCATGAATGTTCATGAAAAGTTATGGAATGCAAAAGACATATAGCATGGCAAATGAAAGATGCAATGATCAAACATGATTCTAATATGTCTTAAGATGTATTATGAATCAAATGGATGCACAAAATGTTATGGCAAGTCATGGTATGAAAGCAAATGGAAGATGAATGCAAAGGAAGGCATAAATTAGGGTTTATGATCAACACACAAAGCAAAATCCAAAACCAGAAGCAAATGACATGATAAAAATTTGAAAATGCAATCAAAGGAACCCTAAACCTACACAAACTCACTGCCAAAGGAGGGGATCTAACTCCTAACCTAGTGAGAGCTATGAATTTCCTAAGATTTGCTAGGGTTTTAAGGTACCTTGTCAAGAAAAATGCAAAACAAATTGAAAATGCAAGATCAATTCATGCCAATTTTATCCTATAAACTACATGTCATGCAAGATGAAATGCAAAAAGAATCATTGTTCAACTCTCAATGGTTAGGAAGAAATGAATTTTTAAAGTTTGAAGCAAAATAATGCCTTGAAATGGAATTAAATCCAAAGAAAATTAACAAAAGGCATCAAGAACAAAAAAGAAATTTGGTTTGAGAGTTGGACAATGTTTCTAAAGGTTTTTAAATGTTACATGAATTTTTTGGTGATTTTTAAATACCTAAAAGTATTTTTAATTAATTAATTTTCATTAATTAATTAAAAATAAATTTTTAAATGATTTAAAAATAATTTTTAATGCAAAAAATAAAATAAAAATCATTTTCTGATTGAGAAAAATATTTGAAACAAAAATGCAAGAGGAAATATTTTTGGGATTTTTCTAACTATTTTAAAATAAATATGAAAGAAAATGCAAGAAAAATGAAATTAAAATTGATTTAATGGGAAGTCAACAGATCCAGTGGCTGGTATTCAAACTGAACGCGCGGGAGTTGACTGGCGCGCTATCCTACAGCTGGCATTTGAACTGGCTAGATTAATATAAAAAACCTGATTAATTAACTAATGACGTGGATTAGGGTTTTAATGAGACAATCCAGACCATTAAAACGCGCGGGAGTCAAACAAAGTCAACCAAATCTACGCTCCATATTCAAACTGAACCCTAAACGCATTTAAGACACTAATCACTTTCAGGTGGCCGGAGAAGACTTTCGGTCGTCTTCTCCGGCCAGACCCTCACCTGAAAGTTGCTAACTTCTTCCCCAGGTCCCTAAAACCTAATCTCTCTGCCCAGAATCCATCCCCAAACATCATAGAGCAAGAATCAACAATCAAAACACATTTATTTTTCATAACAAAGCTGAATCGAAGCAAAATGCATTTAGGTCAGAAAAGTTTCAGAAGCATCATACATACTCAATACTCAATCATTTTCGAAACAAAACATATCAGCATGATCAGTGAAGCATAGAGAATCATTTAGGAACTTAAAAACATGTTTCTGGAAAAAAAATTCTTGAGCTCACCTGAACTGAAGCTTTGATTTCTGGAACTTTCTGGCTGTCCCTTTGATCCAAAACGCCTCTAATGGACCTCCTGAGAAGCTTGCAATGCTTGGTTGGAGTTTCTTTTGGCTGGTTTGAGAGATTGAGTGAGTTCTGTTCAGTGAGGGAGAGAAATCGTGTTTCAGTTTGAGGATGTTTCAGGGATGAATGAGGGCAGGGAAATGATCAGGGGAGTATGCTGAGATGTTTTGTGAAGTTTGTTTCAATGTTTGATGCTTGTATGATGAGTTTCGAAGGAAGTTGCATAAGAGGTGAAAAATGAGAATGATGGCTTAGAGAGAGTTTCAGGCTTGTGTGTGTGGTGTGTTGAGCTGCTTTTGGTCCATGTATCAAGTGGTGATAGGTCAGAGAGTTGTTGGTGGCCTATGGTGATTGGTATGGGTATTTTGCAAAAAAGTCAAGCTTTGTGTAAGAGAGGTATGGGCTCATGGCTATCCAAGGACAAGAGGGGTGTCCTGCGCAGCAAGAAGTGAGGAGAACCATAGGATCAATTTTGAAGTCAGCCAGCTCATGGATTAGGGTTTGAGTGAGGTTTTGCAACTTTGATCAACTTTGGCCCTTTTGAAATTTCTTGATCCACAAGTCATGAAAATGAGTGAACTTTTGATGCAATCTGACTTTTAGACATTGGTTCATGTTTGTGTGAAGATTAGAAGTCCATTTGAGGTCTCAATTTGCCTTGGCAAGGGATTTTGCAACTTTGCCTCTTTGGTAGAAAACTTGAAATTATGTGATTTTTCCCAACTTTGACAAGCCATAACTTTTGATCCAAAATGAATTAGAATGAGTTCTTGTACTTTTTGAAAAGGGAATGATCCATTCTACAACTTTCATGACCAAAGTTTTCTCATTTGAGGCATTTTTGAATCAAAAAGAAAGGGTTGGAAAACCTTCCCAAAATGGCAAGTTTCCATTACAAGTCATTTTCCAAAAAGTCAACTTTGCAAATGACTTGAAATTCTTCAATTTTGTGAACTTCTAACATATTATATGATCAAATAAAGATCATACATAATCAAAATGATGATGAACACCCTTTGGTTGGGTCATTGGAGGCCTCAGATGCCCTGATTTTGCACTGACTTGCTCAAAAAGTCAACTCTTGATTATATGCCTTCCCCATGGAATTTCTTCATGAAAATTGATATGCATGATCCCTATACCATATAGATACCAATAGAAACAAGAATGACCAAAATAATTGGAGTTATGGCCTTTGAAACCAAAACCCTAATTCTAGGTCATCTGTGCAGTCAAACCTGGCTCTGCTTCCATGCCAATCTCAGCTCTTGTGATTTTTTGACATTCTTGACTTTGAGAGGATATAATGTGATGCTTGAACACACATGGACTCCTTTGAAGTGATTGATGACCTTTGGAGTGGCTCAAATGGCTCAGGGAATGTTCAGATCACAAACCCTAGATGCAGATGACTTTGAACCAATGCAGTGTAGCAAATATGCAATATGAGATGCTATGATTGAACTTATGCATATGAGAAGATCACAATCCATGTTGTGAATGGGTGAGGGAAAATTTGGGGTGTTTACAGCTGCCCCTATTCAAACACGAGTTAGCTGTGCAGGATGTAAGCAACGGCTTAACAGGCGAACAAGATAACTTGTGGTTGAATACCAAAGACAATCCAAAATTTGCACTCACAGAATGAAGAAGAAAAGGGATATAGATTGTAAAAGAAAATAAAGTATATTATAAAGTGTGGGCGACGGAGGACGGCCGTCGAGCAGAGGACGACTGCTGGGCAAAGAGCAATGACGGGGACGACCGACACGCTGGGGATATAAGAGATTGTGATGGGGACGACCATCAAGTACGATTACAAAGATTCTCTGGGGATTAGAGGTAAGAATAAATGATGAGGTACGGTCATCAAAGGTGAAGGACGATCACCTAGCAGGGTACGGCTGCTCTGATGGGGATAAGATGAGGGACGGTCATCCAAAGGGTGAAGGACGATCACCTGGCAAGGTACGGTTGCCAAAAATATCGCGACATAGGACGAATGCCGGATAAAAGGTCGACGACGGGGATGGCCATCGGATAAGCATGATGAAGGACGATCATCAAGAGGTGAAGGACGATCACCTAGCAGGGTACGGCTGCTCTTAGGGTTTATCATGACATAGGACGAATGTCAGATAAAAAGATCAACGATGGGGACGGCCATCAGATAAAATGATGAAGGAAGATCATCAGGAGGTGAAGGACGATCACCTAGCAGGGGACGGCTGCTAAAAATCACGACATAGGACGAATTCCGGATAGAAAGGGGTTCCAATAATGGAGACTCCGGTGGGAAAAGGACGAGGGACGGTCATCCAAAGGTGAAGGACGATCACCTGGCAGGGTACGGCTGCCGAAAAGGGATATCATGACATAGGACGAATGTTAGATAAGAAGGAAAGTTTACTGGGATTTGCTGGGACAAGTAAACACGGACGAGTGTCTATGTCCAAGAAATGAGAGGCATTAGTGTTTGGTGTACGGTGTATAGATTAAAGATGCGGACAAGCATCCCTAAGACCATGATACGGACGAGTATCGGGTAGAAGCAAATGCTGACACATGTTCAGAGATGATGATACGGACGAGTATCAACTGGTTAACAAGGAACACGAACGAGTGTTGCTTCTGTAGGGACTCCTCTGGGGAATAGTAGACACAGACGAGTGTCTAAATTCAAGAAGACATAAGTGTTTGACACGTTTATGGATTAAAGATGCGGACGAGCATCCTTAAGACTGTGATACGGACGAGTATCAGTAGAAACAAACACTGACGCATGTTCAGAGATGATGATACGGACGAGTACCAACTGGTTAACAAAGAACACGAACGAGTGTCGGATCTGAGGGGGTATAAGTGGTGTATATAAGATACGGACGAGTATCTGTATGAGTGAAATAAGTATGAGTGAAACACCGACAAGTGTCTGACTTGCTGGGGAGGATGACACAGACGAGTGTCAGGGAATCTGTATAGATATATGTACCTGTGAGCGCAAAGATGACGCTTTGGCTTTCTACTGGGGATAAGACACGGACGGGTGTTGAGAAGTATCTGTAATATATAAGTGTCTGTTTGTAAAGAAAGCTCGGGCGACTTTACTGGGGAATGATGACACGGACGAGTGCCAAAAGGAGTGCATATTTGTATTTACAATTGTAAGGCACAGGCCTTGGCTTTCTGCCGGGGAGTTTGGGAAGTCTTTTGTATACCACTGACGGTTTATCAGTATTTACAAGTGTTTGATTCAGAACATGGCTTATGATTATGCAATATGTTTGATTTTTGCCGTAATGCTCCGTATTAGACGGAATGCTACGCTCTGTGGGAGAATATGATGCTAATGCCATGATTATGAAAAGATACCGATCCGGGATTCGGACCCCACTGCTACGAAGATCTCTGGTTGATCTGCTTGAAGTGAACATCCCAGCTGGGGATGAGATCATATGGGACTCTGCTTGGGGATATAGGCCACTGATAGACCTATCTTAGTAATGACGGACCCAGCTGGGGTTTGTAGAAGCTTTCGTCGCTCTGTTGTGAGATCTTTAGGCGTTGCTCTCCTGGATAGAGGTTGAGACTCTGTGGGGAGGCGGTTCCCTGGCTTTTGCATTTGGTTGAGGAGGAATGATGACAGACAACTCAGTTGGGGAGAAAGCACCTCTGGCGCTAATCGGGAGATAGACTGAGTAGATAATGATTAGGCAGCTTGTTGGGGAGAAGCCTTCATGCCCCATGTTGTGCTTTGAATACCTGCAATCCTGAAAAGACAGAGAAACACACAAGTAATCCCGAGGTATCCCTTACCGAATTCCATCATAGGAGTTTAGACACTCCCGGGAGTAAGTATATTTCCTGCAAGCACGTACTTCTTAGAAGAAAAGCATATGTATTTGCACAATCAGTATTTTAAAGACATCAGACATTCTTGCAAATGAAAGTAAAATGTACGAGACGAAACATGACCGAAAAAATCTGATTTTATTAATTCATGTGCCCTGAATTGGCAAATACAGTCAAAGAAACAAATCCCCTAAAATGAAGGGATTGTTACAAATTGAGAAATAACAGGTATTGGCAATGTTGATGACGCTTCAGGGAGCTTCCCTTTGCTATGACTCGTATGACATTCGATGTTCTTCTCGTCTTGCTTTCTGAAGAAGGCTGATTTCTGAAAGAAGCTTGATCCTTTTGAAGCTTACCAAGTTGTGAGTGATACAGACGAATTCAGAATGCAGTTGTTCGCTTATTCCCTTATTTTGCATGGATCGCCCTTTCGGGTTTTCAATCCATCGGGATACCCATTTTTGCCTGAGTTGTCCAATGCGGCTTTTCAACTCAGCGGGTGTACATTTTTTGTTTATTTCCCTTATTTTTGCCCGAGTCTTTTATTCTGTTTTTGACTCGCCGGGATGCCCTATTTTTTCCTGGACTTACATTCTGTTTTTATGTCCAGCGGGTCATTTTTATGCGAAGTATTTTTTAACTGCATCTGAATTCACAGGGGACGGGAAGTCTTCACCATCCATAGTACTGAGCATGAGTGCTCCACCGGAGAAAACTTTCTTTACTATGAATGGTCCTTCATAGTTCGGAGTCCACTTGCGCCTATGGTCTGTATGCGGAGGGAGGAGTCTTTTCAACACAAGATCTCCTACTTGGTACTCTCAGAGCCTGACTTTCTGATCGAAAGCTTTCTTCATTCTTTTCTGATACAGCTGCCCATGACAAATTGCAGCCAGCCTCTTCTCTTCAATCAGATTCAGTTATTCGTATCGGGATCGGACCCACTCTGCTTCATTCAGCTTAACATCCATCAATACCCGTAGGGAGGGTAATTCAACTTCAACAGGTAGGACTGCCTCCATACCATAAACAAGTTGATACGGTGTTGCCCTAGTGGATGTTCTGATTGACGTACGGTACCCATGCAAGGCAAATGGTAGCATTTCATGCCAGTCTTTGTAGGTAACTACCATCTTTTGCACAATCTTCTTGATATTCTTATTAGCTGCCTCAACAGCGCCATTCATCTTTGGCCTGTAAGGAGAAGAATTGTGGTGTTGGATCTTGAAGTCCCGCACAGTTCTGCCATCATTTTGTTATTCAAGTTGGAACCATTATCAGTAATGATTCACTCGGGAACTCCGTATCGACAGATGATATCTCTTTTCAGAAATCGGGCTACCACTTGCCTTGTAACATTTGCATAGGAAGCTGCTTCAACTCACTTGGTGAAATAGTCAATAGCAACCAGAATGAATCTGTGTCCGTTTGAAGCAGTCGGCTCAATCTTGCCAATCATATCAATGCCCCACATGGCAAAGGGCCAGGGTGAAGACATCACATTCAAGGGATTGGGAGGTACATGCACCTTATCTGCATAAATCTGGCATTAATGACATTTTCTGGCATAAGCACAACAGTCGGCATCCAATGTGATCCAGTAATAGCCTGATCTTAACAACTTCTTGGCCATGGCATGCCCTCCTGCATGGGTACCAAAGGATCCTTCGTGCACTTCGTGCATTAGCAAGTCTGCTTCTGTTCTATCAATGCATCTGAGGAGCACCATATCAAAGTTTCTCTTGTACAGGGAACCGTCAGTATTCAGGAAGAAACTACCAGCTAGCCTTCTCAGAGTCTTCTTATCATTGGAAGATGCCCCAGGTGGGTATGTTTGATCCTCCAAGAAGCACTTAATGTCGTGGAACCAAGGCTTATCATCTTTAACGACATCTGCTGAGAACACATATGATGGTTTGTCAAGTCTGGACACTGAAATCCGAGGTACAGAGTTGGCAGCTTGAACTTTGATCATGGATGAAATGGTGGCAAGAACATCTGCAAATTGATTCTCGTCCCGAGTGATATATTCAAGCTTGACTGCTGTGAAGAAAGTCAATAACCTTCTTGTATAATCCCTGTAAGGTATCAGATGATCTTGGTGGGTGTACCACTTGCCGTTAGTTTGATTAATTACCAGAGCTGAATCTCCGAATACAGTCAAAGTCTTGATCCTGAGGTCAATGGCTTCCTCAAGACCCATAATGCAAGCTTCATATTCAGCTTCGTTGTTAGTGCAGTTAAAGGTGAGTTTTGCCGAGAAAGGCATGTGAACTCCCTTAGGTGTAATGAGTACTGCACCAATACCATGACCATTCATATTAACAGCCCCGTCAAACATCATAGTCCATTCTTCTTCTGGGTCAGGCCCTTCAGTGTGAACAGGCTCTTCGTGATCTTTTGCTTTAATGAACATGATGTCTTCATCAGGGAAGTCAAATCTCATAGGCTGGTAATCATCAATGGGTTGCTCAGCAAGATAATCAGACAGTACACTGCCCTTGATGGCCTTTTGAGATGTGTACTGGATGTCATACTCTGTGAGGATCATTTTCCATCTTGCAACCCGTCCGGTAAGCGTTGGCTTCTCAAAAATGTACTTAACTGGGTCCATTTTGGAGATCAAAAAAGTAGTGTGGGTCAACATATACTGTCTCAGTCGGCGAGCAGCCCACGCTAAAGCACAGCAAGTTTTCTCGAGTAGTGAATAACGTTGTTCACAGTCGGTAAACTTTTTGCTTAGGTAGTATATTGCATACTCTTTTCGACCAGACTCGTCATGTTGGCCCAACACACACTCCATTGACTCTTCTAATACTGTCAAGTACATTATCAGAGGTCTTCCTTCAACTGGAGGCATAAGGATTGGAGGCTCTTGTAATTATTCCTTGATCTTGTCAAAAGCCCTATGACAGTCTTCGTTCCACCTGACCGTTTGTTCTTTTCTCAACAATTTGAACAAAGGCTCACAGGTTGTCGTAAGGTGAGATATGAACCTTGAAATGTAGTTCAATCTACCTAGGAAACCTCGAACTTCTTTCTCAGTCCTCGGTGCAGGCATTTCTTGAATGGCTTTAACTTTATCAGGGTCTACTTCAATCCCTTCCTCACTTACAATAAATCCCAGCAGCTTACCAGATCTCACCCCGAATGTGCACTTGTTGGGGTTCAATTTCAGTTGGTATTTCCTCAGACGCTTGAATAACTTCAACAGATTTACCAGGTGGTCTTCTTCTGTGAGGGACTTGGCAATCATGTCATCCACATAACATTCAATTTCTTTATGGATCATGTCGTGGAATAATGTTACCATAGCCCGTTGATATGTTGCACCAGCATTCTTCAGTCCGAATGGCATCACCTTGTAACAGAACATGCCCCAGGGTGTGATAAAAGTTGTCTTCTCCATGTCTTCAGGTGACATCTTGATCTGATTGTAGCCTGAAAATCCGTCCATGAAGGAGAATACCGAGAACTGAGCCGTATTATCAACCAATACATCAATGTGAGGTAAAGGGAAGTCATCTTTCGGGCTGGCTCTGTTCAGATCTCGGTAGTCCACACACATCCTCACTTTTCCATCTTTCTTAGGCACAGGTACAATATTAGCAACCCACGGCGGGTAGCTAGTCACAACAAGGAACCCGGCGTCCCACTGCTTTTGTACCTCTTCTTTAATCTTCATTGCCATATCTGGGTGAGTACGGCGCAGTTTCTGTTTAACCGGTGGGCAATCTTCTCTTAAAGGCAGCTTGTGCATAACAATATTGGTGTCCAACCCTGGCATATCTTGATAAGACCAAGCAAAGACATCCACATACTCCCGAAGCATATCAATCAGTTGTTCTTTCACTGAGTCTTGTAAGCAGGCCCCGATCTTAACTTCTTTCACTTCTTCTTCCGTACCAAGATTAACCGTTTCGACCTCCTCCTGATGAGGAGTGATAACCTTCTCCTCTTGCCTTAACAACCTGGATAGCTCTTCAGGAAGATCATAATCTTCTTCAACCCCTTCATCAGCTTGATTGATTGGATTGTCAAAGTCATACGAAGTTATAGCTGTGATGTTGTCGGTGCAGTCTGAAAGGCACTCTCTGCAAGGGTTTAGATTGTTCATTTTAGTGATCGATTTTAATCTTGTTTAGAAAAAGTGAAGTAAAGTTATCATTTTGAAAACATTTCCATTTTATTTTTGTACTAAAAGAAAAAAATGAAGAACAGTGAGCGGAAAAGAAAAAAAAGACTCATTTGCAAAAGATGTCTGATATTCATTGATTGATCTGTTTGCACAAAATTACAAGATGGCCCGATTACAAAATGAGCCTTTGTCATCTTGGGCAAGATGCAAGACTTGATGCATGCTTAAAATATACAGGAAATAATAATTACTCTGCAGGAGTAACCCTTATAATTTCCTGGGAAGACCAGTTTGAGATATGGCTCCCCGGGATCCTTGGACGTATCCAGCTCTCCAGGTTGCGCTCATCTTCTGACTCATCTTCCAAGTTGTTCACTGCATCCGGGGTGAGCATTCCCCCGCTGACAAAGTTGGGCTTCTTAGCAGCCTCTGATTGATCTTGTTGAGTTGGTTTGTAACCCAACCCAAATCTGTCCTCCTTCTTCTCCACGGGCAACAGCTTGCCCCAGCCTTGCGCAGTACCCTCTTCAACAACCTTCCTGGCTTGCTGATAAGATGTTATGGAGGTTCCCAGTACAGCAGATGCTTCATTAATGTTCAGGGCCTCAAATCCATGGCTCATGGTTTCATGGATTTCTCCATCCATCTCAATGTACTTGTACGTAGCCAGATGGCTAACAAAAATGTCCTCTTCACCACAGATGGTAATGATTTGGCCTTCCCACTCGAATTTCAGCTTCTGGTGAAGGGTAGACGTAACAGCGCCAGCGGCATGGATCCAAGGTCTACCCAACAAACAACTGTAGGCCGGCTGAATGTCCATCACATAGAAGGTAATTTTGAAGGTCTGCGGGCCAATCATCACAGGCAGATCAATCTCCCCTAGTACTGATCTTTTAGAGCCATCAAATGCTCTTACCACGAAATTACTCGGACGCAATGCCAAGCCATCATACTCCAGCTTCACTAAGGCTTTCTTTGGTAGGACATTGAGTGATGACCTAGTATCCACCAGTACATGAGATAGAACAGCACCCTTGCATTCTAGAGTGATGTGTAAAGCCTTGTTGTGGTTACGTCCCTCAATTTTTAAGTCAGCATTAGTAAAGCCCAGTCCATGACTGGTGTTGACATTAGCTACCACAGTTTCTAGCTGATTAACAGTGATCTCCTCTGGCACGTACGCTGCGTGCAAGACTTTCAGTAATGCATTCCTGTGAGCTTCAGAACACATCAGCAGGGATAATATGGAGATCTTTGAGGGAGTTTGGTGAAGCTGATCTACCACCTTGTAATCACTTCTCTTTATAATTCTCATAAACTCGTCTACATCTTGTTCAAAAGATGTCTTCTGAGTTTCTTTGACAGCCGGTTCTTCAAATACCACACTCTTTCCTTTTGTTTTGGCAGCAGCTTCTGCTTCAGCATTAGGTCTCTGCACTTGTGAGGAAAAAAGGCGTCCGCTTCAAGTGAAGCCTCCGCCTCCCCCAACATTATCAATCTGTGGAGAAGAAGTTGAAGAGTCCAAAGTGATTTTCTCCCCGTTGCAGTAAAAGTCAGAGCCATAATGCCAAGGTATGGCATTACTGCTTTCATATGGAACGGGTCCAGGCACCGTGATGGTAACTGGACTGACTGCAGCAGAGGAGGGTACTGGAATGGTGTGCGGATTGTAGTAGATGGTGACTGGTGACCTGGCAGGAGATTCTACTGCTTGTTGTTGAAAGTTGTTGTTTGGAGGAACATATGATGGATCATAGTAAATGGTGACTGCTGAAATATCTTCATCAATTTCTGTTGGCGTTGTAGAAGATTCTGCTGAATAAAGGGGTGCTGATGTTGTAGAGGAAATGGTTGTTGACATCTGATTTGTTGAAGTGATGGACGGAGCCATTGTTGATGATATTGATGAATTGGTCAGAATGATTGTTGTTGCAGTTGTAGGAGAGTCAGGAATTGTTGTCAAAGGGATTGCTGGATTTGTAGGAGCCGATGTTGTAATCTGGAGTATACCACTTTTGATAAGACCATCTATGCCGCTTCTCAAGTTATCACACCCGTTGACCGAAATGTTGCAATAACCACAACCGAGCTCACACCCGGGGAACATCTGGCATTCTAGGAGCTGAGCTTTAATTTCTACCAGAGGTGTCCGAATCTGTCCAACACTGGTTATTAAAAAAGATGGCTTGTCTTCCTCAATAGCATTAATTCTTGGCCCCCCATGATTGGGCATGGGATTCTTGTTGACATTTGGCGGGGGTGCAAAGTTGAGGGCTTTAGAATCCACCAAATCTTGTACCTTCATTTGTAAAGCCCTGCATTTCTCTGTATTGTGGCCAGGTGCATTAGAATGAAAAGCACACCTGGCGTTGACGTCATAATTTCTTGGAAGATTGGAAGGATCTGGTGGTGCCAATGTCCTTAATTCAACCAAGTTGAGTTTCAGGAGTTGTGGCAATAAAGCGGCATAAGGCATAGGGATAGGGTCAATCACCCTATTTTCCTGTGATGGTCTTTGCTGAAATGGTCTTTGCTGTTGATTGCTGTTGTTGTTGTTGTAGGTTCTTTGTGGCGGATACTGAACTTGCTATTGATAGTGTGGTTGTTGTGGTGGTTGATATGCTGGTTGCTGAGGAATCAGAGCTGGAATAGTGACAGCTGCTACTGATCTGTGGACATACTGAGGTCTTCCCCTGCCGGCATGAATGGAATTTGTCTCACTGGTTCTTCTAGGTCCCACAAAAGGCTTCCTGGGATTACTTGACGAACTTGCACCATTATCAGAAATCTTACCCATCTTCAGAAGGCTTTCAATTCTTTCTCCAGCTATGACTACGTCAGCGAAGATGGTGGAAGAAAAGGAAGCTAGCCTATCAATATATATCCCTTGCAGAGTATTCATAAACATGTCGGCCATTTCTCTTTCCGACATGGGTGGCTGAACAGCAGCAGCAAGCTGTCTCCACCTCTGGGCATATTCCCTGAAGCTTTCTCTAGAGGATTGAGACATTCCCATCAGGAGGGTTCTGTTAGGAGCCATGTCCAGATTGTATTGGTACTGTCTGATGAAAGCCTCAGCTAGGTCCTTCCAGCATCTGATAGTAGCCCTGGTCAAATGTGAGTACCACTCCCTTGAAGCTCCAGTCAAACTATCTTCAAAATAGAACATCCACAGTTTCTCATCCATGGTGTATGCCTTAAGTCTCCCCAGAAAAGACTGCAAGTGAGTTCGTGGACAGGAAGTTCCACTGTACTTCTCGAAGCACGGGGGTTTAAACTTATGAGGAATCCTTACCCCATCCACTAACCCCATATCCATGACATCAAAACCCAAGGAGTTTTGAGACTCCAGAGATCTCAATTTCTCAGCAATTTCATCGAACCTCCTATCATAAACTTCATCCCCAGCTCCCATCACAGTAAACTGCTCTTCCTGGGGGTCTTCTTGTAAAACCCTTCCTCCAGTAGTATTTCCTTGCACAATACCCGGGATGTTGACTTCCGGATGCAGATGAGGCCCATATAATGGTGGATTAACATGAGGCTGACCCCTTTCATTGTTACTTGTTCCTCCAGTTCCCAGGGGAGGTTCTTCTGGGGTTTGTCTTTCTACCAATGCCCTCAATCTTTCTTGACTTTGAGCCAAACCATTCATTACCTCCATGAACTGGGTCATTTGGTTTCTCATCTCCAGCCTTTCGTTAACCATCTGGGTTCTGACCTCTGTCAGCTCTTGCTGTACTTGATCCATCTGGATACCAGGAAGGTTGTTGCGAGTAGGATATCTGTGCGGACGGTTGAGAGGGAACACCCGACGGCGAGCAATAATTCCTGAACCACAACAGAGTTAGTAATAAACAAACCAAAAACAGAACCTACAAAACAAAACAAAGGTTAGTATGCAATGCAGTATGCTTATTTTCTTTCCAAGGTATCTGGCTTGGCTCTTGGTTTTGACCTTTCCAGACCCTGAGGAAGATGCTTTGATGTCGCTTGAGAGAAAGAGAACTTAATAAAACAAACTGACAAATATATTACAAAATGGTGAATAATACATAGTCTGTTTTTACAACACATGCCCCTGAGGGGTCAAAATACAACATAAAAGGAAAAGTACATGAAATGGAAAAAACAACAAGCAGAGAAATCAAACATCTAATCCAAATTCATCCTCCTTAACCTCCTTCAGAAGTGCCTCAGTTACAGGACCATCCGGATGCTCTGTGATGTTTCTGATAAGAAGGTTCCTGGTGGCAATTGCAGTGGTCAGCTTCTTGTGTCTGTCTTGGTCCTTTGACCTCTTCACACCAGCCCTAATCTTTAACTCTGAAATCTCCTTCTGGGCTGCTAGCAGAGCCTCCTGTTGTTTCTTTTCATTGGCCTCCAACTGCTCAATCCTAGTTTGAGTCCTCTTATCCTCTTGAGTGCGAGCTTCAGTGATCCTGACCCACCTATCTTGACTTTCTTTCAGATAGAGATCAGTCCTAGCCTTCTGAAACTGGGCCTCTTTGTAGGCATTCTTCAATATTTGCTCTCCAGCTCTTGATTTCTTGATGTAGTCTTCTGCTTTCTCAATCCTGGCTAGATGCTCCACTCTAAGCTTCTCCAACCTCTCAATGTCTATACGACCATCACTCCTCTCCCAGATGGTCCTCTTCAGAGCTTGAGACAGATTCTCATTTCTTTCCTTCAGCTTCTCAAATTCTTCCAGGCTGACAGTGGCTGGAGGTGGTGATGTGGATGGTCCAGGTGCATCCTCAATGATGAAAGGCATCCCAGAAATCTGAGCCCTAGCATGAGACCATTCATAATACTAAGCTGAGGCTACATTATTGCACCTCCCAATAATGGCCATCCCTTTGGTCTGGATGTTGTCCCAAGCCCAAGATGCTTGTATGACAACAGCTAGGTTAGGCTTTATCTCACAATACAGGGTTTCAGCTAGGTCTTGCACTCTAGGAGGGTGAAACAAAGCATAGCCCAATTGTCTCTTGAACAGCAAAGGATTGTAATTGATGCAACCCTTCACTCCTACCAGAGGTACATTGGGGAACTGCCCACAGCTAGTAATTATGTCTCTGCCTGGTGCTCTGGGTGCACCATCTGATGTCATCTGAAGTCAAAGCAATGAGTCTCCTAGCCCAATTCTTCTGTTGGTGGGGGTTCAGGAAGGCATCAGTCTTGGGTAAGTGTTTTAGCAGCCAGGTATGAAATAGAGGAGCACATCACCTTACCAACCTCCCTCTCTGCTTCTCATTCCTCTGATGAACAGAATAATAGAAATCCCCCAGTAATGTGGGCACTGGGTTCCTCAGAAGGAAGAGATGAATGGCATTCTTGCTAATAAACTTGGGATCATCTGTAAAAAGTATAACCCCATATATAATGAGGGCTAACAATGCACAAACTGCCTTCCATTCTCCCAAGGAGGCCTTCAGGATGGCCTGAGAAGTCAGAAAATCTAAGTGTAGGCCAGGAATTCCAGCCTTTGTTGTCATGTTCTGCTCAATCAAAATAGGCTCCAGGTACAGTGCTTTTGTCACTTCTTCATTGCTGGGAGAAGTCATTTCAGGGTTGAAGGGGATACCACCCCTGACAGGTACTCCAATCAATGATGAAAACTCCTCCAACAGAGGTCCCAACTGAAAATTCTCGAAAGTGAAGCATCTCAAAGGAGGATTATAGAACTGTAGGCAAGTGTGAATCAAACTCCTCTGAGAAGGGTCCAAATCCATAACCATATCAAGGATGCCTCCATAATGCTCTCTGAATAATGGGATGTGATCTGGAGTGACAAGTGCCTGGACCTGTCTGATGCCAGTCAGCACAGGCTCAAAGAAATGGTATGAAATGTTGCTCTTCTTGGGTGCCATGACTGCTGATGAAGAGCTGAAAATAACTATTGATGATGAAGACTGATACTGGTGATGAGCCACTGATAGGCTGAGACTGGTGATAACAGTGCTGAAGCAGGCAACTGATGAAGATAGTTGAAGCAGATAACTGATGAACAGGGGTCTATGCAGATGAAGGGGTCAAAACCAAGCCAGATGTAATATGGATACCCTGAAAAACAAATAAACACATGTTAAATGATGCAATGATGATGTATACAAATGATATGCAAGGGTTTGTGATCAAGCTGGATCTGACTACTGCCTTGATATAAAGGTCCATGTATGTTCAAGAAGTCCAGATGGAGGTTCAGAAGTCCAGTAACCAAGGTGGGGGACTCAAATAAAGAGTCACATGTTCAAGGTTAAATCACAAGAACTGTCCAAAGTGAAGCATTCTTAAACAAAACAAGCATCAGGGTATGATGTGGCCAAGGGTTCCTGCAAACCTGTAAACAGCCCAACCCCCTCACTGGTGGTGTTCTAAAACAAGGATCCTCAGACTTGGATCGGTTATGAGAAGTGTAAACACTTCTAACCCGGAGGTACAGTGTTTACAATAACCATAAAGGATCCTCCTCTAATTCACCTCAGTTTCTGGAGGTCAATAATAAAGGTCATCCAGACTTAGCAGGCTTCCCAGATAGCCCTAGCACTACAGGAAATATGTAGCACAGAGTTCTCAAGAAGAAACCCACATCTGAACCGTGTTTCATATTCCCGCACCAGACCGAAATGGAATGGGAAATAACATGAACCACTCTAGCCTAAGTGTCACTCAGGTCCCAGGTATAGGACCTCAAGCTCTCAGTAGAACCCCACCCACCAAAACAAAAACCAGATCCAGCCAGATGACAGTATGACAGTATGATACATAAAGCTGTAAAGAAAGCAATAAATAACTGTACATAAAGCAGTAAATAAAGCAAATACACAAACACAAATTAGCACATAACACCCCAGTAAACACAAATAAAACAAGCGCTAGGAGGAACCCACAAAATGAACCATAAGCCCTGGTTGCAGTATAAGGGTCCCCAGCAGAGTCGCCAAGCTGTCGCTCCCACCAAATGACACCTCAGGTCAGAAGGGGTACAGACGCGAACGGTCGGCGAAAGGAGAAGAGAACACACAGAAGTGAACTCAGAAAAGACAAGAGTCGCCAGCTAGGCATTTTTATCCCGGAGGAAAGGCAATGCTGCATAGACCTAGAAAGATATGAATAAGACGGTCGCGAACCAGAGAGACTGAGAAAGGGGGTTGGTTACAACTTGGGAAGGTATTAGCACCCAGATTGTCCGCCGTACTCGACGGGATCCACGCTTAAAAGATTTGTGTTTTAAAGGGGTAGTGTTAGTGCAATTTGTGTATCAAAGTTGGAAAGAATGCAAGTGTCAGTGTATAGTGTATAAGTGATGTGAAGTATGAAGGTGTCAGTGTAAAGAATAGGAGTGTAAAGCTCAAGATATTGAGGCTTAAAGAATAATGCTGGAAGGAGGGGGGATATAAAGAGACTTTTGTTCGATAACAGTTAAGTTATGCCTACGTATCCTCTCGTGCAATGAGGAAGTCAGAACACCGTAGTTCGACCCAAAGAGACTGAAAGATAAATTGACTTGTGAACTGCTTGCTTGTCTATGCTCAAGTGTATGACCTTTCTGGCTCAGGTGCAAACTGTCTTGCATTAGACGGAAGAATCAAGTTCTCGTTTATGAGTGAATGAGATGAGAAAAGAATCCCGAAGGAGACGATTATTGTTTGTTTTTGTATTTTCAGTCTTTTATTGCTTTTTGAAGTTTGTCATAAGTTAATGAGTTTAAGCCTAAACCAATGGGTTAGTAAACTCATCACATCTTCCCTCTGATAAGGGGTAATGAGAGTACCTTAAGTGTGAAGTCAACATCTCACACTTAATCACAATGATGTAGGATTAAGATCATTGACCTACTTGTGATTATTTAGATGTTTTTTGTTGTTTTTGTTTAGTGTTGAGTAATGAGATTAAGCCATAATCAGGGATTAAACATCCTCATTACACCATCCTAATAGAATGATAATAGATGAGAATGTTTAAGCTGAGGAAGACTCCTCAACTTAATCCATGATTAAGGATTAACCTCATGACAAAACAAAGCCTTTATTAGATGGATTTTAGTTAATGATAAGATGAAGAAGTGGATTTTATGATTTGTAAGACAACTTTAGGGGGACTTGTCCATTAACACTAGGGTTAGTCCTTCTTAACCAATTAAGGAAGAATTAGAACCCTAATGCAAGGCCCAAGTAACAAGCTTGATGTCTTGATGATTATTAAGTGAATTTATTAAAGGATTTAAACACATTAAGGGTTTAACACTTAGGATTAAAGTTATACACTCCATCCTAATAGAAGGATGCAGGCATAAGCTTAATCACAAAGCCTTAAAGCCTTTAGGGTTTAGTCCCTGATTATGAGAAGAGAAGAGAAGACTCAAAGAAGACACAAAGGTAAAAGCTAAGTGGGGGACTAATCAAACCCTAATTGTTATCATGCTTGGTCATTCCTATGGTTTGTGAGGTTTAAGAAAGAAATCTTCAAGGAACCATCAAGGAGAGAAGCAGATGAAAGGAGAAGAAGAAAGGAGAAGCAAAACAACTTGCTTCACTTAAGAAGACAAGTTGCTTGAAGAAAGAAAGTAAGATGAACAAGAATGAGCAAACTCAATCCAAAGCACAAGATAAAGTGCAGCAATGATGCATAAGAGAGATGAAAAGAGATTGTGAGAAGTGAAGGCAAATCCACTTCTCAACACAACTTACCACCTGAAAAGTTAGCAAAAGAAATGAAATGCAATGCAAATGAGATGCAATGTCATGATGCAAATCAAAACCAGAAGCATAAGTATGATGTTAAGGATGCTAAGAGATGATGTAAACATGTAACAAGGCATGAGGATGATTATACAAACATATGGATGCAAGAGAAACATGCTTTGAACCATGAATGTTCATGAAAAGTTATGGAATGCAAAAGACATATAGCATGGCAAATGAAAGATGCAATGATCAAACATGATTCTAATATGTCTTAAGATGTATTATGAATCAAATTGATGCACAAAATGTTATGGCAAGTCATGGTATGAAAGCAAATGGAAGATGAATGCAAAGGAAGGCATAAATTAGGGTTTATGATCAACACACAAAGCAAAATCCAAAACCAGAAGCAAATGACATGATAAAAATTCGAAAATGCAATCAAAGGAACCCTAAACCTACACAAACTCACTGCCCAAAGGAGGAGATCTAACTCCTAACCTAGTGAGAGCTATGAATTTCCTAAGATTTGCTAGGGTTTTAAGGTACCTTGTCAAGAAAAATGCAAAACAAATTGAAAATGCAAGATCAATTCATGCCAATTTTATCCTATAAACTACATGTCATGCAAGATGCAATGCAAAAAGAATCATTTTCCAACTCTCAATGGTTAGGCAGAAATGAATTTTTAAAGTTTGAAGAAAAATAATGCCTTGAAATGGAATTAAATCCAAAGAAAATTAACAAAAGGCATCAAGAACAAAAAAGAAATTTGGTTTGAGAGTTGGAAAATGTTTCTAAATGTTTTTAAATGTTACATGAATTTTTTGGTGATTTTTAAATACCTAAAAGTATTTTTAATTAATTAATTTTCATTAATTAATTAAAAATAAACTTTTAAATGATTTAAAAATAATTTTTAATGCAAAAAATAAAATAAAAATCATTTTCTGATTGAGAAAAATATTTGAAACAAAAATGCAAGAGGAAATATTTTTGGGATTTTTCTAACTATTTTAAAATAAATATGAAAGAAAATGCAAGAAAAATGAAATTAAAATTGATTTAATGGGAAGTCAACAGATCCAGTGGCTGGTATTCAAACTGAACGCGCGGGAGTTGACTGGCGCGCTATCCTACGGCTGGCATTTGAACTGGCTAGATTAATATAAAAAACCTGATTAATTAACTAATGACATGGATTAGGGTTTTAATGAGACAATCCAGGCCATTAAAACGCGCGGGAGTCAAACAAAGTCAACCAAATCTACGCTCCACATTCAAACTGAACCCTAAACGTATTTAAGAAACTAATCACTTTCAGGTGGCCGGAGAAGACTTCCGGTCGTCTTCTCCAGCCAGACCCTCACCTGAAAGTTGCTAACTTCTTCCCCAGGTCCCTAAAACCTAATCTCTCTGCCCAGAATCCATCCCCAAACATCATAGAGCAAGAATCAACAATCAAAACACATTTATTTTTCATAACAAAGCTGAATTGAAGCAAAATGCATTTAGGTCAGAAAAGTTTCAGAAGCATCATACATACTCAATACTCAATCATTTTCGAAACAAAACATATCAGCATGATCAGTGAAGCATAGAGAATCATTTAGGAACTTAAAAACATGTTTCTGGAAAAAATGTTCTTGAGCTCACCTGAACTGAAGCTTTGATTTCTGGAACTTTCTGGCTGTCCCTTTGATCCAAAACGCCTCTAATGGACCTCCTGAGAAGCTTGCAATGCTTGGTTGTAGTTTCTTTTGGCTGGTTTGAGAGATTGAGTGAGTTCTGTTCAGTGAGGGAGAGAAATCGTGTTTCAGTTTGAGGATATTTCAGGGATGAATGAGGGCAAGGAAATGATCAGGGGAGTATGTTGAGATGTTTTGTGAAGTTTGTTTCAATGTTTGATGCTTGTATGATGAGTTTCGAAGGAAGTTGCATAAGAGGTGAAAAATGAGAATGCTGGCTTAGAGAGAGTTTCAGGCTTGTGTGTGTGGTGTGTTGAGCTGCTTTTGGTCCATGTATCAAGTGGTGATAGGTCAGAGAGTTGTTGGTGGCCTATGGTGATTGGTATGGGTCTTTTGCAAAAAAGTCAAGCTTTGTGTAAGAGAGGTATGGGCTCATGGCTAGCCAAGGACAAGAGGGGTGTCCTGCGCAGAAAGAAGTGAGGAGAACCATAGGATCAATTTTGAAGTCAGCCAGCTCACGGATTAGGGTTTGAGTGAGGTTTTGCAACTTTGATCAACTTTGGCCCTTTTGAAATTTCTTGATCCACAAGTCATGAAAATGAGTGAACTTTTGATGCATTATGACTTTTAGACATTGGTTCATGTTTGTGTGAAGATTAGAAGTCCATTTGAGGTCTCAATTTTCCTTGGCAAGGGATTTTGCAACTTTGCCTCTTTGGTAGAAAACTTGAAATTATGTGATTTTTCCCAACTTTGACAAGCCATAACTTTTGATCCAAAATGAATTAGAATGAGTTCTTGTACTTTTTGAAAAGGGAATGATCCATTATACAACTTTCATGACCAAAGTTTTCTCATTTGAGGCATTTTTGAATCAAAAAGAAAGGGTTGAAAAACCTTCCCAAAATGGCAAGTTTCCATTGCAAGTCATTTTCCAAAAAGTCAACTTTGCAAATGACTTGAAATTCTTCAATTTTGTGAACTTCTAACATCTTCTATGATCAAATAAAGATCATACATAATCAAAATGATGATGAAAACCCTTTGGTTGGGTCATTGGGGGCCTCAGATGCCCTGATTTTGCACTGACTTGCTCAAAAAGTCAACTCTTGATTAGATGCCTTCCCCATGGAATTTCTTCATGAAAATTGATATGCATGATCCCTATACCATATAGAGACCAATAGAAACAATAATGACCAAAAAAATTGGAGTTATGGCCTTTGAAACCAAAACCCTAATTCTAGGTCATCTGTGCAGTCAAACCTGGCTCTGCTTCCATGCCAATCTCAGCTCTTGTGATTTTTTGACATTCTTGACTTTGAGAGGATATAATGTGATGCTTGAACACACATGGACTCCTTTGAAGTGATTGATGAGCTTTGGAGTGGCTCAAATGGCTCAGGGAATGCTCAGATCACAAACCCTAGATGCAGATGACTTTGAACCAATGCAGTGTAGCAAATATGCAATATGAGATGATATGATTGAACTTATGCATATGAGAAGATCACAAGCCATGGTGTGAATGGGTGAGGGAAAATTTGGGGTGTTTACACCAGGTTAGACGTATGATAGATGGTTTTGATCTGATTTCTTGCGTGTTCGAGGATGAATTGATTGGTGTTGTGGTTTCGAGTTTTTGGTGGTTTTCGCACACGTATGAGCAAGATGTTGTGACGTTGAGAACCTTGATTTCACTCTGTCGTCTCCAACATTGGAAAACGCAAGTCGAAGGCTCCCTTTCACATCACGCCCGAGAGTGAGATGATCTGATATGAACGGTGTTTCCCCGATGAGAAGAACGAGCAAGGAGAGGCATGCTCCGTACGGTTTCCGGTGATGTGTCTATTGAGGGGGAAGAGTTCGTCGATGAAGTTGTGGTTCATAGAATAGGTGGCGGCGGAATTCTTTCATAGAGAAGAGGATGTGGATCTTTTATTTTGTTATCAGATATATTAGGTTAAAAGGAATTGGATCGGGCCTCACTCTTTTCCACCATGGATTTACTCTTTGCACCACCCAAATTCGGGCTTGCACCCCTCCAGGCGCCATGGGATATGGGTTGGGCTTGCAGCCATAAAAAATCCTATCTGCACCAACAATTTCGCTACCCGCACCCCCTCCTGCGGATTCTCTTGATGGAATTGGGCTTGGGCTTGTCTTGCTAATTGCTGCAGACTAATTTTCTTATTCACCCTTTTTTTTTGTTCTTATTAGAAAATTCTATATAGTTTTTTTTTATTATTTAATTTTCTTGTTAAAATGTTAATTAATTCTCATGCTAGACAATTTTTGTGGATTAATATTTTAATCCATTTCTTAATAATTTTTAATTAGATATTTTCATAATTTTAATTATGTTTAGTACTAATTTTAAATTAAAGTATTCATAAGTGTTTTTTTGATCGATATTGGATCGATTTCGATTATGGTGGATAAGCATTTATTTTGCTTATGGGGATTAGTATACCTTGCTTGAGGCTTTTTCAGATTTCTTTTATGTGAAGAATCGGCACTTCAATCAAGTAAGTAATCTCGATTCTCCACTTTTAAGCATCATTATAGTTGTATGCGGCTTAGGACCATATACCTTAAGGTGCATATTGAGCCCTCCCACCTGAGGCACTGGATTTATTTGTGATTTTTGATGATATGTATCGATTTCGGAATTTAGGGATTAAGTTACGAACCATTAGGATCGCTTCCTTTCACTTCCCCTTAAAATCAACTTTTTTGCCCGTTTCGTCGCAATTATTAAAAATAGTTTTAGGTGGGATAAAATTCTGGAAAAATTAATGAGTTATCCTAATCCTCTTAATTAATTTGTCATATTTTTTTATTCCAGTTTTGATTGGTTTTAGTAGTCAATTTGGATTTTTCATTTCAAGTTGTCCCAAAAGGAATGGTATTGACATAAGAGACCAAAATCCAATTTTTCCCATAGGTGTGAGACCTATTTTTTGTGTGTGATTAAGCACTGGAATTGATGACATTATGATGCTCATTAGGCATTTTTTCATAATTTTAGATGCCCTTTTTGATCCACTTTGTGGAGGTGTTTTTCGGCGATCATGTCTTGCTATACCAATCGTTAAGTAATTATTTTGGTCCATTTCTTCTCACATCTTCTTCTTCTTGCTCCATAGGACTAAGCCAATGCATCCATGATTGTATATTCATTCACCCACATTCATAAGAATTCACTATTGACTTTTATATTCATTTCATTTATAAATTCATGTTTGTAAGCCATATGCATTCATACTTCATCCATAAACCCTAACTTGCATTTAGGTGAACTTTTTGTACATAGTTTGATATAGTTTGACCTTGTGAGCTATCCTAGCATACTTAGGGACCTATAACATGTAGCTACTGACTTTAGAAGTCATGTAACCTTTAGGTACTTTCACCTTTAGACTTAGGTCTTATTTTGAACACTAGTTCCATTCTAGGACGTTTATGGTATTTAATCGCTTTTATGCTTTGATTTTACTTTCAATATGCATTGTCATGCTAACTTTTGTTTTGTAGGGGGGAAGATTGAGGTAAGTCTCACTTCATTCCTATCTCTTATGCATTATAGTTGTGTTTGCCTTAGCACTTGGTTCTTGCTTATAGGTTTTCCCTTTCTTTAGAAACAACTTACCTTCCTTAGGAAGTAATTTGATTTCTAAGTTCTCTTTTCTTCTTTTCTTTTCTTCCTTAGGATTAGAAAACCTCACAAACCATTAGGATCTCCCTTTTGCATATAATAAATAACTTAGGGTTGTGTCTTAGTCCCCTTAGTTTGTCCTTTTTTCAACTTGAGTCATTCTTTCTCATCTCATAAAGAAAAGCAATAAAACACTTAATAAAAATCGAACTTTCTTGTACGACACGAGACTTTGTTGCGAAGTACTTATACGCGTCCTGTTTCGGGGCGAGGTGTAAGTACTTCACGCGATGGATAGGTCTTAGTATGAGAATGTTCACAAACAAATTCAAAACATTTCTCATAAAAGACAAAAACAAATAACAAGTGACTATCCTGCGGGAACTTCTCTTCTCATCTCATTCACTCATAACGCGAACTTGTGACGACTTGTCTCGCATGCAAGACGGTAAACGCACTCGTACCAGATGAGCTTGCAACACCTAAGCATAGACATACGCAGGTCCAGCATAAAAAAACACAAACAAATAGTTTCCGCCTTAGTTAGGCGAACTACGTCGACTCTGATCCTCATTATCCTGATGAGGTACGTAGGCAGCGGGGTAAGGCCCATTCTATCACATTCTTTATTTTCCCTAAATTTTCCCCTTTCTTTCTTTTCATTCTCTCTTTTCCAGTTCCTTTCTCATTCCAGTTCCATTTAGCGGTTTTATTCAGCAGCAGTTATATTCTTTTACCCTTTGAAACAAAACAAACAAGCGTGGATCCCGTCGGGTACGGCGGACGATTTGGGGTGCTAATACCTTCCCAGGTAGTAACCGACTCTCGAACCCAGATCTTTGGTTCGCAGGACCTTGTCCTTTCCTTCTTCCTTGGGTTTGTGCAGCATTACCTTTCCCGTTCCTTCGGGATAAAAATGCCTGGCTGGCGACTCTTCCTTTTCCGCGCCACTTTCGCGTTTGTACTAGGATGAAAATCCCGGGAGCGACAGCTGGCGACTCTACTAGGGATTGAACCCAGAATCTCTGGTTTCCCTTGTAGAGTCAATCCTAATGCCTGTTTGGTTTTGTTTCTTTGGGTGTTTATCTGTTTGCTGTTGTGTGCTTTAGTTTAGCTTTACTGTTTTTATTTACAGTTTTTACTTTACAGCTTTACTTTACCATATTTATTTACCGCTTTCAGTATTTATTTTCCATGCATCATATTATACTGGACAGTCTGGCTGTGCTGGTTTTCATTTTTTCTGCGGGATGGGAGTTACTGTGAGATAAGCCAACTACCCGGTTTGAGTGCACTATAGGATTAGCGTGGACAGACATTGTACTCCCATGAGTGGCGATATGTTCCACACCCAGATTTAGACCATCTTGGAACTATTCTGTGCGGGGATTACCCCACTTTAGGGTACGACGTTGATAGGTATGTGCATCTAGTGACCGATCTTCAAGGACCTTGATGGGAACACCCCTCTCTAGTGATGACAGTGGCAAACCACATTTGTTGGCAAACCCACTCGCATCCGAGGGTCCATTGGGAACTCGCATAGGATGGCCTGGTTCTCTCATAGGAATCCAGTTAAGGCAAACTGTTCGTATGACGGTAGTATTGTACCCTTCGGGATGAATGTACTATTGTTTCTCGATTCAGTGCTTGAAGCTGGAGACTTGTGAGGGATGCTTGTTTTTCCGGACTCAACCGAGGCCTCCCTGAGTAGTACATAATGACAAACCGATTCCCTGATTTGGTCATGAGCCATTTCTCGGAAATAGTGAACGTATTATTGCTATTCGGCTTTGAGAATCCATGATGTTGACCCGAGTAGCACACCCGTGAGATTGGGAGGGGTTTACAGGTTTGCAGGAACCCTAAGACCTTCAACATACCCACTTTGTCAGTATTGTTCAGTGTTCTATGGTTCTTTGATTCTGAGATCCGGGATTTCTAATCAGAGATATTGTTGCTATGATTACCATTACGACCTTGATATTGTGACTATTATTATGACTCTCCACAGACACTTGGCTCGTTGTCCAACTTCAACACCATCAGTGACTATTCTATTATGTGATCCAGTTCTATAGTTATTGGGTTCTCAGTTATGGGGTTTTGTACAGAGATGGTGCTGCTATTATGGTTCTATTCAGACACTTGACTCATTGCTCAACATCGGCACCAACATCAGATCATTGATCACATGCCTGTTGCATACATGAAAGTAGGAATATGACACAAAACTGTAATGGAATGAACATCCAGACTGCTGACTGTTGAAAGTCTTCGAGAGCAATAAATCCAGACGGAGTCAGGCCTCCTCAATAATGGCAACCACGGTGGGAATGCTAGATGCAAGTACCACTCAGGGTCATTTAGGCATACAATTGACAATTGTGATGTGTTCAACCACAAGGTTCAAATTTTGATCGACTCAAAGGTCATCATGCCAGGAAGTCTGCCCATATATTGAAATCTCCTCATCAATTTGGCATCCTAGTTTGCAAGGGCATCTTCAAAAGCAATAAGTCCAGATGGAGTCAAGTCTCCTCAATGACTGCAATGTTCAACTTCTTTACTGCATTTTCATATGTAGTTTGTATTGTTTGTTTAACCATTTGTATGCATGCACGAAACTCATTTATTTTTTAATGTTAACCATAATAAAATGCACATGTTTTTCTTGAAGTAATCCATTCGTATTCACTCATGATTTTGTGTATGTGCATTGTAATACCAACTGTTGTGCTTAAACTCTATCAGGGAGGATGAAGAAATGAAAATGAAAAAACTCTAATTGTGTGCTTTTGAGAAAGACCCTGTTGACGATGTACAGGCATTATTTCAAATCCTAAACACCGGAGATATAAGGGAGATAGACCCTCGCCAACCCATTTGAGCCTTGAAGTAGAAGTTTCTTTTCGCATGAAAAAACCCTTGCATTTGACCCAGGGGCAGGGTAGGCGTCAGTTAGTTTGACTGAGCATTCGAATTTCAAAAAGGAGTATACATCTGAGGATCCATTACCTTTCGTTGTACCAAATCAAGAGGTCCAATGACCAGAAACCACAATGGTTATCCCAAGCAAGAGGTCTAGAGACCAGAAACCACAATGGTTATCCCTCATCAACCAAGAAGTGAGGCAGTCACAACCCTTTCAAAGCAATCAAGACAAACAGTGTCACACGACCTGTTCAAAAAAAAAGAAAAAAGAAAAAATGAATAAAAAGGCCCGCTAAGTCGAAATTTGAAAACAAGCGACTTGGGCAAAAATTAGGGCATCCCGCTGGACCTCGCAATCAAAGATTCACAAGAATCAGTCCAGGCAAAAGTTAGGGATAAGCAAAAAAATGCAAAAGCAAAAAACGAAAAGGATTACATAAGAAATATCCTCAAACAAGAACAAAGTCGTGTGATACAGACACAAAAGACAAAAAAAGGGACTGACTCCAAATGAATACCTGATTGGTGCTTAAACCGTTAGTGTAATTGGTTCCTCAACCATCACAAAACACTTTTTGAGATGTGAGCGCTTATGAAAGCTAGCTGAAAATAGGAATGGAGAACATCACGAAGATGGGTGGGCACAAATAAATTTTGAGCCTATATCCTTTGTTTCTATAACCGTGAACCAGGCCACGATACAACCCTCAAAAGTCCTAACTGAAACAGGGTTATTTTTGAGAGCGTACTACCACAAGACCGCGTTCCTGACTCCTGTGAGTGGTGTTGAAATATCTTTGTTGGTGTTGCATGTGCATGCTTTCTATTATTCAAAAAAATTAATGTCGTATCTTAACCAGTGATTCGCTCACAAAGGTTTGCGACATCTTTTTCAGTAAAACTTCAAGATTAACATGTGTGTTGCATTAGAATTTTCATTCTCAAAAATAAACATTTTCTGCTTGCATACATTTGTTGGCATCATAAAAGTTCACATACGAAACTTCAGTCCAGAAGCTTAATCTTGCCAAGTTGAGAAGTCTGAAACTTCCGAAGGACCATCTGTCGATGTACACTTTTCAAGAAAACTCCATTCAATAGGGACTTTCCCAACAGTCGTGGTAAGAGCCATTAGTCTGAGGCATGCATTCAAATGTTAGCCAAACTGGGGCAATTACTTCGAGATTCAAATCTCTCACGGAGTATGTAGTATGGGCGTTTTCTTCAAAGCACAGTCAGTCAGAGATGATCATTTCATGGCTCATACCGGGGCAGGCCATCCCAGGAGCATGAGAAGTATTCTCTCCCGAAGACGGTAAGTCAGAAGCACCTATCCAAGGTTCAAAATATCGGGGCAGAATATATCACAGTGATATGAGGTTTTTCATGAATCCTCACGAGGCAAATTCTTGCACAAACCATGCAGTCACGGGCAATTATTTCGAGATCCGACGAATATCTCCAAGAGTTTGAAGACACTGAGGCATTTAGTATGTCATGTTTTCTGTAAAATCCTCTTGAGACATATTCTTCCGATGGACCTTAGCATGAGACGAGTTGAAAACTACAAAGAACCATTGTTCGCTCATGATTAGTTGGCAACCTATCAACCCAGAGGCTGGAAGAAAAGCCATTGTCAGCACAATACTTCGAGAGTTGTTTAATCAGCAGGCTTCATTGATTAGAGTTCCTTGGCAAGTCTCATTAGGCAATCCCTTCTCCAGTAGTGTAGCAAAGGGAAAGGTGCTTCCCGAGCAGAATGGTATCATCACCATCTCATCCCCAGCATGAGATTGTATTATCTCATCCCCAGCATGAGACCCTTCTTACCTCTCATTCTCAATGAGAGACAACCAAAGTTTTTATTTGCAACAGGAGTTATTCTCAATTGATATTATCCATCATCCCCAGTAGAGGTAGAAGTTGAAATCTCCCTCAGCAAGGCAACATAAAGTTGGTGTCCTCCCCAAGCATAGACTTCCTTTCGATACAGGGGCAATCCTCAACAGTACAAGGAGTTCTTTCCTCCCCAGCAAGGTGCTTCCTCAATAGTGACATGCCTTTGGTTCCTAGCCAAGTCAGGAGGTCTTCACTTACCCATCAGAGTTCAAGAAGGGCCCATTTCCAGAAGGGTCTTGGCACTCCAATCTCAAAGTCCAATTTATTTTTGGCAATGGCGGCTGTTCAGAGCCAGTGTATCATTAACAGCTTTCCCCGCGACGTTGTTTCCTCCTTACCAGGTCAATGCAGTGATCATCAGTTCCTCCCCAGTCAAGCCATCTAGGATACTTGCAGTCTCCTTTCCGGGAGATCCTTTGCATTTGCATTTGCATAATCATCATTACATTTGCATCCTCCAAAGCGTAGCATTTGCATAAATTCAAACATATGCATGCCAGCATGGGCCAATTTTGAGGTATATTACATACGACCTATAACATCTTCTCAACCTGAAGTACTCCGCACAGAGGATACCAGTATCATTTTTCAGACATCCTTGTCTTTTTCAAGTCAATGTTCGTCATTTTTTCGCGTCTCTTTTTAAGTACAACAGTCGCGTTGCAGGTTCCCATTTTGTACAACGGTCCTGTTTGCCTGGGCTCTCGTTTATGTACAACGATCCCGTTCCATCTTGTCTTACTTCCACTGTTGTGTTTCTGGTTATCGCCTGAGGCCGGTATACCAGTGCGTCTCCATTCGAGGATGGTTTCGTGTTTGATCCGAGGATCTTTCGAGAATTGTCATTCGAGGATGGCATTCATTTCTTCAAGTCCTTCTGAGGTTGGTCTTGTTGTTGTGGCTATCATTCGAGGATGATAGACCATTTTGAGTTTATTGATTGAGGTTTGTTTGTCTCTTTTGCAAAGTCTGTTTGAGGTCAGTCTTTGTGTTTCTGGTTATCGCCTGAGGCCATTATACCAGTGCGTCTCCATTCGAGGATGGTTTCGTGTTAGATATGAGGATCTTTTGAGAATCGTCATTTGAGGATGGCATTCTTTTCTTCAAGTCCTTCTGAGGTTGGTCTTGTTGTTGTAGCTATCATTCAAGGATGATAGACCATTTTGAGCTTATTGATTGAGGTCAGTTTGTCTCTTTTGCAAAGTCTGTCTGAGGTTGGTCTTTGTGTTTCTGGTTATCGCCTGAGGCCAGTATACCAGTGCGTCTCCATTCGAGGATGGTTTCGTGTTAGATCCGAGGATCTTTTGAGAATCATCATTTGAGGATGGCATTCTTTTCTTCAAGTCCTTCTGAGGTTGGTCTTGTTGTTGTGGCCATCATTCGAGGATGCTAGACCATTTTGAGCTTATTGATTGAGGTCAGTTTGTCTCTTTTGCAATGTATGTCTGAGGTCAGTCTTTGTGTTTCTGGTTATCGCCTGAGGCCGGTATACCAGTGCGTCTCCATTTGAGGATGGTTTCGTGTTAGATCCGAGGATCTTTTGAGAATCATCATTTGAGGATGGCATTCTTATTTTCAAGTCCTTCTGAGGTTTGTCTTGTTTGTGTTTGTTGTGGCTATCATTCGAGGATGGTAGACCATTTTTGAGCTTATTGATTGAGGTCAGTTTGTCTCTTTTGCAACGTCTGTCTGAGGTCAGTCTTTGTGTCTCTAGTTACCGCCCGAGGCCGGTATACCATGGCGTCTCCATTCGAGGATGGTTTTAGTGCTTGATCCGAGGATCTCTTTTGAGAATTGTCATCTGAGGATGGAATTCTTCCCAGCATATTGTATTCCCCACAGAACGCAACTTTATTTCCCAGTGTGGTTATTTCTACCAAGTCTTGTTTGCTATCCCCAGTCGAGTCTTGTTTCAGTACAACAATCTCATTTTTTCACGTCTCTGTTTAAGTACAATGGTTGCGTCTCGGGCTCTCGTTTAAGTACAACGATATCGTTCCTTTCGAGTCTCCATTTAAGTACAATAGTCTCGTCTTTGGGTCTTGTTTCAGTACAACAGTCTCATTTTTTCGCGTCCCTGTTTCAGTACAGCAATTTCATGTCGGGTTATCATTTAAGTACAATGATCCCATTTCTTTTTGGTCTCGTCTCAGTACGATGGCTTCATTTTCTTGGTTATAGATTGGTTGATACCATTTCCTGGTTGGATCGGTTGATCTTCTTTGAGTCGTAAATCGAATGATATTACGTTCTCGTTTTTTCTTAGTTATGGATCGATTGATACCATTTCCTGGTTGGATCGGTTGATCTTCTTTGAGTCGTAAATCGGATGATATTACGTTCTCGTTTTTTCTTGGTTATGGATCGGTTGAAACCATTTCCTGGTTGGATCGGTTGATCTTCTTTGAGTCGTAAATCGGATGATATTGCGTTCTCGTTTTTTCTTGGTTATGGATCGGTTGATACCATTTCTTGGTTGGATCGGTTGATCTTCTTTGAGTCGTAAATCGGATGATGTTACGTTCTCGTTTTTTCAGGGTTATGGATCGGTTGATACCATTTCCTGGTTCTGGAAAAGAATGCAAGTGTCAGTGCAAAAGAAATGTGAAGTGAATAAAAGGAGTGTCAGTGCAAGAAGAGAGTGCAATACTCAGGACAATGAGGCTTAAAGAATAATGCTTGAAGAAGGGGGGATATACAGAGACTTTTGTTCGATAACTGTTAAGTTATGCCTACGTATCCTCTCGTGCAATGAGGAAGTCAGAACACCGTAGTTTGAATCAAAGAGACTGAAAGATAAATTGACTTGTGAACTGCTTACTTGTCTAGGCTCAAGTGTATGACCTGTCTGGCTCAGGTGCAAACTGTCTTGCATTAGACGGCAGAAGCAAGTTCTCGTTTATGAGTGAAGATGATGAGAAAAGAATCCCGAAGGAGACTATTATTGTTTGTTTTTTGTGTTTTCAGTTTTGTTATTGCTTTTGTGTTTTTCATAATAAAATGAGCTTAAGCCTAAACCAAGGGTTAGTAAACTCATCACATCCTCCCTTTGATTAGGGGTAATGAGAACACCTTAACTATGAGGTAAACACCTCACACTTAATCACCATGATGTAGGATTAAGATCATTAACCTACTTTCATTTATTTAAATGTTTTTGGAGTTTTTGTTTGGTGTTAAGTAATGAGTTTAAGCCATAATCAAGGATTTAATGGACTCATTACACCATCCTAATAGAAGGATAATAGATGAGAACATTTAAGCTGAGGAAGGATCCTCAACTTAATCCATGATTAGGGATTAACCTCATGACAAAACAAAGCCTTTATTTAATGTATTTTAGTTAATGGTAGGATTAAGAAGTGAATTTTATGGTTTGTTAGACAACTTGAGGGGGACTTGTCCATTAACACTAGGGTTAGTCCTTCTTAACCAATTAAGGAAGAATTAGAATCCTAATGTAAGGCCCAAGTTACAAGCTTGATGTCTTAGTGATTATTAGGTGAATTGATTAAAGGGTTTAAACACATTGAGGGTTTAACACTTAGGATTAAAGTTATACACTCCACCCTAATAGAAGGATGCAGGCATAACCCTAATCACAAAGCCTTAAAACCTTTAAGGTTTAGTCCTTGATTAAGAGATGAGAAGAGAAGACTCAAAGATGACACAAAGGCAAAACTAATGGGGGACTAATAAAAACCTAATTGTGATCATGCTTGGGTGTTCCTAGGGTTCATGAAGCTTGCAAGAAGATCTTCAAGGAAAAGCCACCATGGAAGAAGCAGGATGAAAGAAAGAACATCAGAAAGAAGCAGGATAACTTACCTTACTTAAGAAGATAAGTTGCTTGAAGAAAGAAGGTGAGGAAGGAACATGAATGAGCAAGATCACTCTAATACAAAAGTAAAATGCAGCAATGAATGCATAAAGAGAGATTAGAATAGATTATGAGAAGTGAAGACAAATTCACTTCTCAAACACTTACCACCTGAAAAGTTAGCAAAAGGAAATGAAATGAAATGAAAATGAGATGAAATGCAAAGATGAAAACCAAAGTCAGAAGCATATTCATGATGCAAATGATGCTATGGGATGATGCAAAAGCATACCAAGAGATGTGTATGATCATACAGAGGATGGGAATGCAAATGAGATATGTAAGAATCATGAAAGTTCATGAATGCATATGACATCAAATGAAAGCAAAAGCATGGCAAATGGATGAGGAAATGATCAATCATGAGTCTAATGTCTCCTAAGATGTCTTAGAAGTCATGTGAATGCACAAAATGTCATGGAAAGTTCATGTATGCAAGCATATGAAGAATGAATGCAAATGAAGGCAAAGATTAGGGTTTATGTACAAGATGCAATGCAAAATTCAAAATCAGAAGCAAATGACAAGAATAAAAATTGAAAATGGAATCAAAGGTACCCTAAACCTATACAAGTTCATTGCCCAAAGGGGAAGGCCAGAAGCTAAACCCTAAAGGACTTATGATTTTTCTAAGTTTCTAAGGTTTTAAGGGTGATCCTAAAGGGAAAATGCCAAACAAATTGAAAATGCAAGATAAAAATGAATAAAAAAATGTTTTTAGAAGCTTGAAAGTATGTAGAACACAATGAAAAAAGAACCATTCACAAACTCAACTTGGATCAAAAGTTATGAATTTTTGAAGTTAGGGTTAAAAATATTCAAATTAAAGAACCCTAATTCAAATGAAAGTTGTCAAAGTATGATCAAAACCAAAAAGAAATTTGTGTGGTGAGTTTGTAAATGTTTCTAAATATTCAAAGATGTTCTCTGATTTTTTTTGTGATTTTTAAATACTTAAATGTATATTTAATTAATTAATTAATTCCCATTAACTAATTAAAAATAAACATTTAAATGATTTAAAAATAATTTTTAATGAAAAAATAAAACAAAAATTATTTTCAGAATGAGAAAAATATATAAATTCATGATGCAAAAAATAAAATTTTTTGAAAGTGTTTTGCTATTTTTAATAAATGATGCAAAAGAAATAAAAAGAAAAAAAATAAATATGAAGAAAGGTGAAAGTCAATGCATCCAATGATCCAGATTCAAATTGGAGATGGAGGGAAAGACCACGCGCGCAATCCTACGGCCCACATTCAAATCTGATTAATCCCAATTAATTAATTTAATAATCCTAATTAATAACTTTGATTCAATCCTCACCACACAAACACGCGCGGGAACTCTCATATAACGACCTACGTTTAAAAAGTGCCATAACCCTAATTAACCTAATTAATCACTTTCAGGTGGCCGGAAGTGACCTCCGGTCATCTTCTCCGGCCACACCTCACCTGAGAATCTCCTAAAACGCTCCCTAGACCATTTCTGGAGCTCTAAAGCTCCAGATTGCTTCCTCTCTCCATCCTAAACTCATCCCTGACCTCAAACCTCATTTATTTTCACTCACCAGCAAGATTCGAAGCAAAGTATAAAAATGGCAGAAAATTCAGACAAGCCATACATGCTCAATTCTTCATCATTTTCAAAAATAAAAGGTTCAGTGTCTTCAGGGGAGCAAGCTTAAGCATTTAGGAACTTAAAACAAGAGTTCTGGAAATATAAATTCCATGGCTACCTGAAACGAAGCTTTCAACCCAAGAGCTTTCTGGCTGTCTTCTTGCTTCCAATCACCTCCAATGATCTTCCTCAAGAGTTTGCAATGCTTAGTTGGAGTTTATATGGCCTCTATGTGAAGTTTGCTGAAGCTCAGGTCAAGGATTGTGAAAATCGTATTTTTGATATGGGGTGTTTAAAGGCAAAATGAAGGGTGGGAAATGATCAATGATGAATGTGGAGTTGAATGGGGGAAAAAGTTTGGAGTTTTGATGGCTGAGTTGTGTGGTTCGAAAAGAAATACATAAGAGGGAATTTTGGTGAATGCTGAGTTGTGGGGGGATTCAGGTTATGTTGTTGTATGAAATGGCTTGCTTGAGGTCCACATAACATGTTCTGATTGGGCAGAGAGTTGTTGTGGAGCAGTGTGATTGGTATGGCTCATTTTGCAAAAAGTCAAGAAAGTTGTACTTGGAGGTATGGGCTCATGGCAGGCTGAGGACAAAGGGGTGTCTGGCGCAGCTTGATTCATGGGACGCCATGGAATTCAGATTGATGCAAAATATCAAGTGGAATGAAGTTTGTGGGTGGTTTTGCAATTTGTGAAGGTTTTGGCCCTTTTTGAAATACTTGATGATCAAGGCATGAAACTTGAGATCTCTTTGGGAAATTCTGAATTATAGGTCATGTATGATGTTTGTGTAATGGTTAGAATTAAATTAGAGGTCACAAATTGGTTTGACATGAGTTTTTGCAAGTTTCCCTCTTTGGTACATAAGTGAAAATTTGTGATTTTTTCCCAACTTTGCAAGGCCATAACTTGAGTTCTATGATGAATTAGATCAAGTTCTTGTACTTTTTGAAAAGGGAATGATCCAATCTACAACTTTCATGACCAAGAATTTTTCATTTGAAGCATTTTTGAATCAAAAAGAGGAGGTTGAAAAACTTTCCCAAAATGGCAAGTTTTCATTACAAGTCACTTTCCCAAAATGGCAATTTTGCAAATGGCTTGAAATTCTTCAATTTTGTGAACTTATAACTTCTTCTAAGATCAAATAAAGATCATATACACCCAAAATGATGGAAAAGACCCTTTGGTTGGATGATTGGGGGCCTCAGATGCCCTGATTTTACACTGACTTGTTCAAGAAGTCATCTATTGATCAGATGCCTTCCCCATTGAATTTCTTCATGAAAATTGGTATGCATGATCCTCATATCATATAGAGACCAATAGAAACAAGAATGAGCAAAAAATTGGAGTTATAGCCTCTGAAACCAAAACCCTAATTTTAGGTCATCTGTGCAGTTAAACATGGCCCTGCTTTCATGCCTTTCTCAGTTCTTGTGATTTTCAGGCATTCTTGATCTTGGGAGGATATAATATGATGCTTGAACATACATGGACCCTCTTGAGATGATTGGAGACTCTTGGAGTGGCTCAAATAGCTTAGGGATGGCTCAGGTCACAAACCCTAGATGCAGATAACTTTGAACCAATGCAATGAAGCAAAAATGTAATATGAGATGATATGATTGAACTTATGCAAATGAAAAGAATCACAAGCCATGGTGAAATGAGTGAGGGCAAATTTGGGGTGTTTACAATTAACTCTGGAACCAAATGGAATCATCGCTTGTTATCCAAAGTAACTCCCCGTCGGGCATACGATGTTCCCCATTGCTTACACGCCACATTAGCACACAATGTTTAAGGATTTCTCACACCCCACACGGGTACACAATCTAATTGCTCACACCCCACACGGGCACAAAATCAATGTGAATAAATCACCCATCGCTCACACCCCACACGGGCACACGATGTTTCTGGATTGCTCACACCCCACACGGGCACACAATCCGATCGCTCACACCCCACATAGGCACACGATCTTGTTATAGTCATCGCTCACACTCCACATGAGCACACGATGCTACAACGGATTCACAAAGAATCCCATGGCACAAGAATGCATACATTATGCTTTACATGCAAAATGACACATAACATTCTTGAAAATTAATACATTATTCACAACATAATTATGCATTCATCTCATTCAATTAGCATACATTGACATTCAATTCAACAATGTATTCGTTTTCCAAACGGCCACAACATCACATCAACCCACATTTCCATAATTAATTCATTTACGTTTTATCGGAAAAGTCGGGTGAAAGTCGGCTAAAAATTACATTTCTTAGCATCATTAGTTTCTACACGTTTCTAGCTTCGAATCGATATAAGGAACACTAAAAACGGATACTTGAAACTAAAGCTACGGATTAAAACACAATTTCCTCAAAAACCTACAGGCTCGCTGAGTGCCCTCTCGCTTGCTGAACGAGATTCAACCTGGAACTTTCACTGAGCGAGGGATAGCTCGCTGAGCGACCACTGCATATTCCATAATTTCTCAGTTGTGAACAGTCAACTGCAAACACCCTAAAACTCCATAATACTTCCATAAACATGATCTAAAGCATATATCTAACATCATACTTCGATTATAACGATTTCTAACCGATTAATCTACCAATTTCTCACATTTTCTCTAAAACCCTAACTATTCATCGTCTCTAAACTTCCATCAAAACCAAAACCCAACCAATTAAACACATACATAATCATACACAATATAGATAACAATGCTTATCACCCATACCCGATTATACCGATTCCTAGGAGAAATCTTGAAGCTTTTTCAAACTTTCCCTTTTTTCTCTTCTTTTTCTCTTCTCTCCTTTTCTTTCTTCTCTTTTTCTTTCTCTTCTTACCAACTCTCTATTTCACTCTTTCTCACTCTCTTATATTCTTTTTCTTTCTATATCTATTTTCTACTCTTTCCAACCAAATATTATTTTTCCCTCAAAAATACCAATCCTACTAATTATTAACTTATTACTAATTAACAAATACCTAAAATACCCTCAAAACCAATTTTACCCGAAAATTCACAAATCGGTAAAATCACACAATACACCAACATATCACATTAATTCCTCAACATATCATATCATCATGATAATTTCACAAATAAAACAATTATCATACAAATAAAATAAAAGACTCCACAAAAATTGGGAAAATCAAATCGGGGCGTTACAACTCTCCCCCACTTTAGAAATTTTCGTCCTCAAAAATATAACCTGATTCAAACAACTCCGGTTACGACTCGCGCATCCTACTTTCCAATTCCCAAGTCATATTTCCTTCCGCAGCGCCTCCCCACGCCACTTTCACAAGTGCAATATCTTTGCCTCTTAGCTTCTTAATTTCACGATCTAAAATCCTAACCGGCAAAGCTTCCACCGTAAGGTTATCTCTTACTTCAACCTCGTGCATAGGAATAACATGTGACGGATCCGGAACATACTTCCGAATTTGCGAAACATGGAACACATCATGCAAATTCGAAAGATTCAGAGGCAACACCACACGATAAGACACAACACCCACTCGTGCAGTAATCTGATACGTTCCAATAAAACGAGAAGTCAGCTTCTTCAACTTCAAAGCACAACCTACACCCGTAACCGGTGTAACTCTCAAGAACACATGGCCGCCTTCCTGAAACTCGAGATCCTTCCTTTTGTTGTCATGACAACTCTTTTGTCTACTTTGAGAAGCTCTCATCTTCTCCCGAATAAACTTTACTTTTTCCGTCGTTTGTTGTACCATCTCCGGTCTGACTACCGTTCTCTCTCCGGTTTCATGCCAACACAAAGGTGTTCGACATCTCTGACCATACAAAGCCTCAAATGGTGCCATATCAATACCTAAATGAAAACTGTTATTGTAGGTGAACTCAATCAACGCTAAATAACTATCCCAAACACCACCTTATTCTAGCACACAAGCACGCAACAAATCCTCTAACGATTGAATTGTCCTCTCGGTTTGACCGTCCGTTTGCGGATGGTAAGCCGAACTCAATCTTATCTTAGATCCCAAAGCCTTTTGCAAACTTTCCCAAAACCTCGATGTAAATCTAGGATCTATATCCGATAAAATACTCTTAGGAACTCCATGCAACTTCACGATCACAGAAACATAAATCTCGGCTAGCGTCTCCAAAGAATAACTAATATCAATCGGAGCAAAGTGAGCAGATTTAGTAAGCCTATCCACAATTACCCAAATATCATTATGACCTCTTTGCATATTCGGCAAAACCGTAACAAAATCCATCGATATACTATCCCATCTCCATTCCGGAATATCCAACAGTTGCATTAAACCACTAGGCTTCTGATGTTCCACCTTAGACTTCTGACAAGTCAAACACGCATTCACAAAATGAGCTACATCTCTCTTCAATCCGGAACACTAAAAGATCTTTTTCAAATCTTGGTACATCTTATTCGCTCCCGGATGTATACTTAAATTACTCTGGTGTCCCTCTTCCAATGTCATCTTTTTCAACTCCTCATCATCGGGAATACAAATATGACCACGAAATCTCAAAACTCCAAAATTATCAACCTTGAAATCCTCATTCTCATTCATCATCAAATCAACAAATTTCAAGTCCAACTTTTGCTTTTCACAAACGGTTGCAAGAAAATCATTCGTAACACGTAGCATACCAAGTCTCACGCTTCTCGGTGTCATCTCGCAAACCAAACTCAAGTTTCTAAAATTCTCAAAGAGTTCCCATTCTCTTATCATAAATGCGGACATGTGTAACAACTTACAACTCAAGGCATCGGCCACCATATTCGCCTTACCCGGATGGTAATTCAAACCAAAATCATAATCCTTAAAAAGTTCTAACCATCTCCTTTGTCTCATATTCAATTCCTTTTGATCGAATAAATACTTCAAACGTTTGTGATCACTAAATAATTCAAACCAAGCCTCACCTTACTCTCTTCAGCACAGTCTATGACTCTGAAGATTCTTTCAATCTCCTTCAACTAATTCTGAGCACCATCAGGATCAAATCTTCCTTTGAAGACCTGCGATTGATTCTTCCTGAACTCATCATTAGCATTCACATTTGGTGCTCCCTGCACCGCCATAGCCATTGCTTCCAAAGCAGCAGCCATAGCATTGTCATTTCTACCAACCATATTCTGATTGTTCCCAAAGACAACAATAAGATTAAACAAAAGTTCAATCATAACAACATCAAGACAGACACAACTGACTCGAACACTTGCTCTGATACCACTTAATGTAACAACCCCTGTCTATACCCCAAATATGCAATAAAATCACTTAGGCACATATAAAAATTCCATCATAGTATATTCGAAATATGGTATAAAAGAGAAATGCCACATTATACTTGAAATCAAACCACATTACACCTGCTCATAATAGATATGCAACAATAGGGTAATTCCCAAACGATAAAGGATTATACAGCGGAAACATTTCAACAACATGAAACATATATATTTCCATTCATATATATATATATATATATATATATATATATATATATATATATATATATATATATATATATATATATATCAACAAGTTTAATGCCAATATCAATATTCATGTCTATACAAAACATTCATCCAAAAGATACATGTACATAATGCATCATAAAAATGACACTAAGCCAACCTAACTACCCAGTACTACATATCAGAGCCGACCGACCAAAAGATGAAGACGGGCTTCACAAAAATTGCCATCCAGCAACCTACTCTGCAATGCCTCGTAGAGCATCATAAAACAGCAGAAGGGTGAGAAACATTATCATAATAACATTGCATATAATTATATATCTCAAAATATAAAATACACATAAGACATATTCTCACCACAAATCATTCCTTATCACCTATACACATTGCAACGTGTATATACACAAATCAAGCATATTCATCATGCACCAATTCACTAATTCACATAAACTTACATTATTTATGGTTATTCCTCAATTCTATTCATTCCTCATAAACATACATCTAGCTATGTTTAATCACACATATACATTACAAATGTATAAATCACATACATATAGACATATCAAACATGCATATATATATATATATATATATATATATATATATATATATATATAGAACAAGTATGTTTCATCACACATATTATCATCTCCATAATACTCCAAATAAACATATGCACACTCATGTTTATTTCTGCATATCATAATTAAATTGATAAAATGCAACTCATCGAGACCGACACACGACTCTATGCAGATGCAAATGCGGTACCGACTTAACATTGCATTCATCTCATTCAATTATCATACATTGACATTCAATTCAACAATGTATTCGTTTTCCAAATTTCCACAACATCACATCAACCCACATTTCCATAATTAATTCATTTACATTTTATCGAAAAAGTCGGGTGAAAGTCAGCTAAAAATTACATTTCTTAGCATCATTAGTTTCTACATGTTTCTAGCTTCAAATCGATATAAGGAACACTAAAAACGGATACCCGAAACTAAAGCTACGAATTAAAACACAATTTCCTCAAAAACCTACAGGCTCGCTGAGCGCCCTCTCGCTCGCTGAGCGAGAATCACCCTGGAACTTTCGCTAAGCGAGGGATAGCTCGCTGAGCGACCACTGCTAATTCCAGAATTTCTCAGTTGTGAACAGTCAATTTCAAACACCCAAAAACTCCATAATACTTCCATAAACATGATCTAAAACATATATTTAACATCATACTTCGATTATAAATATTTCTAACCGATTAATATACCAATTTCTTACATTTTCTCTAAAACCCTAATTATTCATCTTCTCTAAACTTCCATCTAAACCAAAACTCAACCAATCAAACACATACATAATCATACACAATATTAAGATAACAATGCTTATCACCCTTACCCGATTATACCGATTCCTAGGAGAAATCTTGAAGCTTTTTCCAACTTTCCCTCTTTTCTCTTCTTTCTTTCTTCTCTCCTTTTCTTTTTCTTCTTACCAACTCTCTATTTCACTCTTTCTCACTCTCTTATATTCTTTTTCTTTCTAATTTTATTTCCTACTCTTTCCAACCAAATATTATTTTTCCCTCAAAAATACCAATCCTACTAATTTCTAACTTATTACTAATTAACAAATACCTAAAATACCCTCCAAACCAATTTTACCCAAAAATTCACAAATCGGTAAAATCACACAACACACCAACATATCACATTAATTCCTCAACATATCATATCATCATGATAATTTCACAAATAAAACAATTATCATACAAATAAAATAAAAGACTCCACAAAAATTAGGAAAATCGAATCGGGGCGTTACAAATAATCTTTCGCAGCATGGGGCATATCAAGCACCATATCCCCAGCCAAGCCGTCAGTCACATCATCAGAAGGACTAATTGACGAAAGTATTTCCCCATGGAGCTTTTTATCCCCTCAGGGTATCCCCCGCAAAGCTGATCCTCCGACAGATTACTTCCCAGAAGTTCTCTCCTCCCCAAGCAGGATCTCCAAAGCAGTTCCTGGATCACTTTTCCCCAGCGAGGGGTCAGATCCTCTCATCCCCAACATTGGATATCCACAGAATTCTTCCCCAGAGTTCTCCAGAAAGATCGTGCAGTGATCCTTTCTCCCCACAGATCGCCCAGTGATCCGTTCTCCCAGCAGATTTCAGATCTCAGATTTCGTTTCTCTCATTTGTACAATCATAGCATTAACATCAGTTCCCACCAAACAGAGCATAGAAGTCCATCTAATTCGGAGCATTACGGCAGAAATCAAACATTTGCATGATCATAAACCGGGTTCGAGCCAATCACCTGCAAATACCAAGATCACTCCTCTTGCATTACGCAAAAACTTATCCCCTGCAGATAAAAGCCAAAATGTCCTCTTGCACTCTCAATACGAATACTTGTACATACTTATACACAATCCTTCTGATACTCGTCTGTATCCTCCTTATACATCATTCTTTGATACTCGTCTGTATCTTACGCATCTCCCCGGCAAATCAACACTCGTTCGTGTTCTTTGTTCAAACAGTTGATACTCGTCCGTATCATCACTCCTTAAACACACATCGTTGTTTGTATCTATCAATACACGTCCGTATCGTGGTCCTGAGGATACTCGTCCATATCTTTAATCTATACATACTGTCGAAACACTTATACCATTTTATTTAGGGCTTAAACACTCGTCTGTATTTATCCATCCCCAGAAGTCGCCAACAAAACAAACTTTCTATCTGGCATTCGTCCTATGTCACGATAATCCTCAGCAGCCGTACCCTGCTAGGTGATCATCCTTCACCTTTTGATGACCGTCCCTCATCATTTTATCTGATAGTCGTCCCCATCATCGATCTTTTTTATCCGGCATTCGTCCTATGTCATGATAATCCTCAACAGAGCAGTCGTACCCTGCTAGGTGATCGTCCTTCACCTTTTGATGACTGTATCTCATCAATCATTCGATGGCTGTCCCATCGTCGATCTTTTTATCCGGCATTCGTCCTATGTCACGATAATTCTCAGCAGCCGTCCCCTTCTAGGTGATCGTCCTTCACCTCTTGATGATTGTCCCTCATCATTTATTTTGATGACCGTCCCTCATCATGTTATCTGATGGCCGTCCCCATCGTTGATCTTCCTATCCGACATTCGTCCTATGTTGTGATATATTTTAGCATCCGTCCCCTGCTAGGTGATCGTCCTTCACCTTTTGATGACCGTCCCTCATCATTGATTTGTTGATTCTTCACCCGATGGCCGTCACCGTCGCGGTTTCTTTATTCTTTAGCCTGACGGTCATCCCCGTTAGTGCTTTAAAATCCCCAGTAAAGTCGCCTTTCTTTACCCGATGGTCGTTCCCGTCGCGTATTCTTTATTCCCCAGCATGATGGTCGTCCCCATCAGCATGTTTCTCACCATTTGGTTCCCCAACAGTCGTTCTCTGCTCGATGGTCGTCCTTCGTTGCTATCATTTGATATTCAGTCTATACTGTCTATTACAATTTATATCCTTTTTCTTCTTATAATAAAGAGTGCCAATTTTGGACTGTCTTGGTATTCAACCACAAGTTATCTTGTTTGTCTGTTAAGCCAAGCGCTTACATCCTACACATCTAACTCATGCTTGAATAGGGGCAGCTGTAAACACCCCAAATTTTCCCTCTCTCTTTCTCACACCTTGGCCTGTGATCCTTCATATTGCATAGCATATCATCACATCTCACATTGCATATTTTTCCTTTAGCAACTCACTGCATAAGTTGCATAGCTAGGGTTTGTGATCAGATGAATCTTAGAAGTGTTCTGAGAAATCTCAAAGGCCATGAAGCATGCCAAGAGGGTCCATGAGTGTTATATGATAATATTATGCCTCCAAGGGTTCTTTGAAGTAGAGAAATCACAAGGGATTGCATAGATGTCCAGGCAGGCTCATGGCTCCTACATAGATGACCAGAAATTAGGGTTTTGGGTTTGAGGCCCTTATACCCAAGATTTTTGGTCACTCTTGATTCTATTGGTCTGTATGTGGTATAAGGAGCATGTGTATCAAATTTGAAGCAAAAACTCCTTATGGAATTCATCTGATCAAATGGTAACTTGTTGTACAAGAAAAGTCAAAATCAGGGCATTTGAGGCCACCAACAAGGGTTCCAAAGGGTCATCATCATCAATTTGAGGTCCTATGATCTTTATTTGATCTTAGGAATGCTTGGAAGTTCACAAGATTGAAGAATTTTGAGCTAATGGAAAACTTGCCATTTTTGGACATGACTTGTAATGGAAACTTTCCATTTTGGGAAAGATCTTCAACCTCCTCTTTCTTGATCAAAAAGGTTTCAAATGAATTTTCTTCAAACATGAAAGTTGTATATTGGATCTTCCCATTTTCAAAAAGTACAAGAACTCCTCTTGATTCATCCTAGAACTCAAGATATGGCAAGTCAAAGTTGGGAAAAATCTTGTAATTTTCAAGTTCATGCCAAAGAAGGAAATTTTCAAAATGGTATTTCAGGCCTTTGTGTGACTTCTAATCCACTCAAATACATCATGCCATGATCAAACAACTTCTAAAGATCAGAATTGGGCCAAGAACCTAGGGTTTTCATGCCTTGCTTCTCAAGAAATGTCAAAGTTGTGAAAATGCAAAACCTTTGAAAACTCATGAATCAAGCCATACAGCTCACCACTTTCGATCTAAAGGCCCTCCTTGAAGCCAGTTGAGGATGCCTAAGACCTCAAATCACTTCTGCCATGGCCCATGCTTCAAGTACACAAACTTTTGACTTTTTGGCCAATGGAACCATACCAATCCCACAGTGCATATCCACTCCTCTGACTAATCTCATTTGTCTATAGAAACCCTAAGGATCATAAAACATAACACACAAGAGCTCAGAAATGGCTACACACTCAGATTGCAAAAAATCCCTCAAAACTTCATCTCTTCGATTCTCTCAAACCAGCCATCAAACATCCAAAATTCTTTCACCATTCAATCACACATAACACAAGGAACACATCCCACCCATCACCATGGCCTGAAACACCCTAAAACAAAAACACGATTTATGCCATATCCGAATTGAACCCTTCAAAATAGGCCATATAAACTTCATCCAAGCATTCCATTAGCACAAGGGGGACCAGATGAGTCATTTTGCATCATGGAAAGGCTCAGAAAGTTCATGTTTGAAGAACTTCAGTTCAGGTATCCATCAAGAACTTTTTTCTCAGAACCTTAATATCTTGTTATAAAATGATTCTATATGCTTTGCTGATCATTCTGATGTGTTTAGAATTTAAAATGGTGTAGAAATGAGCATGTATGGTTGTTCTGAAAGTTTGTCCGTAAAAATGTTTTGCTTTGATTCTCTTGATTCCTGAAGTTTAAATGTTGTTTGTTGATTGATTCATATTCTATGATGTTTGGGGATCATTTCTGGGCAGGTTTGATGCGTTTTAGTAGCTTGTAGGTGAAGTTGGCGTGAGGGGCTTGCCGGAGAAGATGACCGGAGCTTATCTCCGGTCACCTGAGATTAATTAGGGTTTTGGTTGCCATATTGAATGAGGACCCTTGGATTATGATTAGATTAAGTTTTTGACGGACCAGATAATTCATTAAACCCTAATCCTAATTAATTAAAATAAAAATCTTAATTAATTTGCTAGATTAAACCTAGGCCATTGGATAGCTCGCGTAAGCCAATTTTGAATCCAGACCCTTAGATCTTCATAACCTTGGTCAAACTGACTTCCAATCCCATCCCTTTTATCCATCCTCCACGCAATCTGGGCCTTTCATTGTGTTTACTTTACTTTTTTTTGTTTTATTTATTTCATTTTATTTCACATATTTTTTTAAAATAGCAAATTAATTTCTAAAAATATGATCTTTTGCATTTTCATTCCAAATAATTTTGAGAAACCAAAAACATTTTTATTTTTAATTTTTGCATTAAAAATATATTTTTAAAAATCATTTAATTGTATTATTTAATTAATTCATTCATTTTATTAATTAAAAATACTTTTAGGTATTTAAAAATCACCAAAAAAATCATGAAGCATTCTTAGATATTTAGAACAATTTACAAACTCATTTTACAAATTTCTTTTAGGGTTTGATCATGTTTTGACAATTAACCATGAATTAGGGTTTCTAAGTTTCTTATTTTTCTAACCCTAACTTCAAAAATTCATTTCTGATCAACCAAGATGAGTTTGTGTATGGTTAGTTTTGCATTATTTCATACTTTGCATGTATTATCTATGATATTAACTCATATTTTTGCATTGCATTTTCTATTTGTTTGGATTTTTTCATGAAGAAGTACCCAAAACCCTAGCCTAACTTAGAAAAACCATAACTTGACTTTGGTATAGCTTCTGACTTCCATCTTTTGGGAGTGATCTTATGTGTGTTTAGGGTTCATTTGGTTGCAATTTAAATTTTTTATCATGTGTCTTGCTTCTATTTTGATCATATGCATCTCATACTTTCTTAAAACCCTAATTTGCCATGTTCATTTGCATTCATCTTTGCATACCTTCATCATGTGAACTTGTCATGCCATCTCATGCATATGTATGTCATCTTAGATACCTTAGGACATGTGTGAACATTGGTTGATCATTGTTGCATCCATTTGGTATGTTTTGAATCCATTACATCTTATGTATGTTCATGTGTTCTTAAGCTTCTAATATGCTTGTTTTTGCATCCATCACTTGTATGATCATACATATGAATTGTATATGACTTTGCATCTCTACATGACACATTTGCATCATGTATTCACTTCTGGTTGGCATCATTGCATCTTCATCTTTGCTTCATTGCATCTTGTTTCACCTTATGCATTCATACTAACCATTTCAGAGCTTCTGGTAAGTTGACCAGGATGTGGATTTGCCTCTACATCCAATCTCTTATTATCTTTTCATTTGCATCTTATTTGTATTTGAAGTGATTTTGACTCACTTATGTTCTCTCTTGCCCCCTTTCTTTCTCTTAGGATACTTAACTTCTTCAGGAAGTAAGTAACCTATCCTTCTTTCTCTTCTCTTTTCATCTGCTTCTTCTTCCTTGGTGGCCTTCTGAAGACCTTGCTCTTAAGCCTCACAAATCATATGAATATCCAAGCATGATAAATTTAGGGTTTTACATAGTCTCCCCTAGTTTTTACCTTTGAGTCTCCTTGAGTCTCTACTTCTCACCTCATAATCAAGCCTAAATAGTTAAAGCTTTAAGACTCTGAATTAGGGTTATGCATGTATCCTTATCTTAGGATGGAGTGTATAACTTTAATACCTAGTGTTAAACCTTTAAGATGTTTTCACATTCTAATTAAAACACCTAATAATCATTAAGACTTAAGCTTGTAACTTGGGTCTTATATCAGGGTTACATCTCTACCTGTTGGTTCAGAGGGACTAACCCTAGCGTTTAATGGACAAGTCCCCCTCAGGTTTAATATTACAAACATAAAATCCTTTTATTAATCCCACCTTTAATTAAAATTCACTTTAATAAAGGCTTGTTATATAATGATTTTAATCCCCAACCATGGATTAAGTTGAGGTATCTTCCTCATCTTAAGTGTTCTCATCTATTATCCCTCTCTTAGGATGGTGTAATGAGTTCACTAATCCTTGATTAGAGATTAAACTCATTACTTAACACAAAAAAAAATCCAAAAACACTTAATAATCACAAGTAGGTTAATGATCTTAATTCTGCATCATAAGGATAATTAAGTTGAGATTTTCATCTCGTACTTAAGTAGACTCATTATCCCTAATCAGGGGTGATATAATGAGTTTACAAACCCTTGATTAAGGCTTAAGCTCATTATCCTATGCAAAACACCCAAAAAACAATAAAAAACTGAAAACACAAAAACAAACAATAAACGTCTCCTCCGCGATTCTTTTCTCATCACATTCACTCTAAAAACGAGAACTCGCTTCTCCCGTCTAATGCAAGACAGTTAGCACTCGAGCAAGATGAGTCGTACACTTGAGCATAGACAAGCAAGCAGTTCACAACAAAAGCATCTTAGTCTCTTTGAGTCGAACGACGGTGTTCTGACTTCCTTATTGCACGAGAGGATACGTAGGCATAACTTAACAGTTATCGAACAAAAGTCTCTTTGTCTTCCCCCTCTCCTCCTCCCATATTCTCTTTCTTTAGCCTTAGTTTGGAGCACTCATTTTCTTCTTTGCACTGACACTTTGTACATCCATTCCTTACTAGCTTTTTATGCACAATTTAGCACATGCATTATCCCCTCTTAAACACAATCAAGTAAGCGTGGATCCCGTCGAGTACGACGGAAGATCTGGGTGCTAATACCTTCCCAAGTCATAACCTACCCCCTTACTCAGTTTCTTTGGTTCGCAATCGTCTCATCCATATCTTTCCTGGTTCATGCAGCATTACCTTTCCTTCGGGATAAAAATGCCTAGCTGGCGACTCTATTCAACCTCAACCTCCAACATCGGCGACAGTTCGCGTTTGCACCGAGATGAAAATCCGGGGAGCGACAGTTACTAAACCTTAATGAAACCTAAGGATGAGGTTAAAAGGGAAACCTAAGTGTTTAGCATACTAAAATCTCCTAAAATCAAAGGTAAATTAAAAAAAAAACAGAAATTAACATTATATGGAAGTGAGGTATGAGATTAGATCAAATGAGAAAGAAGAGATTCAAGTTAAAGATGCTCACACATGAGATTGAAAGGTGGAAGAATGCACATGGAAACATGGTTCTAAATGTGAAACAAAATGACTTAGAAGAAAAATAAAAAATGACCAAAGGAACTTGAACTCCCCATAAAAAAACTAGAGGATTGACAACAAATTAGAATGGAAGTTAGATTTGGAAAATATTCACAAATGATGTGGTAAGAAACATCCTAAGGCTAGGTGTCCAAATTAGGGTTTTTTAGGTCTTTTAGATGACAAATGAAGTTCAAAAGAATGTGAAGGATCTAAATTTGAGATGAACATATGTAAATTATCACAACAATTATGAGACATAAAACAAAGATATTATGAAGTTATCTTATGTACAAATACAATTTGAGATGGCTAAGATGGAAGGAGAAGTGAAATTAGATTAAAATGGGACATAGGTGACTTATGACTCAAGGCAAACCAAAAAATCAAAGGTGAAGAACCAAGTATTGTACTTAACACTTAAAGACATCCCCTATTACCTAAGAGACTCAAAATTAAGACCTCAAGGTAATGGCATAAATGCCTCATTCTAATGGGATCAAAGGAAGTGAAGATAATGAACAAAAATGTAACTTGTGAACCAAGCAACTTGGAAAAATACCAAATGATCATGAAAAATTATGAAAATTGACACTTGAATACAAAATCCAGAGGGTGACTTACATCTAAAAAATCTCACAAAAAATGAAGTGTAGAAGTGGATTAGGGTTTATGTGCATATGTGTGAAAGAATGGGACCAAAACTTGACTTATAGTGACATAAAAATCACAACAAAAATATGTTGGATAAATTTAATGAGTCCTTTGACTAATGCAAAAAAATGAATCATTTATCTTGTGTGGTTTTGGAGAAAGAAAATAAACAAATGTATTGGTCAGAAATGGGAAAAATAGGAAATTAATTTATTGGGAAATTAATTATGATTAAAGAATAAAAGAAAAACGGGAACAAAAATTATGGAAAATTGAGGGAAAATATAAGGATCTCCTATGAATTAATCTGGAATTTTTGATGAGGTTTTGATATTTTTTAAATTCAAAAACGAAAATTTAATAAAATGAGGAAAAAAGAAATAGAATGAAATATGAGGATTTAATTGATTGGGCCTAGGGGGTGCTAATCTCAACCAAATACACTAAGATGGGCCTAAAGTACCTGCGTGAGGGTGCTATTAAGAACCTGGGAAAAACCCTCACAAAATTGTGCACATGATTGACATATGATCATTTAATTGCTAGCAGGTTTAGGTCCGTTGGATGAAGCTAAGATCAATGGCTATGACATGTTCTGATTCCTAAAACCCTAACTGAACACTCATCGGCCTGATAAGATTCCGGTCATCTTCTCCGGCCACCTCACCGGCACCATAGTTCTACATTTCCAGAAAGACATGAACAATATATCAAAAGAAAGCTAAGATCACGTACTTCTCAAATCTAACACTCAAATCATCCAAAGACTCACATACAACTTAGATCGAACACTTCAAATTGCGCCCTAAAATATTCAAGAACCTCTAACAGGTCTAATTACTATCCAGAAACAGTTCATTCTTGTTATTAGACTCACATCACTCACAAATAAGGTCTTAATCTAAAATTTACAAGCAGAGCAAGTGCAAGATGTTCACCTGGATGTGCAGAGACTTGGATCAGACAAAGAAAACCACAGATGATGACCTTGCTCTTGACCTCTACAAAGTGAAATAAACACTTAAAACCAATTGAATCTTGTTGCAATGTGATAACATCAGAACTGATACTAAGCTTCCACTTGGAGGATCAACTTCATTCTTCCATGAATTTTTATCAGAGGATGATGATGAACACAATCTTGATGCAGAGACCAATGTATTTGGTGAAGATCAATAGAAAACTTCAACTTAATTCAGGCTTATGCAGTGGTGATGCAGAGTTGAATCCTTGGAGATTTCATACCAATTGATCCATGGCAATGATGTATGGAAGGATGAACATCTAGGATTGAAGAATCTTGAGCTTGAAATGGTGAAGATGAAGTTGATCCAAAGCAAAACTGCACTACAAAGCTTCAGCTAAACCAGATGAGAGTTCAGAGCATTTGAAGTGTGATGTGTGTGATTTCGAGCAAATGAAACTCTTAGTGTAATTCTGTTAGAGGTTAGGCTTATATATCTAAGGTTAAGTCTAACTAACTCTAGTTGATGGTTAGAACTAGAGTTATTTCTTAACTTGAGGTCAAATGAGCAATTAGAGGTGTGGAGATCAATCTAGTTCAACTCAGGTTTGCTTTGCTCGAGTGTGATCATGTACCATGGTGTTCATATTAATTATGGTGAGGTTTAATGGAATGCAATGTGGCTGAATTGACTAAAGTGGTGCAACTTATGTGATGTCAATGCAACTTCTCATTTTTCTTGATTTTCAAAGGTGTGCATGGTAAATGAAGTGATCATGCAGCATGAGATGATGTTCTCTCCTCAATTGTGATGAGTTTAAACATAACATGATGTAGAGACTCTTGAATGAACTGAATTTGCACAAAAGATACATTGCCTTAGCCTGCAAGAAAACAGATGGTGTTACACCCCAAAATTTTCCCTCCCACAATCAAGGCAATGTCTCTTAAGATTTCACAATGATCATAAGGTTCTCAAGGTCCCCAATTGGTCAGAAAGTTTGAAAGTTTCCTCAGACAAAGCCTCCTCCTAAGCAAAGGATCCAGAACTAGGGTTTTGGTTTTCTCCAAGAAAAATGGACTTCCAATGCCTTAAGGAGCTTCATAACATCCCATGTGACTCCAAGAATCACTATGTCAAGTTTCAGAGCTTTCCCAATAAATTTGACCAGTCAGATGATCAGATATGCAAAAATCAGTCAAAGTGGTTAAAAAGTCAAACTGAGGTCAACTGTGGTCAAACTAAAGTCAAACTTCAAGATTGTTTTGCCAATATCAAGATTATGAATTAAAATTCATCATTTTATCAAGGGTTGATCATTATTCAGCAAGGAAATCTCATATCATCAAGAATCAAGAAGTTTCTAAATTAGGGTTTCCTAGGAAAAGTCAACTGAACTTTGACAAGCCATAACTTTCACATGCTTCATCAAACATTTCCCACCCAAAGCTCATTTTTTAGTAAATTTAACTCTCTACAACTTTGTGTCTCACAAGCCAAGCTCAAAAATGCTTCATTTGGAAGGTATGAGCTAAGACATTATGGGTCATTTCAAAAGTCAACAAAAAGTCAACTTTTTCCAAAGAGTATAATTTGAAAATGGTAAACGATATTGACATGGGACCAAAAGGGTTAGTTATAGGATTCTTTAAGCTTGCCAAAAATTCCAAGAACACCTTCATAGCCTTAAAATTGAGGGACTTATGCCTTGGCAAAGTTGGAAAAGTTTCAAGGGATGCATGAAGCAAATAAGGTCTTAAATCCAATTTTTTTCCAAATGGGCCTATCAATTTGCAAACCTATCTTCACAATAACATCAAGCATGACCCAATTTCAATTATTTCTGATTTTTATAATTTATTTATTATTTATTTGGATTTTATTCATTAAAATTAGATTTAAATCAAAATAAAATATAAAAACTCAAATATTTGATTTGATCCTTCTTCTAAAAGCTCTTAAAGATCATTTAAAACTGATTGAGAAGTTCCAATTTCGTGCAAATACAATTTGGTAAGATATTATTTGATTTTTAGACCAATTATGGTTGATTCTTTCTTCATGATCAAGTTACCCAAAAGCCCACATAACACATCAATTTTATGACCTATTTTCATTCTTCTATAAGTACACAAGTAAACCAAAGCATTGCACACGATTTTGCAGCAGCCAAGAACAAGAACCAATCCCAAAAATTTCCAAGAAAAACTCAAATTCGGTTTCTCATATTTTGTTGTTTTTCAGGTGATTTGAAGGTGGGAATAGATTCCTGAGGTTATTTAGAAAGTGATTCAATCATAAACATCATCAAAAGCATTGCATAACTACTCACCCGAATGTGTTTTCATGGCCATTTATTTTTTTTCGATTCGTATATGAATGCTTGTGATAACTAAAAATTAATGATCAATTCGTGTTTGTTATATCATAAGGATGAATTCTGGATAATTATGTGAAAGATTTGACGCGAGATGCCTCATCTGCCATGGCTAGGGTTTGGAACTTCCATTTGGGGTTCTTCGATTTGATCTGTTTAAAGACCTTTTGGTGGTCTATTATGATTGATAAATATGTGGGGAATCCATTAACACCTTTAATTTGATTTGATTGTATGTATTTGACACGATTTGAAAAGTGCAGGTTGTTTAGCTACGACAGTTTTCGTAGCAAAACCGTAGCAAAGTTGAAGCAGCTAGAGGAAGAAGACGAAGTATGGCGCGGAGAATATTTTCAAATTTTGTTTGTTTTTATATAATAGTTATTTCATTTATTAATCACAACGCGCGCATTTGTCTTGTGGTTAAGGACTGGTTTTGTTACAATGAGGTCAAGGGTTCGAGTCCATTCTTCAGCGTATTTTTTTAATTGATCCATATAACAGGTTTTATTATATTATGTGAATGTTACAGGTTATAATACAAAATGCGCGTATAGCTCAGTTGGTTAAGACTCTCATCTTTAGAGGTACAACACCTGGGTTCGATTCTAAGGTCCTTATTTTTGCAACGAATTTCTTTCTCTTTCCTTGTTTATTCTCTTTTCCATATTTTGTGTTTTCTTTTAATATATTAAATAAAGTTAATTAATTTAAAACAATTATAACTAATCATCTTTAATCATAATTAACTTGTAGACAATCTAAAATATTTTGTAAATAATTTCTCTAAACTTCTCTCACACATTTTTTTAATAAAATAATTAGTTTATTAGTTAAACCTATTTTTTTAATAACTTTTATTTTTACTAAATATTCTTTAATTTAATTTGTAAATAAAATAATAATCAAATGACTATTTGTTTCTATTTTTTTTAGTTTTATTCAAATTTTAAAATTATTTTCTTTAAATAAGTAAATTTTTGTATATATATAAACTTATCATAATTCATAATTAATCTTTTTTTTTCTAAATTTTAAAATTTTCTTAACTAAATTCTAACCCTAATTTGTCTAACCTAAGCCTAATTCTTTTTAATTAAAACTTTAACCTAATTTTTAACCTTAAATCTTAATTATTATTTTCTTTAATTTATTTTTCTTTATTTCCTTTATTTAATTTTGATTTATTCATCATATTAGAAAAATGTATAAGTTGTAATTATTGTAATTTATTTTCCGCCCAATTATATTGTATCTTCCCCAAAGCGATGTAATATGGTAGCTTTATTTTTCTATTTTTATTAATTATATTATTTATTTGCATGGTTAGTAAATAGGGAGTGAAAACATAATTGCAATTAATTGAATTTAGATAACTAATTAAAAAGATAAAATATCCGAATATAAACACTCACACACATAAGTCGATCTAAGATCGCCGTCTGCACTTCCTAGGATATCCCTCTTGGTTGCCTTATTTAAACGATCAAGTCCCTCAAAAGTGGGGTGTCTTAAGCAAAACATAATAAGAAATCATCTTGTCCCTCCCTCGGCTAAAAGATGAAGTCCCTACGAGGTTGCCTATGATAAATGATCTTGTCCCTTCGGTTTAAAAGATGATAGTCCCTCCCAATTGCTAAAGACACCCTCAAGTTGCCTTCGTTGACCGTAAGATGACCCTACGCTCGTCCCTTAACAAATCCAAGGTAATGACTACCTATTCCTTAATAATAGGGATAGTCTTACCCTTGAAAGGACATATAAGAACATGCTCACAATATTTACTTGCTCACACCATTAAAAATACTTTTCACACCTCACAATATTTTCAAACATTTTCAAACAAGGCTTTGTATACATCCATACAAGGATCATTACAAAGTACTTAGAAAATTTCTAATCACACACTACACTTTTCAAAAACAATTAAAGTGAGCTAAGTAACTAAGAGCCCATGGATAACCATGGATATAAAGGGTGCTAACACCTTCCCTTTATATAACCTACCCCCAAACTCAAGTCTTTTAAAATAAGGTCTTTCCTGTTCTTTTATTTCCTTTCCACTTGGATAAAATAAAAGTCGGTGGCGACTCTTGCTATCCGCAACATTTATAGAAAGTAAGTTCTTCCACCGTGTTACAGAACTGGTGACTCTACTAGGGAGTTACTAAGTAAAAGAGGGGTATCCTTAGGAATTAGATCACTTTAATTGTTTGTCTTGTTTGCTTTATTTACTTGTTGGGCTTTTTGTGTGAAAGATCCTATCCCGGATATAGTGTACCCTAGCTAAATGGTAATAGACCAAGGAAACTGTATAGCGTATACCAATATGGTTGATCTGGTGGCCATAGTTAGTGTGACTTCTTGGTTGGTGCTTATGTTCCTTAAGTAAGTTGAGGATAATATGAGGCTTCCATATGTTTTCAATACACTAAATGACCTTTAGAACCCTATTTATCCCATCTTGGCCTTTAGAAAGTAGTGAGATAGTCGGCTTTGGAGAAGTCTAAAGTTGGTTGATACTCGATGCTACGCTCATTGAGATTCTAAACTTGGAGGGTTTGGGTTGGCAAGTAAGTTTCCTACTGAACAATCACCCTTGGGAAGGATCAGTGATATTGAGATCCCTTAGAACCCGGTTACTTTTGTAGGATAGGATGAACCAACTAAACTTCAGGGGAGGGTACTTACCTTTAAACCTCATGCAAGCCTCTAAACCTAGGGCTATTGTGTGACTTTTTTGTGTGTGCCACATGTTTGTGATTGAGCATAACATCAAGACATCATGAAATCATAAGCATAGCATTTTCACTAACCATTTCAAGGACCAAGGGATTTATCTTTGTTCTTTGTTGCAGGTCATGGCTTCTGCTCGTAGGAATACTATCCGGATCAACTTTGTAGGGATATCTTCTAAGCTTAAGGAATTGGTCTCTCAAGTTTCTGAAAACTCTCAAGTCATCAAGAGGCATGGGAATCTGCTGGATCTAGTCACTTCAGGGTTCAATGAAGACATGATGAGTGTCCTATTCCAGTTCTTTGATCCTAAACAACATTGCTTCACATTTCCCGACTATCAGCTGGTTCCTACAATGGAAGATTTCTCCAAACTACTGGGTATACCTATCCTTGATCAGAGACCTTTCATAGGCTTAGAGAAAGAGCCTAAACCTGAAGTCAATGCTGCAGCCCTACATTTGAAGAAATCAGACATTGTCCTAGAAATGAGAAGTGGAGTTAATGGTATTCTTGCTAAGGTATTGATGGAGAAAGCTCAAATATTCATGGATGCTATGAGCTATGATGCTTTTGAGGAGATCCTATACCTATTGATATATGGCTTAATGTTTTTCCCTAATCCAGACTAGTTCATAGATGTACACGCCATCAACATATTTCTGACTCGCAATCCAGTGCCTACATTACTTGGAGATATCTTACATTCTCTTCACACGCGTACTACGAAGGAGAGGAGAACTCTGATGTGTTGTATACCTTTACTGGCAAGGTGGTTTATTTCTCACCTTCCTCGATCAGTGATGAAGAATGAACAAGGGTTAAGGTGGTCTAAGAGGATCATGTCACTTTCTTATTCAGACATTCATTGGTGCTCTCAATCTATGGAGAATGTTACTATCATTGACCGTTGTGGGGAGTTCCCTAATGTGCCACTCCTTGGTATAAGAAGGGGCATTACCTAAAACCCTTCTTTAGCTCTACGTCAGTTTGGTTACGCTTAGAGTAATGGTCCTCATGACATGCTTATTCAGGGTATTGTGTTCGACTACGACAACGATCTTCAGGGTTACCGTCAAAGGTTTATACGAGCTTGGAGCAAGGTGAATAAAGTTGAGAGGAAGACTTTGGAACCAAAGTATTCCATTCCCATGGAACCTTACCTCAGATGGGTTCGATCTCGTGCTCAGACTCTTATGATGCCTTATCCTGTTGTTCTACCAGTTACTATGGAGCCTGTTGCTAAAGGAGATGTTCCTTATACCATCCTTCATCCATACATACCCACTAATTTGGAAGAATTGCAGAAGTCTTGGATTCAATTGAAGGAGCAAAGGGATACTTTTGAGATTCATTTTAGAGCTGGTCAAGAAAGAATTCTGGAGCTAACAAGGCAACTTCACAAGGAGCGAAACCTCAACAAGTACCTCCACACGAAGAGGAAGCGTCCATGGGAGACTTAAAACCCTATATATTTATTTCTTTGTATTTTATTCTTATTTCCTTTCATTGTAAGCCCAAGGGGAAATTTATATTAAACATTTACAAATGAAAATTTTGTTTGTGTTTTTCTTTAAACAAATTTAAATCCTACGGCCCTTGAAAACATTGCATATGCATATACATACCATAACATTGCATAACTGGCTTTCTCTACAAGTTTCTCATCTTCTCGCTGTTTATTTCAGTAGAAATGGATCTCGAACAATCTTTCAGAGTTCTCCAAACTCAGATTGCTCAATTTCAAGAGGTGATCCTGAATTTTGTCCAAGGGGCAAGAAGAGTTGAAAGCACTCCTCACTAAGGATATGAAAATGAAGAATCCTGAAGACAACAAGGGTGATCATTTGGAACAACTGCAAGCTGAGATAACATAGATTAAAATTCAGATGAATGCCCAGGTGGCTCTTATCCAGAGTTTAGCCCAGGGGCAAGAAGAGTTGAGAATCTTTGTCAACAAGTTTCAAGGCAACAATCAACCTTCGATTAAACAAGCTGACTTGGTTGAAAGGAGAACAAGGATAAGAGAAGGAAAGAGACCGGCTACTACTGATGATTCTTCAGTTGAAGAAATAAGGTATTATAGAGCTAATCAACCATAACACAAGGAGTGTAGAAGGAAATTCTCCCGATTCAACACGCCAATGTCACAAGGTTTGCAATGCTTGTTGGAAATGAAATTGATTATCTTGGCAGATGCTCCTCGAAAGCCCAATACTTCCTCTCCTTGTTACAATCCCAATGCAAGGTGTGCATATCATTCTAATAGTCCTGGCCATGATACTAACAGTTGTTGGGCATTAAAGAACAAAATTCAGGATATGAACGAGAATGGAGAAATTGAGTTTGACCCTCCTGAAACTTCTAATGTGATTAGTGCTCCTATGCCTAAATATGAGAAGACTGTTAATGTTGTTGATGAGGTTTCTTGTGTTCATACTGTGGCTGAAATAACTACTCCTCTATCCATTGTCAAGAAGAAACTTGTGATAGCCGGTTTATTTCTGGGTTACAATGAAGATTGTTTTTACTGTGCATACAAGCCTCATAGTTGTTGGTATAGGATCAGAATGCGCCTAAGAGGGGGTGAATTAGGTGTTTATAATTTTTCTCGATTATTTTTCTTTGATGGATAGAATTTTTCTTGTAAGTTTGTATGGAAGGAAAGCAGTAAGGCAGAAAATAAAAGTGACACAGAGAATTATCCTGGTTCCCTTCACAGTCCGAAGGTACATCCAGTCCCCTTTCAATTCAAAAGAGATTTCCACTAGTTTTTAGAAAAAGTACAACCTATCACACCTTCATTGGTGAGGCCTACTTTCTAACAAACTAACAAACAAGTGTGTAAGAACAATCCTCTTGCCACACTTACCCTTATGTCCAAACAATCCTTGGAACACAAGTCACAAATAGAAATACCTTTCTATACTTTTTGTAATTTTGAGTGAGTAATACAAAGATTTAATATCAATAATGATCTTCTCCTATGTACACAATTCACTTTTCAAATATCAATACAAGTGTTCAAACATGAAGTATGAAAGATGAATATCTTATAAACACTTTTGAAAATATGAAAATATTTGAATGTTGATGAATTTGATTTAAGTGATTTTCATAAAAGATTGTAGGAGGTGTTTTTGAATTTGAAAAAATTCAGATTTTATATTATACAAGACACCCTTTTGAAAAGGTATGAAAATTATGAAACAAAATAATTTATGAAGAGATATAATCAAAAGGTGCAATTTGAAATTCAAAGAAAATATTTTTCAAAAAATATTACAGTGTTAACCGGTTAACGCCTATAAACGTTAACTGGATTACTGAAAATTTGAACCTGTTAACCGGTTAACCAAATGGTTAACTGGTTAACACTGTTAAAAACAGAAACAGAAAGTTTTAAAAGAGTGTTAAACGGTTTGAAAAATTTATCAAAGTATTTTATGCAATATGCTAACATATGATTGAATGCGTGAACACTTGTAAATCAATTTAAAAGAGGGATTGATATACCTAAACCAAAGCGTCCAAGCATGAAGTAGAACGATGATGCATACGAAGCTTGATTGCAAAGCCGGTTGCTTGAAGCTTGATCAGTTGGAGCTCTTGACTATTTGCAGATCTGAAAAACATGCGTCGTGTTATCTTCATCAAAATCTTCGAGGTTGAAGGCGTGCTTCTACATTCTCCCCCTTTTTGATGATGACAACCGAAAATTCTGCAAGAGCTTTGATCAATGTTTCTCTAAGCGAATCCTCCCCCTATGGATAGCAACTCACCCTAAATGATAGCAGCAGTAGCAAAACAAATTCTGCATCGAGAGACATTATAGAAACAAGGTCTTCTCCCCCTTTGGCATTAGCAAAAAGGAAGGGACCAACAATCAAGCATGGACATGAAAAGTATAGCATCACACAAGCAAACATGCAAGCAAACACATATAAAACGAAAACATAATGCAATTAAACAAAAAATGCATAAAAACTTAGGACTTGAGTTTGAGAGTACAAAACATAACATGATTAAAAGATAAAGCAACATAATAAAAATAGCATGGAGACATGGTCCTCATTCCTCATCTGACGCATCCTCATCATCTTCTTCCTCTTCTTCGGTACCGTCCACATCCTCATCAACATGCTCGGTGGTGGTTCGGGAGCTTAGGACAAGGTTCCGAAGGCTTTTGATGGCACGCATAGCTTCATGGTGGTGTGACATCATGGTTGAGTAGAGGAAGTCATTGGTAACGCCGATTTCTGGAATAGGTGGAATGGAGGTGGAGGATTCGTCATCATACTTATAAGTTCCATAATTGGCTTGAACAATGCCGGTATTCTTGATGATTGTGACTCCGTTGATTTCATTTCCCGTAGCAGTCATAGCAATAAACGGTTCTCGACCAATTTCCATATCGGTAAGTTCCAAAATCCTTGAAAGGAGGCGGCCATACGGTATGCGAGTCTTCAAAGAGAGTTGTTGCTTCAAATGATATAGCATGGTAGGAAGCCAATTAATCTTAATCTTGTTCTTGATGGAAAAGAGCACTTGCATTTCCAAATCATTTATTTGGGATTGATTGGAGTCCTTGGGCAGCAAGACATGGCAAATGACATAATGAAGCATCCGGTCATCCACGGAGAGATTCTTCGCATAGCAAAGTACCCGAGAGGTACGCTGGCCGGATATCACGGCTGCCTTTGGAAACCTACAGATGTGATAGTAGTATTCCATCTTATCATAGTTGACCCATTTTCCCTCATCATGGTTGACACCCTTTTGGAGAAACACTCCCGAGTATGGTAAAGACAAAGAGGTAGAAAGAGTACCTAGGTCAACCTCAATCTCACAATCTCTAATAGAAGCAAAAAGTTGATGCTTATCCTTATCATTACAATTGAGAACCATGTTGTTCATGAAAGACTTCACCAAATCCGGATATACCTTTCCATTATCGGCAATAAAATCTAACATTCCTTGATATTCTAGTAATGCCGGAAACTTAAACGATTCAAAAGATTTCAGGTTCACATACTTACCCTTGAGGAGATGTCGAACCCGAACACGGAAATCCAATTATCTCTTCTTGGTAGATTCCATAGGCATGTCTTCTTCACTGCTATACCTAATGCTGACACTGGAGCTTTTCCCTTTCTTGAAGCCATGAAGATGAAGCTTAGGTTTGAGGGTGAGGGAGAGTATTTTCGGATTAGGGTTTGGTGTAGTGGAGAGTGAAGTGAAGGAGATGGAGTTTTTGTGAGAGTTACAATGTAGTGGGATATAATGGAGGAGATGGAAAGTTTGGAAGAATGAGTAAGTGGAGTTTAATGGTAGGTCAAAGGAAGAGGAATAGATTTATGAGGTGTTGGAAAGAGATACCATGCATCAATTAAACATAAAAAACACAAGACAACATAAAAGAAGAAAAAAGAAAAAATAAAATTTAAAAGTAACAGAACCTGTCACGAAGGCAGGGACTGCTGTTTTGAAGGTGTTAACCGGTTAACGGACAAAAAATTTCAAAAAATTTTAAAAGTCCAGCAGCTTTGGAGGGAAAAAATGGGAGGAAATTTTCAAATTTTTTTTCATAAAGTGTTAGCACTTGTCATTCCACAACTTTTGATCAAAAAATATTTTGAAACCGATTGATTTCGGGTATACGAAAGTGAGAAAAACCGAAAAGGGTGAAATGTGAGTGCTAGCATTTTATGACATTAAAGTGAACAAAAACACATATAAACACACATAATGCAATAAAAACATAAAACAATCAATTTTTTAGGTTAAGATTAGATGTCACCTTCATTGAGAATACCAAGTTCTCGTCGAATCTTGAAAAATTGCTCCTTAGCCAATGGTTTTGTGAATATGTCGACGAGTTAATTGTGTGTATCTATGAACGTAACATCTACATCTCCGTTTAAAACATGATCTTGAAGGAAATGATGTCGGATATCTATGTGCTTTGTTCTTGAATGCATGACCGTGTTCTTTGTGATATTGATGGCACTTGTGTTGTCACACCGGAGAGGGATACAACCGAGATCTATACCAAAATCGAGAAGTTGTTGTTTAAGCCACAAGATTTGAGCACAACAACTTCCTGCTGCAATGTACTCCGCTTCGGCCGTGCTAAGTGCAACGCATGCTTGCTTCTTGCATGCCCACGACACTAGTGCATTCCCGAGAATGTGACAAGTACCACTTGTACTCTTTCTATCGGTCTTACATCCTGCATAATCAGCGTCAGAATAACCAATTAAAGAACATGTACTACCTTTAGGATGTCATAGTCCGACGTGCGTCGTTCCTTTGAGATACTTCATGATCCTCTTCACGGCAGTGAGATGTGATTCCTTCGGATTAGCTTGAAAGCGAGCACACAAACAAACACTAAACATAATGTCAGGACGGCTCGCCGTCAAATATAAGAGTGAACCGATCCCATTGGAGTAGACATCTCTTTGCAATTGTCCATATCAAATCTTTTCAATAACTCCTTGCAATACTTGGATTGGTTGATGAAGATGCCATCCTTAGTTTGCTTGATTTGTAAACCAAGGAAGTAGTTCATCTTTCCCATCATGGACATCTCGAATTCGCCTTGCATCATAAGAGAGAATTCTTCGCAAAGATCTTTGTTTGTTGAACCGAAGATGATGTTGTCGACATAGACTTGGACAAGTAAGGTGTTACCCTTAAGATTCTTGATGAACAAAGTCTTGTCAACCTTTCCTTTAGTAAAACCTTTCTCACATAGGAAGTTGCTAAGGCGATCATACAAAGCCCTTGGTGTTTGCACTAAGCCATAAAAAGCCTTCTTCAACTTGTAGACATGAGACGGGTTCTTGAAGTCTTCAAAACCGGGAGGTTGTTTGACGTAGACTTCTTCATTGATGTAACCTTTTAGGAAAGCGCTTTTGACATCCATCTGGTACAACTGAAAATTCATAGAACAGGCGTAAGCAAGTAATAATCTAATTGCTTCTAACCTTGCTACCAGAGCGAATGTTTCATTAAAGTCGATTCTTTCTTCTTGGTTGTAGCCTTATGCGACCAATCTTGCTTTGTTACGAACTATGATCCCATTCTCGTCAAGTTTGTTCTTGAACACCCATCTTGTGCCTATGATATGTTTGTTGTCCGGTCTTGGTACAAGAGTCCAAACTTGGTTCCTTTCGAATTGGTTGAGTTCTTCTTGCATAGCTATTATCCATTGATCGTCGCCTAAGGCTTCATCGATTTTTGTTGGTTTAATTTGAGACACGAACGCCATGTCGAGGCAAGCATCCTTGAGATTGAGTCGAGTTGCAACGCCTTGGCTAATATCACCAATCACTTTACCTATTGGGTGATCTCTATGAGTTCTCCATTCTTTTGGAAGATCTTGATGTTCTTCAATGGTTGGTGACTTATCTTCTTGTGATATTGCTTGTTCTTTTGATATCTCCCTTTGTTGTTGTGATAGAACTATTACATCATCATCATCATCCACAATAATATTATCCTCTTTCGAGGGGTTAGTCTCATCAAACGAAACATGTATGGATTCTTCAATGGTAAGAGTACGTTTATTGAAAATTCTAAAAGCTTTACTTGATAGAGAATATCCAAGAAAAATACCTTCATCGGATTTCTCATCAAACTTACCAAGGTTGTCCTTACCGTTGTTGAGAATGAAGCATTTGCATCCGAATATGTGGAAGAAAGATATGTTGGGTTTCCTTCCCTTGAACAACTCATAAGAGGTCTTCTTGAGAATAGGTCGAATATTGACACAGTTACTTACAAAACAAGCCGTGCTAACCGCATCCGCCCAAATATATTTAGGAAGATTCGAGTCGCTAAGCATTGTCCTTACAAGTTCCACTAGTGCCCTATTCTTCCTTTCTACGACACCGTTTTGTTGAGGAGTCCTTGGTGCGGAAAATTTGTGAGAGATTCCATGCTCTTCACAAAAATCTTCAAATGATGAATTTTGAAACTCGCCACCATGGTCGCTTCTTATGGAAACAATTGAGAGTGACTTCTCATTTTGGATTTGCTTGGCATACTTCTTGAATGCTTTAAAGGCATCACTTTTCAGCACTAAAAAAAAGTCCAAGTATATCTAGAGAAATCATCAACAATAACTAGTGCAAAAACGTTACCTCCGAAGCTTTTTGTTCTTGATGGACCGAAAAGATCCATATGTAACAATTGGAGTGGTCTTGTAGTAGATATCACTTTCTTGGTCTTGAAGGATGTTTTGGTTTGCTTCCCCTTTTGACATGCGTCACAAAGCTTATCCTTGATAAACTTCATCTTTGGAAGACCAACAACTAGATCATGCTTTAATAATTTATTCAAATGCTCCATGTGAATGTGAGCAATCCTCTTATGCCAAAGCCACGCATCGTTGTTATTTGCCATTAAGCACATCACCTTCAAGAGAGAGTCATCAAAAGAAATCATAAAAATGTTATTAAATCGTTTACCTTTTAGCAAGAGTTCATGAGTGACTTCGTGTTCTATCAAACATTCCTCCTTTGTGAAGTTGATTCGGAACCCTTTGTCACACAATTGACTTATGCTAAGAAGGTTGTGTTTAATGCCTTCCACATAAAGGACGTCTTTGATGATTGTATGAGGAGATGCACCAATGGTTCCAACTCCAAGAATTCTTCCTTTATTATCATCACCGTAAGTAACGTATCCTTTGGCCTTAAGTGTTAGACTTGAAAATTTGTTGATTTCGCCCGTCATATGCTTTGAAGAACCGCTATCGAGATACCATTGTGTAGAGGTTGTTTTCAAGCATACCTACAAAACAAAGTCAAGTTTTGTTAGGTACCCAAATTGCTTTGGGTCCTTGATAGTTAGTACCCTTTTCAACCCACACATAATGCCCTTTAGCAACACCAATGTTGCGCTCATAGCAAGCATTAGGTGTATGGCCTTTGATTCCACAATAAAAGCAAATAGGTTGAAATTGACTTTTGAATTTAGGAACATATTTTTGTTTCTTAAGAATCCTTTTCTTTTTATGACTTTGATGCATAGTTTTAGCATTGTTAGTCTTTTCCTTAACAATTTGTTCACTAGCTTTTACGAAAACGGTTTCACTTGTGCTTGGTTTGGAAAACTTAGAATATCATAGGCCACTTTTATCATTTGGATATCTTTGGTACCTAAGAATTTCCTCCAAGCCAATTTGACCTTTTTCATATCTTTCTAAAACTCTTTTGAGTTGAACAATTTGAAAGGACAATGACTCACAATTTTTACATGTAATACTTTGTTTTTCATCCATTATCTTTTGTTTTTCATTTTCAATGTATTTTTCAAAAGATGCATTTTGTTCTTCTAAAGATAATATTTTCTTCTTTTGGGATGAAATATTTTTGTACAAAGTCTTACATTCCTTTAGAAGTTCATCTATGACTTCTTGTGCATCATTTTCATAAATTGAAAAGTTACTACTAACCTCATCATTTTCTTCATCGTAGTGATGTGACGCCATTAACGCCATATTTGCACATTAGTCGCTTTCCGATTCCGATGAGGAACTAACTTCATTGTCTTCCCATGCGACATAAGCCTTTTTATTCTTGAAGTCCTTCTTGCCTTTGAATCCTCCTTTCTTCGCAAGTCTTGGACAATCCGGTTTTATGTGACCTTGCTTTCCACATTCATAGCATGTAACTTCTTGGTTTGATGTGGATGCATCCTTCTTCCTGAAATGTTTATTCTTTTTAGGAAAAGAAGAATTATTATTTTTGTTAAAAAACTTACCAAGCTTCTTAACAAGAAGCATGAAGTTCTCATCTTCGGAGATCTCGTCATCTTTGTCATCCTTCGTGTCAATCTTCAAGGCAATTCCTTTGGACTTTTTCTCTTGACTTTCATGCTTTTCGAGCCTTCCATGTTCCAACTCGTGCTCTTGAAGTTTGCCGAATAGAGATGCGGATGTCATTGTTGAGAGACTCTTCTTCTCCGAGATTGCGGTCACTTTCAGTTGCCATTCCCTTGTCAAAGACCTTAGAACTTTCAAATTTAGATCATCGTTGGTGAAGGTCTTTCCGAGTGCAATCAAATGGTTGGTTAGATGAACAAATATTTTTTGTAAAGCCACAATAGATTCTCCGGGCTGCATGCGGAACATTTCGTATTCTTGACTTAACGTGTTAAGCCTTGATCTTTTAACTTCTGTTGTTCCTTCATGTGTCTACCAAAGTATCCCAAATCTCCTTCGCCGATTTGCATTGTGACACACGAAAAAATTCGTCCATACTAAGAGCACTTTGAATTATGTTGATTGCTTTCTTCTCATTTAGGATCTTTCTTTTATCATCTTCATCATACATATTCTTCAACTTCGCCGTTCCAACACCGTTGATTACATTGACGGGATTATGCGGACCTTCTTCGATTGCTTCCCATATGCCTTCTCCTTGGGCTTCAAGATGTGCCCTCATTCTGATTTTCCAGAAATTGAAGTATTCGCCGGAGAAGAGCGGAGGCTTGTTGCTACTTCCACCATCTTTGAAAACGGGATTCGAGTTTGAGGAAGCCATAGGATCTTGAAGGAACAGGTTACCTAAACCTGCTCTGATGCCAATTGTAGGATCAGAATGCGCCTAAGAGGGGGGGGGTGAATTAGGTGTTTATAATTTTTCTCGATTCTTTTTCTTTGATGGATAGAATTTTTCTTGTAAGTTTGTATGGAAGGAAAGCAGTAAGGCAGAAAATAAAAGTGACACAGAGAATTATCCTGGTTCCCTTCACAGTCCGAAGGTACATCCAGTCCCCTTTCAATTCAAAAGAGATTTCCACTAGTTTTTAGAAAAAGTACAACCTATCACACCTTCAATGGTGAGGCCTACATTCTAACAAACTAACAAACAAGTGTGCAGGAACAATCCTCTTGCCACACTTACCCTTATGTCCAAACAATCCTTGGAACACAAGTCACAAATAGAAATACCTTTCTATACTTTTTGTAATTTTGAGTGAGTAATACTAAGATTTAATATCAATAATGATCTTCTCCTATGTACACAATTCACTTTTCAAATATCAATAAAAGTGTTCAAACATGAAGTATGAAAGATGAATATCTTATGAACACTTTTGAAAATATGAAAATATTTGAATGTTGATGAATTTGATTTAAGTGATTTTCATAAAAGATTGTAGAGGTGTTTTTGAATTTGAAAAAATTCAGATTTTATATTATACAAGACACCCTTTTGAAAAGGTATGAAAATTATGAAACAAAATAATTTATGAAGAGATATAATCAAAAGGTGCAATTTGAAATTCAAAGAAAATATTTTTCAAAAAATATTACAGTGTTAACCGGTTAACCAAATGGTTAACCGGTTAACGCCAATAAACATTAACTAGATTACTGAAAATTTGAACCCGTTAACTGGTTAACCAAATGGTTAACCGGTTAACACTGTTAAAAACAGAAACAGAAAGTTTTTAAAGAGTGTTAAACGGTTTGAAAATTTTATCAAAGTATTTTATGCAATATGCTAACATATGATTGAATGCGTGAACACATGTACATCAATTTAAAAGAGGGATTGATATACCTAAACAAAAGCGTCCAAGCATGAAGTAGAACGATGATGCATACGAAGCATGATTGCAAATCCGGTTTCTTGAAGCTTGATCAGTTGGAGCTCTTGACTTTTTGCAGATCTGAAAAACATGCGTCGTGTTGTCTTCATCAAAATCTTCGAGGTTGAAGACGTGCTTCTACAGTTGGAAGCTGAGGTTAGGTATTCAACACTTGATAGACAACTATAATATACTATTTGAGAGAACCCCTTCTATAGAGAGTTTATGTGGAGGTCTGGATCAAGATTTGAAGATTGAATATGTGGCTATGGTTGATAAGATTCAAGTTAATATTACTTCCAAAGGTCCAGTCAGGATCATTTCTAAGGGTCCTATGAAGATTACTGTTGAGCCAAAGGTGGATCCAATGATTATTACCACTCCTGGTCCTATCCCGTATACTTCTGATAAGGCTATACCTTGGAATTATGGTTCTGATGTTTATATCCATGGTGTCAAGAAAGAGCCTTTAACTGATACACCTGTTATTGATGTTAATCTTGATGGTGACAATATTGTCGGGTCCAGTAAGGTTACCAGGAGTGGAAGAATTTTCTCTCCAGAAGACACCTCAAAGATTGCTGCTACTCCGGTTCATATCTCAAACTTTCGGCCAAGTATTGAGGCTTGGGGCAAAGGACCAGTGATTGAACCTGTTCAAGCTGAAGCACAAGCTAGTGAAGATCTCTCTAAGCAGATGGAAGAAGTACTGAAAATCATCCGCAAGAGTGATTATGATATTGTTGACTAGTTGGGGTATACTCCCTCTAAAATTTCCATGTTATCTCTGCTATTATATTCTGAAGCCCATGCCGAGGCTTTATTCAAGTTCCTGAAGACTGCTCATGTACCACATGAAATCACTGTGGACCAGTTTGAAAATTGTGTTGCTCATCTGACTAGTGTAATGGTTTATGTTTTTCTGATGCTGATCTGACTCCTGCTAAAAGAAACCATAATAGAGCTTTGCACGTCTCCATTGAGTGTAGGGCACTAATTTGTATCATATGTTGGTGGATAATGGTTCTTCATTGAATGTATTACCCAAGGAGGTTCTGGACAAACTCAACCTTAAGAATTTAGTGTTAAGGCCAAGTAATGTGGTGGTGAGGGCCTTTGATGGTTCAAGAAGAATGGTGCATAGAGAGGTGGATATTCCAATCAAATTCGTATCTCAAGTCTTTGATTCCACTTTCTATTTGATGGATATTCGTCTTGCGTATTCCTGTTTGCTTGGGCGCCCATGGATCCTGTAGAAGCATACTTCAAGCTCAATGTTTTGATGACGTCAACATTATTCAAGCTCATTCCGTATTGCAAAAAGTCGAGATGACAACAAAGATCAAGATCATGACTATGCATCATCAATGGAATGCTACCGTTCGAATCAAGCTTTTGTGCAACATTTTCAAAGCTTGGACACAAGGCTTAGGTATATCAAAACTCACTCCTTAGAATGATATACAAGTGTTCAAAATATTTTATCATGTTAATTCTTTGCATATGCACATTTTGAAAATAATCGGAACTGGTTTAACACTTAAAACAAAATTATTTTTCTGAGTTTTAACAGTGTTAACCAGTTAACCATATGGGTTAACCGGTTAACGGTCCCAATTTTCAAATTCTTTGGTAACGTTTCAGTGTGTTAACCGATTAACCCATATGGTTAACCGGTTAACACTGAAGGATTTTTGAAAAATTGTTTCTCTTCATTTCAAATATTTTGTTTAGTGTTATACCTCTTCATGATTTTATTTCATAACTTTTTTATACCTTTTCAAAGAATTTTTTCATAAATTCTCATACCTTTTTGAATAGGTGTTTCAACTATTATAAGATCTTAAAAAATTCAAATTCATAAACACCTCCAAGAATTATCAAATATTATCACACAATCAAAATCACTAAATTCAAATATTTTTCATACTTCAAAAAGTGTTCATAAGTTCATCATATTTCATATTTCCATTTGAACACTTGTGTTGAATTTTGAGTAGTGAATTTTGAATATAGGAGAAGATCAATTTATATCGATACACTTCTTTGTATTACTCACTCAAACAAAAATTATAGAAAGTGTTTTCTATTTGTGACTTGTATTCCAAGGATTGTTTGGACATAAGGGTTAGTGTGGTAAGAGGATTGTTCTTGCACACTTGATTGTTTAGTTTGTTAGAAAGTAGGCCTCACCATTGAAGGTGTGATAGGTTGTACTGTTAAAAAAAAACTAGTGGAAATCTCTTTCATGTTAAAAGGGGACTGGATGTACCTTCGGATTGTGAAGGGAACCAGGATAAACCTCCGTGTCTTTTTTTATTTCCTGCTTTACCGTTTTCATTCCATAAACCATAAAAAGCAAAATTCATCCATCGAAGAAAAAGAATCGAAAAATTTGATAACACCAAATTCACCCCCCCCCCCTCTTAGGCGCACTTTGATCTTACAATTGGCATCAGAGCAGGTTTAGGTAACCTGTTCCTACAAGATCCTATGGCTTCCGCAAACTCGAATCCTGTTTTCAAAGATGGTGGAAGTAGCAACAAGCCTCCGCTCTTCTCCAGCGAATACTTTGATTTTTGGACAATCAGAATGAGGGCGCATCTTGAAGCCCAAGGAGAAGGCATATGGGAAGCAATCGAAGAAGGTCCGCATAATCCTGTTAATGTGATCAACGGCATTGGAACCGCAAAGTTGAAAAATATGTATGATGAAGATGATAAAAAGAAGATCCTAAAATCAAGCTATACACCAAAGAACACAAAAATTCCTAACAAGCAACATGCACGGAAACACGTCGAAACGACTCGAAATGGGGGAATGAGCTACTGGAAATGGACCCAAAAATTCCCTAAAATCAATACCTAAACATGTATGAACATTAGAGGCAATAGAAAGCAAGGATGAGCAAGAAAATAAGCTAAAAATCCAAAAATGAACAGCATTAACCGGTTAACCAAATGCGTTAACCGGTTAACGGACCTAAAAAAACAGCAATTTTGGCAAAAAACGCATGCGTTAACCGGTTAACCAAATGCGTTAACCGGTTAACGCTGAACAGAAAGTGAAAAATGCTTTTGAAATAAGTGCTTTTGGCCACATTCTTCCTTCTAATGATCCCTAACATACCTAGGAACATGCTAACACTAATTTCTACTTAATTGGGGCTTATTTACACATGATAGAATCTATAACTACCTACTCCTTAAATTCTAATCCATTACAAATCGTAAATCGCAAGCAACACATATCGGAAATAAAATCGATCGCAAGCAAAACGAAAAGCAATTAAAGAACGCCAAAAGTGGCAAAATGAAGAGAATAACTTAAAGAAGAAGTTATTTAGATCACCAACCTATGAAGCGGAAGTGTGCTTCGGTGAATGTTGCAAGAATCGGAGCTTGATTGAAGAGAAAACCAAGAAAACCGCGGATTCACAAAATAAATGCGTTCTTGATGCTTGAACCTTCGTGCGCTTTCGATAAGCCGAAATCCTCACAAAAATCACTAGCTTCTTCTTCTACAATCCACAATCAATGAGGGTTGGAGGCTTAAGCTTCAAGATCTTCAAGTTTCAATGTGAAACTTGAAGAGCTTATTCACAAAGCTTTGGTGAAAAGGGAAATGGAGGAAAAGTGAGGGAGAAAATGTGATTATGAAAGAGTGAAAAAGTTGGAAAATTGTGTGAACCATTTGCATTGAAGTGATTAATGAATATATAGAGGCTAGGCTTGGAGCTAGGTTTGGGAATGGAATTAGGTTTGGGGCCCAAAAATTAGGCTTGGGATCCAAAATTATGGTTTGGTAGTTAGTTAGGGTTAGGGTTGGAAAAGGAATATTCCTTGGAACATTCCTTGGAACACTCTAGAAGATGGTAGAACATGGTGGAAGCTTCCAAGGGAAATGGAGTGGAATTGAAGTGGAAAAACAAGAGGGAAAATATGAAAGGGAATGTGGAAGGAAAGTGGAAGGAAAAGGGAGGGAAAGGTGAAATCTTCCCTTTTTGTTTGGTTAGCTTGGAAGTAGTTTGGATTATTTTTGGGATATTACTTTTCTCTTGAGCTCCAATGCTCGGCAAGCCTCGATCGACCACACACCTCATGAGTATGCAAAGGATGATTATTTATTTATTTATTTTTCAAATGCGATGCAATGATATGCGAAATGATGCAAGAATGAAGCGTACACCGCTCGAGGTTGATAATAAACAAGAGGGCAAATTTTGGCGTGTTACAGCTACTTTAAACACCCCAAATTTTCCCTCAATAAGTTCACACCACGACTTGTGATATTTTCATTTGCATAAGTTCAATCATATCATATCATGCTGCATTTTTGCTTCACTGCATTGGTTCAAAGTCATCTGCATCTAGGGTTTGTGATCTGAGCAATCCATGAGCCATCTGAGCCACTCCAAAGGTCTCAAAGCTTTCCAAGAGGGTCCATGTATGTTCTATCATCATATTATATCCTCCCAATATCAAGAAAGTCAGAAAATCACAAGAACTGGCAAGTTATGGAAGCAGAGCCAGGTTTAACTGCACAGATGACCTAAAATTAGGGTTTTGGTTTCAGAGGCCATAACTCCAATTTTTTTTTGTCAGTATTCTTTTTATTGGTCTCAATATGATATAAGGATCATGCATACCAAGTTTGATGGAAAAATTCATTGTGGAAGTCATCTGATCACTGGGTAACTTCCTGAGCAAGTCAGAGCAAAATCAGGGCATCTGAGGCCCCCCAACATGGAACCAAAATGGATTTTTCATCAAAATTAAGTTATATGGTCTTTATTTGATCATTTAAGTGCTTAGAAGTTCACAAATTTGAAGAAAATGGGCTAAACCAAAAGTTGCCAAAAATGGAAATGACTTGTAATGTAAACTTTCCATTTTGGGAAAGTTTTTCAACCTCCTCTTTCTCAACCAAAAATGCTTCAAATGAAAAATTCTTGGTCATGAAAGTTGTAGATTGTATCATTCCCTTTTCAAAAAGTACAAGAACAAGATCTAATTCATTTTGGAACTCAAGTTATGGCTTTCTAAAGTTGGCAAAAATCACTTAATTTCATATTTCATGCCAAAAGGGATTTTTTGCAAAACTTCATACCAAACCATTTTGTGACTTATAAATGACTTCTATGCATCATTACAACTTTTCAAAATCAGAATTGCACAAATTCACAAAGTTTCATGCCTTGGATCACAAGCTTCCATAAGGCATTTTTCATGAATTCTCAAGAGAGGGATTTTTGCAAGAAGGACTTCTAATGATTGGTTTGGTTGCTAATTGATCTCAAAGCATCATAACAACATCATATGATTCATTTTGCTGCAAATTGTCCAAGAATTCATAAGATTCCTTGCCTTGGTTCACAAGAAATTCCAAAGAGGGAAATATGCAAGAACATTGGGAACTCTTGATCAAGGCCATCCAGCTCACAAAATTTGATCCAAAGGCCTTCCTTGATCCAAACTGAAGCAAGACAAGCCCTAAGATCTTCTCTGACCCGGGCCATGCCTATGGTACACAAAATCTTGACTTTTGCATCTTTGCCCATACCAATCAAGCTGTGACATTACCAACCCTCTGGCTAATCAGAATATGTTATGTGGACCTCAAAGACTTGAAACAAACACACACACAAGCCTGAACTCTCCCATAAGCCAGGATTCACAAAAATTGTCAAAACTTTCATCTCTTTGAAACTCCTTCCACAACCATCAAACTTCAAATTTTTCTTCACTAACAAGTCACACATCATCTATAGAACCAGAATCAACCATCAAAACAACCTAAAACATCACATATCAAAACCTCAAAATTTGCTACAATAGTGCTAGAACTTCAAAACTAGTCACTCTCAAAGCTTTCTAAGCTTCATTTCATCATCAGGATGTTCATAGGAGTGGATTTGCACCAAAGAAGGATCCAGAAAGCCCAGAATCAGGAGGTTCAATCTCAGGTATAGTTCAATAACTTTTTTCCCTGAAGCTTGTTTTTAAGTTCTTGAATGATTCTCTGTGCTCCCCTGATCATGGGGATGTGATTATTTTTTAGAATGGTTGAGAAACCATGATGTATGCGTGTTCTGAAATTTTGCCCGTTTTCACGTTTTGGTTCGAATCTTGTTCATGATGCAAAATAAATGATTTTTGATTGGGGGTTTAGGTTCAGGGATGTTAGGGGATCATTTCTGGGCAAGAAATTTGGAGATTAGAGGCTTAGGGAAGAATATAGGGTTTGTGCTCACCGGAGAAGATGACCGGAACACTGTTCCGGTCACCTGAAAGTAATTTGCCCTAATCCCATTAATTAAGCTGAGTTTGAATAATGGCCCTTAGATCCTAGGTTTACCGCGCGTATGGACGTTCCAGATCACATGTTTAAACCCTAATCCACCATTTAATTAATTAATTATGATTAATTAGTCAGGACAAATCCCAACCATTCAAAAACGCGCCAGTCAACCCTGGAGTCTCAGCTTCAAATCTGGACCTTAGGATCTTCATACTTTTCATTTTTATTATTTTTATTTTATTTTTCTTTGTATTTCTTTCTACATTTTATTAAAAATAGTAAAAAAGGTCTAAAAATTCTGAAATTTTTTATCCAAACTTTAATTAATTTTCAGAACCCAAAAATATTTTTATTTTTATTTTTTGCATTAAAAAATATTTTTAAATCATTTAAATGATTATTTTTAATTAGTTAAGGAGAGTTAATTAGTTAATGATTATTTTTTAAATCATTTAGAAACATTTACAAACTCACCACACAAATTTCTTTTTGGTTTTGATCATGCTTTGACAATTTTCAATTGAATTAGGGTTCTTAAACTTGAATATTTTTTACCCTAACTTCAAAAATTCATAACTTTTGAACCAAAGTGAGTTTTTGAATGATTCTTCTTGCATTGTGTTATACATGGTTTCAAGCATCTAAAAACATTTTTGTTTCATTTTTATCTTTCATTTTCAATTTGTTTGGAATTTTACCTTTAGGATCACCCTTAAAACCCTAGAAACTTAGAAAATTCATAAGTCCCTTAGGGTTTAGCTTCTGACCTCCCCCTTTGGACAATGAACTTGTATAGGTTTAGGGTTCCTTTAAGTCCATTTTCAATATTTTATCTCATGTTTTGCTTCTATTTTTGAATTGTGCATCTCATATGATCATATAACCCTAATTTGCATCTTCATTTGCATCCATCTTACATAAGCTTGCATACATGAACTTGCCATGACATTGTATGCATCCATATGACATATAGGACATCTTAGGACATGTCAGAATCATGTTTGATCCATTTTCCATGTTTTTCTTTCATTTCATTTCATGTGCATTCATGAACTTCCATGCCTCTTATTTGCTTCATTTGCATTCTCATCCTTTGTATGATCATCTCCATCTCATGACATACATTTGTATCATCTATTTGCATCATTAGCATCATGAACATGCTTCTGACTTTGGCTTTTATCTTTGCATTTCATTTCATTTTCAATTCATTTCATTTCCTTTTCAATTCATTTCATTTCCTTTTGCTAACTTTTCAGGTGGTATGTGTTTGAGAAGTGAATTTGCCTTCACTTCTCAAATCTCTTCTCATCTCTCTTATGCATTCATTGCTGAATTTTACTTTTGTATTAGAGTGAGCTTGCTCATTCATGCTCCTTCCTCACTTTCTTTCTTCAAACAACTTATCTTCTTAAGTGAAGTAAGTTGACTTGCTTCTTTCTGCTTCTCCTCCTTTCATCCTGCTTCTTCCTTGGTGGCACTTCTTGAAGATCTCTTGCAAGCCTCATAAACCCTAGGAAAACCCAAGCATGATCATAATTAGGGTTTGATTAGTCCCCCCATTAGTTTTACCTTTGTGCCATCTTTGTGTCTTCCCTTCTCATCTCATAATCAAGGACTAAACCTTAAAGGTTTTAAGGCTTTGTGGTTAAGCTTATGCCTGCATCCTTCTATTAGGATGGAGTGTATAACTTTAATCCTAAGTGTTAAACCCTTAATGTGTTTAAATCCTTTAATCAATTCACCTAATAATCACTAAGACATCAAGCTTGTAACTTGGGCCTTGCATTAGGGTTCTAATTCTTCCTTAATTGGTTAAGAAGCACTAACCCTAGTGTTAATGGACAAGTCCCCCTCAAGTTGTCTTACAAACCATAAAATCCACTTCTTAATCTTACCATTAACTAAAATCCATTTAATAAAGGTTTTGTTTTGTCCTGAGGTTAATCCCTAATCATGGATTAAGTTGAGGAGCCTTTCTCAGCTTAAATGTTCTCATCTATTATCCTTCTATTAGGATAGTGTAATGGGTCCATTAAATCCTTGATTATGGCTTAAACTCATTACTTAACACCAAACAAATATGCCAAAAACATCTAAATAATTGCAAGTAGGTTAATGATCTTAATCCTACATCATGGTAACTAAGTTTGAGGTGTTTACTTCATACTTAAGGTCTTCTCATTACCCCTAATCAAAGGGAAGATGTGATGAGTTTACTAACCCTTGGTTTAGGCTTAAGCTCATTTTCTTACGACAAACACATAAAGCAATATAAGATTGAAAACACAAAAAAAACAACCATAATTGTCTCCTCCGGGATTCTTTTCTCAGCTCATTCACTCATAAACGAGAACTTGCTTCTTCCGTCTAATGCAAGACAGTTTGCACCTGAGCCAGACAGGTCATACACTTGAGCATAGGCAAGTAAGCAGTTCAAAAGTCAATTTATTTTCCAGTCTCTTTGAGTTGAACTACGGTGTTCTGACTTCCTCATTGCACGAGAGTATACGTAGGCATAACTTATTAGTTATCGAACAAAAGTCTCTGTATATCCCCCCTCTTCCAGCCTAATTCTTTAAGCCTCATTGTCTTAAGCTTTGCATTCTTTTCTTGCACTGACACTTCTTTATCTCACTTCACACTTCTTTTGCACTGACACTTGCATTCTTTTCCAGGTTTTGCATACAAAATAGCACTGACACTACCCCTTTAAACACAAATCATTCAAGCGTGGATTCCGTCGAGTACGGCGGACAATCTGGGTGCTAATACCTTCCCAGGTTGTAACCAACCCCCTTCTCTCAGTTTCTCTAGTTCGCGATCGTCTTATCCATCGCTTCCCAGGTTTATGCAGCATTATCTTTTCTTCGGGATAAAAATGCCTATCTGGCGACTCTTTTCAATTCACCCTTGTGTTATCCTCTTTCGCTGAACGTTCGCGTCTGTACCCCTCTTGGCCCTCTGTGTCATCAGGTGGGAGCGACAACTGCCCCTATTCAATCACTGTAGACTTAAATGGATGATAGTAGTCGCTTTCAGACGTTTGAAGTATGCAGGGATTGAATACTAAAAACAACCATAAAATTTGCACTCGGTGGAAGAGAAAAGGGAAATAAACCCAACCATCTGAACTCTGCTTGGGGAGAACTCGGATGTGATGAGTAGTGAATCTGATGAATGTTTTGGAATAACGCTGGGAGATTGCTGATTTTCCACGCTACGGGTGGACTTTTGTTGGGATATTAATGACATGCCACACAACGGGTGGCCTTCTGAATGCTTTGCCGCTCTGCAGGGGGATTTCAATGCTTTGCCACTCTACGGGGGCCACTTCTCGCTACGGGAGACTTTTGATACCTTTCCACCCTTAGGATGGACATTTTCTCACTCTGTGGGGATACTCTGTTACACTGCGGGGACTTTGGAGATCTTGCCACACCACAGGGACACACTGCTCAGTTACGGGAGACTTTGAAAATCTTACCACTCTACGGGACTACATTGCTCGCTACAGGAGATTTTGAAAATTTTCCACACTACAGGGGCGCACTGCTCTACTACGGGAGACTTTCAGAAAATTCACCACACTACGGGGGCACATTTCTCAACTACGGGAGACTTTGGAAATTCACCACGCTACGGGGGCACATTTCTCAGCTACGGGAGACTTCTGCTTTCTTGCCACACTACGGGGGCTGCTGCTCGCTACGGGAGACTTTGGCTCGCTACAGGAGACTTTTGCTCACTACGGGAGACTTCAATGTTTCGCCACACTACGGGGGCTGCTGCTCGCTACGGGAGACTTTGGCTCACTACAGGAGACTTTTGCTCGCTACGGGAGACTTTTTCTCACCATGGGAAACTTTGATTTCTTGCCACACTACGGGGGCTGCTGCTCGCTACGGGAGACTTCTGGGAATTCGCCACCCGGAGGATGGACTTTGGCCAATCTGTGGTTGGACTTTGGATAAATTGCCACGCTGCGGGTGGACTTTGGATAAATTGCCATGCTACGGGTGGACTTTGGATAAGTTGCCACGCTGCGGGTGGACTTTGGATATCAACCTTGGATTTAATACACACATGCTGAATTGTATGACATGATGCCCCATTACACTGGGGGATAAGTAACAAATCTTTATTGACTCTGTGGGGGAGACCGATGGTTGCCAATATTCCTGCTGGAAAAGAGTGTGACTAGTCTGTCTCGACTTATTACCTTTGCCAAAAATAAATTGAACTTTAGATTTGGAGACCCTGCTAGGGGATTCCTCAACTGCTGGGAATTGAATCTCGCTCATATGATTCCACTGGTGATCTACAACTTTTCGACTTAGCTGGGGGAAGACCTGTCAAGGCTCTGCTGAGGAGAACTCTCTTGTCTACCTGAATTTTCCAAACCTCTATGGGGAAGGGAACCGTTCAGCTAACTTCCGGGAATTTCTGGATTCTTTTAAGAAGTGCTTCACTACGGGAAGACGACTCTTGCTAGGGATGATCCTTATTGCTCTACTGGGGAAGAGAAAGATTTGGTTTGCGATATGCTGAGAAATAAGATCAAGGAAACTTGCTGAGGAGAAATTTGACGACTTTACTGGGGATAACTTCCATGCGTCTGTTGGGGATTAAGAAACTGAACCGCGTCCTGCTGAGGAGGAAAGATTTCAACTAGTCTCGTGCTAGGGATCATTTACTTTGATTCAGGCTTTACCTTAAGAAGATTTTACAAAAGACTTGGTGTCTTTAAACTCTTCAGGAGTATAATTGCCCCGGTATTCTGAACTTCTGATTATTTGTCTTCGGGAAAGAATGAATCCTCACGTGATTGGGTGGCTTGCCCCAGTATGAGTCTTTGAAGAGATTGCTCTAGGAGAGATCTGAATCTAGAGGTGATTTCCCCAGTTTGACTGACTCTTGAGGACATTTCTTGACATAACTGCCCCAGATTAGTTGGCTCTTACCATGAATGGTTGGGAAACTCCTTACTCAATGGAGCTTTCTCGGGAAAGTGCACCTCGACGTGACTGTCTTTCAGAAGGTTTAGACTTCTCAACTTGGCAAGCTTGAGCTTTTAGACTGAATTTCCGCATGTGAACCATTTATGATGCCTAACAGATGTATGCAAGCAGAAAATGTTTATACTTGGAATGAAAATTCTAATGCAACACACATGTTAATCTTGAAGTTTTGAAAAAGTGTCGCAAACCTTTGTGAGAAAATCACTGGTTAAAATGCGACATTATTTTTGATTGAAAGAACTCATGCACATGCAATACCAATAAGGTCTTTTAGCACAACTCATAGGAGTCAGGAACGCGGCCTCGCGGTAGTACGCTCTCAAATTAACCCTGTTTCAGTTAGGACTTTTGAGGGTTGTATTGTGGCCTGGTTCACGGTTATAGAAACAAAGGATATATGCTCGAAATTATTTGTGCCCACCCCTCTTCGTGATGTTCTTCGTTCCTATGTTTAGCTAACTTTCGTAAGTGTTCACCTTTCATAAGGGTTTCGTGTTGGTTGAGGAACCATTGCTGCTAACATTTCAAGTACCAGTCAGGTTATTGTTGGGAGTCAGTCACCCCTTTGTCTTTCGTGACTGTGTCACACGACTTTGTTCTTGCTCGAGGATTTTTCTTGTGTAATCCTTTTCGTCTTTCACTTTTGCATTATTTTGCTTATCCCTAACTTTTGGCTGGACTGATTCTTGTGAATCTTTGATTGTGAAGTCCAGCGGGATGCCCTAATTTTTGCCTAAGTCGCTTGTTTTCAAGTTTCGACTTAGCGGGCTTTTCATTTCTTTCTTTTTTGAACAAAATCGTGTGACACTGTTTGTCTTGATTGCTTTGTGAGGGTTGTGACTGCCTCATTCTTTGGTCGATGAAGGATAACCATTGTAGTTTCCAGTCTTTGGACCCCTTGATTCGGATAACCATTGTAGCTTCTGGTCTTTGGACCTCTTGATTAACATAGTGGAATGTAATGGATCCTCAAATACACTCCTTTATGAAAGACTGAATGCTTGGCCCAACTAGTTGGCATCTACCCTGCCCCTGGGTTAAACACAAGGGTTTTTTTCATGGGAAAAGAAACTCCTAACTTCAAGGCTCAAGGGGGTTAGCGAGGATCTATCTCCCTTATATCTCCAGTGTTTAGGGATTTGAAACAAAGCCTGTACATTGTCAATCGGGTCTTATTCTAGAGTACACAATTAGAGATTTTTGCGTTTTTGTTTCGTCATTCTCCATCATAGAGTTTGAGCATGATAATTGGTATTGCAATATGCACATACAAAATTATAAGTGAATGCGAATAAATTACTTTAAGAAAAACATGTGAGTTTTATTATTGATAACATTCAAAAGCAAACAACTTTCATACATGTATACAAATGTTTTGCAAATAAAAGGAACTACAAATGGAAATGCAGTAAAGAAGCTGAATATTGTCGTTGTTGAGGAGGCTTGACTCCGTCTGGACCTATCAGTCTTGGATACTTTCAGTGATCAATAGCTCTTTCACAGACTTGTAATCTTTAATTTGCAGCCGTATACGCAACCATGACAATCATACCTCTTCTTCTAGTTATTCTGACTCTGACACGAGACATCTGAAGGAAAAAGTGAAGTTGGGGAGTAAAGTTTCCCCATAAAGTTGCTCGGAAAGACCTGGCGATCTTCTGCCTACGTATCTCCATTGACCAATGACCAATGAAGAATCAGAGCGACGTAGTTCCCCTCAATAGGGAAGACAAAGCATTGAAGAAAAAAAACAAACAATTGTCATTGCTGAGAGTATCTGGATACTAATTGCTTTATTTGCTTCCTGAAGATTCTAGCCTAACGTGGACCATCTGGTAAAACAACCGTGACACCAGTTTCGTTGTGACTAGGCATTGGATTCTGGAGTACATTTGGATGAGGCGCAAAATTGATCTCCTTGGAGTCAATTAGGTCTTGTACCTTGTTCTGAAAAGCCCAACATTTCTCAATATTGTGCCCCTGGGCACCCGAATGGAATTTGCATCTGGCATTTGCATCAAAGTTTGGAGGTAGATTATCAGAAGCAGGAGCTCTCATGGTACGAAGCTCGACCATGTTAAACTTTAGCAGCTCTGGAAGCAATACGTCATATGGGCATGGGATGGGATCAAGCTTGCGGTTTCTCGCTCTTGTTCTTTCCTGATTTGGTCTTTGTGCCTGATATTGTTGACCTTGGGGTTGTGGTTAAACCTGAGGAGTAATAGTCACTGCAGCTGCTTGGTAGTAACCTTGTGAACGACCTTTGTCTCGGCCCCTATACACGGAATTGGTCTCGCCTTATTCGTCTTTGGACATTGCCAAAAGGTTTCTTCACACCAGAAGAACTAGCACTGCTTGCATCATGAATCTTTCCCAATTTCAGAAAGTTTTCTATCCTTTCTCCAGCGATGACAATATCAGAAAAAACAATGGACGGGCAGGCGGCCAGACGATCCAAGTAAACAAGTTGCAAGGTTCCCATAAACATATCGGCCATTTCCCGATCGAGCAATGGAGGTTGAACCTGTGCAGCAAGCTCACGCTACCTCTGGGCATACTGCTTAAAACTTTCTTTAGGTCCTTGAGACAAATTCTGCAACTGAGTGCGGTTTGGAGCCATGTCAATATTGTATTGATACTGCTTGAGAAAAGCTTCAGCTAAATCTTTCCAGCATCGGATAGAGACCCTGCTCAGCTTCATGTATCAGCTCAATGAAGCTCCAGATAGACTATCTTGGAAGAAATGCATCCAAAGTTTCTCGTCATCAGTGTGAGCCGAGATTCTTCCAAAGTATGCGTGAATGTGGGTTCTAGGGCACCTGCTGCTGTTGTACTTGTCAAATGATGGCACCTTGAACTTAAGAGGGATTCTGACTCCTGGCACTAACCCAAGATTGGTTACATCGATGCCCAGGGAATTCTGACATTCCATGGCCTTAATCTTCTCCACCAGCTCTTCATACCTTCGATTGTTGACCTCATTCATATTACCCATATCAGCATCCAGTAGAGTGAACTGGTCTTCCTGAGTGTCTTCATTACGGGCCGCAGTCCCATTTAGATTTGGCCCTCCGTTACGGGCAGTGTTGGGATCCACATTCTCAGTCGGTGTTCCAGTATTAGCATTCCCATGGGGTTGCTCAACCATCAACCTGAGATGCTCTTGATTCTGAGCAATGTCGGTCATCATGTCCATGAACTGGTCCATCCTCTGTCGGAGCTCATTGAGATCAGTCTGCATCCGTTCAGCCATTCTCACTCGGTTTCTTTTTGTTGGATACCGATGAATGTGTTGACCAGCTATATTGCCTGAAGTTGAATAAGTTAGGAAGTCCGAATAACCTATAAAAATGCAAAATATGCAAATCATGCAGTAAATGCGTATGATATGTTGATGAGGATGCGACATGCGACCCTACAAATGAGTAAGCATGTGTTAGTAATGCAAGCATGCAGAGGATGTTATGCAATGCACTGGCATGTGATCAAAGGTCTGGCGATCACTGGTCTGATGTTGGTGTTGAGAAGACAGTCATGTGCTGGTGAAAAGTTATAATAACAGTACCACCGAAATCCCAGATATCAAAACCAAAGGACCATGTAGAACCTAATCATAATACTGAACAATGCTGGCAAAGTGGGTATGTTGGAAGTTTCAGGGTTCCTGCAAACCTGTAAACCCCTCTCATCTCACAGGTATGCTATACCGAGTCAACATCACGGAATCTCAAAGTTGGATAGCAATAATACATTCACCATTTCTGAGAAATGGCTCATGACCAAATCAGGGAATCGATTTGGCATTATGTACTAACAAGGGAGGTCTCAGATGAGTACGGGGAAAAAAACATCCCTCATAAGTCCCCAGCTTCAAGAACTGAATCGAGAAACAATAGTACATTCATCCCGAAGGGTACAATACTATCGTCATACGAACAGTTTGCCTTAACTGGATTCCTATGAGAGAACCAGGCCATCCTATACGAGTTCCCAGTGGGCCCTCGGATGCAAGTGGGTTTGCCAACAAATGTGGTATGCCACTGTCATCACTAGAGAGGGTTGTTTCCACTAAGGTTATCAATGATCGGTCCTAGCTGCACATAACCATCAAGGTCATATCCCGAAGTGGGGAAGAACCCCCACACAAGATAGTTTCAAGACGGTTGCAACCTGGGTGTGGAACACATCTCCACTCATCATGTAACCATGCGAGTACAACGTGTCCACACTAATCCTATGGTGCACTCAAGCTGGGTAGTTGGCTTATCTCACAGTAACTCCCATCCCGCAGAAAAAATGAAACCAGCACAGCCAGCCAGTGATAATGATGCATGATAAATACTGAAAGCAGTAAATAAATGTCGTAAAGTAAAGCTGTAAATGAAAACAGTAAAGCTAAACTAGAGCACACAGAAAACAAATAAACACAAAAATAAATAAAACACACAAGCGCTAGGATTGACTCTACAAGGGAAACCAGAGATTCTGGGTTCGATCCCCAGCAGAGTCGCCAGCTGTCGCTCCCGGGATTTTCATCCTAGTACAAACGCGAAAGTGGTGCGGAAAAGGGTAGAGTCGCCAGCCAGGCATTTTTATCCCGAAGGAACGGGAAAGGTAATGTTGCACAAACCTGAGGAAGAAGGAAAGGACAAGGCCTTGCGAACCAAAGATTTGGGTTCGGGAGTTGGTTACGACCTGGGAAGGTATTAGCACCCCAAATCGTCCACCGTACACGATGAGATCCATGCTTGCTTATTTGTTTCAAAGGCTGAGAAAAATATAACTGCTGCTGATTAAAACGGCTAACTGGAACTAGAATGAGAAATGAGAATGGGAACTGAAAAAAGAATAAAAAGAAAGAATGGGGAAATGTAGGGAAAATAAAGAATGTGCTCGAACGGGCCCTACCCCGCTGCCTACGTACCTCATCGGGATAATGAGGATCAAAATCGACGTAGTTTGCCTAACTAAGGCGGGAACTTTGTTTGTACTTTAGGATGACGTTGCCATAACTCTAGCTCAGGTGTTATCGGCTCTGACTCGAGGGTGTTTAGTGTATCGCTGTTTGAACCGTCGAGGCAAGTCGCATTCGTCCGCAAAGATTAGGAGATGAGAAGAGAAGACGCGGTGTCTTTGTTGATTTTCCTTTATGAGAAGTCTTTTGGAGTTTGTTTGTGAACATTCTCATACTAAGACTTATCCATCGTGGTAGGGACTTACACCTCGCCCCGAAACAGGACGTGTATAAGAACTCCGCAACAAAGTCTCATGGCGTACAAGAATGTTCGGATTTTATTAAGTGTCTTTTAGATTTTGTTTGAAGATGAGAAAGAATGACTCAAGTCAGAAAAAGGACAAAAACTAAGGGGGACTAAGACCAACCCAAAGTTATTTATTATGCACAAAAGGGAGATCCTAGTGGTTTGTGAGGTTTGCTAATCCTAAGGGGAAAAAGGAAAAGAAATAAGAAAAAGGATGCAACTTACTTCCTAATGAAGATAAGTTGGTCCTAACAAAGGGGGGAAATCCTACCAAACACAAATATGGAAGGAAAAAATGAATTAAAATGAATAAAAGAAAATGCATAAAAGAAAATGCATAAAAAGAAAAGGATAAAGTGAAGGAAACTTACCTCAATCTATCCATGTACAAAACAAATATTAATGTTGCATTTTATTAAAATAATAAGGCAAACACACAACAATTAAATCCTAATGACTCTATCTTAACTCTAGAGAACTAAAAGAAGGCTAAAACAAAAAATCCAGCACCTATTACAGCCCCTAAAGTACAAACAACTATGAAAATAATGCATAACACAAATCAGCTTTTTACAGCCAGCATGCAACATGACAAGGTAGGTGTAAAAGGTCAAATACATCATGCAAACAAACAAACAACATACATTTTACAGCACCTATATGCAAAAACAGCTATGAAATGCAAAATCCAGATTTCATTATTTTCATTTTTTAATGCACAAACTCAATGAATAATGCACCAACTTGATCATGAACATGCATTTGAACATGGATCATCATACATAATTGAATGAACATGAGCATTTTTTGAAGGATCATGCAAGAATGCGTGACATGGTTGATTATGCAACAAGTAATGCAAAATATGGCACATGAAACATGGCATATGGACATGATGATTATTGATTATGAACATGCAATATGATAGCTCAAACATAATGTCAAACTCAATGCAAAATTCAGAATTGAATTGATATAAATGATACGATCAAGCATGCAATCAAATGCAACCAAATACACATACATACATGATTATGTAAAATGCTATATATCTTGATACAATGAAATGCAAAATGATTTAATGCAATGCAAAAGATGTAAAAACAGAATGCAACATGATTATTCGTATGCCAAATAATGCACAAACATGGTAACAAAGTGCAAGAACTTAAGCTATACACCAAAGAACACAAAAACGCCTAACACGCAACATGCACAGAAACGCGTCGAAACGACTCGAAATGGGGGAATGAGCTACTGGAAATGGTCCCAAAAATTCCCTAAAATCAATACCTAAACATGTATGAACATTAGAGGCAAAGCAAGAATGAGCAAGAAAATAAGCTAAAAATCCAAAAAGGAACAGCGTTAACCGGTTAACCAAATGCGTTAACTGGTTAACGGGCCTAAAATAGCAGCAATTTTGGCCAAAAACGCATGCGTTAACCGGTTAACCAAATGCGTTAACCGGTTAACGCTGAATAGAAAGTGAAAAATGCTTTTGAAATAAGTGCTTTTGGCCACAATCTTCCTTCTAATGATCCCTAACATACCTAGGAACATGCTAACACTAATTTCTACTTAATTGGGGCTTATTTACACATGATAGAATCTATAACTACCTACACCTTAAATTCTAATCCATTACAAATCGTAAATCGCAAGTAACACATATCGGAAACAAAATCGATCGCAAGCAAAACTAAAAGCAATTAAAGAACGCCAAAAGTGGCAAGATGAAGAGAATAACTTAAAGAAGAAGTGATTTAGATCACCAACCTACGAAGCGGAGAAGTGCTTCGGTGAATGTTGCAAGAATTGGAGCTTGATTGAAGAGAAAACCAAGAAAACCGCGGATTCGCAAAATAAATGCGTTCTTGATGCTTGAACCTTCGTGCGCTTCCGATAAGCCGAAATCCTCACAAAAATCACTAGCTTCTTCTTCTACAATCCACAATCAATGAGGGTTGGAGGCTTAAGCTTCAAGATCTTCAAGTTTCAATGTGAAACTTGAAGAGCTTATTCACAAAGCTTTGGTGAAAAGGGAAATGGAGGAAACGTGAGGGAGAAAAAGTGATTATGAAAGAGTGAAAAAGTTGGAAAATTATGTGAACCCTTTGCATTGAAGTGATTAATGAATATATAGAGTCTAGTCTTGGAGCTAGGTTTGGGAATGGAATTAGGTTTGGGGCCCAAATATTAGGCTTGGGATCCAAAATTATGGTTTGGTAGTTAGTTAGGGTTAGGGTTGGCAAAGGAATATTCCTTGGAATATTTCTTGGAACACTCTAGAAGATGGTAGAACATGGTGGAAGCTTCCAAGGGAAATTGAGTGGAATTGAAGTGGAAAAACAAGAGGGAAAGGATGAAAGGGAATGTGGAAGGAAAGTGGAAGGAAAAGGGAGGGAAAAGTGAAATCTTCCCTTTTTGTTTGGTTAGCTTGGAAGTGGTTTGGATTATTTTTGGGATATTACTTTTCTCTTGAGCTCCAATGCTCGGCAAGCCTCGATCGACCACACACCTCATGAGTATGCAAAGGATGATGATTTATTTATTTATTTTTCAAATGCGATGCAATGATATGCAGAATGATGCAAGAATGAAGCGTACACCGCTCGAGGTTGATAATAAATAAGAGGGAAAATTTTGGGGTGTTACACAAAGAAATGAGAAATAGAGGGGAAGACTAGTCAGATGTTGTACACCTCTCTTCTACTGTTGGTTATTGAGACACATGCCGAAGACATAAGCTTTCCTGAATCCTCATCTGTCAAGGAATTGGGCTAAGAGAATGATTGCTCTCACTTCAGAAGACATCAAGTGGTGTACTCAGAGAACCAAGGGTAGGGACATAATTACAAGCTGTGGACATTATCCTAAAGTACCTCTTATTGGAAGAAAGGGTTGCATCAACTACAATCCTTTGCTTTTCAAAAGGCAGTTAGGGTATTCCTTAGTACATCCACCAAGAGAGCAGGATTTAGTAGAGACCCTTTACTGTGATGTTCATAATAATCATGCAATCATCCGACAAGCAGCCTGGGCGTGGGATAACATAGAGACAAAAGGGACTGCTATTCTTGGCAAGTGTAACAACATAGCTTCAGCTCAGTACATAGAATGGTCTTGCATTAGAGGATAAATCACCCGCATGCCATTTACCTAAGTAGAGCCCATAGCTATAGTGAGTCTGGAGGAATTTGATAAATTGAAAGAAAGGAATGCTCAGCTTTCTGAAGCTCTAAATAAGACCATTTGGGAAAGGAATGATGGTCGTCTGGACATTGAGAGGTTACAGAAGCTCCGGATCGAGCATATAACCAAGATAGAAAAGACAGAGGACTTCATCAGAAAAACCCGAGCAGGGGAATTGGTATTGAAGAATGCTTGCAAAGAAGCTAAGATTCAGAAGGCCAGAGCTGAGCATTACCTAGAGGAGAGTCAGGCTAGATGGATTAGGATCATTGAAGCTCGTTTGCAAGAAGATCAGAAGACACAAGCTAAGATAGAGCAATTGGAAGCTAATAAGAAGAAGAGTCAGGAAGCCTTGTTAGCATCACAGAAGGAAATCTCCGAGTTGAAGTTCCGGGCGGGGTTGAAGAGATCAAAAGACCAAGACAAGTACCATAAGTTGACAAGTGCCATTTCCACTAGGAACCTTCTTATCAGGACCATCACAGAGCATCCAGTTGGACCAGTGACTGATGCTATCCTGAAGGAAGTCAAGGAGGATGACTTTGGGCTGGATGTTTGATTTCTTTGTACTTGTATTTTATTTTGGTTGCAATTTATTTCTCATGGTGATTTTGTTGTATTTCTCGACTTAATTGTATTTTGACCCACCATGGGAACTTGTTGTAATCATAACTTTATTTCTCTTCAACATCTTCATTCCCAGAGGTCTGGAAGGTCAAAACCAAAGAACCAAACCGGATACCCTTGGAAGACAAATAGACATACTGCATTGCATACTAACCTCATTCTTTGTTTTGTAGGTATTTTTGTTGTTGTTTTCTCCCTTTGTTGTTGTCTCAGGAAACATTGATCGTAGGAGGGTTTTCCCCATCAATAGAGTTCACTGGTATCCAACCAGAAACAACCTTCCGAGCTTACAGATGGACCAAGTTCAACAAGATTTGACTGATGTAAGAACTCAGATGGCTAATGAGAGAACCGAGATGACGACTCAAATGAACCAATTCATGGCAGTAATGACTGGGTTGGCTCAGAGCCAAGAAAGTTTAAGAGAGTTAGTCGAGCGACAAACTCCAGAAGAGAATCATCCAGGCACAGAAGGTACTAGTAACAATGATCACGGGAAGCCGCGAACAAATTCGTCAGAGTTTGGGCCCCACCTCAATCCTGAAGTCAATGTTATCAGAAATACCCAAGGAAACACTGGAGGTTGTGCCTTGCAAGAGGACCCTTAAAAAGAATAGTTCACAGTGATTGGTGCTGGGGATGAAACCTATGATCGTCGTCTGGACGAAATAGCAGAGAAGTTGAGATCTTTGGAATCCAAAAACACTTTGGGATTTGATGTAATGGACATGGGTCTAGTTGAGGGAGTCAGGATTCCTCACAAGTTCAAGCCTCCATGCTTTGAAAAGTATAATGGTACCTCCTGTCCTCATACCCAACTGCAATCTTTTTTTGGGAGATTAAAGGCATATACCATGGATGAAAAACTGTGGATGTTCTACTTTGAGGATAGTTTGAACGGGGCATCCCGTGAGTGGTATTCTCACTTATCCGGAGAAACTGTCAGAAATTGGAAGGACTTAGCTGAAGCTTTCATACGCCAGTATCAGTACAATTTGGATATGGCTCCCAATAGGACCCTCCGGATGGGTATGTCTCAGTCTTCAAAAGAAAGATTCAGGGAATATGCCCAAAGATGGAGACAGCTTGCTGCTGCTGTCCAACCTCCTATGTCATAAAGAGAAATGGTCGACATGTTCATGAACACATTGCAAGGAACTTACATTGACAGACTTGCTGCTTTCTCGTCCACCAGTTTTGCTGATGTAGTTATAGCTGGTGAGAGAATTGAGAGTCTGTTGAAGATTGGGAAAATTTCAGACAACGGTGCTAGTTCCAGCAATGCAAGGAAACCTTTCTTAGGACCTCGTAGGACAGTTGAAACTATCTCAGTGCATATGGGCAGAGGTAAGCCTCAATACATGCCAAGATCAGCGGCTGCTGTCACCATTCCAACTCCAACACCTCAACAACAGTATCCTCAACAACATCACTTCCCACAGCAACAACAATTTCCCCCGCAACAGAGATCCTATAACAACAATAACAACCAACAACAACGTCCGTTTCAACAAAGGACTTCACAAATCAACAAGGTTATCGATCCCATTCAGATGTCCTATGTTGCCTTACTTCCACAATAATTAAAGCTCAATCTGATCGAATTGAGGACTCTGGCACCACCAGATCCTCAGAATCTCCCAAGAAACTATGATATCAATGCCAGGTGTGCCTTCCACTCCAATGCACCTGGCCATACAACAGAGAAATGCAGAGCCTTACACATGAGGGTTCAGGACTTAGTTGATTCCAAAGCTCTAAATTTTGCACCCCCTCCAAGTGTTACCAAGAATCCTATGCCTAGCCATGGTGTGCCTAAGATAAATGCCATTGAGGAGGATCAACCAGTAAGCCTAATTGACAGTGTTACAAGTATTCAAACACCTTTGGCCGAGGTTAAAGCCCAGCTTTTGAAGTACCAAGTGTTCCCATGCTGTGAAGCCCATTGCGAAGCTTGCAAGATTTCTGCCAACAGTTGTGCAAATTTGAAGGCTGGTATCAACAATCTTATTAAATAAGGCATTTTACAGATTGCTTCAACAGTTCCAGCTCCTACAACATCAACAACCATTCCTCCTACAACACCAGCACACATCCTTTCATCAGATATAAGAGATATCACTTCTACAACTTCAACAACAATCATTCCAACAGAGTCTTCTACAACATTAACAACCATCCCTTCTTCAACTTCAACAGATATCCGTTCAAGACATCCTTCTACAACAACAACAACCATCAATGAAGACATTTCCACAGTTACCATTTACTATGATCCGACAACAATCCACGTCCCAGATTATTTCAACAACTTACATCAATATCTCCATCAACATCAGCAACCTTCATCACCTGCACCATCTCTAGTCAGACCTCCTGTCACAATCTATTATGAACCGCAAACTGTCTCAACTCCTTCTTCCGCAGCAATCATTCCAATAACCATCACGGTACCTGGACCAGTTCCATATGATAGCAGCAGTGTCGTGCCTTGGCACTATGGCTTAGATTTATATTGCAACGGAAAGAAAGTCACTCTCGATTCTTCAAATTCTTCACCACAGATTGATAATGTAGGGGGAAGCGGAGGCTTCACTCGAAGCAGACGCCTCTTTGCCTCACAATTCCCAAGAACTAATGCTGAAGCAGAAGCTACTGCCAAGGCTAAAGTCAAGAGTGTGGTGCCTGAAGAACCAATTTCCAAGGAAACTCAGAAGACCTCCTTTGACCAGGATGTAGACGAGTTCATGAGAATAATCAAGAAGAGTGACTATAAGGTTGTGGACCAGCTCCATCAGACACCCTCCAAAATCTCTATTCTATCACTACTAATGTGTTCCGAAGCTCACATGAATGCACTCCTCAAAGTCCAGCATGCAGCTTAAGTTCCAGAAGAGATTACAGTTAATCAGCTAGAAACGGTGGTTTCTAATGTCAATACTAGTCATGGACCACCAATGCTGATCTAACTATGGAGGTCCGTAACCATAATAAGGCTTTACATATCACCTTGGAGTGTAAAGGTGATGTTCTTTCTCATGTCTTGGTTGACACTGGGTCATCTCTCAATGTTCTTCCAAAGAAAGCCTTGGTCAAGATGTGTAACACGGTTAGAGAACTGACTTTTAGTCATGTTTCGGATAGCAAGAGTTGCCACCGACTTTTATTTTATCCTTGGATCAGTTTTTGACTTTGTTTCATATAATTTTAAATAGAGTTTTTTAATTTTTTTAATTTTGAGTGAGTATGGGAAGCAGAGAAAATTAAGGAGAGGTAAAGAAGGATGTGTTTGGTTGGCTACATGTTGGTATTTGTGGTTGTGGATGAATGATATCATTTTAGGAACGATACATGGAATGTTTTCAACGTGGTTTGAAGTATTAAAGTTTTGGTTTGGAGATGGTCGTTCATCGGAAAGATTACACATACCAATTGTAATTTTTATGAGTTTTGCAAACATCTTTTGTATTATTTATCTTAAGTTCAGTTGGTTTGTAATTTTCCTCTGCCGAGCTTCATCCCTCTTTTTGTAAATCGGTTTTGAGAACCCTTCGTTATCTTAATCAATACATCTTGCTTATAAAAAAATGATTAAAATTAATATTATTAATTTATCCTTATCTTATCTATTTCATAATCTTTTCAACAAATATTTTTTTAAATTTTGATTTATTTAAATAATAACTAATTTTTATGGGGACATATATCTAAAAGTACAATAATTTTCAATGTATTTTTTTTCTTTGTGGGGGCTCGAGCCCCCTTATCACATGACATGAGTCCACCCATAGGTAACTTCATAAACAGACATGCTCATTATGTTTCGGTGATCATATATGCGTTCATCCTTTTGAACAAATGGTACGTATTTAGATAACCAAAGTTATAAGTGTCTTTTCTGATTTCTTAATACCAAACTCAATTTAATTATACTCTTCTTCGATTTTTCATTATATTCTTCTTCGATTTTGCACTTACTTACTCCCTCCATTCTCAAATATAAGTGTCTCTCCCGGGATTTTCATCCTAGTACAAACGCGAAAGTGGCGCGGAAAAGGTAGAGTCGTCAGCCATACATTTTTATCCCGAAGGAATGAGAAAGGTAATGTTGCATAAACCTAAGGAAGAAGGAAAAAGACGAGGCCTTGCAAACCAAAGATCTGCGTCCGGAATTCGGTTACGAATTGGGAAGGTATTAGCACCCCAATCCATCCGCCGTACCCGTCGGGATCCACGCTTATAAGTCTATTTCAAAGGGTGAGAAATGATATGCTGTTTGAATAAAAGAAAGGCTATCTGGAATGGAAGTGAAATGGGAAAAGAAGTGAATTGGAAAATGGAAAGAAAGGGGGGAAAATGTAGGGAAAATAAAGATTGTGCTCGAATGGGCCCTACCCCACTGCCTACGTACCTCACTGGGATAAATGAGGATCAGAGACACCGTAGTTCGTCTAACTAAGGCCGAAACTCGTTTGTGATTTTTAGGATGACGTTGCCATAGCTCTAGCTCAGGTGTTACCGGCTTTGACTCGAGGGTGTTTACCGTGTCGCTGTTTGAACTTTCGAGACAAGTCATGTTCGTCCGCAAAGAGTATGAGATGAGATGAGAAGACGTGACTTCTTGGTTTGTTGTCTTTTATAAGAAGTGTTTTGAATTTGTGTTTTTCGTATGTACAACACTAAAGACAATGACACAGGAGCGAATACGTTCCAAGATCTCCCCCAATGGAACATTTGTAAAGCATCCTAGAAGAGCGGAGGAGACCTCCACTAATCATTTCCTGTATAGCTTAAGGCTCGTGGCGCATTGTACACCTTTTCCTTTATTAAGTGTTTTGATTTTTCTTAAAGATGAGAAGTGAGACTCAAGTTATAAAAGGAAAAATTCTAAGGGAGACTAGACTCACCCTAAGTTAGTTGAGTTTGAAGATAACCTATGGTTAGTGAAGTTTGAAAGATTAAACTCTACCTAAAGATATTAAACTAGAAATGAGAACATAAAAGGAAATAATGAACAATATGGTCCTCCTAAGTCATGGTGGGTAAAAACGTGAATGAAACATAAAAGGGATGAAACGATGGATCGGATGGATCGGATGCAACATACAAGGCTTGCTTTTGGGTGTAATGAAAGGGAACGATGGTAATCGAAGGATCCTAAAGTCATATGAAACTTTATTTTTTTTGAAAATTCACTCGACGTTGGATCGAGTCTTTTATGTATTTCATTTTTTGAGATTTTTTTTTTCTAACGATTTATTTTATCTCTTCTATCCTAATTATAGAAACTATAAAAGCATACAAGTTCTAAGCTATTACATCACAAAGAACACAAACATAATTGAGACATAAAATATCCAAGTCCATAAGCAAATTCTTGGAAGATACCTTGCACAAAAAGAGAATAGTTAGTGAATGACATGAATCATCAACATGCATAATATGATGAAATGAATTAAAATGCCAAAAATATCAAAAGTCATGGAAAAAATGTGAAATTAATTCCTTAGGGTCTCTAACCTGATTATATTATTGTATTAAAAACTCTCTTAAAAATTCTAAGCCTAACTATGGTAAATAGTCCTTTAATTCTATGTAAGATTCAATCACAAATTTATACAAATCACACTACCAAAACAGTAGATAAAATGCCCTAAAATATACACCAAAAATATTCTAGGTACTTTAATTTTTCCTCTAACCAAAGCAAAAAGAATGGATCCAAAATGTTACAGGAGGTGGGAGAAATAAAATGTACAAATTTATGTGTTCATGAAGGAATTCCATATAAAATCAATTAAAATGAAAAATCGAAATTAAATTGAAAAATGATTAAATTCAGAAAGTAAAAATTGGGAATGGTTTTAAAATGTGTTAAGAACCTATTATAATTTTTGGGGATTTTTCTTATTCTTTATAATATTTTTTATGAATTAAAATGAAAATTACATAAAACAGAAATTAAAGAAATAATAAGAAATTAGAATGGGGTGAGGATAGAAACATTTATAGTTAAGAAGAGCCTATGGGGTTGCACGCGGAGGTGGGAATAGAAATAGGGAAGGCCCAATTCATAATAGAGGCTGAAGGTGCATGGTAATTGCAGTAGGTAGGGGCGTGTGTGATTGTTTTCTGTGGTCCAACCGGACGGTGACAAGTGTCACCGCCGGACTGGACCGTCCAAAGAGAACCTCATCACCACTCAAATCTTATCTCCTCATTATCTTAAGCGGTGGAGATAATCACTGATTTTATGAAACTTTATTGCTTCTTAATGTGTAATTAAGAGAATTATTAGGCTTGATTTAATCTTATAATAAAATTATAATCATCAGAATTAAAAATAAAAGACAAAAGGAAGATGAAAACAAAAGGGACGAAGAGACTGAGATAAAAAACCCTAGATTAGCTTATTTCTTCCCCACCGCCAATCTTTTACCTTCTTTTTCCGCCGCTGAGACTACGGACCTTCATGCCGACGATGCCATGGATTCTTCGACCACTCCCTTTCGTCACTGTACCTCTTCCCGCCACAGTGTTTCCTCTTCTAACATGTTCGTTTCTTCCACCTTCATAGAACATATCGTCAGTCGCTACTTCAACGACTACGACTCGTTCTCCTTCAATACCTTCTCCAAAACGAAGTCTTCGCCGAACAGCCCCAACACACGAGCTTGCCACTTCCGATCTCCTCCCTCCTCAAGACACCGCAGCATCAATGGCTCCTTGTTCGGAACTATGAAGCGGAGATGAGTTCAATGGCGACGACGCGTCGCTCTCTGTGTTTTGTAACATTGACTCCACGAGATCGAAATTTACACAGGTCCGGTTTGATTTACTCCTTCCTGACACCTCTCTTGATCTTCTTGAACTTCTTCTACTTCTTTTTGCTTCTATGTGTTGAATTAACTCTGTGATTTATAAGTTGTTGATGTTCTTGCAGATTATTATGGAAACTTCCTGAAGGTCGTGGTTGACGAGCGATGAAGATGGTGATACCGCCTCTTGTTGTTGATGAAACTTGCCATGATTTGCGAGTATTGATCTTGAGGACTGATGAAGATCAATGCTGAGGCCATGAATTGGACGCTTCACCAGTTGCGGATAATGGAGCTGAGAGAGCTCGATGAGAGCAAACCAATAGAGAAAATAGGATGTTAGAGATCACAGAAATTGAAGATTGGTGTGGAAGAAGGCCTTTGAGAACTTGTTTTAATCAGTTAAAATGAGTAAAGGGAATCAACAATTGGAGAGAAGAGCTATGAAAACTGAATTCGGATTGAAGGAACATGGTAAAGAATCCAGGTGATTGTGAAGGATGAATAAAAAAAAGGTCCCCCAAAGATGAAGGTCATGGCTCTGTTTTATAGAAGATCAGAATCAGATTCAGGTAAAATCAATTCTTTTTTTGTTATGGTCTGTTGGAGGTAGTTAGAGACATAGCTAAATTCTGGTAAGTTGGTTAGTTTGTTTGTTAGAAATTTGTAACTGCTTCTATTCTGAACTTTTTTCCTTCTGTTACGAATCTTTGTTCTGATAATGATTGTTATGCAGAGAAGTTATGCAAAGGAGTTATGCAGAGGAGTTTATGCAGAGAATTTTTCATGAATTCATCAGAGAATTTTGCCGAATACTCTTGGCAACTTCAGGTCTTCTAATCCCTTTATATCCGTAAAAAAAATTTTTAGTCCTTTCTTGATGCAACAAATAAACGAACCCTGAGCTTTCTGTTGCAGCCGATTTTCTTACGCAATTCTTCTTTGACTTTGTAGTTGGAAACTTGATGCAAACAGAATTGAAGAAATGTGGCGGCGGGATTTTGTTGAAGATTTTCCTTCTTATTAGATTTTCTGATGTAATTTTCATTAGTATCAAATGAAGAACTTAGTGATTTTTCCTGTTTATAGTCTATCTTCCATTTTCTGAATTTCCTTGGGTAACGAATCCCCTCTATTTTCTGTTATACTTTCAAACTTTGATTATGAATTTGGTCTCAACTTTTACGGCGAACTTCTGTAACTTTGATTGCCATTAGCTTCTATTGTGGATATTTTTTTCACAAATTTCCCTTTAAAGATTTTTCCTGATAACTGACTTGATAGTCATACAAAGGAGTTTATTAAGACCATCAATTAAATGCAAGATGCAGAAACATTTTCTGCATTGATAAACTCTGAACCCGAAAATTCCAAATCTGACTCAATATGGCATTCGGTTCATAGATCCCATCACTATAACCAAGACTCCACAAACCTGCAGAATAATCATAGTTTGACATCAAAGGATGAAGTACTTAACAATATGAGGCTCCTTTTCTTATCTTCTCCCTTTTTTTTAATCGAGTCTTGTAACTTTAAATTGATGAATAATGAGTTGTGAGTTTATAATATTTACAAATGAGTTTATGGAATTATTTGGGTTAAAATTTAGAATAAGCAATGTGAATTTTCAAAATAACTCGGATATTGATGGAGAAATAATCAAAAAATTAAATTTGGATCTAAGGATGGGGTTAATTGATACTAAGAAAGTACTGAGAGCATATAAGGAGACATTGGATCAAAAATAGGGATTTGGGCTATTGACTTTGATGGACGGACATAAATCCTAAATTCCAAGTAATCTCATTTTAATTTACAACAAAACTTTCTTCCAAAGCACACTGGTATCTTCAATGAACCATCAATCTTCGGTCTACCTTAAATTTAAACATCATGCTCTTGTTATTACAAGCAACTAACTGTATCACAGCCTATGACCAGATATTCTGTATCCTAGCCCAACGTCCCTTTGTTGTAGTCCCAAGTTCGAGCGCATATAATTCTTCAATACCTTGCATCTCAAATGATGATAACATTCATCGACGAATAAAATCCACTGATGGACAAACACCACCATTACATTCCCTTGAGTGTCACTTAGTTAGGGAAATAAACCCTATCTAAATGATTATGATGGACGCTATCCACTCTCCTGCTTGGACCTGAATGGACTATCCTCAAAGTAAACATGAAACCATATTACAAAGAAATTCTCGATCCCGTATTTTAGGAGCCCAATGAAATGCACGATTATGAGTTTACGAACTTATGGATGATGCAGGTAAATGTGAAACACAAATTAGTCAGATGGTAATAAATATGAGGGCAAATTTTGGGGTGTTACAGCTGCCCCTATTCAATCACTATAGACTTGAATGGATGATAGCAATTGCTTTCAAACGTTTGAAGTATGCAGGGATTGAATACCAGAAACAACCAGAAAATTTGTGCTCTGTGGCAGAAGAACGGGGAAATAAACTCAACCAAATGAACTCTGCTTGGATATAATTATGATGGTGAGAATCATAAATGGGGGATGCTTTTTGAATGATGCCAGACGACTACTGACTTGCCACGCTGCGGGTGGACTTTGATAGGCTGCAACAATGCCTTAATGGTGCATTATTGGATGGAGTTAGACGAATAACGACTTTCCAAACCGTGGGTGGACTTTCACCAGCTTGTGATAGAATTTAAGATACTTTGCCACCCTGAGGATGGACTTTTGCCAATCTACGGTTGGACTTCACGATACAATTTGCCACGCTGCGGGTGGACTTTCAACAATTTGCCACACTGTGGGTGGACTTTAGAAACTTGCCACTCTGCGGGTGGACTTATGCTCACTGCGGGAGACTTTTGCTCACTACGGGAGACTTCTGCTCACTACGGGAGACTTTTGCTCACTATGGGAGACTTTTGCTCACTACGAGAGACTTCGATTTCTTGCCACACTACGGGGGCTACTGCTCACTACTGGAGACTTCTGCTCACTACGGGAGACTTTTGCTCACTACGGGAGACTTTGAGAATTCGCCACCCGGAGGATGGACTTTGGCCAGTCTGCGGCTGGACTTTGAGAATTTGCCACCCAGAGGATGGACTTTGTCCAATCTGCGGTTGGGCTTTGGATGAATTGCCACGCTGCGGGGGGATTTTGGAAATTTTCCACACTGCGGGTGGACTTTTGCTCGATGTGGGAGACTTCTCGGTACTTTGCCACACTGCGGGTGGACTTGAGGAGTTTGCCACACTGTGGGTGGACTTCAGATAAGTTGCCACGCTGCGGGTGGACTTTAGAAATTTTCCACCCAGAGGATGGACTTTTGCCAATCTGCGATTGGACTTTGCATATGTTGAATTGCATGGCCTGTTGCCCCATGACACTGGGGATGTTATGTCTTGAGTATTGTTAATGAACCGGTGTGAGTGTAAAAGGAATTCCTAACGCGGAAGTAATAAGTCCTTGCTAACTCTATAGGGAAACACAATGATCGCGGATTCGATCTCAAGAAGCCCTGTGAGGATAACATCTCTGTTGGAGAAGAGCGTGAATAATTCATCCGTCCCGAATTATCACCTTTGCCAAAAATAAATTGGACTTTAGGCTTGAGGACCGTGCCAGGGAATACTTAGATTATTGAGGATTATCCACTCTTATGGACCTGCTGGGGAAGAGAATGATTTGTCTGAAATCTGCTAGGGGAATAGGAATTGCCTTAGATCTGTTGAGGAACCGAGATCAAAGGGAACTATCTGAAAAGAAAAAACTTGTTGACCTTACCGGGGATAACTTCCATTTGTCTGTTGGGGATAACCAAAACCGAGACACGTCCTGCTGAGGAGAAAGATTTCAAGTTGTCTCGTGCTTGGGATCAGTTGCTTCTGTATGGATTTTACCTCAAGAGGATTTTACAAAAGACTTGGGTTCTTTAAACTCTTAGGTATCGTAACGACTGCATGAATCAACGTAACACCCTTGCTAAGGAGGTAACCATTGCCAATGCAGATGAGTTTGTATCTGTCAGAAGTACTGAACGGGATAGTTGGCTTGATAAGTGATCACAGTATTCTAAGCTCCGGGTAAATGCTCCCGATCGTCTGTCTTCGGGAAAGAATGAACTCTCGTACTATTGGGGTGGCCTGCCCTAGTACGAGTACTCGAATAGTTTTGCACTTGACTGACTAATCCTTTCTCTTGGAGAGATTTGGATCTCGAAGTGATTTCCCCAGTTTGGCTGAATTTTGAAGAGATTACTCGACGTAACTGCCCCGGATTGGCTAGCTCTTACTGTGACTAATTAGGAAAGTCCTTGCTCAATGAAACTTTCTCGGAAAAGTGCACCTCGACGTGACAATCTTTCAGAAGTTTTAGACTTCTTAACTTGGCAAGCTTAAGCTTCTTGATTGAATTTCCGCATGTGAACCATTTATGATGCCAAACAAATGTATGCAAGCGAGAAATGTTTATTCTTAGAATGAAAATTCTAATGCAACACACATGTAAATCTCGAAGTTTTGAAAAGGGATCGCAAACCTTCGTGAGCGAATCACTGGTTAAGATACGACCTTATTTTGAATGAAAATATGTACATGCAATAACAACAAATGTCTTTTGGCACAATTCGTAGGAGTCAAGAACGCGGTCTCGTAGTAGTACGCTTTCCAATTAACCCTGTTTCAGTTAGGACTTCTGAGGGTTGTATCGTGGCCTGGTTCACGGTTATAGAAACAAGGGATATAGGCTCGAAGTTTATTTTTTCCCACCCACTCTTCGTGATGTTCTCCATTCTTACGTTCGGCTAGTTTTCACAAGCATTCACCTTTCATAAGGGTTTCATGTCGATTGAGGAACCATTGCTGCTAGTAGTTCAAGCACCAATCAGGTCATTGTTGAGAGTCAGTCACTTCCCTATCTTTCGTGTCCGTGCCACACGACTTTGTTCTCATTTGAGTATCTTTCTTGTGTAATCCTTTTCGTCTTTTGCTTTTGCGTTATTTTGCTTATCCCTAACTTTTGCCTTGACGGATTCTTGTGAATCTTTGATTGTGAAGTCCAGCGGGATGCCCTAACTTTTTCCTAAGTCTCTTGCTTTCATGTTTCGACTTAGCGGGCTTTTTTTCATTTTTTTTTTTTGAACGAGTCGTGTGACACTGTTTGTCTTGATTGCTTTGCGAGAGTTGTGACTGCCTCAATCTTTGGTCGACGAAGGATAACCATTGTGGTTTTCAATCTTTGGACCTTTTGACTTGGATAACCATTGTGGTTTTGGGTCTTTAGACCTCTTGATTATCATAGTGGAATGTAATGGATCCTTAAATACACTCCTTTATGAAATCCTGAACGCTTGGTCCGACTAGCTGACATCTACCCTTCCCCTGGGTTATATGTGAGGGTTTTTTCATTTGAAAAGAAACTCCTACTTCAAGGCTCAAAGGGGTTAGGGAGGGTCTATCTTCCTTATATCTCCAGTGTTTAGGGATTTGAAACAAAGCATGTACATCATCAACAGGGCCTTACTCGAGAGCATACAATTAGAGATTCCTGCGTTTTTGTTTCGTCATTCTCCTTCATAGAATTTAAGCATGAAAATTGGAATTGCGATATACACATGCAAAATTATAAGGGTATACAAATGAATTACTTCAAGAGAAACATGTGAGTTCTATTATTTCTAACATTCAAAAGAAAAAAAATTTCATACATGTAGACAAATGTTTAGCATATAAAAGAAACTACAAATGGAAATGCAATAAAGAAACTGAATATTGCCGTAGTTGAGGAGGCTTGGCTCCGTCTGGACCTGTCAGTCTTGGATACTTTTCAGCGATCAAATAGCTCTTTTCACAGACTTGTAATCTTCAATTTGCAGCCGTATAACTAACCATAGCAGTCATACTTCTTCTTCTAGCCATTCTGGCTCTGACACGAGACGTCTGAAGGAAAAGTGAAGTTATGGGAGTAAAGTTGCCCCACAAGGTTGCTCGGAAAGACTTGACGATCTTCTGCATACGTATCTCCATTGACTGATAACCAATGAAGAATCAGAGCGACGTAGTTCCCCTCAATAGGGATGAAAATGAATAATAAAGAAAGGCAAACACATAAATGCCATCACTGAGATTATTTGAATACTGCTGGCTATATTTGCTTCATGAAGACCCTGGCGTCCTGGGTGATTAACTCGAAGACTTCATCTTAACGCGAACCATTTAGTAGAACAACCGTGACACCGGTTCCATTGTGACTAGGCATTGGATTCTGGAGTACATTTGGGAGAGGAGCGAAATTGATCGCCTTGGAGTCAACTAGGTCCTGTAGTATGTTCTGAAAAGCCCAACATTTCTCGATACTGTGCCCCTAGGCACCCGAATGGAACTCGCACCTGGAATTTGGATCAAAATTTGGTGGTAGATTATCAGCAGAAGGAGCCCTCATGGTTCGGAGCTCGACCAGGTTCAAATTCAGCAGCTCTGGAAGCAATACAACATATGGACATGGGATAAGATCAAGTCTGCGGTTCCTCGCTCTTGTTCTTTCCTGAAACAGTCTTTGTACCTGTTGTTGTTGACCCTATGGTCGTGATTGAAAACTTCGTTGTTGACATTGCGTTGGACGCCTGACATTTCCCTGTACTCTCTTACTCATATTCGGCCAAGGAGTGAATGAAGATTGTTGATGTAGCCCCTTTGAAGACTTGGCCTGAGCAATGATTCTAGAAGAAGGAAAATTGACCATTGTAAACACCCCAAATTTGCCCTCACTATTTTCAACATTGATTGTGATTATTTTCATTTGCATAAGTTTAATCATATCATCTCATATTGCATTTTTGCTTCACTGCATTGATTCAAATTCATCTGCATCTAGGGTTTGTGATCTGAGCCATCCCTAAGCCATTTGAGCCACTCCAAAGGTCTTCAATCATCTCAATAGGGTCCATGTATGTTAAAGCATCATATTATATCCTCCCAAGATCAAGAAAATCATAAAATCACAAGAACTGAGGAAGCATGGAAGCAGAGCCAAGCTTAACTACACAGATGACCTAAAATTAGGGTTTTGGTTTCAAAGGCCATAACTCCAAATGTTTTGGTCATTCTTGTTTCTATTGGTCTCTATATGATATAAGTATCATGCATACCAATTTTCATGAAGAAATTCAATGGGGAAGGCATCTGATCAATAGATGACTTCTTGAACAAGTCAGTGCAAAATCAGGGCATCTGAGGCCCCCAATCATCCAATCAAAGGGTCTTCTCCATAATTTTGGGTGTATATGATCTTTATGTGGTCTTAGAAGAAGTTAGAAGTTCACAAAAGTGAAGAATTTCAAGCCATTTGCAAAGTTGCCATTTTGGGAAAGTGACTTGTAATGCAAACTTGCCATTTTGGGAAAGTTTTTCAACCTCCTCTTTTTGATTCAAAAATGCTTCAAATGAAAAATTCTTGGTCATGAAAGTAGTATATTGGATCATTCCCTTTTCAAAAAGTACAAGAACTTGACCTAATTCATTTTAGAACTCAAGATATGGCCTTGCAAAGTTGGGAAAAATCACAAAATTTCACTTATGTACCAAAGGGGGAAACTTGCAAAACCACTTGCCAAAGCATTTGGTTACTTCAAACACACTTCTAACCATTACACAAACATAGTACATGACCTATAATTCATAATTGCTCAAAGAAATCTCAAGTTTCATGCCTTGAACATCAAGAAATTACAAAAGGGCCAAAGCTTCACATAATTGCAAAACATCACACAAACTTCATCCCACTTGCTATCTTGCCTCAATCTGAATTCCATGGACCTCCCTAAAGCCAGCTGCGCAGGACACCCCATTGTCCTTGGCCTTCCATGAGCCCATACCTCCAAAGACAACTTTGTGGACTTTATGCAAAATGAGCCATACCAATCACACTGCTCCACAACAACTCTCTGACCTATCAAGGATTGATATGTGGACCTCAAGCAACCCAACACATAACACAACACAAGCTAAAACCTCCAAGAACTCAGCATTCACCAAAATCCTCTCTTATGCATTTCTCTTTGAAACACACAACTCAGCCATCAAAACTCAAAACTTTTTCCACCATTCAACTCCACATTCATCACTGATCATTCCCCACCCTTCATTTTGCCTTGAAACACCTCAAATCAAAAACACGATTTCACCTCCCTTGAACTGAACTTCTGCCAACTTCACATAGAGGCCATTTAAACTCCAACCAAGCATTTCAAACTCTTCAGGGGAGTCATTGGAGGTGATTTGAGGCAAAGAACTGGTCAGAAAGCTCTAGGGTTGAAAGCTTCACTTCAAGTAGCCATGGAATTTATTTTTCCAGAAATCTTGTTTTAAGTTTCTAAATGATTAAGCTTGCTTCCCTGATCACATTGAACTTTAAATTTTCGAAAATGGTTGAGAAATGAGTGTGTATTGATTGTCTGAAATTTCTGCCATTTTTGTTCTTCCTTTCGAAACTTTAGTTTGAGTGAGAAGAAATTCCATTTGAGGTTGGATTTAGGTTTAGGGGAATGAGAGGAACAAATCTGGAGCTTTAGAGCTCCAGAAATGGCCTGGGGAGTGAGATTGAAATTCTCAGGGAAGGGTGTGGCCGGAGGTCATTTCCGGCCACCTGAGAGTCATTAATGCTTAATTAGGGTTTAGTGGTGAGTTTGAATCTGGAGCGTAGGATGAGGCTTCCCGTTCTGATTATTTAATTTAATTATAATTAATTAGCTTAGGTGAAATCCAGGCCATTCATTAGCGCGCCAGTCAACCATTAACCATCAGTTTTGAATCTGGATCATTGGATCAAATTACTTTCCCTTTTATTTAATTTTATTCTATTTTCTTCCTATTTAATTTATACATTTTATTAAAAATAGCAAAATTAGTCAAAAAATTCTGAAAATTTTTATTCAAGCTTTTATTAATTTTCAGAACCCAAAAATATTTTAATTTCTATTTTCTGCATTAAAAATTATTTTTAAATCATTTAAATGTTTATTTTTAATTAGTTAATGGAAATTAATTAATTAAAAATACATTTAGGTATTTAAAAATCCCAAAAAAAACTCAGAGAGCATTTTAAAACATTTAGAAACATTTACAAACTCACAAAGCAAATTTCTTTTTGGTTTTGATCATACTTTGACAATTTTCATGTGAATTAGGGTTCTTTAATTTGAATATTTTTAACCCTAACTTCAAAAATTCATAACTTTTGATCCAAGTTGAGTTTGTGAATGGTTCTTTTTGCATTGTGTTAAGCATACTTTCAAGCATCTAAAAACGTTTTTGTTTCATTTTTATCTTGCATTTTCAATTTTTTTGGCATTTTCCCTTTAGGATCACCTTTTAAACCCTAGAAACTTAGAAAAATCATAAGTCCTTTAGGGTTTAGCTTCTGACCTTCCCCTTTGGGTAGTGAACTTGTATGGGTTTAGGGTACCTTTGATCCAATTTTCCATTTTTTATCTTATCATTTGCTTCTGATTTTGAATTTTGCATTGCATCTTGTACATAAACCCTAATCTTTGCCTTCATTTGCATTCATTCTTCATAAGCTTGCATACATAAACTTGCCATGAGATTGTGTGCATCCACATGACATATAAGACATACTAGGACATATTGAAATCATGCTGGATCATTGCATCATCCATTTCCCATGTTATGCATCCATTGCATTCCATAAGTTTTCATGAACTTTCATGCCTCCTTACAAGTCTCATTTGCATTTTCATTGCTTGTATGATCCTCCTCATCTCTTGACATGCTTTTGCATCATCCCATAGAATCATTTGCATCATGCATATGCTTCTGATTTTGGTTTTCATCTTTGCATTTCATCTCATTTTCATTTCATTTCATTTCTTGTTGCTAACTTTTCAGGTGGTAAGTGTTTGAGAAGTGAATTTGCCTTCACTTATCATAATCTCTTCTCATCTCTTTTATGCATTCATTGCTGCATTTTACTTGTGAATTAGAGTGAGCTTGCTCATTCATGCTCCTTCTCCTCTTTCTTTCTTCAAGCAACTTGTTTTCTTAAGTGAAGCAAGTTATCTTGCTTCTTGCTGCTTCCTTTCATTTCACCTGTTTCTTCCTTGGTGGCTCTCTTAAAGATCTTCTTGCAAGCTTCATAAACCCTAGTGTAAACACCCCAAATTTTCCCTCACCCGTCCACACCATGGCTTGTGATCTTTTCATATGCATAAGTCCAATCATAACATCCCATATTGCATTTTTGCTTCACTGCATTGCTTATAAGTCATCTGCATCTAGGGTTTGTGATCTGAGTTATCCCTGAGCCATTTAAGCCACTCCAAAGGTCATCAATCACTTCAAAGGGGTCCATGTATGTTAAAGCATCATATAATATCCCCACAAAGTCAAGAAAGTCAAAGAATCACAAGAACTGAGAAAGGCATGGAAGTAGAGCCAGGTTTAACTGCACAGATGACCTAGAATTATGGTTTTGGTTTTAAAGGCCATAACTCCAATTTTTTTTGGTCATTCTTGTTTCTATTGGTCTCTATATGGTATAGGGATCATACATATCAATTTTCATGAAGAAATTCCATGGGGAAGGCATCTGATCAAGAGTTGACTTCTTGAGCAAGTCAGTGAAAATCAGGGCATCTGAGGCCCCCAATGACCCAACCAAAGGGTGTTATTCATCATTTTGAATGTGTATGATCTTTATTTGATCATATAAGGTGTTAGAAGTTAACAAAATTGCAAAATTTCAAGTCATTTGCAAAGTTGCCTTTTTGGGAAAGTGACTTGTAATGTAAACTTGCCATTTTGGGAAAGTTTTTCAACCTCCTCAAATTGATTCAAAAATGATTCAAATGAGAAAACTTCGGTCATGAAAGTTGTAGAATGGACAATTCCCTTATCAAAAAGTACAAGAACTCATTCTAATTCATTTTGGATCAAAAGTTATGGCTTGTCAAAGTTGGGAAAAATCACATAATTTCATGTTTTACACCAAAGAGGCATTTTGCAAAATGGTATGATAAAGCATTCTAAAGACTTCAAATGTGCACAAACTCTTAACAACATGATCATGTGACTTCTAAAAATCAGAATTGGCCCAAGAATTATGCATTTTGATGCCTTGAACTTCATGAATTTCCAAAGGGGCCAAACTTTGGGAAAATTGCAAAACATCACATAAGCTTTGATCCACTTGCTGATTTGCCTCAATCCCAATTCCATGGACATCCTTAATCTCAGCTGAGCCAGGACAAGCCAAAAAGCCAGCTATACCATTGCCCATACCTCAAGTACAACACTTTTGACTTTGTGGCAAAAACACCCATACCAATCACAACAGTCCACCACCCACTCTCTGCCCAATCCAGACCTTACAAGCATACTCCAAGGGTTCATTTTCATAACACAACTAAGCCTGAAACATCACACAAGCCAGCACTCTCAAAAATCCTCCATCTTGCATTTTCTATTGAATCCCTTGACTCAGCCATCCATTCCTCAAATTTCTTCCACCATCCATCTCAAAACACTCCTCTGATCATCCCTGACCCATCAAAGCAGCCCAAAACCACCATAAACAGAAATACGATTCTCACCCCTCACTGAACAGAACTGCTTCAAGCTCACGAATCAGCCACCAACAAGAGGTTTGAAGCATCCCATTGAGTTCAGGAGGTTCAGGGGAGACATTTTGCACAAGAGAAGAGTCAGGAAAGCTCATATCCATAGCTCTTCACCTCAGGTAGCTTCGAATTTCAAACTTTTCAGAGCTTGCTTTTTTTGTTACAAAATGAAAATACACATCATAGGGATCACTCTGATGCTTTTAGTTTTGAAAATGGTGTGAAAATGAACATTTTATGCCTCTCTGAAATTTTGCCCGTGAAAATGTTTGGCTTCGATTCTCTTTGTTCATGCTTGATAAATGATGTTGGATGATGGATTTGAGTTTAGTTTGGATAGGAGAATGTTTATGGGCAGTTAATTTAGGTTGGGGTGGCCTGTAGAGGAAGCTAGGTATTTGGTTTCGCCGGAGAAGACGACCGGAACACTGTTCCGGCCGTCTGAATTTGTTTAACCCTAATTAGGTTTAGCAGCGTCATTAATGGGAGTTTGAATTTGGGCCGTAGATGAGGTAGACTGGGGTTGACTCTTGCGCGTGTGTGTGGCCAGGATCTTGTCATTAAACCCTAATCCCTGATTAATTAATTAAATCTAGTTTAATTAATTATAAAACTTAAATTAGCCAGGTTTGAACTTGGGCCGTAGGATTGCGCGCCAAGTCAAACCCTCCAAGCCCAGATTGCATCTGATCCCTTCATTGTGCATACTTCCATTTATTTTAATTTTTATTTCATTTAATTTGATTTATCTTTTACATTTTATTTAAAATAGCAAAAATCATTTAAAAATTATGAAAATATTTGTCAAACATTTCATTAATTTTTAAAACCCAAAAATATTTTTATTTTTATTTTTTGAATAAAAAATTATTTTTAAATCATTTAAATGTTTATTTTTAATTAATTAATGAAAATTAATTAATTAAAAATGCATTTAGGTATTTAAAAATCACCAAAAAAATCATGAACCATACCAAGATATTTAGATACATTATCAAACTCTCAAACCAAATTTATTTTTTGTTCTTGATGCCTTTTGATCATTTTCATTGGAATTAAATTCATTTTAAGGCAATATTTTGTTTCAAACTTTGAAAAATCCATTTTACCTAACCCTTGAGAGTTTGATGATGATTCTTCTTACATTGCATCCTCTATAGCATGTAGTTTATAGGATAAAATTGGTTTGATTTGATCTTGCATTTTCAATTTGTTTTGCATTTTTCTTGGTGAGGTATCCCAAAACCCTAGTAATCTTAGGAAATTCATAACTTGCCCTAGGTTAAGAGTTGGATCCCCTCCTTTGGGAAGTGAGCTTGTATGGGTTTAGGGTATCTTTGATTGCATTTTCAATTTTTTGTCATGTCATTTGCTTCTGGTTTTGAGTTTTTGCTTTGCATGTTGTATGTAACCCTAATTTGTGCCTTCCTTTGCATCCATTTCTCCTTTGCTTGCATCCAATGACTTGCCATGACATTTTGTGCATCCACATGATTCATGATACATCTTAGGACATATTAGAATCATGTTTGATCATTGCATATTTCATTTGCCATGTTATATGTCCATTGCATTTCATAACTTTTCTTGAACTTTCATGGTTCAAAACATGCTTCATCTACATCCATTGCCTTGTATGATCATTCTCATGTCTTGCCTCATGTTTGCATCTTCTCTTAGCATCATTAACATCATGTAAATGCTTCTGACTTTTGTTTGCATCATGACATTTCATTTCATTTGCATTGCATTACATTTCTTTTGGCTAACTTTTCAGGTGGTAAGTTGTTTTGAGAAGTGAATTTGCCTTCACTTCTCACAATCTCTTCTCATCTCTCTTGCATATTTGATGCATTTTGTCTTGTATTGAATTGAGCTTGCTCATTCATGCTCATCTCTTACTTTCTTTCTTCAAGCAACTTGTCTTCTTAAGTGAAGCAGGTTGTTTTGGCTTCTCTTTGCTTCTTGCTCCTTTCATTTGCTTCCTTCCTGGTGGTTTCTCTGAAGATCTTTCTCTCTTAAGCCTCATAAACCCTAGGAGTACCCAAGCATGATCACAATTAGGATTTTGATTAGTCCCCCATTAGTTTTACCTTTGTGTCATCTTTTGTGTCTTCTCTTCTCACCTCATAATCAGGGACTAAACCCTAAAGGTTTTAAGGATTTGTGATTAAGCTTATGCCTGCATCCTTCTATTAGGATGGAGTGTATAACTTTAATCCTAAGTGTTAAACCCTTAATGTGTTCAAATCCTTTAATCAATTCACTTAATAATCATCAAGACATCAAGCTTGTAACTTGGGCCTTGCATTAGGGTTCTAATTCTTCCTTAATTGGTTAAGAAGGACTAATCCTAGTGTTAATGGACAAGTCCCCCTCAAGTTGTCTTACAAAACCTAAAAATCATTTCTTCATCTTATCATTAACTAAAATCCATTTAATAAAGGCTTGTTTTGTCATGAGATTAATCCCTAATCATGGATTAAGTCGAGGAGTCTTTCTCAGCTTAAATGCTCTCATCTATTATCCTTCTATTAGGATGGTGTAATGAGTCCATTAAATCCTTGATTATGGCTTAAACTCATTACTTAACACTAAACAAAAACAGCAAAAACATCTAAATAATCACAAGTAGGTTAATGATCTTAATCCTACATCATGGTGATTAAGTGTGAGGTGCTTACTTCATGCTTAAGGTATTCTCATTACCCCTAATCAAAGGGAAGATGTGATGAGTTTACTAACCCTTGGTTTAGGATTAAGCTCATTAACTTATGACGAATCCAAAAGCAATAAAAGATTGAAAAAACAAAAACAAACAATAATCGTCTCCTCCGGGATTCTTTTCCCATCTCATTCACTCATAACCGAGAACTTGCTTGTTCCATCTAGTGCAAGACAGTTTACACCTGAGCCAGACAGGTCATACACTTGAGCATAGACAAGCAAGCAGTTCACAAGTCAATTTATCTTTCAGTCTCTTTGAGTCGAACTACGGTGTTCTGACTTCCTCACTGCACGAGAGGATACGTAGGCATAACTTAACAATTATCGAACAAAAGTATATGTATATTCCCCCTTTTTCCAGCCTTATTCTTTAAGCCTCATGGTCTTGAGCATTTCACTCTTATTCTAGCACTGACACTTCTTCATACACTTCACTTTTCTTTTACACTGACACTTGCATTCTTTCCAGCTTTGATAGACAGATTGCACTGACACTACCCCTTTAGAACACAAATCTTTTAAGCGTGGATCCCGTCGAGTACGGCGGACAATCTGGGTGCTAATACCTTCCCAGGATGTAACCAACCCCCTTTCTCAGTCTCTCTGGTTCGCAACCGTCTTATCCATCTTATCTATCTTTTCTAGGTTTATGCAGCATTACCTTTCCTTCGGGATAAAGATGCCTAGCTGGCGACTCTACTCTATTTCTCTCCTTTCGCCGACCGTTCGCGTCTGTACCCCATTTGACCTGGTGTCATTTGGTGGGAGCGACAGCTTGGCGACTCTGCTGGGGAACCTTATAATGTAACCAAGGCTTCTGGTTCTTTTTGTGGGTTCCTCCTAGCGCTTGTTTGATTTGTGTTTACTGGGGTGTTATGTGCTAATTGCGTTTATATATTTGCTTTATTTACTGTTTTATGTACAGTTATTTATGGCTTTCTTTACAGCTTTATGCATCATACTGTCATACTGTCATCTTGCTGGATCTGGTTTTTGTTTTGGTGTGTGGGGTTCTACTGAGAGATTAAGGTCCTATACCTGGGACCTGAGTGACACCTAGGCTAGAGTGGTTCATGTTCTTTCCCATTCCATTTCGGTCTGGTGCGGGAATATGAAACACGGTTCAGATGTGGGTTTCTTCTTGAGAACTCTGTGCTATGGATTTCCTATAGTGCTAGGGCTATCTGGGAAGCCTGCTATGTCTGGATGACCTTTATTATGACCTTCAGAAACTGAGGTGAATTAGAGGAGGATCTTTTATGGTTATTGTAAACATTGTACCTCCGGGTTAGAAGTGTTTACACTTCTCATAACTGATCCAAGTCTGAGGATCCTTGTTTTAGAACACCACCTGTGAGGGGGTTGGGCTATTTACAGGTTTGCAGGTACCCTTGGCCACATCATACCCTGATACTTGTTTTGATTAAGAGTACCTCACTTTGGAAAGTTCTTGTGATTTAACCCTGGACATGTGACTCTTTATTTGAGTCCCCCTACCTTGGTTACTAGATTTCTGAGCCTTCATCTGGACTTTTGAACATACATGGACTTTATATTAAGACAGTTAATCAGATCCAGCTTGATCACAAACCATTGCATATCATTTTCATACTCATCATTTGCATCATTTAACATTTGTTTATTTGTTTTTCAGGGTATCCACATTACATCTGGCTTGGTTTTGACCCCTTCATCTGCATAGACCTCTGTTTCATCAGTTATCTGCTTCAGCTATCTTCATCAGCTTCCTGTTTCAGCTGCCTTCATCACCAACATCAGCCTATCAGTGACTCATCTCCAGTACCAGTCTTGATCTTCATCAACACTTGTCTTCAGCAATCATGGCTCCTCCCAGGAAAAGCAACATTTCATACCATTTCTTTGAGCCTGTGTTGACTAGTATCAGGCAGGTCCAGGAACTTATCACTCCAGACCACATCCCATTATTCAGAGAGCATTATGGAGGCATCCTTGATATGGTTATGGACCTGGACCCTTCTCAGAGGAGTATGATCCACACCTGCCTACAGCTTTATGACCCTCCTTTGAGATGCTTCACTTTCCAGAACTTTCAGTTAGGACCTCTGCTGGAGGAGTTCTCATCATTGATTGGAGTACCTGTCAGGGGTAGTGTCCCTTTCAACCCAGATATGACTTCTCCCAGCAATGGAAAAGTGGCAAAGGCACTGTACCTGGAGCCTATTTTGATTGAGCTGAATATGACAACAAAGGCTGGGATCCCTGGTTTGCACTTATACTTTCTGACTTCTCAGGCCATCCTGAAGGCCTCCTTGGGAGAATGGAGGGCAGTTTGTGCATTGTTAGCCCTCAGTATATATGGGGTTATACTATTTGCAGATGAGCCCAAGTTTATCAGCAAGAATGCCATTCATCTTTTCCTTCTGAGGAACCCAGTACCCACCTTGCTGGGAGATTTCTATTATTCCATTCATCAGAGGAATGAGAAGCAAAGAGGAAAGTTGGTGAGATACTGTGCTCCTCTATTTCACACCTGGCTGCTCAAACACTTACCCAGGACTGATGCCTTCCTGAATCCTCACCAACAGAAGAATTGGGCTAAGAGACTTATTGCTCTGACTTCAGATGACATCAGATGGTGTACCTTGGGCACCAAAGGCAGGGACATAATAACTAGCTGTGGGCAGTACCCAAATGTACCTCTAATAGGAGTAAAGGGTTGCACCAACTACAATCCTTTGCTGTTTAAGAGACAGTTGGGCTATGCTTTGGTCCACCCTCCTAGAGTGCAAGACTTAGCTGAGACTCTGTATTGTGAGATAAAACCTAATCTAGCTATTGTCAGACAAGCATCTTGGGCTTGGGACAACATCCAAACAAAAGGGATGGCTATTCTTGGAAGGTGCAATAATGTGGCTTCAGCTCAGTACTATGAATGGTCCCATGCTAGAGCTCAGATTTTCTGGGATGCCTTTCACCGTTGAGGATATACCTGGACCATCCACATTACAGCACCAGCCACTGTCAGCCTGGAAGAATTTGAGAAGCTGAAGGAAAGGAATGAAATCTGTCTCAAGCTCTGAAGAAGACCCTCTGGGAGAGGAGTGATGGTCGTCTAGACATTGAGAGGTTGGAGAAGCTTAAGGTGGAACATCTGGCCAAGATTGAGAAAACAGAGGACTACATCAAGAAATCAAGAGCTGGAGAACAAATATTGAAGAATGCCTGTAAGGAGGCCAAGCTTCAGAAGGCTATGACTGATCTCTATCTACAAGAAAGTCAAGCTAGGTAGGTCAGAATCACTGAAGCTCGTACTCAAGAAGATAAGAGAACTCAAGCCAGGATTGAGTAGTTAGAGACTAATGAAAAGAAACAACAGGAAGCTTTGCTGGCAGCCCAGAAGGAGATTTCAGAGTTGAAGCTTAGGGCTGGTTTGAAGAGGTCAAAGGACCAAGATAGGCACAAGAAGCTGACCACTGCCATTGCTACTAGAAACCTTCTTATCAGAACTATTACAGAGCATCCGGCTGGTCCTGTAACTGAAACACTTTTGAAGGAGGTTAAGGAGGATGAGTTTGGATTAGATGTTTGACTTCTTTGCTTGTTGTTATTTCCATTTGATGTACTTTTCTTTTTATGTTGTATTTTGACCCTTCAGGGGCATATGTTGTAAAAATAAACTATGTATGATCCACCATTTGTAATGTATTTGTTGGTTTGTTTCAATGAGTTTCTTTTCTCAAGCAACATCAAAGCATACTCTTCAGGGTCTGGAAAGGTCAAAACCAAGAGCCAAGCCGGATACCTTGGAAAGCAAATAAGCATACTGCATTGCATAATAACTTTTGTTTTGTTTTGTAGGTTTTGTCATTGTTTTGTTTGTTTCTAACTCTGTTGTGGTTCAGGAATTATTGCTCTCCGTCGGGTGTTCCCTCTCAACCGTCCGCACCGGTATCCTACTCGCAACAATCTTCCTGGTATCCAAATGGATCAAGTACAGCAGGACCTGACAGAGGTCAGAACTCAGATGGCTAACGAAAGAGTGGAGATGAGGAACCAAATGGCTCAATTCATGACTGTAATGACCAACTTGGCTCAAAGTCAAGAGAGGTTAAGGGCATTGGTAGAAAGACAAAACCCCGAGGAACCTCATCCTGGGACTGGAGGGACTAGTAATAATGAGGGAGGTCAGCCTCATGTTAACCCACCAGTATTTGGACCTCATCTAGACCCGGAAGGCAACATCCCAAGGAATGTACCAGGCAACACTGCTGCAGGCAGGATCTTGCAAGAAGACCCTCAAGAGGAGCAGTTTACTGTCATGGGAGCTGGGGATGAAGTCTATGATAGGAGGCTTGATGAAATTTCTGAGAAGTTGAGATCTCTGGAGTCTCAAAATTCCTTAGGCTTCGATGTAATGGATATGGGGTTAGTGGATGGGGTAAGGATTCCCCACAAGTTTAAACCCCCGTGCTTCGAGAAGTACAATGGAACTTCCTGTCCACGAACTCACTTACAGTCCTTTCTGGGGAGACTTAAGGCATACACCATGGATGAAAAACTGTGGATGTTTTACTTTGAAGACAGTTTGACTGGGGCTTCAAGGGAGTGGTATTCACACTTAACCAGGGCTACTATCAGATGCTGGAAGGACCTAGCTGAAGCTTTCATCAGACAGTACCAATACAATCTGGACATGGCTCCTAACAGGACCCTTCTGATGGGAATGTCTCAATCCTCCAGGGAAAGCTTCAAGGAATATGCCCAAAGGTGGAGACAGCTTGCTGCTGCTGTCCAGCCACCCATGTCGGAAAGAGAGATGGCCGACATGTTCATGAATACTCTGCAAGGAACATATATTGATAGGCTAGCTGCCTTTTCTTCCACCAGTTTCGCTGACGTAGTCATAGTTGGGGAAAGGATTGAAAGCCTTTTGAAGATGGGTAAGATTTCTGATAATGGTGCAAGTTCGTCCAGTAATCCCAGGAAGCCTTTTGTGGGACCTAGAAGAACCAGTGAGACAAATGCCATTCATGCCACCAGGGGCAGACCTCAGTATGTCCACAGATCAGTAGCAGCTGTCACTATTCCAGCTCCGATTCCTCAACAACCAGCATATCAACCACAACAACAACCACATTATCAACAGCAAGTCCAGTATCCGCCACAGAGGACCTACAACAACAACAACAACAATCAACAACAAAGACCTTTTCTGCAAAGACCGTCACAGGCAAATAGGGTGATTGACCCTATCCCTATGCCTTATGCCACCTTATTGCCACAACTCCTGAAACTCAACTTGGTTGAGTTAAGGACATTGGCACCACCAGATCCCTCCAATCTTCCAAGAAATTATGATGTCAACGCCAGGTGTGCTTTCCACTCCAATGCGCCTGGCCACAATATTGAGAAATGCAGGGCTTTACAAATGAAAGTACAAGATCTGGTGGATTCTAAAGCCCTCAACTTTTCACCCCCTCCAAATGTCAACAAGAATCTTATGCCTAACCAAGGTGGGCCAAGAATTAATGCCATTGAGGAAGACAAGCCATCTGTCTTGATCATCAGTGTTGGACAGATTCGAACACCTTTGGTCGAAATTAAAGCTCAGCTACTAGAGTGCCAGGTGTTCCCCGGGTGTGAGTTCGATTGTGGGTATTGCAACATTGCGGTCAACGGGTGCGATAACTTAAGAAGCGGCATAGATAATCTTATCAAGGATGGTATCCTTCAGATCACAACAACGGCGCCTACAAATCCAGCAATCCCTTTGACAACAATTCCTGATTCTCCTACAACTGCAGTAACGATCATTCCTACCAATTCATCAATATCATTAACAATGGCTCCATCCATCACTTCAACAAATCAAATGTCAACAACTTTACCTTCTACAACATCAGCACCCATTTATTCAGCAGAATCTTCTACAACACCAGCATAAATTAATGAAGATATCTCAGCAGTCACCATCTACTATGATCCATCAAATGTTCCTCCAAACAACAACTTTCAACAACAAACAGTGGCACCTCCTGCCAGATCACCAGTCACCATTTACTACGATCCGCACACCATTTCAGTACCCTCCTCTGCAGCAGTCAGTCCAGTTACCATTACGGTGCCTAGACCGGTTCCATATGAAAGCAATAATGCCATACCTTGGCATTATGGCGCTGACCTCTACTACAACAGGGAGAAAATCACTTTGGATTCTTCAACCTCTTCTCCACAAATTGATAATGTTGGGGGAGGCGGAGGCTTCACCAGAAGCGGACGCCTTTTTGCCTCACAAACTCAAAGACCTAATGCTGAAGCAGAAGCTGTTGCCAAAGCAAAAGGAAAGAGTGTGGTATTTGAAGAGCCGGATGTCAAAGAAACTCAGAAGACGTCTTTTGAACAAGATGTAAACGAGTTTATGAGAATCATAAAGAGAAGTGATTACAAGGTGGTGGATCAGCTTCACCAGAATCCCTCAAAAATCTCCATATTATCCCTGTTGATGTGTTCAGAAGCTCACTGGAATGCGTTACTAAAAGTCCTGCACGCAACATACGTGCCAGAGGAGATTACCGTTAATCAGCTAGAAACCGTGGTAGCAAATGTCAATACCAGTCATGGACTGGGTTTTACCAATGCTGACTTAACAACAGAGGGACGTAACCACAACAAGGCTTTACATATCACCTTGGAATGCAATGGTGTTGTTCTATCTCATGTACTAGTGGACACTGGGTCGTCACTCAATGTTCTACCAAAGAAAGCCTTGGTGAAGCTGGAGTACGATGGCTTAGCATTGCGTCCGAGTAATTTGGTGGTAAGAGCATTTGATGGCTCTAAAAGATCAGTGCTTAGGGAGATTGATCTGCCTGTGATGATTGGCCCGCAGACTTTTAAAATTACCTTCTATGTGATGGACATTCAGCCGGCCTACAGCTGTTTGTTGGGTAGACCTTGGATCCATGCCGCTGGCGCTGTTACGTCTACCCTTCACCAGAAGCTGAAATTCGAGTGGGAAGGCCAAATCATCACCATCTGTAGGGAAGAAGACATCTTTGTTAGCCATCTGGCTACGTACAAGTACATAGAAATGGATGGAGAAATCCATGAAACCATGAGCCAGGGGGTTCGAGGCCCTGAACATCAATGAAGCATCTACTGTACTGGGAACCTCTATGACGTCATACCAGCAAGCCATGAAGGTTGTTGAAGAGGGTACTGCCCAAGGCTGGGGCAAGTTGTTGCCCGTGGAAAAGAAGGAAGACAGATTTGGGTTGGATTACAAACCAACTCAACAAGATCAATCAGAGGCTGCCAAGAAGCCCAACTTTGTCAGCGGGGGATTGCTCACCCTGGATGCTGTGAACAACTTGGAAGATGAGTCGGAAGATGAGCGCAACCTGGAGAGCTGGATATGTCCAAGGACCCCGGGGAGCCATGTCTCAAACTGGTCTTCCCAGGAAATTATAAGGGTTACTCCTGCAGAGTAATTATTATTTCCTGTATTTTTAAGCATGTATCAAGTCTTGCATCTTGCCCAAGATGTCAAGACTCATTTTGTAATCGGGCCATCTTGTAATTTTGTGCAAACAGATCAATCAATGAATATCGGACATCTTTTGCAAATGAGTCTTTTTCTTTTCCGCTCACTGTTTTCCATTTTTCTTTTTGTACAAAAATAAAATGGCATTGTTTTCCAAAATGGTAACTTCATTTCACTTTTTCTAAACAAGATTAAAATTGATCACTAAAATAAACAATCTAAACCCTTGCAGAGAGTGCCTTTCAGACTGCACCGACAACAACATTGTTATGGCTTCGTATGACTTTGGCAATCCAATCAATCAAGCTGATGAAGGGGTTGAAGAAGATTATGAGCTTCCTGAAGAGCTAGATAGGTTGTTAAGACAAGAGGAGAAGGTTATCACTCCTCATCAGGAGGAGATTGAAACGGTTAATCTTGGTACGGAAGAAGACGTAAAAGAAGTTAAGATCGGGGCTTGCCTACATGATTCAGTAAAAGAGCAACTGATTGACATGCTTCGGGAGTATGTGGATGTCTTCGCTTGGTCTTATCAGGATATGCCAGGGTTGTACACCGATATTGTTATGCACAAGCTGCCACTGAAAGAAGACTGCCCACCGGTGAAACAGAAACTGCGCCGTACTCGCCCAGATATGGCAATGAAGATAAAAGAGGAGGTACAAAAAAAGTGGGACGCCGGGTTCCTTGTTGTAACTAGCTACCCGCCGTGGGTTTCTAACATTGTACCTGTGCCTAAGAAAGACGGCAAGGTGAGGATGTGTGTGGACTATCGGGATCTGAACAGAGCCAGTCCGAAAGATGACTTCCCTTTACCTCACATTGATGTATTGGTTGATAATACGGCTCAGTTCTCGGTGTTCTCCTTCATGGATGGATTTTCAGGATACAATCAGATCAAGATGTCACATGAAGACATGGAGAAAACAACTTTCATCACACATTGGGGAACGTTCTGTTATAAGGTGATGCCATTCGGACTGAAGAATGCTGGTGCAACTTATCAACGGGCTATGGTAACATTATTCCATGACATGATCCATAAAGAAATTGAAGGTTATGTGGATGACATGATTGCCAAGTCCCTCACAGAAGAAGACCACCTGGTAAATCTGTTTAAACTATTCAAGCATCTAAGGAAGTACCAGTTGAAGTTAAACCCCAACAAATGCACATTCGGGGTGCGATCCGGTAAGCTGCTGGGATTTATCGTAAGTGAGAAAGGGATTAAAGTTGACCCTGAGAAAGTTAAAGCCATTCAAGAAATGCCTGCACCGAAGACTGAGAAAGAAGTTCAGGGTTTCTTAGGTAGATTGAACTACATTTCACGGTTCATATCTCACCTCACTGCAACCTGTGAACCTCTTTTCAAGCTGTTAAGAAAAGAGCAAACGGTCAGGTGGAATGAAGACTGCCAAAGAGCTTTTGACAAAATCAAGGAATACTTGCAAGAGCCTCCTATCCTTATGCCTCCAGTTGAAGGAAGACCTCTAATCATGTACTTGACAGTATTAGAAGAGTCAATGGGGTGTGTGTTGGGCCAGCATGACGAGTCTGGTCGAAAAGAGTATGCAATATACTACCTAAGAAAAACGTTTACCGACTGTGAACAACGTTATTCACTGCTCGAGAAAACTTGTTGTGCTTTAGCGTGGGCTGCTCGCCGACTAAGGCAGTATATGTTGACCCACACTACCTTGTTGATCTCAAAGATGGATCCAGTTAAGTACATTTTTGAGAAGCCAGCACTTACTGGACGGGTTGCAAGATGGAAAATGATCCTCACTGAATATGACATCCAATACACATCTCAGAAAGCCATTAAGGGCAGTGTATTGTCTGATTATCTTGCTGAGCAACCTATTGATGATTACCAGCCTATGAGATTTGATTTCCCCGATGAAGACATCATGTTCATAAAAGCAAAAGATCATGAAGAGCCTGTTCACACTGAAGGGCCCGACACAGAAGAAGAATGGACTATGATGTTTGATGGGGCTGTTAATATGAATGGTCGTGGTGTTGGTGCAGTACTCATTACACCTAAAGGGGTTCACATGCCTTTGTCGGCAAAGCTCACCTTTAACTGCACTAACAACGAAGCTGAATACGAAGCTTGTATTATGGGTCTCGAGGAAGCCATTGACCTCAGGATCAAGACTTTGACTGTGTTTGGAGATTCAGCCCTGGTAATCAATCAAACCAACGGCAAATGGTACACCCACGAAGATCATCTGATACCTTACAGGGATTATACAAGAAGGTTATTGACTTTCTTCACAATAGTCAAGCTTGAGTATATCCCTTGAGATGAGAATCAGTTTGCAGATGCTCTGGCTACCATTTCATCCATGATCAAAGTTCAAGCTGCCAACTTTGTGCCTCGGATTTCAGTGTCCAGACTTGATAGACCAGCATATGTGTTCTCAGCAGATGTTGTTAAAGATGATAAGCCTTGGTTCCATGACATTAAGTGCTTCTTGGAGGATCAAACATACCCACCTGGGGCATCTTCCAATGACAAGAAGACACTAAGAAGGCTAGCTGGTAGTTTCTTCCTGAATACTGATGGTTCCCTGTACAAGAGAAACTTTGATATGGTACTACTCAGATGCGTTGATAAGGCAGAAGCAGACTTGTTGATGCACGAGGTGCATGAAGGATCCTTTGGTACCCATGCTGGAGGGCATGCTATGGCTAAAAAGTTGTTAAGATCAGGCTATTACTGGATTACAGTGGATGCAGACTGTTGTGCTTACGCCAGAAAATGCCATAAATGCCAGATTTATGCGGACAAAGTGAATGTGCCTCCGAATCCTCTGAATGTGATGTCTTCACCCTGGCCCTTTGCCATGTGGGGCATTGATATGATTGGCAAGATTGAATCGACTGCTTCAAACGGCCACAGATTCATCCTGGTTGCTATCGACTATTTTACCAAGTGGGTTGAGGCGACTTCTTATGCAAATGTTACAAGGCAAGTGGTAGCCCGATTTCTGAAGAGAGACATCATCTGTCGGTATGGAGTGCCCGAGCGGATCATTACCGATAATGGTTCCAATTTAAACAACAAAATGATGGCAGAACTGTGCCGGAACTTCAAGATCCAACACCACAATTCTTCTCCTTACAGGCCAAAGATGAATGGCGTTGTTGAGGCAGCTAACAAGAATATCAAGAAGATTGTGCAGAAGATGGTAGTCACATACAAAGACTGGCATGAAATGCTACCGTTTGCCTTACATGGGTACCGTACGTCAATCCGAACATCCACCGGGGCAACACCGTATCAGCTTGAGTATGGTATGGAGGCAGTCCTACCTGTTGAAGTTGAATTACCCTCCTTGCGGGTACTGATGGATGTTAAATTGAACGAAGCAGAATGGGTCCGATCCCGATACGAGCAACTGAATCTGATTGAAGAGAAGAGATTAGCTGCAATCTGTCATGGGCAGTTATATCAAAAAAGAATGAAGAAAGCCTTCGATCAGAAAGTCAGGCTCCGAGAATACCAAGTGGGAGATCTTGTACTGAAAAGACTCCTCCCTCCTCATACTGACCATGGGGGCAAGTGGACTCCGAACTATGAAGGGCCATTCGTAGTAAAGAAAGTTTTCTCTGGCGGAGCACTCATGCTCAGTACTATGGATGGTGAAGACTTCCCGTCCCCTGTGAATTCGGATGCAGTTAAAAAATACTTCGCATAAAATGACCCGCTGGACATAAAAACAGAATGCAAGTCTAGGCAAAAATCGGGCATCCCGGCGAGTCAAAAACAGAATAAAAGACTCGGGCAAAAATAAAGGAAAATAAAAAATATACACCCGCTGAGTTGAAAAGCCGCATTGGACAACTCAGGCAAAAATGGGTATCCCGGTGGATTGAAAACCCGAAAGGGCGATCCACGCAAAATCAGGGAACAAGCGAACAACTGCATTATGAATTCGTCTGTATCACTTACAACATGGCAAACTCCGAAAGGTTCAGGCGTCAGTCAGAACCAGCCTTCTTCAGAAAGCAAGATGAGAAGAACGTGAATGTCATACGAGTCATAGCAAAAGGAAGCTCCTTGAAGCGTCATCAACATTGCCAACATCTTTTGTTTCTCAATTTGTAACAATCTCCTCATTTCAGGGGATTTGTTTCTTTGACTGTATCTTGCCAATTCAGGGCACACGAATTAATAAAATCAGATTTTCAGTCACACATTGTCTCGTACTCTTTCATTTGCAAAAATGTCTGATGTCATTATTTTGTTAATCGCATAAATACAGATGCGTCTTTCCTAAACTACATGCTTGCAGGAAATATGTTTACTCCCGAGAGTGTCTAAACTCCTATGATGGAATCCAATAAAGGATACGTCGGGATACTTGTGCGTTTCTCTGTCTTTTCAGGATTGCAGGTATTCAAAACGCAACATGGGGCGTGGAAGCGTCTCCCCAGTAGGCTGCCAAATCATTGTTTCCTCAGCACACTTTCCAAACAGTACCAGGGATGCTTTCTCCCCGTCAGAGTTGCCAGGCATCACTTCTCCAACACTTCCTTCAGAGCAGCACCAGAAGGTGTTCATATCCCCAGCTGAGTTGTCAAGTATCATCCTCAGAAGGATCCCCACAAAAATCTCTAAGAAGATCTTTCAGTGATCTTTCTTCTTCCCCAGCCAAATGCTAGACAGAGAACTACTTCGCCACAGAGTTTCAACCTCTATCCAGAAAAGTAACGCCTGCAGATCTCACAACAGAGTGACGAAAGCTTCTACAACCCCAGCTGGGACCCTCATTACTAAGAAAGTTCTATCAGGGATCTATTTGCCCCAAGCAGAGCCATATGTGCCAGATATACCAATGATCCCCATCCCCAGCTGGGACATCCACTTCAAACAGATCAGCCAGAGATCTCCTCAACAACGGGATCCAAATCCCGGATCGGTCTTTTGCATAATCATAACATTCACATCATATTTCCCACAGAGCGTAGCATTCCGTCTAATACGGAGCATTACGGTAAAAATCTAACATATTGCATAATCATAAGTCATGTGTCGAACTGGACATTTGTGAATATAGTATACAAAATATTTCCCCAATTCCTCACCAGAAAGACAGAACATTTCCCTTACAGATACACACTCCCTTCGACACTCGTCCGTGTCAACATTCCTCAGTAAAGTCGCCCGAGCTTTCTTTACAAACGGACGACTCATGTATTACCGTTGCTTCTCGACACTCGTCCGTGTCATATTCCCAGCAGAAAGCCAAAGCGTCCCCTTTGCACTCGCAACACATGTGTACATATCTATACAATTCCCTGACACCCGTCCGTGTCGTCTTCCCCAACATAGTTACCTAAACACTTTGTAAATCATATACTTGTCTGTAAAACACTTTTTCTGGAACCCGTCCGTGTCATGCTTCCCCCGGCAGTTTGAATACTCGTTTGTGTCTCATTCATACCTTTTTACTCATACAGATACTCGTCCGTAGCTCGTATATGCCACTTAAATCCCCTCTGAATCGACACTCGTCCGTGTTCTTTGTTAACCAGTTGATACTCATCCGTATCATCATCTCTGAACATGCGTCAAGCGTTTTTTTCTACCGATACTCGTCCGTATCATCATCTCTGAACATGCGTCAAGCGTTTGTTTCTACCGATACTCGTCCGTATCATAGTCTTAAGGGTGCTCGTCCGCATCTTTAATCTATACACCGTGTCAAACACTTATGTCTTCTTGAGTTTAGACACTCGTCTATGTCTACTATTCCCCAGAAGATTCCCAGCCAATCTTGGTGACTTATTCTTCTTTCTATCTGACATTCGTCCTATGTCATGATACCTTTCGGCAGCCGTACCCTTCCAGGTGATCGTCCTTCACCCCTTTTTTGATGATCGTCCTTCATCATTCCCAGTGGGGTCTCTATTCATTAGAACCCCTTTTCCATCCGAATTCGTCCTATGTCGTGATATTTTCAGCAGCCGTCCCCTGCTAGGTGATCGTCCTTCACCTCCTGATGATCGTCCTTCATCATTTTATCCGATGGCCGTCCCCATCGTTGATCTTATTATCTGACATTCGTCCTATGTCATGATACCTTTAGAGCAGCCGTACCCTTCTAGGTGATCTTCCTTCACCTCTTGATGATCGTCCTTCATCATGATCATCCGATGACCGTCCCCATCGTCGACCTTTTCTATCCGGCATTCGTCCTATGTCGGGATACTTTCGGCAGCCGTACCCTGCCAGGTGATCGTCCTTCACCTTAGATGACCGTCCCTCATCTTATCCCCAACTGAGCAGCCAGGTGATCGTCCTTCACCTTTGATGACCGTACCTCATCATTTACCTATAATCCCCAGAGAGTCTTATAACTTTACCTGATGGCCGTCCCCATCATAATCTCTTATATCCCCAGCTTGTCGGCCGTCCCCGTCATTGCTTTGTTTCCCGCATTTTCCCCAGCATGTCGATCGTCCCCGTCATTGCTTCTTCCCCGGCAGTCGTCCTCGGCTCGACGGTCGTCCTCCGTCGCCCGCATTTTATAAACATACTTTATTTTTTCCCTTTACAATCTATATCCCTTTTCTTCTTCATTCTGTGAGTGCAAATTTTGGATTGTTTTTGGTATTCAACCACAAGTTATCTTGTTTGCCTGTTAAGCCGTTGCTTACATCCTGCACAGCTAACTCATGTTTGAATAGGGGCAGCTGTAAACACCCCAAATTTGACCTCACCCATCCACACCATGGCTTGTGATCTTTTCATATGCATAAGTCCAATCATAACATCCCATATTGCATTTTTGCGTCACTGCATTGCTTCTAAGTCATATGCATCTATGGTTTGTGAGCTGAGCTATCCCTGAGCCATTTGAGCCACTCCAAACGTCATCAATCACTTCAAAGGGGTCCATGTATGTTCAAGCATCATATAATATCCCCACAAAGTCAATAAAGTCAAAGAATCACAAGAACTGAGAAAGGCATGGAAGCAGAGTCAGGTTTAACTGCACAGATGACCTAGAATTAGGGTTTTGGTTTCAAAGGCCATAACTCCAAATTTGTTTGGTCATTCTTGTTTCTATTGGTCTCTATATGGTATAGGGATCATACATATCAATTTTCATGAAGAAATTCCATGGGGAAGGCATCTGATCAAGAGTTGACTTCTTGAGCAAGTCAGTGAAAATCAGGGCATCTGAGGCCCCCAATGACCCAACCAAAGGGTGTTCTTCATCATTTTGAATGTGTATGATCTTTGTTTGATCATATAAGGTGTTAGAAGTTCACAAAATTTCAAAATTTCAAGTCATTTGCAAAGTTGCCTTTTTGGGAAAGTGACTTGTAATGTAAACTTGCCATTTTGGGAAAGTTTTTCAACCTCCTCAAATTGATTCAAAAATGCTTCAAATGAGAAAACTTCGGTCATGTAAGTTGTATAATGGATCATTCCCTTATAAAAAGGTACAAGAACTCATTCTAATTCATTTTGGATCAAAAGTTATGGCTTGTCAAAGTTGGGAAAAATCACATAATTTCATGTTTTACACCAAAGAGGCATTTTGCAAAATGGTATGATAAAGCATTCTAAAGACTTCAAATGTGCACAAAATCTTCACAACATGCTCATGTGACTTCTAAAAATCAGAATTGGCCCAAGAATTATGCATTTTGATGCCTTGAACTTCATGAATTTCCAAAGGGGCCAAACTTTGGGAAAATTGCAAAACATCACATAAGCTTTGATCCACTTGCTGATTTGCCTCAATCCCAATTCCATGGACATCCTTAATCTCAGCTGAGCCAGGACAAGCCAAAAAGCCAGCTATACCATTGCCCATTACTCAAGTACAACACTTTTGACTTTGTGGCAAAAACACCCATACCAATCACAACAGTCCACCACCCACTCTCTACCCAATCCATACCTTACAAGCATACTCCAAGGGTTCATTTTCATAACACAACTAAGCCTGAAACATCACACAAGCCAGCACTCTTAAAAATCCTCCATCTTGCATTTTCTATCGAATCCCTTGACTCAGCCATCCATTCCTCAAATTTCTTCCACCATCCATCTCAAAACACTCCTCTGATCATCCCTAACCCATCAAAGCAACCCAAAACCACCATAAACAGAAATACGATTCTCACCCCTCACTGAACAGAACTGCTTCAAGCTCACGAATCAGCCACCAACAAGAGGTTTGAAGCATCCCATTGAGTTCAGGAGGTTCAGGGGAGACATTTTGCACAAGAGAAGAGTCAGGAAAGCTCATATCCATAGCTCTTCGCCTCAGGTAGCTTCGAATTTCAAACTTTTCAGAGCTTGCTTTTTTTGTTACAAAATGAAAATACACATCATAGGGATCACTCTGATGCTTTTAGTTTTGAAAATGGTGTGAAAATGAACATTTTATGCCTCTCTGAAATTTTGCCCGTGAAAATGTTTGGCTTCGATTCTCTTTGTTCATGCTTGATAAATGATGTTGGATGATGGATATGAGTTTAGTTTGGATAGGAGAATGTTTCTGGGCAGTTAATTTAGATTGGGGTGGCCTGTAGAGGAAGCTAGGTATTTGGTTTCGCCGGAGAAGACGACCGGAAAACTGTTTCGGCCGTCTGAATTTGTTTAACCCTAATTACGTTTAGCAGCGTCATTAATGGGAGTTTGAATTTGGGCCGTAGATGAGGTAGACTGGGGTTGACTCCCGCGCGTGTGTGTGGCCAGGATCTTGTCATTAAACCCTAATCCCTGATTAATTAATTAAATCCAGTTTAATTAATTATAAAACTTAAATTAGCCAGGTTTGAACTTGGGCCGTAGGATTGCGCGCCAAGTCAAACCCTCCAAGCCCAGATTGCATCTGATCCCTTCATTGTGCATACTTCCATTTATTTTAATTTTTATTTCATTTAATTTGATTTATATTTTACATTTTATTTAAAATAGCAAAAATCATTTAAAAATTATGAAAATATTTGTCAAACATTTCATTAATTTTTTAAACCCAAAAATATTTTTATTTTTATTTTTTGCATAAAAAATTATTTTTAAATCATTTAAATGTTTAATTTTAATTAATTAATGAAAATTAATTAATTAAAAATGCATTTAGGTATTTAAAAATCACCAAAAAAATCATGAACCATACCAAGAAATATAGAAACATTATCAAACTCTCAAACCAAATTTTTTTTTTGTTCTTGATGCCTTTTGATCATTTTCATTGGAATTAAATTCATTTTAAGGCAATATTTTGTTTCAAACTTTGAAAAATCCATTCTGCCTAACCCTTGAGAGTTTGATTATGATTCTTCTTGCATTGCATCCTCTATAGCATGTAGTTTATAGGATAAAATTGGTTTGATTTGATCTTGCATTTTCAATTTGTTTTGCATTTTTCTTGGTGAGGTATCCCAAAACCCTAGTAATCTTAGGAAATTCATAACTTGCCCTAGGTTAAGAGTTGGATCCCCTCCTTTGGGCAGTGATCTTGTATGGGTTTAGGGTATCTTTGATTGCATTTTCAAATTTTTGTCATGTCATTTGCTTCTGGTTTTGAGTTTTTGCTTTGCATGTTGTATGTAACCCTAATTTGTGCCTTCCTTTGCATCCATTTCTCCTTTGCTTGCATCCAATGACTTGCCATGACATTTTGTGCATCCACATGATTCATGATACATATTAGGACATATTAGAATCATGTTTGATCATTGCATCTTTCATTTGCCATGTTATATGTCCATTGCAAAACATCCATTGCTTCATCTACATCCATTGCCTTGTATGATCATTCTCATGTCTTGCCTCATGTTTGAATCTTCTCTTAGCATCATTAACATCATGTAAATGCTTATGACTTTGGTTTGCATCATGAAATTTCATTTCATTTGCACTGCATTTCATTTCTTTTGGTTAACTTTTCAGGTGGTAAGTTGTTTTGAGAAGTGAATTTGCCTTCACTTCTCACAATCTCTTCTCATCTCTCTTGCATCTTTGCTGCATTTTGTCTTGTATTTGATTGAGCTTGCTCATTCATGTTCATCTCTTACTTTCTTTCTTCAAGCAACTTGTCTTCTTAAGTGAAGCAGGTTGTTTTGGATTCTCTTTGCTTCTTGCTCCTTTCATCTGCTTCCTTCCTGGTGGTTTCTCTGAAGATATTTCTCTCTTAAGCCTCATAAACCCTAGGAGTACCCAAGCATGATCACAATTAGGGTTTTGATTAGTCCCCCCATTAGTTTTACCTTTGTGTCATCTTTTGTGTCTTCTCTTCTCACCTCATAATCAGGGAATAAACCCTAAAGGTTTTAAGGCTTTGTGATTAAGCTTATGCATGCATCCTTCTATTAGGATGGAGTGTATAACTTTAATCCTAAGTGTTAAACCCTTAATGTGTTTAAATCCTTTAATCAATTCAATTAATAATCATCAAGACATCAAGCTTGTAACTTGGGCCTTGCATTAGGGTTCTAATTCTTCCTTAATTGGTTAAGAAGGACTAACCCTAGTGTTAATGGACAAGTCCCCCTCAAGTTGTCTTACAAACCCTAAAAATCATTTCTTCATCTTATCATTAACTAAAATCCATTTAATAAAGGCTTTGTTTTGTCATGAGATTAATCCCTAATCATGGATTAAGTCGAGGAGTCTTTCTCAGCTTAAATGCTCTCATCTATTATCCTTCTATTAGGATGGTGTAATGAGTCCATTAAATCCTTGATTATGGCTTAAACTCATTACTTAACACTAAACAAAAACAGCAAAAACATCTATATAATCACAAGTAGGTTAATGATCTTAATCCTACATCATGGTGAATAAGTGTGAGGTGCTTACTTCATGCTTAAGGTATTCTCATTACCCCTAATCAAAGGGAAGATGTGATGAGTTTACTAACCCTTGGTTTAGGATTAAGCTCATTAACTTATGACGAATTCAAAAGCAATAAAAGATTGAAAAAACAAAAACAAACAATAATCGTCTCCTCCGGGATTCTTTTCTCATCTCATTCACTCATAACCGAGAACTTGCTTCTTCCGTCTAGTGCAAAACAGTTTGCACCTGAGCCAGACAGGTCATACACTTGAGCATAGACAAGCAAGCAGTTCACAAGTCAATTTATCTTTCAGTCTCTTTGAGTCAAACTACGGTGTTCTGACTTCCTCATTGCACGAGAGGATACGTAGGCATAACTTAACAGTTATCGAACAAAAGTCTCTGTATATTCCCCCTCTTTCCAGCCTTATTCTTTAAGCCTCATGGTCTTGAGCATTTCACTCTTATTCTAGCACTGACACTTCTTCATACACTTCACTTTTCTATTACACTGACACTTGCATTTTTTCCAGCTTTGATACACAGATTGCACTAACACTACCCCTTTAGAACATAAATCTTTTAAGCGTGGATCCCGTCGAGTACGGCGGACAATCTGGGTGCTAATACCTTCCCAGGTTGTAACCAACCCCCTTTCTCAGTCTCTCTGGTTTGCAACCGTCTTATCCATCTTATCTATCTTTTCTAGGTTTATGTAGCATTACCTTTCCTTCGGGATAAAGATGCCTAGCTGGCGACTCTACTCTATTTCTCTCCTTTCGCCTGGTGTCATTTGGTGGGAGTGACACCTAGGAACAACCAAGCATGATCACAATTAGGGTTTGATTAGTCCCCCATTAGTTTTACCTTTGTGTCATCTTTGTGTCTTCTCTTTTCATCTCTTAATCAAGGACTAAACCTTAAAGGTTTTAAGGCTTTGTGATTGAGCTTATGCCTGCATCCTTCTATTAGGATGGAGTGTATAACTTTAATACTAAGTGTTAAACCCTTAATGTGTTTAAATCCTTTAATCAATTCAGTTAATAATAATCAAGACATCAAGCTTGTAACTTGGGCCTTGCATTAGGGTTCTAATTCTTCCTTAATTGGTTAAGAAGGACTAACCTTAGTGTTAATGGACAAGTCCCCTGATCACACTAAAATTCACCGTATTTCTGACTCCGATTTCGCATGCATTCTTAGCTTTTATTGTTGTTTTGCTTTGTTATTGCTTTGTTTTCTTATGTTTTCAGGTTTTTATAATAATCGGAGCTTGAATCGGGAAAAGGAGCGAAAAAGGAGTGAAAACGGACGAAAACCTAGAAATTCAGCGTTTTGCACTTACGGCGCCCACCGTGGCGGGCGCCATGGGGTTAGCCATGACGTGGCCACGTCTCAAGACCACTCCTCAACCTCCAAGACCCACGATCCCCACTCTCCAATCCCCTGTAGGGACCATGGCGGGCGCCATAGGCCTGTGGCGGGCGCCACAAGGCCAATTTCAGTAACCTCCACTTTTTAGTGGAGGGGCATCCCAGTCTTTTCATGCTTTCAGTTTTCCTATAAATAGGACCTTAGATTTTCGTTTTTCTTCATCCAGAATTAGATTTATCTAGGCATATATCAGTTATAAAGCAGTTACCATTCCACATCGGGGTGTTTCTGCAATCGAGTGATCGAGTCTGTAATCTGTCTGTGCGATCGAGTTTTGGAGCACTCTGGAGGAAGTTAATCCTGCCGCCATTTTAATTCAAGTTCGTATTTTACTTTATTTATTTCTGCATTGCTTTACTTTCATTTATTTCTCGCACTGCTTTACTTTATTTATTATCCGCACTCGCACTTTACCTTGTTTATTTCCCGCACTCGCACTTTACTTTATTTATTACTCGCACTCGCTTTAAATTACTTTATTTCTCGCACTCGCTTTAAATTCCTTTATTTCTCTCACTCGCACTAAATTACTTTTATGAAAAATTATAAAAAGAATCTTTACTTTATCATGTCTAACTAATTCCATAAAGGTTAGAATGTAAGGATCGTAATTGAACCAGTAATCCGTATAATTGTTCGTGGAAACACCTAAGGGCTATTTTATCTTTCAATTCAAGTAATTGTTTTTAACTATTTCAAATACAGCCAAAAGCGCTTTGTCTAGTTTATTAGGAGATTTTAGATTAAAAAGAAAAGAGATTTTAAAACGATTTTCGGACGCGTTATGAAGTTTAGAGTCTGGTTCATAAGAACCTCTTTTTGCTAAGAAGTCCAGGTTAAAATACTTTTCAACTTAGTTAAGATACTATATTTCTTAAAAATAGGTTTACTACTCTAACGCATTACGCACCTTTTTATCCGTGACAATAGGAGGGGTTGATTAGAGAGTACAACTCGGTTCTGAATACGCGAAAGCGACAGTTCCTGTTAAATTAGTTCTTTTCAAAGGAGAAAACATTGCCCATAAGTAGTTCCATTAACAAGTACTGGATTATCATTGATTACGTGAATTACATTCGAGCCTATCTTTTATTTATTATTTAAAATTATAATTTTATTTACCATTGCACCCTTACTAAAACCCTTAAAAATAGTTGCCTTAGATACACACCATAACAACAGGTACGATAGATTGACACTTGGTCTCTGTGGATTCGACAATCTTTTATATTACTCTGACGTGTTCGTACACTTGCGAAAAACACGCATCAAGTTTTTGGCGCCGTTACCGGGGACCAATATCGTCAAATTTCATTACCCTGTAGTTATACCGTTTAGACTAAGGTTGTTACCCACCGGTCAATGCGAAAGACTCGCAGTGCCGGAAGTTTAGTAGACCCTCTAGCTGAACTTGAACGTTACGCTCGCGCACGTTTGTTTTTCCATAGGAATAGGAGAGCTATGGCCGAAGATCAAAACCGAAGACCTCTTAAGGAATTCGCCCAACCATCAAACGAGGAACCTAGTTCCAGTATAGTAAACCCCGCTATCCCAGCCAATAATTTTGAACTTAAACCATCCCTGCTGCAATTAGTGCAACAGAGACAATTCGCAGGTCTCGCTACTGATAACCCAAACCAACATTTAAAAAAATTTCTTCAGTTAGCAGACACCTTTAAAACCAATGGAGCTTCTCCTGAGGCAATACGCTTAAGATTATTTCCCTTTTACCTCAGAGATAAAGCTCTATCATGGTTAGATTCCCTTCCACCCAATTCAATAACAACTTGGGATGACCTTAGAAAAGTTTTCCTTGCTAGATATTTTCCCCCAAGTAAGACCGCTCTTCTTCGAAACCTTATAACTAGATTTACCCAACACCAAGGAGAGTCGTTGTTCGAAGCCTGGGAGAGATATAAAGAACTATAAAGAGCATGCCCACATCATGGCCTAGATAATTGGCTAATCATCCAAACCTTCTATAATGGACTTCATTATAACACTAAAATGACCATCGACGCTGCCGATGGTGGCGCACTGATGAATAAACCTTACCCTGAAGCTAGTGCCCTTATCGAGGACATGGCCCAAAACCATCAATCATGGGGAGTAGAACGAGCGACAGTGGAAAAGAAGGAAGCCCAAGGAGGAATACATGAGCTAAGCTCTATAGACATGATGTAGGCTAAAATGGACGCGTTGGCCCTTAGAGTCGAACATATGTGTACAACTCCGAATACTGTAGCCGCAGTTTCGCCGAATTGTGAGATATGTGGAACGCAAGGACACCAATCCGCCGAATGCAATCTGTTGAATGAAACCAATACTGAGCAAGTAAACTATACCCAAGGGAACCCATTTTCAAACACATATAACCCTGGATGGAGGAATCACCCAAACTTCTCCTACAAAAATAATAACCCTATTCAAAATACCGCACCTCCGAGACAACAAGGTTACCAAGCCCCTAGAACAAATCAACCTATGCAACCTGTTAAACCAAACCCGAGCTTTGAGGAAGTTGTAAAAGATTTTATCGTTGCTCAAAAACAACAAAACAAAGAGTTCATGAACCAAAACGTCCATGTTAACGAACTGATTACCCAGTTAGGAACCAAGGTTGATCAAATCATTACTCATAATAAGATGCTTGAAACCCAGATCTCTCAGGTAGCGTTAAACCAAGCCCCACAGACTACACCTGGAGGACAGTTCCCTGGACAACCTCAACAAAACTCGAAAGGGCAAGCAAATGCCATTACTCTACGAAGTGGAACCGCTTATAAAGAACCTTTAAACCCTAGATTGAGTGAGCCCGAAACTTCTGAGAGGAATGAGGAAAAGGAACCAGAGAAGCCTGAAACCCCGGAAAGTCAAGAAAAAGGAGAAGAACCTAAAAATAAAACCTATGTACCACCACCGCCATATAAACCACCAATACCTTACCCTCAAAGATTAAAGAAAACCCAAATCGATAATCAATATCAAAAATTCGTTAAGGTTATAGAAAAACTTCACGTAGAAATCCCCTTTACAGAAGCCATCACCCAAATACCTTCTTACGCTAAGTTTCTCAAAGACATACTTACAAATAAACGTAGACTTGAAGATCCGAAACCCGTGGAATGTAATTCTATTTCCGAAAATAGGTTAGCAAAGAAAGATAAAGATCCCGGAAATTTTTCCATTCCTTGTATTTTGGGGAATCATGTCATCGAAAAAGCTTTTCTAGACTTAGGAGCTAGTGTGAGCTTAATGCCTTTAGCAGTTTGTGAGAGATTAAACTTAGGAGAATTACAACCTACTAAGATGTCACTTCAATTAGCCGATAGATCCGTTAAATACCCTATAGGCATACTTGAAGACGTCCCTGTTAGGATAGGTCAGTTGTTTATACCTACTGATTTTGTTGTCATGGACATTAAAGAAGATGACGACATACCAATCCTCCTAGGTAGACCGTTCTTATCGACTGCTGGAGCCGTAATAGATGTTAAAAAAGGAAAACTAACTTTTGAGGTAGGTGACGAGAAGATAGAATTTATATTGTCAAAATTTCTTATGGCACCTGTGATAGGAGATGCTTGTTATGCCTTAGATATCATCGAAGAATGCATTAGGGAATTAGAACAAGAAGAAGAAATTGAATCTATAAAATTGCCATCAACCCTTATTTTGGAAGATGACAATTATAAAACACCCTACATTGATGATAACCTTCACAAATGTTTATCTCTTACCCCAGATCCTATGCCTTTCCCTATGAAACCGACCGTAAAACTTAAGGAACTGCCTAAAAACCTGAGATATGAATTTCTCGATGAAGATATGAACCGTCCAGCTATAGTCAGTGCTACCTTAAACCAAGAAGAAACCGATCAATTATTAGAAGTTTTACGTAGGTACCCCTCAGCCTTAGGATATAAGATCTCTGATCTAAAAGGAATAAGCCCATCCGTATGCATGCATCGGATTTTGCTTGAAGAAGATTCAAAACCTTCTAGAGAACACCAACGAAGAATAAATCCTATAATGAGTACTGTAGTTAAGACTGAAGTTCTTAAGTTACTAGAGGCAGGTATAATATATCAGATCTCGGACAGTAAATGGGTGAGTCCTGTGCATGTAGTACCTAAAAAGGGAGGCATCACAGTCGTGCAAAACGAGAAAGGCGAACCTGTAGCAAAAAGAACCGATGGAGGTTGGCGTATGTGCATAGATTATAGAAAATTAAATAAAGAAACTAGGAAGGACCATTTCCCATTACCATTCATAGACCAAATGTTAGAGCGCCTAGCCAGACACTCTTACTTTTGTTACTTAGATGGATATTCAGGATTCTTCCAAATACCTATTCACCCCGAAGATCAAGAAAAAACTACCTTTACATGCCCAGTTGGAACCTTTGCCTATAGAAGAATGCCTTTTGGACTTTGTAATGCTCCTGCAACTTTCAAACGCTGCATGATGTCTATCTTTGCTGATTATTTAGATGGAATTATGGAAGTATTTATGGACGATTTCTCAGTTTGTGGATCAGATTTCAAAAATTGTCTTATCAACCTTGAGAAAATCCTGGAGAGATGTGTGGAGGTAAACCTTGTGCTAAATTGGGAAAAATGTCATTTCATGGTCACCGAAGGGATTATTTTAGGACATATAGTTTCCGAAAAAGGTATAGAGGTAGATAAAGCAAAAATAGAAGTCATAGAGAATCTAAAACCACCGAAGACTATCAGGGAGATAAGAAGTTTTCTTGGACATGCCGGATTTTACCGACGTTTTATCAAGGATTTCGCCAAAATAACAAAGCCCTTAACTGGTCTTTTAATGAAAGATGCTGAATTCATCTTCGATGAAAAATGTACTGAAGCATTTAATCTTCTGAAGCAAGCTCTGATTCCAGCACCTATAATGAAACCCCCTGATTGGTCGGAACCGTTTGAGATAATGTGTGACGCCATTGATTATGCTGTTGGAGCCGTTCTAGGTCAGAGAAAAGATAAGAAGTTACACGTAATTTATTATGCCAGTAGAACCCTAGACGCTGCACAGCTCAACTACGCAACAACCGAAAAAGAGCTCCTAGCTGTAGTTTTTGCAATAGACAAATTTAGATCTTATCTAGTAGGAGCCAAGATTATAGTTTATACCGACCATGCTGCCATTCGTTACTTACTAAGCAAAAAGGATTTCAAGCCTAGGTTACTTCGATGGATTCTATTACTGCAAGAGTTTGATTTGGATATCCGTGACAAGAAAGGCACTGATAATGTGGTAGCTGATCACCTATCTAGGCTAGAATACCTGAAACCTGATTCAGTACCCATAAATGACGATTTTGCCTATGATAGACTGATAGCCCAACTAGAAACTATTGAAGATGATAACCCAGACCCACATGAGCAATTTCATAAGTCCTTAGCTATAAGTAATGTACCTTGGTATGCAGATTTTGTTAATTACCTAGCCGCTGACATCATACCCCCTGATCTAAACTACCACCGGAAGAAGAAGTTCTATAGTGATGTGAGAAACTTCTATTGGGACGAACCATTTCTTTTCAAGAGAGGTAAAGATGGCATTTTCCGCCGTTGTGTTCCAGAAGAAGAGGTAAGTAATATAATTGAGCATTGTCACTCTGCACCCTATGGTGGACATGCAAGCACATCTAAGACCTACGCCAAGATTCTTCAAGCTGGCCTATTCTGGCTTACTATGTGGCGTGATGTCCATGCTTTCATTGTCAAGTGTGACAGATGCCAACGCACAGGAAATATTTCAAGACGTAATGAAATGCCGTTAAGAAATATCCAAGAAGTAGAACTCTTCGACGTATGGGGTATAGACTTTATGGGACCGTTCCCACCATCTTTTGGAAATCAGTACATATTAGTAGCTGTTGACTACGTGTCTAAATGGATTGAAGCTATCGCCGCACCCACAAACGACACCAGAGTAGTCATCAAATTATTCAAAAATTATATATTTCCCAGGTTTGGAACCCCCCGTTTAGTCATAAGAGATGGAGGATCACACTTCATATCGAGAATATTTGATAAACTTTTAAGCAAGTATGGAGTTAAGCATAGAGTAGCAACACCATACCACCCACAGACCAATGGACAAGTGGAAGTATCTAATAGGGAGATCAAACAAATCCTCGAGAAGACTGTCTCTATATCTAGAAAGGATTGGTCACAGAAACTTCAAGAAGCATTATGGGCCTATAGAACCGCTTTCAAAACTCCTATAGGAACAACCCCTTATCAACTGGTCTATGGAAATTCATGTCACTTACCTTTTGAATTAGAGCATAAGGCCTATTGGGCCATCAAAACTTTGAATTTGGATTACTTGACAGCTGGTGAGAAACGTATCCTTGACATCCACAAATTAGAAGAGCTCAGACAATCTGCCTACGAAAATGCCATCATATACAAAGAAAGAACAAAAGCTTGGCATGACAAAAGAATCATAAGAAGAGACTTCAAAATAGGCGATCCTGTTCTCCTGTTCGATTCTAGGTTACGACTTTTTCCAGGAAAGCTCCGATCGAGATGGACTGGCCCTTTCGAAGTATCTAAGATCCTAAGATCCGGTGCTATTGAAATCAAGAACCAGACATGTAAACCATTCATCGTCAATGGACAGAGGTTGAAGCCCTACGAAGGAGGTGACATTCCAACAACATACACTTGCCATACTCTGAGTGATCCACCATATCCTTCCAATGATGTTTAAAAATCGGTCGTCGAGCTAATGACGTTAAACAAGCGCTGCATGGGAGGAAACCCATGGTTTTCTTATTTATGTACTTTTTATTTATTTTTACTTTATTTTAATTTGTTTATTTTTATGTCAGGACTAACGATTGAATGTTTTATGTGCTTTCAAGACTTGTTTGCTAACCTTGTACAGAATGCAGAACCCTGATGACATGCACGTGGCCTTTAGAGATGATGCACAGAGAGAGCGTTACCATGTCCACATGAGACGCCCTATGGCTCCTACCAGGTACCCTGACCATGACTGCATGGATGCCTTGGGGATAGAGCCAAGCGTCAGATTTTTATGCCATCAACTCCACTGGGACCAGTTCGACGACAGGAACAACACTTATAGGAACTTGACTCTTGAGTTCCTCAGCTCGTTTCATCATGACCCTTGGGCTGGACCCGATGGACTCGCTGTTTTCAGGTTGTTCGGGATTGACTACTCATTCTCTCACAAAGAGTTTGGTGATTTACTAGGTTTCCAGACTACTCCTGATGCTATTCCAGAGACACCGATGGGGTATTTTATGAGCAGAGAAGTGGAAAAGTTTTGGACTAAAATATCAGGTGGAGGGAGCCAAGATCCTTCTACCCAGTTTTCTCAGGTAATCCACAACCCTGCATTGAGGTACTTCCAGATGATTCTAGCACATTCTTTCCTAGGTTTGCCAGATACAGAGACACTGCTAAGTGAAGAGGAGATTTTCCTATTGTTCTGTGCGACTCAGTCTCGCTCAGTTGCTTGTGGCAACTTTCTACTGAAGGGCCTTGCTAGTGTTGCCAGATCATCAGTAGGCATCATCCATGTCGGTGGGATTGTTACACAGATAGCTACTGCATTGGGCTTGTCTCGCAAGTTATTGCACCTCAGGACCTTCTGCTGCTACACCACCCTGGATATTGATTTTTGTCTAGATAGAGGACTGATGAGGAGGGCTTCTTTTGAGCCCAACATGTTTAAATTACTGATCAACGGTGAAGCGATACACTACTTTACATTACCAGATCCGCTGATGACCAGTGTCCATGATCCTGGCAATTGGGGTTATGCTCTAGAGGGTTATGGAGAGACTGTCGAAGAGCCGAAATCGCCTCCCGCCGCTGAGTACACTCCTACACCTCTTACTCCCCGAATCACTGTTATGTCTAACAATATGTCTCTGCAGCCACCTGACCTACAAACACAGATTTATGAGCTCCGTAAGGAGACTGCCCTGCTCAAGCAGGAAGTGGCAGACTTGGAGTTACAGATGCAGGTTTCTGATCTCACTCATGCCTCAGAGGCCGATGCTCTACATCAGGCGATTGAAGAGCTTCAGAGGGAGATAGCTGAGATTCGTGGATCAAGCCAGGAGAAGAAACCTACCACATGACTCATTCTACACTGACATCGCTACCCTAGTATTTAATTTCCTTTTTACGCTTTATTTTATTTATCGCATTTCCAGACATATTTTACTTTATTGCAGCTTTTATATTTTCATGCACTTTGAATTCCTTATATATATACATATTATGCACTAATGTTAATTTTTCTTTTTCTTTTTTGATTTTTAATTATTTTATTTTTGTCTTCACAAAAAAATATGCAAGCCTCATGCCTTGAAAAGAAGAAGAAAACGCTATCCAGGCGTGATATGACAGCTAGAGAAGAAAGGCGTGATGGCCTTCTCTCTACTATTTCACAACAGCTGACGGACAACATGAGCTTCATGCAACAATCGCGATTGGTTTCGGATCGTGCTTATAGCAACGTTTGCCGTACCTTGAACGATATCTCATTAGAGCAGAACCGTCAGAGAGAGTTCAACAGCCGACACTACCAGCTTGTAGAGGCCACTCAAGGTTCCATCTTAGGTAACCTTCGAGAGGTCCGAAGTGCTCAGGCTGCTTTATCAGCACGACTCGACCGGAGGGACCAGCATCGTAGTAGATCCCGTCGTTCCCGACCATCACAGCAGGACGGCGAAGGCACCAGTGCCCCTCCTCAGTAGTCTTTTCCAGGTTACCCCCCTTATCTTATTTCGAAACATTGGGGACAATGTTCGATTTAAGTGTGGGAGGGGATTTTATTGCTTTCTGTCATTTCCCTTTTTAGTTAATTATTTCCTTTCAGTTATTTCCCTTTTCAGTAATTTAATTTTCTTAGATAATGCATGAGTCTGACGAGTCACCAGTATAGTGTATTTTTAGTACATCTTCATTTTTTCCCATTTCCTTAGCCTTACCAGAAAAATTTTAAAACCAGAAAAATTTTAAAAAGAAAATAATGTTGTTTCACATGATTTTTGGGCTTTGAGACAGGTTTAGATTAGGATGTGGTGACTTAGGTCAACTTTTTGAAACATCAGATCCATTCTAGCACCATAGACCTCTTGAATATAGGAATCACTCCTAACCCCCACCACCATGGCCTTTACTATCATTTAAAAAATTGTCCTAAGTAGTTTATTTTAGCAGTCAGCTCCGGCCTAAGCATGCTCTACGTAGGGGGCCGATGAATATAAGTGAATGATCCAGTGCTAATAAAAAAAAAAGGCAAACTCTGGTATAGGTGACCCTCACAAAGTCATTTAAACCGAAAAAAAAAAGAAGAAAAAAAATTTTGCCACAAAAAGAAAAAAAATTGCAAGTCACCTATTGTTAGTTGGTTCAGAGGTATCTGGCACTGAACTTGGTAGGGCGGATTACGATCCGATCCCCCGCAACTTACAATTAGGTCAAATAAAATTGGTTTACACATGCTTATGTGCCAGAAACCTTATGTTATGGATCAGAATCACTAACCGGTCACTCTACTATGAAGCATGTACGGATAACGGGCTTAATGTGATTGCGCCTGAATGAAAAGGACACAAAAAGATGAGAAGATAGGCCTAGGTATTGTGGGATGACATGGAGTGGTTAATATAGGATTGAAGTTTGTGTTTGTGTTACTATGGTACCCTTGGTTCACTTAGTTAGTATCTGTCACTGCATCCTGACTTGAAATTAGAATCCCTTTAGCCCAAAGACACGTGTTGACACCATATTTTCTTAAGCTTTAATGTTTGCTTGAGGACAAGCAAAGGTTTAAGTGTGGGAGAATTTTATCACACTAAAATTCACCGTATTTCTGACTCCGATTTCGCATGCATTCTTAGCTTTTATTGTTGTTTTACTTTGTTATTGCTTTGTTTTATTATGTTTTCAGGTTTTTATAATAATCGGAGCTTGAATCGGGAAAAGGAGCGAAAAAGGAGTGAAAACGGACGAAAACCTAGAAATTCAGCGTTTTGCACTTACGGCGCCCACCGTGGCGGGCGCCATGGGGTTAGCCATGACGTGGCCACGTCTCAAGACCACTCCTCAACCTCCAAGACCCACGATCCCCACTCTCCAATCCCCTGTAGGGACCATGGCGGGCGCCATAGGCCTGTGGCGGGCGCCACAAGGCCAATTTCAGTAACCTCCACTTTTTAGTGGAGGGGCATCCCAGTCTTTTCATGCTTTCAGTTTTCCTATAAATAGGACCTTAGATTTTCGTTTTTCTTCATCCAGAATTAGATTTCTCTAGGCATATATCAGTTATAAAGCAGTTACCATTCCACATCGGGGTGTTTCTGCAATCGAGTGATCGAGTCTATAATCTGTCTGTGCGATCGAGTTTTGGAGCACTCTGGAGGAAGTTAATCCTGCCGCCATTTTAATTCAAGTTCTTATTTTACTTTATTTATTTCTGCATTGCTTTACTTTCATTTATTTCTCGCACTGCTTTACTTTATTTATTATCCGCACTCGCACTTTACTTTATTTATTTCCCGCACTCGCACTTTACTTTATTTATTACTCGCACTCGCTTTAAATTACTTTATTTCTCGCACTCGCTTTAAATTCCTTTATTTCTCGCACTCGCACTAAATTACTTTTATGAAAAATTATAAAAAGAATCTTTACTTTATCATGTCTAACTAATTCCATAAAGGTTAGAATTTAAGGATCGTAATTGAACCAGTAATCCGTATAATTTTTCATGGAAACACCTAAGGGCTATTTTATCTTTCAATTCAAGTAATTGTTTTTAACTATTTCAAATACAGCCAAAAGCGCTTTGTCTAGTTTATTAGGAGATTTTAGATTAAAAAGAAAAGAGATTTTAAAACGATTTTCGGACGCGTTATGAAGTTTAGAGTCTGGTTCATAAGAACCTCTTTTTGCTAAGAAGTCCAGGTTAAAATACTTTCCAACTTAGTTAAGATACTATATTTCTTAAAAATAGGTTTACTACTCTAACGCAGTACGCACCTTTTTATCCGTGACAATAGGAGGGGTTGATTAGAGAGTACAACTCGGTTCTGAATACGCGAAAGCGACAGTTCCTGTTAAATTAGTTCTTTTCAAAGGAGAAAACATTGCCCATAAGTAGTTCCATTAACAAGTACTGGATTATCATTGATTACGTGAATTACATTCGAGCCTGTCTTTTATTTATTATTTAAAATTATAATTTTATTTACCATTGCACCCTTACTAAAACCCTTAAAAATAGTTGCCTTAGATACACACCATAACAACAAGTACGATAGATTGACACTTGGTCTCTGTGGATTCGACAATCTTTTATATTACTCTGACGTGTTCGTACACTTGCGAAAAACACGCATCATCCCCCTCAAGTTGTCTTACAAACCATAAAATCCACTTCTTAACCTTACCATTAACTAAGATCCATTTAATAAAGGCTTTGTTTTGTCATGATTTTAATCCCTAATCATGGATTAAGTTGAGGAGCCTTCCTCAGCTTAAATGTTCTCATCTATTATCCTTCTATTAGGATGGTGTAATGGGTCCATTAAATCCTTGATTATGGCTTAAACTCATTACCGAACACTAAACAAAAATACCAAAAACATCTAAATAATAACAAGTAGGTTAATGATCTTAATCCTACATCATGGTGATTAAGTGTGAGGTGCTTACTTCACATTTAAGGTATTCTCATTATCCTTAATCAGAGGGAGGATGTGATGAGTTTACTAACCCATGGTTTAGGCTTAAGCTCATTTTCCTATGACAAACTCAAAAAGCAATAAAAGATTGAAAACATCAAAAACAAACAATAATCGTCTCCTCCGGTTTTCTGATCATCTTCACTCACAAACGAGAACTTGCTTCTTCCGTCTAATGCAAGATAGTTAGCACTCGAGCCAGACGAGTCATACACTTGAGCATAGACAAGTAAGCAGTTCACAAGTCAATTTATCTTTCAGTCTCTTTGAGTCGAACTACGGTGTTCTGACTTCCTCATTGCACGAGAGGATACGTAGGCATAACATAACAGTTATCGAACAAAAGTCTCTGTATATTCCCCCCTCTTCCAGCATTATTCTTTAAGCCTCATAGTCTTGAGCTTCACATTCTTTCCTTACACTGACACTCTTTTATTTCACTTCACATTTCTTTTGCACTGACACTTGCATTCTTTTCCAGCTTTTGTACACAAAATAACACTGACACTACCCCTTTAAACACAAATCTTTTAAGCATGGATCCCGTCGAGTACGGCGGACAATCTGGGTGCTAATACCTTCCCAGATTGTAAACAACCCCCTTTCTCAGTTTCTCTGGTTCACAACCGTCTTATCCATATCTTTCTAGGTTTATGCAGCATTACCTTTCCTTCGGGATAAAAATGCCTAGCTGGCGACTCTTTTCGTTTCAGTTCACCCTTGTGTGTTCTCTCCTTTCGCCGACCGTTCGCGTCTGTACCCCTTTTGGCCCTGTGTCATCAGGTGGGAGCGACAGCTTGGCGACTCTGCTGGGGACCCTTATACTGCAACCAGGGCTTCTGGTTCTATTTGTGGGTTCCTCCTAGCGCTTGTTTGATTTGTGTTTACTGGGGTGTTAGGTGCTATGTGTGTTTATTTATTTTGCTTTATTTACTACTTTGTGTACAACTTTACTTATTTCCTTCTTTATAGTTTTATATGCATCATACTGTCATTTGCTAGATCTGGTTTCTGTTTTGGTGGGTGGGGTTCCATTGTGAGTTTGTGGTCCTATACCTGGGACCTGAGTGACACCTAGGCTAGAGTGGTTCATGTTCTTTCCCATTCCATTTCGGTCTGGTGCGGGAATATGAAACACGGTTCAGATGTGGGTTTCTTCTTGAGAACTCTGTGCTACATATTTCCTGTGGTACTAGGGCTATCTGGGAAGCCTGCTAAGTCTGGATGACCTTTATTATGACCTTCAGAATCTGGGGTGAATTAGAGGAGGATCATTTATGGTTATTGTAAACACTATACCTCCGGGTTAGAGGTGTTTACACTTCTCATAACTGATCCAAGACTGAGGAACATCATACCCAGTTACTTGTATTGTTTTAAGAATGCATCACTTTAGACAGTTCTTGTGATTAACCCCGGATATGTGACTCTTTATTTGAGTCCCCCACCCTGGTTACTTGATTTCTGAGCCTTCATCTGGACTTTTGAACATACATGGGCCTTATATCAAGACAGATAATCAGATCCAGCTTGATCAGAAACCCTTGCATATCATTTGCATATATCATCATTACATCATTTGACATTTGCTTATTTGCTTTTCAGGGTATCCACATCATTATATCTTGGTTTTGGTTTTGACCCCTTCTCTACTGGAAGAGTTTTCTTCATTGATTGGAGTACCTATCAGAGGTGGAATCCCTTTCATCCCAGAGATGACTGCTCCCAGAAATGAAGAGATAGCAAGGGCACTGTACTTGGAGCCTGCCCTGATTGAGCAAAGTATGACAACAAAAGCTGGGATTCCTGGTTTGCATTTGGACTTCTTGATTTCTCAGGCCATCCTGAAGGCTTCATTGGGAGAGTGGAGGGCAGTCTGTGCACTGTTAGCCCTCATCATATATGGGGCTATACTATTTGCAGATGAGCCTAAGTTTGTCAGCAAGAATGCCATCAATCTGTTTCTTCTAAAGAACCCAGTACCTACATTACTAGGAGATTTCTATTATTCCATCCATCAGAGGAATGAGAAACAAAGGGGGAAGCTGGTAAGGTGTTGTGCTCCTTTGTATCACACCTGGCTGCTCAAACACCTGCCTAAGTCAGATACTTTCTTAAATCCCCACAAGCAGAAGAATTGGACCAAGAGGTTCATTGCCTTGACTTCAGATGATATCAGATGGTGCCACCAGAGCACCAAAGGCAAGGACATCATCACCAGCTGTGGACAATACCCAAATGTGCCTCTGATAGGAGTGAAGGGTTGCATCAACTACAACCCTTTACTGTTTAAGAGACAACTGGGATATGCCTTGGTTCACCCTCCCAAAGGACAGGATTTAGCTGAAACCTTATATTGTGAAGTGCAACCTAATTCAGCTGCTGTTAGACAAGCATCCTGGGATTGGGACAACATCCAGACAAAAGGGTAGCTATTCTTGGAAGATGTAACAATGTTGCTTCAGCTTAGTACTATGACTGGTCCCGTACTAGAGCTCAGATTACCAGAATGCCTTTCATCTTGGAAGACATACCTGGGCCATCCACAGTGCAGCCTGCAGCAACAGTTAGCCTGGAGGAATTTGAAAAGTTGAAGGAAAGGAATGAACAAATATCTCAAGCCTTGAAGAAGACTATTTGGGAAAGAAGTGATGGTCGTCTGGACATTGAGAGATTGGAAAAGCTCAGGGTGGAGCATCTTGCCAAAATTGAGAAGACAGAAGACTACATAAGGAAAGCAAGGGCTGGGGAACATATATTGAAGAATGCCTGTAAAGAGGCCAAGATTCAGAAAGATAGGGCTGAGCACTATCTGCAAGAGAGTCATGCTAGGTGGGTCAGGATCACCGAAGCCCGTACACAAGAAGACCAGAAGACTCAAGCCAAGATTGAACAGCAAGAGGCCAATGAGAAGAAGCAGCAGGAAGCTTTGTTGGCAGCACCAAAAGAGATATCAGAGTTAAAGCTCAGAGCAGGATTGAAGAGATCCAAAGACCGGGATAGGCATAAGAAACTGACTACTGCCATTGCTACTAGTAACCTCCTCATTAGGACCATTACAGAGCACCCAGCTGGTCTAGTGATTGAGGCACTCCTGAAGGAGGTCAGAGAAGATGAGTTTGGACTAGATGTCTGATTCTTCGCTTGTTGTTTGTTTCCATTTGATGTACTTTTCTCTTTTGTTGTATTTTGACCCTCCATGGTCATGTATTGTAAAACAAACTATGTATTGTTCATCATTTGTAATATATTTAGTTTGTTTTCATTTGGGCTTTTCTCTCAACAACATCAAGCATCTTCCTCGAGGTCTGGAAAGGTCAAAACCAAGAACCAAACCGGATACCTTGGAAAACAAATAAGCATACTGCATTGCATACTAACTTTTTATTTGTTTTGTAGGTTTTGTTATTATCTTTGTTTCTAACTTTGTTGTGACCTCAGGAAACATTGCTCGTCGCCGAGTGTTCCCTGTCAACCGTGCGCACCGGTACCCGACTCGTAACAATCTTCCCGGCATTCAAATGGAACAAGTACAGCAGGATCTGACTGAGGTCAGAAATCAGATGGCCAATGAGAGAGTAGAGATGAGAAATCAGATGTCTCAGTTCATGGTAGTAATGACTGGATTAGCCCAAAGTTAAGAAAGGTTAAGAGAGCTGGTGGAAAGACAAACCCCTAAGGAACCTCATCTTGGAACAGGAGGAACTAGCAACAATGAACGGGGCCAACCTCGTATTGACCCTCAAGATTATGGACCTCATCTGAATCCAGAAGGTTAACATCCTGAGGAACGGTCAAGGTAATGCTACTGGGGGCCAAATACTACAGGAGGATCCCTAGGGAGAACAACTTACTGTCATTGGGGCTGGAGATGAGGTATATGACAGAAGATTAGACGAGATTGCTAAAAAGTTAAGATCTTTGGAATCTCATAATTCTTCGGGCTTCGATGTGATAGATATGGGACTGGTGGATGGGGTTAGAATTCCCCATAAATTCAAACCCCCATGCTTTGAAAAGTACAATGGTACCTCCTGTTCTCGCACTCATCTGCAGTCTTTCTTGGGAATGCTCAAAGCTTATACTATGGATGAAAAGCTGTGGATGTTCTACTTTGAGGACAGCCTGACTGGAGCTTCGAGGGAATGGTATTCACATTTGTCCAGGTCCACCATAAGATGTTGGAAGGATTTGGTCGAGGCTTTCATCCGTCAGTATCAGTACAACCTGGACATGGCTCCGAATAGAACTCTTCTAATGGGAATGTCTCAGTCTTCTAGAGAGAGCTTCCGGGATTATGCTCAAAGGTGGAGACAGCTTGCTGCTGCTGTCTAACCACCGATGTCAAAAAGGGAAATGGCTGACATGTTCATGAACACATTGCAAGGGACCTATATTGACAGACTGACTGCTTTCTCCTCTACCAGTTTTGCTGATGTGGTCATAGCTGGTGAGAGGATTGAAAGTCTCTTGAAGATGGGCAAAATCTCCGACAGTGGTGCAAGTTCCTCCAGCAATCCCAGAAAACCTTTTGCGGGACCCCGAAAGGCAGGTGAGACCAATTCCATTCATGCAAGCAGGGGCAGGCCTCAATATGCTCACCGGTCAGTAGCAGCTGTTACCATCCCAGCTCCAATTCCACAACAAACATCATATCCTCAACAACAACAACCACAATATCAACAAAAAGTTCATTATCTGCAACAAAGGTCGTACAACAACAGCAATAACAACCAACAGCAACGTCCCTTCCAACAAAGGCCATCACAAGCAAATAGGGTAATTGACCCAATCCCAATGCCGTATGATGCACTCTTGCCACAACTCTTAAAGCTCAACCTAGTTGAGTTAAGGACGTTGGCACCTCCAGATCCTCTCAATATGCCAAAGAACTATGATGCAAATGCCAGGTGTGCATTCCACTCAAACGCACCGGGGCATAATACTGAAAAATGCAGGGCCCTACAGATGAAAGTCCAAGATCTGGTGGACTCAAAAGCTCTCAATTTTGCACCTCCTCCGAACATCACAAGAAATCCAATGCCTAGTCACAACGGGCCTAGGATTAATGCTATTGAGGAGGGAAAACCATCCACATTAATCAACAGTGTTGCACAAATCCGAACACCCTTGGTTGAAATCAAAGCTCAGCTGTTAGAATGCCAAGTGTTCACCGGATGTGAGGTCGGCTGTGGATATTGCAACATTGCCGTTAATGGATGCGAGAGACTGAGAAACGGCATAGATGGCCTCGTTAAAGATGGCATTCTTCAGATTACAACAACAGCGACTACATCTCTAACAATTCCTTCATCAATAATCACAGATACTCCTACGACGTCAGCAACCATTGTTCCAACAGATTCTGCTACAACTCCAACAATTACTCAATCAATCACTTCAACGGATACAAGTTCATTCACAATTCCTTATACAACGACAACACCCATTATTCCATCAGTTCCTGCTGCAACTTCAACACCCGTCCAGTCAACAGTACCGTCTACAACATCAACAACAATTAATGAAAGTGTCTCAGCAGTCACGATATATTACGATCCTGCAAATATTCCTTCCAACAATTCACAACAAAATGCTACTCCTGTCAGAGCTCCAGTTACCATATATTATGATCCACACACCATTGTGGTCCTCTCTGCAGCTGCTATCAGTCCAGTCACTATCACAGTGCTTGGGCCAGTTCCTTACGAAAGCAATAATGCCATCCCTTGGCATTATGGATCAGATCTATACTGCGAGGGGCAGAAAATCACTTTAGAATCATCAACTTCTTCACCTCAGATAGACAATGTGGGGGGAGGCGGAGGCTTCACTAGAAGCGTACGTCTCTTCGCCTCGCAAATACCAAGACCCATTGCTGAAGCAGAAGCTGCTGCTAAGGCAAAAGGAAAGAGCGTGGTGCAAGAAGAATCAGTTGCTAAAGAAACTTTGAAGACTCCTTTTGATCAAGAGGTTGATGAATTCATGCGGATCATCAAAAAGAGTGATTATAAGGTGGTGGACCAGCTTCACCAAACACCTTCCAAAATCTCCATACTATCATTGCTAATGTGCTCCGAGGCTCATCGGAACGCACTATTAAAAGTCCTGCACGCAGCTTATGTGCCAGAGGAGATTACTGTCAATCAGTTAGAGGCTGTGGTTGGAAATGTCAACGCTAGTCATGGACTAGGATTTACCAATGCTGATCTGACAACGAAAGGTCACAATCACAACAAGGCTTTGCACATTACCTTGGAGTGTAAGGGTTCAGTTCTTTCTCACGTATTAGTGGATACAGGGTCATCACTCAATGTCCTACCCAAGAAAGACCTTGTGAAGCTGGAACATGATGGATTGGCACTACGCCCAAGCAACTTGGTAGTGAGAGCCTTTGACGGTTCTAAAAGATCAGTTCTGGGAGAGATAGAGTTACCAATAATGATTGGCTCTCAGGTTTTCAAAACGACCGTCTTTGTGACGGATATACAGCCTGCCTACAGTTGTCTATTGGGTAGCGCATAGATAAACACCGCTGGCGCCGTAACGTCAACCCTTCATAAGAAGTTAAAATTCAAGTGGGAGGGCCAAGTCATTACCATTTGTGGGGAGGAGGATATCTTCGTTAGCCAGCTGACTACATTCAAATACATTGAAATGGATGGGGAGATCCATGAGACCATGAGCCAAGGGTTTGAGGCCCTTAATATCAACGAAACATCTGCTGTGTCTGGGACTTCCATCACATCATATCAACAATCCCGGAAGGTTGTTGAGGAAGGTACCACTCAAGGTTGGGGCAAGCAGCTTCAAGTCGAGAAGAAAGAAGACCGATTCGGGTTGGGTTACAGACCAACTCGACAAGATCAACCAGAGGCTGCAACGGAGCCCAAGTTTGTCAGCGGGGGGATCCTCACCCCGGATGCTGTGAACAGTTTGGAAGATGAGTCGGAAGAAGAGCGCAACCTGGAAAGATGGATACGTCCAAGGATCCCGGGGAACCGTGTCTCAAACTGGTCTTCCCAGGAAATTATAAGAGTTACTCCTGCAGAGTAATTATTATTTCCTGTTTTTTAAGCATGCATCAAGTCCTGCATCTTGCCCAAGATGTCAGGACTCATTATGTAATCGGGCCATCTTGTATTTTGTGCAAACGATCAATTAATGAATATCAGGACATCTTTTGCAAATGAGTCTTTTCTTTTTCGCTCACTGTTTTTCATTTTTTATTTTTTGTACAAAAATAAAATGGCAATGTTTTTCAAAATAATAACTTCATTTCCACTTTTCTAAACAAGATAAAACTGATCACTAAAAATGAACAAATCTAAACCCTTGCAGAGAGCGCCTTCCAGACTGCACCGACAACAACACCGCTATGACCTCGTATGACTTTGACAATCTGATTAATCAAGCTGATGAAGGGGTCGAAGAGGATTATGAGCTACCTGAAGAATTAGCCAGGTTGTTGAGACAAGAGGAGAAGGTTATGACTCCTCATCAGGAGGAGATCGAAACGGTTAATCTTGGTACAGAAGAAGACCTGAAAGGAGTTAAAATCGGGGCCTGCCAGCAAGATTCAGTGAAAGAGAAACTCATTGACATGCTTCGGGAATATGTGGATGTTCTTGCTTGGTCTTATCAGGATATGCCAGGGTTGGACACCGACATTGTTATGCACAAGCTGCCTCTGAAAGAAGATTGTACGCCTGTAAAACAGAAGTTGCGCCGCACTCACCCGGATATGGCAATGAAGATAAAAGAAGAGGTACAAAAATAGTGGGACGCCGGTTTCCTTGTTGTGACTAGTTATCCGCTGTGGGTTGCTAACATTGTACCTGTGCTTAAGAAGGATGGAAAGGTGAGGATGTGTGTTGATTACCGAGATCTAAACAGAGCCATCCTGAAAGATGACTTCCCTTTACCTCACATTGATGTATTGGTCGACAATACAGCTCAGTTCTCGGTATTCTCCTTCATGGATGGATTTTCAGGATATAATCAGATCAAAATGTCACCTGAAGACATGGAGAAGACAACTTTCATCACACCTTGGGGAACATTCTGCTATAAGGTAATGCCATTCGGACTGAAGAATGTTGGTGCCACTTATCACAAAGAAATTGAATGTTATGTGGATGACATGATTGCCAAGTCCCTCACAGAAGAAGACCACCTGGTGAATCTGTTGAAGTTATTCAAGCGTTTGAGGAAGTACCAATTGAAGTTAAACCCCAAGAAATGCACATTCGGGGTGCGATCGGGTAAGCTGCTGGGATTTATCGTAAGTGAGAAAGGGATTGAAGTTGACCTTGACAAAGTCAAAGCCATTCAAGAAATGCCTTCACTGAAGACTGAAAAAGAAATCTGGGGGTTCTTAGGTAGATTGAACTACATTTCTCGGTTCATATCTCACCTTACTGCAACCTGTGAGCCTCTGTTCAAGTTGTTAAGAAAAGAGCAAACAATCAGGTTGAATGAAGACTGCCAAAGGGCTTTTGACAAAATCAAGGAATAACTGCAAGAGCCTCCGATCCTCATGCCTCCAGTTGAAGTAAGACCTCTAATCATGTACTTGACAGTATTAGAAGAGTCAATGGGGGTGTGTGCTAGGCCAGCATGACGAGTCTGGTCGAAAAGACTATGCAATATACTACCTAAGCAAAAAGTTTACTGACTGTGAACAACGTTATTCACTGCTCGAGAAAACTTGTTGTGCTTTAGCGTGGGCTGCTCGCCGACTAAGGCAGTATATGTTGACCCACACTACCTTATTGATCTCAAAGATGGACCCAATCAAGTACATTTTTGAGAAGCCAGCACTTACCGGACGGGTTGCAAGATGGCAAATGATTCTCACAGAATATGACATTCAGTACACCTCCCAAAAAGCCATCAAAGGCAGTGTATTGTCTAATTATCTTGCTGAGCAGCCCATTGATGATTACCAGCCTATGAAATTTGACTTCCATGATGAAGACATCATGTTCATAAAAGCAAAAGATCATGAATATCCTATTCACACTAAAGGGCCCGACCCAGAAGAATAATGGACTATGATGTTTGATGGGGCTGTTAATATGAATGGTCGTGGTGTTGGTGCAGTACTCATTACACCTAAGGGAGTTCACATGCCTTTCTCGGCAAAACTCACTTTTAACTGCACTAACAACGAAGCTGAATATGAAGCTTGCATTATGGGTCTTGAGGAAGCCATTGACCTCAGGATCAAGACTTTAACTATATTCGGAGATTCAGCTCTAGTAATTAATCAAACCAACGGCAAATGGTATACTCACCAGGAGCATCTGATACCTTACCGGAATTATACAAGGAGATTACTGACTTTCTTCACAACAGTCAAGCTTGAGTATATCCCTAGAGACGAAAATCAGTTTGCAGATGCTATGGCTACCATTTCATCCATGATCAAAGTTCAAGCTGCCAACTTTGTGCCTCAGATTTCAGTATCCAGACTTGATAGACCAGCATACCTATTCTCAGCAGACCTTGCTAAAGATGATAAGCCTTGGTTCCATGACATCAGATGTTTCTTGGAGGATCAAACATACCCACCTGGGGCATCATTTAATGACAAGAAGACATTAAGAAGGCTGGCTGGTAGTTTCTTCCTGAATGCTGACGGTTCGTTGTACAAGAGAAACTTTGATTTGGTACTTCTCAGATGTGTTGATAAGACAGAAGCAGACTTGCTGATGCACGAGGTGCACGAAGGATCTTTTGGTACCCATGCTGGAGGGCATGCTATGGCTAAAAAGTTGCTGAGATCAGGCTATTACTAGATCACAATGGATGCTGATTGTTGTGCTTATGCTAGGAAATGCCATAAATGCCAGATTTATGCGGATAAAGTGCATGTGCCTCCGAATCCTTTGAATGTGATGTCTTCACCTTGGCCCTTTTCCATGTGGGGCATTGATATGATTGGCAAGATTGAACCGACTGCTTCAAATGGCCACAGATTCATCCTGGTAGCCATTGACTATTTTACCAAGTGGGTTGAAGCAGCTTCCTATGCCAATGTCACAAGGCAAGTGGTAGCCCGATTTCTGAAGAGAGACATCATTTGTCGGTATGGAGTGCCCGAGCGAATCATTACTAATAATGGTTCCAATTTGAACAATAAAATGATGGCTGAGCTATGCCGGGACTTCAAGATCCAACAACACAATTCTTCTCCTTACAGGCCAAAGATGAATGGAACTGTGGAGGCAACTAACAAGAATATCAAGAAGATTGTGCAGAAGATGGTGGTCACCTATAAAGACTGGCATGAAATGCTACCATTTGCCTTGCATGGGTACCGTACGTCAATTAGAACATCCACTGGGGCAACACTGTATAATCTTGTTTATGGTATGGAGGCGGTCCTACCTGTTGAAGTTGAATTACACTCCTTGCGGGTACTGATGGATGTTAAATTGAATGAAGCAGAATGGGTCCGATCCCGGTACGAACAAATAAGTCTGATCGAAGAAAAAAGATTAGCTGCAATCTGTCATGGGCAGTTATATCAGAAAAGAATGAAGAAAGCCTTCGATCAGAAAGTCCGACTTCGGGAGTACCAAGTAGGAGATCTTGTGCTGAAAATCTCCTTCCTCCTCATACAAACCACAGGGGCAAGTGGACTCCGAATTACGATGGTCCACTCATAGTAAAGAAAGTTTTCTCCGGTGGAGCACTGATGCTTAGTACTATGGATGGTGAAGACTTCCTGTCCCCTGTGAATTCAGATGCAGTTAAAAAATACTTCGCATAAAATGACCCGCTGGACATAAAAACAGAATGTTAGTCTAGGAAAAAATAGGGCATCCCGGCGAGTCAAAAACAGAATAAAAGACTCGGGCAAAAATAAGGGAAAATAAATAAAAAATGTACACCCGCTGAGTTGAAAAGCCGCATTGGACTGCTCAGGCAAAAATGGGTATCCCGGTGGATTGAAAACCCGAAAGGGCAATCCACGCAAAATAAGGGAATAAGCGAACAACTGCATTCTGAATTCGTCTGTATCACTTGAAACATGGCAAGCTTCGAAGGGTTAGAGCATCGGTCAGAATCAGCCTTCCTCAGAAAGCAAGATGAGAAGAACGTCAATGTCATAAAATGTCATAGCTAAAGGGAAGCGCACTGAAGCATCACCAACATTGCCAGCACCTTTTTGTTTCTCAATTTTGTAACAATCTCCTCATTTCAGGGGATCTGTTTCTTTGACTGAATCTTGCCAATTCAGGGCACCCAAATTAATAAAATCAGATTTTTCAGTCATATTTCGTCTCGTACATTTTATTTTCATTTGCAAAATGTTCGATGTCCTTATAATATTGATTTCATAAGTACATAGGTATCTTTTCTAAATTACGTGCTTACAGGAAATATATTTGCTCCCGGGAGTGTCTAAACTCCTATGATCGAATCCAGTAAGGGATACCTCGGGATACTTGTGCGTTTCTTTGTCATAAAAGGATTGCAGGTATTCAAAGCGCAGCACGGGGCATGGAAGCTTTTCCCCGGCAAGCTGCCAAATCATTTTTTACTCAGCACATCTTCCAAATAGCAGCAGAGATGCCTTCTCCCCAGCTGAGTTGCCAGACTTCATCATCCTCAGCAGAATCACAAAAAAAAATCTCTAGTAAGATCGTTCAGTGATCATTCCTCCCCCCAGCCAAATGTCTGAAGATTTCACAACAAAGTGACGAAAGCTTCCACAGACCCCAGCTGGGCCCCTCATCACCAAGATAGGTCTATCAGTGACCTATTTCCCCTAAGCAGAGTCATATATATCAGATCTACTAATGATCTCATCCCCAGCTGGGATTTTCCTTCAAGAAGATCAGCCAGAGATCTTCACAGCAACGGGATCTGAATCCCGGATCGATATCTTTGCACAATCATAGCATTCGCATCATGTTTCCCCTAAGAGCGTAGCATTCCATATAATATGGAGCATTACGGCAAAAATCAAACATATTGCATAATCATAAGCCATGCTTTGAACAAATACCTGTGTATACCAACATTCCATCAGCAGTATACAAAATACCCCTCAAATTCCCCGGCAGAAAGCCAAAGTGTCCCCGTTGCACTCACAAATACATCTACATGCTCCTTTTGGCACTCGTTCGTGTCATCATTCCCCAATAAAGTTGCCCAAACCTTCTCTACGGACAGATACATCTATATACACTCTTTTGACGCTCGTCCGTGTCACCTTTCCCCAGTAGGGTTGCCTAAACACTTATTGCAAACCAAGCACTTATTGAAAACACTCTCTTACGACACCCGTCCGTCTCATCCTATCCCCACAGATCGTTAAAATATCTTTTACACTTATACACTTCCTCCTATGATACTCATCTGTATCATACTCTCCCCAGCAAGTTGAACACTCGTCTGTGTCTCACTCTTACCTTTTACTCATACAGATACTCGTCTGTATCTTGCATACACACCTTTTCTCCCCTCAGAGTCGACACTCGTCCGTGTTCTTTGTTAAACCAGTTGATACTCGTTCGTATCACCATCTCTGAACATGTGTCATCATTGTTTCTACCGATACTCGTCCGCATTTTTAATCTATACACAGTGTCAAACACTTATACCTTTTTCTTGAATGTAAGCACTCGTCCGTGTTTACTATTCCCCAGAAGAGTCCCCATCAAATCCCTAGTAAAGAGAATTATTTCCTTTTATCCAACATTCGTCCTATGTCGTGATGTTTTAGCAGCCGTACCCTGCCAGGTGATCGTCCTTCACCTTTCGATGATCATCCCTCATTATTCCCCTAGCGGAGTCTCCATTATTGGAACCCTTTCTTATCCGACATTCGTCCTATGTCGTGATGTTTTAGCAGCCGTACTCTGCTAGGTGATCGTCCTTCACCTCTTGATGATCGTCCTTCATCATTTTATCCGATGGCCATCCTCATCGTTGATCTTGTTATCTGACATTCTTCCTATGTCATGATAAGCCCCGAAAGCAGTTGTACCCTGCTAGGTGATCGTCCTTCACCTCTTGATGATCTTCCTTCATCATGCTTATCCGATGGTCGTCCCCATTGTCGACCTCTTTCTATCCGACATTCGTCCTATGTCGTGGTACCTTCGGCAACCGTACCTTTCCAGGTGATCTTCCTTCACCTTAGATGACCGTTCCTCATCTTATCCCCAACAGAGCAGCCGTCGCTTGCCAGGTGATCGTCCTTCACCTTAGATGACCGTTCCTCATCTTATCCCCAACAGAGCTGTCGTCCCCTGCTAGGTGATCGTCCTTCATCCTTGATGACCGTCCCTCATCATTTATTTCTTCAACCCGATGGTCGTCCCCATCATTTACCTTTAATCCCCAGAGAGTCTTGTTACTTTACCTGATGACCGTCCCCATCATAATCTCTTCATTTCCATAGTATGTCTGCCGTCCCCGTCATTGCTTCATCCCCAACAGTAGTCCTCTGCACGACGGTCGTCCTCCGTCACCCGCACTTTATAATCATACTTTACTTTCCTTTTACAATCTATATCCCTTTTCTTATTCACAACCAGTGAGAGCAAATTTTGGACTGTCTTTGGTATTCAACCACAAGTTATCTTGTTTGCCTGTAAGTCGTTGCTCACATCCTGCACAGCTAACTCATGTTTGAATAGGGGCAGCTATAAACACCCCAAATTTTCCCTCACTCTTTTCACCATGGCCTGTGATTCTTTTCATTTTCATAAGTTCAATCATATCATCTCATATTGCATTTTTGCTTCACTGCATTGATTTAAAGTCATCTACATCTAGGGTTTGTGATCTGAGCCATCCCTGAGCCATTTGAGCCACTCCAAAGGTCTTCAATCATCTCAAGAGGGTCCATGTATGTTCAAGCATCATATTATATCCTCCCAAGATCAAGAAAATCAGAAAATCAGAACCGAGGAAGCATGGAAGCAGAGCCAAGCTTAACTGCACAGATGACCTAAAATTAGGGTTTTGGTTTCAAAGGCCATAACTCCAAATTTTTTGGTCATTCTTGTTTCTATTGGTCTCTATATGATATAAGGATCATGCATACCAATTTTCATGAAGAAATTTAATGGGGAAGGCATCTGATCAATAGATGACTTCTTGAACAAGTCAGTGCAAAATCAGGGCATCTGAGGCCCCCAATCATCCAACCAAAGGGTCTTCTCCATCATTTTGGGTGTATATGATCTTTATGTGGTCTTAGAAGAAGTTAGAAGTTCACAAAAGTGAAGAATTTCAAGCCATTTGCAAAGTTGCCATTTTGGGAAAGTGACTTGTAATGCAAACTTGCCATTTTGGGAAAGTTTTTCAACCTCCTCTTTTTGATTCAAAAATGCTTCAAATGAAAAATTCTTGGTCATGAAAGTTGTATATTGGATCATTACCTTTTCAAAAAGTACAAGAACTTGACCTAATTCATTTTAGAACTCAAGATATGGCCTTGCAAAGTTGGGAAAAATCACAAAATTTCACTTATGTACCAAAGGGGGAAACTTGTAAAACCACTTGCCAAAGCAATGTGACTTCAAACACACTTCTAACCATTACACAAACATAGTACATGACCTATAATTCAGAATTGCTCAAAGAAATCTCAAGTTTCATGCCTGGAACATCAAGAAATTACAAAAGGGCCAAAACTTCACATAATTGCAAAACATCACACAAACTTCATCCCACTTGCTATCTTGCCTCAATCTGAATTCCATGGACCTCCCTAAAGCCAGCTGCGCAGGACACCCCATTGTCCTTGGCCCTCCATGAGCCCATACCTCCAAAGACAACTTTGTGGACTTTATGCAAAATGAGCCATACCAATCACACTGCTCCACAACAACTCACTGACCTATCAATGATTGATATGTGGACCTCAAGCAACCCAACACATAACACAACACAAGATGAAACCTCTAAGAACTCAGCATTCACCAAAATCCTCTCTTATGCATTTCTCTTAGAAACACACAACTCAGCCATCAAAACTCAAAACTTTTTCCACCATTCAACTCCACATTCATCACTGATCATTCCCCACCCTTCATTTTGCCTTGAAACACCTCAAATCAAAAACACGATTTTCACCTCCCTTGAACTGAACTTCTGCCAACTTCACATAGAGGCCATTTAAACTCCAACCAAGCATTGCAAACTCTTCAGGGGAGTCATTGGAGGTGATTTGAGGCAAAGAACTGGTCAGAAAGCTCCAGGGTTGAAAGCTTCACTTCAGGTAGCCATGGAATTTATTTTTCCAGAACTCTTGTTTTAAGTTTCTAAATGATTAAGCTTGCTTCCCTGATCACATTGAACTTTAAATTTTCGAAAATGGTTGAGAAATGAGTGTGTATTGATTGTCTGAAATTTCTGCCATTTTTGTTCTTCCTTTCGAAACTTGAGTTTGAGTGAGAAGAAATTCCATCTGAGGTTGGATTTAGGTTTAGGGGAGTGAGAGGAACAAATCTGGAGCTTTAGAGCTCTAGAAATGGCCTGGGGAGTGAGATTGAATTTCTCAGGGAAGGGTGTGGCCGGAGAAGATGACCGGAGGTCATTTCCGACCACCTGAGAGTCATTAATGCTTAATTAGGGTTTAGTGGTGAGTTTGAATCTGGAGCGTAGAATGAGGCTTCCCGCGGGTGTTTGAAGGGCTCAGATCATGTCATTAGCCCTAATTTCTGATTATTTAATTTAATTATAATTAATTAGCTTAGGTGAAATCCAAGCCATTCATTAGCGCGCCAGTCAACCATTAACCATCAGTTTTGAATCTGGATCATTGGATCAGATTACTTTCCCTTTTATTTAATTTTATTTTATTTTCTTCCTATTTAATTTATACATTTTATTAAAAATAGAAAAATTAGTTAAAAAATTTTGAAAATTTTTATTCAAGCTTTTATTAATTTTCAAAACCCAAAAATATTTTTATTTCTATTTTTTGCATTAAAAATTATTTTTAAATCATTTAAATGTTTATTTTTAATTAGTTAATGGAAATTAATTAATTAAAAAAACATTTAGGTATTTAAAAATCCAAAAAAAAATTCAGAGAGCATTTTAAAACATTTACAAACATTTACAAACTCACAAAGCAAATTTCTTTTTGGTTTTGATCATAATTTGACAATTTTCATGTGAATTAGGGTTCTTTAATTTGAATATTTTTAACCCTAATTTCAAAAATTCATAACTTTTGATCCAAGTTGAGTTTGTGAATGGTTCTTTTTGCATTGTGTTAATCATACTTTCAAGCATCTAAAAACATTTTTGTTTCATTTTTATCTTGAATTTTCAATTTGTATGGAATTTTCCCTTTAGGATCACCTTTTAAACCCTAGAAACTTAGAAAAATCATAAGTCCTTTAGGGTTTAGCTTATGACCTTCCCCTTTGGGTACTGAACTTGTATGGGTTTAGGGTACCTTTGATCCCATTTTCCATTTTTTATCTTGTCATTTTCTTCTGATTTTGAATTTTGCATTGCATCTTGTACATAAACCCTAATCTTTTCCTTCATTTGCATTCATCCTTCATAAGCTTGCATACATAAACTTGCCATGACATTGTGTGCATCCACATGACATATAAGACATCTTAGGACATATTGAAATCATACTTGATCATTGCATCATCCATTTTCCATGTTATGCATCCATTGCATTCCATAAGTTTTCATGAACTTTCATGCATCCTTACATGTCTCATTTGCATTTTCATTGCCTGTATGATCCTCCTCATCTCTCAACATGCTTTTGCATCATCCCATAGCATCATTTGCATCATGCATATGCTTCTTATTTTGGTTTGCATCTTTGCATTTCATCTCATTTTCATTTCATTTCATTTCTTGTTGCTAACTTTTCATGTGGTAAGTGTTTGAGAAGTGAATTTGCCTTCACTTCTCATAATCTCTTCTCATATCTTTTAAGCATTAATTTCTGAATTTTACTTGTGAATTAGAGTGAGCTTGATCATTCATGCTCCTTCTCCTCTTTCTTTCTTCAAGCAACTTGTCTTCTTAAGTGAAGCAAGTTGTCTTGCTTCTTGCTGCTTCCTTTCATTTCACCTGTTTCTTCCTTGGTGGCTCTCTTAAAGATCTTCTTGCAAGATTCATAAACCCTAGGAACAACCAAGCATGATCACAATTAGGGTTTGATTAGTCCCCCATTAGTTTTACCTTTGTGTCATCTTTGTCTCTTCTCTTCTCATCTCTTAATCAAGGACTAAACCTTAAAGGTTTTAAGGCTTTGTGATTGAGCTTATGCCTGCATCCTTCTATTAGGATGGAGTGTATAACTTTAATCCTAAGTGTTAAACCCTTAATGTGTTTAAATCCTTTAATCAATTCACTTAATAATCATCAAGACATCAAGCTTGTAACTTGGGCCTTGCATTAGGGTTCTAATTCTTCCTTAATTGGTTAAGAAGGACTAACCCTAGTGTTAATGGACAAGTCCCCCTCAAGTTGTCTTACAAACCATAAAATCCACTTCTTAACCTTACCATTAACTAAGTTCCATTTAATAAAGGCTTTTTTTTGTCATGAGGTTAATCCCTAATCATGGATTAAGTTGAGGAGCCTTCCTCAGCTTAAATGTTCTCATCTATTATCATTCTATTAGGATGGTGTAATGGGTCCATTAAATCCTTGATTATGGCTTAAACTCATTACCTAACACCAAACAAAAATACCAAAAACATCTAAATAATAACAAGTAGGTTAATGATCTTAATCCTACATCATCGTGATTAAGTGTGAGGTGCTTACTTCATATTTAAGGTATTCTCATTACCCCTAATCAGAAGGAGGATGTGATGAGTTTACTAACCCTTGGTTTAGGATTAAGCTCATTTTCCTATGACAAACTCAGAAAGCAATAAAAGATTGAAAACATCAAAAACAAACAATAATCGTCTCTTCCGGGATTCTTTTCTCATCATCTTCACTCACAAACGAGAACTTGCTTCTTACGTCTAATGCAAGACAGTTAGCACTCGATCCAGACGAGTCATACACTTGAGCATAGACAAGTAAGTAGTTCACAAGTCAATTTATCTTTCAGTCTCTTTGAGTCGAACTACGGTGTTTTGACTTCCTCATTGCACGAGAGGATACGTAGGCATAACTTAACAGTTATCGAACAAAAGTCTCTGTATATTCCCCCCTCTTCCAGCATTATTCTTTAAGCCTCATAGTCTTGAGCTTCACATTCTTTCCTTACATTGACACTCTTTTATTTCACTTCACATTTCTTTTGCACTGACACTTGCATTCTTTTCCAGCTTTTGTACACAAAATAGCACTGACACTACCCCTTTAAACAAAAATCTTTTAAGCGTGGATCCCGTCGAGTACGGCAGACAATCTGGGTGCTAATACCTTCCCAGATTGTAACCAACCCCCTTTTTCATTTTCTCTGGTTCGCAACCGTCTTATCCATATCTTTCTAGGTTTATGCAGCATTACCTTTCCTTCGGGATAAAAATGCCTAGCTGGCGACTCTTTTCTTTTCAGTTCACCCTTGTGTGTTCTCTCCTTTCGCTGACCGTTCGCGTCTGTACCCCTCTTGACCCTGTGTCATCAGGTGGGAGCGACAACCATCCCTTTTGTATTCCTGCATGCTTTATCTTGTGACACTTCCGGCCCGGTCAATCCAAAAGTAATTACGCCTGAAGGAGGAGTTAGCTCGTGACACTCAATCAACCCCTTTTTAAGCAGTTGTGGGCATAATTCAACATAAGACATGGGTATTGGATCAATAACCCTTTCTTGAACCTGTTGATGACGGGTTGCTAGCAATGGGGGAGCTATAGCCGAAATCGGTTGAAGTATTTCTCCTGGAAACCAAGGCGTAGCAGCTGAGGAGGATCCCTGATAAGGAAAGAAAGTGCTCACTTCTTTGGTAACGATTGGTGTAGGATCATTTAGTTAACCTGTGGAGTTGGTTCCTATCTGATGCTTTTCCTGACTGCCAAGTGGCGATTGTTGGTGAAGAGCTTCGAACTGTAGAGGAAATCCACCTAAGGAACCTTGATTTAGTGGACATCCCAAAGGGATGGGAGAAACATGGCCTTCTGTTTGAAAAGCAGACACACGGCTATTTTCCTTTTCCGACATAACATTCAAGATTCCTGTAAGCAGCTTTATCTGAGTCTTCATCAAGTTGAATTCTTCTCTCAGCAATTTCTGATCCTGGGACAATGCTCGAATGTCCACTATAAAATTCCCCAGTTGGGCCTTCATCTCAGTCACCTCCGCTCGGAGTTGTTCCATGTCTAAACCTTGACAATCGTGATTCAAATTGGCCATTCTGGAGAGAAACCAGGTCAAGATAAGAATTTGTCTCTGAACACTTGTCAAAAATGCAAGGACGTATGCAAATGCCATGTTCGGTTATTTCCAAGGAATCTATATGTTTTGATCCAAGTTTTAATGCAGAAAAAATCCGAAGATTTAATTCAGATATGTGATCCTTGGAAGTAACTGAACATGTATGCTAAGATGCCATGATGTCATGTATGCAACTGGCATGTGGTCAGCGGTCCGACGCTGGTATGGATCAGATAACCAAGTGTTGGTGAAGATCATGATATCAGTATCTCTGTGCAAAAATTCCAGAATTCTCAACCAAGTATCATATAGGACTGGATCATATCATAGAGTAACACTGGCAAAAGCGGGTATGTTGGAAGTTTTAGGGTTCCTGCAAACCTGTAAACCCCTTCCCAATCTCACGGGTGTGCTACTACGGGTCAACATCACGGACTCTCAAAGCCGAATAGCAATAATACGTTCACCATTTCTGAAAAATGGCTCATGACCAAATCAGGGAATCGGTTTGGCATTATGTACTACTCAGGGAGGCCTCAGCTGAATTCCGGAAAAACAAGCATCCCTCATAAGTTCCCGGCTTCAAGCACTGAAGTCGAGAAACAATAGTACATTCATCCTGAAGGGTACAATACTACCGTCATACGACCAGTTGCTTTAACCAGGTTCCTACAAGAGAACAAGGTCATCCTATGCGATTTCCTAGTGGGCCCTCGGGTGCGAATGGGTTTGCCACGAAATGTGGTCTGCCATTATCACCACTAGAGAGGGTTGTTTCCACTAAGGTCCTCGATGATCGGTTCCCAGTGTTAGCAGCTTAGGTGGGAACATTCTATGATCTGCCTAGGCAGTATAGAACATATCCCAAGAGAGCCTGGTCTGGGTGTGGGACCCGTGAAAACTACACGTGCTCAAGACCATGCAAGCCACACGACTGCCCACTCTAAATCCTATGTGTATACTCAAGTCGGGTATTTGGCTTATCTCATAATAATCCCATCCCTCCAAGGAAAACCAGAATAGCCAGTACAGTACATGCCAGTATATGCAACAATAAAGTAAAGTGCAGAAAGCTGTAAATAGAGTCGTAAAGGGAAGCGATAAACTGTAAATAAAACAATAAAGCTAAACTACAACATAACAACAAACGAATAAACACCCAAAGAAAATAGAAACAGACAAGCGCTAGGATTGACTCTCGAAGGGGAAATCAGAATTTCTAATTATCCCCAGCAGAGTCGCCAGCTGTCGCTCCCGGGATTTTCATCCCAGTACAAACGCGAAAGTGGCGCGGAAAAGGTAGAGTCTCCAGCCAGACATTTTTATCCCGAAGGAATGGGAAAGGTAATGTTGCACAAACCTAAGGAAGAAGGAAAAAGACGAGGCCTTGCGAACCAAAGATCTGGGTCCGGAAGTCGGTTACGAATTGGGAAGGTATTAACGCCCCAATCCGTCCGCCGTACCCGACGAGATCCACGCTTATAAGTATGTTTCAAAGGGTGAGAAATGATATGTTGTTTGAATAAAAGAAAGGCTATCTGGAATGGAAGTGAAATGGGAAAAGAAGTGAAATTGGAAAATGGAAAGAAAGGGGGGAAATGTATGGATAATAAAGATTGTGCTCGAATGGGCCCTACCCCACTGCCTACGTACCTCACTGGGATAAATGAGGATCAGAGACGCCGTTGTTCGTCAAACTAAGGCCAAAACTCGTTTGTGATTTTTAGGATGACGTTGCCATAGCTCTAGCTCAGGTGTTACCGGCTCTGACTCGAGGGTGTTTACCGTGTCGCTGTTTGAACTTTCGAGACAAGTCATGTTCGTCCGCAAAGAGTATGAGATGAGATGAGAAGACGTGACTTATTGGTTTGTTGTCTTTTATAAGAAGTGTTTTGAATTTGTGTATATCGTATGTACAACACTAAAGACCATGACACAGGAGCGAATACTTTCCAAGATCGCCCCCAATGGAACGTTTGTAAAGCATCCTAGAAGAGCGGAGGAGACCTCCACTAATGATTTCCCGTATAACTTAAGGCTCGTGGCTCATTATACACCTTTTCCTTTATTAAGTGTTTTGATTTTTCTTAAAGATGAGAAGTGAGACTCAAGTTATAAAAGGAAAAATTCTAAGGGAGACTAGACTCACCCTAAGTTAGTTGAGTTTGAAGATAACCTATGGTTAGTGAAGTTTGAAAGATTAAACTCTACCTAAAGATATTAAACTAGAAATGAGAACATAAAAGGCAATAATGAACAATATGGTCCTCCTAAGTCATGGTGGGTAAAAACGTAAATGAAACATAAAAGGGATGAAACGATGGATCGGGTGGGTCGATTGCGTGGTGCTAAGATGCACGACTTATGGTATGCAACATACAAGGCTTGCTTTTGGGTGTAATGGAATGGAACGATGGTAATCGAAGGATCCTAAAGTCACATGAAACTTTATTTATTTTGAAAATTCACTCGACGTTGGATCGAGTCTTTTATATATTTCATTTTTTGAAATTTTGTTTTCTAACGATTTATTTTATCTCTTCTATCCTAATTATAGAAACTATAAAAGCATACAAGTTCTAAGATATTACATCACAAAGCACACAAACATAATTGAGGCATAAAAATATCCAAGTCCATAAGCAAATTCTCGGAAGATACCTTGCACAAAAAGAGAATAGTTAGTGAATGACATGAATCATGAACATGCATAATATGATGAAATGAATTAAAATGCCAAAAATATCAAAAGTCATGGAAAAAATGTGAAATTAATTCCCTAGAGTCTCTAACCTGATTATATTATTGTATTAAAAAATATCTTAAAAATTCTAAGCCTAACTATGGTAAATGGTCCTTTAATTCTATGTAAGATTCAATCACAAATTTATACAAATCACACTACCAAAACAGTAGATAAAATGTCCTACAAAATACACCAAAAATATTCTAGGTACTTTAATTCGTCCTCTAACCAAAGGAAAAAGAATGGATCCAAATTGTTACAGGAGGTGGGAGAAATAAAATGTACAAATTTATGTGTTCATGAAGGAATTCCATATAAAATCAATTAAAATAAAAAATCGAAATTAAATTGAAAAATGATTAAATTCAGAAAGTAAAAATTGGGAATGGTTTTAAAATGTGTTAAGAACCTATTATAATTTTTGGGGATTTTTCTTATGCTTTATAATATTTTTTATAAATTAAAATGAAAATTACATAAAACAGAAATTAAAGAAATAATAAGAAATTAGAATGGGGTGAGGATAGAAACATTTATAGTTAAGAAGAGCCTATGGGGCTGCACGCGGGGTGGGCATAGAAATAAGGAAGGCCCAATTCAGAATAGAGGCTGAAGGTGCATGGTAATTGCAGTAGGTAGGGGCGCGTGTGATTGTTTTCTGTGGTCCAACCGGACGGTGACAAGTGTCACCGCCGGACTGGACCATCCAAAGAGAACCTCATCACCACCCAAATCTTATCTCCTTATTATCTTAAGCGGTGGAGATAATCACTGATTTTATGAAACTTTATTGCTTCTTAATGTGTAATTAAGAGAATTATTAGGCTTGATTTAATCTTATAATAAAATTATAATCATCAGAATTAAAAATAAAAGACAAAAGGAAGATGAAAACAAAAGGGACGAAGAGACTGAGAGAAAAAACACTAGGTTAACTTCTTTCTTCCCCGCCGCCAACCTTTTACCTTCTTTTTCCGCCGCTGAGACTACGGACCTTCATGCCGACGATGCCATGGATTCTTCGACCACTCCCTTTCATCACCGTACCTCTTCCCGCCACAGTGTTTCCTCTTCTAACATGTTCGTTTCTTCCACCTTCATAGAACATATTGTCAGCCGCTGCTTCAACGGCGACGAATCGTTCTCCTTCGATACCTTCTCCAAAACGAAGTCTTTGCCGAACAGCCTCAACACACGAGCTTTCCATTTTCGATCTCCTCCTTCCTTGAGACACTGCGGCATCAATGGCTCCTTGTTCGGAACTATGAAGCAGAGATGACGTCAATGGCGACGGCGCGTCGCTCTCTGTGTTCTGCAACATCGACTCCGCGAGATCGAAATTTATACAGGTCCGGTTCGATTTACTCCTTCCTGACACCTCTCTTGATCTTCTTGAACTTCTTCTGCTTCTTTTTGCTTCTATGTGTTGAATTAACTCTGTGATTTATAAGTTGTTGATGTTCTTGCAGATTATTATGGAAAATTCCTGAAGGTCGTGGTTGACGAGCGATGAAGATGGTGATACCGCCTCTTGTTGTTGATGAAACGCGCTGTGATTTGCGAGTATTGATCTTGAGGACTGATGAAGATCAATGCTGAGGCCTTGAATTGGACGCTTCACTAGTTGCGGATAATGGAGCTGAGAGAGCTCGATGAGAGCAAACCAATAGAGAAAATAGGATGTTAGAGAACGCATAAAGTGAATATTGGTGTGGAAGAATGCCTTTGAGAACTTGTTGCAATTAGTTAAGATGAGTAAAGGGAATCAACAATTGGAGAGAAGAGTTGTGAAGACTGAATTCGGATTGAAGGAAAATGGTAAAGAATCTAGGTGATTGTGAAGGATGAATAAAAAAAAAGGTCCCCCAAAGATGAAGGTCATGGCTCTGTTTTATAGAAGATCAGAATCAGATTCAGGTAAAATCAATTCTTTTTCTGTTATGGTCTGTTGGAGGTAGTTAGAGACTTAGCTAAATTATGTTAAGCTGGTTAGTTTGTTTGTTAGAAATTTGTAACTGCTTCTATTCTGAACTTTTTTCCTTCTGTTACGAATCTCTGTTCTGATAATGATTGTTATGCATAGAAGTTATGCAGAGGAGTTATGCAGAGGAGTTTATGCAGAGAATTTCTCATGAATTCATCAGAGAATTTTGCTGAATACTCTTGGCAACTTCAGGTCTTCTAAATCCCTTTATATCCGTAAATTTTTTTTTTTTAATCCTTTCTTGATGCAACAAATAAACAAACCCTGAGTTTTCTGTTGTAGCCGATTTTCTTACGCAATTCTTCTTTGACTTTGTAGTTGGAAACTTGATGCAAACATAATTGAAGAAATGTGGCGGCGGGATTTTGTTGAATATTTTCTTTCTTATTAGATTTTCTGATGTAATTTTCATTAGTATCAAATGAAGAACTTAGTGATTTTTCCTGTTTATAGTCTATCTTCCATTTTCTGAATTTCCTTGGGTAATGAATCCCCTCTATTTTCTGTTATACTTTCAAACTTTGATTATGAATTTGGTCTCAACTTTTAAGGCGAACTTCTGTAACTAGCTTCTATTGTGGAGATTTTTTTCACAAATTTCCCTTTAAAGATTTTTCCTGATAACTGACTTGATAGTCATACAAAGGAGTTTATTAAGACCATCAATTAAATGCAAGATGCAGAAACATTTTCTGCATTGATAAACTCCGAACCCGAAAATTCCAAATCTGACTCAATATGGAATTTGGTTCATAGATCCCATCACTATAACCAAGACTCCACAAACCTGCAGAATAATCATAGTTTGACATCAAAGGATGAAGTAATTAACAATATGAGGCTCCTTTTCTTATCTTCTCCCTTTTTTTTTTGAATCGAGTCTTGTAACTTTAAATTGACGAATAATGAGTTGTGAGTTTATGATATTTACAAATGAGTTTATGGAATTATTTGGGTTAAAATTTAGAATAAGAAATGTGAATTTTCAAAATAACTCGGATATTGATTAAATCTAAAATGGAGAAATAATCAAAAAATGAAATTTGGATCTAAGGATGGGGTTAATTGATACTAAGAAAAGACTGAGAGCATATAAGGAGACATTGGATCAAAAATAGGGATTTGGGATATTGACTTTGATGGACGGACATAAATCCTAAATTCCAAGTAATCTCATTTTAATTTACAACAAAACTTCCTTCCAAAGCACACTGGTATCTTCAATGAACCATCAATCTTCGGTCTACCTTAAATTTAAACATCATGCTTTTGTTATTACAAGCAACTAATTGTATCACATCCTATGACCAGATATTTTGTATCCTAGCCCAACGTCCCTTTGTCGTAGTCCCAAGTTCGAGCGCATATTATTCTTCAATACCTTGAATCTCAAATGATGATAACATCCATCGACGAATAAAATCCACTGATGGAAAAACACCACCATTACATTCCCTTGAGTGTCACTTAGTTAGGGAAATAAACCCTATCTAAATGATTATGATGGACGCTATCCACTCTCCTGCTTGGACCTGAATGGACTATCCTCAAAGTAAACATGAAACCATATTACAAAGAAATTCTTGATCCCGTATTTTAGGAGCCCAATGAAATGCACGATTATGAGTTTACGAACTTATGGATGATGCAGGTGAATGTGAAACACAAATCAGTCAGATGGTAATAAATATGAGGGCAAATTTTGGGGTGTTACAATAAGCAACTTTAAAAATTATAGTCTTTAATATAAGTAAAAGTCTCCTAAATTTATTGTATTCAATATCATTATTCCAAATATATCCTTGTTTTTTTCCTTCACATTTCTATATTTCTAAGAATTTCCAAAACAAAAAGTAGGAGTAAAATTAAAAAGAGTATAAGACTTAAATACATTCAAACATTTTTTTTAAAATACGAATTTTTTTTGTAAATTTATTTATATATGAGACCGGAGGGAGTATTTCTTAATTTTATTCATTTTAAACGAAATTAATATTTTAATACTTAGGCACTACTTAATTTCGAGAAAATGGCCTTTTTACTGGAATTTTTTTTTAATACAAGACATCAACAATATATTAAAATAATAATCAAGAAGAGTTCATTATTATGGAGGAAAAGGGAATATGGTATCACACTCTCTACCCTTATTAGTTTTTCTTTTTCTTTATTAATTCTCTCAATGTCCTTTGAAGATGGTATCACACTCTCTACCCTTATTAGTTTTTCTTTTTCTTTATTAATTCTCTCAATGACCTTTGGTCATGTAAGAAAATCATTCCATTAACTTCTATAACTATATACCTTAAATAGACAATCAGAAGGACTTGCTCTTCAACCATTCAAAGTAGAATGGCCAGCAGTATCAAGATTATCTATTTTACCTTTGCAATTCTATTCATTGCCTCAACCGTATCTTCAAGTTTAAATTCAGGTAACAAGCTGACTATATAACCTAAATTCTATGTTGGCTTAAAAGTTTAATATTTGATGTTTTGGTTGTGCAAGAATAATCTATATCTCAATTTGTAATGACTTTGTGATTATCAGGAGGAACCAACCAAACTAATATTGTTTGCGGTGATATGTATGGATGTCCTGATGACGATTTTCCATGCTGCTTTGTTTGTGCAACTTATGGATTACGTGGAAAATGTCATCAAAATGAGTGTTGTTGCGATAGTGGTGAACCAATGTGCTAAAGAAAGTGTTATTACCCCTCTTCAAAATGTATTTATGAATATACTATTATGATTCTATAAACTTAAATTGAAATAAACATAATAATTTTAATATAATTTTTCTCTCATGTCCCGGTGTTTTAGCAAAACAAAACAATTATATATATATATATATATATATATATATATATATATATATATATATATATATATATTATTGGATATGGATTGGATTATTAATGGATATATATAAATAATTCATTAGTTCATTATCAATCCACTAAAGTTTCCTTAATAATTCAATTACATGTAGTGAAAGGTAGAAGAATCTGGTAAAAGGATTGTTGGAAAAGTTGTAATCGTCGTCAATATTCATCCTTTATGGATTTAGATTCATAGTGATTGCATGTTGGGTTTAGGACTTTATTCTTTAATCTGTGTGTTGTTGTGTGAATTTCATGAAATATTGATCACCATGAATGATTTACATGTATGAACCCTTTTGGTATGCTATGAGTATATGAGCATGTTTGGAAATGACTTGATGATTGATCTTTGCTGATGAATGATTATTGATGATACTAATGCTCAAATTTTGCTTGTGATGATAAAAAATGGCATGTTTAGGATGATGCATGTTTAATTCATTACTTGTTCTAATATGTTCGAATTTGTGTAAGGATGCATTGATATAGGGAATTGCTGGAAATATGGTTAGAATTGGGTTTCTTGAGGAGGGAACGAAGAAATTCATCTATGCATGATTTGATTTGAAATAGAGATATAACCTGATTTTAATTAAGAAGCTAAATTCCGTAGAAATGCAATTCTGATTGATTTGATTCGAATGCGGGATATATCTTGTTTCGAATCAAGAAGCAGTATCCTTTAGAAATGCAATTCAGACCGATTTGATTTAAATCAAGATATAACTTGATTCGAATCATGAAGTAGAATTCTGTTGAAATGAAATTTTGACTGAATTGATTCGAGTCACAATTTATGTTTGATTTGAGTCAAGAAGGCAGAACATGTTCAAAGTATTGTTTTCGTCATAACTAGAGTTTTATAACTCTGATTGAGACACGGTTGAATTCTTCAGAAATCTAATTCATAGAGTTATACTATAATGGAATAATATAATGCTCATGTTTAGTATTAGTAACAAAGAGTGTTTTGTTCCCATGATTAGTACTTTCTACCTAGATGAGTGTTCAAAATAATTGTGAGTAATACTAATCCCGATGAGAATAACACTATAAGTCCCAAAAATAAGCCGACAAGTAAAGTCCATAAGACCAATCCTTTAGATAAATTATTTCTAAATATTAGGCCAACAGGAAACACGTAAAGGCAATCCTTGAGGGAAGTGTCATAATAAATTTGACTAAGCGAGGTATGTCTCAAAAGTAGGCCGACAGGTTATTTGTAAGGCCAATCCTTGAGAGACATAGCCTCCCCAATAGAAAGAAGGAAGGTAAACTCATACGACCAATCCTTGAGATGATTAAGAATAAATTTCTCAATGTTTTCAACCGAAGAAATAAATATATATTATAGAAAGTTTTCTTTGATTAATAACATTGGAAAGTTATTCCATTAATCATTGTTGTGAACAACAACAAGAACAAGAACAACATCATTATGTGAGATAAATTACAAGAACAAAAAAATGATTTGTTATAGGTTGGTGTAAGAACAACAACAACACATAACTAAAAAAATTGTCTCGGAATCCATTCGACAAAATGATGTTTAAGAGTATGGAGCGACTGAACTTGTGAGTTAGGTTTAGGGTAAAATATAGTTAATGAATCCTTTTTATAGTAAAATTTTGGTATCAGACCCCTCGGTTATTTGAGAAACAGAGGGAATAAAATATTTAATAATAAAATAAAATCATAAATAATTAGAAATTATTCACTTAAAAAAAATTGGTCATCCGTGAGGATGAACTTTGATTCCATAAAGAATGATGTGTTGGTTGAATCCTTAACGAGTTAGAGGAAATCATTTGACCATACAGGAATAATGCTGCATGGTCGACGAAAAGCTTTGGGAATGACAGAAATAACTAGTCTAGAGGATGTACAGTAAGATAGGTAGTTAAAGAAGACAAGTTCCTCCGTAGAGAGAACTCAATTTCAGATGCTCTGAACTCGAAACATGTGACCAAAATCGTGTTTAAGTGCACCTAGCCAAGACTAATGGAGTCACTAATGACCTGATCTCAGGAAATTATTCAACGTCGAGAAGTAGTTGTGATTGATGTATATAAGACTCAAGAACATATTTTATTGGATGTACACCAAGAAGACATTGTTGGTATTAAAAAAATAAGTGTAATCGAGTAATGAAGCTAAGTGGATTGTAGAGATTAGGGAATCTTAGAGGATTCTAATAAGTATGCGACTGGATTAAATTAGGGTAACACAACATATGAAGATGAATGTATAACCCTGTAGTTAGAGATGAATGGAGTCTTCACAAGATTGCAACTTCATGTTTAAATATCTTCTGAGAGAAGCTCACACAAGCAATGTTCCCTTTCCTGTGGTTCTTCAAGGATACATCGAAATTTGAAGAAGAATCATTGGTGATTGGGTATAAGAGGGACATTGCGGGATGTGTGATTCCAGATATTCAGTGTATTAGTCAGTGGGATTTGGAAAAACAAGAGTTATGTGATATGTTGTAGCCATTAAGGATTCCATATGAAATTAAGGGATCTATATCAATGAATCTTCATTGTGGTTTTACCTTGTGCATTGGTGATTGTGTTTCAATTTAGGTGATTGTGGGTAGGTTAATAGAAATCATCCCATTTCTTAACCATCAAGACCATATATAAGGTAATAAACTGGCATAATCATTTGTAGCAAGGATCGTTAGTTATGTGGTATTCAGTCCGATTTTATTTTCAATTAAGACCCAAAGAAGAATCTAAGTTTGGAAGCTTTAGATGTGAAATTTGGATTTGAGATGGTAATAAGACCGAATGACGATGAATATCCTACCAGAGTAAGTTGTAATGATTTATGAATATTCTTAGACCTATTGGGAGGAAAAAAAGGTTTTAGACTCTAGGGGAATTTGTAACCAAGCACATCAGAGTGGTACATCGTAAAAGTTAGAATTGTAGAAGAGTGGAAAATTAGAAGCTCCAATAAATTAGGGAATTGTGTGATAGATGAAGAGTCTTCACAAAGCAGATTCGTACATGGCTAAAGACGGGGAATAATCAGTGTATGCACCTCGTTGTTTAGAAGAAATTTCAAGGACAAATTTTAAATTAGAGGGGGAGGATGTAATAAGTCTATTTTAGCATGATATGAATTAGTATGATGATATTTAACTAATAAAGAATAGTTATTCTAATCTAGCTGGCGATGGTCAGAAGTTTTTATTAAATGTCAAGGACATAGTGGTAAAAAACTAGAATTTCCCATTATTCCACATTTTCCTTCTCCTTCTAAGTTTCAAATTAGAGAGAGAGAGAGAGTGGTCAAGTCATGCATATGGGGGATTGAAGCTTCCATAGAGAATAATAAAGTGGGCAAGCTTCAAGTGTCTTCATAACCGTTTTTCTCTTGAATGTCAAAGAGAATGATGGTTCTTTAAGGAGAAAAGTGGGAAATATTTCACCAATCCAACTTCCTCCATTACATGTAGTGAAAGATAGATGAATCTTGAAGAAGGATTGTTGGGAAAGTTGTAATCTTCATCAATATCCATCTTTTAAGCCTTCATTTCAAGTTTGATTAATCCTTGAGGGAAGTGATTCCCAATAGCTGAAAGGTAGGTAAATTCGTAAGACAAATCCTTGAGGGATGTGATTCCCAATAGTAGGCCGACTAGTAAACCTGTATGAGGTCATTAATGGAGAACTCTAGGTAGTACATATCATATATTCTTGATAGAAAACATAAAAAAAATTGTTGGATATAATTGAATAATCCAGGTTTCATATTCATCAAAAATTGCGTTGATTCATCAACAAGAATTTATTAAGGGCTCGTTTTCTTTAGTTTTTATTAAATGTTTTTTAGTGTAACATAATTTTGTGAAAAAAATATTTATAAAGATACTTTTCATAAAAGTTTATTTTAGATATTTCATCATTTTATCGGAACAAAATTGGATATCAAAATTTCAAAAAATCTCATTTTTGAAGCTATTTCAAATAGATTTTCATAAAAATCATTTTTGAGATACAACTTTTTAAAACAATTGTGATTTCGACTATGTTTTGATCTTAAATAATGTATATTTATGTTTTACGATGTCAAAATTAGTCTTCCAATTTAGAAAAAATGAATATTAAAAAACTTGTAATATTTTTAAAAACGATTTTACAAAATCTAGTTTCGAAAATACAAAGAAAACAATCATTTTTTTAAAGCTAAAAACAACTGGCTCTAAGTTGAGTTGTAACAAACTATAACAACTTCAACCAATTTATCACTAAATCATAAACAATAACGGAACCAGAACTAACGCTTAAGTAGTGGGACATTATTTATAATAACATTTTATTTAAACTCACATTTAAATAATGGTGAGTAAGAAAAAGGCCTTTTCACTGGAATTTTTTTTAAATACAAGACATCAACAATATATTAAAATAATAATGAAGAAGAGTTCATTATTATGGAGGAAAAGGGAAGATGATATCACACTCTCTACCCTTATTAGTTTTTCTTTTTCTTTATTAATTATCTCAATGACCTTTGGTCATGTAAGAAAATCATTTCATTAACTTCTATAGCCATAAGTATCTTAAATAGACAATTAGAAGGACTTGCTCTTCAACCATTCAAAGTAGAATGGCCAGCAATATCAAGATTCTCTATTTTACCTTTGTAATTTTGTTCATTTCCTCAACCGTATCTTCAAGTTCAAATTCAGGTAACAATTTGATTATATAACATTAATTCTATATTGGCTTAAAAGTTTAATATTTGATCTTTTGGTTATACAAGAATAATCTTTATCTTGTGATGATTTTATGATTAGCAGGAGGAACCAATCAAACTAATATTGTTTGTGGTGACATGTATGGATGTCCTGATGACGATTTCCCATGTTGTTTCGTTTGTACAACCAATGGATTACGTGGAAAATGTCATAAGAATGAATGTTGTTGCGATAGTGGTCCACCAATGTGCTAAAGAAAGTGTTATTACCACTCTTCAAAATGAATTTATGAATATACTTTTATGATTCTGGAAAATCTAAATTGAAATAAAGATAATAACTTTAATATAATTTTTCTGTCATGTCCCGTTGTTTTAGAAAAACAAAACAATTATATATATTAATGGATATGGATTGGATTATTAATGGATAGATCAAAACAAATCACTAGTTCATTACCAATCCACTAAAGGTTCCTTAATAATTCCATTACATGTAGTGAAAGGTAGAAGAATCTTGAAAAAGGATTGTTGGGAAAGCTCTAATCGTCATCAATATTCATCTTTTAAGCCTTCATTTCAGGTTTGCAACTACAACAAAATTGGGTTTAGACAACAATGGAAAACCGTGGCTAAATGTATAAAAATTGTAGCTAAAACCTTTAACCCGCGGTTATCTAGACATGGAATATGCACCCTTTGCCTATTTTTATAAACTACAATTTTTTAACTTTAGCCCACGAGTGTGAAAATACGTCGCCTAAATATGTAAATAGGGAACGGTTTTTCTAACTAGTTTTAGACCTTAGCTACTATAACACCCCAACATTTTCCCTCTAATTTTCATGGCATCTAGCATATCACATTGCATACATAATTCCATATCATGGTACCAAGCATTGCATCATGACAATCATAACTAAGGCATAGGGCTTGTGATCAGTGACTGAAGAAATTGATAATCATCCAAAATAAATAAAAGGGTCACATGGCTTCTCAACACTATTCAAAGGGTCAGAAACATCCCACAAGATCTCATTTGATTCCCAAAGTCTTAGAAAGAAGTGGATTGGTCAAGAAATTCAAGCAGTGCAACACCTTATAACAAAAGGGGGTGAAATTAGGGTTTCTGATTAAAGGAGCTTCTCAATCAAATTCTTGTTCAAACTTGATCTCATTATTTTCCACATGATATTAAGTGTCTAAGGTTGAAATTTCCTTCATTGAATCATTTCAGAGGGTCTTCAATTGATCAATTACTTGAAAATCAAGAAATTAGGGAAAAGTCAATTGTGCTGTGTAAAAAGTCAACTCCTGACTTGTTGAGATCAAATTCATGAAATTGAGGTTATAAGGAGTCCATGGACCAAATTTAACCGGTTAACACTGAACAATATGCAGAACAAAGCTATGAAATAAGCACTTTTGTTCATGAACCTACTTCTAAAGACTTCTAACACATACATGAACATGTTATCACAAATTTTCTTCTTAGATATAGTTTTCTAGCACCTATTAGCACCTAGAATAAGCTACAATTCTAGCTTCTAACAACCAAAATAATCATCACGCAAACAAATCATAATCAAACCGTAAAACACATGCAAACACAATCGCAACGACGAAAAGATAAAAGAATTCCATCTGGCAAGAGGAAGAGAATAAGTTTAAAGAAAAAAAGCAGATTCGAATCACCAACCTACAAAGGGGAGGATTGCTTTGGTGAGTGTTGTTATGTCGATCAAAACACGAATGATGAAGAAATTAGAGAATAAGTTAAAAGAAAAAAAGCAGATTCGAATGCAAAATAAATGTGATTCTATCTTGATGTTCACTTGCACAATCACTTCTAAAAAGCTAAAATCAATCCAAAGAATATCAACACTTCTTCAATAAGCTCAAAAATTGATGATTGATGAAGGTTTAGCTTCAAGTTCTTCAAGTTTCAATGAAAAACTTGAAGAACTTTGATGTGTGTTTTTCGCAAGTGTACGAACACGTCAGAGTAATATAAAAGATTGTCGAATCCACAAAGACCAAGTGTCAATCTATCGTACCTGTTGTTATGGTGTGTATCTAAGGCAACTGAATATAAGGGTTTTAAGGATTGCGCAATAGTAAATAAAATAATAATTTTAAACAATTAATAAAACACAGGGTCGAATGTAATTCACGTAATCAATAGATAATCTGGTACTTGTTAATGGAACTACTTATGGGCAATGTTTTCCACTTTGAAAAGAACTAATTTAAAAGGAAATGTCGCTTTCGCGTATTCAGAATCGATTTGTACTCCCTAATCAACCCCTTCTATTGTCACAGATAGAAAGGTGCATACTGTGTTAGAGTAGTAAATCTATTTTTAAAAAATATAGTATCTTAACTAAGTTTAAAAGTATTTTAACCTGGATTTCTTAGTAAAAAGAGGTTCTCACGAACCAGACTCTAAACTTCTTAACGCGTCCGCAAATCATTTTAAAATCTCTTTTCTTTTTAATCTAAAAACTCCTAATGAACTAGACAAAGCGCTTTTGGTTGTTTTTGAAATAGTTAAAAACAATTACTTAAATTGAAAGATAAAATAGCCCTTAAGTGTTTCCACGAACAATTGTACGGATTACTGGTTTAATTACGATCCTTACATTCTAACCTTTATGGATTTAGTTAGACATAGTAAAGTAAAAGTTTTTTTTTATAATTTTTCATAAATGTAATTTAGTGCGAGTGCGGAAAGTAAATAAAAGTAGAGCGAGTGCGGAAAGTAAATGAAAGTAGTGCTAGTGCGAGAAATAAATAAAGTAAAGCGAGTGCGAGAAATAAATAAAAGTAAAGCGAGTGCAGGAAATAAATAAAGTAAAGTAGTGCAGGAAATAAATAAAATAAAGTGCGAGTGCGGATAATAAATGAAAGTAAAGCAATGCGGAAAAGTAAAATACGAACTGGAATTAAAATGGCGGCAGGATTAACTTCCTCCTAGAGTGCTCCAAATCTCGATCACACAGACATATACAGACTCGATCCCTCGATTGCAGTAACACCCCGATGTGGAATGATAACTGCTTTAAAACTGATATATGCCTAAGAGATTCTAAGTTTGGATGCTGAAAAAAGAAAATCTAAGGTCCTATTTAAAGGAAAATAAAAAGCAGGAAAAGACCAGGATGCCCCCTCCACTAAAAAGTGGAGGGAACTGTTTTTGCCTTGTGGCGCCCGCCACAAGGCCATGGCGCCCGCCATGAGGCTAATGTGGGATGAAAGAGTGGGGATCGTGGGTCTTGGCAGTTGTGGAGTGGTCTTGAGACGTGTCCACGTCATGGCAGACCCCATGGCGCCCGCCACGGTGGTTGCCGTAAGTGTAAAATGCTGAATTTCTTGGTTTTCGTCCGTTTCCACTCCTTTTTCGCTCCTTTTCTCGATTTTGGCCCCGGTTACAAAGAAAACCTGAAAACAAAGAAAAACAAAGTAATAACATAACAAAATAACAATAAAAGCTAAGAATGCATGCGAAATCGGAGTCAGAAATACGGTGAAATTTTGTGTTATCAAATTCTCCCACACTTGACCTTTGCTTGTCCTCAAACAAACATTTAAGCTCAAGAAAAATGGTGTCAACACGTGTTTTTGGGCTAAAGGGCTTCTAAGTTCAAGTCAGGATGCAGTGACAGGTACTAACTAAGTGAACCAAGGGTACCATAATAGCACAAACACAAACTTTAATCCTATATTAACCACCCCATGTCATCCCACAATACCTAGGCCTATCTTCTCATCTTTTTGGGACCTTTTCATTTAGGCGCAATCACATTAAGCCCGTTATCCATACATGCTTCATAGTAGAGTGACCGGTTAGTGATTCTAATCCATAACATAAGGTTTCTGGCACATAAGTATGTGTAAACCCGTTTTATTTTGCCTAAATGTAGCTGCAGGGGATCGGATCGTAATCCGCCCTACCAAGTTCAGTGCCAGATACCTCCGAACCAACTAACAATAGGTGACTGCAATTTTTTTTTCTTTTTGTGGCAAAAAATTTTTTTTCTTCTCTTTTTTTCGGTTTAAATGACTTTGTGAGGGTCACCTATCCCAGAGTTTGCCTTTTTTCTTTTTTATTAGCACTGGATCATTCACTTATGTTTATTGGCCCCCTACGTAGAGCATGCTTAGGCCGAAGCTGACTGCTAGAATAAACTACTTAGGATAATTTTTTGAATGATAATAAAGGCCATGGTGTGGGGTTTAGGAGTGATTCCTATATTCAAGAGGTCTATGGTGCTACAATGGTACTGCTAATCTAAACCTGTCTCAGAGCCCAAAACACATGTGAAACAAAATTGTTTTCTTTTTAAAATTTTTCTGGTAAGGCTAAGGAAATGGGAAAAATTAGGACGTACTAAAAATACACTATACTGGTGACTCGTCAGACTCATGCATTATCTAAGAAAATTAAATTAAATAAATTACTGAAAAGGGAAATAACTGAAAGGGAAATGACAGAAAGCAATAAAATCCCCTCCCACACTTAAATCGAACATTGTCCCAAATGTTTCGAAATAAGAATAGGAGGGTAACCTGAAAAACTACTGCGGAGGAGCACTGGTGCCCTCGCCGTCTCGCTGTGGTGGTCTGGAACAACGGGATCTACTGCGCTGCTGGTCCCTCCAATCAAGTCGTCCCGATAAGGCAGCCTGGGCACCCCGAACCTCTCGAAGGTTACCTAAGATGGAACCCTGAGTGGCCTCCATAAGCTGGTAGTGTCGGCGGTTGACTTCTCTCTGACGGTCCTGCTCTAATGTGATATCGTGCAACGTACGACAAACGTTGTTGTAAGCACGATCCGAAACCAATCGCGATTGTTGCATGAAGCTCATGTTGTCCGTCAGTTGTTGTGAAATAGTAGAGAGAAGGCTGTCTCGCTTTTCCTCTCTAGCTGTCATATCATGCCACATCTCCTTAGTGACATAGAATCCAGGAGCAGCACCTAAAACAGGGTTAGAGGAAGATGGTGCGGTGTGTGACTGTGAAGGATGATGGGGGGATATGTGAGGTATGAGAGACTGCTCTCACCGATCATACTCTTCATCAGTGTCATGGGCCTCCCCATCAGGAATATTAGGAGGAAGTGGACCCAAAACAGGTGGAGCATTCAGATCATAGGTCAAGTTCCTTTCATTACGTACATCAGTATGTCTACTGCAAGGTAAAGCAACAGATGGGATAGCTACCCCATGAACCATCAACTCATAACCACCTCCTCTCCTTGTTCGGCACAATTTCATGTCTTTTAGAAATTTTAAATTAATTATGTGAGGAGGTAGTGGTTCAAGTGTAGCTATCTCATAGTTCAGGTCAAGAGCCCGAGCAATAGACGTAACAAGCCCTCCAAAAACAATCGGTCTTGTTTTATTAGTAAGTAAAGCCATGTGTGCAAGCATAAATGGGACCGGATTGATATGGGTACTAGTGAGGCATCCTTGCAAAAATAGGAGTTCTCTAGCGTTTACCTTATTTGGACTCTCCCGGCAAAAAATAGTACATGCCAAAAGATATCTGAAAACTCTTATGGCCGGGTTATGAATGGTCGACACAAGTATTCCTTCAAAAGAATTTATTGAAGTACTTGAAAGCCTCTGCCAGAAGGAAAATACCTCGGCCGACCATTCTGCATCCAAAGGTGCCTCACAAATCGCACCTTCAATATGAGGGATTCCTACCAAGCCTGTTAGTTCGTCGGTAGTGAATTCGTATTCAATTCCAAATAGTCTAAAATTAACAGTACCGACTGTGCTAGCAGTGTTAGGACTGACAGTGTATATCAATGAACTTAAAAACTCAACTGTCAGCCTCTCATAGGTAGGTTCCTGGTTAACAAAAATATTATGCAAGTCTAAAAAATCTAATAAATGAAAAACACTATGATACAGACCCAAAGCATACAGACCCAAAGCATACAGATAGTTATCATCGACGTACCTAGTCGAGAGAATTTCTCGACTCTGAAGCCTCTGAATAATTTTCCTTTGCCTATCACCCGGTCTTCCATCGCGAAGAAGAAATCCATTGAACTCCATTGTTGTTGCTCCTAAGGAAGTGAAAAAGTGGTAAAAATGGTTTATGAGAGAAATGATAAAGGTTTGATTTTTATGGTTTGTGGTGGATGAAAATGAAAATGGATTTTGGATAGGTTTTATAGGTGGTGAGTATTTTGGAAATGGGGGAGCTTTAATGGGGTTTTTGAAAGTTGTAAAAATGGGTTTTTGAAGTTGGAAGGTGTAAAAATGGAGGAGAAAGGGGATCAGCCCCGTTTTTGATGGGGACGGTGTGGCGCCCGCCCAGGGGGTATGGCGCCCGCCACAAGGCAAATTCCTGATGGGCCTTGGATTTTCAAATCCTCTTTGGGCCCTCTTGCACCTTCGGTCTTCGGGGGGTCCGGATAGCGTTTTCTTCTCTTTGGGCCCTCTTATATTTTTTTTCTTTGCTTGACAAAAATAAAATAATTAAAAATCAAAAGAAAAAGAGAAAAATCGACATTAGTGCACGAAATAATTTGTATATATAAGATAAACTCAAAGTACATGAAAAAAGAAAATGTAATAGATGCAATAATGTAAGATATGTCTGGAGATGCGAGAAATAAAATAAAGCATGAAAAAAAGAAATTAAATACTAGGGTAATAACGTCAGTGTAGAACGAATCATGTGGTAGGCTTTTCCTCCTGGTTTGATCCACGAATCTCACCTATCTCCCTCCGAAGCTCTTCAATCTCTTGATATAGAGCATCGGCCTCTGAGGCATAAGTGAGATCAGAAACTTGAATCTGTAATTCCAAGTCCGCTACTTCCTGCTTGAGCAGGGCAGTCTCCTTACAGAGCTCATAAATCTGAGTTTGTAGATCAGGCGGCTGCAGAGACATATTGTTAGAGATAACAATGATTCAGGGAGAAAAAGGTGTATGAGTGTACTCAGCGGCAGGAGGTGATTTTGGCTCTTCGACAGTCTCTCCATAACCCTCTAGAGCATAACTCCAATTAGCAAGATCATGGACACTGGTCATTAGCGGGTCTGGTAATGTAAAGTAATGTATCACTTCTCCGTCGATCAGTAATCTAAAAGTGTTGGGCTCAAATGAGGCCCTCCTCATCAGTCCTCTGTCAAGACAAAAGTCAACATCCAGGGTGGTGTAGCAGCAGAAGGTCCTGAGGTGCAATAATTTGCGAGACAAACCCAATGCAGTAGCTATCTGTGTAACAATCCCACCGACATGTATGATGCCTACAGATGATCTGGCAACACTAGCAAGGCCCTTAAACAAAAAGTTGCCACAAGCAACTGGGCGTGATTGAGTCGCACAAAACAGTAGGAAAATTTCCTCTTCACTTAGCAGAGTCTCTGTATCTGGAAAACCAAGGAAAGAATGTGCCAGAATCATCTAGAAGTACCTTAACGCAGGGTTGTGGATTACCTGAGAAAACTGAGTGGAAGGATCTTGACTCCCTCCACCTGAGATGTTAGACCAAAACTTTTCCACTTCTCTGCTCATAAAATACCCCATCGGTGTCTCTGGAATAGCATCTGGAGTAGTCTGAAAACCTAGTAAATCAACAAACTCTTTGTGATAGAAGGAGTAGTCAATCCCGAACAACCTGAAAACAGCATATCCATCGGGTCCATCCCAAGGATCATAATGAAACGAGCTGAGGAACTCTAGAGTTAAGTTCCTGTAAGTGTTGTTCCTATCGTCAAACTGGTCCCACTTGAGTTGATGGAATAAGAATCTGATGCTTGGCTCTATCCCCAAGGCATCCATGCAGTCATGGTCAGGGTACCTGGTAGGAGCCATAGGGCGTCTCATTTGGACATAGTAACGCTCTCTCTGTGCGTCGTCTCTAAAGGCCACGTGCATGTCATCGGGGTTCTACATTCTACACAAGGTTAGCAAACAAGTCCTGAAATCACATAAAACATGCAATCGTTAGTCCTGACATAATAATAAAGTAAACAAATTAAAATAAAGTAAAAATAAATAAAAAGTACGTAAATAAGAAAACCATGGGTTGCCTCCCATGCAGCGCTTGTTTAACGTCATTAGCTCGACGACCAGATTTTTTACATCATTTGAAGGATACGGTGGATCACTCAGAGTATGGCAGGTGTATGTTGTTGGGATGTCACCTCCTTCATAGGGCTTCAACCTTTGTCCATTGACGATGAACGGTTTACATGTTTGGTTCTTGATTTCAATAGCACCAGATCTTAGGATCTTAGATACTTCGAAAGGGCCAGTCCATCTCGAACGAAGTTTCCCTAGAAAAAGTCATAACCTAGAATCGAACAGGAGAACAGGATCGCCTATTTTGAATTCTCTTCTTATGATTATTTTGTCATGCCAAGCTTTTGTTCTTTCATTGTATATGATGGCATTTTCGTAGGCAGATTGTCTGAGCTCTTCTAATTTGTGGATATCAAGGATACGTTTTTCACCAGCAGTTAAGTAATCCAAATTCAAAGTTTTGATGGCCCAATAGGCCTTATGCTCCAACTTAAAAGGTAAGTGACATGATTTTCCGTAGACCAGTTGATAAGGGGTTGTTCCCATAGGGGTTTTGAAAGTAGTTTTATAGGCCCATAATGCTTCTTGAAGTTTCTGCGACCAATCTTTTATAGATATAAAGACAGTCTTCTCAAGAATTTGTTTGATCTCTCTATTAGATACTTCCACTTGTCCATTGGTTTGTGGGTGGTATGGTGTTGCTACTCTATGCTTAACTCCATACTTTCTTAAAAGTTTATCAAATATTCTCGATATGAAGTGTGATCCTCCATCACTTATGACTAAACGGGGGGTTCCAAACCTGGGAAATATATAGTTTTTGAATAATTTGATGACTACTCTGGTGTCATTTGTGGGTGCGGTGATAGCTTCAATCCATTTAGACACGTAGTCAACAGCCACTAAGATGTACTGATTTCCAAAAGATGGTGGGAACGGTCCCATAAAGTCTATACCCCATACGCCAAAGAGTTCTACTTCTTGGATATTTCTTAGAGGAATTTCATTACGTCTTGAAATATTTCCTGTGCGTTGTCATCTGTCACACTTGACAATGAAAGCATGGACATCATGCCACATAGTAGGCCAGAACAGGCCAGCTTGAAGAATCTTGGCGAAGGTCTTAGATGTGCTTGCATGTCCATCATAAGGTGCAGAGTGACAATGCTCAATTATATTATTTACCTCTTCTTCTGGAACACTACGGCGGAAAATGCCATCTTTACCTCTCTTGAAAAGAAATGGTTCGTCCCAATAGAAGTTTCTCACATCACTGTAGAACTTCTTCTTCCGGTGATAATTTAGATTGGGGGGTATGATGTCAGCGGCTAGGTAATTAACAAAGTCTGCTTACCAAGGTGCATTACTTATAGCTAAGGATTTATGAGAATTCTCATGTGGGTATGGGTTATCATCTTCAATGGTTTCTAGTTGGGCTATCATTCTATCATAGGCAAAATCGTCATTTATGGGCACTGAGTCAGGTTTCAGGTATTCTAGCCTAGAAAGGTGATCAACTACTACATTATTTGTGCCTTTCTTATCACGGATATCTAAATCAAACTCTTGCAGTAATAGAATCCATCGAAGTAACCTAGGTTTGGCATCCTTTTTACTTAGTAAGTAACGAATGGCAGCATGGTCGGTGTAAACTATAATTTTGGCTCCTACTAGATAAGATCTAAATTTGTCTATGGCGAAAACTACAACTAGGAGCTCCTTTTCGGTTGTTGCGTAGTTGAGTTGTGCAGCGTCTAGGGTTCTACTGGCATAATAAATTACGTGTAACGTTTTATCTTTTCTCTGACCTAGAACGGCTCCTACAGCATAGTCACTAGCGTCACACATTATCTCAAACAGTTCTGACCAATCAAGGGGTTTCATTATAGGTGCTGAAATCAGAGCTTGCTTCAGAAGATTAAATGCTTCAGTACATTTTTCATCGAAGATGACTTCAGCATCTTTCATTAAAAGACCAGTTAAGGGCTTCGTTATTTTGGAGAAATCCTTGATGAAACGTCAGTAAAATCCGGCATGTCCAAGAAAACTTCTTATCTCCCTGATAGTCTTCGGCGGTTTTAGATTCTCTATGACTTCTATTTTAGCTTTATCTACCTCTATACCTTTTTCGGAAACTATATGTCCAAAAACAATCCCTTCGGTGACCATGAAATGACATTTTTCCCAATTTAGCACAAGGTTTACCTCCACACATCTTTCCAGGATTTTCTCAAGGTTGATAAGACAATTTTTGAAATCAGATCCCCAAACTGAGAAATCGTCCATAAATACTTCCATGATTCCATCTAAATAGTCTGCAAAGATAGACATCATGCAGCGTTGGAAAGTGGCAGGAGCATTACAGAGTCCCAAAGGCATTCTTCTATAGGCAAAAGTTCCAACAGGGCATGTAAAGGTAGTTTTTTCTTGATCTTCGGGGTGAATAGGTATTTGGAAGAATCCTGAATATCCATCTAGGTAACAAAAGTAAGAGTGTCTGGCTAGGCGCTCCAACATTTGGTCTATGAATGGTAATGGGAAATGGTCCTTCCTAGTTGCTTTATTTAATTTTCTATAGTCTATTGACATATGCCAACCTCCATCGGTTCTTTTTGCTACAGGTTCACCCTTCTCGTTTTGCACGATTGTGATGCCTCCCTTTTTAGGTACTACATGCACAAGACTCACCCATTTACTATCCGAGATCTGATATATTATACCTGCCTCTAGTAACTTAAGAACTTCAGTCTTAACTACATTACTCATCATAGGATTTATTCTTCGTTGGTGTTCTCTGGAGGGTTTTGAATCCTCTTCAAGCAAAATCCGATGCATGCATACAGATGGGTTTATTCCTTTTAGATCTGAGATCTTATATCATAATGTTGAGGGATACCTTTGTAAAACATCTAATAATTGGTATGTATCTTTTTGGTTTAAGGTAGCACTGACTATAACTGGACGGTTCATTTCTTCAACGAGAAATTCATATCTCAGGTTTTTAGGCAGTTCCTTAAGTTTTACGGTCGGTTTCATAGGGCAAGGCATAGGATCTGGGGTAAGAGATAAACATTCGTGAAGGTTATTATCGATGTAGGTTTTTTTATAATTGTCATCTTCCAAAATAAGGGTTGATGGCAATTTTATAGATTCAGTTTCTTCTTCCTGTTCTAATTCCCTAATACATTCATCAATGATATCTAAGGCATAACAAGCATCTCCTATTACAGGTGCCATAAGGAATTTTGAAAGTATAAATTCTATCTTCTTATCACCTACCTCAATGGTTAGTTTCCCTTTTTTAACATCTATTACGGCTCCAGCAGTCGATAAGAACGGTCTACCTAGGAGGATTGGTATGTCGTCATCTTCTTTAATGTCCATGACAACAAAATCAGTAGGTATAAACAACTGACCTATCCTAACAGGGACGTATTCAAGTATGCCTCTAGGGTATTTAACGGATCTATCGGCTAATTGAAGTGACATCTTAGTAGGTTGTAATTCTCCTAAGTTTAATCTCTCACAAACTGCTAAAGGCATTAAGCTCACACTAGCTCCTAAGTCTAGAAAAGCTTTTTCGATGACATGATTTCCCAAAACACAAGGAATGGAAAAATTTCTGGGATCTTTATCTTTCTTTGCTAACCTATTTTCGGAAATAGAATTACATTCCACGGGTTTCGGATCTTCAAGTCTACGTTTATTTGTAAGTATGTCTTTAAGAAACTTAACATAAGAAGGTATTTGGGTGATGGCTTCTGTAAAGGGGATCTCTACGTGAATTTTTTCTATAACCTTAACGAATTTTTGATACTGATTATCGATTTGGGTTTTCTTTAATCTTTGAGGGTATGGTATTGGTGGTTTGTATGGAGGTGGTGGTACATAGGTTTTATTTTTAGGTTCTTCTCCTTTTTCTTGACTTTCCGAGTTTTCAGATTCCTCTGGTTCCTTCTCATCATTCCTCTCAGAAGTTTCGGGCTTACTCAATCTAGGGTTTAAAGGTTCCTTATAAGCGGTTCCACTTCGTAGTAATGGCATTTGCTTGCCCTTTCGGGTTTTGTTGAGGTTGTCCAGGGAACTATCCTCCAGGTGTAGTCTGAGGGGCTTGGTTTAAAGCTACCTAAGAGATCTGGGTTTCAAGCATCTTATTATGAGTAATAATTTGATCAACCTTAGTTCCTAACTGGGTAATTAGTTTGTTAGCATGGACGTTTTGGTTCATGAACTCTTTGTTTTGTTGTGTTTGAGCGGTGATAAAATTTTCTACAATTTTCTCAAGGCTCGAACTTGGTGGTACAGGTTGCATAGGTTGATTTGTTCTTGGGGATTGGTAACCTTGTCTCGGAGGTACGGTATTTTGGATAGGGTTATTTTTTTGTAGGAGAAGTTTGGGTGATTCCTCCATCCAGGATTATATGTGTTTGAAAATGCATTCCCTTGGGTGTAGTTCACTTGCTCAGGGTTGGTCTCATTTAACAGATTGCATTTGGCGGATTGGTGTCCTTGCGTTCCACATATCTCACAACTCGGCGAAACTGCGGCTATAGTATTCAGAGTTGTACACATATGTTCGACCCTAAGGGCCAACGCGTCCATTTTATCCTGCATCATGTCCATAGAGCTTAGCTCATGTATTCCTCCTTGGGCTTCCTTCTTTTCCACTGTCGCTCATTCTACTCCCCATGATTGATGGTTTTGGGCCATATCTTCGATAAGGGCACTAGCTTAAGGGTAAGGTTTATTCACCAGTGCGCCACCAGCGGCAGCGTCGATGGTCATATTAGTGTTATAATGAAGTCCATTATCTAAGATTTGAATGATTAGCCAATTCTCTAAGCAATGATGTGGGCATGCTCTTAATAGCTCTTTATATCTCTCCCAGGCTTCGAACAACGACTCTCCTTGGTGTTGGGTAAATCTGGTTATAAGGTTTCGAAGAAGAGCAGTCTTACTTTGGGGAAAATATCTAGCAAGGAATACTTTTCTAAGGTCATCCCAAGTTGTTATGGAATTGGGTGGAAGGGAATCTAACCATGATAGAGCTTTATCTCTAAGGGAAAAGGGAAATAATCTTAAGCGTATCGCCTCAGGAGGAGCTCCATTGGTTTTAAAGGTGTCTGCTAACTGAAGAAAGTTTTTTAAATGTTGGTTCGGGTTCTCAGTAGCAAGACCTGCAAATTGTCTCTGTTGCACTAATTGCAACAAGGATGGTTTAAGTTCAAAATTATTGGCTGGGATAGCGGGGTTTACTATACTAGAACTAGGTTCCTCGTTTGATGGTTAGGCGAAGTCCTCAAGAGGTCTTCGGTTTTGATCTTCGGCCATAGCTCTCCTATTCCTATGGAAAAACAAATGTGCGCGAGCGTAACGTTCAGGTTCAGCTAGAGGGTCTACTAAACTTCTGGCACTGCGAGTCATTCGCATTGACCGGTGGGTAACAACCTTAGTCTAAACGGTATAACTACAGGGTATGAAATTTGACGAAATTGGTCCCTGGCAACGGCGCCAAAAACTTGATGCATGTTTTTCGCAAGTGTACAAACACGTCAGAGTAATATAAAAGATTGTCGAATCCACAGAGACCAAGTCTCAATCTATCGTACCTGTTGTTATGGTGTGTATCAAAGGCAACAGAATATAAGGGTTTTAAGGAGTGCGCAATAGTAAATAAAATAATAATTTTAAAAAATTAATGAAAGACAAACTCGAATGTAATTCACGTAATCAATAGATAATCCGGTACTTGTTAATGGAACTACTTATGGGCAATGTTTTCCACTTTGAAAATAACTAATTTAAAAGGAACTGTCGCTTTCGCATATTCAGAACCGAGTTGTACTCCCTAATCAACCCCTCCTATTGTCACGGATAGAAAGGTGCGTACTGTGTTAGAGTAGTAAACCTATTTTTAAGAAATATAGTATCTTAACTAAGTTGAAAAGTATTTTAACCTGGATTTCTTAGCAAAAAGAGGTTCTCACGAACCAGACTCTAAACTTCTTAACGCGTCCGCAAATCGTTTTAAAATATCTTTTCTTTTTAATTTAAAAACTCCTAATGAACTAGACAAAACGCTTTTGGCTGTTTTTGAAATAGTTAAAAACAATTACTTAAATTGAAAGATAAAATAGCCCTTAAGTGTTTCCACGAACAATTGTACGGATTACTGGTTTAATTACGATCCTTACATTCTAACCTTTATGGATTTAGTTAGACATAATAAAGTAAAAGTTCTTTTTATAATTTTTCATAAAAGTAATTTAGTGCGAGTGCGGAAAGTAAATAAAAGTAGTGCGAGTGCGGAAAGTAAATGAAAGTAGTGCGAGTGCGAGAAATAAATAAAGTAAAGCGAGTGCGGAAAATAAATAAAAGTAAAGCGAGTGTATGTAATAAATAAAGTAAAGCAGTGCAGGAAATAAATAAAATAAAGTGCGAGTGCGGATAATAAATGAAAGTAAAACAATGCGGAAAAGTAAAATACGAACTGGAATTAAAATGGCGGTAGGATTAACTTCGTCCTAGAGTGCTCCAAAACTCGATAACACAGACGTATACAGACTCGATCACTCGAATGCAGTAACACCCCGATGTGGAATGAAAACTACTTAAAAACTGATATATGCCTAAGAGATTCTAAGTTTGGATGCTGAAAAACGAAAATCTAAGGTCCTATTTATAGGAAAACAAAAAGCAGGAAAAGACCAGGATGCCCCCTCCACTGAAAAGTGGAGGGAACTGTTTTTGCCTTGTGGCGCCCGCCATAAGGCCATGGCGCCCGCCATGAGGCTAATGTGGGATGAAAGAGTGGGGATCATGGGTCTTGGCAGTTGTGGAGTGGTCTTGAGATGTGGCCACGTCATGACAGACCCCATGGCGTCCGCCACTGTGGATGCCGTAAGTGTAAAACACTGAATTTCTTGGTTTTCATCTATTTCCACTCCTTTTTCACTCCTTTTCTCGATTTAGGCCCCGATTACAAAGAAAACCTGAAAACACAGAAAAACAAAGTAATAACATAACAAAATAACAATAAAATCTAAGAATGCATGCGAAATCGGAGTCAGAAATACGGTGAAGTTTAGTGTTATCAAACTTCTATGGAGAAGCTTTGGTCAATTTGGTGAGAATGGAATAAAAGTTGAGAGAAAATGAGAGAGATGAATAGAAAATTGGAAAATGAATGTTAAGTGGAAAATGAGGATTAAGTTGTGAGGTTTGGAGTGAAATGGATTTATATAGAGGTTAGGCTTGGATTGAAGCTTAAGCATGGATCTAGCATAGGCATTAGGATTGGGAAATGAGGCTTGGAATTAGGGTTGGAGTTAGTTGAAGTTAGTTAGGATTCTAGAATATTTCTTGGAATATTCCTTAGAAGAATGTAGAAAGATCTAGAATGTGGTGGAAAATTCCAAGGGAAAAATGGGGTGGGAGCGAAGTGTAAGGCAAGCTGAAAAAATGAAGGGAAAAAATGGAGGGAGTATGGGAAACCAACTAATTTTTGAAGTTTTTTATTCAATTTTCATACGCGTTAACCGATTAACGCTATATGTTAACCGGTTAAAGGACCAAAAATCTTGAATTTTCCTTTTTCTTGTGGGAAACTCCAGGAATACATATGCACCGTCCATTTTGAGTTGATTTTGATTTTAGTCCCTTATAGGGCTTTGTGAATGGTATTGAGCTCCTTGTAGAATCACTAGCCTCTTATTGATTTTGCGGATTGAATTGATGGATAACTGATCACATGCCCTATGATAGTAATCATGGATGTTATGCCTCATTTTTCTTATGCAAAATGTTCAAACATGTTTGCACTATGTGATGCTATATGATATGAAAATGAGAGGGCAAATTTTGGGGTGTTATAACTGCCCCTATTCAAGCATTTGTTAATCTGAAAAGGACGAGAGCACCGACTGTCGGCCGTTCAAGATGAACTGTGGTTGAATACTAAAAAGAGACCCTGAAATTTGCACTCTGCTGAAGATGAAGAACAGGGTAATAAACCCAACCAAGGAAAAAAAATTTCCCGATGATAAAGGTAACCAAACGTAACTGCAGAAAACGAGAACATGTATTTTGTGGAACCAGGAGACTTCTGGCTTGCCATAGCAACGATGGACTTGGAAATGAGAAAGTGTCTTTTATGGAACCAGGAGACTACTGGATTGCCATAGCAACGATTGTCTTGGAAGTTTCTTTTGTGGAACCAGGAGACTACTGGCTTGCCAGAATGACGATGGACTTGGAAGTGTCTTTTGTGGAACTAGGAGACTATTGGCTTTCCATAGCGACGATGGACTTGGTACACTTTGGTCTATGGGATAGATGTGTACGACTTCAAGATCCGTATTAACCAATACGCTGTCTTGATCTTTATTAGAATCTGTATAACAATTCATTGTCTTGATTCTCTTCGTATAACCTAAAGGCATATGGTAACAATTGTGCAATTACAAAACTCCGCGTAACAACATGCTGTCTTGATCTTCCGCACTGTTTCGACAATATAACCCACTGTCAGGATCTGCAACCAGGCATGCACTGTCTTGACCCTCTTTCAGAATCCGTGTAACTACATGTTGTGTTGACTCCGAGCTTCAAAAACCGTGTAACAACACGCTGTCTTGATTTTGAATAAGAAATAACCATCCTAATAAGGTAGTACGTATTTCAAGTAAAAGATCCACTGGGTTGGATCACTATCAGAATCCGTATAATAATACGATGTCTTGACTCTGATCTTCAAAATCCGTGTAACTACACGCATTCATGATTTTGAAAACGAAATAACCATTCTAACAAGAACATACATTATTTCAAATAGAAGATCTACTGGGCTGGATCACCATCAGAATCCGTATAACAATACGATGTCTTGATCCTGAAAACGAAATAACCATTATAACAAGAACATACATATTTCAAGTAAAACATCCACGGAGCTGGATCGCTGTCAGAATCCATATAACAATACGCTGTCTTGATTTTGAATAGAATCTGTACTTCTTCAAGTATTTATCCACTGGGTTGTATGAGGATATACTCTTGATGGGTAGAATTCTTCCTAGAATTCTGCTGGGGATGCAAACGTCTTGGGCGACATTGTGCTGAGGGAATGAGATAACCATCTCCTGAATCCTGTTGGGGATAACAACGTCTTGTAAACACCCCAAATTTGCCCTCACTCATTTCACCATGGCTTGTGATTATTTTCATTTGCATGAGTTCAATCATACCATCTCATATTGCATTTTTGCTTCACTGCATTGGTTCTAAGTCATCTGCATCTAGGGTTTGTGATCTGAGCAATCCAAGAGCCATTTGGGCCACTCCAAAGGTCTTCAATCATCTCAATAGGGTTCATGTATGTTCAAGCATCATATTATATCCTCCAAAGATCAAGAAAGTCAAAAAATCACAAGAGCTGAGAAAGGCATGGAAGCAGAGCCAAGCTTAACTGCACAGATGACCTGAAATTAGGGTTTTAGTTTCAGAGGCCATAACTCCAAATTTTTTGGTCATTCTTGTTTCTATTGGTCTCTATATGATATAAGGATCATACACACCAATTTTTATGAAGAAATTCAATGGGGAAGGCATCTGATCAATAGATGACTTCTTGAGCAAGTCAGTACAAAATCAGGGCATCTGAGGCCCCCAATCATCCAACCAAAGAGTCTTCTCCATCATTTGTGGTGTATATGATCTTTATTTGATCTTAGAAGAAGTTATAAGTTCACAAAATTGAATAATTTCAAGTCATTTGCAAAGTTGCCATTTTGGGAAAGTGACTTGTAATGTAAACTTGCCATTTTGGGAAAGTTTTTCAACCTCCCCTTTTTGATTAAAAAATGCTTCAAATGAAAAATTATTGGTCATGAAAGTTGTAGATTGGATCATTCCCTTTTCAAGAAGTACAAGAACTTGATCTAATTCATCATAGAACTCAAGTTATGGCCTTGCAAAGTTGGGAAAATCACATAAATTTCACTTTTACACCAAAGAGGGAAGTTTGCAAATTATCATGCCAAGCCAATTTGGGACCTCTAATGCATCTCTACACATCATACCATCCTAGTGCAACTCATTTGGATCAGATTTATGCCTTGAATCACAAGCTTTCATGCCTTGAACTTCACAAATTTCAAATGGGGCCAAAACATCCATAATTTGCAAAATGGTACAAAACCTCTCATCCACTTGCCACAACTCATCAAATCTGATTCACAAGCATTCCTTGATCTTTGCCGCGCACAGCCATACCCAAATCCAAGCCTGCCACATGCCCATACCTCAAGTACAAGTCATGTTGACATTTTGGAAACTTGCCCATACCAATCACCATAGGCCACCACCCACTCTCTGACCTATCAAGGATTGATATGTGTACCAAAGGCAAGCCATAACACACAACATTGCAAGCTGAAACATCAGAATCCTCAGCATACACAAAATCACTCCAACTTGCAAAAGCTTTCAAAACTCATAGCTCAGCCAACAAATCTCCAAACTTTTTCCACCATTCAACTCCACATTCATCCCTGATCATTTCCCACCCTTCATTTTGCCTTGAAACACCCCATATCAAAAACACGATTTTCACATTTCTTGAACTGAGCTTCAACCAACTTCACATAGAGGCCATATAAACTCCAACCAAGTATTGCAAACTCTTGAGGTAGATCATTGGAGGGGTTTTGAAGCAAAGAAGCAGCCAGACAATGCCATTTTCGAAAGCTTCAGTTCAGGTAACCTCAAGAACAAATTTTCCAGAAATGATTTCTTAAGTTCTTAGATTGTTCTCCATGCTTCACTGATCACACTGCACCTTTTGGTTTTGAAAATGATTAAGTTTTAAGCATGTATGAAGCTTCTGAAATTTCTGAAAGATTTTCCGTTTTGCTTCGAATCTCATTGTTCATGTGAAATAACTGTTGTTTGATGACTGATTCTTGTTTAGAATGGGGTGGGGATCATTTCTAGATAGTTTGGTGGTTTGATTTTACGAATTGAGAGAGATAGCAAGTTTGGGCTGCCAAAGAAGATGATCGGAACACTGTTCCGGTCACCTGAAAGTACTTAGGGCTTAATTAGGGTTAGCTGAGTAATTAATGTGAGTTTGAATCTTGGCCATTAGATTATAGGGTTAGCGCGTTTTTGAAAGGCTCAGATTAGATCATTAGGTTTAATTTAGGATTAATTAATTAATTAACTAAAATTAACTCAGTTTGAATTGTAGCCACTAGATCACGCGCGCAGTCAATTCCCGCCCCCTAGGTTTGAATCCTGGCCCTCAGATCAACATACTTCTCATTTTAATTCATTTTATTTTCATTTTTTCTTATTTGTTTTGCAACATTTATTAAAAATAGCTAGAAAAATTCAAAATTATTTTCCTTTTGCATTTTAATTCAAAATAATTTTCCTCACCCAAAAATATTTTTATTTTTATTTTTTGCATTTAAAAATCATTTTTAAAACATTTAAATGTTTATTTTAATTAATTAATGGAAATTAATTAATTAAAATACCATTTAAGTTTCTAAAAATCACCAAAAAAATCACATTGCATCTTGACACATTTAGAGACATTATCAAACAATTCATACAAATTTCTTTTTGGTTCTTGCATTCCACATATCATGTAGTTTCTAGGGTAAAATTGGCATGAATTCATCTTTCATTTTCAATTTGTTTTGCATTTTTCCTTGTGAGGTACCTTAAAACCCTAGCAAACTTAGAAAAATCATAAGTCCTTTAGGGTTTAGCTTCTGACCTTCCCCTTTGGGCAGTGAACTTGTATAGGTTTAGGGTACCTTTGATCCCATTTCCAATTTTTTATCTCATGTTTTGCTTCTTATTTTGAATTTTGCATTGCATCTTGTACATAAACCCTAATATTTGCCTTCCTTTGCATTCATTCTTCATATGCTTGCATACATGAACTTGCCATGACTTTTTGTACATCCAAATGACATATGAGACATCTTAGGACATATTAGAATCATGTTTGATCATTGCATCATCCATTTTCCTTGCTTTTGCTTTCATTTGATGTCATATGCATTTATGAACTTTCATGCCTCCTTTCATGTTTCATTTGCATCTTCATTGCTTGTATGATCATCCACATCTCATGACATCCATTTGCATTATCTCTTAGCATCATTTACATCTTGATCATGCTTCTGGTTTTGGTTTGCATCATTGCATCTTTCTCATTTTCATTTCATTTCATTTCCTTTTGCAAACTTTTCAGTTGGTAAGTGCTTTGAGAAGTGAATTTGCCTTCACTTCTCATAACCTCTTCTCATCTCTTTTATGCATCATTGCTGCATTTTTACTTGTGAATTAGAGTGATTTTGCTCATTCATGCTCCTTCTCTTCTTTCTTTCTTCAAGCAACTTATCTTCTTAAGTGAAGTAAGTTGTCTTGCTTCTTTCTGCTCCTTCTCCTTTCATCATGTTTCTTCCATGGTGGCTTTTCCTTGAAGATCTTCTTGCAAGCCTCATTAACCCTAGGAACAACCAAGCATGATCACAATTAGGGTTTGATTAGTCCCCCCATTAGTTTTACCTTTGTGTCATCTTTGAGTCTTCTCTTCTCATCTCTTAATCAAGGACTAAACCTTAAAGGTTTTAAGGCTTTGTGATTAAGCTTATGCATGCATCCTTCTATTAGGATGGAGTGTATAACTTTAATCTTAAGTGTTAAACCCTTAATGTGTTTAAATCCTTTAATCAATCCATCTAATAAATCACTAAGACATAAAGCTTGTAACTTGGGCCTTGCATTAGGGTTCTAATTCTTCCTTAATTGGTTAAGAAGGAGTAACCCTAGTGTTAATGGACAAGTCCCTATCAAGCTGTCTTACCAACCATAAAATCCACTTCTTAATCTTATCATTAACTAAAATCCACTTTAATAAAGGCTTTGTTTTGTCATGAGGTTAATCCCTAATCATGGATTAAGTTGAGGAGTCTTTCTCAGCTTAAATGTTCTCATCTATTATCCTTCTATTAGGATGGTGTAATGGGTCCATTAAATCCTTGATTATGGCTTAAACTCATTACTCAACACTAAACAAAAATCTCCAAAAATCATCTAAATAAATGCAAGTAGGTTAATGATCTTAATCCTACATCATGGTGATAAGTGTGAGGTTTTTACTTCATGCTTAAGGTATTCTCATTACCCCTAATCAGAGGGAGGATGTGATGAGTTTACTAACCCTTGGTTTAGGCTTAAGCTCATTTACTTATGAAAAACACAAAAAGCAATAAAGACTGAAAACACAAAAACAAACAATAATCGTCTCCTCCAGGATTCTTTTCTCATCATCTTCACTCACAAACGAGAACTTGCTTCTTCCGTCTAATGCAAGACAGTTTGCACCTGAGCCAGACAAGTCATACACTTGAGCATAGACAAGTAAGCAGTTCAGAAGTCAATTTATCTTTCAGTCTCTTTGAGTCGAACTACGGTGTTCTGACTTCCTTATTGCACGAGAGGATACGTAGGCATAACTTAACAGTTATCGAACAAAAGTCTCTGTATATTCCCCCCTCTTCCAACATTATTCTTTAAGCCTCATAATCTTGAGCTTCATATTCTTTCTCTGCACTGACACTTCTTCACTTCATTTCACATTTCTTTTACACTGGCACTTGCATTCTTTTCTAGCTTTTGCACACAAAATAGCACTGATACTACCCCTTTAAAACACAAACCTTTCAAGTGTGGATCCTGTCGAGTACGACGGACAATCTGGGTGCTAATACCTTCCCAGGTTGTAACCAACCCCCTTTCTCAGTTTCTCTGAGTCGCAACCGTATTATCCATCTTTTCTTAGGTTTATACAACATTACCTTTCCTTCGGGATAAAAATGCCTACCTGGCGACTCTTTTCATTTTCCCCTTTCGCCGACCGTTCGCGTCTGTACCCTATTTGACCTAGCCTCATTTAGTGGGAGCAACTGCTTGGCGACTCTGCTGGGGAACCTTATATTGTAAACATGGCTTCTGGTTCTTTTTGTGGGTTCCTCCTAGCGCTTGTTTGATTTTGTGTTTACTGGGGTGTTATGTGCTATGTGTGTATATTTATTTTGCTTTATTTACTGCTTTATGTACAGATTTATTGATTGCTTTCTTTACAGTTTTGCATATTTCATACTGTCATTGCTGGATCTGGTTTTCTTTGGTGGGTGGGGTTCCATTGAGAGTTTAAGGTCCTATACCTGGGACCTGAGTGACACCTAGGCTAGAGTGGTTCATGTTCTTTCCCATTCCATTTCGGTCTAGTGCGGGAATATGAAACACGGTTCAGATGTGGGTTTCTTCTTGAGAACTCTGTGCTACAGATTTCCTGTAGTACTAGGGCTATCTGGGAAGCCTGTTAAGTCTGGATGACCTTTATTATGACCTTCAGAAGCTGAGGTGAATTAGAGGAGGATCTTTTATGGTTATTGTAAACACTGTACCTCCGGGTTAGAAGTGTTTACACTTCTCATAACTAATCCAAGTCTGAGGATCCTTGTTCTAGAACATTACCTGTGAGGGGGTTGGGATGTTTACAGGTTTGTAGGAACCCTTGGCCACATATTGTTTAAGAATACTCCACTTTGGACAGTTCTATATTGTTTAAGAATACTCCACTTTGGACAGTTCTTGTGATTAACCCTGGACATGTGACTCTTTATTTGAGTCCCCCACCCTGGTTACTGGATTTCTGAGCCTCCATGCGGACCTTTGAACATACATGGGCCTTATATCAAGACAGATAATCAGATCCAGCTTGATCACAAACCCTTGCATATCATTTGCATATATCATCATTGCATCATTTGAAATTTGTTTATTTGTTTTTCAGGGTATCCATTTCATTGTATCTTGGTTTTGGTTTTGACCCCTTCTTCTGCATAGACCTCTACTTCAGCTGTCTTCACCAGTTATCTGCTTCAGTTATCTTCATCACCACCTGCATCAGTCTGCCAGAGACTTATCTTCAGCTTCTTCAGCAGCACTCATGACCACTCCCAGCAAGAGCAACATATCCTACCACTTTTTTGAGCCTGTGCTGACTGACATCGGGCAGGTCCAGTCACTCATCACCCCTGACCACATCTCATTGTTTAGAGAACACTATGGAGGTATCCTGGATATGGTTATGGACCTTGATCCTTCTCAGAGGAGCATGATCCACACATGCCTGCAGTTCTATGACCCTCCTTTGAGATGCTTCACATTTCCAGACTTTCAGCTAGGGCCTCTGCTGGAAGAGTTTTCTTCATTGATTGGAGTACCTATCAGGGGTGGAATCCCCTTCAACCCAGAGATGTCTGCTCCCAGAAATGAAGAGATTACAAGGGCACTGTACTTAGAGCCTGTCCTTATTGAGCAAAGTATGACAACAAAAGCTGGGATTCCTGGTTTGCATTTGGACCTCTTGATTTCTCAGGCCATCCTGAAGGCTTCATTGGGAGAGTGGAGGGCAGTCTGTGCACTGTTAGCCCTCAGCATATATGGGGCTATACTGTTTGCAGATGAGCCTAAATTTGTCAGCAAGAATGCCATCCAACTATTTCTTCTGAAGAACCCAGTGCCTACATTGCAAGGAGATTTCTATTATTCCATCCATCAGAGGAATGAGAAACAAAGGGGGAAGTTGGTAAGATGATGTGCTCCTTTATTTTACACCTGGCTGCTCAGACACCTGCCTAAGTCAGATGCTTTCTTGAACCCCCATCAGCAGAAGAATTGGGCCAAGAGGTTCATTGCCTTAACTTCAGATGATATTAGATGGTGCACCCAGAGCACCAAAGGCAAGGACATTATCACCATCCTTGGACAATACCCAAATGTGCCTCTGATAGGAGTGAAGGGTTGCATTAACTACAATCCTTTACTGTTTAAGAGACAATTGAGATACGCCTTGGTTCACCCTCCCAGGGGAAAGGATTTAGCTGAGACCTTATATTGTGAAGTACAACCTAATTCAGTTGTTGTCAGACAAGCATCCTGGGCTTGGGACAACATCCAGACAAAAGGAGTGGCTATTCTTGGAAGATGTAATAATGTTGCTTCAGCTCAGTATTATGATTGGTCCCGTACCAGAGCTCGGATTACTAGAATGCCTTTCATCTTGGAAGACATACCTGGGCCATCCACAGTACAACCTGTAGCAACAGTCAGCCTGGAGGAATTTGAAAAGTTGAAAGAAAGGAATGAGCAGCTATCCCAGGCCTTGAAGAAGACTCTTTGGGAAAGAAGTGATGGTCGTCTGGACATTGAGAGATTGGAAAAGCTCAGGGTGGAGCATCTTGCCAAAATTGAGAAGACAGAATACTACATAAGGAAGGCAAGGGCTGGGGAACAAATATTGAAGAATGCCTGTAAGGAGGCCAAGATTCAGAAAGCTAGGCCTGAGCACTATCTGCAAGAGAGTCAGGCTTGGTGGGTCAGGATCACCGAAGCCCGTACACAAGAAGACCATAAGACTCAAGCCAAGATTGAACAGTTAGAGGCCAATGAGAAGAAGCAGCAGGAAGCTCTGCTGGCTGCACAGAAAGAGATATCAGAGTTGAAGCTAAGAGCAGGATTGAAGAGATCAAAAGACCAGGACAGGCATAAGAAGCTGACTACTGCCATTGCTACCAGGAACCTCCTCATTAGGACCATCACAGAGCACCCAGCTGGTCCAGTGACTGAGGCACTCTTGAAGGAGGTCAGAGAAGATGAGTTTGGACTAGATGTCTGATTCTTTGCTGGTTGTTTGTTTCCATTTGATGTACTTTTCCTTTTGTTGTATTCTGACCCTTCGGGGCCATGTGTTGTAAAACAAACTATGTATTGTTCACCATTTGTAATATATTTTAGTTTGTTCTCATTTGGGTTTCTTTTCTCTACAACATCAAGCATCTTCCTCGAGGTCTGGAAAGGTCAAAACCAAGAACCAAACCGGATACCTTGGAAAACAAATAAGCATACTGCATTGCATACTAACTTTGTCTTTGTTTTGTAGGTTTTGTTATTATTATTGTTTCTAACTTTGTTGTGATCTCAGGAAACATTGCTCGTCGCCGAGTGTTCCCTATCAACCGCGCGCACCGGTACCAATCTCGTAACAACCTTCCCGACATTCAAATGGAACAAGTACAGCAGGATCTGACTGAGGTCAGAAATCAGATGGCCAATGAGAGAGTAGAGATGAGGAATCAGATGTCTCAGTTCATGGCAGTAATGACTGGCTTGGCCCAAAGTCAAGAAAGGTTAAGAGAACTAGTGGAAAGACAAACTCCTGAGGAGCCTCATCTGGGAACAGGAGGAACTAGCAACAATGAACGGGGCCAGCCTCGTATTGACCCACATGAGTATGGACCTCACCTAAATCCATAAGTTAACATCCCGAGAAATGGTCAAGGTAATGCTACTGGGAGCCAAATCCTGCAGGAGGATCCTCAGGGAGAACAGTTTACTGTCATTGGGGATAGAGATGAGGTATATGACAGAAGATTGGACGAGATTTCCGAAAAGTTAAGATCTCTGGAATCTCAGAATTCTTTGGGTTTCAATGTGATGGATATGGGACTAGTGGATGGGGTGAGAATTCCCCATAAATTCAAACCCCCATGCTTTGAAAAGTAAAATGGTACCTCCTGTCCTCGCACTCATCTGCAGTCTTTCTTGGGAAGGCTCAAAGCTTATACCATGGATGAAAAGTTATGGATGTTCTACTTTGAGGACAGTCTGACTGGAGCTTCGAGAGAATGGTATTCGCATTTGTCTAGAGCCACCATAAGATTTTGGAAGGATTTGGCCGAGGCTTTCATCCGTCAATATCAGTACAACTTGGACATGGCTCCCAATAGAACTCTTATAATGGGCATGTCTCAGTCTTCCAGAGAGAGCTTCCTGGATTATTCTCAAAGGTGGAGACAGCTTGCTGTTGCTGTCCAACTACCCATGTCAGAAAGGGAAATGGCTCACCTGTTCATGAACACATTGCAAGGGACTTATATTGACAGACTGGCTGCTTTCTCCTCTACCAGATTTGCTGATGTGGTCATAGCTGGGGAGAGGATTGAAAGTCTCTTGAAGATGGGCAAAATCTCAGACAGTGGTGCAAGTTCCTCCAGCAATCCCAGAAAACCTTTTGCGGGACCCCGGAGGGCAGGTGAGACAAATTCCATTCATGCAAGCAGGGGCAGGCCTCAATATGCTCACCGGCCAGTAGCAGCTGTTACCATCCCAGCTCCAATTCCACAACAAACATCATATCCTCAACAACAACCACAGTATCAACAACAAGTTCTTTATCCGCAACAAAGGTCGTACAACAACAACAATAGCAACCAACAACAACGTCCCTTCCAACAAAGGCTATCACAAGCAAACAGGGTAATTGACCCAATCCCAATGCCGTATGCTGCATTATTGCCACAACTCCTAAAGCTCAACCTAGTTGAGTTATAGACGTTGGTACCTCCAGATCCTCTCAATATGCCAAAGAACTATGATGCAAATTCCAGGTGTGCTTTCCACTCAAACGCACCGGGGCATAATACTGAAAAATGCAGGGCCCTACAAATGAAAGTCCAGGATCTGGTGGACTCAAAAGTTCTCAATTTTGCACCTCCTCCGAACGTCACAAGAAATCCAATGCCTAGTCACAACTGGCCTAGGATCAATGCTATTGGGGAGGGCAAACCATCCACATTAATTAACAGTGTTGCACAAATCCGAACACCCTTGGTTGAAATCAAAGCTCAGCTGTTAGAGTGCCAAGTGTTCCCTGGATGTGAGGTCGGCTACGGATATTGCAACATTGCTGTTAATGGATGTGAGAAACTGCGAAGCGACATAGATGGCCTTTTTAGAGATGGCGTTCTTCAGATTACGACAACAACAACTACAACTCCAACAATTCCTTCATCAACAATCACAAATACTCCTACAACGTCAGCAACCATTGTTCCAACAGATTCTACTATAACTCCAACAATTACTCAATCAATCACTTCAACGGATACAAGTTCAGTCACAATTCCTTCTACAACGACAACACCCATTACTCCATCAGTTCCTGCTACAACTTCAACACCCGCAATAGTCAATGAAAGCATCTCAACGGTTACGATATACTACGATCCCGCAAATATTCCTTCCAACAACTCACAACAAAATGCTACTCCTGTCAGAGCTCCGGTTACCATATATTATGATCCACACACCATTGTGGTCCCCTCTGCAGCTGCTATCAGTCCGGTCACTATCACAGTGCCTGAGCCAGTTCCTTACGAAAGCAATAATGCCATCCCTTGGCATTATGGCTCAGATCTATACTGCGAGGGGCAGAAAATCACTTTAGAGTCATCAACTTCTTCACCTCAGATAGACAATGGGGGGGAGGCTTCACTAGAAGCGGACGTCTCTTTGCCTCACAAATACCAAGACCCCATGCTGAAGCAGAAGCTGCTGCTAAGGCAAAAGGGAAGAGCGTGGTGCAAGAAGAATCAGTTGCTAAAGAAACCTTGAAGACTCCTTTTGATCAAGAGGTTGATGAATTCATGCGGATCATCAAAAAGAGAAAATATAAGGTGGTGGACCAGCTTCACCAAACACCTTCCAAAATCTCCATACTATCATTGCTAATGTGCTCTGAGGCTCATCGGAATGCACTATTTAAGGGCCTGCACGAAGCTTATGTGCCGGAGGAGATTACTGTCAATCAGTTAGAGGCTGTGGTTGGAAATGTCAACGCTAGTCATGGAATAGGATTTACCAACACTGATCTGACAACGGAAGGTCGCAATCACAACAAGGCTTTGCACATTACCTTGGAGTGTAAGGGTGCAGTTCTTTCTCACGTTTTGGTAGACACGGGGTCATCACTCAATGTCCTACCCAAGAAAGCCCTTGTGAAGCTGGAACATGATGGATTGGCACTACGCCCAAGCAACTTGGTAGTGAGAGCCATTGACGGTTCTAAAAGATCAGTTTTGGGAGAGATAGAGTTACCAATAATGATTGGCCCATAGGTTTTCAAAACGACCTTCTTTGTGATGGATATATAGCCTGCCTACAACTGTCTATTGGGTAGACCATGGATACAAGCCGCTGGCACCGTGACGTCAACCCTTCACCAGAAGTTAAAATTCGAGTGGGAGGGCCAAGTCATTAACATTTGTGGGGAAGAGGATATCTTCGTTAGCCAGCTGGCTACGTTCAAATACATTGAAATGGATGGGGAGATCCATGAAACCATGAGTCAAGGGTTTGAGGCCCTTAATATTAATGAAGCATCTTCTGTATCTGGGACCTCCATCACATCATACCAACAAGCCCGGAAGGTTGTTGAGGAAGGTACCGCTCAAGGCTGGGGCAAGCTGCTGCCAGTTGAAAAGAAAGAAGACCGATTCGGGTTGGGTTACAAACCAACTCGACAAGATCAACCAGAGGCTGCAAAGGAGCCCAAGTTTGTCAGCGGGGGGATGCTCACCCCGGATGCTATAAATAGTTTGAAAGATGAGTCAAAAGACGAGCGCAACCTGGAAAGCTGGATACGTCCAAGGATCCCGGGGAACCACGTCTCAAACTGGTCTTCCCAGGAAATTATAAGAGTTACTCCTGCAGAGTAATTATTATTTCCTGTCTTTAAAGCATGCATCAAGTCATACATCTTTCCCAAGATGTCAGGATTCATTCTGTAATAGGGCCATCTTGTATTTTGTGCAAACGATCAATTAATGAATATCAAGACATCTTTTGCAAATGAGTCTTTTCTTTTTCGCTCACTGTTTTTCATTTTTTATTTTTTGTACAAAAATAAAATGGCAATGTTTTTCAAAATAATAACTTCATATTCACTTTTTTCTAAACAAGATAAAACTAATCACTAAAATGAACAAATCTAAACCCTTGCAGAGAATACCCTCCAGACTGCACCGACAACAACACTGCTATGACTTCGTATGACTTTGACAATCCGATTAATCAAGCTGATGAAGGGGTTGAAGAAGATTATGAGATACCTGAAGAGCTAGATAGGTTGTTGATACAAGACGAGAAGGTTATCACTCCTCATCAAGAGGAAGTTGAGACGGTTAACCTTGGTACAGAAGAAGACTTGAAAGAAGTTAAGATCGGGGCCTGCTTACAAGATTCAGTAAAAGAGCAACTTATTGACATGCTTCGGGAGTATGTGGATGTTTTTTCTTGGTCTTATCAGGATATGCCAGGGTTGGACACCGACATTGTTATGCATAAGCTGCCATTGAAAGAAGAATGTCCTCCAGTAAAACAGAAGTTGCGCCGTACTCGCCCGGATATGGCAATGAAGATAAAAGAAGAGGTACAAAAACAGTGGGACGCCGGTTTCCTTGCTGTAACCAGTTACCCGTCGTGGGTTGCTAACATTGTACATGTGCCTAAGAAGGATGGCAAGGTGAGAATGTGTGTGGATTACCGGGACCTGAACAGAGCCAGCCCGAAAGATGACCTTCCATTACCTCACATTGATGTATTGGTTGACAATACGGCTCAATTCTCGGTGTTCTCCTTCATGGATGGATTTTCAGGATATAATCAGATCAAGATGTCACCTGAAAACATGGAGAAAACAACTTTCATCACACCCTGGGGCACATTCTGTTATAAGGTAATGCCATTCGGACTGAAGAATGCTGGTGCCACCTATCAACGGGCTATGGTAACATTATTCCACGACATGATCCACAAAGAAATTGAATGTTATGTGGATGACATGATTGCCAAGTCCCTCACAGAAGAAGACCACCTGGTGAATCTGTTGAAGCTATTCAAGTGTCCGAGGAAGTACCAACTGAAGCTAAACCCCAACAAATGCACATTCGGGGTGCGATCCGGTAAGCTGTTGGGATTTATTGTGAGTGAGAAAGGGATTGAAGTTGACCCAGACAAAGTCAAAGCCATTCAAGAAATGCCTGCACCGGAGACTGAAAAAGAAGTTCGAGGGTTCCTATGTAGATTGAACTACATTTCAAGGTTCATATCTCATCTTACAGCAACCTGTGAACCCTTGTTCAAGTTGTTAAGAAAAGAACAAACGGTCAGGTGGAATGAAGACTGCCAAAGGGCTTTTGACAAAATCAAGGAATACTTACAAGAGCCTCTGATCCTTATGCCTCCAGTTGAAGGAAGACCTTTAATCATGTACTTGACAATATTAGAAGAGTCAATGGGGTGTGTGTTGGGCCAGCATGACGAGTCTGGTCGAAAAGAGTATGCAATTTACTACCTGAGCAAAAAGTTTACCGACTGTGAACAATGTTATTCACTGCTCGAGAAAACTTGATGTGCTTTAGCATGGGCTGCTCGCCGACTAAGGCAGTATATGTAGACCCACACTACTTTATTGATCTCCAAGATGGATCCAGTCAAGTATATATTTGAGAAGCCAGCACTTACCGGACGGGTTGCAAGATGGCAAATGATTCTCACAGAATATGACATTCAGTACACATCTTAGAAAGCCATCAAAGGCAGTGTATTGTCTGATTACCTTGCTGAGCAATCCATTGATGATTACCAGCCTATGAGATTTGATTTCCCTGATGAAGACATCATGTTCATAAAAGCAAAAGATCATGAAGAGCCTATTCACACTGAAGGGCCCGACCCAGAAGAAGAATGGACTATGATGTTTGATGGGGCTGTTAATATGAATGGTCGTGGTGTTGGTGCAATACTTATTACACCTAAGGGAGTTCACATGCCTTTCTCGGCAAAACTCACCTTTAACTGCACTAACAACGAAGCTGAATACGAAGCTTGCATCATGGGTCTTAAGGAAGCCATTGACCTCAGGATCAAGACTTTAACTATGTTCGGAGATTCAGCTCTGGTAATTAATCAAACCAACGGCAAATGGTATACTCACCAGGAGCATCTGATACCTTACCGGGATTATACAAGGAGGTTGCTCACATTCTTCACAACAGTCAAGCTTGAGTATATCCCTCGAGATGAAAATCAGTTTGCAGATGCTCTGGCTACCATTTCATCCATGATCAAAGTTCAAGCTTCCAACTTTGTACCTCGGATTTCAGTATCCAGACTTGATTTACCAGCATACGTATTCTCAGCAGACCTTGCTAAAGATGATAAGCCTTGGTTCCATGACATCAAATGCTTCTTGGAGGATCAAACATACCCACCTGGGGCATCTTCCAATGATAAGAAGACATTAAGAAGGTTGGCTGGTAGTTTCTTCCTAAATACTGATGGTTCCTTGTACAAGAGAAACTTTGATATGGTACTTCTCAGATGTGTTGATAAGGCAGAAGCAGACTTGCTAATGCACGAGGTGCACGAAGGATCTTTTGGTACCCATGCTGGAGGACATGCAATGGCTAAAACGTTGTTAAGATCAGGCTATTACTGGATCACAATGGATGCAGACTATTGTGCTTATGCCAGGAAAAGCCATAAATGTCAGATTTATGCAGATAAGGTGTATGTGCATCTGAATCCTTTGAATGTGATGTCTTCACCTTGGCCCTTTGCCATGTGGGGCATTGATATAATTGGCACGATTGAACCGACTGCTTCAAATGGCCACAGATTCATCCTGGTTGCCATTGACTATTTTACCAAGTGGGTCGATGTAGTTTCCTATGCAAATGTCACCAGGCAAGTGGTAGCCCGATTCCTGAAGAGAGATATCATCTGTCGGTATGGAGTGCCCGAGCGAATCATTACTGATAATGGTTCCAACATAAACAACAAAATGATGGTAGAACTGTGTCGGGACTTCAAGATCCAACACCACAATTCTTCTCCTTACAGGCCAAAGATGAATGGCGTTGTAGAGGCAGCTAACAAGAATATCAAGAAGATTGTGCAAAAGATGGTGGTTACTTACAAAGAATGGCATGAAATGCTACCATTTTCCTTGCATGGGTACCGTACATCAATCAGAACATCCACTGGGGCAACACCGTATCAGCTGGTATATGGGATGGAGGCAGTCCTACCTGTTGAATTTGAATTACCCTCCTTGCGGGTACTAATGGATGTTAAACTGAATGAAGCAGAATGGGTCCGATCCCGGTACGAACAACTGAATCTGATTGAAGAGAAGAGATTAGCTGCAATCTGCCATGGGCAGCTGTATCAGAAAAGAATGAAGAAAGCCTTCGATCAGAAAGTCAGGCTTCGGGAATACCAAGTAGGAGATCTTGTGCTGAAAAGACTCCTTCCTCCTCATACAGACCACAGGGGCAAGTGGACTCCGAATTATGATGGTCCATTCATAGTAAAGAAAGTCTTCTCTGGTGGAGCACTGATGCTCAACACTATGGATGGTGAAGACTTCCTGTCCCCTGTGAATTCAGATGCAGTTAAAAAATACTTCGCATAAAATGACCCGCTGGACATAAAAACGGAATGTAAGTCCAGGAAAAAACAGGGCATCCCGGCGAGTCAAAAACAGAATAAAAGACTCGGGCAAAAATAAGGGAAAATAAATAAAAGATGTACACCCTCTAAGTTGAAAAGCCACATTGGACAACTCAGGCAAAAATTGGTATCCCGGTGGATTGAAAACCCGAAAGGGCGATCCACGCAAAATAAGGGAATAAGAGAACAACTACATTCTGAATTCGTCTGTATCACTTACAACATGACAAGATTCAAAGGGTTAAAGCATCGGTCAGAATCAACCTTCTTCAGAAAGCAAGATGAGAAGAACGTCAATGTCATACGAGTCATAGCAAAAGGGAAGCTTACTGAAGCATCATCAACATTGCCAACATCTTTTTGTTTCTCAATTTGTAACAATCTCCTCATTTCAGGGGATCTGTTTCTTTGACTGTATTTGCCAATTCAGGGAACCCAAATTAATAAAATCAGACTTTCAGTCATATTTCGTCTCGTACATTTTATTTTCATTTGCAAAATGTCCGATGTCCTTAAGATATTGATTGCATAAATACATATGCGTCTTTTCTAAATTACATGCTTACAGGAAATATATTTGCTCCCGAGAGTGTCTAAACTCCTATGATGGAATCCAGTAAGGGATACCTCGGGATACTTGTACGTTTCTTTGTCATAACAGGATTGCAGGTAGTCAAAGCGTAACACGGGGCATGGAAGCTTCTCCCAGCAAGCTGCTGTAGCGGTAAAATCATGAGTGTAAGCTATTGATTAACTTAACTCGATATACACAGAGTCGCCACCGCGCTTTTATTTATTTCCAAATGGAAAAAGGAAAATGAACGAACAAAACCTTAACGAATCTTAAAAGCTAAAAAGCTAAAAGAATCAAACAGAGATTGGGTACGGGGATTGGTTACAAATCGGGAAGGTTTTAAGCACCCGACTTGTCCGTGGTACTCCACGGGAACCCTTTGAAATGTTTACTGCATTTTTGGTTTGAAATGGTTTGCTTGAAAAAAAAAGATTGAGGAGATGAGAAGAAGAATGTTTTTTAAGATTTTGGTGTTTGAAGAGACGAACGTCTCATGCCTACGTACCCACAAAGTGCAATGCGAGATCAAAACCCCGTATTTCGTGGTACAAATTGTGAAAAGGAAAATGAGTTGAATTGATTTTAAAATGTAAAGATAAGTCGTCATCCTTTAGAGAATAATTCCGCTAGAAAAGATGAATCATATCTAAACATAAAAAAGATTAAAAGAGACGTGCACGAGGGCACAATAACAATTGAATGAGTTTGAAAGTTTTTTAATTTTTTTGAGAAAGAAAGTTTCGATATGCTTATGTGGTTTAACATTTATTTAAGGAAATGAAATGAAAAGGTAAAAGCAATGACCTAAGTCAAGGTTTGATTGAGAAAAATGTTTGAAGTTTGAAAACAAAGAAAGTTTTGAAAATAGGAAGGAGATTTGAAAATTGAAGAAGATTGGAAGAGATGAAGGGACTATCCTAAGACTTGAAAATAAAAGCTAAGGAAGAAATGATCAAACCAATATGGCAAGCATCTCTGAGACAATTGGATTTCCATCTTCATAAACAAGTAACTCAACCAGAGCCAAAGTCTTCAATCCATAACAAATGAGCAAAGGGATGATCCTAGAATCTAGGTCCGAATCTCCGAAGCAAGGGATAGTAACCATAGTCCGAAATTAAAGTCACCCATTTTTTAGATGTTTAATCTGTTAAAGTCACCCATTCTCGTGCATTTTCATTTCAATTTTCTTGCTGCGTTTTGTTCTTGTAATGTTTGCGTTTTGAATTTGATTTGTTTTCATTTCAGGTGTTGGATGCGTAATAACCGCGTGCGGTTGAGGCATGAGCTGCGTTACTCTGTGCGAAGTGGCTTGAGTGTGACACGTGCGTGTGAAGTGTGCATTTTGGAAGCTGTTCGGCGTGTGAAGATTGAGCCTACAGATTTGTTGTATTTTTGCTTTAGCTGGCTTGCCGTACGGATTAGTTGCTTTGGCTTCGGTATAAGCTGGTGATGTGCGGCTTGCCTTGCTGCTGTTTTCGGCGTGAGGCTGTTGGAAATATTGGCTTGAGGCTGGGCGATGCCGAATGCGTGCGGGCGTATGGATGTAGCTGGTGAAAAGAAGAGCTGGGCCAAGCTGTCTGTGGCTAATTGTTGCGCGTCTGCTGCTATTGTTGCTTTGGCTTGAGGCTAGGAGTTGATGTGCGGGAGAGGCTGAAGATTTGTGGGCCTTGTTGCTTTGGCAAGTGGGCGGCTTGTGAATGGAATTTTGCAAGCTGGATATTGATGATGTTGGTTGAGTTTGAAAGGGCTAAAAAAACTTCTCTTTTTTTTTATTTTAGTAATTAATATATGAGATATATTTTTTTATGAAATGGAAAGAAAAAGTGATGGATTTGATATTATATATATTTTGGTAAAAAAATATGGGAAAGTTAAAAAAATGAAAAGAAGGAATAAATTGGAATAAGAAAAATGGAAATTTTTTATTTAAATGGATAAAATATGAACTAAAAAATGGATAAGAATAAGAAAAGAAAAAAAAAGGTAATTGGATATTTGGAAATAAGAAATAGAAAAATGGAGAATGATTAGAAATAGGTGGATAAAAAAATATGAATCGGGTAATGGATGAAGTAATGACTTTTAGCCCAAAACAAACTCTGATTTTTTTTAACCAAGCCACTGATAAGAATGAATGCAGTCAATCTTGAACCACTGAACAACTCCTGATTTTTTCTTACACAAGCCACAAACACCTGAAATCTGTCTGAACATTCTCCTGATGATTTGAACTCAAGCTGAGAAACATAAATTCTCAGACAAACCACTGATAAACTGATGAACATGAAGATTCAAAACAAACTTCTCACAGAATACTGTCTGATAGCTGATAACTTCGCACATAACACAGTCCTGAACTTTTGAATACGCATTGTCTGAGAAATGAACCACTGGCACAAGTCACTTGTAATTGAACAATCTATTGATAGTTTGACCAAGATTAGGTCAAACATCCATCTGAATCGAATTGTGACTGAACAAATGCCTCTGAATTAAAATCAATGCCCTGTCCTTAAAATCCTGCAACACAGAAGAAGAAGAAGAGGCAACTGCAATATATTTTTTTTGATATTTTGGGTTAGAAGTCAGTAAAATATGAACAGGTAACAGAAATTAAACAAGGTGATCCTCTGCAAGGCATAAACCTTCACCTGAAAAGGGATACATGAACCAGTGCGTGATCCTGTTTGTATGCAAATGCAGATGAGATGTGAGAAATCTTAGGGTCAAAAATTAGGGTCTGACAGATGCCCCTATTTAAGTTTCTTCGATCCAGAGATAATGAAGATTGAAATCTTTGTTTCGACAAGATGGAAGATACTTAAATATCAAAAAACCTAATTTTTGATCCTAAAATGCCAAAAACTGGAATGAAATGAAATGAAAGATATGAAAATGATATGGGAATGATACGGAAATGACATGAAACAAATAAAACTGTTTATGAAAACATATGAAAATATATGAAGACACATGAGATGTTATGAGGAAAATATGAAACTATATGAAAATATGTGACCGCATATGAAATAATATGAGACAATTTATGAGATGATATGAAATGTATCTGGAACCAAATGAAATGCAAAGAAGTCCGTGAGGGACAAGACGACACATGGAAAAGAATAAATGCTGGGGATAAGGATCATAAAACTCTGACGGGGAAAACAACATGCTAGAGACCAACACATGGCTCAACCGAGGTGGAAATGTCCAAGAATGGCAATTGGACAGAAAACATCACAACATCCAGGAATGGCACTGAATGAAGTGAGAAAAGTCCCGAAACAACATATCAGAAGCATCCACGGATGACATTACTGACTTTAATAGGGATATCCGAGAATGGCAATCGGAAAAGGGTAATTACAACAATCTTAGAATAGCAATCAGATGAAAATGTGAAACTCAACATTCAGGAACAACACTGAATGAAATGGGAAAAAATTTGGGAAAGCAACATCAACTCAATGATGACTTCAACATGAAAATCCGAGAATGGCAATCGGAAGGAAATGATCACAACATCTGAGAATGGCAATCAGATAAAATGTGAATCACAACATTCAGGAACAGAACTGAATGAGATGGGAAAAAGTCCGGGACAGTGCATCAAATCAATGATGACTTCACTATGGACATCCGAGAATAGCAATCGGATAGGAAGTGATCACAACATCTGAGAATGGCAATCAAATAAAAATGTGAATCACAACATTCAGGAAATGAACTGAATGAGATGGAAAAAAGTCCGGGACAGTACATCAAATCAATGATGACTTCACTATGGACATCCGGGAATAGCAATCGGATAGAAAGTGATCACAACATCTGAGAATGGCAATCAGATAAAAATGTGAATCACAACATTCAGGAAAAGAACTGAATGAGATGGAAAAAAAGTCCGGGACAGTACATCAAATCAATGACGACTTCACTATGGACATCCGGGAATAGCAATCGGATAGGAAGTGATCACAACATCTGAGAATGGCAATCAGATAAAAATGTGAATCACAACATTCAGGAAAAGAACTGAATGAGATGGAAAAAGTCTGGGACAATACATCAAATCAATGATGACTTCACTATGGACATCCGGGAATAGCAATCGGATAGGAAGTGATCACAACATCTGAGAATGGCAATCAGATAAAAATGTGAATCACAACATTCAGGAAAAGAACTGAATGAGATGGAAAAAAGGTCCCGGACAGTACATCAAATCAATGATGACTTCACTATGGACATCCGGGAATAGCAATCAGAAGGAAAGGGTGTAATATTTGAGAAGACACAACAAGTAGGTGAAGAAATTTTTTTTGAAGAGACAGACAAATGCCAAGTAAGTTAGACTTTGACCAACAAGTAAGAAATTGAAAACAACAAGACTTTGAGAAATGCATATGAGGACTAAAACACTCAGTATGCAGATTTTTTACGAAAAATGGGGACTAAACCACCCAATAACACGCACAATGAGGACTAAAACACTCAAATTTGCAAAGGTAAACAAGATTAGGGAATAACACACCCGAAAAAATGCATAATAAGGACTAAAACACTCAAATATGCAAACATAGACAAGACTGGGGAATAACACACCCAAGGAAACGCATAATGAGGACTAAAACACTCAAATATGCAAACTTTTCAAAAATGGGGAATAACACACCCAAGGACATAATATAAGAAAAATGATGACAACCAGTTTAGACTCTTAGAGGAGTGGAAATTCTAACAACCAGTTTAGACTCTTAGAGGAGTGGAAATTCTAACAACCAGTTTAGACTCTTAGAGGAGTGGAAATATGAAAGACTAATTCCTTACCACAGATATCACTGCCATTCTGCTCGGAAATTAGAAATGCTACTGCTGCACAAATCTCTGTCACACCAACTGTATCAATTTGAAAATCTTTTGAGAGAAAGTCATGCAAAGCTGCTTGGGGATTCCTTGAAGAAAAATTTGCCCCAAGTTCAATGACTGATGAAGGTAAACTGATAATGGATTCAGTTTATGATTACTGTTGGAGAAAATAATCAAATCTTTGAAATAACTGCTGAGAAAATAAACTGTTCATGGCTTCAGTTCTTGAAATGACTGCTGAGAAAATAATCACATCTTTGAGATAATTGTTGAGAAGAAATAAACTGATCATGGATTCAGTTCCTGAAATGAATGTTGAGAGAATAAACTGATCATGGTTTCAGCCCTTGAGAAAATAACCCAACATGTAACTTGCAGAGAATCTTCTGACTAACGAAACTTGAGAACAACTTGCACTGAGCAACACCTCTTGAAACAAAAGGAATTGAGAAAAACATGCCCCTGATAAGATCACCGGCCAAGTTTCTTAACTTGTTTGAAAATTCCTTGATGAGGAAAGTTTATTTGCAAATAAAAATATTTGTACAAACCTGGTATTTTTAATGCAAATTTCAATGCAAAGTTTGAAATCAAGAATAATTTTTGAATGAAATTTATTGATGTAAGGAAAATGAAAACAATGTCAAAACACGATGGTTGAGACAACATTAAAGATAAAGTAACAGCAAGAAAACAAATGATTGGTAAAGAACTTAGGAGTCAGTTTACGCAACCTTGTCGTAGTATGCTTTTCAAAAGAAACCTGGATTCAATTAGGACTTTTGAAGGTTGTAACTTGGTCTGGTTCACGGTTTATGAAACAAAGGATATAGGCTCAAAGTTATTTGTACCCAACCCAACTTCGTGATGAACTCCAGTCCTACATTCAATTAATTCAGCTTATGCATTCAAGTTCCCTGAACTTTAGGATTGCACAGATGAAGATGGTTCATAAGCCAAAGGATTTTTGAGATAGCAGTCACCTCTTCCTTTTGTTATTTCTAATGAGGACTTTAGTCAACTCATCTTATTTTGCTGAGGATTTTGATGACCTCTTGACAAATATTTCTTTTTATTGTCCCTAACTTTTGCCTGAACTGTGTCATTTGATCTTACAGCCAGCGGGATGCCCCTAGTTTTTTCCTAAGTCTCCTTCATAGGTTTTGACTTAGCGGGCTTTGATTTTTTTCACTAATTTTTCATATCATTTTTTTTTGAAAGATAATGACTGCATGGCTTAATGATTACGATGAACCATCATTGGCTTTTGAATTGAGAAACATCTTCAACACTTTTTTTGATGTGTGTGAAGGAAAACTTGAGATTGCAACCTTTATTTGAAAGGTGTCTTGAATGATTCTCTTGTACTTGAATACACATTCGAATTATTTGAGAACTACCCATCCCCGGGTTAAAATTGAGGGTTTTTTTTCCGAATAGAAAGAAACTCCTACTTCAAGGCTCAAAGGGGTTGACAAAGGATTAACTTCCTTATTTCTCCAGTGTTTAGGATTTGAAACAATGCCTGTATATCATCAACCAAGTCTCAATTGAAAGCATACTATCAACAAATATTGGGTATCTCATTTTCATCATCCTCCCCCCAATCATTGTAAAACTTTGAGAAAAGATAAATGAACTTGAAATGTAAAACATAAAGATGCAAATAGTAAATAAAATTGAATCAAAACAAAGCAATGCTCATTTCATTAAAATCAACATGAAAGTACAGACAAGCTTAAAAGCAAACAACTTAATATGATTGAAGAAAATTGCAAACATTAAGAAACAATGGCCTAGTAATCAATCAACAACAAGGATGAGTTGTCCCGTCTGATATTCTGGCCTTGAAGAAAATTTGACAATTGAAGTCTTCTTGAAGATTCACTTCCCATGATTCGGAAAAGGATTGTTGACAACCTTAGGATTTGTATCCTCAAAAGTGATCGTCCCATTTCTGACAAGCTCTTTTACTTTAGCCTTCAATGCAAAACAGTGTTCTAAGTCATGACCAGATCCACCTTGATGAAACTCACAGCGGAGATCTGCTCTAAACCCAACCGGAAGAGGATTTCGAACAGGAGGCGCAGGCCTAGTAGTAATCCAACCATTCTGGACCAAGTAAGGATACAACTCAGCATAAGTCATGGGAATAGGATCAAAGTTTGGCCTGCTCCTGGCATTATGATTCTGGTTCTGGCCAACATTCCTTTGAATAGATGGACGATTGATCATCAGAGCAACTGCAGTAGGGTATGATTGTTCATGGTGTTGTTGTCTGCGACGAGTTATCCCAACAACACTTGCTTCACTAGCAAAAATATTGACTTGAGGCATGACAATCCTCTGAGGTTGAGTTTCCCTAATGATCAAAGCCTGTAGCATCTCCATGATCTGACTCACATCGCTTTTCAACTCATCAAGGTCTTCCCTAACTTTCTTGTTGTGTTGGGCTTGACTTTCCATTCTCAATCTAATAGCTCTCAATCTGTTAGCAGCTCTAGTACCGTTTCTGTGGTGAGGAGTCAGCTTGACTGATCAACAGACAACTGAGGAAAGAAACAACCGGGATGAGTTCCCACACAACTCGGATGAACAAAAGAATATGCGAGGATGCAATGATATGCAATGTTCACTTCCATTTTCAGAAAAAACAACTCGATTATTGCAAACATGGTCAACATCGAGAATACTGTCATGAAAAATCTTGACAAAAAAAAAATTTATTCTTTCCAAACATTTGCAATAATCGGAATTATTTTCCTTGAAAAATGGTTGTGATGATGATCATGATGAGTATGTAGATGCAACAAACACAAACAAGATCACGCAAAGCACACAGGTTCAAAGGTTCGAATCACGAGCATGGAGTCAAGGTAACAGAACACCAACCCAAACAGGCATGTACTAAGGTTTGTCTTCATTGTACCTGCAAAAAAACAGAAGGGTGCTAACAGAGGTTCCCGGAGTTAACAACTATCTTTAGAATATCATCGGTACGTTGGATTACTCCCCAACCGATAACATTCTTAAAATAGACCTCGTCCGAGTGTAGTATCGCGTGACAAACACCTTAGGTTTACACCCAGACAGTTTCCGCACTACGTTCCTAAATTGGCTTAGATTGGTTAAGGGTTCTACGGTCCTCAGTATGATCAGCTCAAGGTCGGAAAATAATGCCACGTACGATTACTCGTCATGACATTGATAGTCCAAGAGAGCCTAACCGAGTGGAGATTATCAAATTGATATTGCTTTGGACTACTCCATCGCATATCGCTTCGAATATCGCCGTCCTATCATAAGTGTCACTCAGATCTGGGTTAGGATCTATCTCACAGAGGATCACCAAAACCGAAACGGAACAACCAAGTAACAAGCAAATCAAACTAAAACAGTAAACAAATCAAAGTAGGCCGAATCCACTTAGAGATTGACTCCCCAGCAGAGTTGCCACTTTTCTGTAGCGGTAAAATCATGAGTGTAAGCTATTGATTAACTTAACTCGATATACACAGAGTCGCCACCGCGCTTTTATTTATTTCCAAATGGAAAAAGGAAAATGAACGAACAAAACCTTAACGAATCTTAAAAGCTAAAAAGCTAAAAGAATCAAACAGAGATTGGGTACGGGGATTGGTTACAAATCGGGAAGGTTTTAAGCACCCGACTTGTCCGTGGTACTCCACGGGAACCCTTTGAAATGTTTACTGCATTTTTGGTTTGAAATGGTTTGCTTGAAAAAAAAAGATTGAGGAGATGAGAAGAAGAATGTTTTTTAAGATTTTGGTGTTTGAAGAGACGAACGTCTCATGCCTACGTACCCACAAAGTGCAATGCGAGATCAAAACCCCGTAGTTCATGGTACAAATTGTGAAAAGGCAAATGAGTTGAATTGATTTTAAAATGTAAAGATAAGTCGTCATCCTTTAGAGAATAATTCCGCTAGAAAAGATGAATCATATCTAAACATAAAAAAATTACAAGAACAATGCACGAGGGCACAAAAACAATTGAATGAGTTTGAAAGTTTTTTAATTTTTTTGAGAAAGAAAGTTTCGATATGCTTATGTGGTTTAACATTTATTTAAGGAAATGAAATGAAAAGGTAAAAGCAATGACCTAAGTCAAGGTTTGATTGAGAAAAATGTTTGAAGTTTGAAAACAAAGAATGTTTTGAAAATAGGAAGGAGATTTGAAAATTGAAGAAGATTGGAAGAGATGAAGGGACTATCCTAAGACTTGAAAATAAAAGCTAAGGAAGAAATGATCAAACCAATATGGCAAGCATCTCTGAGACAATTGGATTTCCATCTTCATAAACAAGTAACTCAACCGGAGCCAAAGTCTTCAATCCATAACAAATGAGCAAAGGGATGATCCTAGAATCTAGGTCCGAATCTCCGAAGCAAGGGATAGTAACCATAGTCCGAAATTAAAGTCACCCATTTTTTAGATGTTTAATCCGTTATTAGTGTTTTGGTGTCCAAATGGACAAATGAAAAATAACAAGCAACAATAATATATACAATAAGCAATATGATGAATGAATATAGAAGCATAATAAGAGAGGTAGGGAACGAGAGATTAAAGTAAAAGGATAAGGTGCGAGAGATTTAATTAAATGTTAGTATATTCACAATATTAATATTTACAATATAAAGTGGTATGATGAACTTAATCAAGCACAACCACGAAAAGAAAAATAAAGTCGAGGCAACCGGATCCAAGTGGATCGCATTCCGAATCGGGACAACTGTAGGTCTATGTTAAGCAATCGCCGAGTAATTTACGGAGTAATTACCCTACAAATGAGGCCGGCCACCACTAATTAAAGTGGAAAATATTCGTGTTAATACATGTTAGAGAAACGATATTATGAATCGTTCTCCGAAAACATGCCACACGAAAAGAAAGAGAACGGTCTAATCTTAATCGAGATTATCGTTGAATTTCTCGAAAAGCAACCTATCACGATCTCAAAGTATGGAGAATGATCCAAATGATCATTCATCCATAGATTTGAAAGAATGAAGATTAAGCTTAATCGGAAATCAACAATCCCAAATCGGAAGATTGTCATCGACCAAAATTAAAAAGAGATGAAGAAAATGGATCCAAAATTAGATCCATAAAAGAAGAAATAGGAATAATATTTTTTTAAATCTTTTCTTTGAAACTCTTTTCCTAAAAAAACAATTTCTAAAAATATTATCTAAACACATTCCTAAAATTCTTTTTCCATAACCTTTTTTTCTAAAATGTAACCTCTAAAAATTCTTTTTCTAAACCATTACTAAAATGAACATTAAACTCAACTTATTAAAAGAATAAACTAAAAAAAAGAAAGAAGAAAAATGGAGGGGGACGCATGGACTTAGGAGGTATGATAGCAACATATTAATCCAAAGGGTTTTAGGCCCAAACCAGCAGATTTCAAGTGTCTTATGAAAAAAAAAAGTAAACACTCTTCTTCTTTAACGCAAGAACAATGTAGGGTAACAAATTGAAACAATACAGCAACATTACACTTCTCCTTTTCGCAAAAACCGGCGGCTTATACCTCTCTCTCTGAAGATCATGGATCGGCAACCACCACCTCCATCACTTTCAAATGAAAGAAACACGAAGTAACTGCATAATTCCTTCTCTTGTTCGTCGCAATTGACCCGCAAACAACAACTCGCCGTGATTCACTTCCTCCGGTCAAGCCTTAGTTGTTGTTGTTGTGGAAATTCGAAGAAATGGATGAAGGTATGTGATTGTTACAAGTTTAATTGTGAATGAGGTTTTGAGATTTGAATCTGGATGAAATTAGTAAAAGTTTGGAGTGAATGAGTTTGACGGTTTATTTGAAGTTTTGAAGCTTTGGATTTTGAGATTTCAATTTTGGTTGAAACTTTGTTTTGGTTTTACAGGGATTTGGTATGGCTATCCAAGCTTGTTCAATTGAAAGGGAGAGGGTTCTTTTTATAGAGGAGAAAGGGTGTTATGCAACTGCCGTTTTGAGGTACTCACGGATGCGTTTTGGTTTGGAGAGATTCTCGTGCATTTTCATTTCAATTTTCTTGCTGCGTTTTGTTCTTGTAATGTTTGCATTTTGAATTTGATTTGTTTTCATTTCAGGTGTTGGATGCGTGATAACCGCGTGCGGCTGAGGCATGAGCTGCATGACTCTGTGCGAAATGGCTTGAGTGTGACACGTGCGTGTGAAGTGTGCATTTTGGAAGCTGTTCGGCGTGTGAAGATTGAGCCTACGGATTTGTTGTATTTTTGCTTTGGCTGGCTTGCCGTACGGATTAGTTGCTTTGGCTTCGGTATAAGCTGGTGATGTGCGGCTTGCCTTGCTGCTGTTTTCGGCGTGAAGCTGTTGGAAATATTGGCTTGAGGCTGGGCGATGCCGAATGCGTGCGGGCGTATGGATGTAGCTGGTGAAAAGAAGAGCTGGGCCAAGCTGTCTGTGGCTAATTGTTGCGCGTCTGCTGCTATTGTTGCTTTGGCTTGAGGCTAGGAGTTGATGTGCGGGAGAGGCTGAAGATTTGTGGGCCTTGTTGCTTTGGCAAGTGGGCGGCTTGTGAATGGAATTTTGCAAGATGGATATTGATGATGTTGGTTGAGTTTGAAAGGGCTAAAAAACTTCTCTTTTTTTTATTTTGGTAATTAATATATGAGATATATTTTTGTATGAAATGGAAAGAAAAAGTGATGGATTTGATATTATATATATTTTGGTAAAAAAATTTGGGAATGTTAAAAAAATGAAAAGAAGGAATAAATTGGAATAAGAAAAATGGAAATTTTTTATTTAAATGGATAAAATATGAACTAAAAAATGGATAAGAATAAGAAAAGAAAAAAAAGGTAATTGGATATTTGGAAATAAGAAATAGAAAAATGGAGAATGATTAGAAATAGGTGGATAAAAAAATATGAATCGGGTAATGGATGAAGTAATGACTTTTAGCCCAAAACAAACTCTGATTTTTTTTTAACCGAGCCACTGATAAGAATGAATGCAGTCAATCTTGAACCACTGGACAACTCCTGATTTTTTCTTACACAAGCCACAAACACCTGAAATCTGTCTGAACATTCTCCTGATGATTTGAACTCAAGCTGAGAAACATAAATTCTCAGACAAACCACTGATAAACTGATGAACATGAAGATTCAAAACAAACTTCTCACAGAATACTGTCTGATAGTTGATAACATCGCACATAACACAGTCCTGAACTTTTGAATACGCATTGTCTGAGAAATGAACCACTGGCACAAGTCACTTGCAATTGAACAATCTATTGATAGTTTGACCAAGATTAGGTCAAACATCCATCTGAATCGAATTGTGACTGAACAAATGCCTCTGAATTAAAATCAATGCCCTGTCCTTAAAATCCTGCAACACAGAAGAAGAAGAAGAAGAGGCAACTGCAATATATTTTTTTTTGATATTTTGGGTTAGAAGTCAGTAAAATATGAACAGGTAATAGAAATTAAACAAGGTGATCCTCTGCAAGGCATAGACCTGCACCTAAAAAGGGATACATGAACCAGTGCGTGATCCTGTTTGTATGCAAATGCAGATGAGATGTGAGAAATCTTAGGGTCAAAAATTAGGGTCTGACAGATGCCCTATTTAAGTTTCTTCGATCCAGAGATAATGAAGATTGAAATCTTCGTTTCGACAAGATGGAAGATACTTAAATATCAAAAAACCCAATTTTTGATCCTAAGATGCCAAAAACTGGAATGAAATGAAATGAAAGATATGAAAATGATATGGGAATGATACGGAAATGACATGAAACAAATAAAACTGTTTATGAAAACATATGAAAATATATGAAGACACATGAGATGTTATGAGGAAAATATGAAACTATATGAAAATATGTGACCGCATATGAAATAATATGAGACAATTTATGAGATGATATGAAATGTATCTGGAACCAAATGAAATGCAAAGAAGTCCGTGAGGGACAAGACGACACATGGAAAAGAATAAATGCTGGGGATAAGGATCATAAAACTCTGACGGGGAAAACAACATGCTAGAGACCAACACATGGCTCAGCCGAGGTGGAAATGTCCAAGAATGGCAATTGGACAGAAAACATCACAACATCCAAGAATGGCACTGAATGAAGTGAGAAAAGTCCCGAAACAACATATCAGAAGCATCCACGGATGACATTATTGACTTTAATAGGGATATCCGAGAATGGCAATCGGAAAAGGGTAATTACAACAATCTGAGAATAACAATCAGATGAAAATGTGAAACTCAACATTCAGGAACAACACTGAATGAAATGGGAAAAAATTCGGGAAAGCAACATCAACTCAATGATGACTTCAACATGAAAATCCGAGAATGGCAATCGGAAGGAAATGATCACAACATCTGAGAATGGCAATCAGATAAAATGTGAATCACAACATTCAGGAACAGAACTGAATGAGATGGGAAAAAGTCCGGGACAGTGCATCAAATCAATGATGACTTCACTATGGACATCCGAGAATAGCAATCGGATAGGAAGTGATCACAACATCTGAGAATGGCAATCAAATAAAAATGTGAATCACAACATTCAGGAAATGAACTGAATAAGATGGAAAAAAGTCCGGGACAGTACATCAAATCAATGATGACTTCACTATGGACATCCGGGAATAGCAATCGGATAGGAAGTGATCACAACATCTGAGAATGGCAATCAGATAAAAATGTGAATCACAACATTCAGGAAAAGAACTGAATGAGATGGAAAAAAAGTCCGGGACAGTACATCAAATCAATGACGACTTCACTATGGACATCCGGGAATAGCAATCGGATAGGAAGTGGTCACAACATCTGAGAATGGAAATCAGATAAAAATGTGAATCACAACATTCAGGAAAAGAACTGAATGAGATGGAAAAAGTCTGGGACAGTACATCAAATCAATGATGACTTCACTATGGACATCCGGGAATAGCAATCGGATAGGAAGTGATCACAACATCTGAGAATGGCAGTATATGCTAACATTCCATCAGCAATATGTATATACAAAGAACCACAGTTACAGCAGAAAGCCTAAGTGTCCTCGTTGCACTCACAAATATAGATAGATTCTCCTTTTGGCACTCGCTCGTGTCATCATTCCCTAGTAAAGTCGCCAGGACATTCTCCACAAACAGATATCTATACAGTCTTTGGACACTCGTCCGTGTCACCATTCCCCAACATGGTTGCCTAAACACTTATTGTAAACCAAACACTTGTTTAATACACTATCTTTCGACACCCGTCTGTGTCATCTTATCCCCACGGATCGTCAGAATATCTCTTACATTTATAAGTTCATAACTTATAAACTTCCTTTTGTGCATCATTGCTGCATTTTTACTTGTGAATTAGAGTGAGTTTGCTCATTAATGCTCCTTCTCTTCTTTCTTTCTTCAAGAAACTTATCTTCTTAAGTGAAGTAAGTTGTCTTGCTTCTTTCTGCTCCTTCTCCTTTCATCCTGTTTCTTCCATGGTGGCTTTTCCTTGAAGATCTTCTTGCAAGCCTCATTAACCCTAGGAAAAACCAAGCATGATCACAATTAGGGTTTGATTAGTCCACCCCATTAGTTTTACCTTTGTGTCATCTTTGAGTCTTCTCTTCTCATCTCTTAATCAAGGACTAAACCTTAAAAGTTGTAAGGCTTTGTGATTAAGCTTATGCCTGCATCCTTCTATTAGGATGGAGTGTATAACTTTAATCTTAAGTGTTAAACCCTTAATGTGTTTAAATCCTTTAATCAATCCATCTAATAAATCATTAAGACATCAAGCTTATAACTTGGACCTTGCATTAGGGTTCTAATTCTTCCTTAATTGGTAAAGAAGGACTAACCCTAGTGTTAATGGACAAGTCCCTCTCAAGTTGTCTTACCAACCATAAAATCCACTTCTTAATCTTATCATTAACTAAAATCCACTTTAATAAAGGCTTTGTTTTGTCATGAGGTTAATCCCTAACCATGGATTAAGTTGAGGAGTCTTTCTCAGCTTAAATGTTCTCATCTATTATCCTTCTATTAGGATGGTGTAATGGGTGCATTAAATCCTTGATTATGGCTTAAACTCATTCCTCAACACTAAACAAAAAACTCCAAAAAACATCTAAATAAATGCAAGTAGGTTAATGATCTTAATCCTACATCATGGTGATTAAGTGTGAGGTGTTTACTTCATGCTTAAGGTATTCTCATTACCCCTAATCAGAGGGAGGATGTGATGAGTTTACTAACCCTTGGGTTAGGCTTAAGCTCATTTTCTTATGACAAACACAAAAAGCCATAAAGACTGAAAACACAAAAACAAACAATAATCGTCTCCTCCGGGATTCTTTTCTCATCATCTTCACTCACAAACGAGAACTTTCCTCTTCCGTCTAATGTAAGACAGTTTTCACCTGAGCCAGACAGGTAATACACTTAAGCATAGACAAGTAAGCAGTTCACAAGTCAATTTATCTTTCAGTCTTTTTGAGTCGAACTACGGTGTTCTGACTTCCTCATTGCACGAGAGGATACTTAGGCATAACTTAACAGTTATCGAACAAAAGTCTCTGTATATTCCCCCCTCTTCCAGCATTATTCTTTAAGCCTCATAATCTTGAGCTTCATATTCTTTCTTTGCACTGACACTTCTTCAATTCATTTCACATTTCTTTTACACTGACACTTGCATTCTTTTCCATCTTTTGCACACAAAATAGCACTGACACTACCCCTTTAAAACACAAACCTTTCAAGCGTGGATCCCATCAAGTACAAAGGACAATCTGGGTGCTAATACCTTCCCAGGTTGTAACCAACCCCCTTTCTCAGTTTCTCTTGTTCGCAACCGTCTTATCCATCTTTTCTTAGGTTTATGCAGCATTACCTTTCCTTCGGGATAAAAATGCCTAGCTGGCGACTCTTTTCATTTTCCCCTTTCGCCGACCGTTCGCGTCTGTACCCTATTTGACCTAGCCTCAGGGAGCGACAGGGAGTGACAAACCTCCAACTCGACTGGGGAATAATCTGCCAAGACCTAGCTGGGGAGAGAATTCTGATAATTCTGACTTTGTGGGGAGAAAACTGCATTCAGCTGCTTGCTGGGAATAAAGCCTCCTCTTGGGGAAAAAAGAAATATTCAACCGATCTTGAAGTTCTGTTGGGAACACTTCCTGTTCTGACTCAGTTGGGGAATATTTCGTTTCAACTCTGCTGAGGATGCTAGGTATCACCTTTCCGCTGGGGACAAAAAATGTAAAGCGTCTCTCTTCGGGGGAGACACTTTTCTTGGGGAATAGATGCCAATGATTATTGGACTTTATTTGGAAACTTCGCTGGGGAAAACTGCGAACACTGCTGGGCAAGGAAGAGAACCCCCGGGTTCTCCTGCATCTTCACCACTTCTATGGAATAACGAATCTTCCTGTACTACTGGGATAGTGAAGACTCTGGTGAGAGATACTCCTTCTTTGAAGGAAAACTCTGCTTGGGGAAATCCCCAGTCTTCCGACCCTACTGGGGATAACACCACTGGAGATGTTTTCTGCTGGAGATAAGAGTCTTGATCGTCTCTTGCTGAGAGATGATAAGTCTCATGTTGGGGATAAGAGACAGTGATATCCTTCTGTTTGGGAAGCACCCTTCTCTACTGCTTTGTTGGAGAAGGGAAGTCTTGGTGAAACTTATTAAAGAATCTTGTTCAATGATCTGCTGAGGAAAAGACATTCTCGATGTTCTGTGTTGAGCAATGGCTTTGCTAGAAACACCTGTACTTGCATGTACACAATTGATAGCGCCTACAAAGTGGAGGGTTAGTTTGTCCAGCATGCCCTGGGTTCATGGTCTGAATTACCATCCCAATCACTTAACATTCAAAGTGATTTTAAATGTTTTCCTTTCACATGTCATTTATAAAGACACCAAGTTTTAATGCAATGTTCTTTTATAAAAAATTCAGGACATTTTTGAAAACAAAGCAAGTAAAAATAAAACAAGGATAAATCTTTTTGATTGAACATTCTTTTATTGATGAGCCTATGAATTGGCAAAAATTTACATCAGGAAGCAATCACCTAGAAAGAGGTGATCACTGTAAATTGAGAAAAAGAAACTATCCTAATGGCAATGTGCGACATTCCGATGAGTTTCAGTTCTGCTATGACCAGTATGTCTTCAAGATTTTCCATTCCTTCTTTCGCTTTTCGAAGAAGAAGATTGGACTGATTCCTACCCTTCTGAGATTTCCAGGTTTACTGATGACGTAGTACAAATTATCTAGACCGCACGCATTCGCTTATTCCCTCTTTTGCGTGGATCGCCCCTTCGGGTTTTCAATCCACCGGGATACCCTTTTTTGCCTGAGCTGTCCACTGTAACTTTTCAGCTCAGCGGGTGTACATTTTTTTTCAAATATTTCCCTAATTTTTTCCCAGGCTTTTATTCTGTTTTTGGATCGCCGGGATGCCTTTTTTGCCTGGACTTTTATTCTGATTTTGTCTAGCGGGTCTTTTTATGCGAAGTATGTTTTCACTGCGTCTGAGTTAACAAGGGATTGGAAGTCTTCGCCATCCATGGTTGTTAGCATCAAGGCTCCGCCCGAGAAGACCTTTTTAACCATGAATGGACCTTCATAGTTGGGTGTCCACTTGCCCCTGTAATCTATTAGAGGAGGAAGGATCCTTTTCAGCACTAGATCGTCGGGTATGTATCATTGAAGTTGCAATTTCTGGTCGAAAGTCCGCTTCATTCTCCTATGATACAACTGTCCATGACACGCAGCTGCTAGGCATTTCTCTTTAATGAGGCTCAGTTGATTGTACCTGGATCAGAGCCACTCAGCTTCATCAAGCTTGACATCCATCATTAGTCTCAGCAAGGGGATCTCGAACTCAACCAGCAGGACTGCCGCCATACCGTACACAAACGAGAATGGGGTTGCTCCTATCGAAGTGCACACAGATGTCTGGTACCCATGCAGTACGAATGGTAGAATTTTGTGCCAGTCTTTGTATGTCACAACCATCTTCTGAACAATCTTCTTAATGTTCTTGTTGGCCGCCTCGATGGCGCCATTCATCTTCGGGCGATACAACGACGAATTGTGATGCTCGATCTTGAAATCCTGACACAAGTCTGCCATTATCTTATTGTTGAGATTAGAACCATTGTCAGTAATGATTCTTTCGGGAATTCCATACCGGCATATGATATCCCTCTTGATGAATCGGACTACCACTTGTCTTGTGACGTTGGCATAAGACGCCGCTTCAACCCACTTCATGAAGTAGTCTATAGCAACTAGGATGAAGCGGTGACCGTTGGAAGCGGTGACCGTTGGAAGCGGTTGGCTCAATATTTCCAATCATATCAATGCCACACGTGGAGAAGGGCCAAGGTGAAGACATGACACTCAATGGACTGGGAGGTACATGAACCTTGTCAGCGTAAATTTGGCACTTGTGGCATTTGCGGGAATATTTGAAGCAATCAGATTCCATGGTGATCCAATAATATCCCGATCTCAGTAGTTTCTTTGCCATAGCATGTCCTCTAGCATGGGTACCAAAAGAGCCTCCGTGCACTTCTTGCATCAACATGTCCGCTTCGTGTCTATCCACGCATCTGAGCCGGCCCATGTCGAAGTTTCGTTTGTAGAGCACATCATCCTGGTTTAAGAAGAACCCGCCTGCCAACCTCCTAAGGGTTTTCTTGTCTTTTCTTGATGCCCCTGCCGGGTATTCCTGAGACTTAAGAAATTACTTGATGTCGTAATACCAGGGTTTGTCATCGTTAACACCGTCAACTGCGAACACATATGCCGGTATTTCGAGACGAGACACGTTGATTTTAGGCACATTATTCTCTTGGTGAACCTTGATCATGGAAGATAAGGTTGCCAAAGTATCAGCAAATTGATTCTCGTCCCGAGGTATGTATTGTAGCTTGACCTTCGTGAAGAAAGTCAACAACCTTCTGGTATAGTCCCTGTAAGGAATCATATGAGGTTGATGAACCAGCCATTTGCCGTTAACTTGGTTGACAACCAAAGCCGAATCACCGAAGATCTCAAGGTTTTTTATTCTCAAACCAATTACTTCCTCGATTCCCATTATGCATGCCTCATACTCTGCTTCATTGTTAGTGCATTAGAATGTCAGTCAGGCAGTGAAGGGCATATGAATCCCTTTCGGCAAGATAATAACGACACCAACTCTGCTTCCTTTCAGGTTAACAGCTCCGTCAAACATCAGATTCCATTTGGATTCGGGGTCTGGCCCCTCCTCCGGGAGTGGTTCTTCGCAGTCTTTCGACTTGAGGAACATGATGTCCTTATCCGAAAATTCAAACCTCATGGGTTGGTAATCATCAATTAGATGTTGGGCCAAGTAATCCAAAAATACACTTCCTTTGATAGCCTTTTGTGAACTGTACTGGATATCATATTCCGTCAGAATCATTTTCCATCGGGCTACTCTTCCGGTTAGAGATGGATTTTCGAAGATGTATTTCACGGGGTCCATCTCTGAAATCAACATGGTGGTGTGAGTCAGCATGTACTGTCTTAGTCGGCGAGCATCCCATGCCAAAACGCATCAAGTTTTCTCAAGCAGTGAGTTGTGAGTCTCATAGTCGGTAAATGTTTTGCTAAGGTAATAGATTGCATGCTCTTTTCGACCAGACTCGTCCTGCTGACCCAACACACCGCCTATTGATCCTTTGAGTACTGTGAGGTACATGATTAGAGGTCTCCCTGGCACCAGAGGCATGAGAATTAGAGGTTCTTGCAAATACTCCTTGATTCTATTGAAAGCTTGTTGGCAGTCATCATTCCATTCGATGGCCTGATTCTTCCTCGGAAGTTTGAAAATAGGCTCACATGTGGTCGTTAGGTGAGATATGAACCTTGAAATGTAGTTCAACCTCCCTAAGAAGCCACACACTTCCTTCTCAGTTTTTGGTTCAAGCATCTCTTGAATTGCTTTTACTTTCGCAGGGTCGACCTTAATCCCCTTTCATTGACGATAAAGCCCAACAACTTTCCGGAACGCACCCCGAATGTGCATTTGTTCGGGTTTAGTCTCAGCTTGAACTTCCGAAGCCTATCAAATAGCTTGGCTAAGTTGACCAAATGTTCCTCTTCTGTTCGTGACTTCGCAATCATGTCATCGACGTAGACCTCAATCTCGTGATGATTCATGTCATGGAATAGAGTCACCATCGCACGTTGCTATGTTGCCCCAACATTTTTCAAACCAAACGACATGACTTGGTAACAGAAGGTTCCCCATGGGGTAATGAATGTTGTTTTCTCCATGTCATCTGGCAACATCTTGATTTGATTATAGCCTGAAAGGCCATCCATGAAGGAAAACACAGAGAATTGGGCAGTGTTATCAACTAGCTCATCAATATGTGGCAATATGAAGTCATCTTTGGGGCTGGCCCTATTCAAATCCCGATAGTCCATGCACATTCTGAATTTACCATCCTTTTTAGGGATTGACATGATGTTTGAAACCCACGGAGGATAGCTTATTACAGCCAAGAATCAGGCATCAAATTGCTTTTGAACTTCTTCTATGATTTTGATGGCCATGTCGGGTCTGGTTCTTCTTAATTTCTGCTTTACCGGCGGGCAATCCTCTTTGAGCAGTAGCTTGTGCACTAAAATATCGGTGTCCAATCCTGGCATGTCCTGGTAAGACCAGGCAAAGATGTCAACATACTCTCGAAGCACGAAAATCAAACGGCTCTTAACAGATCCTTCCAATGTGACCCCGATCTTAACCTCTTTTTTACCTTTTGCTATGCCCAGGTTGATCACCTCAATGGCCTCTTCATGCGGCTGAATCACCTTCTCCTCTTGTGTGAGCATTCTGGCTAACTCATCGGGTAATTCACGGTCTTCCTCAACCTCTCCGTCAGCTTGCTGGATTGGATTATCAAAATCATACTTGGCCATAACAGAAGAGTTATCAAGAGAATCCGAAGGATTGGTTCTGCACAAGTGATGTGCTTATTTCAGAATCCGTTTTTTTTTTATGAAAACCACAAGACAAAACAAAAGAAAAACATTGCCATTTTATTTGTTTTTGTGAAAAAATTCAAAAAGAAAGAAAGGGAACACAGTTTGAAAAGAATGTCCTTTATTTATGATAAAATAAATTGCATACATGCAAGGTGGCCCTGCAATGAATCCATACACCTTAGGCATAGTGCAGGACTTGACATGTGTATTCTAATGAGAAAACAAAGAAAATTACTTTGGCAGGCCAGTGACTTGAATGAAATCTTCGGTGAACCAATTTGTTAATTCTTCCCCTGGGCTGCATGGGCGTACCCAGTTGTTGAGATCACCACCATCATTAATGACATATTCAACGGCACAAATTTGATTTGGGTCGATTACTCCCTCACTTGAGAAACTAACCGTTCTGCTTTGGGATCCTGTTGCCTGACTCAGGACATAGCTTATCCCAAACTTATCTTCTTTCTTGACCACCTGGACATGCTTGCCCCAGCCTTGAGCGTTTCCAGCTTCAACCATTTCCCTGGCCTGTTTGTAGGAGGATATAGAAGTTCCTGCTTGCTCACTGTTCTTGGTAACACAATTGGGAGCAACTGTACTGGAATTCACGGTTTCAAAGGCATGGCTTAACGTTTCATGTATCTCCCCATCTATTTCAACGTACTTGAATGTCGACAAATAGTTGACAAAAATATCCTCTTCCCCTCACACAATAACCACTTGACAATCAACAACATATTTCAACTTTTGATGCAAGGTTGAAGTTATTGCGCCTGCGGCGTGGATCCATGGACATCCCAGGAGACAATTGTAAGCTGGCTGGATATCCATGACATAGAATATACTTTTGAAGACCTGCGATCCTATCTTCACTAGAAACTCAACCTAACCAAATACCAATCTTCTAGAACCATCAAAGGCTCTTATCACCAGGTCACTTGGTCTCAAGACTATTCCGTCTATTTCCAGCTTCATCAAAGCCTTTTTTGGAAGTACGTTCAAAGAAGAGTCGGTGTCAACTAGAACGTGAGATAACACAAAACCTTTGAACTTCATAGTGATGTGCAAGGCCTTGCTATGGTTTATCCCTTCCAATGTTAGGTATTTGTCTGTATAACCCAATCCATGACTGGCATTGACACTTGCAATCACAGTTTCAAGTTGTTTCACAATTATCTCCTGCGGGACATAAGCCATTTGTAGAACTTTCAACAATGCCTCACGGTGTGCTGGAGAACACATAAGCAGCGATAATATTGAGAACTTTGAGGGTGTTTGGTTCAGCTGGTCAAAGACTCTGTAATCGCTCTTTTTGATGATCTGCATAAATTCTCCGACCTCCTTTTCATAGGCGCTCTGCTCTTTTGATAGAATCACCACTTCTTCTGTAGCTACCTGATTCCCTTTAGCCCGTGCTGCAGCTTCAGCTTTGTTGTTCGTTCGGAGAGTTTGTAGGGCGAAGATCCGTCCACTTCTGGTGAATCCACCTATTCAGCCAATGTTTACAACACTTAGATCAATAACAAATGGGGACTTATCTTCAATCTTCTGCCCCTGAATATACACATTTGAGACATAATGCCAAGGAACTGCTTTTTCACTCTCGTAGGGAACCGGTCCAGGAAATGTGATGGTTACAGGGCTTGTGGTAACAAGTCTTACCTCTTGTGGTATGTAGATGGTAACTGGTGCCGGTGGAGAAGGCATTTCCTCTGGAGTGAAATGTATGGTAATAGTAGACACATTATTGCTTTGATTATTTGCTTTATCAAACTGCAGCGTGCCTTCATCAATCAAAGCTTGAATACCCATTTTCAACTTATCAGACTCGTTCTCAGAAGTCTTAAAATCTCACAATCTTTGCTACATCCAAGAAACACCTGGCCTTTCAATAATCTCTCCTTGACAACAGACAAAGAAGTCTTAACTTCATTGACATCCATAGTCAAATTCAAGGTTCTCCCTTATTCAAAACAATTGATCCTTGCTACTCCATGATTAGGAATAGGATTTGTATTAACATTTGGAGGTGGTGCAAAGTTGATGGTTTTTGCGTGAATCAAATCTTGGACTTTCAGCTGTAAAGCCCTGCAGTTCTCAGTTGTATTCCCCGAGGCACTTGAATGAAAAGCACATCTGGCGTTGGCGTCGTAGCCCGGTGGTAGACAATCCCCAGTGATAGGTTGCAGCGTCCTTAAGTGAATCATGTTCAAGTCCAACAATCTCTGAAGTAGTGTAGTATATGTCATCGAAATAGGCTCAATGACACGATCGGATTGGCACGAAAGCCGCTGGTAAGGCCTTTGTTGACGTTGATTCTGTTGATGTGGTTGTTGTGAGTAGGCCCTGATAGGAAAGTAACTGCAGTCACCTGACCATAGTGATTCTGACAATTCCGGCCACGGCCTCTATTGTAAACAACATTATTTTCGCCTTCTCCCTTCCTTTGGGGACCGGCGTAGGGCTTTCTTCCCCCAGCTGAACTGCTGGCACCAACATCTTGAATCTTCCCCGTCTTTAGAAAATTTTCTACCCTTTCACCAGCAATGACAAGATCAGTAAATTTGGTGGCTGAACAGGAAGCCAGATGGTCAATAAACACCCCTTGAAGAGTACTCATGAACATATCCATAATTTCGTTCTCAAACAACGGAGGTTGCACTCTCGCAGCTAGTTGGTGCCACCTCTAGGCGTACTCTTTGAAACTTTCTTTGGCATTCTGTGACATGCTCTGAAGTTGTATACAGTTTGGAGCCATGTCCAAATTATACTGATAATGCTTGACAAAGGCTTCAGCCAATTCCTTCTAGCTCCTGATAGAGATCCTACTCAGCTTCATGTACCATTCTTGGGATGCCCCAACGAGACTATCCTGAAAATAGTACATCCACGACTTTCATCATTGGTATGAGCAGCAATTCTACCGATAAAAGACTGGAGATGGGTCCTTGGGCAAGAAGTAACATTGTACTTGTCAAAGGTGGGATCTTTGAATTAGTAGGGAATTATCACCCCAAGCACAAGACCCAAGTCAGTGATGTCGAATCCCAAAGATTTCTGAGATTGAATGGAACGAATTTGCTCAGCCATTTCCTCAAAACGACGATTGACTTCAGCGCCCTGTCCTTCCAGGTCTTCTAGGATGGTGAACTGATCATCTTGATTATCCACTGGTGGTTGAGGACCACCACCAGCATTGACAATAACCTCATGTTGAGGTTGAGGTTGAGGGCCACCACTTCTGCCCGGAGCACCTGTACCTCTGGGACCTCTACCATTGTTGTCGTCACCATCTATCATCTCTCGTAGACGCTCTTGGTTCTGATTAATTCCAGTTACCAAGGTCATGAATTGGTCCATACGATTGTGCAGCTCTGCCAGTCCAGCTTGCATTTGATCCATGATCCTGACTCTGTTTTGTTTAGTAGGATACCTATGAACCTTCTTCGTAGCAATATTGCCTGAAATATAAGAGATGTTAGCAATCTGGGAATGTACCTGCAAAACAAAGAAATAAGGTGATATGTATGCAATGCAATTGTTTATGCTTTCGATCTCAAGTTTATTCATGCCCCGTTCCGGCATTTAAGAAAGAAATCCAGATGGCTTTCGACTCCCGACTTTGAAAAGCCTTTGCATAAAAATTGGATTCATGTAACCGTAATGGCCCAAGTGTCAGTGTGTGCAGAAAATAGAGATAGTTGATTAAAAGCCGCATAACATAGATCAGCCCATAAGGCGAGAATAATAGCATTCCCAATAGGGTACAATTCTTACAAAAGGAAATGGAAATATGAAAGAACAAAATCAAGACTCCTACAACATACCAGTAGGTAATCCAAATATAGAGAAATCAAAGCTACATCTTGAAGACTCAGATCCCCCCTGTTAGGTCCCAACTTTAACCTTCTTAATTCCTGGTCTCAATTTGAGATCTTCTATCTCTTGGAGTGTCGCTTCAAGGGCCTTCTGGATCTGCTCCAGTTGTTGAGTCTTGGAACTCATCCGCAATTCGTAGAACTCTTCCCTTTCCTTGTGCACCTTCTGATCTTGAATCCTATGATCTTGCAACCAAGTGAGGGATTGTTTGACTTCCATGAGAGTCTTCTTAGTCTTTCTAAACTATTCCTCTCTTTTAGTATCCATCAGACCCCTTCTCTGAAAGTAGGTTTCTCTACCAGCGAATTCTTTCTCCTCAGTCTCTTGAGCTATCTGAATTTTATGCAGTTTCTCTTCTAGGATTGCCTTAGAATGAGTCATTTGATGGTACAGGCTAGTCATCTCGGCATTTTTCACCCTTAACTCTTGCAGCTAGGCTTCCAACTTCTTGTAGTCTTCTAAGGGAACAATGGTCTTAAGCTCAGTCACTGGAAGAACTTGAGGGGAGAATGGCAATAATGTTGCTCGAGCTCTACTATTTAGCCAATAATCATATTCCGGGAAAGTCTGATTGTTACATTCGCCAAAGCTAGCCATCCCTCCTCTTCTGATGAACTTCCAAGCTCCATAAGCTTTCCTCACCAAGGGAATATTGTCTCTCACCGGGAAGTAAAATGTAGGAGCCAATTTTAATTCTTTTGGGACATCTCTTAAAGCATATCCCAATTGTCTCCTCAATTAGATTGGGTTGTAGTTTATATCTATAGCCATTCCCAGCAAAGGTACACTGAGGTAACTCCCATAACTGGTGATAAAATGTGCATCTTGAAGTCTTTGAGTAAACTATCTGACGTCTCTGGCAAATAAATTATACAGCTTCTGGGCCCAAACCAAAGTATGATCACTGAACACCCCGGTGCTAGGCAAGTGCCTTATGAACCACATATAGAACAAAGGAGCACATCATAGAACTAAACCTGCTCACTTCCTTTTGGTCTTGTAGTGAACTGAGTAATACAAATCTCCCAGGAATGTAGGCACATGGTTCTTCAGCAAGAACAAATGTATGGAATTCATGTGTATGAACATTTCCATATCCGCAAACAGAATGATGCCATAAATAGAGAGAGCCAGAATGGTATACACAGAATCCTATTATGCTTCAACGACAAACTCTTCAGCCTTCTTCACTAAAACCTCCAAAGAGAAGCCTGGCATACCCCTTTTAGTAATAGTCAGAGAATTCACTACAGAAGGGCTCAAATAAAGAGCCTTGGAGATTACCTCAGGTGCAGGTCTAACCATTTCAGCATTGAAAGGGATTTGGTCTTGAATAGGAACTCCCAAGATCAAAGCATACTCCTCCAGCAAAGGACCTAACTGAAAAATCTGGAAATGTGAAGCATCGAAGCTAAGGATCATAATATTGAAGCAGCGTGTGAATGGCACTTCTCTCAGAGGGGTCTAACTCTACCACCACATCCAGAATATTCCCGTAAGCTTTCCTGAACTCTCCCACATGATTGGGCATAATCAAATCTATCATTTTTTTTAACAAAGCCAACCTTGGTGTCAAAAAATTTGAAGTGAATGTTCTGCTTGCGAGGGTCTTCCATCTCTGCACAATATACCGGAACCGGAGACAGTAAGCTAAACATGAAAACGAAAGAAAAACATGGTCAATGCTGGAATGGTGGAATGATGCAATGCAAATGCAAGGACATATGATCAATATGTACTATTTGGCAACTGGATATTAGAGCCAAGTGATCAGAAACTCCCAAAGTCCTCTACGTAACAGCCCATACAACTCAGATAGTCATAAATAAACCCAGATCAAGGACCAGAACTAGCTTTGCTCAAGAACTCCAAGATCAAAGTAACGGAATCAGAACATAAGACTGTGCTGGTAATGAGGGTATGATGTGGTCAGGGCTTCCTACAAACCTGTAAACCCCTCTCAAACTCACGGGTGTGCTACTTGGGTCAACATCACGGACTCTCAAAGCCAAGCATCAATAATACGTTCACCATCTCTGAGAAATGGTTCATGACCAAATCAGGGAATTGGTTTGGCATTATGTACTTATGAGGGAGGTCTCAGCTAAGTCCAAGGAAACAAGCATCCCCCATAAGTCCCTGGCTTCAAGAACTAAATCGAGAAACAATAGTACATTCAGCCCTTGGGATAGAGTACTATCATCATATGATCAGTTTGCTTTAACTGGATTCCTATGAGAGAACCAGGCCATCCTATGCGAGTTCCCAGTGGACCCTCGGATGTAAGTGGGTTTGCCAACAAATATGGTCTACCATTGTCATCACTGGAGAGGTTTGTTTCCACAAAGGTCCTCAATGATTGGTCCCCAGATGCACATAACTATCAAGGTCTTATCCCGAAGTGGAGGAAATCCCCACACAAGATATTTCCAAGACGGTTGCAGTCTGGGTGTGAAACACATCGCCACTCATCATGCCACATGCGAGTACAACGTGTCCACACTAATCCTAGGGTGTACTCAAGTCGGGTATTTGGCTTATCTAACAGTAACTCCCATCCCACCAAAAAAATACAAACCAGCACAGACAGTCTAATATATATGATGCATGGAAAATAAATACTGAAAGTAGTAAATAAATGTTGTAAATAAAACTGTAAATAAAATACAGTAAAATAAACACACAACAGCAAATAGATAAACACCCAAAGAAATAAAGGCAAACAGGAACAAGGATTGACTCTCAAGGAAAAACCAGAGATTCTGGGTTCTATCCCCAGCAGAGTCGCCAACTGTCGCTCCCGGGACTTTCATCCAACTACAAACAACGAAAGTTACGCGGAAAAGTCAGAGTCGCCAGCCAGACATTTTTATCCCGGAGGAACGAGAAAGGTAATGCTGCACAAACCTAAGAGGGAAGGAAATGACGAGGTCCTGCGAACCAAGGATTTGGATTCAAAAGTCGGTTACGACCGGGGAAGGTATTAGCACCCCAGATCATCCGTCGTACTCGACAGGATCCACGCTTGTTTGTTTGTTTCAAAGGGTGAGAAATATGATGATGCTGAACAAAACAGCTAACAGGAATGGGAGTGGGAAAAGGAACTGGAATAGAGAATAGAAAGATACGGAAAAATATAGGGAAAATAAAGGAGTGTGCTCGCACGGGCCCTACCCCACTGCCTACGTACCTCATCGGGAAAATGAGGATCAGATTCGATGTAGTTCGCCTAACTAAGGAGGGAACTATTTATGTGTGTTTTAGAGCTGAACTACGCATGTCTATGCTCAGGTGTTGCAGGCTCGTATGGTACTAGTGTGTTTCCGTCTTGTAAATGAGACAAGTCGTCGCAAGTTCGCATTTAGAGTGAGTGAAGTGAGAAAAGAATTCCCGCAGGAAAAGACGATTCTTCTTTGTGTTTTGTCTTTTGAAGAAGTGTTTTCTGAGATTGTTGTTTGTGAACCTTCTCATACTAAGACTTGTTCATCGTGGTAGATGACTTACACCTCACCCCAAAATGGGACGTGTATAAGTAAACCACGGCAACGTCTCGTGGAGTACGAGAAGATCAACCTTTATTAGGTTTTTTTTACTTTTCTTTTGATATGAGAAAGAAATCAAAGCAAAGCAAAGGCAAAAGTCTAGGGGAAGCTAATTATCCTAGTGTTTTCATGCATGGATGAACCTAGGTTAGTGAGGTTTTATAATCCTAATGAAGGAAAAGGAAAAGAAGAAAGGAAATAGAATACAACTTACTTCCTAATAAAGCTAAGTGATTCTAAGGGGATTAGCACGAAGTTGTGTAAACTAAGTACAAAAAATGCTAAATCAAAGATACTTTGAAAGCATAAAGGAATTAAAAATATTAAGTTGTGTGAACTTATCTTTACCTCCCTACAAAACAAAGGTTAGTAGGATAAACATGATAAAAGGAATGAGGTAAACAAGTACCAAACAAACCTAATTCATCTAGGACCTAATCTAGACTCGATCCTAAGTCTAAGGGACCTAAAAAATTGCAAAGCAAAAATCCAGCAGCTACTACAGCTCATATAGTACAAACAACTACTAAATGATATGAAAAATGTAAACAACCTATTATAGCTAACAAGCAGCATGCATAACAGGTGTAAAAAGTGGGAACACAACACAAACATCATACATTTAACAGCTACTGTTTCTAAATGCAACTATGGAATGCAAGACAGATTTAGATGATTTTCATTTATGCACAAAGTGAATGGTAAATAATGCACAAATATCACAAAGCATGATCAAATGGAATCAAAATGCATGATTAAATGAACATGATCATTTCTAATGAATGCTTATGAAAGAATGCACAAAAAACAAAACAAAACAACAACTATGCATTTTCAAGAATTGGTAAATAAGCATATAAGCATGGATTGGGGAACATGTATCAACAAGGATTGATTATTAAATATGCAATTTGGTACAGAATTAACATCACTCATGGAATTATAATCAAAGATGCAAGCAAAATGCAAGAACATGCATGTATGTGATCATGTGTTTTCAAGTGAATCATGGCATGACATTGAAGCATTCAAACAATTTAGACGCATGCATATATCATAAAGATGATGCAAAACAGAATGTGAAACATTTATTTACATGCTAAACAATGAGTTTAAACATAGAAACTACATGCACAAATCATTTCATGCACTAATGAACAAATAAGCACAAAACTAGAAAAAAGTAATGAAACACATGTCGAAACGAGGGAATCATGCACCAAAAATGGTCCTAGAAATTCCCTAAAATCATGATCTAACAATGTGTGAAGATTATAGGGATGATGGAATGTAAACATGCCAAGAAAAAAACAAAAATCTCAAATTCAAACAGCGTTAACCGGTTAACGCAATAGGTTAACCGGTTAACAGCCTTGAAAAATCACTTTAAAGAGCAGTTTACAACGTGTTAACCGGTTAACCCCTGGGGTTAACCGGTTAACACTGAACATTATGCAAAAAAAAGCTAAGAAATAAGCACTTTTGGTCATGAACCTACTTCTAAAGACTTCTAACACATACATGAACATGTTAGCTGTAATACCCCGTATTTTATTTAAAGCTCTGAACAATATTAATTGGTAATAATATTATTCCAGAATACTCTAAGAAATTTTAACGAAACTAAATAGAGTAATTCATGGGATTTTATTTTATTAATTAATATTAGCTGACTCAGAGGTTTTATAAAATATCGGATTAAGAGACATTTTCGGACACTCTCTAATTTTTGACCTATTGGTAAAAATAAAAGTTTTTCTATTTTTATATATATAGAAAGATTATGAGAGAAAGAGGAAGTTGGTAAGAAGAAGAAAAGGAGAAGATAAGAGAAGAAGAAGAAGAGAGAAAAAGCCCTAAAGCTCCAATTCTTCATTCCCAATCATCCGTCTGTCGAATCAACTCAATCTTTCCGCCAATCTTCATATCTCGAGGTGGGTTCTTAGTTAGAAACTTTTATCTTTGATTTTGGTTGAGTTTTAAAGATGATTTTGGTTAGGGCTTAGTTGAAAATCTAAGAAAAATTGGAAGTTTAACGGTTAAAACTCGATTAAAACCTACCTAAAATACTCATATTATGATAATGGATATGTTTGATTATGTCTTGTTGCATTGGTTGATGTTTGGGAGTGATTGGGTGTGGGAAGAGTGTTTTCCTGTAAGGTTGGAACTTCCTGAACTGGTATAGCTCGCTCAGCGAGCATACCTCGCTCAACGAAAGTTCCAGGGCGATTTTCGCTCAGCGAGACCTGTAGTTTCCAACTTTGGTTTTTAACTCGTAACTTATGATTCAGGTATCCGTTTTGAGCGTTCTACATATAATTTTGAAGCTAATGGCATAATCTATCTATTAAGATCAAGAAACATTATTTTCGAGCCGACTTTTACCCGACTATTTTCAAATGATCAAAACTTGATAAAATGGAACTTGTGAGGTAATGGAAATAGAGAAAGGTACGACTTGTGAGGTATCTAGGTTCCCCTTAAACTCGTTTGAATTATGATTTATGTTTTGTTTTTAGGATCCTCCGTAAGGTCTTGTATAAGTCTCTATGTGGTTACTATGTGTTTCATTAGAGCATCCGTTGTGTATGCATGGGCATTGATTTGAGAAGTGTAGACTATAAGTCCTCCGTAAGGTCTTGAGTAAGCCTTGAGGTGGGTTGTCCTTAGTCCCACGTGAAGCATCCGTAAGGACTTGGGGCAAGTGCTATGCTAGTTATATATCAATCTTGAGTAAGTCTTGAGGTGGGTTATCTTTAGTCCCACGGGAAGCATCCGTAAAGATTGAAGCACGTGTTATGTCAATTCCTCCGTAAGGTCTTGTATAAGTCTCAAGTGGTTACAATGTGTTTCACTAGAGCATCCGTAAGGACTTGAGGTAGACATTTCCCTTTGTGTTTTGAAATCGTGTGTGGACCTTACTTTCCCCTATGTCCTTGTTCCTTGTGTAAATTGATTTGTGAAGCATGCGAGTTTCGTTGGAAATGACCCTTAGAGCCGAGAGAACTCTAAGATAGAGAACCCACTGCGATGTTTTATCTCACCCCATGTTGATGTTGTTATTTCAGGTACTTTAGGTTCCGCTAAGGGTAAGGATAAGGCGACTTGATTATCCTTACTAGTTGATGGCTTAGTCTTTCGCTGTGGACTTTTGAGATCTTCAGATCTAGTTCTTAGATCTTTTTGTAGTTGAACATCTTGTACTATTATATAGCCTTATTTAGTACCTTATGTTGTAGTGGCTATATTTTTACAATGTGTTGCTAAGAACTTATTTGTATTTCAGTACCAAATTATTAATATTATATATAAAAAATATTCTTTATGTATGTCTTTTGTATATGGATATTACAGTTGGTATCAGAGCAGGTCGTATCCTCGACCTAGCCTTGAAATATTATAAGTGTTTCCTTCCGTTCATGCACGTTGACTAGCAGTAGGACTAAATGTTATGTTTATGGTATTGAGCCTGATCAACTTAATCCTGTTTTGATGACATTTAGGAAATATGGCTGGTAGACATGGAACTCGTGCTCGACCCAGTGTCACTCCTCCCGGTATCGATCAAGCAGGTAGCGATGGGAATGCTCCTATGTTCCAATTTATGCAACAGGTGCAGCAATAACAACACCAATTCATGCAAGAAATGATGCATCAGATGAGTGGGGGCCTTCACCCTCACGTGGTTTCTCCTGGAGTTGCGGGTGGAACATTTAGAGACTTCTTCCGTATGAACCCTCAGGAGTTTCATGGCGGGTTGGATCCGGTTAAGGCTCATGAATGGATGACTGGAATAGAGAGGATATTCCAGATTGTGATTTGTAGTGAAGAAGACAAGGTGACCTTCGTGTCACATTTGCTAAAGGGTCATGCTTCTAGGTGGTGGGAAATTGCCTCCAACTTGATGATGGTACAAGAAATTCCAAGAGTGTGGCAACAAATTAAGACAGTTTTTATGGACAAGTATTTCCCGAGTTCGTTGAGGACGCAAAAAGAGTTTGAATTTCAACAGTTGAGGCAAGGGAGCATGACTGTGGCCAGTTATACTGAGAAGTTTGAGGACATGGCGGCCTACTCTAGGAAGGCTATGTATGCCCCTGATGAAAGGTGGAAAATTGACCAGTTCTTGTTTGGGCTAAGGGCTGAGATCTCGCATAGTGTCTCTCAAAGGGAGTTCACTACCTACTCCGAGATGTTGAGGCAATGCTATGTTGCGAAACATAGTTTGAAGAAAGTTCAAACAGAAGCCAGTACCGGAAGAGTGGTTCAAGGAGATAAGGGGAGGGCTAGTCAATCTTTTAGGCCGAGGCTTTAACCCTTCAAGGGGAAACAGGTGTCGAGTCCTAGATCCAGTGCTCCTCCTTCTTGCCCCTGATGTCGCAAGAATCATTTTGGAAGATGTGAGCAGAACGGTGTAATTTGCTATCATTGTCAAAAGGAAGGACATATTTCTAGGGATTACCCTCAAAGGAAGGATCTGACTCAAGGGAGAGTTTATACTATGGACGTCAGGAAGACGAAAGGTGACAATTCCTTGATTGCGGGTAATTGTCTTATTAACAACCATCTTTGTCTTGTTTTATTTGATTGTGGAGCTACGCATTCTTTTATATATACTATTTGTGCGAAGCGACTTGGGTTGCGACTTTTTCCCTTGTCCCCTCTAATGGTGGTTACTACCGCTATGGATGAAACTGTCGAGATGCCGCTTAAGTGTGAGAACTGTACGTTGTCCGTGGATGGCAGAATCTTTCAGATTGACCTCATTTGTTTGCCCCTTAATAAAATTGATGTTATCTTGGGAATGGACTGGTTGTCTGCTAATTTTGTGTTTATTGGGTGTAAAGAGAAGTTGATCCCCATTCCCTCTGTTGAAGTGCCTCCAAAAGATGTTTTGGCAACGATCTTAGAAGGTACGATTAGAATGGTAAATTTTCTGTTTGAGCAAGAGAAATCTGTTTTGATTGTCCTTACTAAAGAGGAGAGTATTGACCAGCAAGTCTTGAACATTTCGATAGTTTGTGAATTTCCCGACGTCTTTCCTGAAGATGTAACTTCCTTACCTCCGGTGAGGGAAGTTGAATTCTCAGTCGACCTGATACCGGGAACGACTCCTATATCCGTTTCCCCTTATCGGATGGCTCCGCTCGAGTTGAAAGAGTTGAAGGATCAATTAGAAGATTTGATGGCAAAGCATTTTGTAAGACCTAGTGTCTCACCGTGGGGAGCTCCAGTGTTATTGGTAAATAAAAAGGATGGTGGTATGAGGTTGTGCATCGATTATCGTAAGTTTAACAAGGTTACAATCAAGAATAAATACCCCTTACCAAGGATAGATGATCTTCTAGATCAATTGAAAGGAGCCTGCGTGTTCTCGAAGATTGATCTGAGATCGGGCTATCACCAGATTCGTGTGAAGAGTTCAAATGTTCCGAAGACTGCGTTCAAAACCCGTTACGGTCATTACGAATTCTTAGTAATGCCTTTCGGTGTGACGAATGCTCCAGCTTTTTTTATGGACTACATGAATCATATATTTCAGAATTATTTGGATAAATTTGTGGTGATCTTTATCGATGATATTCTTATCTATTCTCGTACTCCGCAAGAGCACGGAGAACATCTGAGGATTGTCCTATTGATACTGCAGGAAAAACAACTTTTTGCTAAGTTTAGTAAGTGTGAATTCTGGATGTCAGAAGTTAAGTTCCTTGGACATGTTATATCACAAGGAGGTGTAGTTGTGGACCCGTCAAAGATAGAAGTTGTAATTAATTGGGAGAGACCAAAGAATGTTACCGAAGTGAGAAGCTTCCTAGGTTTGGCAGGTTACTATAAAAGATTTATTAAAGGTTTTTCCCAGATGGCGTTACCGTTAACTAAATTCACTAGGAAGGACTTCGATTATGAATGGGATTCTGATTGTGAACAAAGTTTCGTGTGGTTGAAGGAGAGATTGACAACTGCTCCAGTCTATATTATTCCTGATCCTAACAAATCTTATGAAGTGTTCTGCGATGCTTCAAAGATGGGTTTAGGAGGTGTTCTCATGCAAGAGGGACAGGTGGTGGCGTATGGTTCTAGACAATTGAGAGTTCATGAGAAGAATTATCCTACGCATGATTTGGAATTAGCAGTCGTGGTGTTTACTTTGAAGGTGTGGTGACACTATTTGTATGGTGTGCGTTTTGAGATGTTTAGTGATCATAAGAGTTTGAAGTACCTCTTTGATCAGAAGGAACTGAATATGAGACAGAGAAGATGGATGGAGTATTTGAAGGATTATGATCTTGAGTTGAAGTATCACCCTGGAAAAGCAAACAAAGTGGCAGATGCCTTGAGTAGAAAAGTGATTCGTAGTGCTGAATTGATGGTATTAGAGTATGCATTGTTAGAAAAGTTTCTAGATTTTAACCTTCAGTTTGTTTGGACTTCGAATGGCGTAATCATGGGAAACTTGAATATTAGTTCTACATTGAGGAATGATATTCAACAAGTGCAAGTTTTGGATGAGAAGCTGCAAGGACTGTTACTCTAACCGGGTTTCATGAGATCATTAGATGGGATCATCCTATTTAATCAAAGAATTTGCATTCCGAATGACGATGTGTTAAAGAGAAGGATTCTGGAAGAAGCAAATAAAGGTTCTTTTACGATACATCCGGGTTCTTCGAAGATGTATCAAGACTTGGAGAGAGAGTATTGGTGGTCCGGAATGAAAAAGGACATTGCGGTATTTGTGTCAGAATGTGCGGTGTGTCAGCAAGTGAAAATTGAGCACCAAAGGCCAGGTAGATTGTTACAACCTTTGGACATTCCAATTTGGAAATGGGATAGTATCTCTATGGACTTTGCAGTAGGTTTACCAAGTACTCAGGGTGGCTATGACTCTGTTTGGGTGATTGTGGACCGACTAACGAAATCTGCGCATTTCTTAGCCGTGAAGACTACATATAAGGCAAGTCAGCTTACAAGGTTGTTTATTGCTGAAATTGTGAGATTGCATGGTGTCCCGTCTAGTATTGTATCGAATAGAGATCTAAAGTTCACTTCGAGATTTTGGAAAGTGTTCCAACAAGCCATGGGTACGAATTTGCGTTTGAGTACTTCTAATCATCCTCAAACGGATGGTCAGACGGAACGTACGATACAAACGCTGGAAGATATGTTGAGAGCATGTGTTTTAGAGAGCAAAGGAAATTGGAAAGAACTTTTGCCGTTGATCGAATTTTTGTACAATAACAGTTATCACGTGAGCATTGGAATGGCTCCGTATGAGGCTTTGTACGGAAGAAAGTGTAGAACACCGTTGTGTTGGTCAGAAGTGGGTGAAGATAGAATTCTAGGACCGGAAATTATTCAAGAGACTACGGAAAAGATTCGTATGATCCGAGAAAAGATTGAGCAAGCCCAAGATCATCAGAAGAGTTATGCTGACAATCGAAGGAGACCCCTGGAATTCGAGGAAGGCGATCATGTGTATTTGAAAGTCACTCTGAGATTAAGATTGAAAGGACCATTTAAGTCGTGTAAGTTAAGTCCGAGATACGTAGGATCGTATCAGATCCTAGAAAGGATTGGTGAAGTCGCTTACCGTTTAGCCTTGCCACCATCTCTATCTAAAATGCATGATATCTTTCATGTATCCCAACTTCGTAGGTTCATCCCCGATCCTCTTCAGCCTATTCTACCAGATTCTATCGAGATAGAAATGGATTTGACCTTTGAACCCAAACCAAGCCGTATTGTTGGGAGAGAAACCAAGGTACTGAGAAATAAAGAGATACCACTTGTTAAAGTGAAATGGGACGAGAGGCATCCGGGCGATGCTACGTGGGAGTTGGAATCAGAAATGCGGGAATCATATCCTCACCTGTTCAAGTAATCCTTCAAATTCGTGGACGAATTTTATTTAAGGGAGGAAGGATGTAATACCCCGTATTTTATTTAAAGCTCTGGACAATATTAATTGGTAATAATATTATTTCGGAATACTCTAAGAAATTTTAACGGAACAAAATAGAGTAATTCATGGGATTTTATTTTATTAATTAATATTAGCTGACTCAGAGGTTTTATAAAATATAGGTTTAAGAGACATTTTCGGATACTCTCTAATTTTTGACCTATTGGTAAAAAAATAAGCTTTTATATTTTTATATATATATAGAAATATTATGAGAGAATGAGGAAGTTGGTAAGAAGAAGAAAAGGAGAAGAGAAGAGAAGAAGAAGAGAGAAAAAGCCCTAAAGCTCCAATTCTTCATTCCCGATCATCCGTCCGTCGAATCAACTCAATCTTTCCGCCAATCTTCATCTCTCGAGGTGGGTTCTTAGTTAGAAACTTTTATCTTTGATTTTGGTTGAGTTTTAGAGATGTTTGTGGTTAGGGCTTAGTTGAAAATCTAAGAAAAATCGGAAGTTTAACGGTTAAAACTCGATTAAAACCTACCTAAAATACTCATATTATGATAATGGATATGTTTGATTATGTCTTGTTGCATTGGTTGATGTTTGGGAGTGATTGGGTGTGGGAAGAGTGTTTTCCCGTAAGGCTGGAACTTCCTGAACTGGTGTAGCTCGCTCAGCGAGCATACCTTGCTCAGGCAAAGTTCTAGGGCGATTTTCGCTCAGCGAGAAGGAGCTCGCTCAGTCAGACCTGTAGTTTCCAACTTTGGTTTTTAATTCGTAACTTATGATTCGGGTATCCGTTTTGAGCGTTCCACATATCATTTTGAAGCTAATGGCATAATCTATCTATTAAGATCAAGAAACATTATTTTCGAGCCGACTTTTACCTGACTATTTTTAAATGACCAAAACTTGATAAAATGGAACTTGTGAGTTAATGAAAATAGAGAAAGGTACGACTTGTGAGGTATCTAGGTTCCCCTTAAACTTGTTTGAATTATGATTTATGTTTTCTTTTTAGGATCCTCTGTAAGGTCTTGTATAAGTCTCTATGTGGTTACTATGTGTTTCACTAGAGCATCCGTAAGGACTTGAGGTATCCGTTGTGTATGTATGGACGTTGATTTGAGAAGTGTAGACTATAAGTCCTTTGTAAGGTCTTGAGTAAGCCTTGAGGTGGGTTGTCCTTAGTCCCACGTGAAGCATCCATAAGGACTTGGGGAAAGTGCTATGCTAGTTATGTGTCAATCTTGAGTAAGTCTTGAGGTGGGTTATCTTTAGTCCCACGGGAAGCATCCGTAAAGATTGAAGCGCGTGTTATGTCAATTCCTCCGTAAGGTCTTGTATAAGTCTCAAGTGGTTACAATGTGTTTCACTAGAGCATCCGTATGGACTTGAGGTAGACATTTCCCTTTGTGTTTTGAAATCGTGTGTGGACCTTAGTTTCCCCTATGTCCTTGTTCCTTGTGTAAATTGATTTGTGAAGCATGCGAGTTTCGTTGGAAATGACCCTTAGAGCCGAGAGAACTCTAAGATAGAGAACCCACTGAGATGTTTTATCTCACCCCATGTTGATGTTGTTATTTCAGGTACTTCAGGTTCCGCTAAGGGTAAGGATAAGGCGACTTGATTATCCTTACTAGTTGATGGCTTAGTCTTCCGCTGTGGACTTTTGAGATCTTAGGATCTAGTTCTTAGATATTTTTGTAGTTGAACATCTTATACTATTATATAGCCTTGTTTAGTACCTTATGTTGTAATGGCTATATTTTTACAATGTGTTGCTAAGAACTTATTTGTATTTCAGTACCATATTATTAATATTATATATGAAAAATATGCTTTATGTATGTCTTTTGTATATGGATATTACATTAGCACACATTTTCTTCTTAGATATGGTTTTCTAGCACCTATTAGCACCTAGAATAAGCTACAATTCTAGCTTCTAACAACCAAAATAATCATCATGCAAACAAATCATAATCAAACCGTAAAATGCACACAAACGCAATCGCAACGACGAAACGGTAAAAGAATGCCATCCAGCGAGATGAAGAGAATAATTTAAAAGCGAAAAGCGGATTCGAATCACCAACCTACAAAGCAGAGGATTGACTTGGTGAGTGTTGCTATGTCGATCGAAACGCAAATGATGAAGAAAACTGGAGATTCCTTTGATCCGCGAATGCAAATGAAATGCCATTCGATCTTGATGATTACTTGCACAATCACTTCCAAAGAGCTAAAATATATCCAAAGAATATCAAAACTTCTTCAATAAGCTCCAAAATTTATGATTGATAAAGGTTTAGCTTCAAGTTCTTCAAGTTTCAATGAAAAACTTGAAGAACTTCTATGGAGAAGCTTTGGTGAATTTGGTGAGAATGGAAGAAAAGTTGAGAGAAAATGAGAGAGATGAAGAGAAAATTGGAAAATGAAGGTTAATTGGAAAATGAGGATTAAATTTTGAGGTTTGGAGTGAAATGGATTTATATAGAGGTTAGACTTGGATTGAAGCTTAGGCATCGAGCTAGCATAGACATTAGGCTTGGGAAATGAGGCTTGGAATTAGAGTTGGAGTTAGTTGAAGTTAGTTAGGGTTTTAGAATATTCCTTGGAAGAATGTGGAAAGATCTAGAATGTGGTGGAAAATTCCAAGGGAAAAATGGGGTGGGAGTGAAGGGAGCATAGGAAACCAACTAATTTTTGAAGTTTTTTATTCAATTTTACATGCGTTAACCAGTTAACACTATAGGTTAATCGGTTAATGGACCAAAAATCTTGAATTTTCCTTTTTCTTGTGGGAAACTCCAGGAATACATCCGCACCATCCATTTTGAGTTGATTTTGATTTTAGTCCCTTCAAGGGTTTTTGAATGGCATTGGGGTCCTTGCAGAATCACTTGGCTATAATAGATTTTACGGATCAAATTGCTGGATAACTGATCACATGCCTTATGCTAGTAATCATGGATGTTATACCTCATTTTTCTTATGCAAAATTTTCAAACATGTATGCACTATGCTATGTTATATGATATAAAAATGAGAGGGCAAGTTTTGGGGTGTTGCAACGACGACTTGTCTCATTTGCAAGATGGTAAACGCACTCGTTCAAGGCGAGCCTGCAACACTTGAGCATAGACATAAGCAGTTCAAAACATAAAAACACAAACAAACAAGTTCCCGCCTTAGTTAGGCGAACTACGTCGACTATGATCCTCATTTTCCCGATGAGGTACGTAGGCAGCGGGGTATGGCCCGTTCGAGCACCTTCTTTATTTTCCCTACATTTTACCCATTCTTTCTTTTTGTTCTCTTTTTCCAGTTCCATTTCTCTCATTCTAGTTCCAGTTAGCAGTTCTTTTGTTCAGCAACAACATATATCTCACCCTTTGAAACAAACTAACAAGCGTGGATCCCGTCGGGTATGGAGGACGATCTAGGGTGCTAATACCTTCCTAGTTCATAGTATCTTTGGTTCGTAGGACCTTGTCCTTTCCTTTTTCCTTTGGTTTGTGCAGCATTATCTTTCCCATTCATTCAGGATAAAAATTCCTGGCTGGCGACTATACCTTTTCCGCGTCACTTTCGCGTTTGTACTAGGATGAAAATCCCGGGAGCGACAGGTGGCGACTCTGCTGGGGATCGAACCCAGAATCTCTAGTTCCCCCTTTGAAAGTCAATCCTAGAGCCTGTCTGTTTCTGTTTCTTTGGGTGTTTAGTTGTTTACTGTTGTGCACTTTAGCTTAGCTTTACTGCTTTCATTTACAACTTTCATTTACAACACTTATTTACCGCTTTCAGTATTTATTTTCACATGCATCATAGATACTGAACTGTCTATGTTGGTTTGGTTTTTTCTGTGGGATGGGTTACTGTGAGATGAGCTCTTAACCGGGTCTCGAGTGCATCCTAGGACTTAGAGTGGACGGGTCACTTTGGCTTCATGGCAGGTTGCTATGTTGGTAGTAGTGAGTTCCGCACCCAGATTTGCGATCGTCTTGGAAGTGTTTTGATACAGGAATCTTTCTTGGATCATTACACAACCTCGATAGTTATGTGCAGCTGGGGACCAATCATTGATGACCTTAGTGGAAACATCCCTCTCTAGTGATGACAATGGCAGACCACATTTGTTGGCAAACCCACTCGCATCCGAGGGCCCATTGGGAACTCGCATAGGATGGCCTGGTTCTCTCATAGGAACCCAGTTAAGGAAAAATGTTCATACGACGATAGTACTGTATCCCAAGGGCTGAATGTACTATTGTTTCTCAATTCAGTGCTTGAAGTTGGGGACTTATGGGGTATGCTTGTTTCCTGGACTCAGCTGAGACCTCCCTGAGTAGTACATAATGCCAAATTGATTCCCTGATTTGGTCATGATCCATTTCTCGGAAATGGTGAACGTATTATTGCTATTCGGCTTTGAGAGTCCGTGATGTTTGACCTGGAGCATACCCGTGAGATGAGAGGGGTTTACAGGTTTGCAGGAGCCCTTAAGCTTCCAACATACCCACTTTGCCAGTATTGTTCAATATTATGATCCAGTTCTATGGTTTTTTGGTTCTGAGATCCGGGATTTCTGTTCAGAGAAATTGTTACTGTTATTTTGACCCTGCAAAGACACTTGATTATCTGATCAGCACTACACAAACATGTCACTGATCATATGCATTTCCTTGCATAATATCATCACATTATTAATCATATGTGTTATTTTTCATTCTCAGGGTCCATATTATTCCCAGTTCCCGGTCGGACTTCTGCTTCAGAAATGGAAACTCCCAAATAGAGTAATGTTCACTACACCTTTCCGCAACCAGAATACGAGAGTATTCAGATACTGATCAGTTTGATGAATGACAAAGTTCTAGATGACTTCAAGAAAGAGTATGGAAAGATTATGGATTATGTGAATAAGCCTACAGTTGACCAAAGAGATAACCTTCACTCCTTGCTACAGTTCTACGACCCTCAGTTGCGAGTCTTTGTGTTTCTAAATTATATCTTGGCTCCTACTTTGGAAGAGGTTTCCAGCATCCCAAAGGTTCCTATCAGAGACGGTTTTCCTTATTATGCTTCAGAGAGGGTCCCTCCATATGAAGACATAGCTAGTCCTTGTCACTTGAGTTTGCTCAGAGTCAAGATGGGGCTAGAGGCCAACAAGGGTAAAGGGATTTCCTTGGATTTTCTTGTCACAAAAACTCATGTTTTGGCATTGGGAAACAGGTGGGTAGAGTTCAGTGCATTGCTAGCCATGATAATATATGGGATAATTTTGTTCCCAAGGGAGAAAGGGTTGATTAGCATGGAAGGCATTACCATCTTTATCAAGAGAAACCCGGTACCTACATTGTTAAGGGATTTCTATTACGGTGTTCATTACAGGAACGAGAAGAGGAAAGGGTATGTGAATTGTTGTGCTGCCTTATTTGCTGATTGGTTTATTAGGAAACTTCCAAAGTCATGAACTTTCCATGATTTGAAGCGAGAATGGAAGTGGTCTACAAGATTGATGGGCTTAACTTTGGATGAAATAGTTTGGGGATGCAATAGAAATATAGTGGGGAAGGAGATTATTACTAGTTGTGGTAGTTTTCCCAATGTGCCTTTGCTCGGAAGGAAAGGTGGGATAAATTACAATCCTTTGTTGGCCAGGAAGCAATTTGGTTACCCTTTGAAGGAGCCGCCATCAATTAAAGAGATAGTTGAGTCATTATATTTTCCGGCATAGGGAAACATTGAGTTCTGTATTTAGGTAGCCCAGGCTTGGGAAGTCAGGATGATGAGAGGAAAGAAAGAATTTGGGAAAATGGACCCAAAGACGTATGATCCTTTTGCTACGTGGTTGAGAAACCGTGTAGAATTCTTACTCCTCCCATTCTCCATGGAATCCCCTTTGTATCCGAAGGAAGTGTTACCCTGGAATGATGTTCCTCTTGAGGATTATCAGAAGTTACAAGCTTTGGTCCAACAACTTAGAGCTGAAAATCAAGAGGCCAATAATTCTTGCTAGAAGCTGATGATCCAGAATAAAAAGCTGGAGGAGATAGCTCATCAAGCTAAGGAGATATTCAGGCTCAAGCAACAGGAATTCGAAGAACGAGAGCTCTACTTCAAGAAGAGGATGTTGGATGAAACCCATAAGTCGAGTTAGCTCCAGAAGGATAAGAAAGCCTTAGACGAAGCTAACGAAGTTGTGACCCTTTGGTAAGAAAAGTGGGAGGATAATCTAAAAAAGCATAAAGAGGTAAAGATTGGGTATAAGTCGAAGATCAAAAACCTTCAGGAGCACCTTGATGAACATGAGGAGCTACTTTAGAAAGACCATGAACAACGAAGAGACTATCTTCAAAATATGGCAAAAATTCAACAAGCAGCTGAAGACATCCAGAAGGAGATAGAAGAGCTGAAGCTTCAGGCCGATGTTAAGAAAGTCAAGGCTGAGCCGAGCCCTAGCAAAGAAAGGGAGGAGACGTTCCTACAGCAGATCAACGAACTGCATGCCTCCTTTAATCTAAGGTATCTTCTTATTCAGAAGCTCATCCAGGAGCCGAATCATCCAAACATAGCCCAACTTTTCCAGGTTGTCAAGCATCTTAGCTGGATGCTTCAAGACATGGAGCTTCCTAGGGTTTAGTCTCATACTTTTGTACATGGATTACTCACGGGACTGTTGTGGGATTCCTCTTTGCTTTACTTTGATATTCTCTTGATGTATGAATTAGCACCCTTCGGGGACTTTGTTATCTTCAAATTTCAGTTTATGATATGTTTGACTTGGTTTGAATCTCTAGTTGTTATCTCTTGCACTGACACGGGGTACTAAGCACCAATTATCTATGACTATCATATTATCTGAACGTCATGCAGGGTCTTCTTCCCTAAAATCTAAAAAGGCTATCTGAACTCTCAAATACCGGAGTGGGAATGTAAAAAACCTTGAGAATAAAAAGAACATAACATTGCATGCATTCATGTCATTAGCATTTTTTCAGGAAAGATTGCGAGAGCCACGAAGACTCGTCTCATTCGACAAGATATCCCTCCACACCGGTATGCTACTCGCCGTAATCAGAGGAATTTCATAGATACAGTACAAACCGAGCTAAACGAACTTCTCACTAGGACGGGAGAGTTCATGACAATGATGCAGGGCATGGCCCTGGGGCAGCAAGAGCTAAGGGCTTCCATGCAAAGTCTTAACCCCCCACAAATAGATCCTCCGGTGGTCACCTTGGATGTGCAAGGAAATTCGATCAACAACAACAGAGGGGATGGACCTCCAGCTCAAGAAGGTGGTGGCCATATTCCTATCCTCGTAGAGGATCTCCAAGAAGATCAGTTCACCTTGGTCAATGGTGATATGAGTTTTGGCACAGGTGGTATCTCCCAAGAATTTCAAATGCTGGCTAAGAAGGTGAAGGCTCTGGAACGCAGAGATACTCTTGACATTGATGTTTCTGATATAGGCCTGGTTTCAGGGGTGGTCATCCCTCCAAAGTTTAGACCTCCTGGTTTCGACAAATACATTGACAAATTTTGCCCTAAGACTCATTTGTAAGCCTTTTATCGCAAGATCGTTGCACATACCAAAGACGATAAGCTTTGAATGTACTATTTCCAAGAAAGCCTGTCTGGGGGCTCACTGGAATGGTACATGAAACTAGAAAAGAATTCTATTCACAATTGGAAGGAGCTTGGGGAGGCTTTCCTCAAGCAGTACCAATATAATATCGACATGGCTCCCAGTCAAACTCAACTGCAAAGCCTGTCAAAAAAGAACTCTGAAACTTTCAAGGACTATGCACAAAGATGGCGCGAAGTTGCATCCAGGGTTCAACCACCATTGCTGGAAAAGGAAATGGTTGACCTCTTCATGGATACCCTCCCTGGGCATTTCATGGAAACACTGGCAGGTTGTTTATCTAGCGGCTTTTCTGACATCATTCTAACGAGTGAAAGGATTAAAAGTTGGATGAAACAAGGAAAGATTCAGAATGGCGGAGCGTCAACCTCTGGGGTCAAGAAGCCTTTTGTGAAGCAAAGGGAAGGTGAAGCCAGGGACGTATATACTCAGAAGAAGGGAAATCAGAACACTTATCATCAGGCAACTCTTGTCACTATTTCTCCTCCTGCTAATCAGCAACAGGTTCAAGAACCTCAGCAACAACGTCAGCAGAACTACCAGCAGCAGAAGGCTCCCCGTCAATACTATCCTCCCAGACCAAAGGATAGGCATTTCGAGACGCCTCCGATGTCGTATTCCCAGTTATTACAAAACCTTATTCAACTTCAAATGATCCAGTTGAGAACCCTGCAGCCTCCAAAGTCAGGTCAGCTCCCAGTAGGTTATGATGCTAACGCCCATTGCGAGTTCCATTCTAGAGCTCTTAGCCATAACACAGAGAGTTGTCAAGCTCTCAAACATGTCATTTAGGACTTGATAGACTCCATGGCGATCAACTTCGCTCCAACCCCAAATGTGCTACAGAACCCCATGCTTAATCATGGAAGGACCGTAGGAGCTGTTGATAGTGGTGAATGTTTGAACCTAATATCTGATGTCAATACCCTGAAGACTTCATTGTTGACTGTAAAGGATTTCCTAGCCAAGAAGAACATATTTTTGGATTGTGAAAAAGGTTTTTCAGACTGTGTTAATTCTGACGATGGTTGTGACCGGTTGATATCGGGGATACAAAATATGATGGACGAAGGAAGTATACAGTTTGACAGGATCATGAAAGAGGATGAAGTATCAACAATTAAGATTTACTATAATCCAGCACAAGTTCCTGTACTAGCAAAGGTGGCACCGATAACCATTACTACTTATGGACCAATTCCGTACCAAAGCGAGAAGGTTGTCCCATGGAATTATGAGGGAGAAGTTTACTAAAATGTTCAGAAACAAAACATGGCCATATCCAGTTCATCTCTGCACCAAGTTGAGAATGTTGAGATCGGAGGATTCACTAGGAGTGGTAGACTGTTTGCACCGGAGGCATTAAGAAATAATGTGTTACCACCCAAAAACAATATAGAGGCTCAAGCCAGGGCTAGGGGCAAGCAGCCCATGACAAGTGATGCTCCTACGTCAACTCCATAGCCTAATATCACCTTTGACAAGGAGGCAGAAGAATTTCTGAGAATAATCAAAAAGAGCGATTACAAGATTGTTGACCACTTGCAGCAAACTCCTTCTAAGATTTCAATCTTATCCCTATTGATGTGTTCAGACTCGCACAGGAAGGCTCTACTGAAGATTTTGAACAATGTATACGTGCCTCAAGACATATTCGTAAATCAGCTTGAGACGGTGGTGTCAAGTGTGAATGCCAGCCATGGTTTGGGATTCACGGATATGGACTTAACTTTTGAGGGATGCAGCCACAATCGAGCCCTACACATTTCTATGGAATTTAAAAGAGATGTTCTCTCTCATGTACTTGTGAACTGATTCGAGTCACAATTTACATATGATTCGAGTCAGGAAGGCAGGTCATGTTCAAAGTATTATTTTCGTCATAACATGAGTTTTATAACTCTGATTGAGACGCGGTCGGATGCTTCAGAAAGCTAAATTAAAGAGTTATACTATAATTGAATAATATAATGATCATGTTTAGAATTAGTCACAAAGAGTGCTTTGTTCCCATGATTTGTATTTTGTACTTGAATGTGTGTTCGAAAAATTGCGAGTAATACTAATCCCGATGAGAATTACATTGTAAGTCCCAAATAGGCCAACAGGTAGTGTCCCTAAGACCATTCCTTTATAGAAATAATTTCTCAATATTAGGCCGATAGTTAAACCGTAAGACCAATCCTTAAGGGCAATGTCATAGTAAATTTAACTAAGCGAGTTATGTCTCAATAGTAAGCTGATAGGTAACATATAAGACCAATCCTGAAGAGATATATCCTCCCCAAAAGCAAGTAGGAAGGTAAATTCGTAAGACCAATCCTTGAGATGATTAAGAATAAATTTCTCAATATTGTCAACTGAAGAAATTAATATATATTATAGAAAGTTTTCTTTCATTAACAATATTGAAAAGTTATTCCATTAAATATTGTTGTGAATAATAACAAGAACAACAACATCATTATGTGAGATAGATTGCAAGAGAAAACTATTTATTATAGCTCAGTGTAAGAAGAACAAGACCATAAAACTAAAAAAATTGTTTCGCAATTCATCTGACAAAATGATGTTTAAGAGAATGGAGCGACTGAACTTGTGAGTTAGGTTTAGGGTACTATAAGATGGGTAGTTAAAGAAGACAAGTTAAAGAAGACAAGTTCCTCCGCAGAGAGAACTCAACTTCAGATGCTCTAAACTCGAAGCATTTAATCAAGATCATGTTTAAGGGGATCTAGCCATGACTGATGGAGTCACTAGTGACCTGATCTCAAGAAATTATTCAACATTGAGAAGTAGTTGCGAATGATGTATAGAAGACTCAAGAACATATTTTGTTGGATGTAAACCAAGAATACATTGTTGGTATTGAAAAATTAAGTGTAATCAAGTAATGAAGCTAAATGGATTGTAGAGACAAGTGAATCTTAGAGGATTCTAATAAGTATGCGACTAGTTTAAATTAGAGTAGCACAACAGATGAAGACAAATGGATAACCCATTTGTTAGATATGAATGGAGTCTTCACAGGATTGTGACTTTAAGTTTAAGTATCTTCTGAGAGAATCTCACGCAAACAATGTTCCCTTTCCCCTGGTTCTTCAAGGATACACTGAAATCTGAAAAAGAACTGTTGGTGATCGGGTATAAGAGGGACACTATAACACCCTTCTCCCGACATACAAATACGCGATAAAGTAATAATTTAAATTAGAGTACAACAAAGAAAGGCGTCAGATTTTCTTCTTAAAAACATCATAATAACAGATCTTGCTCCGTAACACGGGTTTTTCAACAAGTCAATTCAAAACACCGCAACGGAATAACTTTATTTAAATGAAATAAAACTTCAAACATCTTAAAGAGAACATTCATTACATCTATAAGTAAATTAAAATAGAACTCGAAGGTTCACAATGTTCTCAACCCAATGTTACATAATCAGAGAAAGACACCCTCTAAACTATGAAAATGGAAACCGACTCCAAGAGCTACCTCGCCGCGCACCATGTACTAATCTTGGTTATTTGCATGTTTCCCATGTAGAGACAACATTCAAACAGGCATGGTGAGAAACGAAAATTCATTATAATAATATAATGAAAAGTAAATAAACAGGACAATATCAACAACATCATACTATCATCATTATTCAACATAAAATCAATCAAAATCCATGTCATGCACATGTAATGCCATTTAGTATAAAATGAAACAACATGAATGTAATACTAATCAACATAAATAGACACTAGTACATTAACCCTCCACAAAGGGAGCACAACATAATCAACATATTCACTTCAATCCATAAAGTGGGATTGAAGTCATCAGCAGACCGAAGTCTCAACATAGGATGCTATGAAATGCAATGATGCATTATTCTCAACAAAACTCAACATAATCAACATGGTGCGTCATTATTTAATGTCACCAATATACATCCATGTAAATCATGCTTCATCACCATACTCTTAATACAAAAATATAGCATCATTACCAAACATCAACAAAGCAACAAGAAAACAACTTGAAACAACAAAGAAACGACAAAATTGCACTACATCATTGTAATACCCCGTATTTATTTAAGTGCTATGGATAATATTAATTAAGTTTAATAGGGTTTCGGTGTACTCTGAGAGCTTTTAGTTAAAGTAATTAGAGCAACCGATGAACTTAAAATAATTAATTAAGTGTAACACCCCAAAATTTGCCCTCTTAATTTATGACCATCAAGGTGGCTTTTTGTTTCATATTCATCTACGTTTCTCACTAGGTCATAACTTCGCATTCATCATTTTCATGGAGCTTCTGAGACAGGGGATCAAAGAGTCTCCTTGTGATTTGAATTCTCATACTAAGAGGCGATTTATCTGACTATTATTCTCAAGATTTGAACAAAGGTTGAGCTAACATCATCATGGAACATCTCAATTGTTGGGGACTAATTAGGTTTATGACTGAGTTCCGCTATGAACTGTGGTGTTGTCGATTCTCAATGTCTCGAGGTATATTTGTACTTCAAATCATGAGTTAGGATTTATTTCTCTAATCATGTGGTATTGAAGGGAATTTCCTTACAAAGATTGTTCATCTGGGAATCCTATTATTCTGGAATTCCATCATTACTTAAGGCACATGTTATCGAGGATTATAGCATATACATGGCCAATTAAGGTTTTATATCAAGTATGAATCGGGGTACAAAGTGTGAGGTTGAGAAGTATTGGTTCATGTTGATTTGGACGCATTTTATGAAACATTCATCCAAGATCACATAATACCATGAGTTCAAAACATACAAGTTTGGGTCCAAATACCTTAAGAGACATATAAGATATAGTCGGCAAGCCCGATTCCCTCAACTCTTACTAATCAATTTAATATTTTATCTATTTGTTACACCCAACTTTTAAAAAACCATTCTATTTCCAAAAAATCATTCAATAATCAATTAATTTATCATTACCCATTGTCAAGGTCCCAAATTCAAATTTCACCAATATTAATTGCCCATTTAAGTTTCTATTCCATAAGTCATTTTTACTAATAACCATTTTTTGTAAAAGTCCATTCACCAATATCCATAATGTTATCCGAATTTCATGAACCTTACTACAAATTACTCATTCCTTTTTGGACACATATTATGAGTTATTTTATGAATACACGACGAGAAGTTTGAGCTCACAGTCGAGTCTCTCTTTGGTCCGCTACTTTTTCTTTAAGGCCTAAAACCATTTTTTAGAATTGACAAGAGTGTTTCGGTGGCCATGGACATGAGCCTCTTATTTGGGAAGTAAGCTCTTTATCAAGGAATAAAACACGATGCCAAACAAGGTGATTCAATTGCAATTTTGGAAAAACAAAATTGGAAAGAAAAATTTGAATGTATATGAGCTATTGAAGAAGCTCAGTGATAAGATGTAGTTTGATTTCAACGTAAGACCTCAGATAGATAAGGGAAAGAAAATTAAAAGAAAACCATAACACAAGAATTCGGAAAAAATGATTCACACAAGTTTTAGTCCGACAGGAAAATTGGCTAGAAAAATCTCATTGTATGGCAAAACATAGCAGAAAAATAGTTACAAAAATTTATAACAAAAAATACGAGCTTCACCCTCCAATCTTCTTCAATCGTCACCGCGCCGACAACTTCATCAATTGTCAACCTCCAAGATCCCGAATCTTCATCACTTATCTTTGAGAAAATAACTTTTTTTGAAAAGGTCTCCCGCCATTCTCACAATGTGACGTGTAACTCAGATCTCAGTAACAACATTGTCCACATCCTGTGTAATTTAACATATGAAAATTTCAGACTTGGGATAATAAATATAGAAGAATTAGGGGAAGGGATTTATCAGAAAGAGAGTGGAAACTAAAAAAATAGTTGCAGGGGTTCAAAAACACAGATTGATGAGAGTCTATATTAGAACCATCAACAAAACTAACAGAAATCCTAACTGAATCTCTAACAGAAAAATAACCGATTTTACCTGAATCTGAAATCAACCTCTAATCCTCTTTAAAGCAAGGATTGTCAGCTTCAGAGTAGGGGGATTTCACGATATTCTTCATCTCTCCATCATTTTTTTCTTGAGTTTTCCTTCTTCATCTTCCTCTCATTCTTCAATCATTTTCTGCCATCCCTTTCAAACCTTCTGCAAAATGCTGCTTCAATCAATCTCAACCTGAATCCTTCATCCTCCATGTTCGATCATTCATCACCCTCGGGATTTCATCCTCAATCTTCTGTATCTTCATCAATCAGAAGTTCTCACCATCACACTCTTCATCATCAATAACCAGCTTTGTCTAATATCTGCAAGCGTCATCTACAGACCATAATCGTACATCACCAAAGCTGAAGTAGAAATAACAATATCGAATTCAGGAAATAGAAGAAGTGATTGAAAAAACGGAGCAAGAAATGAATATTTGCATACCTCGATTCCCGAAGGAGACAACTTCACATCGCAGGCTCCGAATCTTCGAAGCTTCGTCGCACATATCAACCATCAAGCCTCAACTCTCAATCCTCAACAAACTTCAACAACAACATCTTAACCGGTCGATGTCGAGTTTAACATCAACAACCTTCATCTCCATCACATATCATCAACAACGACTCTGCAAGGTCAAAGACAAAAGAATTTGCGATCAAACAATAACCTAAAAGCAGATGTAAGAGATTTCAAGAAGGGTTTGAAGATTCAAGAGCAGTTGCGAATCAGAATCTCTTACCTATAGCTCACATTGTCGCCGCCGCTTTCACTTTATAGGTAAGCTCTCTCAACACAATTTCGTTTAAGCACTCATAGAGGTTGTTCTTGTTCTTTCGAATTGGTAATCCATGGTATGGGTCAGAACGAGGAAAACTGGATGAGTCTACATTGAGAGAGACAATATGTTGATAAGTGGAGGTTATCTGAGAAAGGACACGAAATCGGTGGAAGCTTGTAGGCCCAGCGGTGGTAGCGGCCGTGGTAGGGTTTGATAGGTGAAGAAGATGAAACATTTGTGGGAGAGGGAGAAAACATGTGAATTAATTTTAGTTGGCGTTTGAAGTTTAGATTATAATTTAGTTGATTTACTTTTATTAATTGATTTTAGGATTAATTAGAAATTAAATCTCATAAAGTTTGTTTAATGCACCGTTAGAGTCATAAATCACCATTATTCTCCACCGTAAATTTCTAGGTTAAGAGATAAGGATGAAAGGTATTTTGTGGTTGGTCCACTCCGGCGGTGACACTTGTCACCGTTCGGTTGGACCACCAGATTTCAATCCCTTGTATAGTATTCCGCTGTAGTTATCTTGTGTCCCTGTTTTTGTGATCATTGGATGAGAATACAAAATGAGGACTGGGATCATAGGGCCAGGATTTGGTCAAGAAAGTTGACTAGGGAGTATGCCATGCACCTCCAATCTTCCAGCGCATCTTGGGCTTTCCTTAGCTGCTATTCGCACCCATGCGTTTCAGCCCAATTGTTTTCTTAACAAGAAATTTCTATATTTGCACCTCCCTTCCTTTTCTTTGTTCTTTTTTTATTTTTTTGTTTTAGTATAGTTTCATTTTAATCCATAAAAAATAGAAAAATTCATAATAAAATTCCCCAAAAATTATAGTAGCCTTTTAACTCATTTTAGAAATTTTCTACTTTTTTACTTTCTGGTTTTTATCATTTTTCAATTTAATTTCGATTTTCCATTTAATTAGTGTTATATTGAATTCTTTCATGAACACTTTATTTTGTGCATTTTATTTCTCCCACTTCCTGTTTGATTTTTGTCCCATTCTTTTTGCTATGATTAGAGGACTAATAGTAGAACTTGGAATAAATTTTGGTATTTTATTAGACCATTTTAACCAATGTTTTGGTAGTGTTGTTTGTGTAAAATTTGTGATTAGATCTTAGGTAGATTTAATTGACCATTTGACATAGTTAGGTTATGAATTTTTAGGATATTTTTTAACACAATATTATAGTCAGGTTAGGGACTTTAGAGAATTAATTTCAAATTATTTCCAGGAATTTTACTATTTTTTAGTGTATTGATTTTAGTCAATTTTTTCATTGTAAATCCACCTATAGTTTAGCTTAGGATTTTATGATTCATTAAGACTTAGTTTAATTAGGCTTGGTCTTAGAATATTAGAAGGCCTTAGTGTGGTTTAGCTACTGATTTTAGAAGCTTATTATCATTTAGAATCCTTTAGTTTTAGGACTTAGGCTTAAAATTCCTTTAAGTGCGTTTCCATGAAGTGATTAGCCTTTATATTTGTTTTATGTGCTTTATGTGCATTTTAGAAATTCTTGCATCTTTTTGTTATCTTAATTCATAGTCCACAATTTTTGCATACTCATCTTCATTTCATTTACTAACAATTTTCTTTTTGTGCAAGGTATTTTTTCGAGGATTCGCTTATAGATTTGGACTATATTTTTATTATGCCTTGATTGTATTTTTGTGGTTTATACTTTGTGATGTAATAGTTAGAACTTTATATGTGATGCCTATAATAAGGATAGAAAAGATAAAATGAAGCATTAGATAACCAATTTTCAAAAATAAAGAAAAGGAGTTATTCGACCCAGAATCGAAGAATTTCAAATAAATAAATAGATAAAGTTTCATGTGACTTTAGGATTCCTCGATTATCATTGTTCCACTCCAATACATCCAAAAGAAAGCCTTGTATGTTACACACCATAAGTCGTGCGTCTCAGCACCACGCAACCGACCCACTCGATCCATCGTTTCATCTCATTTACGATTCATACACGTTTTTACCCACCATGATGTAGGAGGACCCTTTCATTCACTATTTATTTTCATACTCGCATTTCTAGTCTGATATCCGCTTAGGTAGATTTAATCTTTCAAGCCTCACTAACCATAGGTCACCATTAAACTCAATTAACTTAGGATAAAGTCTAGTTTCCCTTAGAGTTTGTTCCTTTTTTCAATTTGAGTCTCACTTCTCACCTTTAAATAAAAATCAAAAGCATTTAAAAGGAAAGTAGGTACAATACGCCACGAGCCTTAAGCTATATGGGAAATGATTAGTGGAGGTCTCCTCCACTCTTCTTGGATACTTTACAAACATTCCATTGGGGGAGATCTTGGAAAGTATTTGCTCCTGTAGCATAGTCTTTAGTGTTGTACCCACGATAAACACAAAGTCAAAACACTTCTCATAAAATATAACCAACAAAGACAACACGTCTTCTCTTCTCATCTCATACTCTTTGCGGATGAATGCGACTTGCCTTGATAGTTGGAACAGCGATACGGTAAACATCCTCGAGTCAGAGCCGGTAACACCTGAGCTAGAGCTATGGCAACGTCATCCTAAAAAACATAAGCAAGTACCCGCCTTAGTTAGAAGAACTACGACGACTCTGATCCTCATTTTCCCGATGTACGTAGGCAGTGGGGTAGGGCCCATTCGAGCACATTCTTTATTTTCCCTACATTTTCCCCATTCTTTCTTTTCGATCTTTTTTCTATTCCCTTCTCATTTCTCGTTTCTATTCCAGTCAGCTGTTTTATTCAACATTACTTTATTCCTCACCCTTTGAAACAGACTTACAAGCGTGGATCCCGTCGGGTACGGCGGATGATCTGGGGTGCTAATACCTTCCCAGTTCGTAACCGACTTCCGGACCCAGATCTTTGGTTCACAAGGCCTCGTCCTTTCCTTCTTCCTTAGGTTTGTGCAACATTACCTTTCCCATTCCTTCGGGATAAAAATTCATGGCTGGTGACTCTACCTTTTCCGCGCCACTTTCGTGTTTGTACTAGGATGAATGTCCCGGGAGCGACAGCTGGCGAATCTGTTGGGGACCGAACCCAGAATCTCTGGTTTCCCCTTTGAGAGTCAATCCTAGCACTTGTATATTTCTGTTTTCTTTGGGTGTTTATTTGTTTGTTGTTGTGCTTTAGTTTAGCTTTATTGTTTTGTTTATAGTTTATCGCTTTACTTTGCAACTTTATTTACAGCTTTCTGCACTTTACTTTACTGTTACATATACTGGCATATACTGTACTGGTTGTTCTGGTTTTCCTTGGTGGGATGGGATAATTGTGAGATAATCCAAATACCCGACTTGAGTATACACATAGGATTTAGAGTGGGAAGTCGTGTGGCTTGCGTGGTCTTGAGCACGTGTAGTTTTCACGAGTCCCACACCCAGATCAGACTCTCTTGGGATATGTTTTATACTGCCTAGGCAGACCATAGAATGTTCCCACCTGAGCTTCTAACACTGGGAACCGATCACCGAGGACCTTAGTGGAAACAACCCTCTCCAGTGGTGACAGTGGCAGACCACGTTTTGTGGCATACCCATTCGCACCCGAGGGCCCACTAGGAAATCGCATAGGATGTCACTGTTCTCTCATAGGAACCTAGTTAAACCAATTGGTCGTATGACGGTAGTATTGTACCCTTCGGGATGAATGTACTATTGTTTCTCGACTTCAGTGCTTGAAGTCGGGAACTTATGAGGGATGCTTGTTTTCCCGGACTCAGGTGAGACCTTCCTGAGTAGTATATAATGCCAAACGGATTCCCAGATTTGGTCATGAGCCATTTCTTGGAAATGGTGAACGTATTATTGCTGCTCGGCTTTGAGAGTCTGTGATGTTGACCCGTAGTAGCACACCCGTGAGATTGGGAAGGGTTTTACAAGTTTGTAGGAAAACTGACCTTCAACCTACCTTGTTCCTGATACTTGGGTTTTCTTTTAACATATACGTATGATCTGATACTCTTTACAGTCGGTATTCAGGAAAATCTGAAGGCAGTACTGTCGCTCCCCGAAAAGACACCTGGTCTGATAGGGTACAAACTCGAACAATTGGCGAAAGGAGGAATGAAATGAAGAGAGATAGATACAGCCCACCAATAATAATACAAACTGATATATATTACAGAGAGTGAAAATACATAGTTTGATTACAATACATCCCATGGTGGGTCAAAATACAACAACAAATGAAAAGTACAACAAAAGAAAAGTACAAGCAAAAGAGTCAAACATCTAATCCAAAATCATCCTCTCTGACTTCCTTCAGGAAGGCCTTAGTCACTGGACCCACTGGGTGCTCTGTAATAGTCCTGATGAGGAGGTTCCTGGTAGCAATGGCACTGGTTAACTTCTTATGCTTGTCCTGATCCTTTGACCTCTTCAACCCCGCCCGGAGTTTCAATTCAGATATTTCCTTCTGAGCTGCCAACAAAGCCTCATGATGCTTCTTTTCACTAGCCTCCAACTGCTCTATCTTAGCCTGAGTCCTTTGATCTTCTCGTGCATGGGCTTCAGTGATCCTGATCCACCTAGCCTGGATCTCCTCCAGATAATGCTCTGCCCTAGCCTTCTGAGTCTTTACCTCCTTGCAAGCATTCTTTAGTACTAACTCCCCTACTCTAGCCTTTCTGATGTAGTCGTCAGTCTTTTCAATCTTGGTCAAATGCTCAACCCCGAGCCTTTCCAATCTATCATTATCTAGACGGCTGTCATTTCTCTCCTAAAGAGTCTTCTTCAAGGCTTCGGATAGTTGGGTATTCCTCTCTTTCAGCTTTTCAAACTCTTCTGCACTGACAGTAGCTGCAGGTTGCACTGTTGAAGGTCCAGGTACATCTTCTAAAGTATATGGCATCCGGGTGACCTGAGCTCTAGTACGAGACCAATCAGAATATTGTGCTGAAAAATTGTTGTTGCACTTGCCAAGGATGGTTGTCCCTTTAGTTTGGATGTTGTCCCAGGCCCAGGCAGCTTGCCTGACAACGGTAGGTTTGGGTTGGATTTCACAATAGAGGGTCTCAGCCAAATCTTGCCCCCTTAGAGAATGAACCAAAGCATATCCTAATTTTCTCTTAAACAGTAAAGGGTTGTAGTTGATGCAACCTTTCACTCCTATCAAAGTCACATTAGGATACTGCCCATAGCTAGTAATGATGTCCTTGCCTTTGGTTCTCTTAGTACACCATCTGATGTCTTCTGATGTCAAGGCAATAAATCTCTTAGCCCAATTCTTGTGCTGATGGGGGTTCAGGAAGGTGTCTGACTTTGGAAAGTGTCTTAGAAGACAAGAGTAGTAGAGAGGAGCACAACATCTGACCATTCTTCCTCTTTGCTTCTCATTCCTCTGATGTACTGAGTAGTAGAAGTCTCCAAGCAAGTTAGGGACTAGGTTCCTCAGTAAGAACAGGTGAATGGCATTCTTGCTAACAAACTTTGGCTCATCTGCAAACAAGATAACCCCATATATAATGAGGGCTAGAAGTGCACAGACAACCTTCCATTCCCCTACTGCAACATGCAAGGTAGCCTGGGAGATCAAGAAGTCTAGGTGTAGGCCTGGAACCCCAGCCTTGGTTGTCATGTTCTGATCAATGAGGGCAGGCTCCAAATGCAATGCCCTGGCTATGTCTTCATTTCTGGGAGCAACCATCTCAGGGTTGAAAGGAATCCCTTTCCTGATAGGAACTCCTAACAACATGGAAAACTCTTCTAGCAAAGGTCCCAACTAGAAATCAGGGAATGTGAAACATCTTAGTGGAGGATCATAAAACTGTAAGCAAGTATGGATCATGCTCCTCTGAGATACATCTAGATCCATGACCATGTCCAATATGCCTCCATAATGTTCTCTGAATAGTGGGACATGATCAGGAGTAATGAGGGATTGGATCTGCCTGATGCCAGTCAGGGTGGGCTCAAAGAAGTGGTAAGTGATGTTGCTCTTTCTTGAAGTATCCATGTTGATGATGGGTGTTGGTGAAGAGAACTAAGGGTGGCTGCTGATGAAGGTCACTAAATGAGATGTAGGAGATGAGTTTCTGATGATGATAGCTGGAGAAGAATCACTAACACACTGATGAAGGTGCTGGAGAAGATAACTGAAGCAGTCTGAGCAGCAGTAGGGGTCAAAACCAAACCAAAGATAAAGATGGATACCCTGTAAAACAAATAAGCAAATGTTAAATGATGCAGAAATGATGTATGCAAAATGATATGCAAAGGGTTTGTGATCAAGTGTTGGATCTGTTTATCTGCCTTGGTAAAAGTCCATGTATGTTCATAAGTTCGGATGGAGGCTTAGAAATCCAGTAACCAGGTGGAGGACTCAAATAAAGAGTCACAAGTCCAGGGTAAATCACAAGAACTGTCCAAATAATAAAACCTTAACAAATCTAGTAACAAAGGGTATGATGAGGCCAAGGGTCTCTGCAAACCTGTAAAACATCCCAACCCCCTCACATGTAATGTTCTAGAACAAGGATCCTCAGACTTTGATCAGTTATGAGAAGTGTAAACACTTCTAACCTAGAGGTACAGTGTTTACAATAACCATAAAAGATCCTCCTCTAATTCACCTCGGATGCTGAAGGTCATAAAAAGGTCATCCAGACTTAGCAGGCTTCCCAGATAGCCCTAGTACTACAGGAAATCTGTAGCACAGAGTTCTCCAGAAGAAACCCATGTCTGAACCGTGTTTCATATTCCCGCACCAAACTAAAATGGAATGGGAAAGAATATGAATCCACTCTAGCCTATGTGTCACTCAGGTCCCTGGTATAGGACCTTAACTCAATGATCCCCACTCACCAAGAAAACAGCAGATCCAGCACATGATAATGACAGTATGAAAAGTGCACAAAAACTGTAAATGAAAGTAGTAAATAAAGCTGTACATAAAGCAATAAATAAAGCAAATAAATAAGAACAAGTAGCACATAACACCCCCATAAACACAAATCAAACAAGCGCTAGGAGGAACCCACAAAAAGAACCAGAAGCCCTGGTTGCAGTATAAGGGTCCCCAGCAGAGTTGCCAAGTTGTCGCTCCCCGAAAAGAGACCTGGTCTGATAGGGTACAAACGCGAACGGTCCGCGAAAGGAGGAATGAAATGAAGAGAAAAGAGTAGCCAACTAGGCATTTTTATCCCGAACGAAAGGTAATGCTTCATAAACCTAAGAAAATATGGATAAGACGGTTGCGGACCAGAGAAACTGAGAAAGGGGGTTGGTTACAACCTGGGAAGGTATTAGCACCTAGATTGTCCGTCGTACTCGACGGGATCCACACTTAAAAGATTGTGTTTAAAGGGGTAGTGTTTATGCTATCTATGTGCAAAAGCTGGAAAGAGAATATACAGGTGTCAGTGTAAAAAAGTGAAGTGAAATGCTCAGGAATGAGGCTTAAAAGAGAATGATGAAAGAGAGGGATGACACAGAGACTTTTGTTCGATAACAGTTAAGTTATGCCTACGTATCCTCTCGTGCAATGAGGAAGTCATAACACCGTAGTTCGACTCAAAGAGACTGAAAGATAAATTGACTGATGAACTGCTTGCTTGTCTATGCTCAAGTGTATGACTTGTTTGGCTCAAGTGCTAACTTTCTTGCATTAGACGAAAGAAGCAAGTTCTCGTTTATGAGTGAGGATGATGAGAAAAGAATCCCGAAGGAGACGATTATTGTTTTTTTTGTGTTTTCAATCTTTTATTACTTTTTGTGTTTGTCATAAGTTAATGAGCTTAAGCCTAAACCAAGGGTTAGTAAACTCATTATATCCTCCCTTAGATTAGGGATAATGAGAATACTTTAAGTATGCGATAAACATCTCAACTTAATTACCATGATGATGTAGGATTAAGATCAGTAATCTACTTGTGATTATTTAGATGTTTTTTTTTTAGTTTTTGTCTAGTGTTAAGTAATGAGTTTAAGCCATAATCAAGGATTAGTGGACTCATTACACCATCCTAATAGAAGGATAATAGACGAACACACTTAAGTTGAGGAAGATACCTCAACTTAATCCATGATTAGGGATTAATCTCATGACAAAACAAGCCTTTATTAAAGTGGATTTTAATTAAGGTTGAGAGTAAGAAGTGAGTTTTAAGTTTGTAAGTCAATTTGAGGGGGACTTGTCCATTAACACTAGGGTTAGTCCTTCTTAACCAATAAAGGAAGAATTAGAACCCTAATGCAAGGCCCAAGTTACAAGTTAATGTTTTAGTGATTATTAAGATGAATTGATTAAGAGGTTTAAACAAATTAAGGGTTTAACACTTAGGATTAAAGTTATACACTCCATCCTAAGAGAAGGATGCAAGCATAACCCTAATCCCAAAGTCTTAAAACCTTAAAGGTTTAGTCTCTGATGATGAGGTGAGAAGAGAGACACAAAGAAGACACAAAGGTAAAAGCTAAAGGGGGAGTAATAAAAAACCTAATTATTGTCATGCTTGGATGTTCCTATGGTTTGTAAGGCTTGATAAAGATCTTCAAAGAAGCCACCACTGGAAGAAGCAGATGAAAGGAGGAGAAGCAGAAGAAACAAGTTACTTACTTCACTGAAGAAGATAAGTAACTTGGAGAAAGAAAGTGAATGATGAACATGAATGAGCAAGCTCACCCTGAATCAAAGAGAAATGTAGCAATGATGCATAAGAAGAGTGAGAAGAGAAATGAGAAGTGAAGGCAAATTCACTTCTCAAGTTACTTACCACCTGAAAAGGTTAACATAAATGAAAGAAATGAAATGAAAATGAGACATATGCAAAGGTAAAACCAAAACCAGAAGCAAACACATGATGCAAATGGTGCTATGAGATGATGCAAAAGCATGTCAAGTGTTATGAATGTTCATACAAAGAGAAAGAATGAAAATGAAGCATGTAGGAAGCATGAAAACACATATATGCTTATTAAATGAAATGGATGCAAAGCATGGAAAATGTATGAATAAATGACCAATCAATGTTCAAGCAATGTCTTAAGATGTCTAAGATGGCATACAAATGCTTAGAATCTCATGGCAAGTTCACATGTTCATGCAATGCAATGTAAGATGTAAGTATGGAGGCAATATCAGGGTTACATGAAAGGATGAGATGCAAATGTCAAAAACAGAAGCAAATAACATGATAAATAAACTCAAAGGAACTCAAAGGAACCCTAACCCCATATGATATCAAAGGCCCAAAGGAGAAGGTCTAACTCTTAACCTAAAGAAAGTTGTGATTTTTCTAAGTAAACTAGGGTTTTTGGGTACCTTAAGAGGAAAACTGCAAATCAAATGGAAAATGCAAGATAAATTTGTGACAAACATATGCTAGAAACTACATGCTATGTGAAGAACAATGCAAAAAGACCCAATGTCAAACCCTTCATGGTTAGGCAGAAAAGAATTTTCAAAGTTAGGGTTCCAAAAAGGGATTTTTATGAACCCTAAATTCAAGAAAAAAATGTCAAAGTTGGATCAAAACCAAAAAGAAATTTGTATGAATGGTTTGACAATGTTTCTAAATGTCCTAAGATGTAATGTGAATTTTTTTGGAATTTTTAGAAACCTAAATGGTATTTTAATTAATTAATTTCCATTAATTAATTAAAATAAACATTTAAATATTTTTTTAAATGATTTTTTAATGCAAAAAATAAAAATAAAAATGTTTTTGGGCGAAGAAAAATATTTGAAGTCAAAATGCAGAAGGAAAATATTTTTTGGAATTTTCTAAGTATTTTAAATAAATTAGTAAAGAAAAATGCATTTAAATGAAAATAAAATTAATATAAAAGAAAGTAAGACAATCCAATGGACATGATTTGAACTGGGGAGATCTTGGTTGACCAGCGCGCAAATGAGTGGCTGAGATGCATTCTGGATAATTAATCCAGATTAAATCAATTAATTAAAAATTAGGGTTAAGTGAACAGATCCCAACCTCCATACACGCGCGAAACTCACATCTAACGCTCCAGATTCAAACTTGGCTAATCACCTGAGATTAGCCCTAATTATTTTCAGATGACCGGAATAGTGCCCCGGTCATCTTCTCCGGCAGCCCAAAATGCTATCTCTCTCCCAAAGCCTCTAAAACCTAATCTCTCTGCCCAGAATCAAACCCCACGCATCACACAACAAGAATCATCCATCAAAACAAATTTATTTCACACATTTAAGCTGAATCGAAGCAAATTAATTCTAGGTCAAAAAATTTCAGAGAGCTCATACATCCTTAATACTTGATCATTTTCAAAACTAAACACATCAGGATCATCAGTGAATCATGAAGAATCAATTAGGAACTTAAAAACACATTTCTGGAAAAATGTTCTTGAGGTTACCTGAGCTTGAGCTTTCTCAGTTTGGAGCTTTTGGTCCTCTTCTCTTGTGTAAATCCACTCCTTTTGACCTCCTGATGATGTTTGAATGCTTTGATGGAGCTTAGAATGGCTGGGATGAAAGCTTGCACTCTTGCTGCACCAGAATCGTGTTTTGTGTAGAGGGGCTTTGAAGCTTGTTTGATGGTTGGTTTATGTTCTAATGATGATGGTGAGTTGAATGGTGAAGTTTGTTTGTGATTTTAGTGGCTGGACAGAGTGTTTCGAAAGCTTTTGCTTTTGGTTGATTTTGAGAAACTTGGTGATTCTGAGGTTCTAGGCATGTGTGATGTATGTTATGAGTTGCTTTTGATCCACATAATAATGTTTGATAGGTCAGAAAGTGGGTGGTGGCCTGTGGTGATTGGTATGGGCAAGTTGCCAAAATGTCAACATAACTTGTACTTGAGGTATGGGCTCATGTTGCAGCTGGCTTATGGCATGTCTTGGCTCAGCAAAGATCAAGGAGAACCATGGAAAATGTTTTGTACATATTCAGCATGTGTGTGAGAAGTTTCATGCTCTTTTGCAAATTTGAAGAAGTTTGGCCCCTTTTGAATTTCTTGAAATTCAAGGCATGAAATGGCATGATTCTTTGGGCAATTTTGGTCACAAAGCATTGCATTATGTTGGTATGATGCTTAGAGAGTGATTATAGGTCACAAAATGACTTGGTTTGTGAAATTGCAAAAAATCCTCTTTGGTGTGAAAGTGAAAATTATGTGATTTTTGCCAACTTTGCCAAGCCATAACTTGAGTTCCATTATGAATTAGGACTTGTTATTGTACTTTTTGAAAAGGGAATGATCCAATCTACAACTTTCATGACCAAAAATTTTTCATTTGAAGCATTTTTGGTTGAGAAAGAGGAGGTTGAAAAACTTTCCCAAAATGGAAAGTTTCCATTACAAGTCATTCCCATTTTTGGCAACTTTTGGTTTAGTTCAATTTTCTTCAATTTTGTGAACTTTCAAGCACTTCAATGATCAAATAAAGATCATATAACTTCAATTTGATGAAAAATCCACTTTGGTTCCATGGTTGGGGGCCTCAGATTCCCTGATTTTGTTCTGACTTGCTCAAGAAGTTACCCAGTGAACAAATGACTTCCACAATGAATTTCTTCATAAAACTTGGTACACATGATCCTTATAACATATTGAGACTATTAGAAACAACAATGACCAAAAAATTTGGAGTTATTGCCTCTGAAACCAAAACCCTAATTTCAGGTCATCTGTGCAGTGAAACCCTAGCTCTGCTTCCATGCTTTCCAAGCTCTTGTGATTTCTTGACTTCCTTGATCTTTGAGGTATATAATATGATGATAGAACATACATGGACCCTCTTGTAATGATTGGAGACCTTTGGAGTGTCTCAGATGGATCCTTGGATTGCTCAGGTCACAAACCCTAGATGCAGATGAACTTGAACTAATGCAGTGAAGCAAAAATGACATATGATATGATATGTCTAAATTAATGCAAATATGAAAGATCATAAGCCAATCGATTGAAATGAGTGAGGGTAAATTTGGGGTGTTTACAAGTACAACAATGCTCAGTATATGCCACAGTGATCACATGTCATTGCATTGCATCACATCATCCGCATACTTGCATTCCAAACGCATGTTTATTCATTTGCAGGGTTGCATATCACATCCTTGATTCCAGTTGTGGGTATTATTCTATGAGCATGGAGTCCAAGAAAAAGACCAAGTGTATTATTTCCTACAAGGTTCCTCAGCCCGTTGTCAAGGAAATCCTTAAAGTGAAAGCCTTAGCTCCTCCAGAAGTTCTCAATGTCTTCAAGCAGGATTACGGGTGGATTTTGTACTTCTTAGAGCCTATCAGTGATTATGCTTTCATAGGGATGCACACCTTGCTACAGTTTTATGATCCACAACTTAGATGCTTCGTACTTTCTGGCTTCATAATGGAACCTACATTAGAGGAGTACTCGAGCATCCTGAGAGTTTCCGTGAAGGACTGTGTACCATTCTTTGGGTCCAAGATTGACCCCGACTTCAAAGATGTAGAAACTGCTCTTTATTTGAGCAAGTCATTATTGGAAGACCGGATTGATAGAAAAGGAGGCTTCCGAGGATATCATTTAAGTTTCTTGTTAGATGAGGCTACTAAAGCAGCTGAGACAAAAAGTTGGAGTACCTTCAATATGATCCTAACTCTGTGTATCTATGGAATCACTTTGTTCCCGAACATGCTGAACTTCGTGGATGTCGATGCTATTCGCATTTTCATAACAAAAAATCATGTTCCTACTCTCTTAGGAGATCTCTACCACTCTGTGCATGATAAGAATGAGAAGCGAATGGGTGGAATGTTGAATTATTGCGCAACTGTATTCTATAAGTGGTTCACACGCTTTCTTCCACAATCAGGGGCTTTTGAGAGGACGAAGAACTCACTTGAATGGTCAGAAAGACTGATGGGCTTGCAAGAAAAGGACATTGTCTGGGTTAATCAGGGACTGCGGTGCATTGACATTCTTCATAGTTCCGGAGGATTCCCTAATGTTCCATTGATCGGGAGGAAAGGGGGAGTTAATTATAATCCTTCCCTCATGGTTAGACAGTTCGGGTACGCCTTGAAGGAACCACCAGCGGCTGTGGACATCACAGAGTCCTTATACTTCCAATCAACAGATGGGTTCGAGACTGCTCAAGAAACATCCAATGCTTGGCACAATCGGAAGACAAGAGGGAAGAAGACTTTGGGAGTAGGGGATTGTCGGATGTATCCACCGTTTGCAGAATGGCTAAGAGAACGGGTTGAAGTGTTACTGTTTCCATTTGGGCCTGCGCCTCTTCTATATCCCACTATCATTAAACAACCTACCACAGTTAGCATTGAAGAGTTCAACAAAGTGAAGACGGAAAGAGACAGGTTTTTAAAGGAGAATGCACAGTTGAGTCAAGAGCTTGCTAAGGCTAATCACGCCAGACTTGAGATTGAGTGGAAAGCTCAAGAAGATGTTGAGAAGCATGCTATCGCAAGGAAGCTATGTGAAGTTGAGTTAGCTCGGTATGCGAGGTTCGAGTTTGCTACTAGGAGTTCTTCCAAGGAACATATTAACACTAGAAGGAAACTGGATCAAAAGACCTTGATGTTTGAGAACATGAAGAAGAGGCATGCTGCTTACAGGATCAAAAGAGAAGAACAAGATAAGGTTCAAGCTGAAGAGATCGCGAGTAAGCTAAAGGAGAAAGATGAAGAGATGGCCGGTAAGTTGAAAAAAAAGATGCAGAACTTGCTAAGGCCCAAGAGGAAGCTGCTTATTACAAGCGGATGATGGACGGGAGTAAATCCATGGTTAGGGAGTAAATTCATTATATAATAAAGCCTTTATTAAGTGGATTTTAATTAAGGGATAAGATTAAGAAATGAGTTTTATGGTTTGTAAGACGACTTGAGGGGGACTTGTCCATTAAACACTAGGGTTAGTCCTTCTTAACCATAAAGGAAGAATTAGAACCCTAATGTAAGGCCCAAGTTACAAGATAAAGTCTTGATGGTTATTAAGATGATTTGATTAAGAGGTTTAAAAAAATTAAAGGTTTAACACTTAGGATTAATGTTATACACTCCATCCTAAGAGAAGGATGCAGGCATAACCCTAATTCCTAAGTCCTAAAACTTTAAGAGTTTAGTCTCTGATTATGAAGATGAGAAGAGAGACTCAAGGAGACTCAAAGGTAAAAACTAAGGGGGACTAATCACAACCCTAATTATTATCATTCTTGGATGTTCCTATGGTTTATGAGGCTTAATAAAGATCTTCAAGGAAGCCACCAATGGAAGAAGCAGATGAAAGGAGGATGAAGCAGAAGAATAAGTTACTTACTTCATTGAAGAATATAAGTAACTTAAAGAAAGAAAGTGAGAGAAATGGATTATAAGTTAACAAGTTCACTTAAAATACAAACAAAATGCAAATGAAAGAGATAAAGAGAAGTGAGAAGTGAAGGCAAATCCACTTCTCAAAGTAACTTACCACCTGAAAATGTTAGCATGAATGCATAAAGTACAAAGCATAAAGAAATGAAATGAAATGAGATGCAATGAGATGAAATGACCAAAGTCAGAATTTTTTATGCAATGTTAATATCATGTGAGATGATACAAAGGCATACAAAATGCATCTGTATGATCATACAAAGAATGAGATGTCATGTAGGCATGCTTTGAAGTTTGTAAACACATGAAAGTTAATGAAATGAAATGAATGCAAATCATGGCAAATAGATGAAGAAATGATCAAGCATATTTTTAATATGTCCTAATATGTCTAAGATGATATATGAATGCAGGAAATGTCATGGAAAGTTTATGTATTGATGCATATGCAAGATGAATGCAAATGAACACCTAAAATTAGGGTTTTATGGACAAGCAAGATGCAAATGAACAAAATAGAAGCATATGGCATGATAAAAAATTGAAACCAAACTCAAACAAACCCTAATACTATACTAAGTCACACCCCAAAGGAGAAGGTCAAAAGCTTTACCACTCAAAAGTTATGAATTTCCTAAGTTTCTAGGGTTTTTGGATGGTTCAAAAGGGAAAAATGCAAATCAATTTGAAAATGCCAGATAAATTCATGAGATAAATGACCTATAAGATACATGCTATACACAAAACAACGCAAAAAAAATCATCTTCAAAATCTTCTTGGTTTACCAGAAAAGATTTTTTCAAGTTAGGGTTCAAAAATATGATTTAAATGACCCTTAATTCAAAGAAAATTCTCAAGTTAAGATCAAACCTAAAAAGAAATTTGTGTGAAGAGTTTGAAAATATTTCTAAATGCAATGGGATGATTCATGATTTTTTTGGTGATATTTAGAAACCTAAATGTATTTTTAATTAATTAAAAGACTTTAATTAATTAAAAATATCATTTAAATATTTTAAAACTACTTTTTTAATGCAAAAAAATAAAATAAAAATCATTTTCTGGTTAAGAAAAATATTTAAAATAGAAATGCAAAAGGAAATATTTTTTGAAAGCTTTTTGGTATTTTTAATTAATTATGCAAAAGAAATAGAAAGAAAATAAAATAAAATGAATTTAATGAGAAAGTCAGCGCATCAGAGGGCCAGGATTCAAACAAGAAAGGAGGGAGTTGACTGGCGCGTGATTGTGTGGTCTGGATTGTTTCTGGCTAATTTTAATTAATTAAATTAAATAATCAGGATTAGGGTTTTAATGAAGCCATCTGGGCCATTCACGCGCGCGGCAAACCTAAGATCTAAGGGTCAGCATTTAAACTTAGCTAATTAATGTGATTAGCCCTAATGACTCTCAGGTGACTGGAACAGTGTTCCGATCATCTTCTCCGGCCAATCAAAATACCTATCTCCTTCCCTAGGCCAAATCAAGAGCTCTAAAACTCCAGAATCACTCTCTTAACATCCCTAAGCAAGAATCCATCATCAAAACACATTTATCATACATCAAAAACAAGATTCGAAGAAAATCGTAAAACTGAACAAAACTTTCAAAAGTTCAATACATGCTTAATACTCAACCATTTTCAAAACAAAATACATCAGGATGATCAGTGAAGCATGAATATTCATTTAGAAACTTAAAATGCAAGTTCTGGAAAAAATGTTCTAGAGGTTACCTGAGGTTGAGCTTTCAGTTCTTGAGCTTTATGGACCTTTCTTTGGTGCAAACCAACCCCAATGAGCTTCCTGAAAATGGTTTGATGCTTGGAGTGAGTTTATTTGGCCTCTTTCTAAAGTTCAGTTTTGAGAGGTGGAAAATCGTATTTTAATTTGAGTGGTTGTTTGGTTGAAATGAAGGGTGGGAAATTATCCTTAGGTGGTGGTGAGGTGAATGGTGGAAAAATATTTGAGTTTGAGTGGTTGTTTTTGCATATTCGAAGAGAGGAAGGTTTTTTGGTGATTTTGTCAATCCTGGCTTGTGGGGGGTCTGAGCTTGTGTGTGTTGTGTTTTGGATTGCTTTAGGTTAGTATAAACAAATGTAATTGGTTCAGAGAGTTGTTGTGGCTCAGCTTGATTGGTATGGTTGTTTTTGCAAAAAGTCAACATTGGTTTTACTATGAGCATGGGTCATGGCAGGAGTGGTTCCAAGGCATGTCTGGCCTCAGTTGGCTTTGTGGAGGGCCCTTGGATCATTTTTATGCAGCTGGATCACTTGGATGAAGAGATACCATAGGTTTTGCAAAATTCCCTCTTTGAAGTTTCTTGGATCACAAGCCATGAAATGCCTCTAACCATGGGCCAATTCTGATCTTTTGAAGTCACATAGGCATGTTATGAAGTGTCTGTACACATTTGAAGTCATTAGAATGCTTGAATATGCCAATTTGTAAAATCCCTCTTTGACATGAAACTTGAAAGTTTAGGAATTTTGCCAACTTTGGAAGGCCATATCTTGAGTTCTATGATGAATCAAGACATGATCTTTTACTTTTTGAAAAGGGAAAGACCTAATCTACAACTTTCATGACCAAGAATTTTTCATTTGAAGCATTTTTGGTTGAGAAAGAGGAGGTTGAAAAACATTCCCAAAATGGAAAGTTTCCATTACAAGTCATTTCCATTTTTGGAAAGTTTGCAAATGGCTCAAAATTCTTCAATCTTGTGAACTTCCAACCTCTTCTAAGATCAAATAAAGATCATAGAACTTCTATTTGATGAAAATACCCCTTTGGTTCCATTGTTGGGGGCCTCAGATGTCCTGATTTTGACTTAACTTGCTCAAGAAGCTACCCAATGAACAAATGACTTACATAATGAATTTCTTCATCAAACTTGGTACACATGATCCCTATAACATCTTAAGAACATTAGAAACAAGAATGGCCCAAACATTTGGAGTTAAGGCCTCTGAAACCAAAACCCTAATTTTGGTCATCTGTGAAGTGAAAACCCTGGTTCTGCTTCCATGCCTTGTCAGTTCTTGTGATTTCTTGTGATAGAACACACATGGACCCTCTTGGAATTGTTTGAGGCCTTTGAGATGGCTCAGATGAAATCTTGGATTGCTCAGATCACAAACCCTAGATGCAGATGAACTTGAACTATGCAGATGAAACAAATATGAAATGTGATGTGGTATGCTTATGCTTATGCAAATATGAAAGATCACAAGCCATGGTGTGATATGAGTGAGGGAAAATTTGGGGTGTTTACAGCTGCCCCTGTTCAAGCATGAGTTAGCTGTGTAGGATGTAAATGCATGGCTTATCAGACAAGCAAGATAACTTGTGGTTGAATATCAAAGACAGTCCAAAATTTGCACTCGCTAGATAGAAGAAGAAAAAGGATATAAATTGTAAAAGACAGTATAATATGATTATCAAATGAAGGCGATGGAGGACGACCATCGAGCAGAGGACAACTGTTGGGGATGAAGTGGTAAGTAAAGGAGTGACGGGGACGGCCGACAAGCTGGGAAAGTAAAGGGATCATGATGGGGACGACCATCAGATAAAGAAAAAAGATTCTCTGATGATTAAAGTAAAGGAAATGATGGGGACGACCATCAGGCTTGCAAAGTGAAGTAAACAACGATGGGGATGGCCATCGGTTCAAAGAATAAATGAAATAAATGATGAGGGACAGTCATCAAAGGTGAAGGATGATCACCTAGAAGGGGATGGCTGCTCTTTATCACAATATAGGACGAATGTCAGATAGAAAGGGTCGATGATGGGGATGACCATCGGATAAGCATGATGAAGTATGATCATCAAGAGGTGAAGGATGATCACCTAGTAGGGTACGGCTGCTCTTGGGGGTTATCACGACATAGGACGAATGTCGGATAACAAGATCGACGGTGGGGACGGCCAACGGATAAAATGATGAGGGACGGTCATCATAAGGTGAAGGACAATCACATAGCAGGGGACGACTTCTAAAAATAAAACGACATAGGACGAATGCCGGATAGAGAAGGGTTCCAATAATGGAGACTCTGCTGGGGAAAGGGATGAGGGACAGTCATCCAAAGGTGAAGGACGATCACCTGGCAGGGGACGGCTGCCGGAAGTATCACGACATAGGACGAATGTCGGATATGAGAGAAGTTGCTTTGCTGGTGACTTACTGGGGAACGGTAAACACGGACGAGTGCTTACACTCAAGAATAAAAGGTATAAGTGTTTGACGCTGTGTATAGATTACAGATGCGGACGAGCATTCTTAGGACCATGATACAGACGAGTATCGGTAGAAACAAACGCTGACGTGTGTTCAGAGATGATGATACGGACGAGTACCAACTGGTTAACAAAGAACACGGACGAGTGTTGAATTTGTTGAGGAGTGATATATAAATAGGATACGGACGAGTATCAGAGACTTCTGCATAAGTATGAGTGAGTACAGGTTTGCTGGTGAAGTACGAGCAAGACACGGCCGAGTGTTCAACTTGCTGGGGAACGTATGACACGGACAAGTGTCAAAAGAGAATATGTATAAGTTATGAACAAATATTTGTATGTGGAATTGTAAAAAAGGTGTTTTGGCAACCTGTGGGGATACGATGACACAGACGGGTGTCGAAGAAAGAGTGTGTGATAAACAAACATTTGGTTTGCAACAAGTGTTTTGGCAACCATGATGGGGGAATATGGCACGGACGAGTGTCAAAAAGAGTGTGTGTAGGTATCTGTATTTGAGAGTGCAAAGGGGACGCTTTGGCTTATATCCACGGGGAATAATACGACACGGACGAGTGTCAAAAAGAGTATATATGAACAGGCATTTGTGTTGGAGAGTGCAAAGGGGACGCTTTGGCTTTTATTTGCAGGGGACGTGAGTTTTTATATTCATTGCTGATGAAACACAGATAGTAACTGCAGGTGATTGGCTTGAGCCTAGCTTGTGATCATGCGAATGCCTGATTTTTGTTGTAATGCTCCGTATTAGACGGAATGCTACGCTTATTTGGTGAATATAATGCAAATCCTATGATTATGCAAAAGAGGAACCGATCTGGGATTCAGATCCCGCTGAAGATCTCTGGCTGATCTACTTGGAGGGATATCCCAACTAGGGAAGAGATCATTGGTAGATCTGTTAGGAGATATAGCTCTGCTTGGGGAAATAGATCATTGATAGATCTATCCATAAGGAGAACTCAGCTGGGGAGAAGGAAACTTTCGTCACTTTGTTGTGTAAGAGTTTCAGGCATTGCTCTTCTGGTGAGAGACTGGAAATTCTGTGGGGAGATTTGTTCTTTTATCCTTGACGAGGGATCTGGTATTCTGGTGGGGATCCTGGCTGGGGAAGCTCCTGTTGAATAGACTTATGTTGGAGAAGAGGAAGATTTGACAACTTTGCTGGGGAAAAGTATTTCAGATCCTGCTTGGGGAGGAGGTATGTTGGGGATGCGATGCTTGATATGCCCCATGTTGCGTATTGAATACCTGCAATCTGTTAAGACAAGAGAAACACACAAGTATCCTGAGGTATCCCTTACCGGATTTTGTCATAGGAGTTAGATATTCCTGAAAGTAAATATATTTCCTGCAAGCATTTATTTAAAAATGGCTCATTTGTTTTATGCAAGCGCTTTATCACAAATATTGGACATTTTGCAAACGAAACAAAAATGTACAAAACGAGGTGTGACTGAAAACTATGATTTTATTAATCTGGGTGCCCTGAATTAGAAAATACAGTCAAAGAAACAAATCCCCTGGAATGAGGAGATTACTACAAATTGAAAAAATAAAAGTGTTGGCAATGTTGACGACGCTCCAGTGAGCTTCCTTTGCTATGACATGTATGACCTTGATGTTCTTCTTATCTTGCTTTCTGAAGAAGGTTGATTCTGACTGATGCTTTATCCTTTTGAAGCTTGCCGTGTCGTGAGTGATACAGATGAATTCAGAATGCAGTTGTTCGCTTATTCCCTGATTTTGCATGGATCGCCCTTTCGGGTTTTCAATCCACCGGGATACCCATTTTTGCCTGAGCTGTCCAATGCGGCTTTTCAACTCATCGGGTGTACATTTTTTTTCAATTTTCCCTTATTTTTGCCTGAGTCTTTTATTATGTTTTTGCTCGCTGGGATGCCCTATTTTTTCCTGGACTTATATAATGTTTTTATGTCCAGCGGGTCATTTTATGCGAAGTATTTTTTGACTGCATCTGAATTCACAGGGGATAAGAAATATTCACCATCCATAGTAGTGAGCATCAGTGCTCCATCAGAGAAAACCTTTTTTACTATGAATGGACCATCGTAATTTGGAGTCCAGTTGCCCTTGTGGTCTGTATAAGGAGGAAGGAGTCTTTTCAGCACAAGATCTCCTACTTGGTATTCCCGAAGCATGACTTTCTGATCGAAGGTTTTCTTCATCCTTTTCTGATATAACTGTCTATGACAGATAGCAGCAAACCTCTTTTCTTCGATCAAATTCAGTTGATTGTACCGGGACCGGACCCATTCTGCTTCGTCCAGCTTTACATCCATCATTACCCGTAAGGAGGGTAGCTCAACTTCAACAGGCAGGACTGCTTCCATAACATACACAAGCTGATAAGGTGTTGCCCCAGTAGACGTTCTGATTGAGGTTCGATACCCATGCAAGGAAAATGGTAGAATTTCATGCCAGTCTCTATAAGTAACCACCATCTTTTGCACAATCTTCTTGATGTTTTTGTTAGCTGCCTCGACAACGCCATTCATCTTTGGCCTGTAAGGAGAAGAGTTGTGATGTTGGATTTTGAAGTAACGGCACAGTTCTGCCATCATTTTGTTGTTCAAATTGGAACCATTATTAGTAATGATTCGCTCGGGAACTCCATATCGTCAGATGATGTCTCTTTTCAGGAATCTGGCTACCACTTGTCTGGTGATGTTTGCATATGAAGCTGCTTCAACCAATTTGGTGAAGTAATCAATGGCTACCAGGATGAATCTGTGGCCATTCGAAGAAGTTGGTTCGATCTTTCCAATCATGTCAATGCCCCACATTGCAAAGGGCCAAGGCGAAGACATCACGTTCAAAGGATTTGGAGGCACATGCACTTTATCTGCATAGATTTGGCACTTGTGGCATTTTCTGGCATATGCACAACAGTCTGCATCCATTGTGATCCAGTAGTAACCTGATCTTAAAAATTTCTTAGCCATTGCATGTCCTCCAGCATGGGTACCGAAAGATCCTTCATGCACCTCGTGCATCAGCAAGTCTGCTTCTTTCTTATCAACACATCTTAGCAGAACCATGTCAAAGTTTCGCTTGTATAATGAACAATTAGCATTAAGGAAGAAACTATCAGCCAACCTTCTTAATGTTTTCTTGTCATTAGATGATGCCCCAGGTGGGTATGTTTGATCCTCTAAGAAGCTCTTGATTTCATGGAACCATGGCTTGTCATCCTTAGCAATGTCCACGGAGAATACGTATGTTAGTCGTTCTAGTATGGATACCGAAATCTGAGGCATGTAATTTGCAGTTTGAACTTTGATCATGGAGGAAATGGTAGCTAAAGCATATGCGAACTGATTTTCATCTTGAGGGATATACTCCAGTTTGACTGTTGTGAAGAAAGTCAATAATCTCCTCGTATAGTCACGGTACGGAATCAGATGCTCTTGGTGGGTGTACCATTTGCCGTTGGTCTGATTGATTACCAAAGTTGAATCTCCAAATACATTAAAAGTCTTGATCCTGAGGTCAATATCTTCCTCAAGTCCCATGATATAGGCTTCGCATTCAGCTTTGTTGTTAGTGCAGGCAAAGGTGAGTTTTGCCGAGAAAGGCATATGAACTCCTTTAGGTGTAATGAGCACTGCACCAACACCACGACCATTCATATTGACAGCCCCATCAAACAGGCTCTTCAGTGTGAACAGGCTCTTCATGATCTTTTGCTTTTAGGTACATGATGTCTTCATCAGGGAAGTCAAATCTCATTGGTTGGTAATTATCGATGGGTTGCTCAGCTAGATAGTCAAACAATACACTGCCCTTGATGGACTTTTAAGATGTGTACTGAATGTCATACTCTGTCAGAATCATTTGCCATCTTGCAACCCTTCTGGTAAGTGCTGGCTTCTCAAATATGTACTTGATGGGGTCCATTTTTGAGATCAACAAGGTAGTGTGAGTCAACATATACTGCCTTAGTCGGCGAGCAGCCCACGCTAAAGCACATCAATTTTTCTCGAGCAGTGAATAACGTTGTTCAAAGTCGGTAAACTTTTTGCTTAGGTAGTATATTGCATACTCTTTTCGACCAGACTCGTCATGCTGGCCCAACACACACCCCATTGATCCTTCTAATATTGTCAGGTACATTATTAGAGGTCTTCTTTCAACTGGAGGCATAAGAATCGGAGGTTCTTGTAGGTACTCCTTGACCTTGTCAAAAGCTTTCTGACAATCTTCGTTCCACCTGACCGTTTGTTCTTTTTTTAACAATTTGAACAGGGACTCATAGGTTGCAGTAAGATGAGATATGAACCTTGATATGTAGTTCAATCTACCTAGGAAACCCCGAACTTCCTTTTCAGTCCTAGGTGCAAGCATCTCCTGAATAGCTTTGACTTTGTCAGGATCAACTTCGATTCCCTTTTCACTTACGATAAATCCCAATAACTTACCAGAACGTACCCCGAATGTGCATTTGTTGGGGTTCAACTTCAGCTGATATTTCCTCAGACGCTTGAACAACTTCAGCAGATTTACCAGATGATCTTCTTCAGTGAGGGACTTGGCAATCATAGCCCGTTGATAAGTGGCACTGGCATTCTTCAGTCCAAATGGCATTACCTTGTAACAAAATGTGCCCCAAGGTGTGATGAAGGTTATTTTCTCCATGTCTTCGGGTGACATCTTGATCTGATTATACCCAGAAAAACAATCCATGAAGGGAAACACCGAGAACTGAGTTATGTTGTCGACCAATACATCAATGTGAGGTAATAGGAAATCATCCTTCGGGCTAGCTCTGTTCAGATCCCGGTAATCCACACACATCCGTACTTTGCCATCCTTCTTAGGCACTGGTACAATGTTAGCAACCCACGGCGGGTAACTAGTTACAACAAGGAAACCGGCGTCCCACTGATTTTGTACTTCTTCCTTTATCTTCATGGGCATATCTGGGCGAGTACGGCGTAGCTTTTGCTTCACTGAAGGGCAATCCTCTTTTAATGGCTGCTTGTGCGTAACAATATCCGTATCTAGACCTGGCATGTCTTGATAGGACCAAGCAAAGACGTCGACGTATTCTCGAAGTATGTCAATAAGTTTTTCTTTTATTGAAGCTTGCAGACCGGTGTCGCTCCCGGGGTTTTCATCCTAGTATAAACGCGAAAGTGGCGCGGAAAAGGTAGAGTCGCCAGCCAGACATTTTTATCCAAAATGAATGGGAAAGGTAATGTTGCACAAACCTGAGGAAGAAGAAAAGGACAAGGTCCTGCGAACCAAAGATCTGGGTTCGGGAGTCGGTTACGACCTGGGAAGGTATTAGCACCCCATACCGTCCGTCGTACCCGACGGGATCCACGCTTGCTTGTTTGTTTCAAAGGGTGAGAAATAAGATGCTGCTGAACAAAACTACTGACTGGAATGGGAATGAGAAATGAGAAGCGAACTGGAAAAGAGAAACAAAAGAATGGGAAAAATGTAGGGAAAATAAAGAATGTGCTCGAACGGGCCCTACCCCGCTGCCTACGTACCTCATCGGGAAAATGAGGATCAGAGTCGACGTATTTCGCCTAACTAAGGCGGGAACTATTTTTTTTGTGTTTTTTATAGCTGGAACTGCGTATGTCTATGCTCAGGTGTTGCAAGCTCGTCTGGTACGAGTGCGTCTACCGTCTTGCATGAAAGACAAGTCGTCGCGAGTTCGCGTTGTGAGTGAATGAGATGAGAAAGAGAATTCCCGCAGGAAATTCGCTTATTATTTGTTTTTATCTTTTATGAGAAGTGTTTTGAATTTGTTTGTGAACATTCTCATACTAAGACCTATCCATCGCGGGAAGTACTTACACCTCGCCCCGAAACAGGACACGTATAAGCACTCCGCAACAAAGTCTCGTGTCGTACAAGAACGTTCAACCTCTATTAGGTGTTTTATTGCTTTTCTTTATGAGGTGAGAAAGAATGACTCAAGTCGGAAAAAGGACAAAAAACTAAGGGGGACTAAGACAAACCCTAAGTTATTTATTATTCACAAAAGGGAGATCCTAATGGTTTGTGAGGTTTTCTAATCCTAAAGAGCAAAAGGAAAAGAAAGAAGGAAAAAGGATGCAACTTACTTCCTAAGGAAGGTAAGTTGGCCCTAACAAAGGGGGAAATCCTACCAAGCACAAATATGGAAGGAAAAATGAATTAAAATGCATCAAAGAAATGCATAAAAATAAAAGGATAAGGTGAAGTAAACTTACCTCAATCTTCCCCACTACAAAACAAATGATTAATGTGCATTTTTATTAAAAAGAATAAGGTAAACACACACCACACAATTTTTAAGGTAACTAGGACCTAAACTATACTCTATTTTAATTCTAGAGGAACTAAAAAAATGCTAGGACAAAAATACATCACCTATTACAGCCCCTAATGCACAAATAGCTATGAAAACAATGCATATCACCAAGCAGCTTTTTACAGCCAGCATGCAGCATGAAAAAGTTGGTGTAAAAAGTCAAATACAGCATGTACACATAACAAACAACATACATTTTACAACACCTATATGCAAAAACAGCTAAGAAATGCAAAATCCAGAATTTCTTATTTTTATTTTTTCATGCACAAACTCAATGCAACATATACCAATTCATCATGAACATGCCCTTGAACCTAAATCAACATATAAATGCAAGAACATGAATATTTTTTGAAGAACTATGCAAGAATGCATCATATGGTTGATTATGAAACAAGCAATGCAAAAATGTAACACATGAACATGGCACATGAACATGATGATTATTGATTATGAACATGCAATATGATAGCTCAATAAACACACTAAACTCAATGTAAAATTCAGAATTAAATTGATATGGATGATGAGATCAAGTATGCAACAAAATGCCACCAAATGCACAATTATGCAACATGCAAAATGCACCATACATCAACATAATGGAATGCAAAAATGAATTAATGCAATGCGAACATGTAAAACCAGAATGCTACATGATTATTATGTGTCAAATGATGCATGAACATGGCAATAACATGCAAGAACTTAAACTATGCACAAAGAAGCACAAAAACGCATAATACGCAACATGGACGGACACGCGTCGAAACGACTCGAAATGGGGGAATGAGCTACTGAAAATGGACCCAAAAATTCCCTAAAATCAATACCTAAACATGTATGAAAACCAAAGGCACTAGAACTTAGGACTAAGCCATAAAATAAGCCAAAAAAACAAAAATTAACAACGTTAACCGGTTAACCAATTGGTTAACCGGTTAACGAACCTAAATTTGCCCTGTTTTGTGGCCAATACGCATCCGTTAACCGGTTAACCAAATGGTTAACCGGTTAACACTGAACCAGAAGGTAAAAAAAGTTGAGAAAAAAGTGCTTTTGGCCACAAACTCACTTCTAATTATCCCTAACATTCCTAGGAACATGCTAACACGAATTTCTACTTAATTTGAGCTTATTTACACATGATAGAACCTATAACTATCAACACCTTAAATCCAAATTCAACCAAAATCACAAATCACAAGAAAACATAATCGAAACGGAACTTATTTTAAACAAAGCGAAAAGCACTTAAAGAATGCCAAAAGTGGCGAGATGGAGAGAATAACTTAAAGAAGAAGTGATTAAGATCACCAACCTATGAAGCGGAGGAGTGCTTCGGTGATTGTTGCAAGAATCAGAGCTTGAATCGAAGAGAAAACCGAAAAACGAGAAATCGCAAAATAAATGCGTTCTTGACGTTTTGATCTTCTTGCACTTCCGATAAGCCGAAAACATCAACAAAATCAGTAGCTTATCCTTCTTCAATCCACAAAATATGAAGGTTGAAGGCTTAAGCTTCAAGATCTTCAAGTTTCAACTTGAAATTTGAAGAGCTTATTTGAAAAGCTTTGGTGAAAAGGGTGAAAAAGGAGGAAAAGTGAGAGAAAAAAATGCTTATCAAAGAGTGAAAAATTGAAGAATAATGTCCAACCCCTTTGGTTTGGATGAAAATGGCTTAAATAGAGACTAGGCTAGGAGCTAGCTTTGGGTTTGGGGCCCAAATATTAGGTTTGGGATCCAAAATTAGGTTTGGTAGTTAGTTAGGGTTAGGGTTGGAAAAGGGAATATTCCTTGGAATATTCCTTGGAATACTCTAGAAGATGGTAGAAGATGGTGGAAGTTTCTAAGGGAAATGGAGTGGAATTAAGATGGAAAAACAAGATGGAAAGAATGAAAGGAAGTGTGGAAAGAAAGTGGAAGGAAAAGTGGAGGGAAATGCAAAACCAACTACCTTTCAAACGATTTTTCTTTGATTTTTCTATGATTCCTCCATCATTTCTTGACCAAGTTTGAATCATAGGATCATTGTAAACCTAAATTCATGATTTTGATCTTAAAAATTCGGAGTCGACCCTTTTTACCTAGCCCGATTGCCTTTTCTCCGATTCCTCGATTTTCCGTTGTCCGGCCAGTCGAACCCCTTCCAAAATGAATTTGTGGACGAGATTTGAACCTCATGCACTTGACATCATATATAAGTCAAAGGAATCCTTATTGAATCTAAACTTCACGCGGAAGCCCCGTAGAAATGAAACCCTAATTCGGCCCTTTTCCCTCAGGAATTATTGCACTGCTTGCCTCCTTCAATCAAACCCCCATCATTCCATGGCTTGTGGCTTCAAGTGAAGACTTGTGGGATATTGTGAACCCTTTACACAAGGTTGAGAAGCTTTGTGGCCCTTCGGTTGACTCTGCATAGCTTTCGGTTGCTCCGATCATTGATCACATACCCATGCCTCAGCTATGCAACGTTTGATGCAATGTTTTTAGTTATTTTATGAATCCATGTATGCAAAATGCTATGCAAAATGCTATGCAATATGTTGAGGATATGAGAGGGAAAATTTTGAGGTATTACAGCTTCCCCTATTCAATCATCTGCAGGCCTGAACGAATAATTGCAAGAGCTTTTGGATGTTCAAGGTATGGAGTGATTGAGTACTCAAATAAAACCTGGAAATTTAAACTCTGTGGGAAATAAAATATTCTGGGAAGAATGCCATCCTCAAATGACAATTCTCAAAAGGGATCCTTGGATTTAAAACGAAACCATCCTCAAATGGAGACGCGATGGCATACCGACCTCAGTTGATAACCAGAAACACAAAGACTGGCCTCAGACAGACTTTGCAAAAGAGACAAACTGACCTCAATCAATACGCTCAAAATGGTCTATCACCCTCGAATGATATCCACAAGAAACACACAATACCAACCTTAGAAGGACTTGAAGAAAAGAATTCCATCCTAGAATGAAAATTCTCAAAAGATCCTCGGATCTAACACGAAACCATCCTCGAATGGAGTTGCAGAGGTATACCAGCCTCGACTGATAACCTAACACAAAGACTGACCTCAGACAGACTTTGAAAAAGAGACGAACTGACCTCAATCAATAAGCTCAAAATGGTTTATCACCCTCGAATGATAGCCACAACAAACAAACAAGACCAACCTCTGAAGGACTTAAAGAAAAGAATTCCATCCTCGAATGACAATTCTCAAAAGATCCTCGGATCTAACACGAAACCATCCTCGAATGGAGACATAATGGGATACCGGCCTCAGTCGATAACCAGAAAAACAAAGACTGACCTCAGACAGACTTTGCAAAAGAGACAAACTGACCTCAATCAATAAGCTCAAAATGGTTTATCACCCTCGAGTGATAGCCACAACAAACAAACAAGACCAACCTCAGAAGGACTTGAAGAAAAGAATGCCATCCTCGAATGACAATTCTCAAAAGATCCTCGGATCTAACACGAAACTACCCTCGAATGGAGACGCAATGGGATACCAGTCTCGACTGATAACCAAACACAAAGCTGACCTCGGACAGACTTTGCAAAAGAGACAAACTGACCTCAATCAATAAGCTCAAAATGGACTATCATCCTCGAATGATAACCATAACAAGAAACAAGACCAACCTCAGAAGGACTTAAAGAAAAGAATGCCATCCTCGAATGACGATTCTCAAAAGAGCCTCTCGGATCTAACACGAAAACATCCTCGAATGGAGACTTAATGGTATAACGGCCTCAGTCGATAACCAAAAACACAAAGAAAATAGGATAATACAGAACGGGATCGTTATACATAAACGAGAGCCCTGGAAAACAGGACTGTTGTACAAAACGAGAGCCTGCAACGCGACTGTTGTACCAAACAAGACGCGGAATAAGTGACAAACATTGATCTGAAAAGACAAGGATGTCTGAAAAATGATGTTGGTATCCTCTGTGCGGAGTACTTCAAGTTAAGAATATGTCATATATACCTCAAAATTGGCCCATGCTGGCATGCATATGCTTGAATTTATGGCGTAATGCCCCATGATGATGGAAATGCTACGCTTTAGAGGATGCAAATGCAAATGCAAATGCAAAGGGATCTCCCGATGAGAAAATTGCACGTATCCCAGATGGCTTGACTGGGGAAATGATGATCACTGAATTGATCTGCTCCATCCTGATGAGGAGGAGACGACTCTGCGGGGAAAGTGCTAATCATTGTACTGATCTGATCCATCCTGATGAGGAGGAGACAACTCTGCGGGGAAAGTTTTCAATGATACGCCGGCTCTGAACATCTGCCATTGCCAAAAATAAATTGGACTTTGAGACTGGAGCGCCAAGACCCTGCTGGAGACGCACTCTTCTCGCTAGGTACACTACCCGTTGAACTCTGTCGGGGAAATGAAACCTTCTTACTTAGCTGGGGAAACAAAGGCATGACACTGCTGAGGAAGCAGCTCGCTGGGGAGGAAAGACATTCCTTGTACTGCAGGGGATTGCCCCTGTCTGAAGGGAAACTTCTGCTTGGGGATGACACCCACCTTCTGCTACCTTGCTGAACTTCGTTGGGGAAGACTGGAAACATCCTGGGACACACCTGCTCTTGGTCAAGCATTAAGAGATGTTCCTCGTGGGAATTTGTCTTTAGCTTTGTTAGCAACACTGGTACTTGTACCTGCATGAACACAATCGATAGTACCTGCAACATGGAAAGTTAGTTTGGGACCTGCCTGCCCCAGGCTCGTAGTATGAACCATTATTTGGGTATCTCGACACCCTTTCAGAGTTGTATTAAATGTTTGTGTCCTCCTGCATGAGTTAGAAAGCATTCAAATGTTCACAACACAATATAAATCACAATTTACTGGACGTTTTTGCAATCAATCAATGCTAGATGAAAGAACAAAAACGAGAAGCAAAATAGTCACAATTTGACTGAAGTTGAATTTTATTGATTCGGAAAAATGGCCATGAATAGGCAGTACAAAGGAAGCAGTTCCCTGGAAAGAGGAAACAGCCAAAAAGGAAAACAAAACTATCCTATTGGCAATGTGAGAAGTGGATCTCATCAAGTATCAACCCGGTTATGACTCGTATGTCTTCAAGACGCTCCGCTCGCTCTGCCTCTTTAGAAAAAGTAATTGAATCGATCTTCAACCCTTAGGATAGCCTCAATTGTAGATAGGTTACAGATCTCACAGATCATAGTCGTTCGTGTTAATCCCTCTTTTGCGTGGATTGCCTTTTCAGGTTTTCAATCCACCGGGATACCCTTTTTTTCCTGAGTTTTCCGATGTGGCTTTTCAACTCACCGGGTGTACATTTTTTCAAAATTTCCCTAACTTTTACCCGAGCATGTTATTATGTTCTTGGCTCGCCGGGATGCCCATTTTTTCCTGGATCTTTATTCTTTTTTTATCTAGCGGGTCCTTTTTACACGAAGTATTTTCTTACTGCGTCTGCGTTGACAGGGGATTGAAAGTCTTCTCCGTCCATGGTTGTCAGCATCAAGGCTCCACCTGAGAAAACCTTTTTAACCACGAACGGTCCTTCATAGTTGGGTGTCCATTTGCCCCTGTGATCGTTAAGAGGGGGAAGAATCCTTTTCAGCACCAGGTCACCTGGCATGTACCTCTGTGGTCGCACCTTCTTGTCAAAAGCCTGCTTCATTCGTCGCTGATACAACTGTCCATGGCATACAGCTGCTTGACGTTTCTCTTCAATGAGGCTCAACTGGTTATATTTGGATCAGAGCCACTCAGCTTCATCTAACTTAATGTCCATCATCAACCTCAACGAGGGGATTTCCACTTCAATTGGTAGGACTGCCTCCATACCATACACCAGTGAGAACGGGGTTGCCCCTGTTGAAGTACGTAGTGACGTTCTGTACCCATGCAATGCAAATGGTAGCATCTCATGCCAGTCCTTGTATGTCACAACCATCTTTTGCACAATCTTCTTGATGTTCTTATTGGCCGCCTCGACGGTTCCATTTATCTTCGGGCAATATGGAGAAGAGTTGTGATGCTCTATTTTAAAATCTCGACACAAGTCAGCCATCATCTTGTTATTGAGATTAGAACCATTATCAGTAATGATTCTTTCAGGAATTCCGTACCGGCAAATGATGTCTCTTTTAATAAACCAGGCTGCCACTTGTTTAGTGACATTGGTGTAGGATGCCGCTTCGACCCATTTCGTGAAATAATCTATAGCAACCAGGATGAAGCGATGACCATTAGAAGCTGTCGGCTCGATCTTGCCAATCATATCAATGCCCCACATGGAAAACGGCCATGGCGAAGACATGACACTCAACAGATTCGGAGGCACATGGACCTTATCGGCATAAATCTGACACTTGTGACACTTACGGGAGTATTTACAGCAATCGGTTTCCATGGTAATCCAATAATATTCCGATCTCAGCAATTTCTTGGACATAGCATGTCCTCCAACATGGGTACCAAACGAACCTTCATGGACCTCCTGCATCAATAGGTCTGCTTCGTGTCTATCCACGCATCTGAGCAGAACCATGTCGAAGTTTCGCTTGTACAACACGCCATCTTGGTTCAAGAAGAAACCTCCTGCTAGTCTTCTAAGGGTCTTCTTGTCCTTACTAGATGCCCCAGCCGGGTATTCTTGAGCCTTCAGGAATTGCTTGATATCATGATACCAAGGCTTTTTATCTTCACCATCGTCGAGTGCAAAGACATAAGCAGGTCTTTCAAGACGGGAGACCGTAATTCGAGGCACAAAATTCTCTTGACAAACTTTAATCATGGACGACAAAGTTGCTAGAGCATCGGCGAATTGCTTTTCATCTCGAGGAATATAATTCAATTTGACTTTAGTGAAGAAAGTTAACAGCCTCCTGACATAATCTCTGTAAGGAATCAAATGAGGTTGATGAACCAGCCATTTGCCATTGACTTGATTTACCACCAAAGCAGAATCTCCGAAGATCTTGAGGTTTTTGACTCGCAAGTCGATTGCCTCTTCGATCCCCATGATACAAGCTTCATACTCCGCCTCATTGTTAGTGCATTCGAAAGTCAACCGAGCGGCTAAAGGTGTATGGATCCCTTCTGGCGAGACGATAACAGCACCTACTCCACTTCCATTCATGTTCATAGCCCCGTCAAACATCAGCTTCCATTTGGATTCAGGGTCTGGCCCCTCCTCCGGAAGTGGTTCTTTGTAGTCTTTCGACATGAGGAACATGATGTCCTCATCCAGAAACTCGAACCTCATGGGTTGATAATCATCGATTGGCTGCTGAGCCAAGTATTCGGACAATACACTTCCTTTGATTGCCTTTTACGAAGTGTAATGTATATCATACTCTGTCAGTATCATCTGCCACCGGGCTACTCTTCCTGTCAAAGCTGGCTTCTCAAAAATGTATTTCACAGGATCCATCTTGGAAATTAAGAGAGTAGTGTGAGTCAGCATGTACTGTCTTAGTCGGCGAGCAGCCCATGCCAAAGCGCAGCAAGTTTTCTCGAGTAGTGAGTAGCGCATCTCACAATCGGTAAACTTTTTGCTAAGGTAATAAATGGCGTGCTCTTTTCGACCAGACTCGTCCTGCTGACCCAGCACACATACCATCGATCCTTCCAGTACGGTAAGATACATAACCAAAGGTCTTCCTGGCACTAGAGGTATAAGAATTGGAGGTTCTAGCAGGTATTCTTTGATTCGGTCAAAGGCTCGCTGGCAGTCTTCGTTCCATTTCATGGCCTGATTCTTCCTCAAAAGCTTAAAGAAGGGCTCACACGTGGCCGTTAAGTGAGAAATAAACCGTGCAATGTAGTTTAGTCTCCCTAAGAAGCCACGCACTTGCTTTTCAGTCTTCGGCTCAGAAATCTCTTGGATAACTTTCACTTTGGCTGGATCAACCTCAATTCCTCATTCACTAACAATGAAGCCGAGTAATTTGCCAGAACAGACCCCGAAAGTACACTTATTTGGATTCAACCTCATCTAAACTTCCGAAGTCTGTCAAACAACTTTGCTAGATTAACCAAGTGCTCTTCCTCTGTCTGGGATTTTGCTATCATATCATCAACATAAACCTCAATTTCATGATGAATCATGTCGTGAAATAGCGTCACCATCGCCCGTTGATAAGTGGCTCCAGCATTCTTCAAACCAAATGGCATGACCTTGTAACAAAATGTGCCCCAAGGAGTGATGAAGGTTGTCTTTTCCATGTCATCGGGAGACATCTTAATCTGATTATAGCCGGAAAATCCGTCCATGAAGGAGAACACAGAAAACTGAGCAGTATTATCGACGAGCACATCTATGTGAGGTAGAGGGAAATCATCTTTGGGACTGGCCCTATTCAAATCCCTGTAGTCCACACACATTCTGACTTTACCGTCTTTCTTGGGAACCGACACAATGTTGGCAACCCACGGAGGGTAACTGGTCACGGCCAAGAAACCAACATCAAATTGTTTTCGTACTTCTTCTTTAATCTTGATTGCCATGTCAGGACGTGTGCGCCTCAACTTCTTCTTCACTGGAGGACAATCTTCTCTGAGAGGCAACTTGTGTACCACAATGTCAGAGTCTAAACCGGGCATATCTTGGTAGGACCATGCGAAGACATCAACGTATTCTCGAAGCATAGCAATCAAACGAGTCTTGACAGATCCTTCTAATGCATCCTCGATCTTGACTTCTTTCTTGTCTTCTTCAGTACCCAGGTTTACTACTTCGACAGCTTCTTCGTGCGGCTGAATCATCTTATCCTCCTGTTTAAGCAGTCTGGCCAATTCTTCAGGTAGTTCGCAATCCTCTTCACCTTACTCATCGGCTTGATAGATTGAATTGTCGAAGTCATACTCAGCTATAACAGGGTCGTCGTTGATAAGATCCGGTGACGAGCACCTGCATGAATGGTGATTCATGCAAGGCTTTAGAAAAGGCTTGAGAAAATGAGATACATTGCCAGGTTTAAAACTTTTCGTTCTTTTTTGAAAAACAAAAACAAAAATGAAAGACAAAGAACAACATGAATGAATGTGAAATGTCAGCTTTATTTATGATTGTAAATTGGGTTAGGAACATAAGAACCCTTACAAAGAGCTATTATGCCCCAGGCAAGACATAAACAAAAATTATTACTCTTCGAAAGAGGTGACTGAAATGAGCCTTTCTGATGTCCAATTGGTAAGCTGAGTCCCTGGAACAGTAAGCCTGATCCACTCATCTATGTCACAGTCACTATCCACTGCGTTATCCTGCACAGCGCTGATGTTTCCATAATCCACTATTCCCGCACTCGTGAAAGTGATTGGGCCTTGACGACCTCTAGCATTTGGTTCGGATGATGACTGCCCAGGACGGTAACCAATTCCGAACATATCGTTCTTCTCAGGCACTTCTACTAGACTGCCCCAGCCTTCTCGTACCCCAGATTTCTACCAACTCAAGCGCTTGCTTATAAGAGGCTATGGAAACCCCTTTCTTCAGTTCTTCAGGAGAAGCCGCCACTACATATGCTTGTTCAGACTTCAAGGGCTCAAAAGCCTGACATGGGGTCTCAACTATTTCTCCATCCATCTCCACATATTTGAATGAAGCTAGATGACTCACAAAAATGTCTTCTTCCCCACTGACAGTTACAATTTGACCCTCCCAGATGAACTTTAGCTTTTGATGGAGTGTGGACGATACTGCTCCTGCTAAATGTATCCAAGGTCTTTCAAGAAAATAGTTGTATGCAGGCTGTATATCCATTACATAGAACGTGGTATTGAAGATCTGTGGACCTACTTTAATTGGTAACTCCACCTCCCCGAACACCGATCTCCTTGACCCATCAAACGCTCGAACTACTAGGTCGCTGGGCTTTAGAACTACTCCATCACAATCCAACTTCATCAGTGCCTTCTTGGGCAATACATTCAGCGACGATCCAGTATCTAACAGCACGTGAGAGAGTATTGAACCTTTACATTCTAAAGAGATATGCAATTCCCGATTATGAGCACGCCCTTCAGAAGTCAAGTCCAAGTCTGTGAAGCCTAATCTGTGACTGGCATTGAAACTAGATACCACTGCTTCCAACTGATTTACTGAAATATCCTGTGGCACGTACGCCTTGTTCAGAATATTCAAGAGAGCCTTCCTGTGGGAATCATAACACATGAGCAAGGACAAGATGGAAATCTTCGACGGAGTCTGCTGCAGATGGTCCACAATCTTGTAGTCGCTCTTTTTGATAATCCTCAGAAATTCTTTAGCTTCTTTATCGAAAGTAAGGTCTGGATCAGTTGCTGGTGCAGGATCATTGACAACCATTGGCTTCTTCCCTCTCGCTCTAGCCTGAGCTTCCGCGGTGTCACTGGGTGGTATCACACTATTTCTTAGCGTTTCCGGCGCAAACAAACCTTCCACTTCTAGTAAAGCCCCCCACTCCAACATTTTCTACTTGAGCTGGGGTTGTACTAGACGTGACCAACTCTTGCTTCAGGCCGTTACAGTATACTTCATCACCATAATTCCAAGGAATAGCTCTATCGCTCTGATACATTACCGGTCCCGCAGTGGTGATGGTTATCGGTGCCACTCTGGCCTGTGGAGGAACTTGAGATGGATCATAGAAGATGGTTACTATAGAGACTTCGCTTTCCTTTACAATCTTGCCAAACTGCAACATTCCCTCATCAATCATACTCTAGATCCCTGCTTTCAACTGCTCACAACCATATATAGCTTCAACACATTCTGGACAATCTTCTTCACACCCAGGGAAGATACCTTTCTTCAATAAGCAAACTTTAACCACATTCAATGGAGTCTGCAGATCGTTGACATCGCGCACCAGGTTTAGAATTTCCCCTTCATCAACTTCCCCAACCGTACTTCCGTGAGGAGGCATGGGGTTCTGAATTACATTAGGAGTAGGAGCAAAGTTGATTGCTTTAGAATCCAGTAGCTCTTAAAAAGTATGCTTTAGTGCTTTGCAGTTTTCTGTGGTATGCCCGGGAGCTTCGGAATGAAACTCGCATCTAGCATTTATGTCATAACCCTCGGGGATTTGGCCCGGCTTCGGGGGTTGTAAAGTTCGGAGTTGAACCATCTGAAGTTGTAGGAGATTCTTCAAAAGCTGTGAATAGGACATCGGCGGAGCCTCGAACTGCCTTTCTCTGGGCTTCTGGGGGTAATATGGACGAGGAGCTCTTTGTTGATACCCTTGCTGGCGTTGTTGATGTGGTTGTTGGACTTGTTGTTGAACATGTTGAGCTGAGATAGTGACAGGAGCCACTTGCTGATAAAATCCTTTGTTACTTCCTCCCTTTTGCACGTACACTGCCTCGGTCTCTCCTTCTCTCTTCTTCACGAAGGGTTTCTTGACCCCAGAACTTGAAGTGCCTCCATTCTAAATCTTCCCTTGTTTCATCCAACTTTCTATCCTCTCGCCAGTCAAGATGATATCTGAAAATCCTCTTGAAGAACATCCAGCTAGCCTTTCCATGAAATTCCCAGGAAGGGGATCCAGGAACAGGTCTACCATTTCTCTCTCCAGCAAAGGCGGTTGCACTCTAGCAGCCACTTCACGCCACCTTTGCGCATAATCCTTGAAGCTCTCGGAATTCTTCTGAGTCAGACTTTGAAGTTGAGTACGACTGGGCGCCATGTCGATGTTATACTGATACTGCTTGAGGAATGCTTCTCCCAATTCCTTCCAGTTTCTTACGGAGCTTCTCTCTAGCTTCATATACCATTCCAAGGACCCTCCGGAGAGACTATCCTGGAAGTAGTACATCCAGAGCTCTTCATCCCTAGTATGGGCAGCAATTTTCCGGTAGAATGCTTGCAAGTGAGTCTTTGGGCAGGAGCTACCGTTATACTTGTCAAAAGTAGGCGGCTTGAATTTGTGAGGAAAAATCACCCTGGGGACTAGACCCATGTCAGACACATCTATCCCCAAAGTGTCTCTACACTCAAGGGCTTTGACTTTCTCAGCAAGCATCAAGAAGTCCTGAATATTTCCTTCTCCGCCGAACCCCATGTCATTATTGAAAGAAGGGAACTGGTCATCCTGCTTGTCTTGTATCAGAACGAAAGTTGTTGTGCCATGCTCTGGAATCTGAGGTCCGCCTGGGCCATTGTTGGTGTTGGGAGGAGTCACTTGGGCGTCAGGAGTGGTCACAGGAGTATTAGTCTGAGGAGGGTTGAGCCCCTGAACTGCATTCCTTAACTCTTGTTGTCCCTGAGCCATCCCTTGCATCATGACCATGAACTCTCCCATTCTGGTGCGAAACTCACTAAGCTCAGTTTGCATAACGTCCATGACTGTCCTCTGGTTGCTGCGAGTTGCGTAGCGATGCGGAATATTCTGCCGAAGCTACTGTGTCTTGGCGGCTCTCGCAATCTTTGCCTGAAACACAGATAAGTTAAGCATCCTGTAGAAAAACCTGCAAAACAAAGAAAGAATGCAAATGATGGGTATGCAATGCAATGTGTTCCTTTTATTCCCAAGGCTTTCCCTTTTCCAGTCCTGGTATTAAGAGAATAATAATTGGGAAGAAGACCCAAGTGATGTTCAAATAAAGTGACGGCCGTGGAGAATTGGTGCTCATTACCCCATGTCGGTGAAACAGATAACGAACAAGAGATTCAAAAAAAGACAATCACATAAACTGAAGTTTGAAACAACAAAGTCCCCAAAGAGTGCCAATCAAAAGAACAAACAAAGCACATCAAATAAGAGGAATCCCACAACAAGCTTGTGGGTAACCCAAGTACAACAGCATGACACTAAACCCTAGGGAGTTCGAAGTCTTGCAGCCTCCAGCTAAGATGCTTGACACTCTGGAACAACTGAATGATATCCGGATGACCAGGCTCCTGGATGAGTCTCTGGATGAGGAGGTCCCTTAGATCGAAGGAAGCATGTAACTCTTCAATTTGCTGATGGAAAGTCGTCTCATTCTCTTTACTTGGATTTGGCTCGGCCCTTGACCTCTTCACATCAGCGCGAAGCTTCAGCTCTTCAACTTCTTTCTGGACATCTTCAGCTATTTGTTGACTCTTTTCCATCTGACGAAGATACTCTCTTTGTTGCTCTTGTGCTCTCCGAACTAGCTTCTCTTGCTCAACCAAAGCATCCTGGAGGTTCTTGATCTTCAACTCGAATTCAGCTTCTACCTCCTTTTGCTTATTCTGATTATCATTCAACTTCTCCTGCCAAAGTGTGATGGCTTCATTAGCCTCATTAAGTTCTTTCTTATCCTTCTGGCGCTGACTCGTCTTATGAATCTCAGCCAATCCTCTCTTCCTGAAGTATAGCTCTCTCTCCTCGAAGTCCTTCTGCTTGAGACGAACCGCCTCTTCATCTCGGAGAGCTCTATCTTCTAACTGATGGTTCTGAATCATCAATTTCTGACAAGAATCATAAGCCTCTTGATTCTCAACCCTAAGCTGCTTGACCAAAGCTTCCAACTTCTGATAATCTTCTAAAGGCACTATTGCTGGAGGCGGAGTTGGTACAGAAAAAGGGACTAGAGCCGTTTGAACCTCCTCCTTTATCCAAGCTTCGAATTCAGGGAACATCCGGTTATTGCTCTTTCCCAGACATGTCGTGTCCTTTCTTTTGATCACCTTCCAAGAACCCGCAGCATTCCTGACCAACGGAAGATTGTCCTTCACCGGGAAGTAAGAAGTTTGGAATAACTCGGATTCATCGGGAATCTCTTTGAGCGCATACCCTAACTGTCTTCTTAAGAGAATGGGATTGTAGTTGATACCTCCCGACATTCCTAACAAAGGCACATTGAGGTAATTCCCATAGCTGGTAATGAAACTCTTTCCTTTCAACCTCAAAGTAAACCACCTAATATCTCTGGCCAACAAAGTACTCAGCTTCTGGGCCCAAGTAGTATTAGGATCAGTAAAACTCTCAATATTAGGCAAATGTCTCATGACCCACTTGTAGAATAAGGGAGCACAACATCTAACCAGACCTCCTCGCTTCTTCTCATTCTTATAGTGCACTGAATAATACAAGTCACCTAGGAGAGTGGGCACCGGATTCTTCAACAGAAACAAATGAATAGCATTTATGTCCACAAATTTGTCCATATCAGCGAACAAGATGATCCCATAAATGGATAGTGCTAAGATGGCGCAAACAGAATCCCACTGATTTGTCACTGCAAGCTCTTCAGTTTTTCTGACCAGATACTCTAGAGTGAAACCAAGTACTTTTGCTTTGGTGGTAGACAGATTTGCAGATACTTCATATGGGCTCAAATAAAGAGCTTTGGCGATGTCAGCATGGGTTGGTCTTGTCATCTCTGAGTTGAAAGGAATCTGATCCTTGATTGACACTCCCATAATCTCAGCATACTCTTCCAGCAAAGGACCCAACTGAAAGTCATGAAATGTGAAACACCTGAGCCGAGGATTATAATACTGCAACAAAGTATGAACAACGCTTCTTTGAGAGCTATCCAAGTTGAATACCAAGTCCAGAATATTACCATACTTTTCCTTGAAGTATCCCAAATGACCCGGGGTAATAAGAGACACCATTTGGTTGATCAGGTCCATCTTGGTATCAAAGAATTTGTAGTTCACAGTCCTCTTTCTGACGTCTTCCATTCTGAAGCAATAATATGACCAGGAACCGGGAGTAATGCAGACCCTGAGAATAAAAGAAACACAAATGATTAATGATGATATGATGCTTATGCAAGGCGATGCATGTGATCAGTGAAGTGTCTGTGATGTGCCAATCATATAATCAAGTGTCGGTGCAAGGTCACAATATCCACATATCACAATAACAATCCCTCTGATCCGGGATCCATATCTTAGAACCAGAAACGCAGATCACAAAACTGAACCAATGGCAAAGCGGGTATACTGAAGGTCTTAGTGTTCCTGCAAACCTGTAAACCCCTCCCAATCTCACGGGTGTGCTACTTGGGTCAACATCACGGACTCTCAAAGCCGAATAGCAATAATGCATTCACCATTTCCGAGAAATGGCTCATGACAAAATCAGGGAATCGGTTTGGCATTATGTACTACTCAGGGAGGCCTCAGTTGAGTCCGGAAAAATAGGCATCCCTCATAAGTCTCCAGCTTCAAGCACTGAGTCGAGAAACAATAGTACATTCATCCCAAAGGGTACAATACTACCGTCATACGAACAGTTTGCTTTAACCGGATTCCTATGAGAGAACCAGGCCATCCTATGCGAGTTCCTAGTGGGCCCTCGGATGCGAGTAGGTTTGCCAACAAATGTGGTCTGCCACTGTCATCACTGGAGAGGGTTGTTTCCACTAAGGTTCTCAATGATCGGTCCCCAGCTGCACATAACTATCTAGGTCGTATCCCGAAGTGGGGAAAAACCCCCACACAAGATAGTTCCAAGACAGTCGCAACCTGGGTGTGGAACACATCGCCACTCATCATGTAACCATGCGAGTACAACACGTCCACGCTAATCCTATAGTGCACTCAAGCCGGGTATTTGGCTTATCTCACAGTAACTCCCATCCCGCAGAAAAAATGAAAACCAGCACAGCCAGACAGTCCAGTATAATATGATGCATGGAAAATAAATACTGAAAGCGGTAAATAAGTGCGGTAAAATAAACTGTAAATGAAAACAGTAAATAAACACAACAACACACGCATATAAACACCCGAAGAAAGCAAAAACAAACAGGCGCTAGGATTGACTCTACAAGAGAAACCAGAGATTCTGGGTTCGGTCCCCAGCAAAGTCGCCAGCTATCGCTCCCGGGATTTTCATCCTAGTATAAACGCGAAAGTGGCGCGGAAAAGGTAGAGTCGCCAGCCAGACATTTTAATCCCGAATGAATAGGAAAGGTAATGTTGCACAAACCTGAGGAAGAAGGAAAGGACAAGGTCCTGCGAACCAAAGATCTGGGTTCGGGAGTCGGTTACGACCTGGGAAGGTATTAGCACCCCAGACCGTCCGCCGTACCCGAAGGGATCCACGCTTGCTTGTTTGTTTCAAAGGGTGAGAAATAAGATGTTGTTGAACAAAACTACTGACTGGAATAGGAATGAGAAATGAGAAGGGAACTGGAAAAGAGAAACAAAAGAATGGGGAAAATGTAGGGAATATAAAGAATGTGCTCGAACGGGCCCTACCCCGCTGCCTACGTACCTCATCGAGAAAATGAGGATCAGATTCGACGTAGTTCGCCTAACTAAGGCGAGAACTATTTATTTGTGTTTTTTATAGCTGGAACTGCGTATGTCTATGCTCAGGTGTTACAGGCTCGTCTGGTACGAGTGCGTCTACCGTCTTGCATGAAAGACAAGTCGTCGCAAGTTCGCGTTGTGAGTGAATGAGATGATAAAGAGAATTCCCGCAAGAAAGTCGCTTATTATTTGTTTTTGTCTTTTATGAGTAGTGTTTTGAATTTGTTTGTGAACATTCTCATACTAAGACCTATCCATCGCCGGAAGTACTTACACCTCGCCCCGAAACAGGACGCGTATAAGCACACCGCAACAAAGTCTTGTGTCGTACAAGAACGTTCAACCTCTATTAGGTGTTTTATTGCTTTTCTTTATGAGATGAGAAAGAATGACTCAAGTCGGAAAAATGACAAAAAACTAAGGGGGACTAAGACCAACCCTAAGTTATTTATTATTCACAAAAGGGAGATCCTAATGGTTTGTGAGGTTTTCTAATCCTAAAGAGCAAAAGGAAAAGAAAGAAGGAAAAAGGATGCAACTTACTTCCTAAGGAAGGTAAGTTGGTCCTAACAAAGGGGGAAATCCTACCAAGCACAAATATGGAAGGAAAAATGAATTAAAATGCATAAAAGAAATGCATAAAAAATAAAAGGATAAGGTGAAGTAAACTTACCTCAATCTTCCCCACTACAAAACAAATGATTAATGTGCATTTTTATTAAAAATAATAAGGTAAACACACACCACACAATTTCTAAGGTAACTTGGACCTAAACTATACTCTATTTTAATTCTAGAGGAACTAAAAAAATGCTAGGACAAAAATACAGCACCTATTACAGCCCCTAATGCACAAACAGCTATGAAAACAATGCATATCACCAAGCAGCTTTTTACAGCCAGCATGCAGCATGAAAAAGTAGGTGTAAAAAGTCAAATACAACATGTACACATAACAAACAGCATACATTTTACAGCACCTATATGCAAAAACAGCTATGAAATGCAAAATCCACAATTTCTATTTTTCATTTTTTCATGCACAAACTCAATGCAACATATACCAATTCATCATGATAATGCCCTTGAACCTAAATCAACATATAAATGCAAGAACATGAATATTTTTTGAAGAACTATGCAAGAATGCATCATATGGTTGATTATGCAACAAGCAATGCAAAAATGTAACACATGAACATGGTGATTATTGATTATGAACCTGCAATATGATAGCTCAACAAACACACTAAACTCAATGCAAAATTCAGAATTAAATTGATATGGATGATGAGATCAAGTATGCAACAAAATGCCACCAAATGCACAATTATGCAACATGCAAAATGCAACATACATCTACATAATGGAATGCAAAAATGAATTAATGCAATGCGAACATGTAAAAACAGAATGCTACATGATTATTATGTGTCAAATGATGCATGAACATGGCAACAACATGCAAGAACTTATGCTATGCACAAAGAATTACAAAAACTCATAATACGCAACATGGACGGAAACGCGTCGAAACGACTCGAAATGGGGGAATGAGCTACTGAAAATGGACCCAAAAATTCCCTAAAATCAATACCTAAACATGTATAAAAACCAAAGGCACTAGAACTTAGGACTAAGCCATCAAATAAGCCAAAAAAACAAAAATTAACAGCGTTAACCGGTTAACCAACTGGTTAACCGGTTAACGAACCTAAATCTGCCTTGTTTTGTGGCCAATACGCACCCGTTAACCGGTTAACCAAATGGTTAACCGGTTAACACTGAACCAGAAGGTAAAAAAAGTTGAGCAAAATTGCTTTTGTCCACAAACTCACTTCTAATGATCCCTAACATTCCTAGGAACATGCTAACACGAATTTCTACTTAATTTGAGCTTATTTATACATGATAGAACCTATAACTATCAACACCTTAAATCCAAATTCAACCAAAATCACAAATCACAAGCAAACATAATCTAAACGGAATTGATTTTAAACAAAGCGAAAAGCACTTAAAGAATTCCAAAAGTGGCGAGATGGAGAGAATAACTTAAAGAAGAAGTGATTAAGATCACCAACCTACGAAGCGGAGGAGTGTGTTGCACCCCAAAATTTGCCCTCACAAGACAAGACTTTGTGTACTAAGAGGTTCAAAAGGTTCATAAGACATCTCATGAGGTTCACAAGGTTCATAAAGTTCACATTTAGTCAGAAGATTTGACATTTCCCTCAGACAATGCATCCTCCTAAGCAATGCATCTTAAACTAGGGTTTTGACTTTCATCAGGCTAAATGGACTTACAAGACTTCAAGTGAGTTTCATAATATCCTATATGTGTTCAAGAATCCCCATGTCAAGTTTCAAGACTTTTCCCAAAGGTTTGCTCAGTCAGATGATCAGATAGGTCAAAATCAGTCAAAGTAGTTAAAAAGTCAAACTGAGGTTAACTGTGGGCAAACCAAAGTCAAACTTCATGATTTTTTGCCAACATCAAGTATATGAAGTAAAATTAATCATTTAATCAAGGTTTGATCATGATTCATCAAGGAGATCTCAGATCATCAAGAATCAGGAGTTTCTAAATTAGGGTTTCTTTAGGAAAAGTCAACTGAACTTTGACCAGCCATAACTTTCACATGCTTCATCAAATTTTTCCCATCCAAATCTCATTTTGAAGGAAATTTAATTCTATACAACTTTGTGTCTCACAAGCCAAGCCCAAAAATGCTTCATTTGGAAGGTATGAGCTAAGACATTATAGGTCCTTTTAAAAGTCAACTAAAAGTCAACAACTTCAAAAGAGCATAACTTGAGAATGGTAAAAGATATGGACATGAGACCAAAGAGGTTGGTTAGAGGACTCTTTAAGATTTCCAAAATGTCCAATAACACCCTCATATAATTAAAATTGAAGGATTTGTGCCCTTGCAAATTTGGGAATTTTTGGGGAAGTTTATGAAGCAAATAAGGCCTAAAATCAAATGTTTGCTAAATGAGCCCACCAAATTGCCATCCCATCTTTACAAAAACACCAAGCACGACCCAACCCAACTATTTTATGATTTTTTATTTTTTATTTCATATTTATTTGAATTTTATTCATTAAAATACAATTTAAATTGAAATAAAATATAAAATCATATATTTAAAAAGGGATTTTGCTTCTAGAAAGTCATGAATATTATTTGGATTAGATTGATACACATGTTATGAGGATTGTCCCAAAATAGCAAGGTTAGATCAAATAAAAATCAAGTTTTAAGACATAATCTTTTTCAATCTCAAATGATCAAAATATCCAAAGTGTGATACAATTTTTTGACCTAATATCATTCATATATATACAAAGAACATTGAGCAGCCTAGGACGAATTTTTGCAGCCTCTAAAACCACTTTCAAACTTTCAAAATTCATCATATTTTTGAAATTCGGATTCTAACATTTGGTAGTTTTTCAGGTGAATGGAGCATGCTAACCTCTTCCCTATACATCACTGAACATATACCAATGATCATATGCATCTAAAAGCCCATGAATTGTCCAAACCGAATCGTTCTTTTTCAAGTTTAATGATTTTTTCGATTTCATACTTTGATGCATTATTAATTGATTCTAATGGCTGGTTTGTGTTTGTAATGACCCTAGGATACTTTCTGGATAATTAGATTGAAGGTTCATGACCTGAATCATAAACTGCCATGGTTAGGGTTTATACTGCTCATTTGGGGTTTTACGAAATAATGAATATAAATGAATTCTAAAAACGTAATTGAACTGGGTTTGTTGTATAGAATGCATTGGTGCTTTCAATTTGATGAATTATTACAGGTTTGATGATCATTGAAGCAAGCCAGGAAAACCTACGAAACTGGATTCGCAGGTAAATTCGTAGAAGAAAACGAAAGTGAATTCGCAGGAAAATTGGAGAAGATGAAGTCAGATGGCGCCAAAGCTGGAATATAAAATTGAGATTAACATTTTATTGTTATATTTCTATATTATTTCAGTTAACAGTTGCTATCCCAGTGGTAGGAGTCATGCGCGTGTGAGGCAAAGGTCAAGGGATCAAATCCCAGCTTCATCAATTTTTTGTGTTTTATCTATTTATTTTCCAGGTTTAAAATATAATGATTCGTACACATTCACTATCACCAAACGTGCGCTGGCCTTGTGGAGAGCTTGTTAGTCTTAGAGATGCAAAGCCTAGGGCATGGGTTCGAATCCCAGCCCCAGGTAAGTTCTTTTTCTCATTTTTTCTTGTTTTATTTAATTTTTGTTTATATTATAATTAATTTAATTAATGATAAATGTTTAAAATAAAATTGTTATATTATTTCTTGTATATAATTCAAAAAACTTATATTTTAAATCTCAAATTTTTTTATATAAAATTATTTAATATTTATTTTATTGTATATTATTAATATTATATGTTTTGTATAAATAAATTAATTATATTTAGATTAACTCATAAACCCTAATATTTTTATATAAAACCTAATTTTCTTTATAAACCCTAATTATGTTATAAATATTAATTTATTTGTTTGTTAATTTTAATTATATATATTTATTTTATAATTTGTTTATATTATATGTAGTTTTTTATATAAATAATGTAATTAGGATTAGATTAAGTAATTAACCCTAATTTATTTTTTCTAAACAATTAAAAACCCTAACATTATTTTATGAGTTTAATTTCTAATTTTTTTATGTTTACTTAATTATAATTAACAAATATATTTTTATAATATGTATATAAAATTAAATTATTAGAACTATTAGTCATATATAACTATTATTATTTATTTCTTTTATTAAAATTCTAAAAAAATAATTATTTATTTAATTTTGAACATTTAATTTATTTCTATATCATATTGTTATACTAACCTTCTTATATTTTTTTTTATTATTACTAACTAATCTAATTATTCATTTATTATATGCTTATTTATTTAAATTGTTTTTATTATTCTTCTAATGTAATTGTGCCAATTATGTAATAGTTGTAGAATTATTTTTATTATTTATTTAAATTGCCATGGTTAGTAAAATAGGGAGTGTAAACATGTTTGAATTAAAAATTGAATTTAGATCATTAATCTTAAGATAAATATATGAACTTGTACACGCACACACGTAAGTCGATCTTGGATCGCCATCTCACATTCTTAGGGATACCAAACATGTTGCCTAAAGAAAAAGGTCAAGTAAGGTGTATAAAGCAAAGTCCCTTCATTTATTCATATAATCTAGTCCCTTAAAAGATAATAAGATCAAGTCCCTCCATGGTTGCCTTCGTAAATGATCTTGTGCCTTTCGAATAAAGATGATAAGTCCCTTCGAATTGCTAAATACACCTTACAGTTGCCTAATCACAGTTGTCCCTTCATTGGTCCCTCATACATCCAAGGTAATGACTACCTATTCCTTAATAATAGGGATAGTCTTACCACTTAAAGGATATTTAAGAACAGAAAAGACTTAACTTAGGGTAGGTTCCTCTTATGTACTTGCTCACATTTTCAAACATTTCAAAAACACTTCACATTTTTTAAGCAATTTTCAAAACAAAGGCTTTATATATATATTCATACATGGATCATTATAAAGTACTTAAGAAAATTTCTAAACACACACTACACTTCTCAAAAACATTTTAAAGTGAGCTAAGTAACTAATAGCCCATGGATAACCATGGATGTAAAGGGTGCTAACACCTTCCCTTTACATAACCTACCCCCCGAACCCAAAAATCTTTTAAGGTCTTTCCTGTTCTTTTATGCCCTTTCCTTTGGATAAAATAAAAGTCGGTGGCGACTCTTGCTATCCGCAACATTTAACTAAAGTCAGTTCTCCCACCGTGTTACAGAACTGGCGACTCTGCTGGGGACTTAATAAAAGAGGGGTACCCTTAGGAATTAGATCACTTTAAAATTGTTTGCCTTGTTTGCTTTACTTTACTTGTTGGGTGCTCTTATGTGTGAAAGATCCTAACCCGGATCTAGTGTACCTTAGGTAAATGGCAATAGACCAAGGAAACTGTACGGCGTATACCGATATGGTTGATCTGGTGGCCATAGTTAGTGTGACTTCTTGGTTGGTGCTTATGTTCCTTAAGTCAAGTTGAGGATAATATGAGGCTGCCATATGTTGTCAATGCACTAACTAACTTTTAGAAACCTAGTTATCTCATCTTGGCCTTTAGAAAGTAGTGAGATAACCGGCTTTGGTGAAGACTGAAGTTGGTTGATACTCGATACTAGGCTCATTGAGATTCTAAACATGGAGGGTTTTGGTTGGCAAGTAAGTTGCCTACTGAACAACCACCCTTGTGAAGGATCAATGATATTGAGATCCCTTAGAACCTGGTTACATTATAGGACAGGATGAACCATCTAAACTTCAGGGGAGGGTACTTACCTTTGAACCTCATGCAAGCCTTTAAACCTAGGGCTATGGTGTGACTTGTTTGTGTGTGCCACATGTTTGTGATTGAGCATAACATCATAGCATCATCATGCATCATAAGCATAGCATTTTCACTAACCATTTCAAGGACCAAAGGATTTATCTTTGTTCTTTGTTGCAGGTCATGGCTTCTGCTCGTAGGAACACTATCAGGATCAACTTTGTAGGAATACCTCTTAAGCTTAAGGAGTTGGTTTCTCAGGTTTCTGAAAACTCCCAGTTCATCAAGAGACATGGTCACCTACTGGATCTAGTCACTTCAGGGTTCAATGAATACATGATGAGTGTTCTGTTTCAGTTCTTTGACCCTAAGCATCATTGCTTCACATTTCCTGACTATCAACTGGTTCCTACAATGGAGGAGTTCTCCAAACTTTTGGGTATACCTGTCCTTCATCAGAGACCCTTCACAGGCTTGGAGAAAGAGCTTAAACCAGAGGTTATTGCTGCAGCTCTACATTTGAAGGAGTCAGACATTGTTCTAGAAACGAGAAATGGAGTTAAGGGTATTCTTGCTAAGGTGTTGATAGAGAAGGCTCAAGTATTCTTGAAGGCTATGAGCTATGATGCTTTTGAGGAGATCTTAGCCTTGTTGATTTATGGCTTAGTGTTGTTCCCCAATCCAGATTAGTTCATAGACATTCACGCCATCAACATATTTCTGAGCCACAATCTAGTGCCTACATTGCTTGGAGACATTCTGCACTCTCTTCATACTCGTACTACAAAGGCACGTGGAACTCTGATGTGCTGCATACCTTTGCTATCAAGGTGGTTTATTTCTCACCTTCCTCGATCAGTGATGAACAATGAGCAAGGGTTCAGGTGGTCCAAGAGGATTATGTCACTCTCTCATTCAGATATTCATTGGTGCTCTCGATCTATGGAGAATGTTACTATCATTGACCGTTGTGGGGAGTTTCCCAATGTGCCACTTCTAGGCATAAGAGGAGGCATTACTTACAACCATTCCTTAGCTTTACGACAGTTTGGTTACGCTCGGAGTGATGGTCCTCATGACATGCTGATTCAGGGTATTATGTTTGACTACGACAACGATCTTCAAGGTTACCGTCAAAGGTTCATACGAGCATGGGGTAAAGTGAACAAGGTTGACAGCAAGACTCTGGAGCCCAAGTACACTATTCCTATGGAAGCTTACCTCAGATGGGTGCGATCTCGTGCTCAGACTCTGATGATGCCATATCCTGCCATCCTACCAGTTACTATGGAGCCTGTTGCTGAAGGAGATACTTCTTATACCATCCTTCACCCAGACATGCCCACTGACATGGAAGGCTTACAGAGGTCCTGGATCCAGTAGAAGGAGCAAAGGGATACTTTCGAGGCTCATTACAAAGCAAGTCAAGAAAGAATCCTGGAGCTAACAAAGCAACTTCACGAGGAGCAGAATCTCAACTCATACCTCAACACAAAGAGGAAACGTCCATGGGAGACTTAAAACCCCATCTTTTGTATTTATTTCATTTCATTTTGTAAGCCCAATGGGCAAACAAATTTATTACTAATAAAAGTTTACTTTCTTGATTGTTTAAGCAAATTTAAATCATGCGGTCCTTGAAAACATTGCATACGCATTTATACACCATATCATTGCATTACAGGTTTCTTATGTACAGGTTTCTTATCTTCTCGCTGTTTATTTCAGCAATGGCTCTTGAACAAACAGTTAAAGATCTCCAGGCACAAAATGCATAGTTCCAAGAGCTGATCCTGAACTTGTCCAAGGGGCAGGATGAATTGAAGACACCGCTGGCCAAGAAGACTAAGAAGACTAGAAGGGCAGGAGGCCTAATCAACATGGGAAGAAGGTTCAGAGGTCCTGTCAAGACCAAAGAACAGGTTGAAGATTATGAGTCTGAAGAGTCTGATAAAGAGGGAGGCAGTCTCCATAATATAATGGGGGACTCTGATTCTGAAGCTAACTACTATCATGATCCTAATGAAGATAAGTTCAAAATGCTGGTGGATAGAATGGATGCTATGGAATTGCAAAAGTCTTCTGGGCTGGATTTTGAAGACCTGAGTTTGATATCTGGGGTGGTTATACCCATTGGTTTCAAGGTTCCTGCTTTTGTAGTGTATGATGGTGTCTCTTGTCCCAAGCTGCATCTGAGGTCTTATGTCCAGAGAATCCAACCCCATACTGCTGATAAGAAGTTGTGGATCCATTTCTTCCAAGAAAGCTTATCTGGAGCTCAATTGGAATGGTACTATCAGTTGGAGAGTGTCAACATCCGTGATTGGAATGATCTTGCTGAGGCTTTTTATAAGCAATATCAATACAATGCTGACCTAGCCCCTACTTGCATGCAACTACAAAGCATGTCTATGGGTGCTAAAGAGAATTTCAAGGAGTATGCCCAGAAGTGGAGAGATTTGGCTGGAAGAGTACAACCTCCTCTAACTGACAGGGAGTTAGTGGATATGTTCATGTGTACGTTGAATGGTCCTTTTTACAGTCATCTCATTGGAAGCTCATCATCTGGCTTCACTGAGTTAATAATGACAGGAGAGCGCGTAGAAAGTGGTATAAGGAGTGGCAAGATCCAAGTGGGTGCTTCTTCATCAAGTACTGCAAAGAAGCCTCCCAGTGGGAAGAAAGAGTCGAATGTTGTTTATGGTCAATCTGATTGTAATAGGAGGCATCAATCTGTGAGTGCAGTTCATATCTCCAATCATACTCCTGCAACACCAGAGCCACCCCAGGGCAATCAACAGAGGCCTAGAAGGCAGTTCACTAAGCTCAATATGTCACTAGCCCAAGCCTTGCAACACTTGTTGAAGGGTGAACTCATCACTTTGAGGGACCCTCCTCAGAATCCCAATGTTACCTCTCCCAGGTACAATCCTAATGCACGATGTGCATATCATTCAAATTGTCAGGGACATGATACCAATAGTTGCTGGATATTGAAGAATAAAATTCAGGATATGATTGATGCTGGAGAGATTGAGTTTGACCCTCCGGGTACTCCAAATGTGATTACTGCTCCCATGCCAAATCATGAAAAGACTGTCAATGCCATTGATGAAGTTTCACATTGAAATTCTGTGATCAGGTACGAGATGTCGAATGAGATGTTTAAACACTTGAAGACTTAACTAAAACTTAAAGTGCAGGAAAATTAAACAACACAGGAATTTGTTAACCCAGTTCAGTGTATAACCACACTTACATCTGGAGGCTACCAAGCCAGGAAGGAAATCCAATATAAGTAATATTAATTCTAGACTTAAACCACCCAGTTTAATCTTTCACTTAATATCTACCCAGTGCAATTTCTACCTAAGACACAACTTAGATATGAGTACCAACTCACTCCCCCTCAATCACACAGTGATATGTTTACAAGTTTAATAAAATTGAAGTCATACTTTAAACAAAACAGCTTGATCTTACTTCACAGTTTCAATCAAGACACAAATACACTTTTGCTTAAAAGCTCATAAAGTGGTACAATTAAACAACCTGCTATTAAAACACAAAACACCCTACTTGGTCTTCTTAAATTCGTACTCTATTCTGAGAGTTTCTGTTGCTTAAATAGGTGTTTGGATTTTGGGCTTTCTGTAGGTTTATCCAATCCTGATACGCATGACGTCATCACCTTGAATTCGGGTTTGTTACTTCCTAGATTCTAGGTGATTCAGTTCTTCTGATTATGCTGAAGTCACATAACAAAACTCCCTACAGATGCGCCTTATTCTGTTTCATTCATCCATAATTAATTCCAGATAACTTCCCTTAATTTACTCAGTTCTGTTAGTCATTAATTAATTCTGGTAGCAGGTTTGAGATGTCACAACATCTGGTGTGACATCCTGAAAACTGAACTTACTTCATTTACTGATACAATGTCACAACATCTGGTGTGACATCCTGTAAACTGAACTTATTTCATTAACTGATACAATGTCCCAACATCTGTTGTGACATCCTGAATTAAGTTCATTTACTTATACTCTGTTTGATAATGTCCCAACATCTGATGTGACATCCTGAACTAAATTCAACACTTCTTGTTGGTCAAAAATTCTGCCAATTCTAAACATCTACACACATATTTCCTCAGTTGCAGACATGACTACACCATTATCTGTTATCAAGAAGAAGTTGGTACAAGCTGGGTTCTTTCCAGGTTGTAATGAAGATTGTTTCTATTGTGCTTATAAAACGGATAGTTGCTGGAAGTTGAAGGACGGAATTTAACGCCTCATAGACAATTACACAATATTGTTTGAGAGGACACCTTCTGTAGAAATCATGGTTGAGCATATAACTAAAGGTGCGAAGGTTGAAGAGGTGGATATGGTTGATAAAGTGCCGGTAAGGATTACTTCCAAGGGACCTGTAAAAATCACTCGTAAGAGTCCAATTAAAATTACTGCTGAAGGTCCTGTGAAGATTGTCGCTGAAGCTAGAGGGGCTCATATGATCATTACCACTCCAGGTCCTATTCCATATACTTCTGGTTATCAGAGTGCAGCAGAGTTTCTTTTATCAGAGTACAGCAGTTCTTTTCTGTTGAGTCATGTGTGAGTTTACTCCCCCTCAAACATACATTTGTTCAGACTTGTTGCAACATAAATTTTTCATTAAAATCACAGTTTTAGTTCAGAAGCAAACAGAAGTTTTTCATTAATAACTAATCAGCATCATACATTGTTGTTGTTGTTCAGTTCTCCCCCTTGTTAGACATAAATTGGGGCCAAAGTTACTAATTCAAAATTACAATGCAGAATCAGACATTACATATTCCTCACATACAAGTTTCACTCAGACTCCTCATATTCAGTGTCTTCCTCTTCCTCAGTCTCTTCATCAGAAGCAGCAGCTTTCTGAGCATTCTCCTCAATCTCCAACCTTTGGATAATCTCCTCAAGGTTCTGCTTCCTAGCATCCAGCTCTTTGCATGTATTCTTCAGCTCAGCAATCAAGGCAGCTTTGGAGATTGGAGTCTTTGTCTTTGAAGATCCAGCAGATGTCCCAGAGGGAGCCTCAACATCAGCTGCATGATGACTCAAGAACAGCTTGTAGTGGAAAGCCAGAGGGCTTTCTCTTTTGCAGATGGAGTCCTTCTCAGTGAGGATACCTGGATATTGACTAAGCATAATTCCACACAGCAAGGAAGGGAAGGCAATTGGCAAATTTGTTGCAGATGATCCAGCATGCTTCAATGTCTGATCAAAGATATAAGCCCCAAAATCCAGCTTTGTTTGGGTGCCCACAGCATATATAAACCTGCCCAATCCAGTTGCTATTGAGGAGGTGTGGTTGGTAGGAACCCAGTGTGCAGTGCCAATCCTATGCAGTATTGCATACTTTCTTGTCAGCAAACTCACAGACAGTTTCCCTTTAATTGGCCAAGTCTTTACCTGATTTGCAGTGATAACCTTGCAAACCTGGTTATCAGTCTTCCCTAACTCATTTGGACCATCAGATTCTCTTCCTAGATAGTGGTTGATAACCCTAGGAGAGAATTCCACACATCTCCCCCTTACATATACTTTTCTGAAGTCAACTGACTTACCATCAGCACAGTCTTCTTGAAGATTTACAATGAATTCCTTGACTAGCAGCTCATAGCAAGGAGAAAAATTTGATACAGTTTTGAATAGGCCAGCAGAAGAAATGAGATCAATTACCTCAGTGCACTCAAGTGCATTGCTGCTCAGCTCTCTTTCAAGTACTCCCCTTCTTTGATATACAAACTTCCATCTGTTCACACTTGATACATGATGGAAAGAGATGTTGTCCAGAGGAGCTTCTGGAACAGCAGCTGAGGACCTTGAGGGTGCTGGTTTCTTCTTTGGTGGGGATGTTGGGACATCCTCTCCAACATCTGAATCTGGAGGGGTGACAGCTTTTCTCTTCTGTGTATTTACCTTGCTCCATTGTTTTGTAGGACCAAAAACAACTTTAGCTTTGTCCTTCTTTGGAGTATCTTGCTTCTTCTCAGGAGTTGCATGTCCTGCATTCTTCTTTTCCTTCCTAGTACTAAGCCTTTTGGCTATGCTAGGGTTTACAGAAGCAATGATTTCTGTATCAGAATCATGCTCTATGTTTACCACAGGAGGAGGTTGAGCAGTCTCCTCTTCAGCAGGTGGATCAATAGAGGCTTGATCTTCAGTGGAGGCCTTGTGCTGGTCCTCAGATTTTTCATCATCACTATTAGTGGATGCCTTTTGCTGGTTCTCAGATGTTTCTTCAGCATCATCAGTGGAGGCCTTTTGTTGCTCCTCAGATGTTTCAACATCTATTGGGACATCCTGTTTAGCAGGAGTGTCCTCTTCAGCCTGATTTTGTTGTTCTTCCTGTGGAGCTGTCATGGTGTTCAGAGGGATAGAGATGCCACTCACAACTCTTTGTTCAGACAAGATCCTGTTCACCAGTTCCTTTATAGAATCATCAACATATTCTGAAGCTTTTGGAGTGGTGTTTGATGATGAAGGCATGCCTTTGGCTTTGCTGAATACAGGTTCTTTTGCCCTTCTTACAGTAGGAGTTCTTGGCTTTTGAGCAAGACGAACACTTCCACTGATTTCGTCCATTGGAGTTGAATCCATGGGTACCACAGAGATGGGGGTTGCATGTACCACATCTTCCTTGTTGAGGATTTCTTCAGAGAGGTTAGGGTTTTGTTGTTGAGCCATTTTCGAATGTGGTGAAGAAAGAAATTAAGATTGGTTGAGTTTGATGATCTCAGAGAGTTAGGTATAGCATGCAAGTTGTTTTGAGAGAATGATGAGAAGATGAATAGCTGAAAGTGAGCTGATATTCTTATAAGAGTCGTTACTTGGAGAATTTCTAGGAGTGGAATACACAAAGTGCTTGACCAGACTGGTGTTGCAATCTGGTGATCATGCCACACGATGTCATATGACATGTTGGCACATCTCCATAACTGCTAAACTTCACATAAGCAGATTCCTAATTTACCCCTTAGGTTTTCAAATTGGGTAGCATCTAAAGCTTTAGTAAATATATCAGCCAATTGCAGATTTGTAGCTACATGTTCCAATGAGATTACTTTCTCTTCCACAAGATCTCTGATGAAATGATGTCTGATATCAATATGCTTGGTCCTGCTATGTTGGATAGGATTCTTTGATATGTTAATAGCACTTAAGTTGTCACAGTACAATGTCATGACATCTTGTGGGACATTGTACTCAGTGAGCATTTGCTTCATCCAAACCAACTGTGAACAACTGCTTCCAGCTGCAATATATTCAGCTTCATCAGTAGATAAGGATACACAATTTTGTTTCTTACTGAACCAAGAAATCAAATTGTTTCCTAGGAAGAAGCATCCTCCTGAAGTGCTTTTTCTGTCATCAGCACTTCCAGCCCAATCAGCATCACAGAAGCTAGTGAGAATTGGTTTGCATCCATGAAAGTACATTATGCCTTAGTCACAAGTACCATTAAGATATTTCAGAATTCTCTTGACTTGGTTTAGATGACTAACTTTTGGATCAGCTTGATATCTTGCACATACACCTACTGCAAAGGCTATGTTTGGTCTGCTAGCAGTCAGATATAATAAGCTTCCAATCATACTTCTGTATAGGCTTTGGTCTACATTCTCACCCTTGTCATCTTTAGTCAGCTTTAAGTGTGTGGGGGCAGGAGTTCTCTTATGTGTAGCATTGTCCATCCCAAATTTCTTGACAATGTTCTTAGCATACTTGCTTTGGGAAATGAACATGGAGTCCTCCATTTGCTTTATTTGCAGTCCAAGAAAGTAGGTTAATTCTCCTACTAGACTCATTTCAAATTCAGATTCCATTTGAGTGACAAAATGTTTAACCATCCTGTCTGACATTCCACCAAAAACAATGTCATCTACATATATTTGAGCAATCATGACATTTCCTTCTTCATCTTTAACAAACAAGGTTTTGTCTATTCCACCTTTCTTGTACCCTTGCTTGATGAGAAAAGTAGTCAGCCTTTCATACCATGCTCTTGGAGCTTGCTTCAGTCCATAAAGAGCCTTCCTTAGTTTGTACACATGATTTGGACAACTTGGATCAACAAATCCTTTAGGTTGTTCTACATATACTTCTTCATTAAGATATCCATTTAGAAAATCACTTTTCACATCCATTTGAAATATCTTGAACTTCAAGATACAAGCAATTCCCAAAAGTAGTCTGATTGATTCAAGCCTTGCTACTGGTGCAAAGGTTTCATCAAAGTCTACTCCCTCAATTTGTGTGTATCCTTGAGCTACAAGTCTAGCTTTGTTCTTTGTAACAACTCCCTGCTCATTTGACTTGTTCTTATACACCCATTTAGTGCCAATCACATTTATGTCATCAGGTCTAGGAACAAGATCCCACACTTCATTCCTTGTGAATTGACCTAATTCATCTTGCATAGCACAAATCCAGTACTCATCAGTAAGAGCTTCCTTGATGTTTTTAGGTTCTATTTTTGAGACAAAACAGGAACCTGAAATCACCTCTCTTGATCTAGTGCTTACACCTTTGTTGGGATCCCCAATTATCAAATCTTTGGGATGATCCTTCTGGATTCTGATGGAGGGAGGTTTGCTGAATTGTTCTATCCTTGCATCAGTTTGAGTGGAGTCAGGATGATCACTCTTTTCTTCAGCTTCAGTTTGGCTGTCAGCAGATGTTCCAACATCTTCTGTAACATCTGCAGGAGCATCATCAATTATTACATTTATGGACTCCATGATAACCTTGGTTCTAGAATTAAATACTCTATAGGCTCTGATGTTTATAGAATATCCAAGGAAAATCCCTTCATCACTTTTAGGATCCATTTTTCTTCTTTGCTCTCTATCAGCCAGAATATAACAATTACTTCCAAAAACATGGAAGTACTTAACTGTGGGTTTTCTGCCCTTCCAGACTTCATAGATTGTGGACAAGGTTCCTTTCCTTAGAGTGACTCTATTATGAATGTAACAAGTTGTGTTCATAGCTTCAGCCCAGAAATACAATGGTAGCTTTTTAGCATGGATCATAGCTCTTGCTGATTCTTGGATAGTTCTATTCTTCCTCTCAGCAATCCCATTCTGTTGAGGAGTGATTGGTGAAGAGTATTTATGATTGATTCCTTCTGAAGAACAGAAATCTAAGAATTTTTGGTTCTCAAACTCCTTTCCATGGTCACTTCTTATTCTGACCACACAGCTGGCTTTTTCTCTTTGTATTCTTTGGCATAAATCTTTGAATACATCAAATACATCAGACTTTTCTTTGATGAAATTTATCCATGTATACCTTGAAAAGTCATCAACCACCACATAGGCATACCTCTTACCACCAAGGCTCTCAACCTGCATAGGCCCCATAAGATCCATATGCAATAATTCCAAAACTTTGGAAGTTGTCAGATGTTGGAGCTTTGGATGGGACATCTTGGTTTGCTTGCCTATTTGACATTCACCACATATTTTGCCATCATCAATCTTCAGTTTAGGAATACCTCTCACGGCTTTATAGATATGATTTTCTTTATGCCTCTGAAATGAAGATGACCCAGTCTTTGGTGCCATATTTTCACTTCTTCTTCTTTGGCTAAAGAGCAAGTTGAAGTGAGACTGAAATCTTGAGGTTCCCACATGTAACAGTTGTCTTTAGATCTGGCTCCTCTCATGACAACCTTCTGTTCTTTATTAGACACTATGCATTCAGTTTTGGTAAAGTTTACATTGTAACCTTGATCACATAATTGACTTATGCTAATTAAGTTAGCAGTCAATCCTTTTACCAGCAGCACATCATCTAGTCTTGGTACATTTGGACAGTCCAAGGTCCCAACTCCCTTGATTTCACCTTTAGCTCCATCTCCAAATGTTACATATCTGGATGAATATGACTTTAAGTCTACTAGTAGATTCTTCAATCCAGTCATGTGTCTTGAACATCCATTGTCAAAGTACCAGTCTTCTTTAGCTGATACTCTTAGGGATGTATGAGCTATATATGCAACACCCTTCTTTTGATACCTCTGCCCTGTGCAGTGTCCATTAGTAGAGCTCCAAGGTTGTTTGTTGAACTTGTTCTTAGGCATGTAGCTTTGATCAGCATGAGGACTAGCTTTAGGTACCCATACTTTCTTGATGACCTCTGTCTTCTGCTTAGGGGGTTGCTGATATCTTTGAGGTTGATGTCTATGCAACACTTTCTTGGTAACCTCTATCTTCTGCTTAGGAGGTTGCTGATACATCTGATTTGGATATCCATGCAACTTGTAGCAATGAGGTTTGATATGTCCAAACCTTCCACAATGATGACATCTCCATCTTTGATACTTCTTCTTCATTATGTTCTTTTCATGATGTTGAGACATCTGTTGGAACATTATGTTTGACTTTGTGTTCTTTTCATGATGTTGAAGCATCTGTTGGGACATCTTGTTTGACTGTATGGAATTTGAAGTAGTTTTGCTGGAGCTAGCTTCAACCTTATGAACTTTGTTAAATCCCATTCCTCTTTTATCCCCTGAATGCTTATTGTTGTTGAGAATAACAACCAATGTGCTTGAGCTACTGTTCAGCATTCTAACAGATTTGGACATATGCTCCAACTTGGAGTTGAGAAGACTTACTTCACTTTTCAAGGTGTCAATGATCTCTAGATCACTTGTTTTTTCATCCTTTAGTGCCTCAATCTTCTTCTTTTGCTTTACACTCTCCATGCATATTTCAGTGCTCCTTTTAACCAGTTCTCTGTATGATTGCTCAAGATCTTCAAAAGTAAGCTCCCCATCACTGGATTCACTTTCAGATTCACATAATCCAGCTAGAGCAGTGATATGCTTAGCTGATTCTTCTTCTGAATCACATCCTGAGTCTTCATCAGACCAGGTTACAGAGAGGCCTTTCTTTTGCCTTTTTAAATAGGTAGGACATTCATTTCTGATGTGTTCATATCCTTCATATCCATGGCATTTAATCCCTTTTTCTTGACTGGTCTTTTCATCATAATTTGACCTTCTATTAGCATCATAAGGTCTTTTGTTCTCAGAAGAGTTTGTGTATCTTCCACTTGGTCTGGACTTGTCTTCCATCTTTCTGAGAATCTTTTTGAATTGTCTTCCAAGCATAGCAATGTTTTCTGATAAATTTTCTTCAGGTTCTGATTCATTATTTTCTTCTTCTTTATCAGTATTTGACACCAAGGCTATGCTTTTGTTCTTCTTTACAATTGTGTCATTCATTCCCATCTCAAATGTTTGAAGGGAACCAATGAGCTCTTCAACTTTCATTGTGCATATGTCTTGAGCTTCTTCTATTGCTGTAACCTTCATGTCAAATCTTTTTGGCAAAGATCTGAGAATCTTTCTTACAAGCTTTTCATCAGTCATCTTTTCTCCCAAAGCTCCAGAAGTATTGGCTATTTCTAAGATGTTCATGTAGAATTCATGAATTGTCTCATCTTCCTTCATTCTCAAGTTTTCAAACTTGGTGGTGAGAAGTTGAAGTCTTGACATCTTCACTTTTGATGTTCCTTCATGAGTTGTTTTGAGAGTGTCCCAATCATCTTTGGCCAGCTCACAGTGATGCACAAGTCTAAAGATGTTCCTATCAATGCCATTGAATAAAGCATTTAAGGCTTTGGAGTTGGCAAGTGCTGAATCTTCTTCCTCCTTTGGTGTCTTGGACAGGGTGCTCCCATCCATTGTTGACTGCTTTCCAGGCCCTATTGTCAAGTGATCTTAAGAATGCTACCATTCTTGGCTTCCAGTAGTCATAATTAGATCCATCCAATATAGGTGGTCTGTTTACAGATCCTACATCTCTGTCCATGTTTCCAGAATTTGCAGTCCCTAGATCTCACCCAGTTAAACAGGCAGGGTGCCTGCTCTGATGCCAATTGAAATTCTGTGATCAGGTACGAGATGTCGAATGAGATGTTTAAACACTTGAAGACTTAAGTAAAAATTAAAGTGCAGGAAAATTAAACAACACAGGAATTTGTTAACCCAGTTCAGTGTATAACCACACTTACATCTGGAGGCTACCAAGCCAGGAAGGAAATCCAATATAAGTAATATTAATTCTAGACTTAAACCACCCAGTTTAATCTTTCACTTAATATCTACCCAATGCAATTTCTACCTAAGACACAACTTAGATATGAGTACCAACTCACTCCCCCTCAATCACACAGTGATATGTTTACAAGTTTAATAAAATTGAAGTCATACTTCAAACAAAACAGCTTGATCTTACTTCACAGTTTCAATCAAGACACAAATACACTTTTGCTTAAAAGCTCATAAAGTGGTACAATTAAACAACCTGCTATTAAAACACAAAACACCCTACTTGGTCTTCTTAAATTCGTACTCTATTCTGAGAGTTTCTGTTGCTTAAATAGGTGTTTGGATTTTGGGCTTTCTGTAGGTTTATCCAATCCTGATACGCATGATGTCATCACCTTGAATTCGGGTTTGTTACTTCCTAGATTCTAGGTGATTCAGTTCTTCTGATTATGCTGAAGTCACATAACAAAACTCCCTACAGATGCGCCTTATTCTGTTTCATTCATCCATAATTAATTCCAGATAACTTCCCTTAATTTACTCAGTTCTGTTAGTCATTAATTAATTCTGGTAGCAGGTTTGAGATGTCACAACATCTGGTGTGACATCCTGAAAACTGAACTTACTTCATTTACTGATACAATGTCACAACATCTGGTGTGACATCCTGTAAACTGAACTTATTTCATTAACTGATACAATGTCCCAACATCTGTTGTGACATCCTGAATTAATTTCATTTACTTATACTCTGTTTGATAATGTCCCAACATCTGATGTGACATCCTGAACTAAATTCAACACTTCTTGTTGGTCAAAAATTCTGCCAATTCTAAACATCTACACACATATTTCCTCAGTTGCAGACATGACTACACCATTATCTGTTATCAAGAAGAAGTTGGTACAAGCTGGGTTCTTTCCAGGTTGTAATGAAGATTGTTTCTATTGTGCTTATAAAACGGATAGTTGCTGGAAGTTGAAGGACGGAATTCAACGCCTCATAGACAATTACACAATATTGTTTGAGAGGACACCTTCTGTAGAAATCATGGTTGAGCATATAACTAAAGGTGCGAAGGTTGAAGAGGTGGATATGGTTGATAAAGTGCCGGTAAGGATTACTTCCAAGGGACCTGTAAAAATCACTCGTAAGGGTCCAATTAAAATTACTGCTGAAGGTCCTATGAAGATTGTCGCTGAAGCTAGAGGGGCTCATATGATCATTACCACTCCAGGTCCTATTCCATATACTTCTGATAAGGCAGTGCCTTGGCATTATGGCTCCGATGTTTATATTCATGGTGTCAAGCAGGAATCCTTAGCTGATGCACCTGTTGTTGGTGAAAATCTGGATATTGATAATATTGCTGGATCTAGTAAGATCACACGAAGTGGAAGAGTTTTCTCTCCTCCAGTTACCTCCAAGAATACAGTTATTCCAACTGCTGATGCTCGGGGAAAAGGTCATGTTATTGAACCTATACAAATTGATGTACCAGCTGCTGATGATCTTTCTAAGCAGATGGAAGAAGTATTAAAAATCATTCCCAAGATTGATTATGACATTGTTGATCAATTGGGGCATACTCCCTCCAAGATTTCTATGTTGTCTTTATTGTTGTGTTATGAGGCTCATGCCAAGGCCTTGATTAAATTTTTGAAGACTGCTCACGTACCAAATGAGATTTCTGTAGACCAATTTGAAAATTGTGTTGCACACTTGACCTATGATAATGGGTTAGGTTTCTCCGATGCTGATTTGACTCCGGCCAAGAGGGATCATAACAGGGCTCTACATATCTCTATTGAATGTAGGGGCACTACCCTGTCACATGTATTAATAGACAATGGTTCCTCGCTGAATGTGTTGCCCAAAGAAGTTCTGAACAAGCTTAGCCCTGAAGATGCCGTGTTGAAACCCAGTAATATAGTGGTGAAGGCTTTTGATGGCTCGAGAAGAGTGGTGCATGGAGAAATTGATCTCCCAATAAAAGTAGGTTCTCAAGTCTTCAATGCTACTTTTTATGTAATGGATATCCGTCCTTCGTATTCTTGTTTGCTTGGGAGTCCCTGGATCCATGGGGCAGGTGTTGTAACCTCCACCTTGCATCAGAAGCTGAGATATCCAGTAGAAGGAAAAGTTGTCACTGTTTACGGAGAGGAAGGATATATAGTTAGCCATGTGAACACCTTTAAATATCTTGAAGTGGAAGGTGAATATGTTGAAACTCCGTGTCAGACATTTGAAGTAGTTCCTTGGGTTGTTAATAATTATGAATCTCCTCCTGTTGTCAAGAAAGTTCCTGTGGTCACCAGAGTTCCTCCTACAATGGCTTCCCTTAAAGATGCTAGAGCTGTGGTGGATGAAGGTGGTTGTACTATTTGGGGTCAGCTTCCTGACATTCCTTACATGTCTCACAAATTTGGTTTGGGTTTCACTGCAGAGTCCCAGAAGGTTGTTCGTCGTGCTCGTGCTCTTTGTATCACCAATCAGGGGATTATGAAAGATCAAATCAATGTTGTGGGTGACCATGATGAAGATTATAACCTGGATGCTTGGATTTTTCCTACTGTGGGTGCTGGGCTCAATAAATAGAAAGCTGAAGATGTTGTTCCTATCTCCTTTAGTCAGGAGTAAATACTATTACTGTGTTGTTACTTATTAAAGTTTGTAATTCTTTGAACAATTAAACTCTCAAGCCTTGTGCCTTACCCGGGGCACAATGGTATGCTTGTTTCGGGATGTCATTTCATTTGCATACTTCATTCAATGAAAATCAGTGGACGTTTCGTCTTCGTAAATATTGTGTTCCTTGTCTTTCTTTTATTTTATTTTTGTTTTATCAGCTATGTGTTCTTACACACACCCACATCACTAAAATGCAGATCCTCATCCACTCTGGATCCTGTTGATAACAGTTCTACTATTGCCAATTATAATTTCGAGAATCCGATCTATCAAGCTGAAGATGGAAATGAGGACGATTGTGAAGTACCTGTAGAGCTTGCTAGGTTGTTACAACAAGAAGAGAAAGCTATACAGCCACATAAAGAGCCAATCGAAGTTGTGAATCTGGGAACTGAAGAAAACAGGAAAGAGGTCAAGATAGGGGCTGAATTAGAGGATAGTGTCAAGAGCAGATTGATTCAGATGTTACATGACTATGTGGAGATCTTTGCTTGGTCCTACGAAGATATGCCAGGGTTGGATACAGACATTGTGGTTCACTGTTTACCAGTAAAAGAAGATTTTCGTCCAAAGAAGCAGAAGGTTCGTCGTATGCATCCTGAAATGTCAAAGAAGATTAAAGCAGAGGTGATGAAACAGTTTGATGCAGGGTTCTTAGCTATGACTTCTTATCCTCAATGGGTTGCAAATGTGGTACCAGTACCTAAGAAAGATGGTAAGGTACGTATGTGCGTAGATTACAGGGATTTGAACAAGGCCAGCCCCAAAGATGACTTTCCACTTCCTCATATTGATGTTCTGGTAGACAACACTGCTCAGCATAAAGTATTATCTTTCATGGATGGTTTCTCTGGTTACAATAAAATCAAGCTGGCACCTGAAGATATGGAGAAGACTACATTTGTTACACAGTGGGGCACTTTTTGCTATAAAGTTATGCCATTTGGTTTGAAGAATTCAGGGGCAACATATCAGCGTGCTATGGTGGCTTTGTTTCATGATATGATTCATCATGAGATAAAGGTATATGTGGATGATATGATATCCAGGTCCCAGAATGAAGAGCAACATCTTGATCATCTGCATAAGTTGTTTGAAAGGTTGAAGAAATACAAGTTGAGATTGAACCCGAATAAGTGTACTTTTGGAGTTAGATTTGGAAAGCTCTTAGGTTTCATTGTCAGTGGAAAAGGTATTGAAGTAGACCCTGCCAAAGTGAAAGCTATACAAGAGATGCCAGCTCCCCGTACTGAGAATGAAGTTAGAGGTTTCTTGGGACGATTGAATTACATTGCAAGATTTATTTCCCAATTAACTGCCACCTGTGAGCCAATCTTCAAGTTGTTGAAGAAAGATCAGGTGATGGAATGGAATGATGAGTGCCAGACTGCCTTTGATGAAATCAAGAAATATCTTCTAGAACCTCCTATTTTGATGCCACTAGTTGATGGAAGACCCTTGATCATGTACTTAATAGTGTTAGACAACTCAATGGGGTGTGTGTTGGGGCAACATGACGAGTCTGGTCGAAAAGAGCAGGCAATATACTACCTTAGCAAAAAGTTTACCGACTGTGAAACAAGATATTCACTACTCGAGAAAACTTGCTGCGCTTTGGCATGGGCTGCTCGCCGACTAAGTCAGTATATGTTGACTCATACTACCTTATTGATTTCGAAGATGGATCCAATCAAGTACATATTCGAGAAACCTGCTCTCTCTGGAAGAATAGCAACATGGAAAATGATCTTGATAGAATATGACATACAATACACTACTCAGAAGGCCATTAAAGGAATTGTTGTGGCTGATCATTTGGCTCATCAAGCAGTGGATGATTATCAGTCAATGAGTTTTGAGTTCCCCGATGAAGACATTATGATCATTACCAAATAACCTGGACAATATGACGGACCTGAACAAGGATCCCGATGGACTATGGTTTTTGATGGAGCTTCTAATGCACTTGGTAATGGTGTTAGTGTTGTGATCAGTTACCCTGAAGGTTGTCATACCCTGATTACTGCAAGACTTTGTTTCTATTGTACCAATAACATGGCTGATTATGAGGCATGTATCCTGGGTATCAAAGCTGCCATTGATATGAAGATTCAGTTCCTTGATGTGTACGGAGATTCAGCCCTGGTAGTAAGTCAGATCAAAGGAGATTGGGATACCAAACATGATAATCTCATTCCTTACAGAGAGCATGTTTTGTCTTTCATCCCACATTTCAAATAGATTACTTTTGGACATATTCCACGAAGAGAAAATCAGTTGGCAGATGCACTAGCCACCATGGCATCAATGTTTGAGATCAGCTGGGATGATGAAGCTCCCAAGATTACTATTGATAGATTTGAGAAGCCTGCATACTGCAATGAGATTGACACTGAAGAAGCAGAGGAGAAGCCTTGGTTCTATGAGGTGAAAAGGTATCTTGAAGCTCAGGAGTTCCCTGAAGGGGCATCTGTCAAAGATAAGAAGTTTCTGAGGAGGTTTTCTGCTAAGTTCTTTTTGAGTAATGGAATTTTATACAAGCGCAATCATGATTCAACTTTGCTTCGTTGTGTGGATAAGAAGGAAGCAACGGAGATTATGGAAGATATGCATGATGGGATCTTTGGCGCTCATTCTAGTGGTCATACCATGGCAAAGAAGATATTGAGAGCAAGTTACTATTGATCTACCATGGAAGCTGATTGCTATCAACATTCCAGAACGTGTCACAAGTATCAAATTTATGCTGATAAAGTACACATACCTCCATCACCATTGAATGTGTTGACTGCTCCTTGGCCTTTTGCCATGTGGGGCATTGATATGATTGGTGAGATCAAGCCTACTGCTTCTAATGGGCATCGTTTCATCCTGGTCGCTATTGATTACTTCACTAAGTGGGTGGAGGCAGCTTCATTTTCATCTGTTACTAAGAATGTGGTGGCTCGATTCATTAAGAACAATGTCATATGTAGGTATGGCATCCCTGAAAGGATTATCACATATAATGGCTCTAATCTGAACAACACTATGATTACTGATCTCTGCACGCAGTTCAAGATTAAGCATCATAACTCTTCTCCGTATCGTCCAAAGATTAATGGGGCAGTGGAAGCTGCTAATAAGAACATTAAGAAGATTATACAGAAGATGACTATCACTTATAAGGATTGGCATGAAATGTTACCATTTGCTCTTCATGGTTATCGTACTACAATACGTACTTCAACAGGGGCAACCCCATTCTCCTTAGTATATGGTATGGAAGAAGTTCTACCCATTGAAGTTCAGATTCCCTCCTTAAGAATTATGAAGGATGCAGGCTTGGATGAAGATGAGTGGATTCAGACCCGACTTGACCAGATAAATTTGATTGATGAGAAGAGGTTAGCAGCAGTTTGTCATGGTCAGATGTACCAGAAACGGATGATCAAAGCTTTTAATAAGAAGGTTAAGCCAAAGGTATATCATGCTGGTGACTTGGTAATCAAGCGTATCATATTACCACAGGGTGATCCTAGGGGGAAGTGGACTCCTACATATGAAGGGCCATTTGTGGTTAAAATAGTATTCTCAGAAGGTGCCATGATACTTGTAGATGTTTAGAATTGGAAGAATTTTTGACCAACAAGAAATATTGAATTCAGTTCAGAATGTCCTATCAGATGTTGGGACATTATCAAACAGAGTATAAGAACTTAATTCAGGATGTCACACCAGATGTTGGGACATTGTGTAAATGATTTAAGTTCAGTTTTTCAGGATGTCCCAACAGATGTTGAGACATCTCAAACCTGCTACCAGAATTAATTAATGACTAACTGATCTGAGATATTTAAGGAAAGTTATCTGGAATTAATTATGGATGGACAAAAACAGAATAAGGTGCATATGTAGGGAGTATTGTTATGAGGCTTCAGCATAATCAGAAGAACTAAATCACCTAGAATCTAGGAAGTAACAAACCCTAATTCAAGGTGGAAGCTGCATGCGTTTTTAGGACTGGATTAACCTACAGAAAGCCCAAAATACAAACACCTATTTAATCAACAGAAGCTCATAGAATTGAGTACGAATTTAAGAAGACCAAGTAGGGTGTTTTGTGTTTTAATAGCAGGTTGTTTAATTGTACCACTTTATGAGCTTTTAAGCATAAGTGTATTTGTGACTTGATTGAAACTGTGAAGTAAGATCAAGCTGTTTTGTTTGAAGTATGACTTCAATTTTATTAAACTTGTAAACTAGATCACTGTGTGATTGAGGGGGAGTGAGTTGGTACTCATATCTAAGTTGTGTCTTAGGTAGAAATTGCATTGGGTAGATATTAAGTGAAAGATTAAACTGGGTGGTTTAAGTCTAGAATTAATATTACTTATAGTGGATTTCCTCCTGGCTTGGTAGCCTCCAGATGTAAGTGTGGTTATACACTGAACTGGGTTAACAAACTACTGTGTTGCTTAATTTTCTTGCACTTTAAGTTTTGGTTAAATCTGTCAAGTGTTGGAACATCTCATAGGACATCTCATACCTGATCACAGAATTTCAATTGGCATAAGAGCAGGCACCCTGCCTGTTTATACTGGGAGAGATCTAGGGAATACAAATTTTGGAAACATGGACAGAGATATAGGATCAGTAAATAGACCACCTATATTGGATGGATCTAATTATGACTACTGGAAGCCAAGAATGATTGCATTCTTAAGATCACTTGACAACAGGGCCTGGAGAGAAGTCAACATTGGGTGGGAACATCCTGTCCAAGACACCAAAGATGGATCAAAAGTGTTGAAACCTGAAGAAGAATGGAGTAAGGAGGAAGAAGATTCAGCACTAGGCAACTCCAAGACCTTAAATGCTTTATTCAATGGCATTGATAGGAACATCTTTAGACTTGTGCATCACTGTGAGCTGGCCAAAGATGTTTGGGACACTCTCAAAACAACTCATGAAGGAACATCAAAGGTAAAAATGTCAAGACTTCAACTTCTCACCACCAAGTTTGAAAACTTGAGAATGAAGGAAGATGAGACAATTCATGAATTCTACATGAACATCTTAGATATAGCCAATACTTCTGGAGCCTTGGGAGAAAAGATGACTGATGAAAAGCTTGTAAGAAAGATTCTCAGATCTTTGCCAAAAAGATTTGACATGAAAGTCACAGCAATAGAAGAAGCTCAAGACATATGCACAATGAAAGTTGAAGAGCTCATTGGTTCCCTTCAAACATTTGAGATGGGAATGAATGACACAAATGTAAAGAAGAACAAAAGCATAGCCTTGGTGACAAATACTGATGAAGAAGAAGATGATAAATCAGAAATTGGTGAAAGCTTATCAGACAACATTGCTATGCTTAGAAAACAATTCAAAAAGATTCTCAGAGGGATGGAAGGCAAATCCAAACCCAGTGGAAGATACACAAACTCTTCTGAGAACAAAAGACCTTATGATGCTAACAGAAGGTCAAATTATGATGAAAAGACCAGTCAAGAAAAAGGAAATAAATGCCATGGATGTGAAGGATATGGACACATCAGGAATGAATGTCCTACCTACTTAAAAAGGCAAAAGAAAGGACTCTCTGTAACCTGGTCTGATGAAGACTCAGGAGGTGATTCAGAAGAAGAATCAGCTAAGCATATCACTGCTCTAGCTGGATTATGTGAATCTAAAAGTGAATCCAGTGATGGGGAGCTTACTTTTGAAGAACTTGAGCAAGCATACAAAGATCTATTCAAAAGAAGCACTGAAATATGCAGTGAGATTATAAAACTAAAGAAGCAGAATGAGGCACTAAAGGATGAAAAAGCAAGTGATCTAGAGATCATTGACACCTTGAAAAGTGAAGTAAGTCTTCTCAACTCCAAGTTGGAACACATGTCCAAATCTGTTAGAATGCTGAACAGTAGCTCAAGTACACTGGATGTTATTCTCAACAACAATAAGCATTCAGGGGATAAAAGTGGACTGGGATTTAACAGAGTTCATAAGGATGAAGCTAGCTCTAGCAAAACTACTTCAAAGTTCATACAGTCAAACAAGATGTCCCAACAGATGCTTCAACATCATGAAAAGAACACAAAGTCAAACATAATGTTCCAACAGATGTCTCAACATTCTGAAAAGAACATAATGAAGAAAAAGTATCAAAGATGGAGATGTCATCATTGTGGAAGATTTGGACATATCAAACCTCATTGCTATAAGTTGCATGGATATCCAAATCAGATGTATCAGCAACCTCCTAAGCAGAAAACAGAAGTTACCAAGAAAGTGCTGCATAGACATCAAAGAGATCAGCAACCTTCTAAGCAGAAGACAGAGGTCATCAAGAAGGTATGGAGACCAAAAGCTAGTCTTCATGCTGATCAAAGCTACATACCCAAGAACGAGATCAACAAGCAACCTTGGAGCTCTACTGATGAACAATACACAGGGCAGAGGTATCAAAAGAAATCTCAACTCAAATGGTCAAAGAAAGGTGTTGCATATATAGCACATACATCACTAAGAGTATCATCCAAAGAAGACTGGTACTTTGACAGTGGATGTTCAAGACACATGACTGGATTGAAGAATCTGCTAGTAGACTTAAAGTCACATTCATCCAGATATGTAACTTTTGGAGATGGAGCTAAAGGAGAAATCAAGGGAGTTGGGACCTTGGACTGTCAAGATGTACCAAGGCTAAATGATGTGCTACTGGTTAAAGGTTTAACTGCTAACCTGATCAGCATAAGTCAATTATGTGATCAAGGGTACAGTGTAAACTTTACCAAAACTGAATGTATAGTGTCTAACAAAGAACAAGAGGTTGTCATGAGAGGAGCCAGATCTAAAGACAACTGTTACATGTGGGAACCTCAAGACTTCAGTCTCACTTCAACTTGCTCTTTAGCTAAAGAAGAAGAAGTGAAACTATGGCACCAAAGACTAGGTCATCTTCATTTCAGAGGCATAAAGAAGATTATATCTATGGATGCTGAAAGAGGTATTCCTAAACTGAAGATTGATGATGGCAAAATATGTGGTGAATGTCAAATAGGCAAGCAAACCAAGATGTCCCATCCAAAGCTCCAACATCTAACAACTTCCAAAGTTTTGGAACTATTGCATATGGATCTTATGGGACCTATGCAGGTTGAGAGCCTTGGTGGTAAGAGGTATGCCTATGTGGTGGTTGATGACTTTTCAAGGTATACATGGATAAATTTCATCAAAGAAAAGTCTGATGTATTTGATGTATTCAAAGACTTATGCCAAAGAATACAAAGGGAAAAAGCCAGCTGTGTGATCAGAATAAGAAGTGATCATGGAAAAGAATTTGAGAACCAAAAATTCTTAGATTTCTGTTCTTCAGAAGGAATCAATCATGAATATTCTTCACCAATCACTCCTCAACAGAATGGGATTGTTGAGAGGAAGAATAGAACTATTCAAGAATCAGCAAGAGCTATGATCCATGCTAAAAAGTTACCTTTGTACTTCTGGGCTGAAGCTATGAACACAACTTGTTACATCCATAACAGAGTTACTCTAAGGAAAGGAACTCTGTCCACAATCTATGAAGTCTGGAAGGGCAGAAAACCCACAGTTAAGTACTTTCATGTGTTTGGAAGTAACTGTTATATTCTGGCAGATAGGGAGCAAAGAAGAAAAATGGATCCTAAAAGTGATGAAGGGATTTTTCTTGGATACTCTATAAACAGCAGAGCATATAGAGTATTTAATTCTAGAACCAAGGTTATCATGGAGTCCATAAATGTGATAATTGATGATGCTCCTACAGATGTCCTAGAAGATGTTGGAACATCTGCTGATATCAAGACTGAAGCTGAAGAAAAGAGTGATCATTCTGACTTCACTCAAACTGATGCAAGGACAGAACAATCCAGCAAACCTCCCTCCATCAGAATCCAGAAGGATCATCCCAAAGATTTGATAATTGGTGATCCCAACAGAGGTGTAAGCACTAGATCAAGAGAAGTGATTTCAGGTTCTTGTTTTGTTTCTAAAATAGAAGCTAAGAACATCAAGGAAGCTCTTACTGATGAATACTGGACTTGTGCTATGCAAGAGGAATTAGGTCAATTCACAAGGAATGAAGTGTGGAACCTTGTTCCTAGACCTGATGACATAAATGTGATTGGAACCAAATGGGTGTATAAGAACAAGTCAAATGAGCAAGGAGTTGTTACAAAGAACAAAGCTAGACTTGTAGCTCAAGGATACACACAAATTGAAGGAGTAGACTTTGATGAAACCTTTGCACCAGTAGCAAGGCTTGAATCAATCAGACTACTTTTGGGAATTGCTTGTATCTTAAAGTTCAAGCTATTTCAAATGGATGTGAAAAGTGCCTTTTTAAATGGTTATCTTAATGAAGAGGTATATGTAGAACAGCCTAAAGGATTTGTTGATCCAAGCTGTCCAAATTATGTATACAAACTAAAGAAGGCTCTTTATGGTCTGAAGCAAGCTCCAAGAGCATGGTATGAAAGGCTGACTACTTTTCTTATCAAGCAAGGGTACAGGAAAGGTGGAATTGACAAAACCTTGTTTGTTAAAGATGAAGAAGGAAATGTCATGATTGCTCAAATATATGTAGATGACATTGTCTTTGGTGGGATGTCAGACAGGATGGTTAAACATTTTTTCAACCAAATGGAATCTGAATTTGAAATGAGCCTAGTAGGAGAATTAACCTACTTTCTTGGACTGCAAATAAAGCAAATGGAAGACTCCATGTTCATTTCCCAAATCAAGTATGCCAAGAACATAGTCAAGAAATTTGGAATGGACAGTGCTACTAATAAGAGAACTCCTGCCCCCACACATTTAAAGCTGACTAAAGATGAAAAGGGTGAGAATGTAGATCAAAGCATGTACAGAAGTATGATTGGAAGCTTGTTATATCTGACTGCTAGCAGACCAGACATAGCATTTGCAGTAGGTGTATGTGCAAGATATCAAGCCGATCCAAAAGTCAGTCATCTTAATCAAGTCAAGAGAATTCTGAAATATGTTAATGGTACTTGTGACTATGGCATAATGTACTTTCATGGATGTAAACCAATTCTCACTGGCTTCTGTGATACTGATTGGGCTGGAAGTGCTGATGACAGAAAAAGAACTTCAGGAGGATGCTTCTTTCTAGGAAACAATTTGATTTATTGGTTCAGTAAGAAACAAAATTGTGTATCCTTATCTACTGCTGAAGCTGAATATATAGCAGCTGGAAGCAGTTGTTCACAGTTTGTTTGGATGAAGCAAATGCTCACTGAGTACAATGTCCCAAAAGATGTCATGACATTGTACTGTGATAACTTAAGTGCTATTAACATATCAAAGAATCCTATCCAACATAGCAGGACCAAGCATATTGATATAAGACATCATTTCATCAGAGATCTTGTAGAAGAGAAAGTGATTTCACTGGAACATGTAGCTACAGATTTGCAGTTGGCTGATATATTTACCAAAGCCTTGGATGCTACTCAATTTGAAAACTTAAGGGGCAAATTGGGAATCTACTTATGTGAAATCTAGCAGTTATGGAGATGTGCCAACATGTCATATGACATTGTGTGGCATAAGCACCAAATGGCAACACCAGTCTGGTCAAGCACCTTGAGTATTCCTCTCCTAAAAAGTCTCAAAGTAACGGCTACCTATATAATATCAGCTTGCTTTCAGCTATCCATCTTCTCATCATACTCTCAAAAATGAATTGCATTATCTAACTGTTTTTCAGAACTCATCAACCCTAAAACTCTTCATCCACCTTCTTCGAAAATGTCTCAAAACCCTAACATTCCTGAAGAAATCCTCAACAAGGAAGATGTGGTGCATGCAACTCCCATTTCTGTGGTACCCATGGATTCAACTCCAATGGACGAAATCAGAGGAAGTGTTCCTATTGCTAAAAAGCCAAGAACTCCAAAAAGAACAAAAGATCAAGTTTGCAGCAAATCCAAAGGCATACCTTCACCAGCAAACATCACTCCAAAATCTTTTGAATATGTGGATGATTCCATAAAGGAGTTGGTAAACAGGATTCTTTCTGAACAAAGAGTGGTTAGTGGCATTTCTATCCCTCTAAGCACCATGCCAGCTCCACAAGAAGATCAACAACCTCAGGCTGCAAAGGACACTCCTGCTCAACAGGATGTCCCAATAGATGTTGAAACATCTGAGGATCAGCAAAAGGCCTCATCTGATGCTGTTGTTGAAACATCTGAGGACCAGAAAAAGGCCTCAAATGATAGTGATGAAGAAGCATCTGAGGACCAGACCAAGGCCTCAACTAAAGAGCACATCTCTGTTGATCCACCAGCTGAAGAGGAGACTGCTCAATCCCCTCCTGTTGTGAACCTAGAGCATGATTCTGATACAGAAATCATTGCCTCTGTAAAACCTAGCATAGCCAAAAGGCTCAGAACTAGGAAAGAAAAGATGCATGCAGGACATGCAATTCCTGAGAAGAAGCAAGCTACCCCAAAGAAGGACAAAGCTAAAGCTGTCTTTGGTCCTACAAAACAATGGAGCAAGGTGCAAACACAAAAGAGGAAAGCTGTCACTCCTCCAGATTCAGATGTTGAAGCAGATGTCCCAACATCTCCTCCAAAGAAGAAATCAGCACCCTCAAGGTCATCAACTGCTGTTCCAGAAGCTCCCTTGGACAACATTTCCTTCCATCATGTTTCAAGTGTGAATAGATGGAAGTTTGTTTATCAAAGAAGGGTAGCACTTGAAAGAGAGCTGAGCAGTAATGCACTTGAGTGCACAGAGTTAATTGATCTCATTTCTTTTGCTGGCCTCTTCAAGACTGTCTCCAACTTCTCTCCATGCTATGAGATGCTGGTCAAGGAATTCATAGTCAACCTCCAAGAAGATTGTGCTAATGGTAAGTCTGCTGACTTTAGAAAAGTATTTGTAAGAGGCAGGTGTGTAGAATTCTCTCCTCAGGTCATCAACCAATATCTTGGAAGAGAATCTGATGGTCCAAATGAGTTAGGGAAGACAGATAACCAGGTCTGCAAGGTTATCACTGCTAACCAGGTCAAGGCTTGGCCAGTAAAAGGAAAGCTCTCAGTGAGCATGCTGACAAGGAAATATGCCATGCTGAACAGGATTGGTACAACAAACTGGGTACCTACCAATCATACATCCTCAATATCCACTGGCCTGGGCAGGTTCATTTATGTTGTAGGCACACAAACAAAGCTGGATTATGGAGCTTACATCTTTGATCAGACATTGAAGCATGCTGGATCATCTGCAACAAAGCTGCCAATTGCCTTCCCTTCCTTGCTATGTGGAATAATGCTGAGTTAGTACCCTGGGATCCTCACTGAAAAGGACACAATGTGCAAAAGAGAAAGCTCCCTGGCCTTCCACTACAAGTTGTTCCTGAGTCATCATGCAGCTGATGTTGAAGCACCCTCTGGGACATCTGCTGGTCCTTCAAATGCAAAGTCTCCAATCTCCAAAGCTGCATTGATTGCTGAACTGAAGAGTACTTGCAAAGAACTGGATGCAAGGAAGCAGAAGCTTGAGGAGATTATCCAAAGGCTGGAGATTGAAAGTGATCAGAAAGCTGCTTCTTCTGATGAGGAGACTGAGGAAGATGAAGAAACTGACTGTGAGGAATCTGAGTGAAAATTGTATGTGAGGATTATGTAATGACAGCTTCTGCATTGTATTTTTGAATTAGTCTCTTTGGCCCCAAATTTATGTCTAACAAGGGGGAGAACATCAACAATAACAATGTATAATGCTATTTGATTATGAATGAAAAATCTCTGTTTGTTTCTGAACTAAATCTGTAAAATATTTCTGTTGCAACAAGAATGAACACATGAATGTTTGAGGGGGAGTAATCTCACACATGATTCAACAGAAAAGAAATGTTGCACTCTGATAAAAGAACTTCTGCTGCACTCTGAAAATCAGAAAAGGATGTTAGCCAAAAATTAGCCAAAGGGGGAGTTTGTAGATGTTTAGAATTGGCAGAATTTTTGACCAACAAGAAATATTAAATTCAGTTCAGAATGTCCTATCAGATGTTGGGACATTATCAAACAGAGTATAAGAACTTAATTCAGGATGTCACACCAGATGTTGGGACATTGTGTAAATGATTTAAGTTCAGTTTTTCAGGATGTCCCAACAGATGTTGAGACATCTCAAACCTGCTACCAGAATTAATTAATGACTAACTGATCTGAGATATTTAAGGAAAGTTATCTGGAATTAATTATGGATGGAAAAAAACAGAATAAGGCGCATATGTGGGGAGTATTGTTATGAGGCTTCAGCATAATCAGAAGAACTAAATCACCTAGAATCTAGGAAGTAACAAACCCTAATTCAAGGTGGAAGCTGCATGCGTTTTTAGGACTGGATTAACCTACAGAAAGCCCAAAATACAAACACCTATTTAATCAACAGAAATTCACAGAATTGAGTACGAATTTCAGAAGACAAAATAGGGTGTTGTGTTTTAATAGCAGATTGTTTTTATTGTACCACTTTATGAGCTTTTAAGCATAAGTGTATTTGTGACTTGATTGAAACTGTGAAGTAAGATCAAGCTGTTTTGTTTGAAGTATGACTTCAATTTTATTAAACTTGTAAACTAGATCACTGTGTGATTGAGGGGGAGTGAGTTGGTACTCATATCTAAGTTGTGTCTTAGGTAGAAATTGCATTGGGTAGATATTAAGTGAAAGATTAAACTGGGTGGTTTAAGTCTAGAATTAATATTACTTATAGTGGATTTCCTCCTGGCTTGGTAGCCTCCAGATGTAAGTGTGGTTATACACTGAACTGGGTTAACAAACTACTGTGTTGTTTAATTTTCTTGCACTTTAAGTTTTGGTTAAATCTGTCAAGTGTTGGAACATCTCATAGGACATCTCATACCTGATCACAGAATTTCAATACTTACTACTATGGATGGTGAAGACTTCCCACAGCCTGTAAACGCAGACAAAGTTAAAAAATACTACGCATAAAAAGAGACCCGCTAGGTTGACTGGCCTAGGCAAAAATAAGGGCATCCCGGCGAACCAAAAGGGTTCGGGCACAAATTAGGGATATATATATAAAAAAATGTACACCCGATAAGTTGAAAACCTGAAAAGGCGGCTTGGGCAAAAAAGGGTATCCCGGTGGATTGAAAACCTGAAAGGGTAATCCAGGCAAAAGTTAGGGATTAAAGCGTATGACTATGTCTCATTTGGATCACCCATGTAACTACAACCAGTTGTGCTACTTAACCAAGTTCAAACAGATAAAGCTCGATCCAATCGTTTCCGTCTCGATAGCAGAAGATGAGATACTTGAAGATAATGGCAATAGTAGAATTGAAACTCAATAGGATTATTTTCCACATAGCTGATTTTCTCTGTTTTGTAAAAAATTTATGACGAATTCCTCTTACTAGGATTTCTGTCTCCTTGTACAAACTTGCCTATGTATAGGTCATTTTGTGATATAAATAAAATTTCATCTTTGAATCCAGATTTAATTTTACCCTATTTACATAAGCGAAACGTCCATTGGTTATGTTTGAATGTATGTATGCTTTTGAATATGATTGATGTTTACCAGAAATGCATAAAATGCTTAGTATGATTGATGTTTACCAGAAATGCATGAAAATGCAGTAATAGTATTTACTAAGGACGAACGAGGGAAGGAATTCAACGAAGCTTCGCCGGTTAATCCCCACAAGATAGCTACAAATCCCCTAGTAGGGCAAATCCATCTTCATAAATACTTCGAGTCACATCTCCCCTGGAATTTATATCCATCTCTTTTATCCTCAGACGGATGGTCGGGAATTTATTCTTTCAATAGGAGTACGACGAACGAAGACGGGAGGTTATGGATACCATACTATCGAACAAAGACGGGAGGTTATGGATACCATACTATCGAACGGAGATGGGAGGTTATGGATACCATACTATCGAAAGAATACAGGAGGTTTATGAATACTATATTATCAAATGAGATGGGAACGAGTTCCTCATATTCTTCAGCAACAAATCGGGATTTATTTTCCCTGGCCAGCAGTTGTTATACGAAGATACCCAGATGCTTCAGGCTGCATGATGCATACATACATCATTTACATCATACCATAACATACACATCCATAAGTACATAATACATTTACTTAGGTGCATCATACTATGCATGCATACATAATGCATAAACTAATATTTCCCTTGCAGGATAGTTATATGCAGGTAAAACAATATCAACAACTTACAACGGGTCAGAAATGATCCGTACACTACTCAAGATGTCCTCGAATAGCAGGTAAACGGTCTATAAAAAGTTCCATTCCCTGGTTCAAGACATTTTTCAGAAGAACAAATCCTGACATTCTTTTGACCCTTAAGAACAAATCCTGACGCTCTTTTGGCCCCTTGTTCAAGACATCTTTCAGAAGAACAAATCCTGACGTTCTTTTGACCCTTAAGAGCAAATCCTGATGCTCTTTTGGCCCCTTGTTCAAGACTTTTTCAGAAGAACAAATCCTGACGTTCTTTTAACCCTTAAGAGCAAATCCTGGTGCTCTTTTGGCCCCTTGTTCAAGACATCTTTCAGAAGAACAAATCTTGACGTTCTTTTGACCCTTAAGAGCAAATCCTGACGCTCTTTTGGCCCCTTGTTCAAGAATTTTTCAGAAGAACAAATCCTGACGTTCTTTTGACCCTTAAGAGAAAATCCTGACGCTCTTTTGGCCCCTTGTTCAAGACTTTTTAAAAAGAACAAATCCTGACGTTCTTTTGACCCTTAAGAGCAAATCCTGACGCTCTTTTGGCCCTTTGTTCAAGACTTTTTCAGAAGAACAAATCCTAACGTTATTTTGACCCTTAAGAACAAATCCTGACGTTCTTTTGGCCCTTGAAATGGGCAAACGATCCGTACAAAGATCCATTCCCTAATCCAAGATACCTCCAGAAAAGATAATCATCACAAGATTTATTTCTACTGGTCCATTCAACAATTCAAATCATGTTGCAGAGACGGTTTATACAAAGACCTAGTACTGATATCCAGTATCAACAACAGAACATCACCATCTCGAGTTCATCCTGATGGGATCTCTAAGCCCATCCCTAGTCCTTCCAAGTGGTATCTTCAAGCCCACTCAAGCATATACAACTAATCATCAGTATTACTCTACGCACCGGTGATTGCAAATTTTTGGGCTTTTGTGTTCAATCCCCTTCAACCTTCCAGGTCACGAATGGAACATATACCAATCTAACCCCTCAAGTTTCAGAAAATTGAACAGGGGCAGAGTGATTCGGTGATTGTTGCAAGAATCAGAGCTTGAATCGAAGAGAAAACCGAAAACCGAGAAATCGCAAAATAAATGCATTCTTGACGTTTTGATCTTCTTGCACTTCCGATAAGCCGAAAACTTCAATAAAATCAGTAGCTTATCCTTCTTCAATCCACAAAATATGAAGGTTGGAGGCTTAAGCTTCAAGATCTTCAAGTTTCAACGTGAAACTTGAAGAGCTTTTTTGAAAAGCTTTGGTGAAAAGGGTGAAAAAGGAGGAAACGTGAGAGAGAAAAAGTGCTTATCAAAGAGTGAAAAATTGAAGAATGGTGTCCAACCCCTTTGGTTTTGATGAAAATGGCTTAAATAGAGACTAGGCTAGGAGCTAGGTTTGGGTTTGGGGCCCAAAAATTAGGTTTGGGATCCAAAATTAGGTTTGGTAGTTAGTTAGGGTTAGGGTTGGAAAAGGGAATATTCCTTGGAATACTCTAGAAGATGGTAGAAGATGGTGGAAGTTTCCAAGGGAAATGGAGTGGAATTAAGATGGAAAAACAAGATGGAAAGAATGAAAGGAAGTGTGGAAAGAAAGTGGAAGGAAAAGTGGAGGGAAACTCAAAACCAACTACCTTTCAAACGATTTTTCTTTGATTTTTCTATGATTCCTCCATCATTTCTTGACCAAGTTTGAATCATAGGATCATTGTAACCCTAAATTCATGATTTCGATCTTAAAAATCCAGAGTCGACCCTTTTTACCTAGCCCGATTGCCTTTTCTCCGATTCCTCGATTTTCCATCGTCCGGCCAGTCGAACCCCTTTAAAAATGAATTTGTGGACGAGATTTGAACCTCAGGCACTTGAAATCATATATAAGTCAAAGGAATCCTTCTTGAATCAAAACTTCACGCGGAAGCCCCGTAGAAATGAAACCCTAATTCGGCCATTTTCCCTCAGGAAATATTGCACTGCTTGCCTCCTTCAATCAAACCCCCATCCTTCCATGGCTTGTGGCTTCAAGTGAAGAATTGTGGGATATTGTGAACCCTTTGCACAAGTTTGAGAAGTTTTGTGGCCCTTCGGTTGACTCTGCATAGCTTTCGGTTGCTCCGATCATTGATCACATACCCATGCCTCAGCTATGCAACGTTTGATGCAATGTTTTTGGTTATTTTATGAATCCATGTATGCAAAATGCTAAGCAAAATGTTGAGGATAAGAGAGGGCAAATTTTGAGGTATTACAACCGTCCCCAATCTTCACTTCTTTTAAATCCTCTTCGGTACCAAGATTAACTGTTTCAATCTCCTCCTGATGAGGAGTAATCATTTTCTCTTCTTGCCTCAACAACCTGGCTAACTCTTCCGGTAACTCATAGTCTTCTTCAACCCCTTCATCAGCTTGATTAATTGGATTGTCGAAGTCACACGAGGTCATAGCAGTGCTGTTGTCGGTGCAATCTGGAGGATAATCTCTGCAAGGGTTGAGATTGGTTCGTTTTAGTGATCAATTTTAATCTTGTTTAGAAAAAATGAAGTTATTTATTTTGAAAACATTGCCATTTTATTATTTTGTACAAAAGTAAAAAAAATGAAAAGATAGTGAGCGAAAAAGAGAAATGTTTGCAAAAGATGTCTGATATTCATTGATAATCCATTTGCACAAAATTACAATATGGCCTTATTACAAAATGAATCCTGACACCTTGGGCAAGATGCAGGACTTGATGCATGCTAGAAAAAGCAGGAAATAATAATTACTCTGCACGAGTAACCCTTATAATTTCCTGGGAAGACCAGTTAAGGACTGGGTGACCCAGGATCCTTGGACGTATCCAGCTCTCTAGGTTGTGGTCGCTTTCCGCCTCGTCTTCCAGGTTGTTAATAGCATATGGGGTGAGCATCCCCCCACTGATAAACTTGGGCTCCTTAGCAGCCTCTGATTGATCTTGTCGGAATGGTTTGTAACCCAAACTGAATTTGTCCTCCTTTTTCTCCACCGGTAGCAGCTTGCCCCAGCCTTGGGCATTTCCATCTTCAACAACCTTCTGAGCTTGCTGATAGGAGACAATTGAAGTACCCATCCTATCCTCCGGGGATGCAGCAAATACTTCAGTCATCGCCTCATTGATATTCAGAGCCTCGAACCCCTGGCTCATGGTTTCATGGATTTCACCATCCATCTCAATGTATTTATACGTAGCCAGGTGGCTAACAAAGATGTCCTCTTCACCACAGATGGTGATAATCTTTCCTTCCCACTCATACTTCAATTTCTGGTGAAGGGTCGACGTAACTGCGCCAGCGGCGTGAATCCATGGTTGACCCAAAAAACAGCTGTAGACCGGCTGAATGTCCATCACATAGAAAGTAGTCTGAAAGACCTGCGGACCGATTATCACGAGCAACTCCACCTCTCCAAGAACAGACCTCTTGGAGCCATCAAAAGCCCTGACCACTAGATTGTTGTGTCGGAGAGCTATTCCATCATATTCGAGCTTGACAAGAGCTTTCTTCGGCAAGACATTGAGTGAGGATCCAGTGTCAATAAGAACATGAGAGAGCACAGCTCCTTTACACTCTAGGGTGATGTGTAAAGCTTTGTTGTGGTGACGTCCTTCTGTTTTTAAGTAAACATTAGTGAAACCTAGCCTATGGCTAGTATTAACATTGGACACCACTGTCTCAAGCTGATTCACTGTGATCTCCTCCGGCACGTAGGCAGCGTGCAAGACTTTAAGTAGTGCATCCCGATGAGCTTCGGAACACAACATCAGGGATAAGATGGAGATCTTAGAAGGGGTCTAGTGGAGCTGATCCATAACTTTGTAGTCACTTCTTTTAATTATCCTCATAAATTCATACACATCCTGATCAAAGGATGATTTATGAGTCTCTTTTGGTGTAAGTTCTTCAAGTGCCACACTTTTACCTTTGGCTTTAGCAGCAACCTCTACCTCAGTACTAGTCTTTGGAGCTTGTGACGCAAAGAGGCGTCCGCTTTGGGTGAAGCCTCCGCCTCCCCCGACATTATCCACTTGTGAAGTAGGAACTGAAGAATCAAGAAGGACTTTTTCTTCGTTGAAGTAAAGGTCTGCACCATAGTGCCATGGTACATCATTGTCTTTGTCATATGGAATTGGCCCTGGCACCGTGATGGTGATTGGGCTTACTGCAGCATAGGTTGGGACCGTTATTGTCTGTGGATCATAGAAGATGGTGACAGGGCTTCTTGTGGGTATTGGTGGTGATGAATTGAAGCTTGATTGTTGTTGATACTGTTGTTGAGATTGTTGTTGATAATTGCTGGAGTTTGGGACCGTTGTCAGGTCATAATAAATAGTAATTGTGGAGACGTTGTTGTTGGTGATTGTTGGAGTTGTAGAAGTGGATGAAATGGAATAGTTGTTTGTTGAAGTGATGGAAGAAGTGGTTGCTGAAGTTGTAGACGAGTATGTAGGATTAATTGTTGTTGCAGTTGTAGGAGAATCATTTATTGTTGACAAAGGAGTTGCTGGTGTTGTAGATGTTGTTGCGGTTATCTGTAGAATGCCTTCTTTAATCAAGCTAATGATGCCATTCCTCAAGCTTGCACACCCATTCTTGGAAAGCTTGCAAGATTCACAACAGGCCTCACAACCTGGAAACACTTGGCATTTCAAAAGATGAGCTTTAACCTCTGCCAGAGGTGTCTGAATACTTACAATATCTTCACTCAAACTTATGGGTGAGCCTTCCTCTATAGCATTAATCCTTGGCCCACCGTGGCTTGGCATAGGATTTTTCATGATATTGGGAGGTGGTGCAAAGTTCAGGGCCTTTGAATCTACCAGATCTTGGACCTTCATATGCAGAGCCCTGCATTTTTCCATGGATTGACCAGGTGCATTAGAATGAAAAGCACACCTAGCGTTGACGTCGTAATTTCTCAGAAGGTTCTGAGGATCAGGTGGAGCCAATGTCCTCAACTCAACAAGGTTGAGCTTTAGGAGTTGTGGCAGCAATGTGGCATATGGCATTGGAATAGGGTCAATCACCCTGTTGATCTGAGATGGCCGCAGTTGGAAAGGGCGTTGTTGTTGATTATTGTTATTGTTGTTGTAGGATCTTTGTTGAGGAAACTGTGGCTGTTGAGGAAAGTGTTGTGGTTGTTGAGTGTATTGAGCAGGTGGAGTAGGAATAGTGACGGCAACAACTGATCTGGGCAGATATTGGGGTCTACCTCTTCCCATATGTACAGAATTTGTTTCACCAGATCTGCGGGGCCTAGCAAATTGCTTCCTTGCACTGCTTGAACTGGCACCATTGTCGGAAATCTTTCCCATCTTCAGTAAACTCTCAATTCTTTCCCCAACTATCACCACGTCTGCAAAGCTGGTGGAAGAAAATGCAGCCAATCTGTCAATATAGGTACCCTGGAGAGTATTCATAAACATATCTTCCATATCCCTTTCTGACATCGGGGATTGAACGGCAGCAGCTAGTTGCCTCCACCTTTGGGCATACTCTCTAATGCTTTCACGAAAGATTGTGACATTCCCATCAAAAGGGTTCTGTTTGGAGCCATGTCCAGATTATATTGATATTGACGAATGAAAGCTTCAGCCAAGTCTTTCCAATTTCTCACTGTGGCCCTGGTCAAATGGGAATACCACTCCCGGGATGCCCCTGTCAAGCTATCCTCGAAGTAAAACATCCACAGCTTCTCATCCATGGTGTAGGCTTTCAACCTCCCCATGAAAGACTAAAGATGGGTGCGTGGGCAGGATGTGCCATTGTACCTTTCAAAACAAGGAGGTTTGAACTTGTGAGGAATTTTAACCCCTTCCACTAATCCCATGTCCATGACATTAAAATCCAGAGAGTTTTGGGATTCAAGAGACCTTAGCTTCTCTGCTATTTCATCCAACCGATGGTCGTAAACTTCGTATCCAGCCCCAACCATAGTAAACTGTTCTTCTTGAGGGTCTTCCTGCAAATCCCTCCCTCCAGTGTTACCTTGGGTGTTTCTTATAGCATTGATGTCTGGGTTCAGATGAGGTCCAAACTCTGGGGGATCAGTGTGAGGCTGCACGTGATCGTTGTTGCTGGTACCCCTGTACTTGGATGGTTTTCCTCGGGAGTTTGCCGCTCGACTAACTCTCTCAGTCTCTCCTGGCTCTGAGCCAAACCAGCCATCACTGTCATAAATTGATTCATTTGGGCCCTCATCTTTGTCCTCTCATTGGCCATTTGGGCTCTCACTTCAGTCAAGTCTTGTTGAACTTGATCCATTTGTAATCCCGGAAGGTTGTTTCTTGTCGGATACCGGTGCACTCTATTGACAGGGAACACTCTTCTGCGAGCAATGTTTCCTGAAACCACAACAAAGTGAGAAACAACAACAAAACAAAAACCTACAAAACAAAGAGAAAATGTTAGTATGCAATGCAGGATGTCTATTTGTCTTCCAAGGGTATCCGATTTGGTTCTTTGGTTTTGACCTTTCCAGACCTCGAGGAAATGCCGATGTTATAGAGAGATTAAACCTATAAAGATATTACAAACCATATATTACAAAGAGTGAAGATACATAGTTTGATTAGAATAAAGTCCCCATGGTGGGTCAAAATACAACAACAACAACAGAAATACAATCAAAATGAAGTACAAACAAAAAGAGTCAAACATCCAATCCAAAGTCATCTTCTCTGACTTCCTTCAGGAGAGCCTCAGTTACTGGGCCAACTGGGTGCTCGGTGATATTCCTGATGAGGAGGTTCCTGGTGTCAATGGCATTGGTAAATTTCTTGTGCTTATCCTGATTCTTTGACCTCTTCAACCCCGCCCGGAGTTTCAACTCAGAGATCTCCTTCTGTGCTGCTAACAAAAATGCCTAATTCTTCTTTTCACTAGCCTTCAGCTGCTCTATCCTAGCTTGGGTTCTTTGATCTTCCTGTGCACGGGCCTCAGTGATCCTGATCCACCTAGACTGGCTCTCCTCCAAGTAATGCTCAGCTCTGACCTTCTGAGTATTAGCTTCCTTGCAAGCATTCTTCAACACTAACTCTCCTGCTCTAGCCTTTATGATGTAGTCATTCATCTTTTCAATCTTGGTCAAGTGCTCAATCCGGAGCTTCTCTAACCTCTCATTATCTAGACGGCTGTCATTCCTCTCCCAGAGGGTCCTCTTCAAGGCTTCAGAGAGTTGAGTATTCCTTTCCTTTAACTTCTCAAACTCCTCCAAGCTGACAGTGGATGCAGGCTCCACTGCTGATGGGCCAGGTACATCTTCTAAGGTGAATGGCATCCGGGTGATCTGTCCCCTGGTACGAGACCAATCAAGGTATTGAGTTGAACCAATGTTGTTGCACTTGCCTAGAATACCTGTCCCCTTAGTCTGAATATTGTCCCAAGCCCAGGCAGCTTGTCTGACAATGGCAAGGTTGTGTTGGATGTCACAATAAAGGGTTTCAGTCAAATCTTTCCCTCTTGGGGGATGTACCAAAGCATACCCTAATTGCCTCTTGAAAAGCAAAGGGTTGTAATTGATGCAACCTTTTACTCCAATCAAGGGTACATTGGGATATTGCCCACAGCTAGTAATGATATCTTTCTCCTTGGTGCTCTGAGTGCACCACCTGATGTCTTTTGATGTAAGGGAAATCAATCTCTTAGCCCAGTTCCTTGGCTGATGAGGATTCAAGAAAGTGTCTGACTTCGGCAAGTTCCTTAACAACCAACAGTAAAAGAGGGGTGCATAGCATCTGACCAATCTCCCCTTTGCTTCTCATTCCTTTGATGCACAGAATAGTAAAAGTCTCCAAGCAAGGTAGGAATTGGGTTCCTCAGTAAGAACAGGTGAATAGAACTCTTGCTTACAAACTTTGGCTCATCTGCAAACAAGATAACTCCATATATGCTGAGTGCCAAGAGAGCACAAACAGTATCCCACTTTCTTGTTGCAGCATGCAGGGTGGCCTGGGATATCAAGAAATCTAAGTGAAGGCTTGGGATTCCAGCCTTGGTGGTCATGCTCTGATCAATGAGGGTAGGCTCCAAGTGCAAGGCCTTAGCTATATCTTCATTCTTGGGAGTAACCATCTCAGGGTTGAAAGGAATCCCTCTCCTGATGGGGACACCTAACAACATGGAAAATTCTTCTAGCAAAGGTCCCAACTGAAAATTAGGGAATGTGAAACATCTGAGAGAAGGATCATAAAACTGCAAGCAAGTGTGGATCATGCTTCTCTGGGATGCATCCAGGTCCATGATCATATCCATAATGCCTCCATAATGTTCCCTGAATAAAGGGACATGATCAGGAGTGATGATAGACTGGATCTTCCTGATGCCTGTCAAAGTGGGCTCAAAGAAATGATAGGTGATGTTGCTCTTTCTGGAAGTGTCCATGCTGAAAATGGATGCTGGTGAAGATGACTGAGAGTAACTGTTGATGAAAGCCACTAAAAAAGATGCTGAAGAAGAGTCTCTGATGAAGACAAACTGATGAAGGTGCTGGAGGAGAATCTCTGATGAAGATAACTGGAGGAATCTGAGCAGCAGAACAGGTCAAAACCAAACCAAAGATAAGATGTGGATACCCTTTAAAACAAATAGACAAGTGTTAAATGATGCAAAATGATGTATGCAAAATGATGTGCAAAGGGTTTGTGATCAAGTGCTGGATCTGTTGTCTTCCTTGATAGGGTCCATGTGTGTTCATAAGTCCGGATGAAGGCTTAGAAAACCAGTAACCAGGTGGGGGACTCAAATAAAGAGTCATAAGTCCAGGGTTTTTCACAAGAACAGTCCAAAATGATACAACCTTAACAAAACTAGTAACAAGGTATGATGAGGCCGAGGGTTCCTGTAAACCTGTAAACATCCCAACTCCCTCACATGTATTGTTCTAGAACAAGGATCCTCAGACTTGGATCAGTTATGAGAAGTGTAAACACTTCTAACCCGGAGGTACAATGTTTACAATAACCATAAAGGATCCTCCTCTAATTCACCTCAGATTCTGAAGGTCATAAAAAGGTCATCCAGACTTAGCAGGCTTCCCAGATAGCCCTAGTACTATAGGAAATCTGTAGCACATAGTTCTCAAGAAGAAACCCATGTCTGAACCGTGTTTCATATTCCTGCACCAGACCGAAATGGAATGGGAAATAATATGAAGCCACTTTATCCTATGTGTCACTCAGGCTCCCGGTATGGAACCTTTCTCACTCAATGATCCCTCCCACCAAAACAGACAAGAGATCCAACATACATGATATGATGATAATAGTATGAAATGCATATAAATAGTAAATGAAAACAATAAATAAAGCTGTACAGAAAGCAATAAATAAAGCAATAAACAAAAAACACAAGTAGCATATAACACCCCCGCAAACACAAATCAAACAAGCGTTAGGAGAAACCCACAAAAAGAACCAGAAGCCCTGGTTGCAAGATAGGGTCCCCAACAAAGTCGCCAAGTTGTCGCTCCCAAAGATTTGCATCCCGGTACAAGCGCGAACGGTCGGTGAAAGGAGAAGATGAAATGAACTAAAAAAAGTCTACAACTAGGCATTTTTATCCCGAAGGAAAGGTAATGTTGCATAAACCTAGAAAAAGATGGATAAGACGGTTGCGAACCAAAGAAACTGAGAAAGGGGGTTGGTTATAACCTGGGAAGGTATTAGCACCTAGATTGTCCATCGTACTCGACGGGATCCACGATTAAAATATTGTGTTTAAAAGGGGTAGTGTATGTGTTATCTGTGTGCAAATGCTGAGAACAAAGAGTACAAGTGTCAGTGCAAAAGGGTGAATGCTCAGGAACTGAGGCTTTAGAAAGAATGCTGAAAGAGGGGGGAAGACAAAGAGACTTTTGTTCGATAACAGTTAAGTTATGCCTATGTATCCTCTCGTGCAATGAGGAAGTTAGAACACCGTAGTTCGACTCAAAGAGACTGAAAAATAAATTGACTGTGAACTGCTTGCTTGTCTATGCTCAAGTGTATGGCTCGTCTGACTCGAGTGCTAACTGTCTTGCATTAGACAGAAGAAGCAAGTTCTCGTTTGTGAATGAGTGTGATGAGAAAAGAATCCCGGAGGAGACGATTATTGTTTTGTTTTTGATTTTTCAGTTTTGTTATTATTTTTGGTGTTTTGCGTAAGTTAATGAGCTTAAGCCTAAATCAAGGGCTTGTAAACTCATTATATCCTCCCTGATTAGGGATAATGAGAATAATTAAGTATGATATATGCATCTCAACTTAATTGCCATAATGATGTAGGATTAAGATCATTAACCTACTGGTGATTATTTAGATGTTTTTGGGTTTTTGTTTAGTGTTAATTAATGAGTTTAATCTCTAATCACAGATTAGTGGGCTCATTACACCATCCTAATAGAAGGATAATAGATGAGAACACTTAAGTTGAGGAAGATACCTCAACTTAATCCATGGTTAGGGAGTAAATTCATTATATAACAAAGCCTTTATTAAGTGGATTTTAATTAAGGGATGAGATTAAGAAATTATTTTTATGGTTTGTAAGACGACTTGAGGGGGACTTGTCCATTAAACACTAGGGTTAGTCCTTCTTAACCATAAAGGAAGAATTAGAACCCTAATGTAAGGCCCAAGTTACAAGATAAAGTCTTGATGGTTATTAAGATGATTTGATTAAGAGGTTTAAACAAATTAAAGGTTTAACACTTAGGATTAAAGTTATACACTCCATCCTAAGAGAAGGATGCAGGCATAACCCTAATTCCAAAGTCCTAAAACTTTAAGAGTTTAGTCTCTGATTATGAAGATGAGAAGAGAGACTCAAGGAGACTCAAAGGTAAAAACTAAGGGGGACTAATCACAACCCTAATTATTATCATGCTTGGATGTTCCTATGGTTTTTGAGGCTTAATAAAGATCTTCAAGGAAGCCACCAATGAAAGAAGTAGATGAAAGGAGGATGAAGCAGAAGAATAAGTTACTTACTTCATTGAAGAAGATAAGTAACTTAAAGAAAGAAAGTGAGAGAAATGGAACACAAGTGAACAAGTTCACTTAAAAGACAAAGAAAATGCAAATGAAAGAGATAAAGAGAAGTGAGAAGTGAAGGCAAATCCACTTCTCAAAGTAACTTACCACCTGAAAATGTTAGCATGAATGCATAAAGTACAAAGCATAAAGAAATGAAATGAAATGAGATGCAATGAGATGAAATGACCAAAGTAAGAAGTGTTTATTCAATGTTAATGTCATGTGAGATGATGCAAAGGCATACAAAATGCATATGTATGATCATACAAAGAATGAGATGTCATGTAGGCATGCTTTGAAGTTTGAAAATACATGAAAGTTAATGAAATGAAATGAATGTAAATCATGGAAAATAGATGAATAAATGATCAAGCATGATTCTAATATGTCCTAAGATGTCTAAGATGATATATGAATGCAAGAAATGTCATGGAAAGTTCATGTATTGATGCATATGCAAGATGAATGCAAATGAACACCTAAAATTAGGGTTTTATGGACAAGCAAGATGCAAATGAACAAAACAGAAGCATATAGCATGATAAAAAATTGAAACCAAACTCAAACAAACCCTAATCCTATACTAAGTCACACCCCAAAGGAGAAGGTCAGAAGCCTTACCACTCAAAAGTTATGAATTTCCTAAGTTTCTAGGGTTTTTGGATGGTTCAAAAGGGAAAAATGCAAATCAATTTGAAACCTCAAGATTAATTCATGAGATAAATTACCTATAAACTACATGCTATACACAAAACAATGCAAAAAGAATCATCTTCAAACTCTTCTTGGTTTGGCAGAAAAGATTTTTTCAAGTTAGGGTTCAAAAATATGATTTAAATGACCCTTAATTCAAAGAAAATTCTCAAGTTATGATCAAACCTAAAAAGAAATTTGTGTGAAGAGTTTGAAAATGTTTCTAAATGCAATGGAATGATTCATGATTTTTTTGGTGATTTTTAGAAACCTAAATGTATTTTTAGTTAATTAAAAGACTTTAATTAATTAAAAATATCATTTAAATATTTTAAAAATACTTTTTAATGCAAAAAATAAAATAAAAATCATTTTCTGGTTAAGAAAAATATTTAAAATAGAAATACAAAAGGAAATATTTTTTGAAAGCTTTTTGGTATTTTTAATTAATTATGCAAAAGAAATAGAAAGAAAATAAAATAAAATGAATTTAATGAGAAAGTCAGCGCATCTGAGGGCCAGGATTCAAACAAGAAGGGAGGGAGTTGATTGGCGCGTGATTGTGTGGTATGGATTGTTTCTGGCTAATTTTAATTAATTAAATTAAATAATCAGGATTAGGGTTTTAATGAAGTCATCTGGGCCATTCACGTGCGCGGCAAACCTAAGATCTAAGGGTCAGCATTTAAACTCAGCTAATTAATGAGATTAGCCCTAATGACTCTCAGGTGACCGGAACAGTGTTCCGGTCATCTTCTCCGGCCAATCAAAATACCTATCTCCTTCCCTAGGCCAAATCAAGAGCTCTAAAACTCCAGAATCACTCTCCTAACATCCCTAAGCAAGAATCCAGCATCAAAACACATTTATCATACATCAAAAACAAGATTCGAAGAAAATTGAAAACTGAACAAAACTTTCAGAAGTTCAATACGTGCTTAATACTCAACCATTTTCAAAATAAAATACATCAGGATGATCAGTGAAGCATGAAGATTCATTTAGAAACTTAAAATGCAAGTTCTGGAAAAAATGTTCTTGAGGTTACCTGAGGTTGAGCTTTCAGTTCTTGACTTTCTGGACCTTTCTTTGGTGCAAACCAACCCCAATGAGCTTCTTGAGAATTCTTTGATGCTTGGAGTGAGTTTATTTGACCTCTTTCTGAAGTTCAGTTTTGAAAGGTGGAAAATCGTATTTTGATTTGAGTGGTTGTTTGGTTGAAATGAAGGGTGAGAAATGATCCTTAGGTGGTGGTGAGGTGAATGGTGGAAAAATATTTGAGTTTGAGTGGCTGGTTTTGCAGATTCGAAGAGAGGATGGTTTTTTGGTGATTTTGTCAATCCTGGCTTGTGAGGGGTTCTGAGCTTGTGTATGATGTGTTTTGGATTGCTTTAGGTTAGTGTAAACAAATACAATTGGTTCAGAGAGTTGTTGTGGCTCAGCTTGATTGGTATGGTTGTTTTTGCAAAAAGTCAACATTGGTTGTACTATGAGCATGGGTCATGGCAGGAGTGGTTCCAAGGCATGTTTGGCCTCAGCTGGCTTTGTGGAGGGCCCTTGGATCATTTTTATGCAGCTCGATCACTTGGATGAAGAGATACCATAGGTTTTGCAAAATTCCCTCTTTGAAGTTTCTTGGATCATAAGCCATGAAATGCCTCTAACCATGGGCCAATTCTGATCTTTTGAAGTCACATATGCATGTTATGAAGTGTTTGTACACATTTGAAGTCATTAGAATGCTTGAATATGCCAATTTGTAAAATCCCTCTTTGACATGAAACTTGAAATTTTAGAATTTTTGTCAACTTTGGAAGGCCATATCTTGAGTTCTATGATGAATCAAGACATGTTCTTGTACTTTTTGAAAATGGAAAGACCTAATCTACAACTTTCATGAACAAGAATTTTTCATTTGAAGCATTTTTGGTTGAGAAAGAGGAGGGTGAAAAACTTTTCCCAAATGGAAAGTTTCCATTACAAGTCATTTCCATTTTTGGCAAGTTTGCAAATGGCTCAAAATTCTTCAATCTTGTGAACTTCCAACCTCTTCTAAGATCAAATAAAGATCATAGAACTTCAATTTGATGAAAATACCCCTTTGGTTCCATTGTTGGGGGCTTCACATGCCCTGATTTTGACTTAACTTGCTCAAGAAGCTACCCAATGAACAGATGACTTCCATAATGAATTTCTTCATCAAACTTGGTACACATGATCCCTATAACATCTTAAGAACATTAGAAACAAGAATGCCCCAAAAATTTGGAGTTAAGGCCTCTGAAACCAAAACCCTAATTTTGGTCATCTGTGAAGTGAAAACCCTGGTTCTGCTTCCATGCCTTGTCAGTTCTTGTGATTTCTTGACTTCCATGAACTTTGGGGAGCATAATATGATGATATAACACACATGGAACCTCTTGGAATTCTTTGAGGCCTTTGGGATTGCTCAGATGGATTCTTGGATTGCTCAGATCACAAACCCTAGATGCAGATGAACTTGAACTATGCAGATGAAACAAATATGCAATGTGATGTGGTATGCTTATGCTTATGCAAATATGAAAGATCACAAGCCATGGTGTAATATGAGTGAGGGAAAATTTGGGGTGTTTACAGGTTTTAGTTATACCTGATGAACTAGTTGTTGTATGAACAATTGCAGAGTGTTGTTGCTCATTTTGTGCAACCAACTTGGTTAGAGTGGACATGATTGATTCGTGTCATGACTCTGCAACCTATTTTTCATTGTCCATCCTTATGTGGACTTGTCTAATCTGCTACTACATATTGAAATTCTGTGATCAGGTATGAGATGTCCTAAGAGATGTCCCAACACTTAATAGGACATTTGACAAATTTAACCAAAACTTAAACAGCAAGAAAAGTAAACAACACAGAAGTTTGTTAACCCAGTTCAGTGTATAACCACACTTACATCTGGAGGCTACCAAGCCAGGAGGAAATCCACTATTAGTAATATTAATTCTAGACTTAAACCGCCCTGTTTAATCTATCACTTAATACTTACCCAATGCAATTTCTACCTAAGACACACTTAGATAAGAGTACCCTACTCACTCGCCCTCAATCACACAGTGATCAAGTTTACAAGTTTACAGAAATTGAAGACATCCTTCAAACAATACAGCTTGATCTTACTTCACAGTTTCAATCAAGTCACAAATGCACTTTTGCTTAAAAGCTTATAAAGTGGTACATAAAACAACCTGCTATTAAAAACACTAGACAACCTATTTGGACTTCTGAAATTCGTACTCAATTCTATGAGTTTATGTTGCTTAAATAGGTATCTGAATTTTGGGCTTACTGTAGAATGATCCATCCCTAATGTGCAGCAGCTGTCACCTTGAATTTAGGGTTTGTTACTTCCTATATTCTAGGTGTAGGTCTTCTGTTTTAATCTGAATCTTCAATATAAAACACCCTACAGATGCGCCTTGTTCTGTTTTTATCCATCATTAATTAATTCCAGATACTTCTCCTTAAATATCTCTGATCTGTTAATCAATAATTAATTCTGGAAGCAGGTCTGAGATGTCTCAACATCTGTTGGGACATCCTGGAAAACTGAACTTAATTTATTTACACAATGTCCCAACATCTGGTAGGACATCCTGAAATAAGTTCACATACTCTGTTTGCTAATGTCCCAACATCTGATAGGACATTCTGAACTGAATTTAACATTTCTTGTTTGGTCAAAAATTCTGCCAATTCTTAAACATCTACAAACTCCCCCTTTGGCTAATTTTTGGCTAACATCTTTTCTGGTTTTCAGAGTGCAGCAGAAGTTCTTTTTATCAGAGTATAGCATTACTTTTCTGTTGATTCTTATATGAGATTACTCCCCCTCAAACATATATGTATCCAATTTTGTTGCAACAGAAGAAAAACTCCCTAATCAGTTCAGAAGCAAACACACAGATATTTCATTCATACTAAAACAGCAATTACATTTGATGTTGTTCTCCCCCTTGATAGACACAAAATTAGGGGCCAAAGACACTACTACTGTCATTACATTGCTGTCAATACATTTGCCTCACATACATTGATCACTCAGATTCATCACTCTCAATTGCTTCCTCCACCTCAGTGTCTTCATCTTTATCAGCTTCACTTTCTTCATCAGCCTCACTGTCTTCACCAGATGCAGCATTCTGATCTTCTTCACTTTCCAACCTTTTGATGATTTCCTCAAGCTTCTGCTTTCTAGCTTCAAGCTCTTTGCAGGTGCTTTTGAGTTCAGCAATTAAAGTCTTCCTGGAGATTGGATTCTTAGCAGTGGAGGGACCAGCAGATGTCCCAGAAGGTGCTTCAACATCTGCAGCATGGTGACTTAGGAATAATTTGTAGTGAAAAGCCAGGGGGCTCTCTCTCTTGCAGACTGTGTCCTTCTCATTTAAAATTCCAGGGTATTGACTTAGAACAATACCACACAGCAATGATGGAAAAGCTATTGGCAGCTTTGTTGCATTAGAGATGGCATGCTTCATAGTCTGATCAAAAATATATGCTCCATAATCCATCTTGGTTTGAGTTCCCACAGCATAGATGAATCTGGCCAGACCAGTTGAGATTGAAGAAGTGTGGTTGGTAGGCACCCAGTTAGCAGTTCCAATCCTGTTAAGCATGGCATACTTTCTGGTAAGCATGCTCACAGAGAGCTTTCCCTTCACAGGCCAAGCCTTGACCTGGTTTGCAGTGATCACTTTACAGATTTGATTATCTGTCTTGCCTAGCTCATTGGGTCCATCTGTGTCCCTTCCTAGATACTGATTAATGATTTGGGAAGAGAACTCAACACACTTACCTCTCACAAATACCTTTCTGAACTCTGAGGACTTACCATTTGAGCAATCCTCCTGAAGATTCACAATGAACTCTTTGACAAGAAGTTCATAGCAGGGAGAGAACTCTGAGACTGTCTTGAATAGTCCTGCAGCAGAGATTAGGTCAATGAGTTCTGTGCACTCAAGTGCATTGCTGCTCAGTTCTCTTTCCAGGGCAACCCTTCTTTGGTACACATACTTCCATCTGTTGACACTAGAGACAAGATGGAATGATATGTTGTCCAAGGGAGCTTCTGGAACAGCAATTGAAGCTCTTGCTGGTGTTGGTCTTTTCTTGGGAGGAGATGTTGGGACATCTGATTCAACATCTGAATCTGATGGTGTGGCAACTTTTCTCTTCTGGGATTGGACTTTGCTCCAGGGTTTTGTTGGACCAAAGGTAGCTTTAGCTTTGCCTTTCTTTGGACTAGCCTTCTTCTTCTCAGGGATGACAGGTTCAGCTTGCATCTTTCCTTTCCTGGTCCTTAGTCTTTTAGCAATGCTGGGTTTCACAGATGATATGATCTCTACATCAGAGTCCTGCTCCAGATTGACCACTGGAGGAGATTGAGCAGCCTCCTCTTCAGCTGGTTGATCAGCAGGGATTTGATCTTCATTTGAGCCTTGAGCATGTTCTTCAGAGACCTCTTCATCATTTTCTTTTGAGGCTTTGTCCTCAGTTTGTTCCAGATCAACATCAGATGAGTTCTTTTTCTTATCTTCAGATGTTCCAACATCTGTTGGGACATCTTGTTCTGCAGCAGTGTCCTCTGTATCTTGAGCTGGTTCTTCTTGAGGTGCAGGAATGGTGTTCAAAGGAACAGAGATCCCTCTCACCACTCTTTGTTCAGAGAAAACTTGGTTGACAATCTCCTTGATGGAATCATCAACATATTTGGAGTATTTTGAGGACATGTTAGCAGGAGAGGGAATGCCTTTAGCTTTGCTTCTGATTTGATCTTTACATCTCTTTGGTGTTCTTGCCTTTTTAGTGTGAGAGGCGCTTCCCCTGAGCTCGTCCAATGGTGTTGATGACATTGGCACAACAGAGATTGGAGTGGCATGAACCACGTCTTCCTTGTTGAGAATTTCCTCAGCTGTTTTAGGGTTTTGAGACATTGTTGAAGAAGATGAAAGAAAAACTTTAGGGTTTATGATCTCTGGAGAATAGCTGGTGAATGTGATTCGATTATGATAGTATGATGAGAATCTTGATAGCTGATTATAAACAGTTACTAAGTAAGTAGTCGTTACTGTGCAAATGATGAGAGATGGAGTTCCCAAGAATCTTGTCCAGACTGGTTTTGCCATCTGGAACTTATGCCATGCAATGTCATATGACATGTTGGCACATCTCATTAATTGCTAAATCTCACATAAACAGATTCCAAGTTTGCCCCTTAAATTCTCAAATTGAGTAGCATCCAATGCTTTGGTAAAAATATCAGCTAATTGCAAATCTGTAGCTACATGCTCCAATGAAATCACCTTTTCTTCTACAAGATCTCTGATGAAATGATGTCTGATATCAATATGCTTAGTCCTGCTGTGTTGAATGGGATTCTTTGATATGTTGATTGCACTTAAGTTGTCACAGTACAATGTCATGACATCTTGTGGGACATTGTACTCAGTGAGCATCTGCTTCATCCAAACCAACTGAGAACAATTGCTACCTGCTGCTATGTACTCAGCTTCAGCTGTAGATAAGGATACACAATTCTGTTTCTTACTGAACCAAGAAATCAGATTGTTTCCTAGAAAGAAGCATCCTCCTGAAGTGCTTTTTCTGTCATCAGCACTTCCTGCCCAATCAGCATCACAGAAGCCAGTGAGAATTGGTTTGCACCCATGAAAGTACATTATGCCATAGTCACAAGTACCATTAACATATTTAAGGATTCTCTTGACTTGATTGAGATGACTGACTTTTGGATCAGCTTGATATCTTGCACAAACTCCTACTGCAAATGCAATGTCTGGTCTGCTAGCAGTCAAGTATAACAAGCTTCCAATCATGCTTCTATATAAACTTTGATCTACATTCTCACCCTTTTCATCTTTAGTCAGCTTTAAATGTGTGGGAGCAGGAGTTCTTTTATGAGAAGCATTTTCCATTCCAAATTTCTTCACTATGTTCTTGGAGTACTTACTTTGGGAAATAAACATTGAGTCTTCCATTTGCTTTACTTGCAGACCAAGAAAGTAGGTTAATTCACCTACTAGACTCATTTCAAATTCAGATTCCATCTGCTTGACAAAATGTTTGACCATCTTATCAGACATCCCACCAAACACAATGTCATCAACATATATTTGTGCAATCATGACATTTCCTTCTTCATCTTTAACAAACAGGGTTTTATCAATCCCACCTTTTCTGTATCCTTGCTTGATAAGAAATGTGGTCAGTCTTTCATACCATGCCCTTGGAGCTTGCTTCAGACCATAAAGTGCTTTCTTTAATTTGTATACATGATTTGGACAGCTTGGATCAACAAATCCTTTAGGCTGTTCTACATATACCTCTTCATTAAGATAACCATTAAGAAAGGCACTTTTCACATCCATTTGAAATAGCTTGAACTTTAAGATACAAGCAATTCCCAACAGTAGTCTTATTGATTCAAGCCTTGCTACTGGTGCAAAGGTTTCATCAAAGTCTACCCCTTCAATTTGAGTGTATCCTTGAGCCACAAGTCTAGCTTTGTTCTTTGTAACAACTCCTTGTTCATTTGACTTGTTCTTATACACCCATTTTGTACCAATCACATTTATGTCATCAGGTCTAGGAACAAGATTCCACACTTCATTCCTTGTGAATTGACCTAATTCCTCTTGCATAGCACAAATCCAGTATTCATCAGTGAGAGCTTCCTTGACATTTTTAGGTTCTATTTTGGAAACAAAACAAGAACCTGAAATCACTTCTCTTGATCTAGTGCTTACACCTCTGTTGGGATCACCAATTATTAAGTCTTTGGGATGATCCTTCTGTATTCTGATGGAGGGAGGTTTGCTTGAATCTTCTGACCTTGTATCATTTTGAGTGAAGTTATATTGATCATTCTTTTCTTCAGCTTCAATCTTGATATCAGCAGATGTTCCAACATCTTCTGGGACATCTGTAGAAGCATCATCAATTATCACATTTATGGACTCCATGATAACCTTTGTTCTGTAATTAAATACTCTATATGCTCTGCTGTTTATAGAGTATCCAAGGAAAATCCCTTCATCACTTTTAGGATCCATTTTTCTCCTTTGCTCCCTATCTGCCAGAATATAACATTTACTTCCAAACACATGAAAGTACTTCACAGTGGGTTTTCTGTCCTTCCAGACTTCATATATTGTGGACAAAGTTCCTTTCCTTAAAGTAACTCTGTTATGGATGTAACAGGCAGTGTTCATAGCTTCAGCCCAAAAGTATAGAGGCAACTTTTTAGCATGGATCATAGCTCTTGCTGATTCTTGAATGGTTCTATTCTTCCTTTCAACAATCCCATTCTGTTAAGGAGTGATAGGTGAAGAATATTCATGATTAATTCCTTCTGAAGAACAAAAATCTAAGAACTTTTGATTCTCAAATTCTTTTCCATGATCACTCCTAATTCTGATCACACAGCTGGATTTTTCCCTTTGCAATCTTTGACATAATTCTTTGAATACATCAAATACATCTGACTTTTCTTTGATGAAGTTTATCCATGTATATCTGGAAAAGTCATCAACCACAACATAGGCATACCTCTTACCACCAAGACTTTCAACCTGCATAGGTCCCATAAGATCCATATGTAGAAGTTCCAAAACTTTGGAAGTTGTCAGATGTTGGAGCTTTGGATGGGACATCTTGGTTTGCTTGCCTATTTGACATTCACCACATATTTTGCCATCATCAATCTTTAGTTTAGGAATACCTCTTACAGCATCCATAGATATGATCTTCTTTATGCCTCTGAAATGAAGATGACCTAGTCTTTGATGCCACAGTTTCACTTCTTCTTCTTTAGCTAGAGAGCAGGTTGAAGTGAGACTAAGATTTTGAGATTCCCACATGTAACAGTTGTCTTTAGATCTGGCTCCTTTCATGACAACCTCTTGTTCTTTGTTAGTCACTATACATTCAGATTTGGTAAAGTTTACACTGTATCCTTGATCACATAGTTGACTTATGCTGATCAGGTTAGCAGTTAAACCTTTAACTAGCAGCACATCATCTAGTCTTGGAACATCTTGACAATCCAAGGTTCCAACTCCCTTGATTTCTCCTTTAGCTCCATCTCAAAAGGTAACATACCTGGATGAATGTGATTTTAAGTTTACTAGCAAATTCTTTAATCCAGTCATGTGTCTTGAGCATCCACTGTCAAAGTACCAGTCTTCTTTAGCTGATACTCTCAGAGATGTATGTGCTATGTATGCAGTACTTTTCTTTGACCAGATGAGATGAGATTTCTTTTGATGCCTCTGCTCTGAGTGTTGTTCAGCTGATCTCCAAGCTTGATTGTTGATCTTGTTCTTGAGTATGTGACTTTGATCAGTCTGAATGTCAGCTTTTGGTCTCCAAACTTTCTTGATGACCTCTGTCTTCTGCTTAGGAGGTTGCTGATTTCTATGCAGCACTTTTTTTGTACCTTCTACTTTCTGCTTGGAAGGTTGCTGACACATCTGATTTGGATATCCATGAAGCTTATAACAGTGAGGTTTGATATGCCCAAACCTTCCACAGTGATGGCATCTCCATCTTTGATATTTTTTCTTCATTTTGTTCTTTCCATAATGTTGAGACATCTGTTGGAACATTATGTTTGTCTTTGTGTTCTGATGTTGGAGCATCTGTTGGGACATCTTGTTTGACTGTGTAGTTTTTGAAGTAGTTCTGCTAGAGCTTGCTTCATCTTTGTCATATCCCAGTCCACTTTTGTCCCCTGAGTGTTTATTATTGCTGAGAATAACATCCAGTGTGTTTGAGCTGCTGTTCAACATTCTAACAGATTTGGACATATGTTCCAACTTAGAGTTGAGAAGGCTTACTTCACTTTTTAAGGCTTCAATGATCTCCTGATCATTTTCTTTGTCATCTTCTAAAGTCTCATTCTGCTTCTTTAGCTTTATAACTTCACTGCATATTTCAGAGCTTCTTTTGTATAGATCTTTGAATGCTTGCTCAAGTTCTTCATAAGTAAGTTCTCCACAACTGGAATCACTATCATATTCACACAGTCCAGCTAAAGCAGTAATATGCTTAGCTGATTCTTCTTCTGACTCTCCTGAGTCTTCATCAGACCAGGTCACAGAGAGTCCTTTCTTTTGCCTCTTTAAGTAGGTAGGACATTCAAACTTGATGTGTCCATATCCTTCACATTCATGACATTTGACTCCTTTATCTTGACTGGTCTTTTCAGCATACTTTAATCTTTTGTTAGCATCATAAGGTCTTCTGTTCTCAGAGTTTGTGTTTCTTCCACTAGGTTTGGATTTGCCTTCCATTCCTCTGAGAATTTGTTTGAACTGTTTTCCAAGCAAGGCAAGGTTTTCTGATAAGCTTTTATCATTTGCTGATTCATCATCCTCTTCTTCATCTGTATTTGACATTAAGGCTATGCTCTTGTTCTTTTTGGCATTTGTGTCATTCATTCCCATCTCAAAAGTTTGAAGGGAACCAATGAGTTCTTCAACTTTCATGGAGCATATGTCTTGAGCTTCTTCTATTGCAGTGACTTTCATATCAAATCTTTTTGGCAAAGATCTGAGAATCTTTCTTACAAGCTTTTCATCAGTCATCTTTTCTCCCAAAGCTCCAGAAGTATTGGCTATATCCAAGATGTTCATATAGAACTCATGAATTGATTCATCTTCCTTCATTCTCAAGTTTTCAAACTTGGTGGTGAGAAGTTGAAGTCTTGACATTTTTACTTTTGATGTTCCTTCATGAGTTGTTTTGAGAGTATCCCAAACATCTTTGGCCAGCTCACAATGATGCACAAGTCTGAAAATATTCCTATCAATGCCATTGAATAAAGCATTTAAGGCTTTTGAGTTGCCTAGTGCTGAGTCTTCTTCCTCCTTACTCCATTCTTCTTCAGGTTTCAGCACTTTAGATCCATCTTTGGTGTCTTGGATAGGATGATCCCATCCAACATTGACTGCTCTCCATGCCCTGTTGTCAAGTGACCTTAAGAATGCAATCATTCTTGGCTTCCAGTAGTCATAATTAGATCCATCCAGAATAGGTGGTCTATTTACTGACCCTAAATCTCTGTCCATGTTACAGAATTTGTATTCCCTAGATCTCACCCAGTATAAACAGGCAGGGTGCCTGCTCTGATGCCAATTGAAATTCTGTGATCAGGTATGAGATGTCCTAAGAGATGTCCCAACACTTAATAGGACATTTGACAAATTTAACCAAAACTTAAACAGCAAGAAAAGTAAACAACACAGAAGTTTGTTAACCCAGTTCAGTGTATAACCACACTTACATCTGGAGGCTACCAAGCCAGGAGGAAATCCACTATTAGTAATATTAATTATAGACTTAAACCACCCTGTTTAATCTATCACTTAATACTTACCCAATGCAATTTCTACCTAAGACACACTTAGATAAGAGTACCCTACTCACTCCCCCTCAATCACACAGTGATCAAGTTTACAAGTTTACAGAAATTGAAGACATCCTTCAAACAATACAGCTTGATCTTACTTCACAGTTTCAATCAAGTCACAAATGCACTTTTGCTTAAAAGCTTATAAAGTGGTACATAAAACAACCTGCTATTAAAAACACTAGACAACCTATTTGGACTTCTAAAATTCGTACTCAATTCTATGAGTTTATGTTGCTTAAATAGGTATCTGAATTTTGGGCTTACTGTAGAATGATCCAGCCCTAATGTGCAGCAGCTGTCACCTTGAATTTAGGGTTTGTTACTTCCTATATTCTAGGTGATTTAGGTCTTCTGTTTTAATCTGAATCTTCAATATAAAACACCCTACAGATGCGCCTTGTTCTGTTTTTATCCATCATTAATTAATTCCAGATACTTCTCCTTAAATATCTCTGATCTGTTAATCAATAATTAATTCTGGAAGCAGGTCTGAGATGTCTCAACATCTGTTGGGACATCCTGGAAAACTGAACTTAAGTTATTTACACAATGTCCCAACATCTGGTAGGACATCCTGAAATAAGTTCACATACTCTGTTTGCTAATGTCCCAACATCTGATAGGACATTCTGAACTGAATTTAACATTTCTTGTTTGGTCAAAAATTCTGCCAATTCTTAAACATCTACACATATCTTTAATTAGTAGCTTTGCCAAGCCTTTCATCAAGTTGTTGTTGGGTCTGATTCATGACATTGTCAAGGTATATATGAGATGTTTGAACAACTTCTTCTATAATTTCTCTAAAAGAAGGATTGAGAGGTTTGGGGGAGCCATGAGTACAGGTGATGAAAACACCAATAATAGACTATGTTAGGTTAAGGTTAGATCTAAGTTGCATAAAAAGAAATAACATAAGATAAAATTTCAGATCTTTCATTACCTCCCACTTGAAAAAGATTACAATTTAAATAGTTAGGATTTTGTCTTCTAATTGGGCCATGGGCCAACAACTGGAAAAAAAATAATGCTAAATGGGCCCTTACTACTAAAAATCTTTAAAAAGAATTTATTTCTTCTTATCTCTAATGAAACCTCTTAAACTACTTATCACCTTACATAGTAATCTAGAACCCTTCATAAAAAGTGTCCGGTAGTGATTCTTCTATATGATATTGGACTCAAATTTTACATCTCTCTTCGTAATGAACTCGAGAATCCTTGTACTCACTAGAATTTAATTTTTCTTAGAAAAAAAATCTTAAACTTTTCACTTATTTCAATTTGGAGAATCACTTTGGTTACCCTCTTAATTACTCTCTCCTTTTCTCTCATCATGTTTATACTTGCCAAACATATATGAGAAGGAAGATGGAAAAAACTGTCAATGTCGTTAATGTTTCATTTGTTAATGGATCCATTTAAGCAAGAAAAAAAAGTCTAAATCATCACAATAAAATAAGATAAAAGAGTGGGAGAAATATTTGCTTATATAAATATAAGGGATAAATATACAAAACCCCCCTGTCATTAGGGCGTGATTTGGTTTTCCCCCCTTTAAGTTTTTTTTAATAGAGACCCCCTCATAAAATCAAAAATCAGATTTTACCGCCCCCTGTTACCCTCAATGATGACTGGGTTGCTGACTGTACTTCATTGAGGGTAATAGGGGGCAGTAAAATCTGATTTTTGATTTTATGAGGGGGTTTTTATTAAAAAAAATTAAAGTTGATAAATTAACTTAAACACCGGATTGGCGGAGATATGAATAGCAATGTCTAAGTGTTTGGTCCACTCATGAAACACCGGATTGGCGGAGATATGAATAGCACTTTGATTGTCGCAGTATAGAACTGGAAGCCTCGAAGGGTGTTGCTGAAGATCATGCATCAGGAAACACATCCATTGCAGTTCTCGAGTGGCAGAAGCTAGGGCACGATACTCAGCTTTAGCTGAAGAGCAACTAACAGTAAGTTGTTTCTTGGATTTCCATGAGACCAAGGACTGGCCAATGAAGAAGCAAAAAACTAAGATGAATCGCCTTGTATCAATCCAACCACCCTAATTTGCATCACTAAAGCCGAGAATTTGCAAATTAGAGAATGCATAGAGGAATATGCCACAAGCAGGAGCCTTCTTCAAATACCTTAGCACACGGATAGTAGCTCTATAATGAGTGTCACTAGGAGCACTCATGTATTGGCTAAGCTGTTGTGTGGCAAAGGCAATATCAGGGCGAGTGGTGGTGAGATAAATCAGTCTGCCCACAAGTCGTCTGTATGTAGTAATATTAGAGAATGCAGAGCCATTGTCCTGATGAAGTCTGATAGAAGCATCCAGAGGTGTAGATGTTGGCTTACAACCAGTCAACCCAACATCATGAAGAAGCTCAAGACAATACTTCCTTTGGCACAAGGTGATGCCTTTTGATGATCTAGCTACTTCAAGGCCAAGGAAAAATTTGAGCATCCCAAGATCCTTGATTCGAAAAGCTATGTGCAAAGCTTTCTTGAGATCAGCAAAAACATCTAGAGATGTGCCTGCTAGTATTATGTCATCTACATAAACTAGAAGAGCAGTGAAAGAGGTAGAGGTTGCCTTGATAAAGAGGGTATGGTCAGCATGAGCATGTTGGAAACCCTGAGCTGTGAGAAATGTTGTCAATTTCTCAAACCACTGCCTGCTGGCTTGCTTTAATCCATAGAGAGACTAAGTAAGCTTGCAGACTTAACCAGGTTGAAGAGCTACAACACCTTGTGGAACTTTCATATAAACAATCTCATGAATGTCTCCATGAAGAAAAGCATTGTTCACATCAAGTTGATGTAAATGCCAACCATGAATGGCAGCTAATGCAAGCAGCACTCTAACTGTAGATAACTTGGCAACTGAGGAGAAAGTTTCAAAATAGTCCAGACCCTCAGTTTGATTAAAGCCTTGAGCCACAAGTCTGGCTTTGAACCTTTCAATTGATCCATCAGCATGCCTCTTGACTTTATACACCCATTTGTTGCCTATGGGAGAAACATCAGATGGAAGATTGACAAAATCCCAAGTGTGATTATTGTTAAGTGCTTCAATTTCACTCTGCATAGTCTGGACCCATCTGGGATCTTTAGATGCAGCAGTGTAATTACTTGGTTCTTTTTCAGAAGAAAGATCCATAACATAAGCTTGATGACAAGGGGATAAATTGAAATATGAGAGACATTGTTCTATGGGATATTGACAAGAAAAGGAAGCAGAAATTGTAGAATTGCAGATGTAGTCTTTAAGGTGAGAGGGACCTTGGGTGTCTCTTGTGGATTTTCTAACAGTAGCAGGTGGAGAGGTTAAAGATACATCAGGAGAGAAAGAATGAGGATGAGAGGTAGAACTATCATCATCTCCCAATGTACTATCAGAAGAAGTTTGAGAATCATGATGTGAATTGTCCTTAGAAGACAAGAGAGGAAGAGAGTCTTGAGAGGATTCAACATGAGGAAGGGACTGAGACACAATTTGAGTTAGAAGAGGAAGTTGTGACTCAATGGAATCAAAGTGTGTATAGGAAGGAGTTTGTAACTGATGATCAATGTAAATGGTTGTGGGAATGGAATTATCAGAATGTGCAGAGAAAGGAAATTCCATATCAAAGAATTTCACATTCCTAGAAATAACAATGTCATGAGTGACTATGTCTAATAAGATAAAGCCTTTCATACCTGACTTGTATCCCAAGAAAGCACATTTTCTTGCTCTAGCATCAAAATTATGTCTATGGTTTGGAAGATTAGAAGCATAGCTCAAGCATCCAAACACTTTTAAAGAGCTAAGATCAGGAACACTTCCATATATAACTTCATAAGAGGATTTGTTGTTCAAGACTTTAGTAGGTATCCTATTCATGAGATACACAGTATGAAGAACAACATAAGACCAGAATTCTTTTGGTAAATTGGATTGAAACATGAGTGCCCTACTGATATTGAGAATATGCTGATGTCTCCTTTCAACTCTACCATTTTGCTGAGGAGTATAGACACAGCTTCTTTGATGCAAGATTCCTTTAGAAGCATAATATGTAGGCATAAGCAACTCAGTACCATTGTCACTTCTGATCATTTTAATTTTCCTGCTAAATTGAGTTTCTACCATGGCTACAAAGTCTACTATCTTATGACATACTTCAGCTTTGGATTTCAACATAACAACCCAAACATGTCTGCTATAATCATCAAGTATAGTCAGAAAGTATTTAAAACCATGAATAGATGTTGTATTGAATGGACCCCATATATCAACATGAATTAAATCAAACAAATCCTTGGCATTATGATTACTGATAGAGAAAGGTAATCACTTTTGTCTGGCTTGTTGACAAACATCACAAGCTCTATGAACACTGCTAGGGATGTAACTATACATGTTACTCATACATTGCATTCTATCATGAGATAAATGCCCTAATCTCAAATGCCATAGAATAGCTAGAGCTACATTGTCTGATTTCTTATTAGTAAACACACTAGAGTCAAAAGCTATATTACTATCTTCATGACAAGGATCCAAGTAATATAAGCCATCATTCTCTTTAGCTGAACCAATCTTCATCAAGTCCTTCTTTTCCTGTACAACACATCTGTCAGATTCAAAAACAACATTATAGTCTTGCTCTTTACACAGTTTTGATATTGAAATCAAATTGACCTCAAAATCTGGTAGAAACAAGACATCCTTTAAAACAAAATTGTTATCCAATTTTACATCTGCATTGATTGATGTAGTAAGGTGATTCCCATTAGGAAGATTCACCTTTATAGGACTGGTCTTATCATGTTTTAGAAACCATCCTATATTATGACATATATGGTGTGTAGCTCCTGTATCTAATATCCACCGACACTACTGCTTGTATTAAAATTAGCAATGTAAGTATTACCTCCCTTTGCAAGATTGATAGCTCTTGTGTTCTTTTCAAGTAGCACCAACAAATTTTGATATTGCTCCTTTGTCAAAGTCATGTTATTATCACTGGTTGAAGGCACTGCATGTTTAGTATCTGATTCATTAGCTTCTACCTGATTTGCATAAGATGAAATTCCTCTCCCAAGGTTTGGTGGATAACCATGTTTCTTGTAGCATGTATTTACTATGTGACCAGTTTTACCACAATGAGTGCAGACCTTCATATTACCTCTTCCTCTTCCAGCATAGCCATGACCTCTTCCTCTACTAGCATAGCTATTTCTGGTATCAACACTATTGATCATGCTGGCTTCTTCATTAAGATTACCATTAGAGAACATAGTGCCACATATCTTCCTTTCTTGCTGCATAACCATAGAAAAGACCTTATTGATTTGAGGTAAAGGATCCATAAGCAATACTTATGAAACAACTCCATGGAATTCTTCATTCAAGCCAATCAAGAACTGGATGATTCGATCTTCAGCTCTGAAGCCTCTGCTATTCCTCATAGCTGCACAAGCACATGCTATGCGGCATGTACAACTTGGCATAGGTCTATATTGATCCAATTCTTCCCATAAGCTCCTTAATTCAGTGAAGTAATCAGATATCTTCTTGTTTCCTTGCTTCAGATTAGATATTTCTTGGTATAATTGTGCAACACGGATACAATCTCCTCTCATGAATCGATCCTTATGATCATTCCATATTTCAACTGCACTATCAATGAACACTACACTTTGAGCAATTGAGGGTGCTATCGAATTGATGATCCATGTATGAACAAGATTGTTGCACCTTTGCCACGCAAAATAATTCAGATCACTCTTTCCTGGTTCTTCGATCGTGCCGTCCACAAATTGGAATTTGTTCTTATTTGCCAAAGCTCTTCTCATCTTCATCGACCAGGCATGGTAATTTTCTCCTAATAAAGCATGTGTAACACATATCGTGGATAAATTCTCAGAAGGATGCACATAATAAGGATCCAATTGATCTTGAGCTTGCGTATTGTTGTTTTTTGTCATTGTAACAAAGAAAGAAAACGCGAATGCAGAGAGAAAAGAAAACATAAAATTCAATTTGATGCAAATCGATTCACCATTGATGTTTCTATCAAGCTAGATGCTTAGCGAAAACAGAGCAGGATCAACCTGCTCTGATACCATCTAAGCAATCGAAGGACTCCATTAATGGAGTGAAAGTGCAGAAAGAAGGAGAAGAATAATGGAGAAGAAGAAGATTGATATTGAATCAAGTTGGTTGCCAGAAGAAGATGCCGTTAAACTATATAAAGACTACAAACTGAATAACTAACTCCTAACTGAATTGAAAACAGAAAAAGAGTAATTATCTAGTGAGGTAGTCTATATGGTGCACACTCATGTATTCTCTAGCTTTTCATTTTGTTCTACTACTGTTATTTATGTTCTTAAAATATAACAAAAATGTAAAGAAGAAAAACAAAATTATTTATCGAAAATTGTTACTTATTTATAAAAGAAAATCATATTTTTAAAATAAAAATAAAAATACTTTAGCAAAATTGTTTTATATCAGTAGGAAAGTTATTTTAGTATGTACATATATTTCTTACAAGAATGTATATTTTTATCAGTAGTAAAGTCATGATTATTAAAATATTTAGATAATTTTAAATCTTGTATACTTGCTAATGTGGTTCATTTCAAATAAATGTGATGGTCTAGTTGGTAGCAAAATAAGTGTAGGGAGTTGTAATTGTGTAAGGTTACGTGTTCAGGAATTTTTTTTAGAATAACATATTTTAATAAAAAAAATACCAAAATAACATGAATTTGAAAAAAATTACCAAAGTGGCGTACTTTGCATGCATGTTCGCCAATTGAATGGGCGATTGTTAACAATTTGTCAACGAAATCGCCAATCCAATTGGCTAAAGAATGCCAATACGCCACACCAATTGGCGAATATGTTGTATTTTTAAAAGCAATTCGCCATATGGATTGGCGAAATGGTCTAATTTTTTTATAAAAAAATTATACATTCGCCAATTCAATTGACTACACATTTATTTTATAAACAATTTATTTTATAAACAACTTGATCATTGAATCTGTCAGCAAACAATTTGACCATTGAATCTCACTGTATCCTTCCATTGTACCTCAAATATTATTATTATTATTATTATTATTATTATTATTATTATTATTATTATTATTATTATTATGTCCCAATTAATCTAAATTAGTATGTTTCAATTAAAATCCTTCCATTGTACCTCAATTATTATTATTATTATTATTATTATTATTATTATTATTATGTCCTAATTAATCTAAATTAGTATGTTCCAATTACAATTTTGAACAAGAAATACGATAAATTAAAATTCTAATTTTTTTCATTAATGGATTGTCTTTATTATTAAAGAATTTAGAAACAATGTTTAAAGAGTTTGTTTCTATTTATTTATTTTTGCAACAATTGAAAAAATATTAACAAATATTTATATCTATCAGTTTTATTTGATTATAATTTTTTTTTAAATATTTAATATATTAATTATAAAGATGTGACATTAATCACGGTTAATGAAATTGATATCAGAATAATTATTGTTATTTAATGGATTGGTTTTATAAATGTAAATGATATTTAACCTTGAAGAAGTTAAATCATATTCTTAAAAATGAGATGTAAAGTTAAACTATATTCTTAAAATAACTTTATTATATAATATTAATATATGTTATTTATATATGTTAGATTATATTATAATAGTTCATTTAATTATTATTATTTTTTTCTTGACTTATATAGAAGTTATAATTATAAAAATAACGTGTCATAAGGACATAGGTTGATATTAACCATATTATTATATATCATAAAAATAATATATCGCGACTGATAAATTAAAATCTTAATAATTGTGATATTAACAAATTTTATAAATGGTAACTTTATCACAAAGTTAATTGATATAAGTAAAATATTATAATATAAATTTCATTAAATAACAATAATTATAATTATCAATCCATTAAATAACAATTTATAATATCAACACATTAAATAATAATAATTATTCTGATATCAATTTTATTAACCGTCATAAATGTCACATATTTGTAATTAATATATTAAATATTTAAAAAAATATTATAAACAAATAAAACTGATAGATATAAACATTGGTTAATATTTTATTTTTCAATTTTGCAAAAATAAACAAATAGAAACAAATTCTTTAAACATTGTTTCTAAATTCTTTAATAATAAAGACAATCCATTAATAAAAAAAATTGGAATTTTAAAGCCATATTTCTTCTTCAAGATTTTAATTGGAACATTCTAATTTAGATTAATTGGGACATAATAATAATAATAATAATAATAATAATAATAATAATAATAATAATAATAATAATAATAATAATAATAATATTTGAGGTACAATGGAAGGATACTGTGCGATGGAGGAGTTGAAAAGAATGAATGAGAGAGGGTTTTAAAGGTTGCTGTAAAAGAATGAATGGGATAACTTGTTTACAAGAGCATGTATTTATAGAGAAAAAAATCACAAACTAAATCATTCAACAATTCATTTGGCGGATGCCTTAAAAATCCAAAGACATGCATTTGTGCATGTTCGTCATATGAATTGGCGAATTCCTTACCCAAAAAGCACACATTCGCCAACTGGTTTGATGAATATGGTTTGATGAAAAAGCACACATTTACATTAATATTATTATTATTAATTTAATTTTTAATTGAAGAATTAATAATTTTTTATATTTAATAGATTTTATATATATAATTCGGATTTTATATTAGAATTAGATTATTTCTATTTTTAAATTAAGATTTAATTTTATTTTAGGCTAGATTGGGTTTTGGAATAGAATAAAATTTATTATAACTAGAAATAGTTTTAAAATTAGAATTGAAAATAGTTGTAAAAACAAATTAAGATTTTAAATTATTTTAGAATTAAGACTTATTAGGTAACATTAAATTATGTTTGTTTTGGTTTAGAAAGGAAAAAATAATAAAGAAAAATCTATTATATTGAAACTTATGATATCCTATTTATTTTCTTTTTTGATTGCATTTTTCTTTTATATTCTACACTTTTTATTTATATTTTCTTGTATTTTTGGCTATCATTATTAAAATTATAAATGAAAATATATGTATTAATGTGTTTTATTATCATATATAAGAAAACTCACTCTTTGGGTGTAAACATGTGACACGTGGATGAGCTAAAAGCAATTTTTAGTGGTGGTAGTGGTAGTGGTAGTGATAGTAGTAGTGGTAGTAGTGGTAGTCGTAGTGATAGTAGTAGAGAGGGATGAGGGATATATTGTAGTATTATTTTAGAAAACAATAGGCATTATCAAAACAGTATGGAGTATTTATCAAACTATATTATTTAATTTTTTATTACTTAATCAAAACAGTATGGAGTATATTATTGTTTCTATATAATAGATGAAAAATTATAAAATAATTAATAAATATGTTTTAGATTATCTTAATAGTATTAAAAGTATATTATTTATAAAAGAGAAATTACAATACTAATTTTAAATACAATTAAAAAAATAAATGATTTTAATATATATATATATATATATATATATATATATATATATATATATATATATATATATATATATATATATATATATATATTTATGAAAATAATAAATGATTATAATACTAATTAATTTATAATTATAAGTTTATAACTTTCTTATTTTATGACATCGTCTTATTTGAGGGTATTTAATTTCCTCATTATCATTTTCTAAACTAAAATATGTTGCAACTGAATCATGTTTTTTTTATATTTGATATGCAATATGTTACAAATTTATAATATTTGTTTTATTCTTTCTTAACTACAAATAATAATCATAAAAAACATATTACAATAATTTATAACACACTCATTATTAAGCATATCTTTTTTAACAAAGAAGTTAATAAAATATATAAATCATAATGAATATACTTTTTTGTAACACATCTATTCCCAAATTGTAATGCACATATTTCTGTCTTTAATCTTTAATTGGTGTGTTATTTAAAACTGACCCAATACATTCAGCTTCAGTCTCATTTTCTTCTCTATCATATTTTCTGGATCTTTTTAAAATGTATATAGGCTGAAGTAATCATACAAAATGTTTTGGGTACAAAATAAGAATACAATTTAAATGAACTTCAATATAAATACTAATAGAATGAAAAATAAGTAATGTATGAATAAATAATATCAAAATTGTATTATATTTTTTATTAATCATACAATCTATTTGTCATTTATAAAACATAAGTAATGTATGAATAAATAGTATCAAAATTGTATTATATTTTTTTATTAATCATACAATCTATTTGTCATTTATAAAAGAAGAAAACTTAGATACAATTCTTCGTGTGTGCTTTATATTAAAAATATGACAAATGTATAATTTCCTCTTGGGGGTGGCAAAACGAGACGCTCGCCTCATACCGCTTAATGCCCGCCAAAAAAAGAGCAGGGCAAGCATGCCCGCCAAGTTGAAATGGGCATAAAAGTCTAATCTGCCCCGTCAAGATGGCGGACGGCGGACTTATCTGCCTTCTTTTTTTAATGTATTTTTTATTTTTTTAAATAAATTAGATGGTTTTGTTTTACATTTCAATAAAAAAAACATTAAACCAATATTTTTTATTTTTTATTTTTTAAATAAATTAGATGGTTTTGTTTTACATTTCAATAAAAAAACATTAAACCAATATTTAGAAAGTTTAAATTGGTTATTTGGAAGGTGAAACTAAAATGATTTATGATTTGAAAAAAGTTATGTAATCAATTTTGGTATTGGTTTTTTTGGAAGATACCTTAAAAAGTGTTTATTTTATAGTTGAGTGGGCTTTGGAAGGCGTCGGGTTTTGGCGTAGCAGGCTTTGGCGGGTGGCAGTCCCAAAATCCCAATCTAACCCGCCATATTTTGGCAGGTGTGCGGACCAGCCCGGCGGACCATGACACGTTTTGCCACCCCTAATTTCCTCCTACATGTATGCAATTTTTTTCATATTTTCACTCCATAAATAATATTTAAATATAATTGTCATATTTTAATTGAAAAATAGTTTAAACCACACCTAAGGAATTATATCCAAGTTTTCTCCTTTATAAAATTTAAATTTTAATCGCACAAGTTCATCAATTATCAATATATATATCTATATATAATATAAAGTTATTTGGGGTCAATTTCATTCAAATATGAAATAATATAGTACAGGTACATATATGGTACTGATATTAACACATTTAATTAAATATTGAATAATAACAAGAATAAATTTACTATTGACTTAAATATTTTCATAAATAATTCCAAAACAAAATTATTTATATATATAAATAATTATGTCGTTGATTCAAATATTTTTATATATAGAATAATATATTTTATTTGTAAATTGATTTTAATCAATAATATATTAAATTGTTATTACTAATTAAATTATATAATTTGATTGAATATATCTTCACTATATTTTGTCAATTTTAGATTTTTATTATTGTAAAATATTTTATTATCATCAAATATTTTTAAACAATGTCATTTTTTATAAACGAGACTAAGTTTACTATTGATTCATATATTTTTATAATTAATGTCAAAACAAAAATAATATTTATCATTCTTATCAACGGGAAAAAAAATGGTGATTCAAATCCTTAATTATTATTTTTTAAAACATGGGTACTGATATGACACATATAGTACTGATATATCAAAGTATTAAATATTAACGAGAACATGAAGTTACTGATATAAATATTAAACAATAACTGAATCATAAATTTACTAATTAAAATATTGGTACCCGAGAAATTGATTCTATCTATTTTTAAATATACATTATTTTTTTATTTAATAATTTTTATTAATTAATTAATTAGATACTTTTTATTTTCAAATTTTAAATACAAACAAATAAATTCTTAGAACAAATACATTCTAAGAACAAACGCGAGTCACCGTATATCCGTGCGAACGCGCTGGTATCATACTAGTTAGTATTAAGAAGAGATCCTAAATCTTCCTAAATTGATACACTGTCATTTAGAATCCAAAAAGATACCAAAACCACACTTCTTAATATATTTATTATAGTTATTATATTAATTGTAATTATTATAAAAAATCCAAGATAAGTTATTATTATTATTATAAGATTGGAATCCAAATATTGCAACAACAAAAAGATACCAAAACCACACTTCTTAATATATTTATTATAGTTATTATATTAATTGTAATTATTATAAAAAATCCAAGATAAGTTATTATTATTATTATAAGATTGGAATCCAAATATTGCAACAACAAAAAAAAACACGCTTACCGAATACCTTAATTTCCATTGAAATCCAAATCTCAATTTTCTAATGCAATTATACTATTTCTACATTAGAAAAACACAATTTCATTCCATCTCAAATCAATCTCCAATCAAACTCATTTAAAACATTTCCTAAACTAAAAGTGGAATAAATCATAACAAATAATATGAAAATCACAATCATTAAAGCTTATTTCATTATAAAAACACAACAATGATACATTCAGAAAGGGAGGGCATTTAGAAATGGGGAAATAAAAAGAAAAATTTTCATCACCTTCTCAACAAGTTTTTTAGAAAAAATTCACCATAAGTACATCCAGGGAAAAAAAACAACAAGAAGGTAGAAGAAAGAAGCTTATTCAAATAGATTCAAAGCGCCACCAACAATCTAAACAGTTCATCATCGGAATCACACGATAAGACATTTTTATATTGATTATTTAGCTTGGTTTCCGATTAATTATGTTATAATTTTTTGTAATTTACATAATATTACGCGAGATATTTGTGTGTTTTTGCAGGTATTCTAATTTATAAGACTTGTAGAAGATATGAGCTAAAATGATGAAGAAATGAAGTCTTTATTAGAAGAAATGAAGACAGATGACAGAAAACAAAGGATTTTGTAGCTCGTCACAAGGCCATGACGTCTGTCACACTATGCTTAAGTAGGACGGTCTTCTTGCACACAAGACATCCGTCTAGGTTATAAACGCAAAAATTGAAATGCGCTACTTAGTCAAAAACCCGAAAGAGTGCCGCTACATATTATGCTCGTTCAAACCTCGTCTCAGTCAGTGCAGCCTAATCAAAGCCCAGCAACTTTATTTCCTGAATTTTCTCAACAACAGTCGTACATCAGAATTTATAAATTGAAGCCAGAGAAAATTTGCAAAGGGAGCTTTGACCAAGACCTTATTATGCCGTTTTGCATTCGGAGCCCATTTTTATTTTATTATGTTCAGAGCTTTGTTTAAGTTTATTTTTCTGTAATAATTTTCCGTTTCCATTTTCGTACCTTTACCGAATTAGTAATAGCTTCCTACATTGGGAAGCTATTGCACCTTTTATTGTTTCAAGTCATTGCCTTTCTAGTTTTAATTTCCGTAAGAGGTTTACTACGCCATGTCGTTTTGCATTCGGAGCCCATTTTTATTTTATTTTGTTCAGAGCTTTGTTTTATTTTATTTTTCTGCATTAATTTTCTGTTTTTGTTTTCATACCTTTACCGAATTAGTAATAGCTTCCTACATTGGGAAACTATTGCACCTTTTATTGTTTCAAGCCACTATCTTTCTATTTTTATTTTCCGCAAGAGGTTTACTACGCCAACACTATACTATTGTCCAGGTTTATTATCGAATTAATAAAATTGCCTTTATTTTTATTTGGTATGCGTTCTGCCATTGTTTACATCATTTATTTATTTATGCTTGTTTTAATTAATATGTATGGCTAAAATACGTAATCGGTATGTAATTGATTAACCGGAATGGATTTAATAGATCTAGGCTAAAATCATAAACAAACTTATTTTTTGGTTTCGATTTCTTAATTTAAAATCAGCTTTTATTACGAAAGTAAAAAGGTAACAGGGTTAGGATTAAGACCACGGGAGTGTGAGGTTTTACCCGGATAGCTGAAATCGAACATTAGTTTTAAATACAGCTGAAGCGCTTTAAAGTTAGTTAGAATATATAGGTTTTCAAAAAGTACTTTTAACTCAATTTGATATAGCGAGAACGCTCAATCTGACATAGGAGTATAGTTATAGGCAAGACTTCGAGAGTGTGAGTTGACAATTTTTAAACCGATATTTTCTACAGAAATATATTTTGACCAATTTTTATAGGCCGATAATTTATTGAATTCGTGAAGGCATATTAATTACGTACCGATATTCTATCATAATATAATTTAATTAAAATTCTTAATTCCCTGTTTCGTTTAAATTAAAACGTCACTCGCCTTAGCTAAACATAGTAACACCTGAAAGCATTAGTTTGATTACCAAGTCTTTGTGGGATCAATATATTTATTACTACGTGATTAGGTTATATACTTGCAGTTAGTACCCTTAAAACTCATAAATTTGTGATCAACGATACCAAGCAGGGAATGTTCAAACCCAAACATCAACTAAAAACTCAGAACATTCAAACTTAAATACAAAATATCATCAGCAGAATCCCTTCAATCTCCGTCCACAACCTTCATCCAAAAAAATGTGAGTTAGATTTATATATGGTTTATTTTTTTCTACAAAAGAATATAGAAGACATTCAACATCATTCACTGTCACAGAAAGCTAAAAATTAAAACATAAGTCGCCATATTCATTTTAACACTAACCTTCTAAAATTAAAAATTGATAGCTAGAATCGAATATAAACAGAAACATCAAGTAAGAAAATCTTGATAATTTCACGACAGCTCCATCAAGATACAATTGTGGTTATTTTATAGGGAGCAAGCTAATGTTCAATTTTTGCCATAAATCCTAACATTCTTACTGTAACAAAAACACAAAGTCACCTTCCTCCCCAATTCTCCACAACATAAGCTAATTTTTCCACCATTGCAATATAAACTACAAACATGTTAAACCAATAATTGATTCTTCATTTAGAAATTCATCAAATAAATAAATGAACAAATACCTGCTTCAAACAATGCACAACAACAATGTAATCCCATGACCTGATGAAAACCTATCATAAAACAAAGTAACAACAATAGTAAAATAATCAGAACGAATAATAACAATAAACAATGGTTAACAGAGTTAATTAATTAAACTATAAAATACAAGATTCAAAATGCATAAATTGAACCCTAAACATCAAAAGGAAAATCAAAAGTTAAAATTGAGTATGTTCAGAAGGTAACCCAACAGATCCATCAAACTCATAAGATTTAACATGTTATTAGAAAATCTACCTGAATAAGTTAGTAACAAAACTTATATTGATAAATTCATACAAAAACTTTTTCTAATTCGACCACCACAACACTCATTGGAAACTTGTTTCCACCACCACCACCACACTTGTCACCGGAAACCCGTTTTCACCACCACCAAACTCATCGCCGGAAACCTGTTTCCACTACCACCACACTCATCGTTAAAACAAAATAATTTTAAAAAAACATAGCAAATGGTGAAAACTTCAAAATATTTTTTGTTAGAAACGAACAAACCTCGATCTGCACCATTTATGTGAACGTTTACTCCTTGTTAGAATTTGTGGAGTAAGAAATTGAAAAACCCGTCGAAAAACCACAAATCGTTGTAAAACCGACAAAAATGCAAGATCCCGTCGGAAATGTCAGATCCTTCGTGGTATCCCCTAACGCGTGATCCAACAACACCAAACCTAAAACAAAAAACACTACATCAAAATCAAAATTGAAAGAGAGAGAAGATGGATAAATTGGAAGTCCAATGAAGTTGCAGAGCGAGAGAAGACGAATGAAAGAGAAAGCAGAAAGAGAAGTCATGGTAGAGAGAAGTGATGGGTAGAGTCCCTGCAAACAAATCAGAAAGATGAGAAATATATATATATACATACACATATATATATATATATACATACATATATATATATATATATATATATATATATATATATAGAGAGAGAGAGAGAGAGAGCGAAATGGAAGAGAGAGAAAGAGTGAGAAAAAATGAAGGAGAAACATGAAAGATGGAAGTTAACAAAAGGGAAACAAGTTTTTATTAAGAGAATATGTTCATTCAGTTTAGAAAGACCAAAAAACAAATTTAATAGGTGTAAGAAAAATAGATAGATATGGGTAGAATTGTATTTTTCCTAAACTAATATTTTCTTATACGGTAGATAAGTAGAATGTTGTGAGTTTTAGTTGGCAATCGGGTACTTCTAGAGTTATCAATTAGTTGGATTAAATAAATATAAATGGGATGTAAATTAAATATTGGATAAATAGAAGGGGATATAAATCATCGAATTAAATTTGTGTTGTTGAAATAGAGAATGGTTCAGAGGTTTTATGTGCCGCAAAGGTACTGCTAAAGCTTAAGGGAAATATGTATCGGTTTGCGGTAAGACTTACAATGTTGTACGTGATAAAATGTTAGCCAGTTAAGAATCGTGAGAATAAAGTAAATGTATAAGAGATGAGGATATTGTGTTGGATGTGTGATAAGACTAGGAAACTTTGAATTGTTAAAATATATCCTTAATGATTTTATGTACACTTTTTCCATATACATATAAATAGAATCATATATAAAATTTCCATAATCAAAATGTAGGGAAATACTCAATTTTTTTAAATGACCATATTTTTTTAAGATGATTATAATTGAGACCTTATAGTAAATAATTGTGTTTTTAAAGTTCCCATTACGTCGATTTTAACAATTGTCATAATGTATCATAAAAAATGGTGGTTTTATTAAACGTCATAGTAAAACATTCACAATTACATGATTTATTGTAGTGATAGATTTTATGTATAATGCTAGTTGGAAAAAAAGGAATTGTTGAAAACACTTACAACTCTCTGGGTAAAGTCGGGATGTGTGTTTTTGTTTGGGTGATTATTTAACATACATAGTATAACCATGTATCTTAACCGAGTATATGGTAGCTAAATTTTTTATGTGTTTCTTTTTAATTCATCTTGGTGCATTCTAAGAGCACACCATTGAACAAAATGAGTCTAACTCGATTATTTAATCACTCACTAATTTATCCATATTTTTTAGATCATATAAGCTCTTGTAATATCTATACAATATATAAAGGAAATACTTTGTTTTGGTGTAGTCCTTTTTTCTACCATTTTTACCCTTATTTTATTTTGTAATTTACTTAATAACTTCTTATTAGTAATTTTCACATAACTTTTATTATTAACTTCCTCATAACTTCCTTTTTTTAATAAGCAAGAGATTTCATTAAGACGAGAACTAAGGGTTCTCGAACCTTAATGCACAAGAATCAACCCCAATACAAAACAAAAAAGAAGGGAAAAGAAAATTGCTAACCAATTAACCCTATGAAATAAAAAACATCGGATTTTTACAAAAGTCATATTGCAATTGGGTTTAACAATTTCCCCTAACAAGGACCATTTCCAAGCTGAAATTTTGATGTTCTAAACAATATCCAACACATTTCAAGAATGTCTTTCAAAAATGATCCCGTTCCGAACGATACAAATATTCAAAATAGTAGCCATCCAAAAAATACCAATTTTTCTCTTCTTCACTCCTTGAGACAAACAAAAATGATTTCATCTCATGAGATTTCTTTACAACACAACAAGTCGAACCCGAAAATATCTACAAAATCAATTCACTCCCTAATTTCCTTTCAAATCAAAGAAACCATCGAATAAGAGGAGAATAAATGATGATTATTTTCCATACAAGAAGAACAAAAGACACAAAGAGAATTATTATTCGAGAAGACAATACCTCTATACGACAAGTTTTTATTCATTGGAAGCCTATCCCAAAAAACACGCCACCCAAACGCCTTAATTCGCATAGGGATTTCCAATCTCCAGAGAGTATGACATCCTTTCCACCCTCCCTAATCCCGAGATGAAAGTGTAACACTTGGCTTCCTATTGACATCCACCCAAAAAAATTGATTTTCCGAAAGGAAACTGTGACTGTCGTTCATCCTCCCATTAACGACTTGCCTAATAAAAAACGCCCCTTGCTGACTTGGATACCGTATACTGTTGTCGGATGAAGAAACAACTGCAGAAGGCGATCCCCCCGCAGGTCTGCTACTACCTACTGCAGAATTATCAATGGCAATACCAGCAGACTGTGGAGAAATAATAGAACTCGTTGCTGCTGCTGAATTAATTGGACATGCAAGTGCACTTGAAACAAAAGCAACAGAGGGCCTGCATGAGCAACATAGTTCTTATCATTCAGCACCAGTTCTGCATGAGTACCATAAGAAAAATCAGCAGGGCCAGCAAAAAAAACAGTAAAATAACTTCCCACACGAAGAGACCTGTCAACACCATTCCCGCTACCGGCCACTGCACCAGACGCCGACAAACTTACCAACCTCACAGACCTCGTACCAACCGCATACGACCTTCCAGAATACCACCTAGATTCCGACAAACTGATATCTCGCATAACAACATGATTGTCCTCGAAACCAGTTGCACCAGAACTGACGAGTGCAAACTGATCATGAGAAGGAGAAATCATGTCCATCCTTCCAACCTGTCTATTAGCACCATCCAAAAAACCAGCCCCTTGCCCAACATGATGAACATTGCTCGGCATACCCGAATTCCTCTTACCATCCAATATGATCAAGTAAGATTTCACCGAGTAACCATTAATGGCATCCGGTAACCACAAGAAGATATCCCTATTATCGGTGTTTGGACCTGCAAAAAACAAAAAATGATGTAAGTCAAAAGAGATTCTTCGATGTTAATATCCCTAGGGGTCTAAATACCGAATTCATCCTATCTCCAACACTCATTCACCCAACCTCCCATACTGGCAACCGAAACATTTTGAAGTTTAGAAGCATTGAACAAATTCTGAAATTTCTCCTTCAATGTAATATTCCCACTCCATTTAGCATGCCAAAAAGAAGCGTCGTATCTTTTTCCCACTTCCACCTTACAAAACTACGAGAACAACCCTCCACCAACCTTATTTTCAATACGAACAAGGTCTTTCCACCAAACCGATTTGGAACTACAAGAACGGGAATTGTCACACCCTTTAAACATGTTCAAAAAAATGTCTCTGTAACGCGCTTTTAACATGTTATACCACAAGAAATTCCCCCCTTGAAAAATCCTCAATTTCCATTTCATAAGAGGCATAACATTGATATCTTCCAAACACCTAATCCCTAACCCACCTCTTACACAAGGAGAACACACTTTATCTTAACCAATCCAATGAATCTTCCTACGATCCTTCATGCCGCCCCAAAGGAAACTACTTTTAATGGAGGTAATCACTTTGGCTATCTTTACCGGCATCCGATAAAAGGATAGCATGAAAATAGATAATGAACAAAGAACCGATTTGAGTAAAGTTATCCTACCTCCAAGACTAAGCGCCCGATATTTCCAACTAGCGAGCATATTCTTAATCTTATCCACCATCCTATTCCGCATCGAAATTCTTCTCGGATTATTCCCAATAGGAATTCCAAGAAAAGTGAAGTTACTCTCCTCCCTCCTACAACCAAGAAAAGAAGCTTCACAATCCAAAAAAAAAAGGAATTGGTATTGATTCCAATTAGTTTGCTTTTGTGGTAATTAATCCCCAATCCCGACACAACCTTAAAACTCCTAAGAATCGCCTTTAAAGCCCACATATTCTTCCAAGAACTCCCTCCAATAAGCAAAGTATCATCCGCAAATTGGAGAATATCCACCTTTCACCCACCATTAACAACAACACCTTCGAAATCACCATTAGCCACCGCTTTTCCTACCAAACCCGATAGAGCTTCCGCCACAATAACAAAGAGGAAAGGAAAAAGAGTATCCCCTTGTCTCAATCCTTTATCCACCTTAAACTCTTTGGTAGGACTACCATTAACTAACACCGACATGTCACCATTAAACACCAAAAGCTCCACCCACCGCATCCAAACTAGCCCAAAACTCATTCTCTGCATCATATATCTAAGAAAATTCCAACTCACTTTGTCATAGGCCTTATCAAAATCAACCTTGAAAAAATTACACGGATTACCTTCCTTTTTACACCAATCCGCTAGTTCATTAGCAACAAGAACACCATCCAATAGTTGTCTCTGGGGCACGAAAGCACTTTGGCAAGGAGAAATAATAGTATGCAAAATTGCCTTCAAACTCCCTGCAAGAAGCTTAGAAATGATCTTATATAAACTGCCCATGAGACAAATCATTCTATAATCATCGAGACTCAAAGGGTTATGCACCTTCGGAATAAGCGCCAAAAAGGATGAAGTAACCGCTTTTGAAAGAATCGTACCCAAATGGAACCCATTAAAGTAATACATAAAATCCTCTTTGAAAATGTGCCAACATTTCCGAAAGAAACATAAAGAGTAACCATCAGGAGCTGGACTTTTCAAACCATCACAACCCCGCAACACCTCTCTAATTTCCTCCTCCGTAAAAGGGTCCTCCAGCGTCGATTTATCTGAGTCCTTAAGCCTATTAAATAAAACTCTATCCAGGATAGGTCTCACCTCTTCTTCATGAAATTTTTTAGCAAAATGATTCCTAACACCCTCCTTGACCTTAGACACTGAGTCAACCTTGTTTTTTTCCGGATTAACCGACCCAATATGATTACGCCTCCTCCTTTATTTCATCACTCTATGAAAAAACCTATTGTTATTATCCCCTTCATTGTTCCACTTCAATCTGACCTTCTGAAAAAGCATATTCTCTTTAATTTGAAGATTTAACCAATACCTACTAGAGGCCTCCTTCCTTTTAATAAAAATCTCTTCTGAAGCTCCAATATCAGTATTAGCTAGAGCATCATCTGCTTCGCACATATCCCTAACATTATCCTCCACCTCCATCTCAAACCAACCAAAAACATTCAAATTTCACCACCTTAGTTTCCCTTTGAGCAACCTCAACTTCTCTTTTAACACGAAATCACTCCTCTCATACACCACCAACTTCCTCCACTCCTTCTCAACAAATGGAATAAACCATTTTGTCTGTGAACCTCTCTTTATTAACTCTGAAAGGTTTTGGCCCCCAATTAGAACCATCTACCACCAACCAGATAGGACAGTGATCAGAGACCTCCCTCCTCCCTATCAACTGCCCAACCACAACCCATTTATCCATAATGACATCAGAAAGTAAGAACCGATCAATCCAACTCATGGATTAACCGTCTCCACTAAACCAACTAAACTTCCTCCCTTTACAAGGAAAATCCACCAACTGACTTTTATCGATAAAAGTACGAAAACCAACAATTTCTGAAGATTTGTAGGTAACATTCCTTCCTTTCCTTTCCCTCGCATTTTTAATCGCGTTTAAATCTCCACCAAAAATCCATTCTCTGTCTGAACCTCTCTCATTGGCCTCCAAGAGCCTCTCCCAAAGAGCCCTCTTCTTAGCCAACTCACAAGACGAATACACATTGACGAAATAAAAGACCAAACCATTCCAGATGACCTTGATACCCAAGAAACCCTCACCTCTAAAGCTAGAGATGACTTCAAAATTTCCTTATTTCCATAAGGTAATTAAACCTCCAGAGGCCTCTCTAGATTCTGAAAAGGAAAACCATATTCCTTCACCCTTCCAAAGCTCCTTGAAAGTTTAGATTCTTGTAACAAAACTATATCAGCTTTACCTTTCATTATCACTTCATTAATCCCCCTCCCTTTTAACAAACTACCACCCCTTCTGATATTCCAGGATCTGATGATCATTGAATATTCACATTAGACTCCATCTGAGATAACAATTTTACCTTGTCCACTTCCTCTTCCTCTGAAATGTTAATCGTATATGATTTATTCAGATCAACATTATGAACCCCCAAGCTGGTCATCGCTTTCGACAACTTCTCTCATACACTATTGAAATTCTCCCAAATTCTGTAGTTATTCCTGAAAATGATTGAATTCTCTGATTGTTCACCATACAAGAGGGATCAATCCCCACTACCTGCTGGATTCATAAAAGTGTCACCAACTAAAGGAATAATCCCTTTTTTTCCACCATCTCCCCTCACCCTTTTATTAATCGTACCATATAAACCATTCATATTCTTTCTAAAAGTCCTCTTATGGCAAAAAAAAACCTGGTTCATAACATTGTCTATACTGCAGTTTCTTTGGCCTTCTCTCCAACATATTTGAATCAGAAAGATCCATTCCCTTAAAAATAATCACAACACCACCAACAGAGTTAACACCCTTTGATCCGCTAAAAGACGAAGAAATAGGATCAGTACTCGACTAGGAGGTCCTCAGATATCCCCGTTTCCAGACATGTTCTTTGCCAATCCCACCGCACCATCAAACATCCCTTCCCCTATAGGAAGGTAAAAATTTGTCTTCTCATGTCTCTTTCCCACCAATTTGTTATCAAAGCCTCCCACATTAGTATCGTCAGAGACATCATGAGATAATTCGCAATCATCATCACCATGCAAAGATTCCTCCTCAATTAAGCCTCAAAATGATCCTCACCGCCATTTGCAACAGAAGTATTGTTATTATCTGGCCAGTTGTCTTCTGTTCCCGTCGATTGTTCAGATTTCCGACTCCGATTACCACCCCCTGAGGATTCCTTAAGGATACGAACCGGGCCAAAAGAGTCTTCTCTTAGCACTAAAGAGAAAATAGTGCCATCAACTTCAACTTTCAGGCTCGAACACAATTCGTCACTGGTTTTCATCAAAACGAGAATTCTCCCAACATCAAAATTCAACCCTTTCATAATATTGTCGTCTACACTCACAAAAGATCTTATAGTATCTCCAGCCTGTTTAAAAAAAACTCGTATCCCACACATGTACAGGCACACCATAAACCCCTACCCACATGACTCTTTCTTCGTCGATAAAATTCTCCTCCCAAGGCCCAATAAAAACAAACCACTCTTTCCACCAATTTTCTCCCTCCCTAATCAAGTCGGCAATAAAACCTTCCTCCAGATCTTCCAAAAGACACGGATTACCTCCCATCGGTGTAATTTTGATTGAGAAGATACTTCAATCTCAAAGTTAGTTTGTAGATTATAAGTAGAACCTGGGATAAGAACTTTCCCCACAAAAGCTTTCTTCAACTTCTCCTTATCGCTCTTATCGGAAGCAAAGCACACAATCGTTCCCGAATATTCCCCTTTAGAAATCCCATTTTGTTTTCCTACCACTTTTGTATTACCAGCCCTTCTAAAAAAGCCATGATGTTTACCCTTAACCCCCTGCCAAATCACCATCCCCCCTACCAAACCAGAAGGTTTAGGATAACCAATACCCCTCCCAAAACGTGGTAAATTTGCATGGATTTTTTCCCCATCCACCATAACATTATCAAGTTTGACCGCCAATAACCTCGCACCGCCCCCTTCCCTAAACCTCACGAAACCAAATTGCTTCCCGAATTTGTTTCTTTTCGGAGGGATAACCACTTCCACAATGTCCCTTTCACAACCAAACAAAGCAAAGATATCAACCGCTTTTATTCTATCGGGTATTTCTGAAAAGAAAATCAAAATAATCCCCTTCTTCTCAGTAACACCTCCCCCATTCCTTCCTAACGGAAAAGAATCTCAACACAATTTCTCTGCGAAAACCTCTTCTCTTCACTTCGGTCCACCCCTTAGAGCTTGCCATAAACCTAACCGATCAACGGATATCACCTAAGCCGCCTAAACAAAAACTATCAGAAAATCAGTACCTCCGCCAATCCTAGAAAAAACCGTAAAAGCCAAGGTCCATATCCCTAAGGATAGGAGTTTAAACCGAAAACTCCTAGACTTAATCCAGAACTAGACAGTACCAAAATTCCAGAAAAAAAACAAAAGGTAAGCAGAACAAAAAAACAATAGGGGACCTAACAACACAGTACTACCTCAAAAATGACCGCAGAACTGAAGCTAGAACTGTAGCCGCAAACAAAACCCAAACATGGCAGAAAGCTAAAACCTTACCAAAGAAACGAAACCTGTAGCCACAAACAAGACCCAACGATAGCCATTACCAATCTCCACATAATATATATTTTTTAAATTATATTTAAATAAAAATTATCGTTTATATTTTCATTCACGCACATTAAAAAACGGACAGACAGGCACTCGTATACCCATCTGGACGTTAATTGACAACCATATTAAAAAAAATATTTAATATTATAAATAATGAGTGGTATCTTACCTAAGATATGAGAATGTCTTGTTATTTGGCATAATACTCAATAATAGTCATATCTATAAATATCCTTTTTGCTTTGAAAATTATGGTCGATTATAAGAGATATTACGTATTTCAATGTTAACTATCAAGATATGTGTTTAAATCTGTTGTATTATTTATTATTATTGTTGTTAGTGGAAAAAAATTGATTTCTTTTTGTTGTAATGGGTTAGACTTTAGAGTACCCCTAGAGTTCTATTTATTGAGCTTACCGTTAAAAAATTGATCATTATTAGTTCTAAATTAGACATATTGGTTCCTATATGTTTAAGACTTTTATACAACAGTGTCTATTTATTTATTTCAATTTTGCAAATTGGTTTTGCATTTTTCCATAATTTGGAATTGGTCTATAAATTTTTTTTCATTTTAAAATTTTACAATTTTTTAAAATTCTCATTTTTAACTTCTTAAAAGTCAAATTTTCTTAAAATTTTCCATTATTTTATCCAAACACATTCGGAGAGTTTTATTTTATAAAAGATAAATTATAGATCTCTTGTTGCTCATGTGTTTCCATTGCTCCTTTTTTGTTAGTAGTGTTGGATGTTGGATCAGAATTTTCTATTTGTGTGAGGGTTGAATACCACTAATATTCTTTTTTATTGTCATTTACTTTTAGAAGAAAAAAATAGCTTTGATTATGTTTGGCAAGACATATGCAGTGTAATTCTAGTGTATTGGATTCTGAGTTCAAGAGTTTTTTTTAACAATGTAGTCATGAGGATGTAAAAGTATTACATTTGAAAAAAGTATACTAGTATAGGATGTAAAAGTATTACATTTGAAAAAATTGTTAAATTCAAGAATGAATAGTTGATTTTTACATTGATTATAAATTAGTAAAATATTAGAAATATTAAAAAAAGAGTAGCTAACTCTATGTTATATCCAATTATTTGAGATATTAAGTAGAGATGTGATCCTTTGTAATGAATAAATTTATGACAAAATTAAGAAACTGATTAAAAGATTATTCTAAGTATAAAAAAAATCGAAAATTCATGAGTATATTTATATTATTTAATTCAACTAAAATCCAAGAGTTCTAATATTTATATTATTTAATTCAACTAAAATCAAATAATTCTAACAAGTTCTTGGTGACTCACTGTCTAAGAAACTGTTGGGAGTATGATATCTTCTAGAATGCTTAATTACCATTATTCTCTCACTTTCTACTAGGGACCACATAATCATTAAGGTACTCGGACTTTCCACACTTTCTTTTGGGCCTAAGATGAGGGAATCTTTCTTCTGTACAATCAGAACCCCTATAATATCCCATGTGTCTTCGAGAAACACTTTGTCCTCAAGGTTAAATTGTGGGTATGTATTCTTGATGTGATCATAATCTTCCTAAGTCGCGTCTTCGGGAAATAATCTCTTCCATTGAATGAGCACACGACGAGCTTGTATTCCTTCACGCGGTTTCCAATCTAAGACTGCCAAAGGTTGTATTAGAGGTTCATTATGCACAACATCTGGAGGGAGTTCTAGTTCAGGCACTGTATTGCTTGTACATAATTTTAGCTATGATACATGGAAAACTGGGTGTATTTTACTAGAGGAAGGCAGTTCCAACTATAAGGCTACTTCACCAATAGCCTTCATTATCTTGAAGGGCCATAAAACCTCTTAGATAGTTTTTGAATTCGTCGACCCTCTACAGAATTTTGTTTATGTGGTCTCAGTTTCACAAACACTAAGTCACCCATAACAAATTGGTAAGGAATTCGATCCCTGTCAATAGTTGCTTTCATGTTTTCTTGGGCTTTAGTAAGCTTCCTCTTTAATTCTTACATCACTTTGGTTCTGTCACAAATACTTTCTTTGACAGCTTGTACGTTAGTGCTTACAGTCATATAATCCTGCAATTTAGGAGGCTCCTGCCCATAAACCACCTGGAAGGGAGAAACACCAGTGGAGCTATGGACTGCAGTATTATAGTACCATTCTGCCTAATGTAAGAAATGGCCCCAACGACTGGTTTGTGTACAAAGCATCCGAGGTATTTTTGCAACATTTTGTTAATAGCTTCAGTTTGGATATCACTTTTAGGGTGATACACTGACGACATTCTCAGTTTTGTACCATTAAGTTGAAACAATTCCTGCCAAAAATGGGTCATGAATATGGCATCCCGTGCAATTTACAGACCATGCGAGCAAAAAGTTCAGCCACTTTAGAAGTTGTGAGTTGTGTCAGTAACATGCCAAAAAGGGCAGCCTTGGAAAGTCGGTCTACTACCACTAGGATTACCGTGTGATTTTGGAATGAAAGGAGACCTACAATAAAATCCAACGATATGTTTTCCCATACTTTATCCGGAATGGGAAATGGCTGGAGTAATCCATAAGGGGCGTGATTAACCGGTTTCATATGTTGGCATGTCACACATTGTCGTATGAAGTCAATTACATCTCGACATATACCTTCCTAAAATTCATTTTCCTACAATCGTCCTACTGTGTGATGTATTTCGTTGTGTCCCAATTGGTGACACATGGAATTCCTCTAACAACATATGTTTGAAAAGAGATCCCTGCAGTATAAAGAGCCTTCCTTTGTGGAAACAAGCCATCAGGATTGGTTTGGATTGGTTTGGATGTCATGAAGCAATTGTTGGAATGTCTCATCCTGAATGAATTGTTCTTTAAGCTTCGTGATGAATTTTAAAATGGAGACAATGAACACGAGAGAGAGAGAGAGAGAGAGAGAGTTTGCAACTTTGTTTTTAACATCGGGCTTGTATATAATCTCATAGGAATACCCTAAAATTTTCGCCAAATAAAATTCATGCTCCAGAGTTTGTATCACTTGCGTCATAAGTTCCCTCAAACCCCTTTGATCAGTGTGAACTGTAAATGTTCCCCCTAAAATATAAGTTCTCCATTTCTTAATAGAGGACATATTGGCACACATCTCTCACACATAAGTGGATGCCCTCACTATTCTAGGGAAGAATTGGTTGCTATAATTAGAAATGGGATGTGAATTTTGAATTAACACAAATCCCATACCTGCACCTTATGCATTAGTCTCCAAAATAAACTTCTCTTGGAAATTAGGTAATGCCAATACAGGAGCTTATGGCATTGCCCACTTCAAGGCCTCAAAAGTTTTAGTTGCTTCATTACTCCATACCCTATCAATCCGAGAAACCCGCGTAATTGTTTGATATTAGAAGGAGTTGGCAAATTCATCATGGCGTTGATGTTTCCTGATCCTGACCTACACCTTCCAAGGATACTATGTGTCCCAAGTATTCAATTTAATTTTGGGCAAAGGAACATTTGGATTGTTTCAAGTAAAACTCATGTGTCAGTAAACACTAAAATACAACTTCAAGATGTTGCAGGTGATCCTTGAGCGTAGGACTGTACACCAAGATGTCATCAAAAAATACAATGATGAAATGACGTAGATACAGTTCCCAGATCAGGTTCATAGTGGCTTGGAATGTTTATGGTGTGTTGCAGAGCCCAAAGGGCATAACCAAGAACTCATAATGTCCTTGGTGTGTGCGAAAAGTTGTCTTATGAACCTCATAGGTGCACATACGTATCTGATGGTATCCTAAACGTAAATCCAGCTTCGAAAACCAATGAGTTCCATAGAGTTCATTTAACAACTCATTTGTGGATGGTACGGGAAATCGATCCTTGATAGTGATTGCCTTTAACGCCCGATAATCCATGCAAAACCGCCAGGTGTCATCTTTTTTGCATACCAACAAAACAGGGGAAGAGAATGCACTATTAATGGGTTGAATTAAGCCTTGAATGAGCATCTTCTTGATTTGGTTTTCGATTTCCTGTTTCTGGAAATGTGGGTAACGGTAAGGCCGCACATTCGCAGGGTCTGCATTGTTTGTGAGGGTAATCTTGTGATCCGCGAATCGTTGAGGTGGCAGTGTAGAATGGGGTTGAAAAATCTTGTTGTATTTGTTGAGTACTTAAGAAACACATTTGTCCTGAATTTCCGGTGATGACGGAGGCTCTTCTGGTGTGAATAGTTGGAATTGGATGTATGTATCAATAGCATGATTATCCATCATTCTCTGCAACTGGTGTAGGTTTTCTTCACTAGGGCCAGGTTTAGGAACACCATTAAGGTAAACTGAGGAACCATTGATAGTAAAACTCATGGTCAAATGCCCATAATCCATTATAATTAGTTATAAGGTTTTAAGCCACTGCACCCCTAAACCTAATTATGCACCATAAATAGGCAGGATGAACAAGTCCACATGAAATTCCTGCTTGCCCAAAAAAAGAGAAACATTGCGACACATAGAAATGCAGTGTAACTCCTCGTCATTGCCAACCAAGACTTTAAAAGAGTGTGTTGGTTCAGTAGTGAGTGTAACACCCCAAAGTCGATAATAACTATTTGTTGATTTAATTTGGATATATGATGATTTTTCTTTGATGTTATGATGTTGTGTTGTTTAAGTAAATGTGGTGGAATATTTTAATAATAGTAATAGTGAGGATAATTAGGTGGAATTATTCGAATTATTATTATTAATTAAAATAAGAGAAATAGAAGTGGGATGACATGTTGGTCTTTTGGTGATGGATAAGTGAAGGTAAAATAGGGAGAACCCATTTAGGGGTATTTGAAGGAGAATAGTGATGAGAAACTCATTATTCGTGAAATTTGGGGAAAAGAGAAAGTTGTTATGAGGAACGAATGGGGAAGAGGCTATGGCTTGGAGATATTGTTGAAGCTTCGAGAGGAAATTGAAAGGAACCAACATTCTAAGGTATAAGGAGTAATTTCTTTTCAATATTGATGATATAGAGTTAGGTGTTATGGGGAATCAGGGTTTTATGGGAAACCTAGGATTGAAGGTGTATAATTTGGGTATTTTTATGAATTATTGTGTAATAATTGTTGTAAATGATGTAAGTATGATGATAGGGATAGGTTCTAATATGAAATTATGTGATTATATGATGTTAAAGAATGGTTTTTGAGTGGTAAATCATAGGGGAATGAGTGTTGTCATCGCAGGAATTTTTGGAGAAATCGCAGAGCGGGCTTAGCCCAAAATACAGCGCTTAGCAGGCTCTGAAAATTTGTCGTCTCTTCGAGGCAGTAGCGAGCGCGCTTAGCGCAACCTGGAAGTGAAAAATCATGTTTTTAATGATGAAAAATTAATTGAAGGCATGTGTTTATGATGTAGTGATGTTGTGATGTGTTTTACTTGTTGCCATGTGTTATCTTGATGTTTTAAATGATTATCTTATGATTTATATGATGAACATTGAAATTATGGTGTAGAAAATATGTCATGTCGAAAGCGATGTCACGAAATTACTATCTGAATATTAACAAGGTAAAATCAGAATAAAGTACAGCAGTAAGAACACAAGGAATTATTAATCCAGTTCAGTGCAAATTCACCTACTATGGGGGCTACCAAGCCATGAAGGAAATCAACTATTAGTAGTATCAATTTGAAGTTAAACAATCCCAGTTTACACTTCTCACTTAATCACCACCCAATGTAATTTCTATCTAAGAACCCTTAGATAAGAGAACCCCCTCTCACTCTCCCTAAATCACACACTATGATAATAAACCAAAACCTTACAAAGAAAATAGAAGAACATTCTTCTAAGATAAACAACTTGATCTTGCTTAAAAGATTCAATCAAGAACAAACACTAATGCTTCAAAGCTTTGAGTGGACAAAATACAACTCAATAAAATCAGTCCAATTCAAACATCTAGATGATGTTAAAATGGCTCACAAATAACACAACACAAAAGCCTAACCCTAGCTCAGAATGCGCAGCTTTTTAATCTCTAATCTTTGTACCTCTGATTAGGGTTGCACCATTTTAAGTAGAGAACGATCTTCATGAATATGAGCAATGAAAGAAGTCAGAATTGATCTTCATTAAAATTGATTGATCTTCAAATATATTTTGAACAAATTGTACAGGAAATAGAAACATCATATCTTTCCAAAAATAACAACCTAAAAGATATGAAAATATTTTAAAATATATGAAAAATAACAACTTTTGTTAATCATAAAATTCCTCCTTGATTTTCTCCAACAGTCAGACTAATAACAGAAATAAACACCTGCTAAAAATCCTCCGGAATCAAATCACAACTTTCTGCAAAGTTGCCTAGAACTGACAAACAGATGTTAAGACATCTGCTCTGACATCACAAAACAATAATAATGTCATGACAGTTGAAGATGTTTCAGCATTTGGCTCAGCATCTGCCAAGTATTATAACCACATATGTAGTGATGTATGAGCATCCATGTCAGTACTTCTTTTCAGACAACTTGCTAAACCTACTATAGAACTTGTTCTTCAGCATGTTGTCGCTCCCACCAAATGAGGCCAGGTCAAATGGGGTACAGGCGCGAACGGTCGGTGAAGAGGAGAGAACACACAAGGGTGAACTTGAAAGAAAAGAGTCGCCAGCTAGGCATTTTTATCCCAAAGGAAAGGTAATGCTGCATAAACCTAAGTAAAGATGGATAAGACGGTTGCGAACCAGAGAAACTGAGAAAGGGGGTTGGTTACAACCTGGGAAGTTATTAGCACCCAGATTGTCCGTCGTACTCGACGGGATCCACTCTTGAAAGTTTGTGCTTAAAGGGTTAGTGTCAGTGCTATTCTGTGTGCAAAAGCTGGAAAAAGAATGCAAATGTCGGTGCAAAGGAAATGTGAAGTGAAATAAAAGGAGTTTCAGTGCAAGGAAAGAGTGTGAAGCTCAAGACAATGAGGCTTAAAGAATAATGCTGGAAGAGGGGGAATATAAAAAAACTTTTGTTCGATAATTGTTAAGTTATGCCTACGTATCCTCTCGTGCAATGAGGAAGTCAGAACACCGTAGTTCGACTCAAAGAGACTGAAAGATAAATTGACTTGTGAACTGCTTACTTGTCTATGCTCAAGTGTATGACCTGTCTGGCTCAGGTGCAAACTGTCTTGCATTAGACGGAAGAAGCGAGTTCTCGTTTGTGAGTGAAGATGATGAGAAAAGAATCCCGGAGGAGACGATTATTGTTTGTTTTTGGTGTTTTCAGTCTTTTATTGCTTTTGAGGTTTGTCATAAGTTAATGAACTTAAGCCTAAACCAAGGGTTAGTAAACTCATCACATCTTCCCTCTGATTAGGGGTAATGAGAATACCTTAAGTATCAAACAAACACCTCACACTTAATCACCATGATGTAGGATTAAGATCATTAACCTACTTGCAATTATTTAGATGTTTTTGGAGTTTTTGTTTAGTGTTAAGTAATGAGTTTAAGCCATAATCAAGGACCTAATGGACTCATTACACCATCCTAATAGAAGGATGATAAATGAGAGCATTTAAGCTGAGGAAGGCTCCTCAACTTAATCCATGATTAGGGATTAACCTCATGACAAAACAAAACCTTTATTAGAGTGGATTTTAGTTAATGGTAAGATTAAGAAGTGGATTTTATGGTTTGTAAGACAACTTGAGGGGGACTTGTCCATTAACACTAGGGTTAGTCCTTCTTAACCAATTAAGGAAGAATTAGAACCCTAGTGCAAGACCCAAGTTACAAGCTTGATGTCTTAGTGATTATTAGATGGATTAATTAAAGGATTTAAACACATTAAGGGTTTAACACTTAGGATTAAAGTTATACACTCCATCCTAATAGAAGGATACAGGCATCACCCTAATCACAAAGCCTTAAAGCCTTAAGGGTTTAGTCCTTGATTAAGAGAAGAGAAGACTCAATGATGACACAAAGGTGAAACTAATGGGGGACTAATCAAAATCCTAATTGTGATCATGCTTGGATGTTCCCAGGGTTTATGAGGCTTGCAAAAGATCTTCAAGAGAAAAGCCACCAAGGGAGAAGCAGAGATGGAAGAGAAGCAGAAGAAACAGGAAGAAGCAAGACAACTTACTTCACTTAAGAAGATAAGTTGCTTGAAGAAAGAAAGAGAGGAGGGAACATGAATGAGCAAGCTCACTCTAATACAAAAGTAAAATGCAGCAATGATGCATAAGAGAGATGAGAAGAGATTGTTAGAAGTGAAGGCAAATTCACTTCTCAAACACTTACCACCTGAAAAGTTAGTAAAAGGAAATGAAATGAAATGAAATGAAAAGATGCAAACCAAAATCAGAAGCATATTTATGATGCAAATGATGCTATGAGATGGTACAAAGATATGTCATGAGGTGCAAATGATCATACAAGAATGAGAATGCTAATTGAAGCATACAAAAGGCATGAAAGTTCATGAATGCATATGACATCAAATGAAAGAAAAACATGGAAAATGGATGATGCAATGATCAAGCATGATTCTAATATGTCCTAGGATGTCTTATATGTCATATGGATGCACAAAATGTCATGGAAAGTTTAAGTATGCAAGCATATGAAGGATGAATGCAAATGAAGATGCAAATTAGGGTTTATGCACAAGATACAAAGAAAAATTCAAAATCAGAAGCAAATGACAAGATAAAAAATTGAAAATGGGATCAAAGGTACCCTAAACCTATACAAGTTCACTGCCCAAAGGGGAAGACCTAACTCTTAACCCTAAAGGAGTTATGATTTTCCTAAATTTGCTAGGGTTTTAAGGCACCTTTCAATGATAAATGCAAAACAAATTGAAAATGAAGAATAAATTCAAACCAATTTTATCCTAGAAACTAAATGACATGAGGAATGCAATGCAAAAAGAAGCAACATCAAACTCTTCATGGTTAGGCAGAAAGGATTTTTTTAAGTTAGGGCAAAAATATTGACTTTTAAAGACCCTAAATCCAAAGAAAAATGTCAAAATAGGTCAAGAACCAAAAATAAATTTGTGTGAAGGGTTTGATAATGTCTCTAAATGTATCAAGATGCAATATGATTTTTTTGGTGATTTTTAGAAACTTAAATGGTATTTTAATTAATTAATTATCATTAATTAATTAAAATAAACATTTAAATATTTTAAAAATACGAAATTTATGCAAAAAATAAAATAAAAATTATTTTCAGAATGAGAAAAATATTTGAAAGGGAAATGCAAAAGATAAAATTTTTTCAAAGTATTTTACTATTTTTAATAAAATGTAGAAAGAAATGCAATTAAAATGAAATTAAAATGTGAATTAATGGAAGTCAACTGATCCAGTGGCCCAGATTCAAATGAGAAAGGGAGGGAATTGACCAGCGCGCGCATCTGGATGGATGAGATTCAAACTACGCTAATTACGTCACTAAGCCCTAATCTGAACCCTAAACACTTTCAGGTGACCGGAACAGTATTCCGATCATCTTCTCCGGCTACCCTCTCAAGCTATTTCACTCAATACGCAACCCTAAGCCCTAAAACTCTCCAGAAATGATCCTCACATCAACCCCAACAAGAATCAGCCATCAAAATTCATTTATTCATCACCAAAAACATGAATCAAAGCAAAACGGAAAACATCTCAAAAATTTCAAAAGCTTATAAAATGCTTATTTCTCAACTATTTTCGAAACCAAACATATCATGGCAATCAGGGGAACACATAGAATCATTCTATAACATAAAATGAGGTTTCTGGAAAAATAAATGCCATGGCTACCTGAAGTTGAGCTTTCAAAACAGGAGCTTTCTGGCCAGTTCTTTGCCTCAAATCCACTCCAATGACTTCCCTCAAGAGCTTGTGATGCTTGGTTGGAGTTTAAATGGCCTCAAAATAAAGTTGGCAGAAGTTCAGTTCAAAGGATGTGAAAATCGAATTTTGGATATGGTGAGTTTCAAAGCAAAATGAAGGGTGGGAAATGATCAGTGATGTTTATGGAGTTGAATGGTGGAATTTGTTTTGAGGTTTGATGGTTGAGCTATGAATTTCGAAGGCTTTTGCATAAGAGGGAATTTTTGGGATTGCTGAGTTCTTGGAGGTTTCAGCTTGTGCTATGTTATGGAATGGCTTGCTTTTGGTACACATATCATGTTGGGATAGGTCAGAGGGTGGGTGCTGGCCTATGTTGATTGGTATGGGCAAATTGCAAAAATGTCAAGAGTTGGTGTACTTGAGGTATAGGCTGGTTCAGTAGCTGTTTCAAGGCATGGCTCGAGTCAGCTTGGTTCAAGGATAACCATGGAAAAGGTTTTGTGGTGATTCAGCAAGTGGGATGAAGTTTGTGTGATGTTTTGCAATTTCATGAAATTTTGGCCCCTTTTGGATTTTGTAAAGTTCAAGGCATGAAACTTGGAATTTCTTTGGGCAATTCTGATTTATAGGTCATGTGTGATGTTTGTGCAATGCTTAGAAGTCAATTAGAAGTCAATTAGAAGTCACATTTGGCTTTGGCAAGCGTTTTTGCAAACTTCCCTCTTTGGTGCATAAGTGAAATTTTGTGATTTTTCCCAACTTTGCAAGGCCATATCTTGAGTTCCATGAAGAATTAGATCAAGTTCTTGTACTTTTTGAAAAGGGAATGATCCAATCTACAACTTTCATGACCAATAATTTTTCATTTGAAGCATTTTTGAATCAAAAAGAGGAGGTTGAAAAACTTTTCCAAAATGGCAAGTTTACATTACAAGTCACTTTCCCAAAATGGCAATTTTGAAAATGGCTTGAAATTCTTCAATTTTGTGAACTTCTAACCTCTTCTAAGACCAAATAAAGATCATATACACCCAAAATTATGGGGAAAACCCTTTGGTTGGATGATTGGGGGCCTCAGATGCCCTGATTTTACATTGACTTGTTCAAGAAGTCATCCATTGATCAGATGCCTTCCCCATTGAATTTCTTCATGAAAATTGGTATGCCTGATACTTATAACATATAGATACCAATAGAAATAAGAATGACCAAAGAATTTGGATTTATGGCCTCTGAAACCAAAACCCTAATTTTAGGTCATTTGTGCAGTTAAGTTTGGCTCTGCTTCCATGCCTTTCTCAGTTCTTGTGATTTTCTGACTTCCTTGATCTTGGGAGGATATAATATGATGCTTGAACATACATGTACCCTCTTGAGATGATTGAAGACCTTTGGAGTGGCTCAGATAGCTCAGGGATTGCTCAGATCACAAACCCTAGATGCAGATGACTTTGACCTAATGCAGTGAAGCAAAAATGCAATATGAGATGATATGATTGAACTTATGCAAATGAAAAGAATCACAAGCCATGGTGAAATGAGTGAGGGCAAATTTGGGGTGTTTACACATGTTAGAACATCTTATCCAACATGTTGTTGTCAGGTTAATTTTACCAAAATTAATGTCAAGACCCACAATAGCAGAACTAACAATCTCCCCCATTTGGCATATTTTGGCTAAAACTAACTAAATAACCTTTCTTCCCAATCAGAGGCTAACATCAGGTCAGCAACAGAAGACATGACAACCTTTTCACAAAGATCTTCTTTTACATCAAATAGTTAAAAAAATCTCCCCTTTAATAGCATAATCTCTCCCCCTAAAGGAAACAACCAAATAACACTACTACTACTTACTTCTCCCCTTTTTTAGCCATAAAATGACAAACCAAGCAACTATGCATTAAGGGTAATCAACCAAAAGTAAGTAAACTTGTAGCAGAACACATTCAATCACCAAGAGCAGAAAATGCACTAAAAGAAGCAAAAATTTGTTTCCCATCTGCATCTTGCTTCTTTACTAGAGTCATGAAATCTTGGACATTATGTTCAACATCATACTATGACTCTCTTGAGAATGTTTGCTTACTTTTCTTAGTAATAGAAACCACATCATCAGTATTCAGATCATCAACATTAACCATCTCTATAGATTGGTGGTTCTTTTCATCAACACTTTCTTCTTTGTCTTCAGACAAATCTTTCTCACTTTCAACAACCTTAGCTCTCCACACCTTTCTAGTTTTAATCATACCATGATTATTCCTATGTTGTGTTGACTGTTTTGGATAACCATGCAGTTTGTAATAGTAGGGTTTTATGTGACCAAATCTTCCACAATAATGACATTTCCATTGTTGGGTTTTGCTTCCACAATGATGTTTTTTTTATGTTGGGACTTTTGACCTGACATATTTTGTTCCTGTTTTATTTTAGGTTGAACAAAAGTCATTGTAGACACTTTTCCTTTCTTCATCACAACATGATTATCATCACCAAGACCTGTAACATCTCCAACTTGATTGAATTTATTGTTGTCATGATGTTGATACATTTGATTCAACATCTTTGGTTAAGGTTTAAGATGAATGAAGTCTGAAAGAGGTTCCTTTTGTTATTAAATATTATTCCATTCATATCTCCTGCCACTTTTTCAACTTGAAAAATCTCATCTAATATGTTAGATCCAATATTCAAGATTCTGACAGACTTGGACATTCTGTCAAGTTTAGAGTTCAGCAAAATCACTTCATTTTTCAACCATAAGATAATTTCCATGTGCTCTTCCTTTTCTGCCTTCAGTTGGATTATATGTTTCTTTTATTTCTCTCCTTGTTGACAAACCTTTTTACTTCTAAGGCATAGTTCTCTGTAAGAAGCAGCTAGTTTATCAAAAGTAAGTTCTACATCATCAGAATCATATCTGTAAGTGAGAGCTTTTTCTTTATTGCCTTTCTCCTCTACTCTTTCTTCTCTCTGAAAATAATTGTTCTTCATGATGTTGAATGACATGTTTGTAACATTTGTTATTGACTTCCTATCCATACACTTTAGCACCTTCTTGACTTGCCCCCCAAGAAGCATAGTTTCATTATAAATTCCTTCATCAGTTTCCATGTCATATTGAACCTCTTCATTACTAGTATTGGAGATAAAAACTAATCTTTTGTTCTTCTTTTCAGATCTTTCATTGATAGCCAATTCAAAAGTTTGAAGTGACCCGACAAGCTCATCCACCTTCATGTTGCTGATGTCTTAAGCTTCTTCAATAGTTGTGACCTTCATGTCATACTTCTTAGGCAACGACCTGAGAATCTTTCTAACCAGCTTCTCCTCTGACATCTTTTCTCCCAAGGCACTAGATGTAATGGAAATATCAAGAATGTTCATGTGAAAATCGTGAATGCTCTCATTCTCCTTCATCTTCAAGCTCTCAAACTTAGTGGTAAGAACTTGAAGTCTTGACATCTTCACCCTAGAGGTTCCTTCATGAGCATTCTTCAAAATCTCCCATGCATCTTTAGCTACAGTACAATTATATATCAATCTAAAGGTGTTCATGTTCACTCCATTGAATAAGACATTTAAGGCCCTAGAGTTTCCAAGAGCAAGATCATCTTCTTCCTTAGACCAGTCCTCTTCTGGCTTTAATTTTTTTGTATCCTTTTCATCTTTGTCCTTCACAACAGGGTGTTTCCAACCTTTGATAATTGTTTTCCAGCTTTTGCTATCAATATTTTTTACAAAAGTCATCATACGCGTTTTTCAGGTATCATAATTAGTGTCATTCAAAATAGGCGGTCTGCAATGTTGCCCAGAATTGACAGACAGATGTTAAGATATCTGCTCTGACATCACAAAACAACAATATTGTCATGACAGTTAAAGATGTTTCATCATTTGGCTCAGCATCTGCCAAGTATTATAACCACATGTGTATCGATGTCTGAGCAGCCATGTCAGGACTTTTTTCAGACAACTTGTTAAACCTGCTATAGAACTTGTTCTTCAGCATGTTAGAACATCTTGTCCAACATGTTGTTGTCCGATTAGGTTTACCAAAATTAATGTCAACAACATAACTAAAAAACGTGATGAACATCATATTAAGAGGTGTTAATAATTTGTTAAATGATGAAACCGAATCCAAATGAGAGAATGGTGATGTCCTATGACTAGTGATGGTAACGACGATGCTTAGGAATTAGTTATATTGACGTAGAGGTGTAGGTAATGTGATTAGGTTGTTTGTAGTGGTGTTCGATGAATAGACGAGGATGAATTCGTGTTGTCGATGATAATTATGTGCTAATGACTTTGTGATGTTAATTATATGTTTAAGTGTTAGAACAATTCTGGTTCTAAACCTCTAAGAGTTTTGATGATAACAATTATTATTATGCAAGAATAGAAGTTCTAATACATACTGAAAATAACTTTCTGTGTTATATGTGTAGAAGTTGTAGAAAAGGAAGTTATTGAAAGGAAGACGTGCTTAATTAGAAGAAACATTGCGCCCTATATAGAAGATACATTTATTGAAGAATCCATCATTAAAGACGTGATTTATTGGCTGCGTATCAAGATTTAATTCTCTCTGATTTATGTCTAGAAGATGATGATTCTCATATTAAAGGCATTAATTAAATAATATATCAATTAATGGTGAAGACAAGTATCTCTCGTTTTGGAAGGAATTTATGATAGTAATTTATATCCAAAACAGGCTCAAGTTGTTCCCAACGGTCACATTATTCAAGCCTATATATAAAGGAATGATTTTGAAGATTGAAAATGAAGCTGACGAATTACTTTTTCATATATTGTATTATTGCGCCAAAACTTTGTAACAATCAAAAGCTTATTAGAAGCATACTAGTTACATTATTGTTTATCATAAAAGTGATTTTCCTTGAGTGACTAGTTAGTCAGTAGACTCAAGAAGACTTTGACAGTAGGTCATTGTGATTGTATCTAAATATTGAATAGTGGATTAAGACCTCAGTGATAGAGGCAAAATCACCTTGGCAGGTGGACTAGATGTAGTTTGAGTTCAAACGAACCAGGATAAATCAACTTGTCATAGAAGTTATTTTTAAGTTGTTAAGAAAACCCAATTCCAACCCCCCTTCCTTGTGTTTTACACCCCTTCAATTGGCATCAGAGCGCTAGGTTCTGAGAAATACACTTAACCGTGTCAGTAAAAGATCCAAAAGTTAAAACACATGGCAGACGCTGACAACAACAAAAATGACTACCAAAATGACAAGATCAATGCAAAACCTCTAGTGTTAAATGGTGACAACTTTGACTACTGGAAGGATGTTCTGGAAAGTTTCTTTCTAGATCTGGATGGAGATCTTTGGGACATGGTGACAGATGGATACACTCATCCTGTTGGAGTAGATGGTCAGAAGATTGAAAGAAAAAATATGACAGCTCAACAGAAGAAGGAGTTCAGAAATCATCACAAAGCTAGAACCATACTTCTGAGTGCTATCTCATATACAGAATATGAGAAAATTACAAACAGAGACTCAGCCAAACACATGTTTGATTCCCTGAGGATGACACATGAAGGCAACACTCAAGTCAAGGAGACAAAAGCTTTGGCCCTCATCCAGAAGTATGAAGCATTCAAAATGGAAGAAGATGAGACAATTGAAAAAATGTTCTCAAGGTTCCAAATTCTGGTAGCTGGACTAAAAGTTCTGGACAAAGGCTACTCAACAGCAGATCATGTAAAGAAGATCATCAGAAGCTTGCCAAAGGCTTGGAGGCCCATGGTCACTGCTCTAAAGCTACAAAAAATATGAACGAAATATCTTTAGAAGAACTGAACAGCTCCTTGAGAAGTCATGAGATAGAACTAGAAGAAGATGAACCCCAGAAGAAAGGTAAGTCTGTAGCTCTTAAATCTAACAAATTTGATTCTAAAGCTTTACAGGCAGAAGAAGAAGAAAGTTCTGGATGCTCATCAGAAGAAGATGAACTATCTCTTCTATCCAGAAGAGTCCAACAACTCTAGAAGCATCGTCAGAAGAAGTTCAGAAATACCAGAAGAACAAGCAATCACTCTGAAGCAACATCTGGCCACAGGAAACCCATAAGCAAAGAAATAGTGTTCTACGAGTGCAAAGAACCAGGACATTACAAGAGTGAATGTCCAAAACTCCAAAAAGAGAAACCCAGAAAGAAATTCAACAGAGAAAAGAAAAAGAGTCTCATGGCAACATGGGATGATTCTGAATCATCTGAAGTAGAGTCGGATTCAGAAGATGAACATGCTAACATTGCACTAATGGCAAAAATACCAGAAGATGATCACTCATCAGAATCAGAATCAGACTCAGACACAGAAGAGGTATTCTCTAAACTTTCTAGATCTCAATTAGAAGATAGCCTCTCAGAAATTCTTGAAAAATATCAGAAGCTTCAATTCAAATACAAAGACATGAAACAAAGTCTGGTATCTGAATTAGAAAAAGTTAGAAAAATAAAAACAGAAAACTCTGAGCTGAAAGAAAATATTTGTGAATGCAAAAACTCTCTTAAAAAACTTAAAGCTCAGAAGGAATCTGAATTAGAAGATCTACTCAATTCTGATAGTATCATAAAGCAATATGACTATAGTTTTCAAAAATTTCTAACTAAAAGCATAGATAGAAGCAAAATTGCATCTATGATCTATGGAGTTAGCAGAAATGATAGAAGAGGCATAGGCTATGTGAAAACTAAAGAAGAGGAAACTCTGAAGTTTAAAAAGATTGATGACGTGGTCATAAAAGTTAATACTTCTCTAAGTTCTCATTTTACCTATGGTCATAACCATGACCTAATATATACTAGTGAGTCATCTTGTTCCACAAGTTCTGATTTGAAACCTAAAATAAATTAGAAGATTGTGAAAACTAATAAACAAGGACCCAGAAAAATATGGGTACCCAAAGATAAGATTGTGTATGTTGCAGATATCTTTAACAGCAAAACTGAAACACCAATCCTGGTACCCGGACTCTGGATGCTCACGACACATGACGGGAAGAAAGCATATGTTCCAAAGTCTTGAATTAAAGGCTGGAGGCCACGTAGGTTTTGGAGGCAACCAAAAAGGAAAATAATTGGCTCTGGAACTATTGGCAATGGAAATCTTCCCTCTATCTCTAATGTTCTATTGGTAGAAGGATTAATGCATAATCTATTATCCATAACTAAATTAAGTGATAATGGCTATGACATAATCTTCAATCAAAAGTTCTGTAAAGCTGTTAGTCAGAAAGATGGAACAATCCTCTTTAGTGGAAAGAGAAAGAACAACATATATAAAATAAAACTTTCTGAATTAAAAAATCAGAATGTAAAATGTCTGATGTATGTGGAAACTGAGCAATGGGTCTGGCACAGAATATTGGGACATGTTAATATGAGAAGATTATCTCAACTTAACAAACTCAATCTAGTCAGAGGACTTCCAAACTTGAAGTTCAACTCAGAAGCTCTGTGTGAAGCATGTCAGAAAGGCAAATTTTCAAAACCTGCCTTTAAAGCTAAAAATGTTGTATCTTCCTATAGACCACTAGAACTTCTGCACATTGACTTGTTTGGACCAGTGAAAACTACTTCAGTAAGTGGCAAGAAGTATGGATTGGTGATCGTAGATGACTTCAGCAGATGGACATGGGTAAAGTTCCTTAGACACAAGGATGAGTCAATTGCTGTATTCTCTAACTTCTGCAAACAAGTTCAAAATGAAAAAGAGTTTAGAATTGTTAAAGTCAGAAGTGATCATGGTGAAGAATTTGAAAACAAAAAAATTAGAATCATTCTTTAATGAAAATGGCATCTCTCATGACTTTTCTTGTCCTAGAACTCCACAACAAAATGGGGTTGTAGAACGTAAGAATAGAACATTGCAAGAGATGGCCAGAACCATGATCAATGAGACTAACATGGCTAAACATTTTTGGGCAAAAGCAGTAAATACAACATACTTTAATCAGAATAGAATCTCTATAAGACTTATTCTTGAAAAGACTCCTTATGAATTGTGGAAGAACAGAAAGCCCAACATTTCATATTTTCATCCTTTTGGGTGCAAGTGTTTTATTCTGAATACTAATGATCCTCTGAATAAGTTTGACTCGAAGGCACAAAAGTGTTATATGTTAGGATAATTTGAACGTTCAAAGGGATACAGAGTATACAACACAGAAACACGAATAGTCATAGAGTCTATTTATGTCAGATTTGATGATAAGCTTGGTTCTGAAAAACCAAAGCAGAATGAATCTCTTGCAGATATAGAAGTTGAAATCACTATAAACAGAACATCTGAAGAACAATCACCTACATAACAAAACAAGACAATCACTCCAACAAGCTCTGAAGAACCCACTCAAAAGAAACTATCGAGAAGCAAGCTGAATCACCAAGAAGATAAAATCTTGGGAAAGAAGGATGAACCAATCAGAACAAGATCATCATTAAGAAAATCTGAAGAATCTCTAATGGGACTAGTCTCCCTGATTGAACCAACTTCTGTAGAAAAAGCTCTCTCAGAAAACGATTGGATTCTGGCTATGCAAGATGAACTTAATCAATTCACCAGAAATGATGTATGGGATCTAGTTCCTAGGCCCAGAGGATTCAACATCATTGGCACCAAGTGGGTATTCAGAAACAAGCTAAATGAGCAAGGAGAAGTTGTCAGAAAAAAAGCACGACTGGTTGCACAAGGTTATAGTCAACAGGAAGGAATTGACTACACAGAAACCTATGCCCCAGTCGCCAGGTTAGAATCTATTAGACTTCTAATTTCATTTGCTGTAAACCATAATATCATTCTATATCAAATGGATGTCAAGAGTGCATTTTTAAATGGTTATATTGATGAAGAAGTGTATGTACACCAACCCCCTGGTTTTGAAAATACAAAATTTCCAGAACATGTCTTCAAACTCAAAAAATATTTATATGGTCTGAAGCAAGCTCCCAGAGCTTGGTATGAAAGACTAAGCAATTTTCTTCTGGAAAATGATTTCATCAGAGGGAAAGTGGATACAACACTCTTCAGTAAAATCATTAAAAATGACATTCTGATATGCCAAATTTATGTAGACGATATAATATTTGGTTCTACTAAAAGTGCTATGGGAAAGGAGTTTTCTAAGTCTATGCAGGCATAATTTGAAATGAGCATGATGGGAGAATTAAAGTTCTTTCTGGGAATCCAAATCAATCAAACATCAGAAGGAACATATATTCATCAAAGCAAATATGTCAAAGAACTTCTGAAGAAATTTGATTTATCAGAAAGTACCATCTCTAAAACTCCTATGCATCCTACATGTATTCTGGAGAAAGAAGAGGTAAGTAAGAAAGTAGATCAGAAAATCTACAGAGGTATGATTGGCTCTCTCCTCTATCTAACTGCTTCTAGACCAGATATTCTATACAGTGTTTGTTTATGTGCTAGATTCCAATCAGATCCTAGAGAAACTCACTTAACAGCAGTTAAGAGAATTTTTAGGTATCTGAAAGGTACTACTAATCTTGGTCTATGCTACAGAAGATCCAAAGATTACAAACTTGTAGGATACTGTGATGCTGATTTTGCTGGAGACAGAACAGAAAGAAAAAGTACTTCTGGAAGTTGTCAATTTCTGGGAGATAATCTAATTTCTTGGTCTAGCAAAAGGCAGTCAACCATAGCATTATCAACTGCAGAAGCTGAATACATTGAAGCAGTTGGATGCAGTACTCAGATGCTCTAGATGAAAAGTCAGCTTGAGGACTTCAATATTTATGAAAGTAACATTTCCATCCTCTGTGATAATACTTCTGCTATCTGTCTCTCTAAAAATCCAATTTTAAACTCTAGAGCTAAACACATAGAAGTTCAACATCATTTCATTAGGGACTATACTCAGAATGGAATCTTAATTTTAAAATGCATAGACACAAATCACCAATGGGCTGACATTTTTACAAAACCCCTTCCTGAAGATAGATTTAATATCATTCTAACCAACCTTAGTATGGAATTATTTCCAGAGTGAAAATGCTTTAATTGTATGTTTTTATCTCTCAGAAGTTCTGAACTAAATCCTCTGTTTTATTCTTTCAGAAGTTATAATTTCTTTTATTCTAACTGTTTAATTATGAGAACTTCTGTTCAAGAGAATAACATGCAGATATTTACATCAACTCATGTCAATAAAGCTCTAAGGAATCCTATCAGAATCATAATACGTGTCCAAACTCTGAAAAGTGACAGAATATGCAATTGGACAACTGTCCTCTACAGAAGGACACCTGTTCAAATTCTGGGAAACTGAAAAGGCTGACTTGACACAATAGAGGCAAAAATCTTTTTGGTAACTGTTCCAAGATATTTACGCCTTCCCTTTTGTCAGCTGCATTTATTACTTTCCAATCATTATGTTTTTTAATTAAAATTTTTCCCTATATAAACACTCTTTTACATTCACTTTTACCATCATCGTTCTTTTACTCTCTATTATTTTTTCACCTTCATCTATTCTTCTTCTCTGAAACTTTTTAGAAACCCTAAACCCTCATTTTAGTAACTATGTCTTCCACCTCTCAACCACCAAAGGATTCATCAACAGATGTGCTACATGTGTTCTCCAGTGAAAACTCTTCTCACACCCCCTGAAAAGCTTGAAGTCTTGTGTGAACTGTTCGTAGACTTTGCTAGTTTGAAAGAGAACGGTTTCGATTTGCTTCCCGCCGTCAAAGCTCAAGGCTGGGAAAATTACTTTGATCGCTTAATGGGACCAGTCTTCCCCAAGCTGGTTAAAGAATTCTGGGTTTTTGCAAGCGCCACAAATTCTCACGTTACTTCTTATGTTCTGGGGAAGAGAATAATCATCTCAGAAGATCATATTGCAAGACTTATTGAATCTGATGGAAACGGGATAAAATGCAGTGAGATGGATAAACTATCAAACACAAAACTGATAGCAAAATAAATTTTCACAAATGGGCAACCCTCTAACAAAATTAAGGATCTGAAGGATCATCTCAGAATATGGGCTAAGATCATCCTTGGTAGCATTTGTCATAGAAAAGCAACCAACTCCCCTGACTACATCAATATGGACCAGCAATTCTTGCTTTATTTCATTTCCAAGAAGAAGAAGGTAAACCTAGCCCACTCATTATTCAATCATCTGAAGAACAGTGTCAAAGAAGCAAGAGAAGGAGAAAAGACCAAGAGGGACTGGATACCTCTAGGACGCTTAATTTCTGATATCCTCAATGAAAACAAAGACTTCTAGAACCTGGTGTTGGAAAGCCCTTCAACTCTAAGAATCTCAAGAAAATGAAATTCATCAACTCTATCAAGAAGGACCCAATCTTTTACTCCAGGGAGGTTATCACAACATGGAAGATTCCTCTACAGAACTTACCATTATTTTCTGCTGACACACCTCCAGAGGTTGTTGTCAGATATTTAGACTCCTGCAAACAAGATGGTGTGGATCCCATGTTCAACCCAGAGGAACTCAAACAACCAGCTCTAGAAGTTGTATTAAAAAATAGCAAGAAAAGGAAAGCTGGGGAAGGAACTTCTCAGAAGGTTTCTAAAACAATCAAAAAGACAGGTAACACTTCTTCCTCTACTTCTGATTTCGTTTCTATGGTAGAAGCAGTAAAAGTGGTCATGTCTGAACCAACTTCTTCTGACCCACCTCCTTCTGACCCAATTCCATTTGAACCCATCCCACCTTCTGTACCCATAACTGTTTCTGACCAAGTTCCCTCTGTAATACCCACAACTTCTGTTGTTTCCTCTTTCTTAACTTCACTAAATCCACCTGAACATGAAACTCATCAACCACAAACTCTATCTGATTTTGATATACCCATTGATCCAACACCATTCTCTGATATAGACCATTCCCAATTCATTGAAACACACACTTATCTCCAAAACGTTCTTTCTGATATTGACGCATTCCAACCTCCTGAATCCCAACAAATTCCACCTATTCAAAATTTTAAAACAAACCCACCTAGCAATTTCCATCCTCTGAATACTGATGGCCATGCACTAGGTTTTGACCTTTCACCCATTAGAGAAAGCTCTCTGTCCTCTTATGAATCAACCCCACCAAACTCACCAACATTCATAACAATACCAGACACATCTCCAGAAGAATCTGAGCCAGAAAATCCTCTTAGAACATCCATTAACATAGAAGCTCTCCAAAAACTATCTTCTGTTTCCAACAAAACTGCCAGCCGGCCCCAAAACCAAAACCAACCAAAACAGACATTAATGCACTACTGCTTGCCTTTGAAGCAGAAATGAAAATCAAGTTAGAGGATCTGAAAGTTGCTTGCTCAGAGCTTCCTGATCCAGCAGCTTCTAATTTTCTTTGGGCTGCATTTTGAAAATGGTTCAATGTTGAGACCAAAAGGCTGAAGGATATCTGCTATGATATCGCTCATCAGAACTTCTGTGAATACCTCAAAGCCGTTGTCTCCAACATTGAAAAGAACAAGCCATTACTTCTGGATAACAAACCCTGGACTGAACCAGAACCTCTGGAATCATACTCTAAACTTCAGATGGTTTTAGTTCCCTCTGATGAAGCTCAGGAAGTTGACTCTTTTCTACCACCATCAACTAATGCAAATTCTGGAAATCAAGCTGCTACAACAACTGAAGAACCTCTACCAATATCTCTTGTGCTGAAGACTCTAGAAGAATTGAAAAAGGAGAATGAAATGGTCAAGCAAAGATTGGACAAACAGGATGAAACTAATGTTGAACTGAAGACTATGATTGTCAAGCAATGAACACTACACTTTGAGCAATTGAGGGTGCTATCGAATTGATGATCCATATATGAACAAGATTGTTGCACCTTTGCCACGCAAAATAATTCAGATCACTCTTTTCGTGTTCTTCGATCGTGTCGTCCACAAATTGGAATTTGTTCTTCATTGCCAAAGCTCTTCTCATCTTCATCGACCAGGCATGGTAATTTTCTCCTAATAAAGCAGGTGTAACACATATCGTGGATGAATTCTCAGAAGGATGCACATAATAAGGATCCAATTGATCTTGAGCTTGGGTATTGTTGTTTTTTGTCATTGTAACAAAGAAAGAAAACGCGAATGCAGAGAGAAAAGAAAACAGAAAATTCAATTTGATGCAAATCGATTCACCATTGATGTTTCTATCAAGCTAGATGCACAGCGAAAACAGAGTAGGATCAACCTGCTCTGATACCATCTAAGCAATCGAAGGACTCCATTAATGGAGTGAAAGTGCAGAATGAAGGAAAAGAATAATGGAGAAGAAGAAGATTGATATTGAATCAAGTTGGTTGCAAGAAGAAGATGTCGTTAAACTATATAAAGACTACAAACTGAATAACTAACTCCTAACTGAATTGAAAACAGAAAAAGAGTAATTATCTAGTGAGGTAGTCCATATGGTGCGCACTCATGTATTCTCTAGCTTTTCATTTTGTTCTACTACTGTTATTTATGTTCTTAAAATATAACAAAAATGTTAAGAAGAAAAACAAAATTATTTATCGAAAATTGTTACTTATTTATAAAAGAAAATCATATTTTTAAAATAAAAATAAAAATACTTTAGCAAAATTGTTTTATATCAGTAGGAAAGTTATTTTAGTATATACATATATTTCTTACAAGAATGCATATTTTTATCAGTAGTAAAGTCATGATTATTAAAATATTTAGATAATTTTAAATCTTGTATACTTGCTAATGTGGTTCATTTCAAATAAATGTGATGGTCTAGTTGGTAGCAAAATGAGTGTAGGGAGTTGTAATTGTGTAAGGTTACGTGTTCAGGAATTTTTTTTAGAATAACATATTTTAATAAAAAAAATACCAAAATAACATGAATTTGAAAAAAATTACCAAAGTGGCGTACTTTGCATGCATGTTCGCCAATTGAATGGGCGACTGTTAACAATTTGTCAACGAATTCGCCAATCCAATTGGCTAAAGAATGCACATACGCCACACCAATTGGTGAATATGTTGTATTTTTAAAAGCAATTCGCCATATGGATTGGCGAAATGGTCTAATTTTTTTAAAACAAAATTATACATTCGCCAATTCAATTGGCTACACATTTATTTTATAAACAACTTGATCATTGAATCTTTCAGCAAACAATTTGACCATTGAATCTGTCAGCACAATTTGACAATTGAATCTCACTGTATCCTTCCATTGTACCTCAAATATTATTATTATTATTATTATTATTATTATTATTATTATTATGTCCTAATTAATCTAAATTAGTATGTTTCAATTAAAATCCTTCCATTGTACCTCAAATATTATTATTATTATTATTATTATTATTATGTCCTAATTAATCTAAATTAGTATGTTCCGATTAAAATTTTGAACAAGAAATACAATAAATTAAAATTCTAATTTTTTTCATTAATGGATTGTCTTTTTTATTAAAGAATTTAGAAACAATGTTTAAAGAGTTTCTTTCTATTTATTTATTTTTGCAACAATTGAAAAAATATTAACAAATATTTATATCTATCAGTTTTATTTGATTATAATTTTTTCTTAAATATTTAATGTATTAATTATAAGGATGTGACATTAATCACGGTTAATGAAATTGATATCATAATAATTATTGTTATTTAATGGATTGGTTTTATAAATGGAAATGATATTTAACCTTGAAGAAGTTAAATCATATTCTTAAGAATAAGATGTAAAGTTAAACTATATTCTTAAAATAATTTTATTATATAATATTAATATATGTTATTTATATATGTTAGATTATATTATAATAGTTCATTTAATTATTATTATTTTTCTCTTGACTTATATAGAAGTTATAATTATAAAAATTATGTGCCATAAGGACATAGGTTGATATTAACCATATTATTATATATCATAAAAATAATATATCGCGACTGATAAATTAAAATCTTAATAATTGTGATATTAACAAATTTTATAAATGGTAACTTTATCACAAAGTTAATTGATATAAGTAAAATATTATAATATAAATTTCATTAAATAACAATAATTATAATTATCAACCCATTAAATAGAAATTTATAATATCAACCCATTAAATAACAATAATTATTCTGATATCAATTTTATTAACCGTCATAAATGTCACATCTTTGTAATTAATATATTAAATATTAAAAAAAATATTATAAACAAATAAAACTGATAGATATAATATTGGTTAATATTTTTTTTTTCAATTTTGCAAAAATAAATAAATAGAAACAAATTCTGTAAACATTGTTTCTAAATTCTTTAAAAAAAATTGGAATTTTAAAGCCGTATTTCTTCTTCAAGATTTTAATTGGAACATACTAATTTAGATTAATTGGGACATAATAATAATAATAATAATAATAATAATAATAATAATAATATTTGAGGTACAATGGAAGGATACTGTGTGATGGAGGAGTTGAAAAGAATGAATGAGAGAGGGTTTTAAAGGTTGGTGTAAAAGAATGAATGTGATAACTTGTTTACAGGAGCATGTATTTATAGAGAAAAAAATCACAAACTAAAACATTCAACAATTCATTTGGCGAATGCCTTAAAAATCCAAAGACATGCATTTGTGCATGTTCGTCATATGGATTGACGAATTCCTTAATATATTAATTATAAAGATGTGACATTAATCACGGTTAATGAAATTGATATCAGAATAATTATTGTTATTTAATGGATTGGTTTTATAAATGGAAATTATATTTAACCTTGAAGAAGTTAAATCATATTCTTAAAAATAAGCTGTAAAGTTAAACTATATTCTTAAAATAACTTTATTATATAATATTAATATATGTTATTTATATATGTTAGATTATATTATAATAGTTCATTTAATTATTATTATTTTTCTCTTGACTTATATAGAAGTTATAATTATAAAAATAACGTGTCATAAGGACATAGGTTGATATTAACCATATTATTATATATCATAAAAATAATATATCGCGACTGATAAATTAAAATCTTAATAATTTTGATATTAACAAATTTTATAAATGGTAACTTTATCACAAAGTTAATTGATATAAGTAAAATATTATAATATAAATTTCATTAAATAACAATAATTTTAATTATCAACCCATTAAATAACAATAATTATTCTAATATCAATTTTATTAACCGTCATAAATGTCACATCTTTGTAATTAATATATTAAATATTTAAAAAAATATTATAAACAAATAAAACTGATAGATATAAATATTGGTTAATAATTTTTTTTTCAATTTTGCAAAAATAAATAAATAGAAACAAATTCTGTAAACATTGTTTCTAAATTCTTTAAAAAAAATTGGAATTTTAAAGCCGTATTTCTTCTTCAAGATTTTAATTGGAACATACTAATTTATTTTAATTGGAACATACTAATTTAGATTAATTGGGACATAATAATAATAATAATAATAATAATAATAATAATAATAATAATAATAATAATAATAATAATAATATTTGAGGTACAATGGAAGGATACTGTGTGATGGAGGAGTTGAAAAGAATGAATGAGAGAGGGTTTTAAAGGTTGGTGTAAAAGAATGAATGTGATAACTTGTTTACAGGAGCATGTATTTATAGAGAAAAAAATCACAAACTAAAACATTCAACAATTCATTTGGCGAATGCCTTAAAAATCCAAAGACATGCATTTGTGCATGTTCGTCATATGGATTGACGAATTCCTTAATATATTAATTATAAAGATGTGACATTAATCACGGTTAATGAAATTGATATCAGAATAATTATTGTTATTTAATGGATTGGTTTTATAAATGGAAATTATATTTAACCTTGAAGAAGTTAAATCATATTCTTAAAAATAAGATGTAAAGTTAAACTATATTCTTAAAATAACTTTATTATATAATATTAATATATGTTATTTATATATGTTAGATTATATTATAATAGTTCATTTAATTATTATTATTTTTCTCTTGACTTATATAGAAGTTATAATTATAAAAATAACGTGTCATAAGGACATAGGTTGATATTAACCATATTATTATATATCATAAAAATAATATATCGCGACTGATAAATTAAAATCTTAATAATTGTGATATTAACAAATTTTATAAATGGTAACTTTATCACAAAGTTAATTGATATAAGTAAAATATTATATTATAAATTTCATTAAATAACAATAATTATAATTATCAACCCATTAAATAACAATTTATAATATCAACCCATTAAATAACAATAATTATTCTAATATCAATTTTATTAACCGTCATAAATGTCACATCTTTGTAATTAATATATTAAATATTTAAAAAAATATTATAAACAAATAAAACTGATAGATATAAATATTGGTTAATAATTTTTTTTTCAATTTTGCAAAAATAAATAAATAGAAACAAATTCTTTAAACATTGTTTCTAAATTCTTTAAAAAAAAATTGGAATTTTAAAGCCGTATTTCTTCTTCAAGATTTTAATTGGAACATACTAATTTAGATTAATTGGGACATAATAATAATAATAATAATAATAATAATAATAATAATAATAATAATAATAATAATATTTGAGGTACAATGGAAGGATACTGTGCGATGGAGGAGTTGAAAAGAATGAATGAGAGAGGGTTTTAAAGGTTGGTGTAAAAGAATGAATGCGATAACTTGTTTACAGGAGCATGTATTTATAGAGAAAAAAATCACAAACTAAAACATTCAACAATTCATTTGGCGAATGCCTTAAAAATCCAAAGACATGCATTTGTGCATGTTCGTCATATGGATTGGCGAATTCCTTACCCAAAAAACACACATTCGCCAACTGGTTTGGTGAATGTGTGTGCAATTTTTGCCATTAGCCAAAGCATGTGGCGAATGCATGTAATATTTAAACATATTCTCCAATTGAATTGGCGAACATATATATAAACTATGTCATTTTGGTAAAATTTTTGAAAAAATGGTTATTTTGAAAATATTTTTATTAAACTACGTTATTTAAAAATAAAATCACGTATTCAAGTCTCATCTTTCTATTTCATGATTATTAAAATATTTATATCATGTTTTAGAAAAAAAATTTAGATTAATATTGTTATTATTAATTTAATTTTTGGTAACATTAAATTATGTTTGTTTTGGTTTAGAAAGGAAAAAATAATAAAGAAAAATCTATTATATTGAAACTTATGATATCCTATTTATTTACTTTTTTGATTGCATTTTTCTTTTATATTCTACAACCTTTTTATTTATATTTTCATGTTTTTTTGGCTATCATTGTGTTTATTATCATATATAAGAAAATCCACTCTTTGGGTGTAAAGTGGATGAGCTAAAAGCAATTTTTTTTTCTCAAATTGTAACGTACATATTTTGTCTTTAATCTTTAAACCGATCAAATAATGATTGGTCTGTTATTTAAAACCGACCTAATACATTCAGCTTCAGTCTCATTTTCATCTCTATCATATTTTCTAGTGTAGTAGTAGTGGTGGTAGTAGTAGTAGTGGTAGTAGTGGTAGTGGTGGTAGTGGTGGTAGTGGTGGTAGTGGTGGTAGTGGTAGTAGTGGTAGTAGTAGTCGTAGTCGTAGTGGTAGTAGTAGTAGTAGTCGTAGTCGTAGTCGTAGTCGTAGTCGTAGTCGTAGTCGTAGTCGTAGTAGTAGTCGTAGTCGTAGTCGTAGTAGTAGTCGTAGTAGTCGTAGTAGTAGTAGTAGTAGTAGTAGTAGTAGTAGTAGTAGTAGTAGTAGTAGTAGTAGTAGTAGTAGTAGTAGTAGTAGTAGTAGTAGTAGTAGTAGTAGTAGTAGTAGTAGTAGTAGTAGTAGTAGTAGTAGTAGTAGTAGTAGTAGTAGTAGTAGTAGTAGTAGTAGTAGTAGTAGTAGTAGTAGTAGTAGTAGTAGTAGTAGTAGTAGTAGTAGTAGTAGTAGTAGTAGTAGTAGTAGTAGTAGTAGTAGTAGTAGTAGTAGTAGTAGTAGTAGTAGTAGTAGTAGTAGTAGTAGTAGTAGTAGTAGTAGTAGTAGTAGTAGTAGTAGTAGTAGTAGTAGTAGTAGTAGTAGTAGTAGTAGTAGTAGTAGTAGTAGTAGTAGTAGTAGTAGTAGTAGTAGTAGTAGTAGTAGTAGTAGTAGTAGTAGTAGTAGTAGTAGTAGTAGTAGTAGTAGTAGTAGTAGTAGTAGTAGTAGTAGTAGTAGTAGTAGTAGTAGTAGTAGTAGTAGTAGTAGTAGTAGTAGTAGTAGTAGTAGTAGTAGTAGTAGTAGTAGTAGTAGTAGTAGTAGTAGTAGTAGTAGTAGTAGTAGTAGTAGTAGTAGTAGTAGTAGTAGTAGTAGTCTGAATCATGTTTTTTTTATATTTGATATGCAATATGTTACAAAATTATAATATTTGTTTTATTCTTTATTAACTACAAATAATAATCATAAAAAACATATTACAATAATTTATAACACACTCATTATTAAGCATATATTTTTTAACCAAGAAGTTAATAAAATATATAAATCATAATGAATATACTTTTTTGTAACACATCTATTCCCAAATTGTAATGCACATATTTCTGTCTTTAATGTATGAATAAATATTATGAATCATACAATCTATTTGTCATTTATAAAACATAAGTAATGTATGAATAAATAGTATCAAAATTGTATTATATTTTTTATTAATCATACAATCTATTTGTCATTTTTTATTAATCATCCCGATTAATGCCCGCCAAAAAAAGAGCGGGGCAAGCATGCCCGCCAAGTTGAAATGGGCATAAAAGTCTAATCCGCCCCGTCAAGATGGCGGACAGCGGACTTATCCGCCTTCTTTTTTTAATGTATTTTTTTATTTTTTTAAATAAATTAGATGGTTTTGTTTTACATTTCAATAAAAAAAACATTAAACCAATATTTTTTATTTTTTTAAATAAATTAGATGGTTTTGTTTTACATTTCAATAAAAAAACATTAAACCAACATTTAGAAAGTTTAAATTGGTTATTTGGAAGGTGAAACTAAAATGACTTATGATTTGAAAAAAGTTATGTAATCAATTATGGTATTTGGTTTTTTGGAAGATACCTTAAAAAGTGTTTATTTTATAGTTGAGTGTGCTTTGGCAGGCGTCGGGTTTTGGCGTAGCAGGCTTTGGCGGGTGGCAGTCCCAAAATCCCAATCTAACCCGCCATATTTTGGCGGGTGTGCGGACCAGCCCGACGGACCATGACCCGTTTTGCCACCCCTAATTTCCTCCTACATGTATGCAATTTTTTTCATATTTTCACTCCATAAATAATATTTAAATATACTTGTCATATTTTAATTGAAAAATAGTTTAAACCACACCTAAAGAATTATATCTAAGTTTTCTCCTTTATAAAATTTAAAATTTTAATCGCACAAGTTCATCAATTATCAATATATATATATCTATATATAATATAAAGTTATTTGGGGTCAATTTCATTCAAATATGAAATACTATAGTACAGATACTCACAGGTACATATATGGTACTGATATTAACACATTTAATTAAATATTGAATAATAACAAGAATAAATTTACTATTGACTTAAATATTTTCATAAATAATTCCAAAACAAAATTATTTATATATAGAAATAATTATGTCGTTGATTCAAATGATTCAAATATTTTTATATATAGAATAATATATTTTATTTGTAAATTGATTTTAATCAATAATATATTAAATTGTTATTACTAATTAAATTATATAATTTGATTGAATATATCTTCACTATATTTTGTCAATTTAAGATTTTTATTATTGTAAAATATTTTATTATCATCAAATATTTTTAAACAATGTCATTTTTTATAAACGAGACTAAGTTTACTATTGATTCATATATTTTTATAATTAATGTCAAAACAAAAATAATATTTATCATTCTTATCAACGGGAAAAAAATTGGTGATTCAAATCCTTAATTATTATTTTTTAAAACACAGGTACTGATATGACACATATAGTACTGATATATCAAAGTATTAAATATTAACGAGAACATGAAGTTACTGATATAAATATTAAACAATAACAGAATCATAAATTTACTAATTAAAATATTGATACCCGAGAAATTGATTCTATCTATTTTTAAATATACATTATTTTTTTTATTTAATAATTTTTATTAATTAATTAATTAGATACTTTTTACTTTCAAATTTTAAATATAAACAAATAAATTCTTAAAACAAATACATTCTAAGAACAAACGCGAGTCACTGACGTATATCCGTGCGAACGCACTGGTATCATACTAGTTAGTATTAAGAAGAGATCCTAAATCTTCCTAAATTAATACACTGTCATTTAGAATCCAAAAAGATACCAAAACCACACTTCTTAATATATTTATTATAGTTATTATAGTTATTATATTAATTGTAATTATTATAAAAAATCCAAGATAAGTTATTATTATTATTATTATTATTATAAGATTGGAATCCAAATATTGCAACAACAAAAAAACACGCTTACCGAATACCTTAATTTCCATTGAAATCCAAATCTCAATTTTCTAAAGCAATTATACTATTTCTACGTTAGAAAAACACAATTTCATTCCATCTCAAATCAATCTCCAATCAAACTCATTTAAAACATTTCCTAAACTAAAAGTGGAATAAATCATAACAAATAATATGAAAATCACAATCATTAAAGCTTATTTCATTATAAAAACACAACAATGATACATTCAGAAAGAGAGGGCATTTAGAAATCGGGAAATAAAAAGAAAAATTTTCATCAGCTTCTCAACAAGTTTTTTAGAAAAAATTCACTAGAAGTACAACAATATCAAAATTCAAACAAAATCCAGGGAAAAAAAACAACAAGAAGGTAGAAGAAAGAAGCTTATTCAAATAGATTCAAAGCGCCGCCAACAATCTAAACAGTTCATCATCGGAATCACACGATAAGACATTTTTATATTGATTATTTAGCTTGGTTTCCGATTAATTATATTATAATTTTTTGTAATTTACATAATATTATGCGAGATATTTGTGTGTTTTTGCAGGTATTCTAATTTATAAGACTTGTAGAAGATATGAGCTAAAATGATGAAGAAATGAAGTCTTTATTAGAAGAAATGAAGACAGATGACAGAAAATAAAGGATTTTGTAATTCTACTGTATGACGCTCGTCACAAGGCCATGACGTCTGTCACACTATGCTTAAGTAGGACGGTCTTCTTGCACACAAGACATCCGTCTAGGTTATAAATGCAAAAATTGAAATGCGCTACTTAGTCAAAAACCTGAAAGAGTGCCGCTACGTATTATGCTCGTTCAAACCTCGTCTCAGTCAGTGTAGCCTAATCAAAGCCCAACAACTTTATTTCCTGAATTTTCTCAACAACATTCGTACATCAGAATTTATAAATTGAAGCCAGAGAAAATTTGCAAAGGGAGCTTTGACCAAGACTTATTATGCCGTTTTGCATTCGGAGCCCATTTTTATTTTATTATGTTTAGAGCGTTGTTTAATTTTATTTTTCTGCAATAATTTTCCGTTTCCGTTTTCGTACCTTTACCGAATTAGTAATAGCTTCCTACATTGGGAAGTTATTTTACCTTTTATTGTTTCAAGTCATTGCCTTTCTAGTTTTATTTTTCGCAAGAGGTTTACTATGCCATGTCGTTTTGCATTCGGAGCCCATTTTTATTTTGTTTTGTTCAGAGCTTTGTTTTATTTTATTTTTCTGCATTAATTTTCCGTTTCTGTTTTCATACCTTTACCGAATTAGTAATAGCTTCCTACATTGGGAAGCTATTGTACCTTTTATTGTTTCAAGCCACTATCTTTCTAGTTTTATTTTCCGCAAGAGGTTTACTACGCCAACACTGTACTATTGTCCAGGTTTATTATGGAATTAATAAAATTGCCTTTATTTTTATTTGGTATGCGTTCTGCCATTGTTTACATCCTTTATTTATTTATGCTTGTTTTAATTAATATGTATGGCTAAAATACTTAATCGGTATGTAATTGATTAACCGGAATGGATTTAATAGATCTAGGCTAAAATTATAAACAAACTTATTTTTTGTTTCGATTTCTTAATTTAAAATCAGCTTTTATTACGAAAGTAAAAAGGTAACAGGGTTAGGATTAAGACCACGGGAGTGTGAGGTTTTAACTGGATAGCTGAAATCGAACATTAGTTTTAAATACAGTTGAAGTGCTTTAAAGTTAGTTAGAATATATAGGTTTTCAAAAAGTACTTTTAACTCAATTTGATACAGCGAGAGCGCTCAATCTGACTTAGGAGTATAGTTATAGGCAAGACTACAAGAGTGTGAGTTGACAATTTTTAAACCGATATTTTCTACAGAAATATATTTTGACCAATTTTTATAGGCCGATAATTTATTGAATCCGTGAAGGCATATTAATTACGTACCGATATTCTATCATAATATAATTTAATTAAAATTCTTAATTCCCTGTTTCGTTTAAATTAAAACGTCACTCGCCTTAGCTAAACATAGTAACACCTGAAAGCATTAGTTTGATTATCAAGTCTCTGTGGGATCGATATATTTATTACTACGTGATTAGGTTGTATACTTGCAGTTAGTACCCTTAAAACTCATAAATTCGCGATCAACGATACCAAACAGGGAATGTTCAAACCCAAACATCAACTAAAAACTCAGAACATTCAAACTTAAATACAAAATATCATCAGCAGAATCCCTTTAATCTCCGTCCACAACCTTCATCCAAAAAAATGTGAGTTAGATTTATATATGGTTTATTTTTTGCTACAAAAGACTATAGAAGACATTCAACATCATTCACTGTCACAGAAAGCTAAAAATTAAAACATAAGTTGCCATATTCATTTTAACACTAACCTTCTAAAATTAAAAATTGATAGCTAGAATCGAATATAAACAGAAACATCAAGTAAGAAAATCTTGATAATTTCACGACAGCTCCATCAATATACAACTGTGGTTAATTTATAGGGAGCAAGCTAATGTTCAATTTTTGCAACAAATCCTAACATTCTTACTGTAACAAAAACACAAAGTCACCTTCCTCCCCAATTCTCCACAACATAAGCTAATTTTTCCACCATTGCAATATAAACTACAAACATGTTAAACCAATAATTGATTCTTCATTTAGAAATTCATCAAATAAATAAATGAACAAATACCTGCTTCAAACAATGCATAACAACAATGTAATCCCATGACCTGATGAAAACCTATCATAAAACAATGTAACAGCAATAGTAAAACAATCAGAACGAATAATAACAATAAACAATGGTTAACAGAGTTAATGAATCAAACTATAAAATACAAGATTCAAAATGCATAAATTGAACCCTAAACATCAAAAGGAAAATCAAAAGTTAAAATTGAGTAAGTTCAGAAGGTAACTCAACAGATCCATCAAACTCATAAGATTTAACATGTTATTAGAAAATCTACCTGAATAAGTTAGTAACAAAACTTAAATTGATAAAATCATACAAAAACTTTTTCGAATTCGACCACCACAACACTCATTGGAAATTTGTTTCCACCACCACCACACTTGTCACCGGAAACCCGTTTTCACCACCACCAAACTCATCGCCGGAAACCTGTTTCCACCACCACCACACTCATCGTTAAAACAAAATATCTTTAAAAAAACATAGCAAATGGTGAAAACTTCAAAATATTTTTTGTTAGAAACGAACAAACCTCGATCTGCACCATTTATGTGAACGTTTACTCCTTGTTAGAATTTGTGGAGTAAGAAATTGAAAAACCCGTTGAAAAACCATAAATTGTTGTAAAACCGACAAAAATGCAAGATCCCGTCGGAAATGTTAGATCCTTTGTGGTATCCCCTAACGCGTGAGCCAACAACACCAAACCTAAAACAAAAAACACTACATCAAAATCAAAATTGAAAGAGAGAGAAGATGGATAAATTGGAAGTCCAATGAAGTTGCAGAGCGAGAGAAGACGAATGAAAGAGAAAGCAGAAAGAGAAGTTGTGGTAGAGAGAAGTGATGGGTAGAATCCCTGCAAACAAATCAGAAAGATGAGAAATATATATATACATACATACATATATATATATATACATCTATATATATATATATATATATATATATATATATATATATATATATATATATATATATATAGAGAGAGAGAGAGAGAGAGAGAGAGAGAGAGAGAGAGAGAGAGAGCGAAATGGAAGAGAGAGAAAGAGTGAGAAAAAATGAAGGAGAAACGTGAAAGATGGAAGTTAACAAAAGGGAAACAAGTTTTTATTAAAAGAATATGTTCATTCAGTTTAGAAAGACCAAAAAACAAATTTAATAGGTGTAAGAAAAATAGATAGATATGGGTAGATTTGTATTTTTCCTAAACTAATATTTTCTTATATGGTAGATAAGTAGAATGTTGTGAGTTTTAGTTGGAAATCGGGTACTTCTAGAGTTATCAATTAGTTGGATTAAATAAATATAAATGGGATGTAAATTAAATATTGGATAAATAGAAGGGGATATAAATCATCGAATTAAAATTTTGTTGTTGAAATAGAGAATGGTTCAGAGGTTTTATGTGCCGTAAAGGTACTGCTAAAGCTTAAGGGAAATATGTATCGGTTTGCGGTAAGACTTACAATGTTGTACGTGATAAAATGTTAGCCGGTTAAGAATCGTGAGAATAAAGTAAATGTATAAGAGATGAGGATATTGTGTTGGATGTGTGATAAGACTAGGAAACTTTGAATTGTTAAAATATATCCCTAATGAATTTATGTACACTTTTTCCATATACATATAAATAGAATCATATATAAAATTTCCATAATCAAAATGTAGGGAAATACTCAATTTTTTTAAATGACCATATTTTTTTAAGATGATTATAATTGAGACCTAATAGTAAATAATTGTGTTTTTAAAGTTCCCATTACGTCGATTTTAACAATTGTCATAATGTATCATAAAAAATGGTGGTTTTATTAAACGTCATAGTAAAACATTCACAATTACATGATTTATTGTAGTGAAAGATTTTATGTATAATGCTAGTTGGAAAAAAAGGAATTGTTGAAAACACTTACAACTCTCTGGGTAAAGTCGGGATGTGTGTTTTTGTTTGGGTGATTCTTTAACATGCATAGTATAACCATTTATCTTAACCGAGTATATGGTAGCTAAATTTTTTATGTGTTTCTTTTTAATTCATCTTGGTGCATTCTAAGAGCACACCATTGAACAAAATGAGTCTAACTCGATTATTTAATCACTCACTAATTTATCCATATTTTTTAGATCATATAAGTTCTTGTAATATCTATACAATATATAAAGGAAATACTTTGTTTTGGTGTAGTCCTTTTTTCTACCATTTTTACCCTTATTTTATTTTGTAATTTACTTAATAACTTCTTATTAGTAATTTTCACATAACTTTTATTATTAACTTCCACATAACTTCCTTTTTTTTAATAAGCAAGAGATTTCATTAAGACGAGAACTAAGGGTTCTCGAACCTTAATGCACAAGAATCAACCCCAATACAAAACAAAAAAAAAAGGGAAAAGAAAATTGCTAACCAATTAACCCTATGAAATAAAAAACATCGGATTTTTACAAAAGTCATATTGCAATTGGGTTTAACAATTTCCCCTAACAAGGACCATTTCCAAGCTGAAATTTTGATGTTCTAAACAATATCCAACACATTTCAAGAATGTCATTCAAAAATGATCCCGTTCCGAACGATACAAATATTCAAAATAGTAGCCATCCAAAAAATACCAATTTTCCTCTTCTTCACTCCTTGAGACAAACAAAAATGATTTCATCTCATGAAGCTTTCTTTACAACACAACAAGTCGAACCCAAAAATATCTACAAAATCAATTCACTCCCTAATTTCCTTTCAAATCAAAGAAACCATCGAATAAGAGGAGAATAAATGATGATTCTTTTCCATACAAGAAGAACAAAAAACACAAAGAGAATTATTAATCGAGAAGACAATACCTCTATACGACAAGTTTTTCTTCGTTGGAAGCCTATCCCAAAAAACACGCCACCCAAACGCCTTAATTCACATAGGGATTTCCAATCTCCAGAGAGTATGACATCCTTTCCACCCTCCGTAATCCCGAGATGAAAGTGTAACACTTGGCTGCCTATTGACATCCACCCAAAAAATTTGATTTTCCGAAAGGAAACTGTGACTGTCGTCCATCCTCCCATTAACGACTTGCGCAATAAAAAACACCCCTTGCTGACTTGGATACCGTATACTGTTGTCGGATGAAGAAACAGCCGCAGAAGGTGATCCCCCCGCAGGTCTGCTACTACCTACTTCAGAATTATCAATGGCAATACTAGCAGACTGTGGAGAAATAATAGAACTCGTTGCTGTTGCTAAATTAATTGGACATGCAAGTGCACTTGAAACAAAAACAACAGAGCCAGCAAAAATCTCATAATTCACGTCATTTAACATAGGGCCTGCATGAGCAACATAGTTCTTATCATTCAGCACCAGTCCTGCATGAGTACCATAGGAAAAATCAGCAGGGCCAGCAAAAAAACCAGTAAAATAACTTCCCACACGAAGAGACCTGTCAACACCAGTCCCGCTACCGGCCACTGCACCAGATGCCGACAAACTTCCCAACCTCACAGACCTCGTACCAACCGCATACGACCTTCCATAATACCATCTAGATTCCGACAAACTGATATCTCGCATAACAACATGATTGTCCTCGAAACCAGTTGCACCAGAACTGACGAGTGCAAACTGATCACGAGAAGGAGAAATCATGTCCATCCTTCTAACCCGTCTATTAGCACCATCCAAAAAACCAGCCCCTTGCCCAAAATGATGAACATTGCTCGGCATACTCGAATTCCTCTTACCATCCAATATGATCAAGCAAGATTTCACCGAGTAACCATTAATGGCATCCGGTAACCACAAGAAGATATCCTTATTATCGGTGTTTGGACCTGCAAAAAACAAAAAATGATGTAAGTCAAAAGAGATTCTTCGATGTTAATATCCCTAGGGGTCTCAATACCGAATTCATCCTATCTTTAACACTCATTCAGCCAACCTCCCATACTGGCAACCGAAACATTTTGAAGTTTAGAAGCATTGAACAAATTCTGAAATTTCTCCTTTAATGTAATATTCCCACTCCATTTAGCATGCCAAAAAGAAGCGTCGTATATTTTTCCCACTTCCACCTTACAAAACTACGAGAACAAACCTCCACAAACCTTATTTTCAATACGAACAAGGTCTTTCCACCAAACCGATTTGGAACTACAAGAACGGGAATTGTCACACCCTTTAAACATGTTCAAACAAATGTCTCTGTAACGCGCTTTTAACATGTTATACCACAAGAAATTCCCCCCTTGAACAATCCTCAATTTCCATTTCATAAGAGGCATAACATTGATATCTTACAAACACCTAATCCTTAACCCACCTCTTACACAAGGAGAACACACTTTCTCTCAACCAATCCAATGAATCTTCCTAAGATCCTTCATGCCGCCCCAAAGGAAACTACTTTGAATTGAGGTAATCACTTTGGCTATCTTTACTGACATCCGATAAAAGGATATCATGAAAATAGATAATGAACAAAGAACCAATTTGAGTAAAGTTATCCTACCTCCAAGACTAAGCGCCCGATATTTCCAACTAGCGAGCCTATTCTTAATCTTATCCACCATCCTATTCCGCATCGAAATTCTTCTCGGATTATTCCCAATAGGAATTCCAAGAAAAGTGAAGTTACTCTCTTCCCTCCTACAACCAAGAAAAGAAGCCTCACAATCCAAAGAAAAAGGAATTGGTATTGATTCCAATTAGTTTGCTTTTGTGGTAATTAATCCCCAATCCCGACACAACCTCAAAACTCCTAATAATCGCCTTTAAAGCCCACATATTCTTCCAAGAACTCCCTCCAATAAGCAAAGTATCATCCGCAAATTGGAGAATATCCACCTTTCACCCACCATTAACAACAACACCTTCGAAATCACCATTAGCCACCGCTTTTCCTACCAAACCCGATAGAGATTCCGCCACAATAACGAAGAGGAAAGGAAAAAGAGTATCCCCTTGTCTCAATCCTTTATCCACCTTAAACTCTTTGGTAGGACTACCATTAACTAACACCGACATGTCACCATTAAACACCAAAAGCTCCATCCACCGCATCCAAACTAGCCCAAACCTCATTCTCTGCATCATATATCTAAGAAAATTCCAACTCACTTTGTCATAGGCCTTCTCAAAATCAACCTTGAAAAAAGTACACGGATTACCTTCCTTTTTACACCAATCCACTAGTTCATTAGCAACAAGAACACCATCCAACAGTTGTCTCTGGGGCACGAAAGCACTTTGGCAAGGAGAAATAATAGTATGCAAAATTTCCTTCAAACTCCCTGCAAGAAGCGTAGAAATGATCTTATATAAACTTCCCATGAGACAAATGGTTCTATAATCATCGAGACTCAAAGGGTTACGCACCTTCGGAATAAGTGCCAAAAAGGATGAAGTAACCGCTTTTGAAAGAATCGTACCCAAATGGAACCCATTAAAGTAATACATAAAATCCTCTTTGAAAATGTGCCAACATTTCCAAAAGAAACATAAAGAGTAACCATTAGGACCTGGACTTTTCAAACCATCACAACCCCGTAACACCTCTCTAATTTCCTCCTCCATAAAAGGGTCCTCCAGCATCGATTTATCTGAGTCCTTAAGCCTATTAAATAAAACTCTATCCAGGATAGGTCTCACCTCTTCTTCTTCATGAAATTTGTTAGCAAAATTATTCCTAACACCCTCCTTAACCTTAGACACTGAGTCAACCTTGTTTTTTTTTCCGGATTAATCGACCCAATATAATTACGCCTCCTCCTTTATTTCATCACTCTATGAAAAAGCCTACTGTTATTATCCCCTTCATTGTTCCACTTCAATCTGACCTTCTGAATAAGCATATTCTCTTTGATTTGAAGATTTAACCAATACCTACTAGAGACCTCCTTCCTTTTAATAAAAATCTCTTCTGAAGCTCCAATATCAGTATTAGCTAGAGCATCATCTGCTTCGCACATATCCCTAAAATTATCCTCCATCTCCATCTCAAACCAACCAAAAACATTCGAATTTCACCACCTTAGTTTCCCTTTGAGCAACCTCAACTTCTCTTTTAACATGAAATCACTCCTCTCATACACCACCAACTTCCTCCACTCCTTCTCAACAAAGGGAATAAACCCTTTTGTCTGTGAACCTCTCATTATTAACTCTGAAAGGTTTTGGCCCCCAATCAGAACCATCTACCACCAACCAGATAGGACAGTGATCAGAGACCTCCCTCCTCCCTATCAACTGTCCAACCATAACCCATCTATCCATAATGACATCAGAAACTAAGAACCGATCAATCCAACTCATGGATTAACCGTCTCCACTAAACCAACTAAACTTCCTCCCTTTACAAGGAAAATCCACCAACTGACTTTTATCGATAAAAGTACGAAAACCAACAATTTCTGAAGATTTGTAGGTAACATCCCTTCCTTTCCTTTACCTCGCATTTTTAATCGCGTTTAAATCTCCACCAAAATTCCATTCTCCGTCTGAACCTCTCTCATTGGCCTCCAAGAGCCTCTCCCAAAGAGCCCTCTTCTTAGCCAACTCACAAGACGAATACACATTGACGAAATAAAAGACCAAACCATTCCAGATGACCTTGATACCCAAGAAACCCTCACCTCTAAAGCTAGTGATGACTTCAAAATTTCCTTCTTTCCATAAGGTAATTAAACCTCCAGAGGCCTCTCTAGATTCTGAAAAGGAAAACCATATTCCTTCACCCTTCCAAAGCTCCTTGAAAGTTTAGATTCTTGTAACAAAACTATATCAGCTTTACCTTTCATTATCACTTCATTAATCCCCCTCCTTTTTAACAAACTACCACCCCCTCTGATATTCCAGGATCTGATGATCATTGAATATTCACATTAGACTCCATCTGAGATAAAAATCTTACCTTGTCCACTTCTTCTTCCTCTGAAATGTTAATCGTATATGATTTATTCAGATCAACATTATGAACCCCCAAGCTGGCCATCACTTTCGACAACTTCTCTCCTGCACTACTATTGAAATTCTCCCAAATTCTGTAGTTATTCCTGAAAATGATTGAATTCTCCGATTGTTCACCATACAAGAGGGATCGATCCCCACTACCTGCTGGATTCATAAAAGTGTCACCAACTAAAGGAATAATCCCTTTTTTTCCACCATCTCCCCTCACCCTTTTATTAATCGTACCATATAAACCATTCATATTCTTTCTAAAGTCCTCTTATGGCAAAAAAAAACCTGGTTCATAACATTGTCTATACCGCAGTTTCTTTGGCCTTCTCTCCAACATATTTGAATCAGAAAGATCCATTCCCTTAACAATAATCTCAACACCACCAACAGAGTTAACAACCTTTGATCCGCTAAAAGACGAAGAAATGGGATCAGTACTCGACAAGGAGGTCCTCGGATATACCCGTTTCTAGACATGTTCTTTGCCAATCCCACCGCACCATCAAAAATCCCTTCCCCTATAGGAAGGTAAAAAATTTGTCTCCTCATGTCTCTTTCCCACCAATCTGTTATCAAAGTCTCCCACATTAGTATCGTCAGAGACATCATGAGATAATTCGCAATCATCATCACCATGCTAAGATTCCTCCTCAATTAAGCCCCAAAATGATCCTCACCGCCATTTGCAACAGAAGTATTGTTACTATCCGGCCAGTTGTCTTATGTTCCCGTCGATTGTTCAGATTTCCGACTCTGATTACCTCCCCCTGAGGATTCCTTAAGGATACGAACCGGGCCAAAAGAGTCTTCTCTTAGCACTAAAGAGAAAATAGTGCCATCAACTTCAACTTTCAGGCTCGAACACAATTCGTCACTGGTTTTCATCAAAACGAGAATTCTCCCAACATCAAAATTCAACCCTTTCATAATATTGTCGTCTACACTCACAAAAGATCTTATAGTATCTCCAACCAGTTTAAAAAAAACTCGTATCCCACACATGTACACGCACACCATAAACCCCCACCCACATGACTCTTTCTTCGTCGATAAAATTCTCCTCCCAAGGCCCAATAAAAACAAACCACTCTTTCCACCAATTTTCTCCCTCCCTAATCAAGTCGGCAATAAAACCTTCCTCCAGATCTTCCAAAAGACACAGATTACCTCACATCGGTGTAATTTTGATTGATAGAAGATACTTCAATCTTAAAGTTAGTTTGTAGATTATAAGTAGAACCTGGGATAAGAAATTTCCCCACAAAAGCTTTCTTCAACTTCTCCTTATCGCTCTTATCGGAAGCAAAACACACAATCGTTCCCGAATCTTCCCCTTTAGAAATCCCATTTTGTTTTCCTACCACTTCTGTATTACCAGCCCTTCTAAAAAGGCCATGATATTTACCCTTAACCCCCTGCCAAATCACCATTCCCCCTACCAAACCAGAAGGTTTAGGATAACCAATACCCCTCCCAAAACGTGGTAAATTTGCATGGATTTTTTTCCCATCCACCATAACATTATCAAGTTTGACCGCCAATAACCTCGCACCGCCCCTTCCCTAAACCTCACGAAACCAAATTGCTTCCCGAATTTGTTTCTTTTCGGAGGGATAACCACTTCCACAATGTCCCTTTCACAACCAAATAAAGCAAAGATATCAACCGCTTTAATTCTATCGGGTATTTCTGAAAAGAAAATCAAAATAATCCCCTTCTTCTCAGTAACACCTCCCCCATTCCATCCTAACGGAAAAGAATCTCAACACAATTTCTCTGCGAAAACCTCTTCTCTTCACTTCGGTCCACCCCTTAGAGCATGGCATAAACCTAACCGACCAACGGATATCACCTAAGCCGCCTAAACAAAAACTATCAGAAAATCAGTACCTCCGCCAATCCTAGAAAAAACCGTAAGAGCCAAGGTCCCTATCCCTAAGGATAGGAGTTTAAACCGAAAACTCCTAGACTTAATCCAGAACTAGACAGTACCAAAATTCCAAAAAAAAAACAAAAGGTCAGCAGAACAAAAAAACAATAGGGGGTCCAACAACATAGTACTACCTCAAAAATGACCGTAGAACTGAAGCTAGAACTGTAGCCGCAAACAAAACCCAAACATGGCAGAAAGCTAAAACCTTACCAAAGAAACGAAACCTGAAGCCACAAACAAGACCCAAAGATAGCCATTACCAATTTCCACATAATATATATTTTTTAAATTATATTTAAATAAAAATTATCGTTTATATTTTCATCCACACACATTAAAAAACGGACAGACGGGCACTCGTATACCCATCTGGACGTTAATTGACAACCATATTAAAAAAAATATTTAATATTATAAATAATGAGTGGTATCTTACCTAAGATATGAGAATGTCTTGTTATTTGGCATAATACTCAATAATAGTCATATCTATAAATATCCTTTTTGCTTTGAAAATTATTGTCGATTATAAGAGATATTACGTATTTCAATGTTAACTATCAAGATATGTGTTTAAATCTGTTGTATTATTTATTATTATTGTTGTTAGTGGAAAAAAATTGATTTCTTTTAGTTTTAATGGGTTAGACTTTAGAGTACCCCTAGAGTTCTATTTATTGAGCTTACCGTTAAAAAATTGATCATTATAGTTCTAAATTAGACATATTGGTTTCTATATGTTTAAAACTTTTATACAACAGTGTCTATTTATTTTTTTCAATTTTGCAAATTGGTTTTGCATTTTTCCATAATTTGGAATTGGTCTATCAATTTTTTTTCATTTTAAAATTTTACAATTTTTTAAAATTCTCATTTTTAACTTCTTAAAAGTCAAATTTTCTTAAAATTTTCCATTATTTTATCCAAACACATTCGGAGAGTTTTATTTTATAAAAGATAAATTATAGATCTCTTGTTGCTCATGTGTTTCCATTGCTCCTTTTTTGTTAGTAGTGTTGGATGTTGGATCAGAATTTTCTATTTGTGTGAGGGTTGAATACCACTAATATTCTTTTTTATTGTCATTTACTTTTAGAAGAAAAAAATAGCTTTGATTATGTTTGGCAAGACATATGCAGTGTAATTCTAGTGTATTGGATTCTGAGTTCAAGAGTTTTTTTTGACAATGTAGTCATGAGGATGTAAAAGTATTACATTTGAAAAAAGTATAATAGTATAGGATGTAAAATTATTACATTTGAAAAAATTGTTAAATTCAAGAGTGAATAGTTGATTTTTACATTGATTATAAATTAGTAAAATATTAGATATATTAAAAAAAAAAGCTAACTCTATGTTATATCCAATTATTTGAGATATTAAGTAGAGATGTGATCCTTTGTAATGAATAAATTTATGACAAAATTAAGAAACTGATTAAAAGATTATTCTAAGTATAAAAAAAATCGATAATTCATGAGTATATATATATATATATTATTTAATTCAACTAAAATCAAGAGTTCTAATATTTATATTATTTAATTCAACTAAAATCAAATAATTCTAACAAGTTCTTGGTGACTCACTGTCTAAGAAACTGTTGGGAGTATGATATCTTCTAGAATGCTTAATTACCATTATTCTCTCACTTTCTACTAGGGACCACATAATCATTAAGGTACTCGGACTTTCCACACTTTCTTTTAGGCCTAAGATGAGGGAATCTTTCTTCTGTACTGTCAGAACCCCCTATAATATGCCATGTGTCTTCGAGAAACACTTTGTCCTCAAGGTTAAATTGTGGGTATGTATTCTTGATGTGATCATAATCTTCCTAAGTTGCGTCTTCGGGAAATAATCTCTTCCATTGAACGAGCACATGAAGAACTTGTATTCCTTCACGCGGTTTTCAATCTAAGACTGCCAAAGGTTGTATTAGAGGTTCATTAAGCACAACATCTGGATGGAGTTCTAGTTCAGACACTGTATTGCTTGTACATAATTTTAGCTATGATACATGGAAAACTGGGTGTATTTTACTAGAGGAAGGCAGTTCCAACTATAAGGCTACTTCACCAATAGCCTTCATTATCTTGAAGGGCCATAAAACCTCTTAGATAGTTTTTGAATTCGTCGACCCTCTACAAAATTTTGTTTATATGGTCTCAGTTTCACAAACACTAAGTCACCCACAACAAATTGGTAAGGAATTCGACCCCTGTCAATAGTTGCTTTCATGTTTTCTTGGGCTTTAGTAAGCTTCATCTTTAATTCTTACATCACTTTGGTTCTGTCATAAATACTTTCTTTGACAGCTTGTACGTTAGTGCTTACAGTCATATAATCCTGCAATTTAGGAGGCTCCTGCCCATAAACCACCTGGAAGGGAGAAACACCAGTGGAGCTATGGACTGCAGTATTATAGTACCATTCTGCCTAATGTAAGAAATGGCCCCAACAACTGGTTTGTGTACAAAGCATCTGAGGTATTTTTGCAACATTTTGTTAATAGCTTTAGTTTGGATATAACTTTTAGGGTGATACGCTGACGACATTCTCAGTTTTGTACCATTAAGTTGAAACAATTCCTGCCAAAAATGGGTCATGAATATGGGACCTCTGTCGGAGACCACACTCTTTGGCATCCCGTGCAATTTACAGACCATGCGAGCAAAAAGTTCTGCCACTTTAGAAGTTGTGAGTTGTGTCAGTAACATGCCAAAATGGGTAGCCTTGGAAAGTCGGTCTACTACCACTAGGATTACTGTGTGATTTTGGAATGAAAGGAGACCTACTATAAAATCCAACGATATGTTTTCCCATACTTTATCCGGAATGGGAAATGGCTGGAGTAATCCATAAGGGACATGATTAACCGGTTTCATATGTTGGCATGTCACACATTGTCGTATGAAGTCAATTACATCTCAGCATATACCTTCCTAAAATACATTTTCCTACAATCGTCCTACTGTGTGATGTATTTCGTTGTGTCCCAATTGGTGACACATGGAATTCCTCCAACAACATATGTTTGAAAAGAGATCCCTGCAGTATAAAGAGCCTTCCTTTGTGGAAACAAGCCATCAGGATTGGTTTGGATTGGTTTGGATGTTATGAAGCAATTGTTGGAATGTCTCATCCTGAATGAATTGTTCTTTAAGCTTCGTGATGAATTTTAAAATGGAGACAATGAACACGAGAGAGAGAGAGAGAGAGAGAGTTTGCAACTTTGTTTTTAACATCGGGCTTGTATATAATCTCATAGGAATACCCTAAAATTTTCGCCAAATAAAATTGATGCTCCAGAGTTTGTATCACTTGTGTCATAAGTTCCCTCAAACCCCTTTGATCAGTGTGAACTGTAAATGTTCCCCCTAAAATATAAGTTCTCCATTTCTTAATTGAGGACATATTGGCACACATCTCTCACACATAAGTGGATGCCCTCACTATTCTAGGGCTGAATTGGTTGCTATAATTAGAAATGGGATGTGAATTTTGAATTAACACAAATCCCATACCTGCACCTTATGCATTAGTCTCCAAAATAAACTTCTCTTGGAAATTAGGTAATGCTAATACAGGAGCTTATGGCATTGCCCACTTCAAGGCCTCAAAAGTTTTAGTTGCTTTATTACTCCATTCAAATGTGTCCTTCATCAGAAGTTGAATGAGTGGTGTTGCGATACTGGAATATCCTTTGGCGGTTTTTCTGTAGAACCCTATCAATCCGAGAAACCCGCGTAATTGTTTGATATTGGAAGGAGTTGGCAAATTCATCATGGCGTTGATTTTTCCTGATCCTGGCCTACACCTTCCAAGGATACTATGTGTCCCAAGTATTCAATTGAATTTTGGGCAAAGGAACATTTGGATTGTTTCAAGTAAAACTCATGTGTCAGTAAACACTAAAATACAACTTCAAGATGTTGCAGGTGATCCTTGAGTGTAAGACTGTACACCAAGATGTCATAAAAAAATACAATGATGAAACGACGTAGATACAGTTCACAGATTAGGTTCATAGTGGTTGGAATGTTTATGGTGTGTTGCAGAGCCCAAAGGGCATAACCAAGAACTCATAATGTCCTTGGTGTGTGCGAAAAGTTGTCTTATGAACCTCATAGGTGCACATACGTATCTGATGGTATCCTAAATGTAAATCCAGCTTCGAAAACCAATGAGTTCCATAGAGTTCATCTAACAACTTATTTGTGGATGGTACGAGAAATCGATCCTTGATAGTGATTGCCTTTAACGCCCGATAATCCATGCAAAACCGCCAGGTGTCGTCTTTTTTGCGTACCAACAAAACAGGGGAAGAGAATGCACTATTAATGGGTTGAATTAAGCCTTGAATGAGCATCTTCTTGATTTGGTTTTCGATTTCCTGTTTCTGGAAATGTGGGTAACGGTAAGGCCGCACATTCGCAGGGTCTGCATTGTTTGTGAGGGTAATCTTGTGATCCGCGAATCGTTGAGGTGGCAGTGTAGAATGGGGTTGAAAAATCTTGTTGTATTTGTTGAGTACTTAAGAAACACATTTGTCCTAAAGTTCCGGTGATGACGGAGGCTCTTCTGGTGTGAATAGTTGGAATTGGATGTATGTATCAATAGCATGATTATCCATCATTCTCTGCAACTGGTGTAGGTTTTCTTCACTAGGGCCAGGTTTAGGAACACCATTAAGGTAAACTGAGGAACCATTGATAGTAAAACTCATGGTCAACTGCCCATAATCCATTATAATTAGTTATAAGGTTTTAAGCCACTGCACCCCTAAACCCAATTATGCACCATAAATAGGCAGGATGAACAAGTCCACATGAAATTCCTGCTTGCCCAAAAAAAGAGAAACATTGCGACACATAGAAATGCAGTGTAACTCCTCGTCATTGCCAACCAAGGCTTTAAAAGAGTGTGTTGGTTCAGTAGTGAGTGTAACACCCCAAAGTCGATAATAACTATTTGTTGATTTAATTTGGATATATGATGATTTTTCTTTGATGTTATGATGTTGTGTTGTTTAAGTAAATGTGGTGGAATATTTTAATAATAGTAATAGTGAGGATAATTAGGTGGAATTATTCGAATTATTATTATTAATTAAAATAAGAGAAATAGAAGTGGGATGGCATGTTGGTCTTTTGGTGATGGATAAGTGAAGGTAAAATAGGGAGAACCCATTTAGGGGTATTTGAAGGAGAATAGTGATGAGAAACTCATTATTCGTGAAATTTGGGGAAAAGAGAAAGTTGTTATGAGGAACGAAGGGGGAAGAGGCTATGGCTTGGAGATATTGTTGAAGCTTCGAGAGGAAATTGAAAGGAACCAACATTCTAAGGTATAGGGAGTAATTTCTTTTCAATATTGATGATATAGAGTTAGGTGTTATGGGGAATCAGGGTTTTATGGGAAACCTAGGATTGAAGGTGTAGAATTTGGGTATTTTTATGAATTATTGTGTAATAATTATTGTAAATGATGTAAGTATGATGATAGGGATAGGTTCTAATATGAAATTATGTGATTATATGAGGTTAAAGAATGGTTTTTGAGTGGTAAATCATTGGGGAATGAGTGTTGTCATCGCAGGAATTTTTGGAGAAATCGCAGAGCGGGCTTAGCCCAGAATTTTGGGCTTAGCGGGAGCACACTTAGCCCAAAATACAGCGCTTAGCAGGCTCTGAAAATTTGTCGTCTCTTCGAGGCAGTAGCGAGCGCGCTTAGCGCAACCTGGAAGTGAAAAATCATGTTTTTAATGATGAAAAATTAATTGAAGGCATGTGTTTATGATGTAGTGATGTTGTGATGTGTTTTACTTGTTGCCATGTGTTATCTTGATGTTTTAAATGATTATCTTATGATTTATATGATGAACATTGAAATTATTGTGTAGAAAATATGTCATGTCGAAGGCGATGTCACGACATTACTATCTGAATATTAACAAGGTAAAATCAGAATAAAGTACAACAGTAAGAACACAAGAAATTATTAATCCAGTTCAGTGCAAATTCACCTACTATGGGGGATACCAAGCCATGAAGGAAATCCACTATTAGTAGTATCAATTTGAAGTTAAACAATCCCAGTTTACACTTCTCATTTAATCACCACCCAATGTAATTTCTATCTAAGAACCCTTAGATAAGAGAACCCCCTCTCACTCTCCCTAAATCACACACTATGATAATATACCAAAACCTTACAAAGAAAATAGAAGAACATTCTTCCAAGATAAAGAACTTGATCTTGCTTAAAAGCTTTAATCAAGAACAAACACTCATGCTTCAAAGCTTTGAGTGGACAAAATACAACTCAATAAAATCAGTCCAATTCAAACATCTAGATGATGTTAAAATGGCTCATAAATAACACAACACAAAAGCCTAACCCTAGCTCAGAATGCGCAGCTTTTTAATCTCTAATCTTTGTACTTCCGATTAGGGTTGCACCATTTTAAGTAGAGAACGATCTTCATGAATATGAGCAATGAAAGCAGTCAGAATTGATCTTCATTAAAACTGATTGATCTTCAAATATATTTTGAACAAATTGTACAGGAAATAGAAACATCATATCTTTCCAAAAATAACAACCTAAAAGATATGAAAATATCTTAAAATATATGAAACATAACAACTTTTGTTAATCATAAAATTCCTCCTTGATTTTCTCCACCAATCAGACTAATAACAAAAATAAACACCTGCTAAAAATCCTCCGGAATCAAATCACACCTTTCTGCAAAGTTGCCTAGAATTGACAAACAGATGTTAAGACATCTGCTCTGACATCACAAAACAATAATAATGTCATGACAGTTGAAGATGTTTCAGCATTTGGCTCAGCATCTGCCAAGTATTATAACCATATATGTAGTGATGTATGAGCATCCATGTCAGGACTTCTTTTCAGACAACTTGCTAAACCTACTATAGAACTTGTTCTTCAACATGTTAGAACATCTTATCCAACATGTTGTTGTCAGGTTAATTTTACCAAAATTAATGTCAAGACCCACAATAGCAGAACTAACAATCTCCCCCATTTGGCATATTTTGGCTAAAACTAACTAAATAACCTTTCTTCCCAATCAGAGGCTAACATCAGGTCAGCAACAGAAGACATGACAACCTTTTCACAAAGATCTTCTTTTACATCAAATAGTTAAAAAAATCTCCCCTTAATAGCATAATCTCTCCCCCTAAAGGAAACGACCAAAGAACACTACTACTACTTACTTCTCCCCTTTTTTATCCATAAAATAATAAACCAAGCAACTATGCATTAAGGGTAATCAACCAAAAGTAAGTAAACTTGTAGCAGAACACATTCAACCACCAAGAGCAGAAAAGGCACTAAAAGAAGCAAAAATTTGTTTCCCATCTTCATCTTGCTTCTTTACTAGAGTCATGAAATCTTGGACATTATGTTCAACATCATACTATTACTCTCTTAAGAATGTTTGCTTACTTTTCTTAGTAATAGAAACCACATCATCAGTATTCAGATCATCAACATTAACCATCTCTGTAGATTGGTGGTTCTTTTCATCAACACTTTCTTCTTTGTCTTCAGACAAATCTTTCTCACTTTCAACAACCTTAGTTCTCCACACCTTTGTAGTTTTAATCATACCATGATTATTCCTATGTTGTGTTGACTATTTTGGATAACCATGCAGTTTGTAATAGTAGGGTTTTATGTGACCAAATCTTCCACAATAATGACATTTCCATTGTTGGGTTTTTCTTCCACAATGATGTCTTTTATGATGTTGGGACTTTTGACCTGACATATTTTGTTCCTGTTTTATTTTAGGTTGAACAAAAGTCATTGCAGACACTTTTCCTTTCTTCATCACAACTTGATTATCATAACCAAGACCTGTAACATCTCCAACTTGATTGAATTTATTGTTGTCATGATGTTGATACATTTGATTCAACATCTTTGGTTAAGGTTTAAGATGAATGAAGTCTGAAAGAGGTTCCTTTTGTTATTAAATATTATTCCATTCATATCTCCTGCCACTTTTTCAACTTGAAAAATCTCATCTAATATGTTAGATCCAATATTCAAGATTCTGACAGACTTGGACATTCTGTCAAGTTTAGAGTTCAGCAAAATCACTTCATTTTTCAACCTTAAGATAATTTCCATGTGCTCTTCCTTTTCTGCCTTCAGTTGGATTATATGTTTCTTTTATTTCTCTCCTTGTTGACAAACCTTTTTGCTTCTAAGGCATAGTTCTCTGTAGGAAGCAGCTAGTTTATCAAAAGTAAGTTCTACATCATCAGAATCATATCTGTAAGTGAGAGCTTTTTCTTTATTGCCTTTCTCCTCTACTCTTTCTTCTCTCTGAAAATCATTGTTCTTCATGACGTTGAATGACATGTTTGTAACATCTGTTCTTGACTTCCTATCCATACACTTTAGCACCTTCTTGACTTGCCCCCCAAGAAGCATAGTTTCATTATAAATTCCTTCATCAGTTTCCATGTCATATTGAACCTTTTCATTACTAGTATTGGAGATAAAAACTAATCTTTTGTTCTTCTTTTCAGATCTTTCATTGATAGCCAATTCAAAAGTTTGAAGTGACCCGACAAGCTCATCCACCTTCATGTTGCTGATGTCTTAAGCTTCTTCAATAGTTGTGACCTTCATGTCATACTTCTTAGGCAACGACCTGAGAATCTTTCTAACCAGCTTCTCCTCTGACATCTTTTCTCCCAAGGCACTAGATGTAATGGAAATATCAAGAATGTTCATGTGAAAATCGTGAATGCTCTCATTCTCCTTCATCTTCAAGCTCTCAAACTTAGTGGTAAGAACTTGAAGTCTTGACATCTTCACCCTAGAGGTTCCTTCATGAGCATTCTTCAAAATCTCCCATGCATCTTTAGCTACAGTACAATTATTTATCAATCTAAAGGTGTTCATGTTCACTCCATTGAATAAGACATTCAAGGCCCTAGAGTTTCCAAGAGCAAGATCATCTTCTTCCTTAGACCAGTCCTCTTCTGGCTTTAATTTTTTTGTATCCTTTTCATCTTTGTCCTTCACAACAGGGTGTTTCCAACCTTTGATAATTGTTTTCCAGCTTTTGCTATCAATATTTTTTACAAAAGTCATCATACGCGCTTTTCAGGTATCATAATTAGTGTCATTCAAAATAGGCGGTCTGCAAAGTTGCCCAGAATTGTCAGACAGATGTTAAGATATCTGCTCTGACATCACAAACAACAATATTGTCATGACAGTTAAAGATGTTTCATCATTTGGCTCAGCATCTGCCAAGTATTATAACCACATGTGTATCGATGTCTGAGCAGTCATGTCAGGACTTTTTTCAGACAACTTGTTAAACCTGCTATAGAACTTGTTCTTCAGCATGTTAGAACATCTTGTCAAACATGTTGTTTTCCGGTTAGTTTTACCAAAATTAATGTCAACAGCATAACTAAAAAACATGATGAACATCATATTAAGAGGTGCTAATAATTTGTTAAATGATGAAACTGAATCCAAATGAGAGAATGGTGATGTCCTATGACTAGTGATGGTAACGACGATGCTTAGGAATTAGTTATATTGACGTAGAGGTGTAGGTAATGTGATTAGGTTGTTTGTAGTGGTGTTCGATGAATAGACGAGGATGAATTTGTGTTGTCGATGATAATTATGTGCTAATGAATTTGTGATGTTAATTATATGTTTAAGTGTTTGAACAATTCTGGTTCTAAACCTCTAAGAGTTTTGATGATAACAATTATTATTATGCAAGAATAGAAGTTCTAATACATACTGAAAATAACTTTCTCTGTTATATGTGTAGAAGTTGTAGAAAAGGAAGTTATTGAAAGGAAGACGTGCTTAATTAGAAGAAACATTGCGCCTTATATAGAAGATACATTTATTGAAGAATCCATCATTAAAGACGTGATTTATTGGCTGCGTATCAAGATTTAATTCTCTCTGATTTATGTCTAGAAGATGATGATTCTCATATTAAAGGCATTAATTAAATAATATATCAATTAATGGTGAAGACAAGTATCTCTCGTTTTGGAAGGAATTTATGATAATAATTTATATCCAAAACAGGCTCAAGTTGTTCCCAACGGTCACATTATTCAAGCCTATATATAAAGGAATGAATTTGAAGATTGAAAATGAAGCTGACGAATTACTTTTTCATATATTGTATTATTGCGCCAAAACTTTGTAACAATCAAAAGCTTATTAGAAGCATACTAGTTACATTATTGTTTATCATAAAAGTGATTTTCCTTGAGTGACTAGTTAGTCAGTAGACTCAAGAAGACTTTGATAGTAGGTCATTGTGATTGTATCTAAATATGAATAGTGGATTAAGACCTCAGTGATAGAGGCAAAATCACCTTGGCGGGTGGACTAGATGTAGTTTGAGTTCAAACGAACCAGGATAAATCAACTTGTCATAGAAGTTATTTTTAAGTTGTTAAGAAAACCCAATTCCAACCCCCTTCCTTGTGTTTTACGCCCCTTTAATTGGCATCAGAGCGCTAGGTTTTGAGAAATACACTTAACCGTGTCAGTAAAAGATCCAGAAGTTAAAACACATGGCAGACGCTGGCAACAACAACAATGACTACCAAAATGACAAGATCAATGCAAAACCTCTGGTGTTCAATGGTAACAACTTTGACTACTGGAAGGATGTTCTGGAAAGTTTCTTTCTAGCTCTGGATGGAGATCTTTGGGACATGGTGACAGATGGATACACTCATCCTGTTGGAGCAGATGGTCAGAAGATTGAAAGAAAAAATATGACAGCTCAACAGAAGAAGGAGTTCAGAAATCATCACAAAGCTAGAACCATACTTCTGAGTGCTATCTCATATACAGAATATGAGTAAATTACAAACAGAGACTCAGTCAAACACATGTTTGATTCCCTGAGGATGACACATGAAGGCAACACTCAAGTCAAGGAGACAAAAGCTCTGGCCCTCATCCAGAAGTATGAAGCATTCAAAATGGAAGAAGATGAGACAATTGAAAAAATGTTCTCAAGGTTCCAAATTCTGGTAGCTGGACTGAAAGTTCTGGACAAAGGCTACTCAACAGCAGATCATGTAAAGAAGATCATCAGAAGCTTGCCAAAGGCTTGGAGGCCCATGGCCACTGCTCTAAAGCTACAAAACTCTGAACGAAATATCTTTAGAAGAACTGATCAGCTCCTTGAGAAGTCATGAGATAGAACTAGAAGAAGACGAACCCCAGAAGAAAGGTAAGTCTGTAGCTCTTAAATCTAACAAATTTGATTCTAAAGCTTTACAGGCAAAAGAAGAAGAAAGTTCTGGATGCTCATCATAAGAAGATGAACTATCTCTTCTATCCAGAAGAGTCCAACAACTTTGGAAGCATCGTCAGAAGAAGTTCAGAAATACCAGAAGAACAAGCAATCACTCTGAAGCAACATCTGGCCACAGGAAACCCATAAGCAAAGAAATAGTGTGTTACGAGTGCAAAGAACCAGGACATTACAAGAGTGAATGTCCAAAACTCCAAAAAGAGAAACCCAGAAAGAAATTCAACAGAGAAAAGAAAAAGAGTCTCATGGCAACATGGGATGATTCTAAATCATCTGAAGCAGAGTCGGATTCAGAAGATGAACATGCTAACATTGCACTAATGGCAAAAATACCAGAAGATGATCACTCATCAGAATCAGAATGAGACTCAGACACAGAAGAGGTATTCTCTAAACTTTCTAGATCTCAATTAGAAGATAGCCTCTCAGAAATTCTTGAAAAATATCAGAAGCTTCAATTCAAATACAAAGACATGAAACAAAGTCTGGTATCTGAATTAGAAAAAGTTAGAAAAATAATAAACAGAAAACTCTGAGCTGAAAGAAAATATTTGTGAATGCAAAAACTCTCTTAAAAAACTTAAAGCTCAGAAGGAATCTGAATTAGAAGATCTACTCAATTCTGATAGTATCATAAAGCAATATGACTATAGTTTTCAAAAATTTCTAACTAAAAGCATAGATAGAAGTAAAATTGCATCTATGATCTATGGAGTTAGCAGAAATGATAGAAGAGGCATAGGCTATGTGAAAACTAAAGAAGAGGAAACTCTGAAGTTTAAAAAGATTGATGACGTGGTCATAAAAGTTAATACTTCTCTAAGTTCTCATTTTACCTATGATCATAATCATGACCTAATATATACTAGTGAGTCATCTTGTTCCACAAGTTATGATTTGAAACCTAAAATAAATTAGAAGATTGTGAAAACTAACAAACAAGGACCCAGAAAAATATGGGTACCCAAAGATAAGATTGTGTATGTTGCAGATATCTTTAACAGCAAAACTGAAACACCAATCCTGGTACCCGGACTTTGGATGCTCACGACACATGACGGGAAGAAAGCATATGTTCCAAAGTCTTGAATTAAATGCTGGAGGCCACGTAGGTTTTGGAAGCAACCAAAAAGGAAAAATAATTGGCTCTGGAACTATTGGTAATGGAAATCTTCCCTCTATCTCTAATGTTCTATTGGTAGAATGATTAATGCATAATCTATTATCCATAAGTCAATTAAGTGATAATGGCTATGACATAATCTTCAATCAAAAGTTCTGTAAAGCTGTTAGTCAGAAATATGGAACAATCCTCTTTAGTGGAAAGAGAAAGAACAACATATATAAAATAAAACTTTCTGAATTAAAAAATCATAATGTAAAATGTCTAATGTATGTGGAAACTGAGCAATGGGTCTGGCACAGAAGATTGGGACATGTTAATATGAGAAGATTATCTCAACTTAACAAACTCAATCTGGTCAGAGGACTTCCAAACTTGAAGTTCAACTCAGAAGCTCTGTGTGAAGCATGTCAGAAAGGCAAATTTTCAAAACCTGCCTTTAAAGCTAAAAATGTTGTATCTTCCTCTAGACCACTAGAACTTCTGCACATTGACTTGTTTGGACCAGTAAAAACTACTTCAGTCAGTGGCAAGAAGTATGGATTGGTGATCGTAGATGACTTCAGCAGATGGACATGGGTAAAGTTCCTTAGACACAAGGATGAGTCAATTGATATATTCTCTAACTTCTGCAAACAAGTTCAAAATGAAAAAGAGTTTAGAATTGTTAAAGTCAGAAGTGATCATGGTGAAGAATTTGAAAACAAAAAAATTAGAATCATTCTTTAATGAAAATGGCATCTCTCATGACTTTTCTTGTCCTAGAACTCCACAACAAAATGGGGTTGTAGAACGTAAGAATAGAACATTGCAAGAGATGGCAAAAACCATGATCAATGAGACTAACATGACTAAACATTTTTGGGCAAAAGCAGTAAATACAGAATGCTATATTCAGATTAGAATCTCTATAAGACCAATTATTGAAAAGACTCCTTATGAATTGTGGAAGAACAGAAAGCCCAACATTTCATATTTTCATCCTTTTGGGTGCAAGTGTTTTATTCTGAATACTAATGATCCTCTGAATAAGTTTGACTCTAAGGAACAGAAGTGTTATATGTTAGGATACTCTGAACTTTCAAAGGGATAAAGAGTATACAACACAGAAACGTGAATAGTCATAGAGTCTATTTATGTCAGATTTGATGATAAGCCTTGTTCTGAAAAACCAAAGCAGAATGAATCTCTTGCAGATATAGAAGTTGAAATCACTATAAACAGAACATCTGAAGAACAATCACCTACAAAACAAAACAAGACAATCACTCCAACAAGCTCTGAAGAACCCACTCAGAAGAAACTATCCAGAAGCAAGCTGAATCACCCAGAAGACAAAATCTTGGGAAAGAAGGATGAACCAATCAGAACAAGATCATCATTAAGAAACTCTGAAGAATCTCTAATGGGACTAGTCTCCCTGATTGAACCAACTTCTGTAGAAGAAGCTCTCTCAGAAAACGATTGGATTCTGGCTATGCAAGATGAACTTAATCAATTCACCAGAAATGATGTATGGGATCTAGTTCCTAGGCCCAGAGGATTCAACATCATTGGCACCAAGTGGGTATTCAGAAACAAACTAAATGAGCAAGGAGAAGTTGTCAGAAACAAAGCACGACTGGTTGCACAAGGTTATAGTCAACAGGAAGGAATTGACTACACAGAAACCTATGCCCCAGTCGCCAGGTTAGAATCTATTAGACTTCTAATTTCATTTGCTGTAAACCATAATATCATTCTATATCAAATGGATGTCAAGAGTGCATTTTTAAATGGTTATATTGATGAAGAAGTGTATGTGCACAAACCCCTTGGTTTTGAAAATACAAAATTTCCAGAACATGTCTTCAAACTCAAAAAATCTTTATATGGTCTGAAGCAAGCTCCCAGAGCTTGGTATGAAAGACTAAGCAATTTTCTTCTGGAAAATGATTTCATCAGAGGGAAAGTGGATACAACACTCTTCAGTAAAATCATTAAAAATGACATTTTGATATGCCAAATTTATGTAGATGATATAATATTTGGTTCTACTAAAAGTGCTATGGGAAAGGAGTTTTCTAAGTCTATGCAGGCAGAATTTGAAATGAGCATGATGGGAGAATTAAAGTTCTTTCTGGGAATCCAAATCAATCAAACATCAGAAGGAACATATATTCATCAAAGCAAATATGTCAAAGAACTTCTGAAGAAATTTGATTTATCAGAAAGTACCATCTCTAAAACTCCTATGCATCCTACATGTATTCTGGAGAAAAAAGAGGTAACTAAGAAAGTAGATCAGAAAATCTACAGAGGTATTATTGGCTCTCTCCTCTATCTAACTGCTTCTAGACCAGATATTCTATACAGTGTTTGTTTATGTGCTAGATTCCAATCAGATCCTAGAGAAACTCACTTAACAGCAGTTAAGAGAATTTTTAGGTATCTGAAAGGTACTACTAATCTTGGTCTATGCTACAGAAGATCCAAAGATTACAAACTTGTAGGATACTGTGATGCTGATTTTGCTGGAGACAGAACAGAAAGAAAAAGTACTTCTGGAAGTTGTCAATTTCTTGGAGATAATCTAATTTCTTGGTCTAGCAAAAGGCAGTCAACCATAGCATTATCAACTGCAGAAGCTGAATACATTGCAGCAGCTGGATGCAGTACTCAGATGCTCTAGATGAAAAGTCAGCTTGAGGACTTCAATATTTATGAAAGTAACATTTCCATCCTCTGTGATAATACTTCTGCTATCTGTCTCTCTAAAAATCCAATTTTACACTCTAGAGCTAAACACATAGAAGTTCAACATCATTTCATTAGGGACTATACTCAGAATGGAATCTTAATTTTAAAATGCATAGACACAAATCACCAATGGGCTGACATTTTTACAAAACCCCTTCCTGAAGATAGATTTAATATCATTCTAACCAACCTTAGTATGGAATTATGTCCAGAGTGAAAATGCTTTAATTGTATGTTTTTATCTCTCAGAAGTTCTGAACTAAAACCTCTATTTTATTCTTTCAGAAGTTATAATTTCTTTTATTCTAACTGTTTAATTCTGAGAACTTCTGTTCAAGAGAATAACATGCAGATATTTACATCAACTCATGTCAACAAAGCTCTAAGGAATCCTATCAGAATCATAATACGTGTCCAAACTCTGAAAAGTGACAGAATATGCAATTGGACAACTGTCCTCTATAGAAGGACACCTGTTCAAATTCTGGGAAACTGAAAAGGCTGACTTGACACAATAGAGGAAAAAATCTTTTTGGTAACTGTTCCAAGATATTTACGCCTTCCCTTTTGTCAGCTGCATTTATTACTTTCCAATCATTATGTTTTTTAATTAAAATTTTCCACTAATTGCTCGTTGTCTTAAATGAAAATTTTCCCTATATAAACACTCTTTTACATTCACTTTTACCATCATTGTTCTTTTACTCTATTTTTTTTTCACCTTCATCTATTCTTCTTCTCTGAAACTTTTTAGAAACCCTAAACCCTCATCTTAGTAACTATGTCTTCCACCTCTCAACCACCAAAGGATTCATCAACAGATGTGCTACATGTTTCTCCAGTGAAAACTCTTCTCACACCCACTAAAAAGCTTGAAGTCTTGTGTGAATTGTTCGTAGACTTTGCTAGTTTGAAAGAGAACGGTTTCGATTTGCTTCCCGCCGTCAAAGCTCAAGGCTGGGAAAATTACTTTGATCGCTTAATGGGACCAGTCTTCCCCAAGTTGGTTAAAGAATTATGGGTTTTTGCAAGCGCCACAAATTCTCACGTTACTTCTTATGTTCTAGGGAAGAGAATAATCATCTCAGAATATCATATTGCAAGACTTATTGAATCTGATGGAAACGGGATAAAGTGCAGTGAGATGGATAAACTATCAGACACAAAATTGATAGCAAAAGAAATTTTCACAAATGGGCAACCCTCTAACAAAATTAAGGATCTGAAGGATCATCTCAGAATATGGGCTAAGATCATCCTTGGTAGCATTTGTCATAGAAAAGCAACCAACTCCCCTGACTACATCAACATGGACCAGCAATTCTTGCTTTATTTCATTGCCAAGAAGAAGAAGGTAAACCTAGCCCATTCATTATTCAATCATCTAAAGAACAGTGTCAAAGAAACAAGAGAAGGAGAAAAGACCAAGAGGGACTGGATACCTCTAGGACGCTTAATTTCTGATATCCTCAATGAAAACAAATTGGTGGATTATCTGATTGAAGCTAAGTAGGTAGAACTTCTAGAACCTGATGTTGGAAAGCCCTTCAACGGTAAGAATCTCAAGAAAATGAAATTCATCACCTCTATCAAGAAGGACCCAATCTTGTACTCCAGGGAGGTTATCACAACAAGGAAGATTCCTCTACAGAACTTCCCATTTTTTTTTGCTGACACACCTCCAGAGGTTGTTGTTAGATATTTAGACTCCTGCAAACAAGATGGTGTGGACCCCATGTTCAACCCAGAGGAACTCAAACAACCAGCTCCAGAAGTTGTATTAAAAAATAGCAAGAAAAGGAAAGCTGGGGAAGGAACTTCTCAGAAGGTTTCTAAAACAATCAAAAAGACAGGTAACACTTCTTCCTCTACTTCTGATTTCGTTTCTATGGTAGAAGCAGTAAAAGTGGTCATGTCTTAACCAACTTCTTCTGACCCACCTCCTTCTGACCCAATTCCTTTTGAACCCATCCCACCTTCTGTACCCATAACTGTTTCTGACCAAGTTCCCTCTGTAATACCCACAACTTCTGTTGTTTCCTCTATCTTAACTTCACTAAATGCACCTGAACATGAAACTCATCAACCACAAACTCTATCTGATTTTGATATACCCATTGATCCAACACCATTCTCTGATATAGACCATTCCCAATTCGTTGAAACACACACTTATCTCCAAAACGTTCTTTCTGATATTGACGCATTCCAACCTCCTGAATCCCAACAAATTCCACCTATTCAAACTTTTAAAACAAACCCACCTAGCAATTTCCATCCTCTGAATACTGATGGCCATGCACTAGGTTTTGACCTTTCACCCATTAGAGAAAGCTCTCTGTCCTCTTATGAATCAACCCCACCAAACTCACCAACATTCATAACAATAACAGACACACCTCCAGAAGAATCTGAGCCAGAAAATCCTCTTAGAACATCCATTAACATAGAAGCTCTCCAAAAACTATCTTCTGTTTCCAACAAAACTGCCATTCCGGCCCCAAAACCAAAACAAACCAAAACAGACATTGATGCACTATTGCTTGCCTTTGAAGCAGAAATGAAAATCAAGTTAGAGGATCTGATAGTTTCTTGCTCAGAGCTTCCTGGTCCAGCAGCTTCTGATTTTCTTTTGGCTACATTCAGAAAATGGTTCAATGTTGAGACCAAAAGGCTGAAGGATATCTGCTATGATATCGCTCATCAGAACTTCTGTGAATACCTCAAAGTCGTTGTCTCCAACATTGAAAAGAACAAGCCATTACTTCTGGATAACAAACCCTGGACTGAACCAGAACCTCTGGAATCATACTCTAAACTTCATATGGTTTTAGTTCCCTCTGATGAAGCTCAGGAAGTTGACTCTTTTCTACCACCATCAACTGATGCAAATTCTGGAAATCAGGCTGCTACAACAACTGAAGAACCTCTACCAACATCTCTTATGCTGAAGACTCTAGAAAAATTGAAAAAGGAGAATGAAATGGTCAAGCAAAGATTGGACAAACAGGATGTAACTAATGCTGAACTGAAGACTATGATTGTCAAGCAATGAACACTACACTTTTAGCAATTGAGGGTGTTATTGAATTGATGATCCATGTATGAACAAGATTGTTGCACCTTTTCCACACAAAATAATTCAGATCACTCTTTCCTGGTTCTTCGATCGTGCCATCCACAAATTGGAATTTGTTCTTCATTGCCAAAGCTCTTTTCATCTTCATCGACCAGGCATGGTAATTTTCTCCTAATAAAGCAGGTGTAACACATTTCGTGGATGAATTCTCAGAAGGATGCACATAATAAGGATCCAATTGATCTTGAGCTTGCGTATTGTTGTTTTTTGTCATTGTAACAAAGAAAGAAAATGCGAATGCAGAGAGAAAAGAAAACAGAAAATTCAATTTGATGCAAATCGATTCACCATTGATGTTTCTATCAAGCTAGATGCACAGCGAAAATAGAGCAGGATCAACCTGCTCTGATACCATCTAAGCAATCGAAGGACTCCATTAATGGAGTGAAAGTGCAGAAAGAAGGAGAAGAATAGTGGAGAAGAAGAAGATTGATATTGAATCAAGTTGGTTGCAAGAAGAAGATGTCGTTAAACTATATAAAGACTACAAATTGAATAACTAACTCCTAACTGAATTGAAAACAGAAAAAGAGTAATTATCTAGTGAGGTAGTCCATATGGTGCACACTCATGTATTCTCTAGCTTTTCATTTTGTTCTACTACTGTTATTTATGTTCTTAAAATATAACAAAAATGTTAAGAAGAAAATCAAAATTATTTATTGAAAATTGTTACTTATTTATAAAAGAAAATCATATTTTTAAAATAAAAATAAAAATACTTTAGCAAAATTGTTTTATATCAGTAGGAAAGTTATTTTAGTATATACATATATTTCTTACAAGAATGTATATTTGTATCAGTAGTAAAGTCATGAATATTAAAATATTTAGATAATTTTAAATCTTGTATACTTGCTAATGTGGTTCATTTCAAATAAATGTGATGGTCTAGTTGGTAGCAAAATGAGTGTAGGGAGTTGTAATTGTGTAAGGTTACGTGTTCAGGAATTTTTTTTAGAATAACATATTTTAATAAAAAAATACCAAAATAACATGACTTTGAAAAAATTACCAAAGTGGTGTACTTTGCATGCATGTTCGCCAATTGAATGGGCGACTGTTAACAATTTGTCAACGAATTCGCCAATCCAATTGGCTAAAGAATGCACATACGCCACACCAATTGGCGAATATGTTGTATTTTTAAAAGCAATTCGCCATATGGATTGGCGAAATGGTCTAATTTTTTTAAAAAAAAATTATACATTCGCCAATTCAATTGGCTACACATTTATTTTATAAACAATTTATTTTATAAACAACTTGATCATTGAATCTGTCAGCAAACAATTTGACCATAGAATCTGTCATCACAATTTGACAATTGAATCTCACTGTATCCTTCCATTGTACCTCAAATATTATTATTATTATTATTATTATTATTATTATTATTATTATTATTATTATGATGTCCCAATTAATCTAAATTAGTATGTTTCAATTAAAATCCTTCCATTGCACCTCAAATATTATTATTATTATTATTATTATTATTATTATTATTATTATTATTATTATTATTATTATTATTATATCCTAATTAATCTAAATTAGTATGTTCCAATTAAAATTTTGAACAAGAAATACGATAAATTAAAATTCTAATTTTTTTCATTAATGGATTGTCTTTATTATTAAAGAATTTAGAAACTATGTTTAAAGAGTTTGTTTCTATTTATTTATTTTGCAACAATTGAAAAAATATTAACAAATATTTATATCTATCAGTTTTATTTGATTATAATTTTTTTTAAAATATTTAATATATTAATTATAAAGATGTGACATTAATCACGGTTAATGAAATTGATATTAGAATAATTATTGTTATTTAATGGATTGGTTTTATAAATGGAAATGATATTTAACCTTGAAGAAGTTAAATCATATTCTTAAAAATAAGATGTAAAGTTAAACTATATTCTTAAAACAACTTTATTATATAATATTAATATATGTTATTTATATATGTTAGATTATATTATAATAGTTCATTTAATTATTATTATTTTTCTCTTGACTTATATAGAAGTTATAATTAGAAAAATAACGTGTCATAAGGACATAGGTTGATATTAACCATATTATTATATATCATAAAAATAATATATCGCGACTGATAAATTAAAATCTTAATAATTGTGATATTAACAAATTTTATAAATGGTAACTTTATCACAAAGTTAATTGATATAAGTAAAATATTATAATATAAATTTCATTAAATAACAATAATTATAATTATCAACCCATTAAATAACAATTTATAATATCAACCCATTAAATAACAATAATTATTCTGATATCAATTTTATTAACCGTAATAAATGTCACATCTTTGTAATTAATATATTAAATATTTAAAAAAATATTATAAACAAATAAAAATGATAGATATAAATATTGGTTAATATTTTTTTTTCAATTTTGCAAAAATAAATAAATAGAAACAAATTCTTTAAACATTGTTTCTAAATTCTTTAAAAAAAAATTGGAATTTTAAAGCCGTATTTCTTCTTCAAGATTTTAATTGGAACATACTAATTTAGATTAATTGGGACATAATAATAATAATAATAATAATAATAATAATAATAATAATAATAATAATATTTGAGGTACAATGGAAGGATACTGTGCGATGGAGGAGTTGAAAAGAATGAATGAGAGAGGGTTTTAAAGGTTGGTGTAAAAGAATGAATGTGATAACTTGTTTATAGGAGCATATATTTATAGAGAGAAAAATCACAAACTAAAACATTCAACAATTCATTTGACGAATGCCTTAAAAATCCAAAGACATGCATTTGTGCATGTTCGTCATATGGATTGGCGAATTCCTTACCCAAAAAGCACACATTCGCCAACTGGTTTGGTGAATGTGTGTGCAATTTTTGCCATTAGCCAAAACATGTGGCGAATGCATGTAATATTTAAACATATTCTCCAATTGAATTGGGGAACATATATAAACTATGTCATTTTGGTAAAATTTTTGAAAAGATGGTTATTTTAAAAATATTTTTATTAAACTACGATATTTAAAAAAAAATCACGTGTTCCAGTCTCATCTTTCTATTTCATGATTATTAAAATATTTAGATCATGTTTTAGAAAAAAATTTAGATTAATATTGTTATTATTAATTTAATTTTTAATTGGAGAATTAATAATTTTTTATATTTAATAGATTTTATATATATAATTCGGATTTTATATTAGAATTAGATTATTTCTATTTTTAAATTAAGATTTAATTTTATTTTAGGTTAGATTGGGTTTTGGAATAGAATTAAATTTATTATAACTAGAAATAGTTTTAAAATTAGAATTAAAAATAGTTGTAAAAACAAATTAAGATTTTAAATTATTTTAGAATTAAGACTTATTAGGTAACATTAAATTATGTTTGTTTTGGTTTAAAAAGGAAAAATAATAAAGAAAAATCTATTATATTGAAACTTATGATAACCTATTTATTTACTTTTTTGATTGCATTTTTCTTTTATATTCTACACCCTTTTTATTTATATTTTCTTGTATTTTTGGCTATCATTATTAGAATTTCCATAACCATTATATTTTATCATTATTACTGATATATTATTATAAATTAAAATTATAAATGAAAATATATGTATTAATGTGTTTTATTATAGTAGCAGCAGTAGTAGCAGTAGTAGTAGTAATAAATGATAATGAATATACAATTAAAAATAAATGATTTTAAATATATATATATATTTATGAAAATAATAAATGATTATAATACTAATTAATGTTGCAACTGAATCATGTTTTTTTTTTATATTTGATATGCAATATGTTACAAAATTATAATATTTCTTTTATTCTTTCTTAACTACAAATAATAATCATAAAAAACATATTACAATAATTTATAACACACTCATTATTAGAATTTTTTTTTAATATAACATACTTTATAAAATAAAATTCCAAAATAACATATATTTGAAAAAAATTACCAAACTAACATAGTTTGGTAACATGTTCGCCAAATGGTTTGTTGA